>CM034311.1:5442125-6917456 GCA_019925795.1 Dendrobium chrysotoxum | reverse complement strand
TCTGGTGTCATGCATCTTACTCTATCTGGTATATTCTCAAACTGAAATAAGCAGGAAATAACAATGCAGGTAAGAGAAGATTTGAAAGAAGATTTATGAAAAGAAAAGCAAGCTTCGCGTGCTGCACTAGATACCATAATAGTTCGACCTGGTGGTGCATCAAAAAATTCCTTCAGCTTCTTTCTTTGTCCTTGAAAAGGGTAACGTGAGGAAACCCTTGTTCTACAACAGCAATTTACTGAGGATGAAGGCAAGGCTGCTTCTACTAAAGGACTGTGAGAAAGATGCAAGCACGACAAGAATTGATCTGTAGTCAATAACTAAAGATCTAAGAATTTACCAGTTGCTGCCAAACTTGAAGAGCTGTTATTTAAAGGAGTAGTAAACCTTAATCAAAGACAAGAAAATAACAAATATAAGAAATGATAATACAGAGATAACATAATAAATGTGAATAAAAATGATGGAGAATTATACTTGGAAGTTCGAGGTTTTTTGAATGAACTAGAGCTTTCCTTTCCTAGTCGTTTCTTCTTACCATTGACCCAGCTTTTATTTTTCATACTTGAATCAGCATAGTTGGAAATATCAACTAGCTCTCCCTGTACTGAACTGCTTCCTCGAATCATTCTAGAATAGGGCACTTTTGTATGTGCTGTAGAGAGCTCCTCATTTGGAGCCTTTGAACAAGAATCATTATTACTTGAATGATGATCATGCTTGGAATCAACATGATTTGGGAATGTACTAGAAGTGATAGGTGCCATAAGAGGAGAGCAGAATTGCTTCACAGATGATGAAATCTCAAATACAGCTTTATTCATAAAGATACCATCATGCAAACTACCTACCCTTTTTACGTTGCAAGAAGAAACGTTGTAAATTCTATCAGTTTCATAAGTGAAATATGACACTGCATTTTCCTTAGCTTCATCTTCAATAGCTTCTGATTCCGGGTCATTAAGAAGGTTTCTTGCATGCTTCAATGCGTCAGCGGAAATTGATATAGACTGGCCACCAGCAGTATGAAACTTCAAAGGAGGACAAGCAGATCTGGACCATCTGGTACCCCTAAGTTCATGCATACTGTGATCTGGAAGTGCATCTTTACACACCAAATTCTCTGGTAAGCAAAAACCCCTCAAGTCAGATTGCGGATAACAATGGAATGTAGCAATATGAATCTATTTGACAAACTATGTGTAATAATGGCGGGCACTTGTATCAAGTTGATCCATCCGATGGTCCAAGCGGTTAGATGATGAAAGTTCATGATTATATTCCATACCAAGTAGGATTGTTAAGAGTAATTGTAAATCAAAGTCATTAAAAGTTTAGCTTGATTTGAGGTGATTTCAAGCTTTGCTCTTGATTCAATTAATTTTGAGTAGATACTGAGTTTGACCAACAGACTCGAAGTTGCACGAAATTGAATTACATTTCATGCAGCACTCAGTAGGAAAGAATGGGAAATGAGAAGTCACAACACAATAGCAAGTAGAAAAGCTCGGATAAACGTAATCATAATGATACCAGAGACAACAAAATTTTGTACTGAACAACATGGGCATCACTTGTTCTCTCAGAGGCATATGCAGGTTTTTTTTAACTATAATTAAGACCACAAAGCCATATGAGTTTGTTTACAACTAAGAAAGAAATTGAAGAAAAATCAAAATGTTGGAAATGGATATGATTGATTCAAAATACAAGAAGTATCCTTTTGAGAATTAAACTCATATAAAAAAATTAACATTGAATTCCCTCACAATGTTAACATGAACTCATTTTGACCCAAATTTGATTCAAAGCAATAAGGAATAACTCTCATAAACAACAATCAATGAGTAAATACATAAAAAGCTTGATAGAAAGCTTCCTTCAAAATGTTCCACGTCTGAAAGAATAGCCAGTGCTTATGGAATTGCATGCTAGTTTCAGCAAAACCGATCTCATCGACCAAGGTTGGAACACTAGACTAAAAATATTCTGGCCAACATAACGTGGAGGCCTCTAATATTATTAAAGAAGGAAAAAAACAATAATAATCAGTTGTTTGAATGTAGAAACCAAGGCATGATAGCTTCCAATCCTCATCAATAGCAAGAAATAGAGGAATGCACCGTAATGCACTATCATGTAAAATCCTACCACAGACGAAGAGCAAATAACCAAGTAGAAAATAATCCACAAAGAAATCAATCAAACGCTAAAATAAAGCAAGATAAATAGAAACCTTCTAGTACAAGAAGGCAAGTACAGATAAACTTTACTATTCAATTTCACAAAACTAATAGATAGCCATAAGAAGTTATTAGGCATATACATGCTATAAAAAAAAGATCTTATATTTAATGCCTTGTGTAAGCGGCAGAAGCCACTGCTCTCCTAAGAAATAATTAAAGTTTCTTAGTTTTTCCGAATGATCAATAAATATTAAAGCAGGTTTAATGAAAAAAGTAGCAAGGGAGCGAAACTGAACCAAGTAAGATCAAAAGAACTAAAATGATATATTTAGTTCGGATTACTTGGATAGCTCAGCCGCTCAATTGCTCTACAAGATGGAATTTGAATGAACGCATGAGAAATCATTGAACATTCCATGTGCTCAAAACATGTAGATGCATAAGACTTAGGTTCTCGTATAAACACATAAAAAAGTTTTCATATACATAGAACGCCATCCTAAAAGATGCTTATAAATACCATAAACCCGTAAAAAAAGCGAGCAAGAGGGGTCTTACCACCTAATGAGAGCCTCTCCTTTTGGTGGATTCATAATGAAGAAAGTCCCGCTAAGGATATCAGTAATGAACTTAGTGAAGCTTAATCCTTATTTAGGTACATAAGCAACAACACTATGCAACTTAAATTTCATTTGTGACAAAATAAACTGTGCAACTCACAAGGAGAAATACAAAGAATATGTGCGCTTCTAAAATATTTCTCTTATACAAGACGAAGATTCTAGGATCCAGTCTTCTAATGTCTTCCTACATGAGTATCTCTATCACTAAGCTCTCCCACTCAATCACACCCCTTAAAAAAGAATGTTAACACTTTGGTGATCATGTTCAGATCAAGCAGATGGAGGGCAAAGTGCAAATGAAGTTAACAATCAAACCAAAAATCCACAGTCTAACCAACCATAAGATGCAAGAAAACTCATATCATATATATACTTGTCTCTTGAGCAATTAACCTATAGCAGAAGAGACAAAAGGCCATCTCAACCAAGAGAAAGATGAGCTCATTGATGGAGTTTGGGAAAAAGAACAAGATGCAAGTCAGGAGTATTGTTACCACAAGCACCCTAGGAGGGAACATAAATTGGATATCAAAAGAATCTTTGGATGAGAAATGCTAAAAAATCAAGCTAAAAATTCACGTGGTTGAGCATGGCCTCAAAGCCATAAAAGTTTAGTGGATCCTCTAATGGAAGAGTATGACCTCCACTCTTAAAAGCTCATATCTAATCAAACCTTTGGGACCACGTTCATGTGGTAAGCATTGTCTCAAAAGCTTTATAGCATCCAAGCCCTAAAAAATAAAGCCAAATCAAACACTTTGGGTTGCCTTAAAAAAGCCAAATGTAGCCTCTACACGTCAAAAACATAAAGTAGCTTCTTAACAATAATAACAAGGATGTGAAAATCGGATCAGACATCGAAATGAAAAAAAAGAGAGGTTCAAGGTTCAATGGTTCGATCGGGGTTGAACCAGATAACGTAATAAATATTAAAATTATTTAAATAAAAATTAAATTATATAATAATTAAGCAATAATATAGATTTTTGATTCAAAAATAAATATAATTCACATATAAACTTAGAAATTTAATAAAAAGTTTTATTAATTTATATTATATATTTAGATAAAATTTACAACTCTAAATTATAGACTAAACTCATATTATAAACTTACAGCTATAAATTATTTATAATTAATAAACAGATCAAATTAATTTTCAAAAGTAGTTAATTAAAAAATAAAAATTTAAATAGATAAACAATTAATTATAATTAAACAAAAAAATATTATGCATGCAATTAAAAATAAAGTAAAAATCTTGTTAAAAATGTGTGTTGTGAATACAAAAATTTCAACTAAGTTATTTAGTCCCACATCACTTGGGAGCATTGCTTTAGACTTGTTTATATAGCTTTTCTTGTTTGCATATGACAAGAGCTCACATTGGATGATGGAATAATGTGGGAATGTTTTGTTGGTGTTTGATTGATAAAATATTATTATAAATATGTAATACTTATTATGAAATTAAAATACATTAAATTTAAAATAATTTATTAAATTTAATGTTTGAAATGATATTTAAATAGAAAAGTAATTGAACCAGCCAGCTCCATGAAATTGGGACCGGTTCAACGACTCGCCTGATGAACCACCGATTTTGACCGGTCCAAATCGGTTCCTTGCAAAGCCGGTTTTATATATGAACCAAATTGATCATATCACGACTCGAATTAACGAGGCGGGAACAGACGGTCGGACAGTTAACATAATTCTTTCAATAACATAAAACGCTTAACAACTAACATCCATTATATAATTGAAGAGCCACTAAAACACATTTCTTAATTTAAACATATAAAAATAAATTTACCTCTTATCATTTGATCCTCTTTTTTTGTAACAAATTCTTCTCTTTCAGTCATTTAATTCATAAGAGATTTATCTGGTATTTTAAATTTAATAATTTGAGTTTTATAATAAACTCAGTGGATAATTGTAGCTTGTAATATAACAATTAAACATATATAAAAAAAAGTCATGTTCTTTTCTCAATTTGATTTATTTTATACATTAAACATTCAATCAACATATGTGCTACGACATACAATAATTGTAAATAAATGAAAAGGAATTGTAATTACCCAATTTAATTACTTTTGTGATTCAATTTCTTCCTATTAATCGAACTTTGATATAACCTTCTTTAATGCAACACCTAAGGCCACATACTAAATTTCATGAATTTTCATTATAATTATTAAATTCCTTCCTTTTTAAGATAATAGAAATTTATTTACTTTTCACTAATAATAAGATAGTTGAACACTCTTCTTCTTCTTCACTGCATACTACTCCTCCAAACTGATTAAACGAACCTTTCTAATTCGAGAAATTACATTAGTCGATTATAAATTTCTAAAATGATTGAAAGTTAATTCTTCTTGAAATAAATTAAATTAAATCAAAATATCTCGATAATCTTTCTTTCCTTCTTTGCCGGATCAAGATAAGACTTTCACCCTACCGGATTTCTTCCTATTAAGCAATCACATATTATTGTTTCAGTCAGGGGAATAAAATTTTGCACATTTTCTTTTCTAATTTGAAAATAACATAAGAAATTGAAATCACTTGCACTTTCTCTGTCGTCTAAAAAAAATGCTTTCAAACCCAAATTCCTTCTCATTTTCTCCCAATTTCTTCTCTTACTCGTGATTACCACCTCCTCTCAACTCCTTTCACTTGTTTTGGCTTAACTGGATGAGAAAAAGGAGTTATCTTGCGTTAAGAGTCGTCACTTTTTGCTCCCAGATGCCTTTCCTCGCTCACTTACGCGATTCAGTCCTACCAGTTGCTCCCGCACTCGCGCTCGGCCCGCTTGCTTCGCCTGCTTGACTCCATTGCTTTGCCAGCCCTTTAATTAGGGCAGGTTCAGTTGAACTGGCCAAGCCGGTTCTTACATACCATATGACCACTTCACGGTTGAACTGGCCAAACCAGCTGGTCCAGTCTAGTGTTCAAAATCATGACTAATAATAGTCTCCAGATCTCAAAATATTGTATTGGATTAAGCCTTTGGGCAACCTTTAAGAAATGAAAAATAACCTTTAACCCTGAAAAGCTTGATGCTACCTCTTTAAAAAGGAACAAGGCAATCATCTATTGGATCCCTATGAGAGGGCCTCTCCTTTAGGAGATAGATGCTAAAGAAGCTTCCTGATGGGCTATCTAAGGTTTGAACCATCTTTAAATATATTGGCAGTACTAATATTAAGCAAATCAAGTAAGACTGTGCAACCCATAGGAGGAAAGGGAAAGAATATTTCTATCCACCAATGCCTTTTTTCAACGAGATGAAAATTTTCATATCCAATTTTCTAATGCCTCTCTATTTGAGTTTCTATATCTCTAACCTCTCCCTCTCAAAATATCCCAAAAATGGTCATTAACATCTTCGATTTGGACAACAAAGAATCAAGTTGTGTTTAAATACAAGGTTGAAAAAAAAAAAAACAGAACCGTGGGCGCTATGTTTTTTGCAATATGCATATTTTTAGATGTAGGATGCTGTTGAAAAACATGCGAGACTGTCCTCCCCATGTCTATCATGCTTCATCCTTGTTATTGCACCTCCAAAAGAAGAAACTGGCCCTTGATCTTATATCATTCATATTCAACTTTAATGATTCTTATAAAGGAACTTTGACATTTTATAATGCAAGAAGTGAGCACATAGAAAGAATACAAATATTAAATATTGGTTAAAGAGTTTTTATTGCCTTCAAGAACCTAAGTTTTGGGAAGTAAGAGGCACCCGTATAAATAAATAAACATATAAACATGTTGCTAAACAAATTAAAAAGTGATTCAGATTTTAAGCAGATGCATATTTAGCTCACCTTCCTTATCATTAGTCACTTCTAGTAGAGCTGCTGCTTTCTTAATCGAAGATTCTCTCACTTGAACGGATTTTCCCGACCCTGTGCGAAACATTGGAAAGCACTCACTGCCACAACTAGCTGCAATTGTTACAAAAAATTTAATCAGCAGTTGATGATACTTATGCAGTCATTTTTAAACCATTCCTGTAATTACTTAGTTACTTCGACGTTAAGGAATTAAAAGATGCAATTTCGAACATGAAATCAAATTCCGAAGGGTAAAAAAAACTGGAATTCACCTTTATCATCAACATTTCCTTCCTCGAGAAGAGATCTCGCCTTCTGAATAGAACTCTGCTGCACGGAAAGCGTCCTACCAGATCCCGTACTGAACATCGCACCACCGGTTCCGTTATCTCCCCCAACGCCTCCTGGCTTCGGAGGAATTGCTAGCTGTTGATCAAAAACAGAACTTTTATTTGATAACAAAGTACTCTGCTCAACTTGAAACATGAGATCCATCATGGAAGGGAGGCGGGATCTGTTTTTGTCATCTCTTCTAGAATTAGGGTTTTAGGAGGCCTCTCCGACCCAGAAGCCGGATCTCCGCTAGTGACTGCCCACTGGAACTGGCCGCCCTCCGTCGGGAGAATCCTCCACGTAATCGGTTCGGACCTGGCCGTCATTCCGCTCCAGAGTTTTCTTCTCCTTGAAACTGGAAAAAATAAAGAGGGGCGGGAAATGAATGGAGAACGAAGATGAAGCGGGAAGGCGGGAGGAACTTTTGATGGAACATTTGTGAAAACCGGACCGGACAGCAGAGCGGTTGAATTAGAGTATTTAATAAATACTAATTTTATTTAAAAATAATAAAACTTATATAATAATGATCTTATAATTTTAACTTTATGATACAAAATTAAATAGAATAAAAATTAAAAAAAATCTTATTTTAAATTTAAAAATATGAAGTGTGAGTTAATGAGCTCTTCTTCATGACACTAAATACAACTTTTTCTCCTATGAGCGAAATTCTAAAAATTAAATGATGAATTGGAAATTAACATCAACTAAATAATATGAAATACAAATAATATAAATTAAAGTAAAATAAGAAGAAAATATTAATAAAATAAATATTTGCTACTAGTAGACAAAGTCAACCAGTAAGATTTTACTTACTAAATCAATGCCAGTTGTAATACTAGAAAAATAAAATAAAATAAAATTTTATACTTTCTATTGTGCTACATTTGTTCAGCATACTTGTTCAGTTTCGATCAATTAAAGGAAAGAAGCCAATCAATTAGTAAATATTAAATCATAATTATCTTTTCATACATGATACAACAATAATACGCCCACTGAAAAATCTTTAACGCATCCAATAGATGATCAACATTCTTCGTTCTTGAGGATTTTTTTAAATCATATATGCCGCTATATTTATGGGTAGATTTGATGTAATCTATTTGGAGGGTATATACATAATATCTATATTGTAATGAGATGAAACCAATAATGTTATGGCTGAAAATAAAAACTGAAGCAGCAGAAGAAAATGAAGAAATAGAATATGCTAGAGATCGGCTTCTGTGAGGCAGCGAGGGTTCGAACAACAACTCTTTGATGAAATTTGGAGAAGGGGCCTTCGAGATTGAGAGCGAAAGCATCTTTGAAATGTCGAGGACAGAGAGCCGCGAGAGAGACCTCTCAAGTTCGTGCTCTCGCCGGGAGCGGAAACTCACAGGGAAGGAAAGTTGAGTGATTGAATTGTGTTAGGGCTTTCGTTTTAGATTTACGATATTTAATTTTATTAGTTAGATCTGCCATCGATGGTTTAGATTTGCAGAAATATAAATTGTGCGGTTCTTTCAAAATCGGCCGGTTCTTTCAAAATAGACCGGTTATCCGATTTTTCGATTCAACCGGCAAGATTATCGGTTTTTACCCAATTTGATTGCAAAACGGTTTCAATAATAGGACCAGACCGGCCTCCCAATCGGTTGAACCGGCCAGTCCGGTTCCGATTTTTAAAACCATGGAATATCCATAACACTTATTTTTTATTAAAAAATTTTAGGTTTAGGTTTATATTTATATTGAGGGGCTGCTCATTAATTTTCCCATAAAGAGAGTACAGATTATCTTCACATTTGCTAAAGCCAATTGCATTTACCTCTCTATTAAATCCCAAAACCCAATTAGCATAGGAAATAGCCAGCTGCTCATTAAGCAGTGAAGAAATAGAGTTGAGGTTCATGTTTAAAGGCTCTTTGTCAAGAAGATGATTACAATAAGTTTGTTGTTGCTCCAATTCATGAGTTTTATATGAAAGATGATGAGAGTTACTCCTATGTTTGGATTTAATGAGGCTTTTGAGGTTCCTCGGTTTAGAATAAAAAGATGTGATGGGGTCCCAATCAAGATGAAAGAAAAATTTAGAGTAGAGAGCTTCCCAAAATTGAGGCTAATTGGTCCAATAATTTTTGAATAGGATCCGGTGAGGCTTCTCAAAGAACATTAGTTTGAATAATTAATAGGGAATTATTAGAGCACCTGGGTGAATCAACCTTGTAGAAAAAGGAAGGGAAAGGGTCTAACCACCCATCATTGATCATAACCTTATCCAGCTAGATGTGAATATGGGAGCTAGTCCTATAGAACAAAGCTTCTTTAATGCAGTATCAAAAAATAAACTTTGTTGAAATTAGAAAGTTTGTTGTTAGGAATGACAACATCCCCAACTTTTTCCTCCTGATTTCGACAAAAATTAAAGTCATTAAGAACCACCCAAGGATGATTAGAAGTAGCAATATCAGAACTAATGCTTCTCAAAATGTTCCATAATTTGCTTCTTTCCATATGAGAATTAGATGCATAAACAGTAGAAATATAGATTGGAGGGAGACTACCAAATTGTAAATAACAATGAATTAATTGACGATCAATTAAAAAAAGAGTGAATCGTGAGACATTAGTATTCCATTTCTGTCAAATTCTTCCTCGATGAGAGGAAGAGAAACTGTGACAAGAATTCTTACTATTGTAGAGCTTGTGAGAGTTACTAAACTGATTGTTAGGTAATTGATGCAAGGAAATCCTTACTAAACTAATTGTCAAATGAATAGAAGTTGCTGCTTTTTGAATATCTTACTCACATTTTGAACCTTGTTTAGAGGTGGAAGCAGAAGGGGCTTTCGCTAAGGACGATTCTACATTAAAATGGCTGAATTTATTTTGATCTTGAAGGCAAGAGTTCAAGGGGTCTGAAGAAGTTCCAGAAGAGGCTTCATAAGATGGTTTGTTAAGGTTTATATTTTTTGGTTAGTGAGTGGTAGGAGGAATGGTAGAACTGCCATCACCTCTGTCAGATATAGGTTAAGCATTGGAGGGGTTTGAGGAAGAAGGGATGGAGGGTCAGATAAGATGGTTATTCTTTGTTTGTGGTCAGGGTTTCGTGCTAAGGCTATGCCCCATTGTGGCTCTAGGAATAGCGAGTTGTTCAACTAGATTTGTCAGACATATTTTAGAAGGGTGAACAAGAGACCCGCAAGCAGAGCAAGGAATCGGTTTCCAGTCATATTAAACCCTTAAAATATGCTCTTTACGTCTAGGAATATGATCCACAAGCTCAGAGGACTTGTCCACTTGAATACATACGCTAGTGAAGATAAGTATAGTTTCTTTGGAATTTAAGGATTTGAAACCTAAAGGTTGTTCAATTTTACTAGCGTTCTTAAAGATACCATAAGGATTCCAACAACTCAATGAAATGTCATGGATTTTAACCCAAAAAGGAATCAAATCAAATTCTTCCCTCTTTGGCCTAATATCAAAGGTCCATTTGTTTAAGATGAAGGGTTTATCGAAGAAAAACTAAGGGCCTCCATACCAGACAAGATCATAGTTCTCATAAGATGAAAACTTAAATAAAAAGAAGCCATCATTAAACAACATCAAATATAAACTACCTTTCAAATTCCATGTTTTTTTAACCACAAAGAGAAGAGCCTCATAGTAAGGACGTTTACTAATGGCATAACCCACCAAGGAGAGCACCATTTCCTTAGATCCTTCTTCGACCTCTTCCTTAGAAAACTAACTTCTTTTGACAGAATGCAATTGACAGGGAAAGTCGTGTTAAGTGTAAATTTTATAATGTTTATTATGTTTGAGTTTTAATAAAATGTGTTATTTTAGTTTTGTTTGTACAGGAAATGTTCAGAAAATGGCAAAAATTATAAGTGTTGAGTAGCACTATGGTGCCCATGTATATCACGCCGTAGTGCCGAGTTCAATCAAGTTGGGTCAGTCTTCAAAGGTCCTAAAATCAAAGGTCCATTTTTTGAAGTTGTAGCGTCAATCTTCTTTGTTTTCAAGTGCCACAATGGAATCATAGTCAGCACTACAGTGTAACACAGCATCGTGGTGTAACACTGTGTCGCTGGGCCAAAATTTATCACTGTAGCACTGGGTGTCTTAAGAAAATAAATGTCACAGCGCAGTACCTTTTAATGCCTAAGCATGATCCTTCATTTGAGCACTGCAGTGCTCAAATTTTTGGAGCACCGTGACAGAACAGTTATTAACATGACTAGTCGCATTGACTCATCGAGAAAATGCATCATTTCAACTAGTAACCATGGCATGTCAACCAATGCTACAACGAAGCATATTTTATAGTGTCGAGGAGCTAGTTCATTTTTTCACTATTGCGGCACCACCTCATAGAGTGTTGTGGTGCTTGAGTCCATTCTTGTATCTAATATAAATAGCTTTTCAATTTTTTTGTGAGAGAGTTATGTCACTAGAGTCAAAATTTTATTCTTACAAGTGTGTTTCTTTAGTGCCCCCTTAGAGTAAAGTCTAAGAGAGGCTAGGAAAATATATGATATTTTTGTTTATGGAGTTCTTAGCCTATATATGTAAGTAACTCTATAATTGGTGGAAGAATGAGTGTGGAGAAGATCATTTGATCCTTTTATGCGATAATTTTCTTATTACTTGTTTTATATCTTTCTTCCAATAAATAAAATGACAATGAGTTTGCTTTTTATTTCCTCCATGTCTTGCTAATTCTCTAGCTTTAGGCTAACGATGTAATAAGCATAATATGTACTAATGTAGACTCATATGCTTTAATGAAAGTATTGATGTTTTCAATATCTCATGTTCTTCATTTAATGCATATTATGACTATGTGTATAGTTAAAATCTAGTGTGATGTATAGCCTCGATGGAGGAATGCTAGCATAATTATGAGTATTGAAATGGAATGTTGGTATGCCAAGACATAAGATGTTTGAATTTTCTAGGTTCTATGGAGATAGAAAAATTATAGGAAGGCCATAAACCTTCCTCTTCACCTCTACAAGCTCGATAGAGATCTATGGATGTATATGCTCTGATCCACATCTACATTTTAAAATCTCATTTGGAAAGCTATGTTTTATACATTCAGTAGTCAGAAACACTTTATTTTCATAAGTATCAACTTTTTTTGCAAGTTATTTTCTTTCAGTAATACATACAAACTCAAAAACACCTTTTTTTATCTTTAGTAGGATAAGTCGTGCATTTGTAGTAGTTAAGTTGCAACTAAGCATAACCCTTACTCATGGGTTTTACATCCTACTCTATCACTTTATTATTTGATTCAGCATGTATACTTGTGTAATTAGTGGGTTTACATTAATTTTACATCAAAGAGAATCTAAGCATATTTCAAAACTTCATAAGTTGCACTCTAGCTCACACTAACTAGCATCTGCTATTCATTTATAATCCCTCATCAAGGTTTTGGCACTGTTTTTGGGGAAGTAACATGTGTATTATAATTTCGAATATATTATTGAAACGAGTGCATATCTAGACCTACTTGTATCTTGTATCTTTATTCTATTTGATAAAATTTTTAAAAATCCAAAAAAGTATTCTCTTTGATTATTTAGTTATAATTTTTAGTGTTATAATTTTGTTGTATGTTTAGTAGAGCTAGTAAGGAGCCCTTGTTATTTAATCCAAAAATAAAAATGACCCTTTTAAAAATTTAAAAAATTGAAAAGAATTTAAAAATGTTTAACCTAGTACATGATCAGGACCATTTTAGACCGCTTAGGGAGTATGCTAACCATGTAATAGAAGGAATCCATCAGAGTATCAATAAACTTACTATCCAAGCTAATAATTTTGAACTGAAGCCTATCATAATTTAAATGGTTCAAAATTCTCAGTTTTGGGAAACTCTTGTTGAACATCCCAACTTATACTTAGTTATTTCTTAGAAATTTATATAATATTTAAGTATAATAATATCAGCAATGATACCATTATACTTAAATTTTTTCATTTTCTCTAAGGGACCAGGCTAAGATGTGGTTGAATTATTTGCCACCAGACTTTATAACCACTTGGAATGAGCTAGCACGTAAATTTCTAGTTAAGTATTTCCACCTTCAAAAACTGTTAGACTTAGAAATGATATCACTTCTTTTGCCTAGTTTGAAAGAAAATCAATTTATAAAAGTTGGGAGAGATTTAAGAAAATGCTTAGGAAATGTCCTCACTATGCCTCACCTTATTGGTTGGTTATTCATACCTTTTATAATAGATTAGTAGAATCTCTTAGGTCAATCATAGATATTGTAGCTAGAGGATCTTTAATGTCTAAGTCATTTGAGAAAGCATATAAATTATAAGAGAAAATGACTATAAATAATTTCCAGTGGTCTACTGATAGGGTGAATTCTAAGAGAGTAGACGGAATTTATGAATTATATACTTTATCAATTCTTACTGCTCAGGTAGCTGCTATTTCAAAGAAATTAGATAGTATGAGAGTTAGAGCAAGATCATATAGGTATAATAATCACCCTAATTCTATTAGAGATCCTAGATGTACGAAAGCACAACACTTTATCGTGCAGCGCCATTATGTTGCCCCTTTGAGCAAAATTATCATTTTGGGAATGGGAAGATACCACTGGAAGATGTTGTTATATAATTAGGAATTCAACTGCAGTATCAATCTATTACCCTCAGAAAGATAGAAGACCATATAGAGCATCTTGCTAGGTTGATTAATGATAAAAAAATTGAAAGAATAATATAATTATATCTAGCTTAGGAGCGAGACAGATTTAGAAGATAAGGATGGATATCTACCTTAAAAGGATAATCATGAAAGAAAACCTTTAGAAACTGAACCCCATATTGAATAATCTGAACCTATTAAAAAATCTCAAAAATCAATTAGGAAGGTTATAGAGAGACCACCACCACCCTTTCCTCTGTGATTGATCAAACAAAATTTGACAAGCAATTCTCAATGTTTTTAGAGGTGTTTAAGAAATAAATTATACATACCATTCTCAGAAGCCTTAGAGCAAATGCTCACCTATGCTAAGTTCATGAAAGATATTTTGAATAAGAAAAGGAAGTAAATAGTAGCATTAACTGAAAAGTATAGTGTTATAATTCAAAAGAAACTTCCTTAGAAATTAAAAGATCCTGGTAATTTCACCATTCCGTTAATAATCAATGATAAATTCTATGGGAGAGCTTTGTGTGATGTAGGATCAACCATCAATCTCATACCTCTTTCGATCTTTAAAAGATTAGACATAGGAAAGGTTCAACCTACTTCTGTCACCTCTCAATTAGTTGATAGATCTTTCACTTATCATAGAGGGTAATAGAAGATGTTTTGATTAAGGTTGATAAGTGTGTTTTTCTTGTAGATTTTATTATGCTTGATATGGAAGAAGATATGGAAATGCCCCTCATCTTGGGAAGACCTTTCTTAGCCACTGGGAAGGCCATGATTGATGTACATAAGGGGAATTGACTATGAGGGTTTAAGATCAGAAGGTGAAATGTTCTTCACTACAGAAAAATGCTGATTTTCGATGAAATTTTTAGCGGAAATAAATCTGTCAAAAATTCCAGCAATTTTTCTGGCGGAATATCTCCGACAGATGTTTTGATGGGATTTATAGCGAATTTTTTTTCATCAGATTTCTGATGAAATTTTGACAAAATTTAAAATTTTTTAAAAAATAATTATTATAAATACTTAAAATTATTGTTTTTGTTAAATTAAATTAAGTAATTTAATAACTTATTATCAAATTAAATTAATAAACTAAAATAATTAAATAATTTTAATTATTATTGTTATGTCAAATTAACTAATTCAAATAAATTAATTAGCTAATCTAATATATATTATTAAATAGATAAAATAATCTTAACATATAATGTTTTAAAAAATATTATTAAAAATTATAATTTAAATTATAAAGCATAGCTTATAAGATAGAAGTATGCACTACAGATTAATGGATAGGCATTGTATTCGCGCAGAGGATTGGGTTCGAATACCGCACAGGCATGGGCGAGCGTGCGCAGGCGGGATTCGAGCTGGCCTAGTTTACAGGTGGGTTCATGAGCGACGGGCGTGCAGGTTCGTGAGCGGGCCTGGTTCATGGGCGTGTGTAGTTCTCTGGTGATCGGGGTAGGCCTAGTTCATCGGCAGTGGGCGGGGGCTTACAGGTTTGGATCACAAGCAGTGCGGAGGCTTGCGGGCCTGGTTCACGGGCAGGAAAAGGCTCGCTTGGGCTAAATCTGAACAATTTTTTTATTTCTTCTGTATTCAATTTCCATCAAAAATTTTGCTAGAATTTTGCCAGAAATTTTTTAGATAGAATATTTTCATCGATGTTTGTTTTTTGACGCGTGTATTACCTATAAAAAATTTTCCACTAAAAATCCGTTGAAAATACAAATTACCAATGGATTTTAGTCATTTTCTGGCAAAAAAGGTTGCCAAAAAATAACCATAAAATATATAAAATTTCTACATGAAAAGAATATAGATTACTTTAGAATTAATTTGAAAGACATTGCAGTGGAGAGTTGAAAAAAAGAGTTGTTATGAAGGAATTTATTGGAAGAAGATGTTGAGGAGGATTGTGAGGACATAGGAGAATTCGTTAAATCTAATAGAAATAATATTGGAGTGTTTAGGGAGAAGTTTGAAAATTTAGGGATTGCATTTTTGGGTAAAATTTTGAGACATTCTATAGAAGAAGCTCCTGACTTAGAGCTTAAGATTTTGCCCAGCCATCTTAAGTATGCTTTCCTTGGTAACAATTTAACTTTATCTTTGATCATTTCTATAATTTGGAAAAAAAGATTAGGAAAGTAAATTGATTAGGGATTTAGGAGATTTTAAAAAAGCTTTTAGGTGGACTATTACTAATATTAAAGGAATTAGTCTCTTGATCTATATGCATAGAATTCTAATGGAAGCTAATTCAATACTAAAAGCTGACCCTCAAAGAAGACTTAAACCTTCCATGAAAGAAGTTGCTGAAAAGGAGATACTTAAATAGCTTGATGCTGGGATTGTCTATCATATTTCAAACAGTGCTTAGGTAAGCCCTATTCATTATGTTCCTAAAAAGGGTGGGTTGACTGTAATATCCAATGAACATAATAAACTTATTCCTACTATAACTGTCACTGGGTGGAGAATTTGTATAGACTATAGGAAGTTAAATAAGGCCAATAGAAAAGATCATTTACCTTTTCTTTTTTTGACCAAATGTTAGATAGACTGGCATGGCATTCATTTTACTGCTTTCTAGATGGGTATTTAGGGTATCACTAGATTCCAATAGCACCTAAGGACCAAGAAAAGACTGCCTTCACCAGTACTTATGGGATATTTGCCTTTAGGAGAATGCCTTTTGGTATTTGTAATGCTCATGTTACTTTTTAAAGATGTATGATGTTAATTTTTTCAAACTTAATTAAGTAGGGCATTAAAGTCATGGATGACTTCTCTATTTTTTGCACTACATTTGAACCCTATCTTGATCATTAACTTCTGTATTAAAAAGATGTGTATAAATAAACTTAATGCTAAATTAGGAGAAATGTCAATTTTTGGTAACCGAAGGAATCATTATATGGCATAACATTTCTAAAGGACTAGAGGAAGACATTGCAAAAATATAGGTTATTGAGGAAGCACCCCCTCCCACTTTTGTAAAGGAATTAGAAGCTTCCTTGGGCATGCAAGTTCTTATAGAAGATTTGTAAAGGACTTTTACAAAATTTCAAACCTTTATGTCATTTGTTGGAGAAGGATGTTCCTTTTATTTTTGATACTGCATGTCTTGATGCTTTTAATACTTTGAAACATCATCTGATTATTACTTTAATTATTATTGCTCCTGATTGGTATTTCCCTTTCATAGTTGTGTGTGATGCAATTAATTTGGCTATTAGAGTGTTTTTGGTCAAAAGCAAGATAAGAAATTTCATGTCATTTTTTATGGTAGGAGAACCTTAAATTCTGCACAATGTAATTATACAACTATTGAAAAAGAATGTCTAACAATTATTTTTGCTTTTGATAAGTTTTGATCATATTTGATTAGTACAAAAGTAATTATTTATACTGATCATTCTGTAATTAAATATCTTAAGACAAAGAAATACACCAATCCTAGATTGGTGAGGTAGATTCTTCTGTTACAAGAATTTAATGTAGAAATTTTGGATTGGAAAGGAACTGAAAACTAAAATTTTAATCATCTCTCTAGACTTTGAATTGAAAGGCATGCATCAAATGAGCTTGAAATAGTTTTCTGATGAATAATTATTTGCTTTACATCTGAACAAACTGCCATGGTATGCTAATATTGTTAATTTTTATTAGTAGTATACTTCCAAGTGATTTATATTCTATTGAAAAGAGGAAATTTTTACATGGCACAATTATTATTTTTGGGAAGAACCATATTTATTTAAGATTTTTAATGACCAAATTATTATAAGGTGTGTCCCTAAGGAAGAAATAGAAGCAATCATTAGGGAATGTCATGATTTCAATTATGGAAGGCATTTTAGAGGTTTTAGAACTGTTTCTAAAATCCTCCAATCTAATTTTTTTTACCTACTCTATTTAAGGATGTTAATAGGGATATTCCTAAAAGAAATGAAATGCCCTTGAACTATATTTTAGAGATTGGGACATTTGATGTTTGGGGATTAGATTTTATGGGACCATTTGTGTAATCTCATGGATGTCAGTATATTCTTATTGCATTGGATTACGTATCAAAATGGATTGAAGGAGTGGTAACCCCTAGAATTGATGTTTAAGTTGTTCTTAAATTTTTATAGAAATATATTTTTTCTAGATTTAGAATGCCTAGAGTCTAATCAGTGACATGAGAAGTCATTTCTATAATAAGAAAGTAGAAGCAGCATTAAGGAAATATGGTATTCATCATAGGGTTGCAAAAGATTATCATCCCAAAACTAGTGGACAATTTGAAATTAGTAATAGGGATATTGAAAGTATTTTGAAAAAAAACTGTCAGTTCTAATAGGAAAGATTATGTTATTAAGTTAGATGATGCATCATAAGCTTATAGAATTGTATTTAAGACTCTTATTAGTAAGTCTCCCTTTAAATTAGTCTTTGGAAAGGCTTGCCACCTTCCTATAGAATTAGAGCATAAGGCATTCTAGGATATTATAAAATTTAATTTCAATCTTAAAGGAATAGAAAAGAAAAGATTAATATATTTAATGAATTGAAAGAAATTAGAAATGAAGCTTATGAAATGCAAGAATTTATAAAGATAAAATTAAAAATGGCATGATAGTAAACTTCTAAAGAAAGAATTTACCCTTGGATAAGATATTTTACTTTTTAATTTCAGACCTAAATTATTTCTCGAAAAACTAAAATTCAGGTGGTCGGGACCATTCACTATTATAAAGGTATTTCCTTATGGAATTGTTGAAATTTCAAATAAGAAAAACTTGCATATTTTTAATATAATAGACTAATGCCCTATTTAGTTGGGGACATTGAGCGTTTTAGAATTATAACTAAGTTGGCTCATCCTAAAATATAATAATTGGTATGGTCTGGCCGAAGACTATAAACTTAGCACTGATGGGAGGTAACCCACTTGTGCTTGAAGTTCTTTCTATTATTTAGATCTTTTCTTAAGTTGAGGGCCTATTTGTTTGAAAAAGAAAGCTTTGCTTTGCTTTAGAAAGAGGAAAAGCAAATTGGAATTATTTTTTTTTAAGAAAATTTAATTTCTGGAATTTCAGTTTTGAAGTCGAACACATCATTATGCATGATAAATCACCTTTGGAGACAAAAATATCATTTCCTAATGGGTTTAGACAACAAAACTATAAATTTCATCCTAATTATGATAGTCAAATTCAAGGAAGAACTACATATGACCCCGAAGGGTCAAAATAGCGTTTGATCGAGTATTTGACTATAATAATTTGGATGAAGTATCATTAATTTCATATTTAAATACATGTTAATAAGTGATATGTCTCTCCGGGAAAGGAAATATCACTTATTATCCATGGTTTGAATATGACGATAATGATCATTGTTGATTTTGATTTTCTCAATGAGAAATAATTGAATTTTAAAAATTAATCTGGGATCTTTAAATCTCCTATGAGCACAAGCCCTCGTAGTTAATTACATCGTAGGAAACCTGAGTTTTCTATTAATACTCTCAATTAAAATAATGGTAGAAATTTTATTTTTGAATTCTCAAGGAGTGATATCAATGGAGTGATATTGGAATTCCATATAGGATTGGATCAAATTTGAGCACTTATTCTGGAGGCCAACAGAGGAGAAGTAGGGGCATTTTGGGATTTTGAAGCAATTCAGAAATATCTCAGTCTATCTTACATGTTGGGCTTTAAATTTTAGTTTGAAGAGAAATTTTGATTTAAGTTGATAATTTATTAGAATGATGGGATTACATTCTCGAATTTAAGGTCTTATAATTTTGAGTCCATCCCAGATCCTAGATCTAATTTGGACATTAAATAATAGTGGACCAAACCTAGCTAGTGTAATGCATATTTGGACTTATCCCGATCTAAATTTGGGAGTCAACTAACCACCTAGGTGCTTTAAAACTATGTGTCTGGTCTTTTATGAAAGATTAATGGGCTGTTATTTAATTTTTAAGGAATTAGGGTCGATGTTTAGAGCAGATCATAATTAGCCCCTTGATTATGTAGGGTGATTAATGCTTTAAAATGCAATTAAAATTTTTGACTCTTTGATTTGTTTCTAATAAAATGCATGCTGATTGACCTTAAATGCAAAATTAGTATGACACAGTTTTAAAAAAGGCTTGAAAATAGATTTTATCCTAAAGATTGCACAACATCCCCTTGACAGAACTACACCCTAATAGGTCAAGTGGTCTGCTAGAACCCACAGGCGGGGAGGTGCCTAACAAGGAGGAGAATACTTTAATATAAATATAAACAAACTCTTAGAGAACCTGAGCTTACTTTTTAAAATTGATTATCTTTCTTTGTGAGCATGATATTTTTTTATTTAATTTGAGTAGGAAAAAGTTTTTAATGCTCCCTCACGAGCCTCTGAGGATTCTCAGGCTAAATAAAAAATGACATGCAAGAAAGAAACCTTGAAAAGTATGTAATTTCTAAAGCGCAATTAATATAAATAATCAGTATTGATCAATCATTAAATAAATATAGAGTCCATGTGGCAAGGGTCACTTAATTATAACCTAGGGTTTGCAAAAATTAAAAGTGGTCGGGTACCACTAATAATAACCTAGATTCTAATCCTAGAATGATGCAATTGATTTTTGAGATTGAGATATTCTCTATATATTCACTTCTTCATCTTCTTTCCATCTTCGAGCTCCTTGGATTCGTTAGGTCCAATTATCCAAATGAAAAAGAACTTCTTCTCGAAGAGGTGTTTCTTTTCTCTTTGGATTTTCAAATCATCTTAACTTGAATCTCCAAATGAAAGGGAAATCTCCCCTAAGGGATGTTCTCTCCTCTTTAGATCTCAAGTAAGATGTTTAACATCCCATCTCAAAATCAAACTTTCACAACATTTGACTCGATTAAATTACACATGGAAAATAAAAAAAAAGACTAGACTCTAAAATAACCTGCATATTTATCCAAAATAAATAAAATCAATAATCCCAGACAGTTATATTATATGCTCAAATCAAAATCACAATCACACTTGGCTATGCTCTTGTAATCTCAATAGGGACTTATCATCTTTTTAGCACTTGCAGAATATTTGTTAATTTAAATTTTATTTGACCCTTTTGACTTTAGCCCTGTATGAGCACAAACACCTGTAAAAAATTCTGTGAGCATCCAGATCATTCTAAACCTAGGGGTAATCTAATGACATCACATCAATTCACAAATTGCATAAAATTAATACATAAATAAATAATCATATCAATTAATTATACAACTAGCATATAGTGAAAATCACAAAAAATCTGGCACACATCAGCATGAAAGTAAACACCAGCCTAGCCTAACATTAGAGTTAATTATCTTAGTAAACCATATAATGTGTGTGCATCAGGCTGTGTGGTTTGGATATGTTCTATGTTGGGTAGTTGGTTGAAGTTGTCTAGTATTTTGATTTATTAAAGATAAAAAAAAATTTAATTTAAGTTTAAGTAGTAATATTTTAATGATGATTTTAAAATTGACTTTTAAGTGTTAAATGATTACTACCTTTATTTATATCATGGCTGTAAAGTTTATTTCATCTTCCTTGGGGCTAAGTTAATAGCCTCGTGCTCGGGTTACCAAGTTGTAACAAGTTTGGATTAATTGATTTAATTGATTATGAATTAAGGGTTAAAAATTTTTAACTTAAATTGATTGGTTATTAATTTTAATGATTGAGTTTGATATTTTCTAAAATTGAAATTAATTATTAAATTTTGGAAATTTTTTTGAATTATTCAATTCATTAAACTAAGGGGTCAAAATTTTACTTTTTTTATTTAAGTTGAATTCTAGAATCTCAATATTTTTACTAAATATTAGACCCTAGGGTGAGTAATTAGATACTAAGTTTGCTGGATTTAAATTTATCTAGATTAAGTTATGAATTTTTGAAGTTTTGACTTAAATTTGAACTACAATTGACCAAAATATTGACTTTTTGACTTTGACTTATTTCTAGAGATTTGACAGTTTCAATAAATACTAACCCTAAATGGAGTCTAATGCTTTTGAGTTTATTTAATTTAGAATTTTTTGGAATTAATTAAGAATTTTTGAAATTCAGGTATTTAATTGAATTATTTAATTGGTTAATTGTGAAGGCTTTTAGTGATTTTGCTCCAAACTGATTCCAAACTTTTTGAAATCACTCCCAAAGGTCAGGGATAACCTACGAGATTATTTTTAAGTGTTGAGATTTATTTGGAATTTTTAATTATTTATAAATATTTAATTTAATTAAATTTTAATTTTATTAAAAATTTAAATTAAGCCAAAATTAAAAGTCCTAATATGGGGCTTTTAAGTTTCTTAAGTAGAGGGTTAAATTCTGGAAAGCTTGATATATTATTTGTATTTTTTAGATTTAATTTGAATTAATTATGATTTTTTTAAATTTTAGGGTTAATTAAGGGGTTAATTTTGACTTGATTAAATTCTTGACTTAATGAGCTTTAAAATCCATGAAATCCTAACATAAGATAAGTAATGTCACTAGGTTTAGTGTTCCAAAGTTCTATTCCTATTAGATGCTTATTTGAATTTCTATAAATTTTCTAAATTACTCAACGTTGTCCTTAATTTTGGTCCTTAAGTGTCACTAAGTTAAGTGGGATTGAAATCAAGGTTTGCTAACCCTTAACACACACATGGATAATCACACCATGCAAATCAATGACAACCATATGGCCTAAATCTAGGTGCATGTGCATTTTCAAGTATGAAAACTACAAAATAACCCAAACATTTGGAAATTTAATCAATGAATAATTATGAAGCAATTGCTCATTAAATACTTGTCACTCCCCATTGAATTCATTTAATGATGATGAAGCTCTGTTAAAAGTTCCATGGAAAGTTGCAATGCATGCAATAGAACTAAGATTTATTTGTTGTAGCATTTTGAAAATATATGCGTGAAATAATAACCCTTAATTTTTTAAATTTAATAACTACTAGAATATAGCTTAAATAAACATATAAATATTACTGGATACTCCTAATGCTCTCTAATTCATGGCATTTAAATTTGAGGTTAATTAATTAAGTATATACAGAGTGTTTAAGGAAATATTAAAAATAATTAAAGCTAAATAATTCTTAATATACTTATCTTTTTTATTTGATTTTATTTTTAAAATAAAGTGGCTTTAATTCTGAAAAGAATGAATATTTATTTGAAAATTTTGATTAAGTATTTAATTTTCTATGATTTTTTTAAGTTTCTATAATTAAAAATATTTAATTAATTCATATTAATCATATTTTAACAATGGCGACGGCGGATTTACACACGTAGCATCTAGTTGATTGGGTCAAAATGCATGGCCGCTCATTTAATTTTATTGATTGTGCCACCAACAATCATTAGCAATAAATGCGGGATGGTGGTGGTGGCACGTACGCTCACTTAACCATGTTAGCAGTGCCACGGGATCATTGGATCATCTGTAATTTGGAATGGACGGCCTAGATGTCATCGGATTGAGATCTATATAATGAAATGAACCGCATGCATGATTTGGATTTAACTCGGAATGGCACGATCTGGGTCGTTGATCGTGAGATCAATGGTCCAGAAAATGTACATTATACGCACATTATGCTTTAAACCCTAGAAATGAAAAATTATTCTTTCTTTAAAAATAAAAATTATTTTCTATGAAATTTTAAACATAGATTAAATGATTGAACAGAAATAATGGGGTGTGATTTTCACGACATGAAACACACTTATTTGAAAGCTATTTAAATCTAAGTATCCTAAACTTGCCTTTAGGTTTTACCTCAATCCTCTTGATGGATTTGAATGTTCAAGGGCTTGTTGAGCTTGTAGATTATCCATATATGATTCCCTAGAAAAAACCTTTGGTCAAAAAGGCCTGGATCAATGTCTAGGGAGCTAGGACGGGCTTGGTGATTCCTTACACTAGAGACTCACAACCAGTGACCTTTGATCAGAGGATTAGGGCTTGGGGATTGTAATGAAGGTCTGTGGGAGCTCAAACAAAAAGGAAGTTTTCTCTGGGAGGCAGAAAATAGTTGATGTCTTTTAAATGATGATTTGAAACCCTTTTAGCATCCCTTGGCCCTTGGGTTTGAATTGGGCAGCCCTGATACTTCAAGGCCCTCCCTTGGATTATGGACAAGTTCCAAGGTGGTTAGATAGCAGAGGGGATATGACCAAGCTACATTTCCATTGGTGGCTTGGTGTGGGAGGGGGACCCTTTTTGCCCAAACCGGCTAAACAAGCTCTTAGAGCCTTCTTGGGGAGTGTTTAAGAGGGTAATGAGGCCCATGTGAGTGGATTAGGACAGGTTATTTAGAGGGAAATGGTTTTAAGAGGGTGTATGACCATTTCAAGCACTTTGGGAGACTTTGTTGACTATTTGACCAATCCATTTGGTCAAAGGATGTTAAGGTGGCAGATAGGGAATGGTTGAGCGGACTTCAAGAGGTTTAAAGGTATAAACTTGATGTTTGAAAGATGGGGCCAACATGTAATGGGTTTTGACCACTTTAAATGGTTTAACTAGGTCAAATCAATCATGGCTTAACCCATGGTGAGTTAGAAAGTGTTTCATCCATGCATTAGAGTGAATTTGAAGGCTTGATATAGTTTGGAAAGGTTGAGTTGATTGCATGGAATGGTTTGGCCATTTCTAATGAGTTACCTAAGTTAAACTCATGATGATTTGACTTACTCATGAGTTAGATATGTTTAAGCCAAAAAATGGAATGAGATAGGCGGCTTAATGGGGTTTGAATGGGTTTATTTAATAGGATGTATTGATTTAACTCAAGTGTTGACCTAGTTTGACCAAAACTAGGTTTAATTGACCAAATCAACTATTAAGTGAGCCAGGATACTCAATCAGGTCCAAACTACTAGGAAATGTGATCAAAAGGTTTTAATGGGGTTCATAGTGGATGTGAAACTTGATTGAGTGTAGATGGAGGTTTAAGGTTGATATGATCAACCATGGTTGACTTGGTCAACCAGGTCAAACTAGGGCTAGATTTTAGTTCAACAAGTTTGATTTGATGATTAGAGACCAATGGAGGTGGTCTCATGCACTAAGATGATCATTTGAGTTGACATGATTATTTAGACCCTTAAGGTGTAATTTGGTCAACATGGGTTGACTTAGTCAACCATGTTTGAACAAGGCTTAAATTTGAGTCCACTACACTCATAATGATGTTTAGGATACACTGGAGGAGATTTCAAGATTTGATTTGACTGGGCCATATTGGGGTTTGGAGAAAATTCCAATTTTTCCCTTAAGGGGCATTGTGGTCATTTGGACCCCTAGTCAATTGTGGGTTAACCTGGGTCCACAAAAGTGTAGTTTTGTGTTCAATATGTCATAACCAAGGTTATAGACATAGTCAATAGATTTTGGTAAAGGCCCCAAGGTCAAATTTCACAAGGTTGAAGGTCTAGTGACATAGGCTATAAATATTTAAATATTTTGCAGCCTTTGAATTTCAATTGAATTTTTGGGGTTAGAGGTGTCAGATTGGACTCAAATTTGGAGGGTCAATCCTAGGGACATGCCTAATCAATATGCAATTGATAGATGATGAATAGGAGGCCATTTGATTGGGTTTTGAAGTAATCAAAAAATTAATTAAAAAAAGGTTATAGGACATGGGCCCTTAACCCTAAACTTTAGTCTAGAAATCTGGATTTGATTGCAGTTTTGGATTTGATTGATTGAGTTTGATTTATCCACCTCAATAAAAATTAACCAAATGATTGCTGATGATTGTATATGTTTGAAGTTAGATTGAAGATTAATTAAAGGCTGGATTGAACTTTGATTAAGGATTGGATTGATTTTTTGATTAGGCTCTAGATGATTGACAACTGAATGATTATCAATCATTAGATCAACAGGTAGGAGTTTGGATGGGTCCCGATGACCTCATACAGAAATGAGGTCAACAGTGCTATATTTAGTTTGTAATTTATATGTTTAGGTATGATAGTTTATTATTAATTTGTAATGTGTTATGTAATTTACATTTAATAAATTTATTTATTCTTAAGATGTTGTACACTATCTTTTACAGATATCACACTTTGATTATCTATTTAGTCAAAATTAAAATTATAATTAAAAATTATATAAAATTAGGATAATAATAAAACTATAGGTTATAATTTGAAAGAATATTGCATAATAATTCATATTTTGAAAACTTAATAGTTAACTAATCTAGGTTATCTAAACTATTGACTTGATTTTTAATTTAGAAACTATACATTAACTCATTGGCAACTGAATTGAAAATGAATAGATAAGTTAAGGATTTGATGTGCATAGATTATATTAGGGGAATCATAATAAAACTTGAAAATGGAACTTTTGATCTTATTAAATCCTTACATTATTTAATAGGATTATAAGAGAATGAAAACAATAATTGATATTCTAAATTATTAAGTATGTACTTCATAAATAATAAAGGAAAGAAAATATGAAAAAAATTAAAAGAAAATATTACAAAATAAAAAAGATGAGTACATTAAAAAATTGGTATCAGTTGTAGCTTAAATTCAAATGTATCCTATTATTTAAATAAAAAAAGGATAAAATAACTAAATTAGTATATGTGATTGTACACTAATGAATTTCCTACTTAACTATGAGCAACTAGTCCATAGACTACATTATTCATTGTATATTTAGAGATCAATTTTATATTTTCAAATATAGTGAACATATTCAAAATAAGCAATAATAATGGTGACTGATTGGGATAATTGTTATGCCTCTTTCAAACTAGAATTATAACTTTGTTTATTCCAAATTACTTCTAGACTATATTGTATTATCCTATATTTTAGTAATTTTAAATTATCAATTTTTAGTTTGGATATTATAATGATTAAGGGGTGAATATTATTGTTGCTTGAGGACAAACAAGAGTTTAAGCTGGGAGAAATTTGTTAAGTATAAATTGTATAGATTTTAGTAAAAATATATTATTTTAGTTTGGTTTGAACAAAAAATATTCAAAAAATTATAAAAATTACAAGTGTTGAGTAGCACCATAGTGCTTGAGTATATCACGCCACAATGCCGAGTTCAATCATATCGAGGCACCAGTTCTTGATTTTGTAGTTCTAGTCTTCTCTATTTGTAAGTGCCATAGAGAAACCATAGTCATCACCATAGCGTAATACAACACCCCTATGCCAAAATTCAGCTCTACAGCATTGACTGTCTCGGGAAAATGAATGCCACAGCACCGTACCTTTGAACGCCTCAGTGCCAGGTCCTTCATTTGAGCATTGCAGCGCTCAAATTTCTAGAGTACCATGATGGAGTAGTTATCAATACAATGAGCCACATTAACTTAGTGAGAAGATGCATTATTTCAAATAGTAACCGAGCCATGTCAGCCAGCACCGCAACAAAGCAGATTTTATAGTGCTGAGGTGCTAGTTCATTTTTCACCACTTTGGTGCCACCTCATGGAGTGTCGTGGTGCTTGAGCCCATTCCTATATTTACTATATATAGATTTTCAATTCTTTTATAAGAGAGTTCTATCACTAGATGAAAATTTTATTCTTGTATATGTGTTTGTTTAGTACCCCCTTAGAGTAAATTCTAAGGGAGGCAAGGGAAGTACGAGATACTTTTATTTATGGTGATCTTAGCCTATCTATATAAGCATCTCTATAATTTGTGGAAGAAGGAGTGTGGAGAAGATCATTTGATCCTTCATGGTGACAACTTTCTTTTTCCTTTTTTTGTATCTTTCTTCTAATGAATAAAATGATAATGAGTTTGCTTGTTAGTTCCTCCATGTCTGGCTGATTCTCTAGTTTTGGACTACTAATATAACAAGAATAGTATGTACTAATGTAGACTCATGTGTTTTAATGAAAGTATTGATGTTTTTAATATCTCCCATTCTTCATTTAATACATACCATGGCTATACGTGTAGTTAAAATATAGTGTGATGTATAGCCTCAACAGAGGAAAGCTAGAATAATTAGGAGTATTAATGGAATATTGGCATGCCTAGACATAGGATGTTTGAATATTCTAGGTTCTATGGTGATAGAAAAATTATAGGAAGGCCATAAACCTTTCTTTTTGTCCCTACAAACTTGACAAAGATCTAGGGATATATATGCTCTGATTCATATCTTGATTTTAGAGTCTTATTAGAAAGCTATGTTTTATATATTCATTAGTCCAAAACACTTTATTTTCATAAGTATCAACTTTCTTATGCAAATTATTTTCTTTCAGTGATAAAAACTCAAAAACACCTTTTTTATCTTCAGTAGAATAAGTCGTGCTTTTGTAGTAGCAGTGGTAGTTAAGTTGCAAGTAAGCATAACACTTCCTCATGGGTTCTACACTCTACTCTATCACTTTATTACTTGATTCGACTTGTACACTTGTGTAATTAGCGGGCTTACATTAATTTCATATCAAAGAAAACCTAAGCATATTTCAAAACTACGTACACAAGTCACATTCTTGGTCACACTAACTAGTATCTACTAGTCATATGTAAGCCCCCATCAGGTCATAGAACTAGGGTTTTTGGAGGATACCATGGTTTTCCAATTTAACTATTTCAATGTAAAGAGATAAGGAGGGACATCTTTTGAAGGGGATGTGAGGCCTTTGTTAAGTGGAGTAAAGTCTTGTGTGGAAAAAGCCCCAAAGCGTAACATCTTGTGAAGAGATATAGGGTGTTTTCATTTGAAGAACTATCAAGGTCAGAAGAAGAGGAGGGTGGATGCAATTTCATGGAAAAATGGAGTTATAACCTTCAACAAAGTTGGAGGTAGGGGGAGAAGGAGGAGATTCACCCAGATCAAGGGACATGTTGGGTTTATGGAAAGGGAGCACTACCTTTAAGTGCACATTAGATGCTTGATAACATATTTATTCTAGATTTAAGAAATTCTATGAAGTAGTGTCTAAGTTTATATTAAATCCTCCCCTATCTTTATCTCATGTTTAGTAGTAAATATCAAATTTATTAAATCTAATAGTTTGGCTAATTTATATGATTTAGATGAATATAAATTTGGGAATTCCTTGCCCTTATTAATGAGGTGACATTTTCTTGTTTTCCTCATTGAGAGTCTAATTGATGTAGGAGCTCTCATGGCCACTTCTTCGATTCTTTTTTATAGAGAGCTCCTATCACCATCTCTTTCTTTCTTTTTCTTTGAGGGTTTCAGCTAGGCATGAAAAGAGAGGAGGGGATAGATAAGAATTTTAGTTAATTTATTTAAATGCATATTTTTGAATTAATTTTAATAATTAATATTAATTAATTTTAAAAATTAAAATAAGTAAATTAATAATTTTTATGATTGTATTTTATTAATTGATATTTTTATTTATTTAATATCATAAATTTATAATTAATTATTAATAAAAATATTATATTATGCTAATTATAATTTAATTTGTGTGATTTGGGTAAATAAAAATTATTGTTTAATTAACTTAGTAAATTGATATTATTTTTATTTAATTTGACTAAATACAAATCATTACTTGATTAGCTTAGTGATCTAATAAATAACGACTAATTAATATTCTATTCTAATAAAAATGTTATTTACACTCATTATGATTATAGGATTTATGACATATTTCAATTTAATCATAAGTAATAATTATTAAAATTCCATTTGAGCTAATAAATCTAAATCCTAAAATAAATGAATAAATAGTTCAACTAGATTTAACTAAATTTAATTTGTATTATGCCAAGTAGTTTTGAGAATTTAACTACCTTAGGATTTACTAAATCCTAGTTTATAGGAGTCAATAAATCCTACTTGTTGCTAAATAGCCCTAGAAATTTACCTAAAATATTAGTATTTACATTTGTGGTCCAGTAGCTTTCCAGTTGAGAGGCTTTATAATCAAAACTTCCTCTAATCTTTAGAAGGAAGCTTCTCAATTAATATTCCTAAAGGATCAGTCCTTCATAGATGTAAAGAAACTAAAATCTCAGAAATGTTAAAAAAGAAACCATGATCACTGTCTATAATTGATAATGGTAAACATTCAATGTAGATTCAAGTAGAGAATCCAAGTTATCCTTCCCAGTATCAGTAGTACAGTAAGCCATACAATGATTAATAATTTAGACCTCGATCTAATGTCACTCTAGGAGAGAGCAAACAGAAGTTTGAAGCACTTATGAATAAAACTTACTCATTCAAAAGGGAAGCTATAAAAATAATCTTTAATAACCTCTTAAAAAGCCAAAAATTAAACTTCCTAATCCGAAGAAATCAGAAGGAGTAAATTAGGGCAACTCAATTATTGCCCATATCACCATATGCTCAATCATGAATTGGAAGATTGTATAACTTTCAAGGAGTGGCTTGAGAGGAACATTAAAATCAGGTCAATTGTGATACCCAAGGAATATTTAGTAGATTAAAGATAAGGATCTACTATATATGTAATTAGTGAGCCTTCTACAGCCTTTCCTGTTATAAAGTTTGATGATGGGTGGGATGTTGCATATCTCATTCATCCAAAAGAATCCTAAATAAAGTTTATCATTTATCTATTTAGGTACCCCTAGGAGCACAGAGTTTCATCCTAGTTGATCTGGTAGCTCCTAAAGAAGTGCATAATAAAGTTCAGATTGAAGAGCCCAAAGAAGTGCGAGTCAGTCAAGCTTTCAAAGTCTTAGAGGAGGATAATAAAAGTAAAAGCAAAAATATACATGATAAAATAGTAATTACCATGAATGGAGGATCTAAATCCCTTCCACTACTTACTCTGTATGATTTTTATTTTGTTTCACCTTGGACTAAGAAAGTAATGAAAAAGGATTCCACATATATCTTATTTATTTCTACTGATGATGATTGAGTTAAAAATTTGAATAGTAGAGAAAATAATTCTCAGAAAATACAAATGAATTTACATGAATTAAAATAATCTCTTCAATACTTATCTGATAGTGATGCCCCTATTCTCGATGTTTAGGGTGATCCTATCAATATTAACATAGAGATGTCTACTTCAGACAATTTACCAAATTTTTTTTTAAAGTTAATCAATAATCATGAAGTTGATCATCTTGTTGTCTCTTCTTCTGAAGAAGTAATTCAAGTCAATCTTTATAGTGGTAAAGTCTTTCCGCCGTGAGTTTCAGCCACTAATAAAGGGAAATAAGTTATAGATAAGCCTGAAACTTCAAATTAACCTCAACTAGTTCAAGATTCAGATGTAGTTCATCCAGAAGTTCTCAAAGTATATTACAATGTCTTAGCTCATCTCAAAATGTTGCCTACAAAGCTGAGTATTTATTATGCTCTGGTTCTTTCTAAAGAAATGAGGAAGCTTTAATTAAAGGTTTGCTCAGTAAAGTGATCTGTATGGCTCAACTAGCATCAACACAATAAGAGGAAGTGTTATACTTCAAAAAGTTTCAATGAGTGACTTTTTTAGATGAAGACTTATTGTTAGGAACTGCTAATCATAATCACCCATTATATATCTCTATAAATGTGGACAACTTCAAGTTATCACATATCCTTGTTGATCCGGATGCATTGGTCAACATAATGACACTCAGAACTCTTACCTATATAATGGTGGACACTCACAAACTTTGTTCTAATAAAATGTTTTGCGAAGGTTCAATAAAAAAGGCATTAGATATTTGGGTTCAGTTACCTTACTTTTAGAAATAGAAAGCCTGAAAACAGAGGCCAAATTTCATATAATAGATTCTAAGGCTTCTTTAAATCCTGTCTTGAGTTGACCCTGGCTCCATGCATATAGAATTGTACATTCCACTCTTTATCAGTGCATCAAATTCTCTTATGAGCGAGTTAAGCATTGTACTAAAGGTGATGTGCAATCATTTTTAATTCATGAAGTTGATATGTATGTAGACACTTCATATTATCTGCCTAAAAAGTAGATGATCTTTTCTAGAAATTTCAAACTTGTTGAAGAAGAAGAAGAAGAAAAAGAAAAATAAAAATAAAAGAAAGAAAAAGAGGTAAAAGAAGTAAAAGAAAAATATCTTGATCTTGTACATTATGTTTACTGGCATCTTGCTCTTCCTTTACAAAGAGGTGAGAGAATGGTTCAACGATTTGGAGGGAGAGGTAGTGGATGGCAAAATGAAAGAGTAAAAGAAAATAAAAAGGGTATATACAAATAAAGGCACCTGTAAAACTGATTGATTTGGAATCCAGTTTGGAGGTCGAATCTTATGTGTTTGAGAAAAATCAACATGTTGTAGAATATAGGAATAATATTAAATAATCGAAGTTTAAAATTTTTATGGAAGTAAATAACAATGAGGAGAAGATCCAAACAACTAAGGAAGATAATTCAGATATGTCTACCATGAAAAGTTTAAAAAAGTTTGTTGACACGTTAACCCAATTATCCCAAAATAGTGCAACTGAGTTGGCAGTGAAAGTCTCTCCAGCTCTGAACCCAGATTGTAAAGTTTATATGTTTGAACCCTCTACCAGTAAAACTATAGAAATTGATGTAATCCTTGATGATCCATTCATGAATGAAATAATAGAATTGCCTTTTGACAGGTAATAAAATTATGTAAATAAATTTTTTAAGTATGGTTTAACATCGTCAACTTGGATAAGAAATGAAGGCCAACAATTTGAGAACTTGTGGAGTACTAAATACCATAAATATTATTAGGAGCACATACTGTCTTTACTACTCTATTCAATGATGATGAATATTGCTTAATCATATCAAATAATCTAAAGTCTGATAGTCTTTTTATAGCGAATCTTAAATCTTTTAATGAACTCTGTTTGGAGACTTCATATGATCTGGATGACTCTCAAGTTAGAGATGCACCCCCAACCAAACTTAAAGAGGAAATTAAATCTACGGTAAAAACAAATAAGCATGGGTAATAATAAACACCCTTGTCAGATCGTCATAAGTTTATTATTGAATGAGGATGAAGCAAATAAAATGATTGAATTACTCTTAGAGTTTAAAGACTGTTTTGCATGTAGTTATGAAGAAATGCCCAAATTATCTCTAGACATAATAGTCCACAAGTTAGAAATTTAATTTGACATAGTTCCAATAAAACAAGTTCCTCAATGGATGTGACTTGAAGTTAAACAATAAATAATAGTTGAATTTAAGAAATTAATCAAAGCTGATTTCACTAGGGAAGAGAAATATCCAATCCGGTTAGCTAGTATTTTTCCAGTAAAGAAGAGGAATGGTTAGATTTGTGTGTGCATCGATTACAAAGATTTAAGCAATGCTTGTCCTAAAGATGAGTTTTCACTTCCTACACTAAAACACATGGTATATTTCCCTCGTCACATGTAATATTCTCCTTCATGGATAGCTCCTTCAGTTACAATCAAATAAAAATGGCTCTTGAAGATGAAACATATACAGTACTCAAAATGTCAATAGACATCTATTATTATATAGTTATGCATTTTGGATTAAAGAATGCTTGTGCAATATACTAGCGAGCAATGGAGAGAATTTTTGACAAACTTATCCACTAATAGGTGGAGAGTTATGTCAATGATCTAGTCATTAAAAGTCTTGAAAGAGATGATCATTTTGTATGACCTAAGAATTATTTTCCAGAGACTTAGAGAATATAATTTAAAATGAACTCTCTTAAGTGTGCTTTCAACATCACTTCAGGAAAGTTTCTAGATTTCATGGTATGTCATAAAGGAATCAAAATAGATCATAATAAAATTAATCTAATATTATAAATTCTACTACCTAAGAGTCTCACTCAATTAAAATCCTTTAGGTTGATCGACATTCCTTAGAATATTCATATCAAATCTCTTAGGAAGATGTCAACCATTTGTAGCTTCATGTAAGAAAGACATCCGTTTATAATGAGATGAATGTTGTCTAAAAGCTTTTAATAGTATAAAGTAATATTTGAAAACTCCTACAGTTTTGGCTGCTATTATCCTAGGGAAGCCATTAATTCTGTATACAATAGCTTTAAGAAAATCTCTTGGCACCTTATTAGCTCAGTTTAGCAATGAAGGGAAGTAGACTGAACATTATTATTTGAGTAGGAAGTTTCTTCTAACTCAGTTAAATTACCCTCCGATCGAGAAACATTGTCTGGCCCTAATCTTTACTACTCAGAAGCTAAGGCACTATTTATTATCTCATAAAGTAAACCTCATCTCTAGAGTAAATCTGATGTAATATCCAAAGACTAGTCCAATATAATCAAGGAGATTAGCTCAATGGTTGATGATTCTGTTATAATTTGAAATCATATGTATACCCCTGCATTATATTGACTTAACCTAATATGAGCCGATACCACAAAGGTTATACCATGCCTAATCATAGTAAGAACCAAAAATTGACCCCAGGATCCAGTTGGGGAAGTACTGAAAAAAAACTAAACTTCCAATTTATACAATATAGGGCCACTACTTAATATAATATAAAGTGGAAGACTAAATCTCAAAAATATTTTTTCTTTCCAAAAAATACATTTACAATCTGAAGTCTAGCTATAATAGTGCTTGGCAATAGAAGGTACAATAAAAATAAAAGCCAAGCTTGTAAAAATGAAACTATCCAAAAGCATACCAACAACATAAATTAGAGCCTACTATCAAACTACTCAACTCGCTCTTTACCCTTTTCCTTGACCTAAAAATGAAAGAAAAAAAAATAATAATGAGTTAACATAGCTCAATTAGCTATTGTAGCCTAGCTTAAACTAAAAGGACTGAAGATATTGTGCTTTGATAATAAATTGAAGTACTATATGAAAAGTTGAAATTGAAATAGAAATAGATATTGAAATTTTAATTAGCATTTAAATAGCTATGAAAGTTATGCTGAGACTTATTGAGATATAAATAAACATTTTATAGTAATTATCATAATGACTCTAAGCTCCAAATTTTTATATGTATAATAATTAATAGAATCCCTTCTCCTAGACAATAGAATCCCTTCTCTGAACCAATAGAATTCCTTCTTAGGGAATATAAAAATAGCCCTCAGACTTCAAAATACTAATAGCTCATCAGCTTTAGAGTTTTTATGACATAATAGATAACATAATCCCTTCTTACTGCCAAGATAATCCCTTCTTGTTGCCAAGAGAATCCCTTATTGCTGTCAGGAGTATTTAAATAGGATGTTTGCATACCTAGATATAAGATGTAAAATATTTTAGGTTTTTAAGGATATACTATAACTGTAAGAGGTCAGTAGATATCCTTTTCACCCCTATAAGCTTAACAGAGATCTAGGGATGCATATGCTCTGAATCACATTACCATGAATAGTCTCACTAGGAAAGATATATAATTTAGTTTCATCAATTTAAAACACTTTAATTAAATATTACATCTAAAATTTTTATTATTTTATTTAGTGATAGAATCTCCAAAAAAATTATCATTTTTATTTTAGTAGAATAATTATTACAGTTAGAGGAAATAGTAGTAGCTTGTTGTAAGTAAGTATACTTTCTTGTAGGTTCAACACTATACTATATCACTTTATTACTTGATTCGATACATATAATTATGTATATTAAGTGGGATTTTATTATTTTTTATATCAAAGAAAACTTAAGCATTATCTAAGGGTGATAGATCCCTAGATTTTTATATAATTAATTAGTTAACTCAGCGCCCCCCATCAATGGGATAATAATTAATTGCTCAGGATTTGTCCTGGATGAACTGTGATTCGATTGAAATAATTATATTATATTACCACGGTTCATCCTGTATGAACAAAAACTTATTAGGGATGATAATTAGTCACCCAAGGTTTGTCCAGGATGATCTATAATTCAAATTGAACTAATCATACTGTACGGTCAAGGTTCATACTAGATGATCAATGTAAGCTTTCATAACTAATCATATTAAGTACTATTCATCATACAGTATAAACATAGGAAAATTAAACTAATCATACTATATGATGTAAATCATACTGTACGAATAGAGAAGGGATAATTAAAAATTAGGATTTTTATTAAAGCCTAGTATTTAAACTTTTCGTATTTCATTTAAGTGGGTCCTTGGCTATCTGAGAGTGTGTGTCTTCTATAAGCAAGAGTTTGAAGAGAGAGATTTAAGCAAGGAGAGAGAGGTGAAGTTGTGAGAGAGGGAGAAGAGCCTTGTTAGTGCAAGGGAGTGTGAGAGGGTGTTTTTACATGCTTTCTCTGGCTAACATCCACCTTGTTCCTCCATGTATCAAAGTCTATTTTGAGGGAAACTCCATGAAGAAGCTCTTGGTGTCAAATGTCCACAAGCTACTCCACCGCACTAGAGAAGGTGAAAGGGATTTGCCTACTCCATTACATCTGATTGGTGAAAGGTATTCAGCTACTCTGCCTCACCAGAGAAAGTGAAAAAGATTTTAGTTCTTAGCTGCACTGAGGGTGGAAGTGATTTATAAGGGCTTCTCCAACTTGCCGAGGGGCCTAATAGAGGATACTAAAGTGTTAATTATAATATCTAGAGAGGTGGGCTTTAGGGAATGGATGTAGGCCAATTTAACCGAACCACTATAAAATTTTGGTACATTTGCTCCTTTATTTTCCTCAGTTTTCTTTCTGTGCATTACTTGCTGGATATTTATATTCTGTAATTTGGTTTGTCTTGGTGATTATTGTGATACGAGATTTATAGTTGATTGAATTCATTTCTTGGTTAAAATAAAAGAAAGAAATAAAAAATTGAAAATAAAAAGAATACAAAATATTTATTAATTATTTTTCTACATAAATCAAATTACAAAAATAAGTATTTGTTTGTTGATTTGCTTCTGTAATAAAAAATTTAATTTTGAATTTAAGTTTGGGAAATTGGTTTTTATTTCAAAAAGGAATTTTAAAAAAGATTTTTAAAAAATATCAATTTATCCCCATCTTTGTGTGTCATTCAATAGTTTAAGTGGTTTTATAACCATCCTTTAAACTTTCAGAGAGCGAATGCTCGCACCATATATCAAGAGATATAAAGAAAATCATCTCGCTAGACTCCAAGAGTGGAGGAAAAAGGACCCTGAGAGATAATACAACAAGAGAGGTAATTGGAACTAGAACTATAGGTAAAATAAATGGCTTTATAATTAAAAAAGTATTTTTATTAGAAAGTCTAAAGCATAATTTACTTATCATCAACCAGTTATGTGATAAGGAATTTGATGTGAATTTTTTTTAATAAATATTTTATTTTACTTGATAGTAAACCTATTTTGCATGATTTTAGAATGAATAATGTCTATATGATTGATTTGTAGAGTCTAAATAAATCTATCAAAGTGCACTATCTAAATACCACTATAGATGAGGCTTTGATGTGACATAGGAGACTGGGTCACACAAGCATGAGAACACTTAAAAGGATCACTCACTTAGATTTAGTTAGGGGAGTGCCAAAATGAAATTCCACTAAGGTGTACCATTATGATACATGTCAGCTTGAAAAATAGGTTAAGTCCTCTTTTCACTCAATTAAGGAAATTAACAATAGTAGACAACTTGATAACTTGAATATGGACCTATTTGGATCCATCAACAACATAAGTTTAGGAAAAAGATAATCATATGGGTTTGTTATTATTGATGGCTCACTAGGTTCACTTAGGTCAAGTTCTTAACCAATAAAAATGATTCATTTAAGGAATTTAGGATATATTCTCAACATGGATTCAATGAAAATTAGGATGCACCATTTTCACCATCCATGGTGACCATGGAGGAGAGTTTGATAATGATAGTTTTGAATCCTTTTGTTAAGAAGTAGGGATAGAACACAATTTTGTTGCACCTAGAACACACCAGTAAGATGACATAGTAGAGATGAAAAACATGACGTTAGTTGAGGTCTCTAGAGCTATGTTAAATGAGTATAAATTACCCAAATATTTTGGGCATAAGTAATAAACTCAACTTGTTATGTCTTTAATAAGGTAAATATGTGAAACCTTTTAATTAAAAGAAGATAATCTTTTAAACATCAAGGCACCATTTGGTATAATGGTTGAAATTTCATTAAGAAACTCTAAGATTAAGCATGCTTGTATGGGAGAAATCCTAGGATGGGGACCTTCAGGGTAGTTACACCAATAGGATAACATTATGAGGCCATTAGGCCAAAGATAACAATACCTTAATAATTAAGAGTTTGAGCTATTAAAAATAGTATCAAAGTAATACATTAGTTGGAAGATGGAAGCTAAGTACCATAGAGGATAAAGTGATATGCCATGGGGGCCACCTCTTGAACCTTACATGGGATAAAGTGTTGTATAGCAGGAGACACCACTTGAACTTGTAGGGGCCACTTTTAGAATCGTATCTATGTTGTGGATGATTCTAGAATATTGATATTGGTGAAGATGTCAATTACTTAAGTGGGAGAGATTGTGAAACCCCTTAAGTAAAAGAAACTAAACTCTTAGACATTGAGGCACAATTTGGTGTAATTGTCAAAATTTTATTAAGAAACTCAAGGTTAAGTATGCTCGTGAAGGAGTAATTCTGAGATGACTAACCTTTTGGGACGTTACATCAATGGGACCAAATTGTGATCCAATTAGGCTAAAGTGGATAATACCTAAATAATTAAAAGTTTCAGCTATTACAAAATATCAAATACAAATTGAATAAAACCTTCCATGAGCTTTTGAAGGTTAGAATGCTATACCTTTCACATTTACATGTCTTTGGATGAAAATGTTATGTGTTGAATAATGAAAAATCTAATTTGGGAAAATTCGATGCAAAGTTTGATGAGGTTGTATTTTTTGATGATTTAATAATAGAAAAAGCCTATAGGGTCTTTATCAAAAGAACACTAGTAGTAGAAGATTTAACTCATATAGTATTTAATGAGACCTATAGAGATACTCTACCTAGGGAAGAAGAATAGGGTGGCATTATACTAGAATTGAGAATATAGGCTTAGAAAATAAAGAAGAGACCCAGGAACCCTTGCCTAGAGAGTGGAGATATGCATCTAGCCATTATGGGCAGTTGATCATAAAGGACCCATCCATACATGTTAGGACTAGACATGGACTTAGGAAAGAAGTTAGTCACACTGGCTTCATTTCTATAATAGAGCTCACAAGTATAGAGTAAGTCCTAAAGGATGCATACCGGATTATAGCAATGCATGAGGAGCTAAATCAATTTAAAAGAAATGATGTGTGGAAGTTAGTAGCTAAGCCAACTGATCAGAGTGTTATAGGAATATAATGGGTATTCAAGATCAAACTGAATGACTCTTGCTTAGTTGTAAGAAATAATGCTAGGTTAGTTGCAAAGGGCTACAATCATGAAGAGAATAGATTTTGAGGAAACCAATAAACTAATACCTAGGTTAGAGGCCTGTAGGAAAATATATTATCACTGGATTTTGATTTATATTCCTATAATCAAATATGCGTAGTGAACAACATACCATCTCAATAGATGAAAATGGTGTTTTACTATCAACTTAAGAATAGAATTAAATTCAATAATTTTCATAATCAAACACAACATAATGAATATTCTAATATCTTGAAAGATAAAATGGTATTTAACTATCATTTTCAAATTAAATATAACATGGATAAAACTTGATCTACACCTATAGACTTTTCCCCTACTTAAGAAAACTAAAGTATGGCTTATTTTTTAACTAGGGTTTTAACTTCTCCATAAAGGAAAACATCTATGGTTAATTACATATTAGGATAAAATCTTAATAAATCTCTCAATTAAAATGGTGAATAAATATTTAATAATTTTTAAAGTTTTTAGGAAAATTTTGAATTAGGAATTTTAATAATAGGGAATAGATCAAAGTTTGAACACTTATTTCTAAATTTATAGGAGAAAATGTAGGTAGTGCTTAGGATTCTGGAATACTATAAACACTCTAACCTAAACTATAGTTAGGCTTTATCAATTTTGATTAGGATTAAATTTTATGTTTAAGTTGATAATTTCTTAGATAGGCGAGACTATACTCCTTGAAGGAAGTATAGGAATAGTGCAAAAGTGAAAACTAGACTTACATTTTCTTGGAGTGGATAACCAGCAAAACACCTATGTGCCTTTATAAAAAATGATTTCAGGTATGATGAATACATGATATATATACTATTTACTTATTAAGTACTAAAGGTTTAATGTTCAAAATTCTAAATCAGGGTTTCAAAGATGTTAAGGGCTCAAATGCGCCTAACTAATATAATTTAGGTTTTAAAGTATAAACATAACAGAATCTTAGAAGCCTAACATGTGAGCCCAGACAAAAGCACATGCACCATCAGGAAACCTTGGTAAAGCATGTAACTTTTATGTTGCACATAATATATAAACATGCAGTCAATTAAAGCCATGTGTGTAAAAGCACGTAAAGAAAAAATCCATAACAAGTGTTACCCAAAATACAAACCAGGGTATGCAGTAAAGTAAAGGTGACCAAGCTCCACCGACAATAAACTTAATTTTCTACACCTATATATAACAAAAGTATACAAAATAAAATTGCTTATTTCAAGTCTTCGGGTCTTCAGGCTACGGGCTCTAGGTATGAATAGGCTTCTATAAAATTCCAAAATATATGACTTTCAAAGAAGAAACATTCTTTTGTACATTTTTATTGTATTATAAGAACCTTTACTTTAAACTTTAAAAAATCTATATATTTATAACTCTATATAAATTTACATTTATATTTAAAAGAAAAAGACTCTACTTTTGTAGGGGTTAGTATACAAAAAGTGCATATATACATCTACATCATCCATAGGCCACATCATTTATTACAATGAAAGTAAATACCTACATCATCACACATACACCAGAACATTATCAATCCACATCCATCAATGTGTAGGAAAGTAAACACACACCACAGAACACCACTACTAACCTAGGCTAGAGTTAGTTATCCTATCAAATAATGTTATGTGTGTGCTAAGCTATGTGGTTTGGATGTAACCTAAATGGATTAGTGATTGAATTATTTTCAAGTTTAATTTATGTGTTACAAGCTAATGAATTTAATTTAAGTTTAAATTTTAATAAGTTTCTTTTATTAATGAATTTTATTTGTTCAAGTTGCTTTAAGTTTTAAAGAACATGTTAACTAGCAACTCCAATATACATTGAAATCATTAATCAACAAGTCCTAAGTTTCTAAGATGAATGCAATGTTTTATTCCAAAGAATAAAGAAAACATATAAGGCTTTCAATTTATTTAAGGTTTATTTATTTAAGTAAGTTCATTTAAAAATAATTTATTTAATTGGATTTAATTGAATTTGATTCATTACTTTGATTTATTTGAATTAAAATTTTCATTTTTATTTATTTATCTCTAATTTTGATTTATTTATTTATCTTTGATTTTTATTTATTTATGTATGTGTTGCAAGTTAAATAATTTAATTTTTATTTAAAGTTTTGTTTTATTTTTATTTTTTTATTTCTCATTTTTATTTATTTATTTATTTTGTATTTATTTAATATTTTAAAATTTATTTAATTGTTAATTAATTTTATTTATTTATTTAAGTTAATTTTTTTAATTGATTTATTTTTATTTAATGAAATTAATTTTATTTATTTATATCTATTTTTTATTATTTATTTTATTATTTATTTTTTTATTTTTATTATTTATTTATTTATGAAAATTGTTTTTATTTATTTTATTTAACATAATTTATTTAATGATTTATTATTTAATTTTTTATTTTCTTTATATTTTTTTAATTTCATTTTATCTTTTATTATGTATTTATTCATTATTTATTTATTTATTCATTTTGATTAATATTTGACGAAAGTTGACTTTTTATTTAAAATTGATATTTCAGAGGTCATTTTTATTAATTTTTACTATTTATTTAGACTTTAATTTTGTTAAGTTAGTGTATTTAGAATTATTTATTTATTTATTCATATTTTTTAAAAGTTTCCCTTTTATTAATTAATTTATTAATTTAAAATTAGTGTATTTTATGATTTTGGTACCAAATCACATTCAATCATCATGAAAGCATCATCATAGGTTAGAAATGACCTTGTACGGCATCCATGAAAGTTTTAAAGCATTTAGAATTTTATTTATTTATTAAATTTTCTTAATTTATTTATTATTATTTTTTAAATTATCTGATGGGATTTTTATTTTTGATTGATTGCATTATTGATTTAAAGATGATTATAATTTAGTTTATATTTTTTTATTTAATTTTTTATGCTTTATTGAATTCCTTAGGCCAATTATGTCAAGGAATTTAGGATTGGCTAATTGACATACTAAATGAACTCAAATTTATATAAAATTTAATCCCTAAGTCAATGCTGACCCAAAGAGTATTTCATACAAATTTGAGAGACTCAAAGCCTTCTTAGATTTTATTATAAATTTATATAAATAAATGCTACTTTACTTTGGAAATTTATTCAAAGTAATCTAGACTGTGAATTGGTTTACAGTCAATAGCTAACTAACCCTGAATATTAAGTTTAACATCCACAAGAAAATCATGAATTGATTTAATTTAATTTAATTTTTACAAATTTTTAAACCCTTAGGATAAAATTTCACCTAATGATTTAAAAATTCTATTCAAGCTAGAGGTGAGTTCAATTTGGTTTTAAAAAAATTCAAGGTGATACACCATGAAGTACTATCAAACCAAGTTTGATTTCAAAAGTAAATTGAATTAAGCATGCAATGAGCCAAATACACAAACCACCATTCAAGAAAATTTTTCCTAATTTACCCACCCTCTGACTTCAATTCTACTCCATTAGATTGGGAGTTTAATTCTGAATCCATAGAAGTTTTATATGTCCAATTTAGATTTATATTCACTGAGATATGAATTTTAAAGATCTATCCATTAATTCACATTAATTAAAAGGATTACATACTCAGTAGATGATTGTACCATCACTTTTACATAGTGCTTTATTACAGATAACTTAAATGATGGCAGGTCCTAGTAACATGATGACATCACCCAAAATTATTTGATCAGAGACTAGATGGTTGGGAAAAAAGCCCAAAATCATAGGCTCAATTGGATGGATATGATCTGACAGAATAAGGATTATTATGCAATTTCAAATAGAATTGATAGTCCTAATTTCATCTTCTACCTTTAGCTATTAATAGAGGATGTTGATCATTTTCTTATTTAAACATATTATTCTCTAAAAAGATTGCTATCAAATGAATCTTGTAGTTTCCAAGGATAAAGACCCTTCAATCCATTGGCTAAATTATTATGGATTAAGGGTTTTCTTCATAATTGCCCACACCCTCTCCAAATTATGCTTGGGTTATAGAATTACCTCAGATCATATGATAAGAGATTGGGCTTTTGAGTGCAACAGATCAGATGATAAGAGATTGGGCTTTTGAGTGCAATACACTCTACTAGTCCTAAAGAATACTTCTCCTTTAGATAGCAGGACTATAGCACCACTATATCAGATTGTGGAATTTTATCAGAGCTCGCTCGGCTTCACACCTATAGGCTACTAGTGGGATGGAGAAGTTAGGGAAACACTAAGCGATTGTTCATGAATCTTATGGAATGAAAATCAAGAGCCCCTCTATGGAAAATTTTAGAGTATTTATAAGGATTTGAAAAATGTATCTAGGCTAAAATTTAGTTATGGCAGATTGTACCATGCCATTTGGCTAGCATAGGATAGCCTAATAGAGCTCAAGCAAGTGTTTGGAGAAGATGAAGAGCATGTAGTGAGCTGGATAGGAAGTTAGGGTTAAATAAATTTTAATAGCTCAATTTGGTGCCAATTTTGGCCACCTTAGGCCAAGCCAAAGGTTCGGCTAGGCTGGGAAATCCTGGGGTCTAAGGGAATAAAATGTAGGCATGGGTTTAGCCCAATTAGACTTAGGAAGGAAATTGACTAATGAAACCTCATTTTGGTGAGCTTGGGTTAGCCAATTTGTCTATCCCAAGCTAGCCGATGGGCTGGGCTTACTAGGGCAAGTACAGGGAATCTATAGGTAGATAATATGAGCAATGGTTCATGATAGATGAGCTTATATAGTGAAGTAACTCAAGGTAACCCCCTTTGGTTCACTTAGTTTAGCCCATTTGGCAAAACCAAGTGGGCCCAAGGATTGGGCAGGCTAGGATAGGTTTATGTGGACCTTGGGGATCAGTTGACATGCTTTCAGGGTTAAGGGTCCACAAGGTTAGGTTTAATGCAAGGAGAAGGGTCATATGAGCCATTTGATCAACCTAGGTTGACTTGGTCAACCAGGGTTGACCTAGCCCAAGGGATGGATCCTTTAGGTCATTGATAGTTTATATGTTTATTTTACATGGATTGAAGTGCTGCAATTTGGGAGCCCAACCTTATGTTTTGATGATTACAGATAATAATTGATATTTATTTTATTTTTTCCTACTTTATATATTACATATATTTTTTCATGTGTACTATTAACAATTTTGGTTCAACATACACAAAGCACCATCAAAGAATTAGAATCAAGAAAATGTTGTGTTATTCAGTTACTTTTTGAAAGAGTCTATATCTTATTTTTCTTGAGTCCATTTTTAAAATAGGTGTATGTTAACTTAGCAATCGTGTACACACATAATTAAATATTTTAATATTTTTGAAGATCATATTAGATGATCTTGATCATATTATATGATCAGTGCAATTAGAAATTAAATAAAATATTTAATTAAATGAGATTAATTGGTAATGGGTTATAACTAATCATACTACACGACCACAAAATTATATAGGACAATCTTTTAGTATCCCCATCATCATTTAAATTATGCAATAATTTAAATATTAAAAGGTATTCTAATTGTATTATACAAAGTTTAAAATTTTGTCTAATTTAATCCTTATATTTAAGCAATCAAATCAGGATTAATTAAGTTTGATGATTATACAGTATGCTCTTGACCATAGTAGATGATTGACAGAGCGACCTTCTGGATGATAATTGATCATCCCAGGGTTTATCATGTATGAAATACTATTCAATTAAACTAATCATACTAGATGATCTTGGATCATATAGTATAGAATGAACTAATCATATTGTATGATATGAGTATCATATTGTATGATCATAAGTGGCAGAATTAAAAATTAAGGTTTTGTTAATCCCTCTTTATAAATTTTCATTATATCTTTAGAATAGTTTTTAGGTAGTCTAGGGTTTTCTTTCATCTGTGAGAGAGCATAGAGAGAGCATTAAGTAAGGGAGAGAGAGGGGGGGGGGTGAGGTTGTGTGAAAGGGAGAAGATCCTTGAGGGATTCAAGGGAGTGTGAGAGGGGTTTTCATACAGTTGCTCTAGCTAACCTACACCTAAGGTCCTCTGATTGTGTTGGTATTTGTCTTGAGAGAACCTCTATAAAGAAGTGTCTTTAAGGGTTGAAGATCATCAGCAACTTTGCCAAACTGAGGAGGTGAAATAAGGATTCAATGACTCTGTTAAACTGAGGAGGTGAAAGGAGATTATGATGACTCTGCAAGGAGGTTTGAACCAAAATACAATGTTGAGTGGCATGGAATGGAAATATGTTGAAGCTTGATTTTAAAGCTTTAAGGCTTAGGGTTTGGAAGGGCATGAAGGCTTCCAAAGTTTACTAGGGAGGCTCTTTGGAAAATTCTAGATCATTATGAAACTATTCATATCAAGTTTCAAAGGCTTTACCCAGGGTTTTAAGCAAGCTAGGGTATCTTTTTGGAAAGGATTCCAATGGAATTATAAGTTTGAGTTTGGAAATGACCTCATACAAAAATGAGGTAAACAAATGGACCCCCAACAGATATGTTGAAATCATTAAAAATAAATCATACGGGTTGGCTTTACCGAGATATTTAATAAAATCCATAAGAGTTTAGTAGGCTGATTTAGCAAGATTTAGATTTATTAAGCAATGATGGTTGATTTAAGCAGGCAAGCACTTGAAAGAAAAATCATCCTGAACAAATAGATTTAAGCAAGCAATAGACAACATGTGGGCTAAGTAGATAAATATCGAAAGGGAAAATAATCTCAAATAGACATATTTTAAGCAGGCAAAATATGAATTTGACCAAGTAATTACTTGAAAGAGAAATCATCTCAAATAGATGGATTTAAGTAGGTAAATGCTTGAAAAGGAAATTCATCCCAGAAAAGTAGATTTAAGTAAGCAAATTCTTGAAAGGAATGTCATCCCAAATAAGTGGATTTAAGTAGAAAAATGCTTGAAAGGGAAATTATCCCAAACAAGAAAATTTAAGAAGGAAGATGCATAAAAGGGAATTCATCTCAAACAAGCAGATTTAAGTAGATAAATGGGTGGTTGGATCAGGAAAATCTCAAAAGTGATGTTAGCAAATCAACCAAAGTTCTAAGAAAAGAATGTCATTGTGAGAAATTTATACCAATCCTTAAGAATAACTAGGCAATTTAAAACAGAAAAGGGATTTAAGAAATTTAAAAGTTTTAGTATAATTCTTCATACCCAAAGTCTCGCCATTTGGACCCAGTTCACTATAAGAACTTCAATAATGCAAGCAATTTGTATATCAAGATTTCCTTATTTATTAAAAACTTTATTTTATTTCATCATCTAGCACAATTTGTTCTGAGATATCATTCACTAATAGACAATATGGGATGTTTTCTTTTACAATATACCAACTAATAGAATCCTCCTCGATAGACTTTCTCACCATAAGTGGACCTTCCCAAGTAAGTTCAAATTTACCACCCAGTTTTTGATCCAAAGTGGGTCTTTGTAGAATTATGACCAAGTCTCCTACTTGGATGGTTCTTGGATGAACCATTTTGTTATGCACTTAAATCATGTGAGATTTATACAACTCAAGGTTCTATTGAGCCTATAAACACTTCTCTTATAAACTTTTGTGCTCTTCTAATTAGAGTCTCGCATTCTGCTCTGACGTTATACCATAATTTATAATAATTCTTAAAGAGGGAAGTTGTACCTCTAAAGGGAGAGCATCCTTTTCTTTAAAGATTACAACAAGCAGCATAGACTAAGTAGGAGTTCTATATATGGTTCAATATGCATACAAAACTTCTCCTAATTCTTCATTCCGTTGATGCTTATTATTGTCTATTTTTTTTTTAGTATTTGCACCAAAGTTTTATTGAAGGCCTAAACCAATCCATTTGTCTATGGGTAATAGATGGTTGAGTATCTTCAATCAATATAGTGACATCTTGAAAAATTATTTATTTTGGTGCTTCTTTATGATAAACCATTATTAGATATGATTCAACGAGGAATACCAAATTGATATATAATATGGTCTTTAAAGAAATTTAATACATGTTGTTGTTTAACTTCTCATAATGGAATGGGTTCAACCATTTTGAGAAGTAATCTATTGTTGTTAATATAAATTGGGACCTCTAGAGGATGAAAAATAAACCAGGTCAATGATATCCATACCCTAACTTTCAAATGGCCACAAAGTGATTATATGATGCAGAACATTTAGTGGCTGATGACAGACTATACTGCGCACCTAACAATGATGGCAATGACATGCAATAATCATGCAGTTTTCTATCATTGATGGAAAATAATATTCCATCCATTTAATTTTTAACTTCATGTTAGGGCCAAAATGGTGAGCACCACACAAACCAGCATGCACTTCTTCTACAACTTTCTGAGCTTTGGGTTTACTGAGACAACTTAACCACATCTGATCAAAGGATCTTCAATATAGGGTACCATTGACTGGTGTATATGAAAGAGATCTTCTTTTAATCTTGTCAGCATTCAATTTATCTTGAGAGAGTTTACTTTCTCATAAGTAATTAATAAAGGGTTATCTTCAATATACTACTTCATCATTCATAAAAAGAATAAACTCACTCCCGGCTAGGAATGTTTTATTTATATATTCCAAATCTACCTGTGACAAAATCTTTTGATCTTATACCACTACAAAAAGAATCTTTTTTTAGGATTGGCTAATTCTTTACCAGCTATGCTAAGGTGTTCACCGTAGAATTTCTTTCATGTGGTATCTGATACAAAGTCACATTCATAATCTGATCAAGGACCTTCATTATACACTTATGGTAGGGTATAAGATTTTTCTTTAACACTTTATAAATTCCAACCACAAGATTGAACTAGCTGTGAATTTTCAGAGATTTTGGCTTCTTTAATTTCATTTAGGATTGTTAAATCTGAGCTAATTATTAGCATCACATACTCAACTTCATTATTGATACGTGGTTCAGACAAGTGATAAGAGTATTCTAGCATGCCTTTATCTAGAGTTATAAGTATAATTCCAATTCTAGCTTTCCCTAGGATAATATCTTGTGGTCCTTTATCTATTTGGCAAGAAGCAACACCATTGAAATCCAAATTTTCAAGTATAGATTTCTTTTACTTCTAAATTCATATTCTGCTCATTAAGCATTTCATCATTTAATGGGGAATCAGCATGAACTGAAGTACTGTCAGGAAATATACCAGGGCTTGTCCTTTCACAGCACGTAGGGGAGTAAATGTGATATCAAACTGTAGTAAGATCATTGACCACTAGGCTAATCTTTCAAATAATGTTGGATGAGTCATAACATACTATAATGGGTTAACCTAAGATATTAAATTAACTTTATGAGATAACATGTAATGTATTAACTTCTGCGTAATGAGGATTAAGGCTTAATAATGTTTCTTAATTGGTGGATAATTCTATTTGGTAGGAAGCAGCGATCGGCTAAGATAATAAAGTAAATTCTCTTTTCCTTCATTATTAACTAGAGATAATAAGGTTTTGAATTATTCACTTAAAGCTATACTATATAGTATTTACAACCTGCCCGATATAGAAGCATCCAAAATTGGAGGTGTCATTAGGTACTACTTTACAATTTAAAAAGCCTTCTAACATTTGTCATCTCACTAAAAATGAATATTTTTCTTACGCAAGTCCATAAATAGTTGATATCTTCTATATAAATTAAGATAAATTTAATATAAATCATCTCAAATATGCTATTTGACCTCAGAAAGATTTCAATTAGTGAGACTTCTAGGTGGTTGCATATCTACATTGCTTTTATTTAGAAGGAATAATTTTGATTCCATGGTGTCTTGCCACAAAACCTAGAAACTTTCCTAAAGCATACTTTAGAGGGTTCATTTTTAGATTATACTAGCGTAATCTTTCAAAGATAATTCTCATTTCATACAAATGATATTCCCTTTCACAACTTTTAAGTACTAGCTCATCGACAAACACCCCACCTATTAGCTGATCAGTTCATCAAAGATCCTTATCATAGCTCGCTGGAATGTTACTTCAGTGTTCTACAGTTCGAAGGGCATAACCTTATAGCAATATACCCCAATAGTTATTCTAAATGCTATATGATTCTCATCTTCAAGAGCCATTTTAATCTAATCATACCTGGATGATCCATTCATAAAGGAGAATATTGCATCTAAAGAAGATATAACTGCCATGATTTATGGTATGGATAAGCTTTATTTATATGTCTAAAATTAATGCAAACATGTATCTGATCATTATTCTTCTTATCAGACATGATGCTGGCCAACTAGGTTGAAATTTTTCTTCTCTGATACAATAAGCTTCAATCAATTTCTTTATTTCAGCTATAACTTGTTCTATTTCAAGTCGCTTGCATCAAGTTACTTATTTTATGGGAATAATTCCAGGTTGAATTTTGATTTTGTGTACTACTAAATTTGGAGATAATCCATGCATTTTCTCAAAACTCCAAGCAAAGCAATCTTTAAACTATAAAAGTAACTTAACCATATCATTTGCATCATCCTCATTCAACAAAGAACTTATGAAGATCGAACGAGAATTTTTTTCAATACCTAGGATGATCTATTTTAATTTATCTACTATTGATTTAATCTCCTCTTCAAGTTTTTTTTTTAAAGGGGTGTGTGTGTGTGTGTGTGTGTGGGGGGGGGGGGGGGGGGGGTGTGCACCCTAACCTGAGTCATCCAGAAAATATGAAGTCTCTAAACAAAGTTTATTAAGGGATTTAACATTTATTGTAAAAAGACTATCAAACTCTGGATCATTATTAAACACTAAGCAATTTTTCTTATCATAAAATAGATAAAATATTATTAAATCCAACACCTACTTTTAATTTTGGTTTGTAAGTTTTGTATTCTATAGGTTTTAAAATTATTGAGCTTCACCTCTAGTCTACGCTAATGGTGTTAAACCTTAGCAAAATTATTTACACAAGTAGAGTACCAGTCAAAATGCACTTCTATTATTTCATGCATAAAAGGGTAATTGAGGATTTGATCAATTTTGGCACTTTATCTAATTGAAGAGAGAAATTTATTGAATTTATAATCTGAACCTAGAGTGGGAGCCACTTTAACTGCTAACCCAGATAAATTGTCTTGAGATAGTGGGGTTAAAGTTATATTCTCCACATACTTATTAAGCTTTTTGAAGGTATAAGCATCTGAACTATTTTCTTTAGCAACTTGGACCCTATCCTCATCGTTTACCTTTAAAGAATGTTCAAACTTCCACTTTTCAACCATTTTATATACTATATAGCATGTTTAGTTTTCTTAAATATATATGATTTGTCATCCGAGCTAGATTGAAAATTGATACATATTGTAGGTGTCTTTATTTGCATATACTCATTTTCAATATTTTGTAATCTTTCATTTTTCCATTCTCTCCATCTCCCTCTAACTCATTGAGCTATTTTACCACCTCTGTGTACAGGAGGGGCAGGACACCAACAAATATTGTGTTCAATGTCAAAATACTTTTCTTTCTCCTTTTATTTATTGTCTTTTACTTTTTCTTTCTCATTTTCCTTCTTTTCTTCTTTTTCTTTAGCTCATTTAAAGTTCTTAGAGAAGATTGTTTGCTTTTTAAGCACATAATATGTAACTTCTTCAAATATTCATACTTTATGAATTAAGAAGGGCTACAAATCCCCCTTAATATAGTGTTTAACACCCTCACAAGAGTATTTAATACACTAATAGAGAGATAAAAGTACTATTCTATATTCGTGAAGCCAGGGTCTAACCAGGAGAGCACTAAAATAATCCTTTGAATCTATAATGTGAAATGTGGCTTCAATTTTAAGGTCATCTACTTCTAATAGGAGGGTTATAGAGCCCAAATATCTATAACCTTTTTCATTGAATCCTTGCAACATCATTTTATTAGAATTGAGTTTACGAGTATCCACCTTGCGTAAGCAAGGGCTCGAAGAGTCATAGTATTAACTAATGCACCCGGATCAATAAGGACACATGCCAACTTGAAGTTTTCCATATTTATAAAGATATATAATGGGAAAATACAGTCGATGGTTCCCAATAACAAGTCTTCTTCTGAGAATATTACTCTGGGAATCTCATTAAAATAAAGAGCTTTTTCTAGCCATACTAATGCTAATTGAGCCATAAAAATGTTTGGATTGAGTAAATCTTTGATTAAAACCTCCCTTATTTCCTTGGACAAGATGAAAACATCATAAAACTTAGTTTCACAGGCAATTTTTTAAGATGGGCTAACACATTATTATCTACTTTAGGAATTTCTTGACTAGTTATATATTGAGACTACATGGGTTAAGACAGTGTTGGATTTTTAGGATTATCTATGACTTACTTTCCTTTTTCTATGATAGATGCTCATGGTGGTAGAACTTTAATACTACGAAGATTTACTTGCACTACCTCTTCAGGGGAGGAGCTAGTTGGATCATCGGTTCTTGTTCACTGATTTCTTATAACTTTTCATCCGATGAACTATCAAAATCTAATATCTCAATTTCAATACTAATGGGAACACCCTGAATATTAAGCATAGAGGCATCACCATAAAAAAATATTAAAGAGATTCTTTTAGTTCATATGAATTTATATATGCTTCCCCTATTGTATTGTTCAAATTATTAGCAAAATCATCATTAGATATAGCCAAGATATATACATAATCTTTTTTTTATTATTATCTTCTTAGTGTCAGGAGAGTTGAAATAAAAGGTATACATAGTGATAAGTACAAGGCATTTAGGTACCCCATCCATAGAGAGTATAATTTTACTTCCTACAACTTTTTCCTTAATCTTATTTTCCTCCTCCTTTAGAACTGCAGAAGTCTGGCAGGCTTAGACCATCTTAAGTTCTTCAGTCAGAGTTATCTTCAAGTTCTCCTCAAAAGCTACTAGATTAACCTAGATGGGACTCTATGCTCCTTAGGATGCCTGAAGAGATGAATGATATATTTTATTTAAAATTCTTTTAGAAGAATGAGAGAAAGCAATATTGTAGTCATCATCAAGCTTTATGAACTTAGAAGGGACATAAGGCCCACTAATCACGCACTTGATAGATTTATGACTAGAATCTACCAAGTACTCCTTGGGAATCATAACTACCCTAGATTTTATATTCTTTTAAGACACTCCTTTAAAGTGATGTAATTCTTAAGCTTGTGATCCAACATCCGATGATATGGGAAATAATTGGGTTACCTTGATTTTCCCACTTCTTTCAGCCTCTTAGGGTTAGGTAATTTAAACTCAAATTTATTCAAGAGATTCTTAAAAATTCTTTTAATTTCTTCTCTTTTAAATGAGTATACCATTTTTATGAATGCCTCAAACTTCTTGTTATCTTCTGAAGTGAGATAAGATTGAGGTATTCTTTGTTGATCATTCTGATGTCTATAATGTTAATGGTACTACAATGTACATATTGGATTATCTACCTATGCTTTTATTAGTTGTTTACCTTTATCACTGTTGAAATTGACCTAGATTTCTTTTTAAAGACCTTATGAGGTTTCAACTTCTTGGTATCTAATAGTGATTGATCTTTTAAGAATGATAATTAAGAAACTCGTATTGAAGATTAGAGACTTTCTCAAAAGCTTCTCAAATATTTTGATGGTAAGCCCTTTTAATAGGAAAGCTACCAGACCATGAATATTCATTAGAGGATCTCTATAGCATGTTTCTCTTATAACTACGGCTCATATTTTGTGCTAAGATTCCTCCAACATATAATATAATCTACTTAATTTTTGTTAGGTTTCTATTTTCAACTACTAGATCCCCAATAGTGACATGATGTCTGGCTCTGACAAACCTTTTTACAAAAAGGCTTTATAATTTAGAGAATGTACGGGCACACCCATTGGGAAACTCTACGTACTAATTGAATGCAACTCCTAATAGGCTATTAACAAACTATATGAATAATAATGCATAACTTCTCCTAGCATTGCAATAACCGGCTCTATAGTACTCAAGATGCTATTTAGGATTACTAGTACCATCAAAATTCTTAATTGAAAGTGGAAGAATCCTTTCAGATATGGTACTAAGTCATATTCTTTCAAATATGGTCTACACCTTAGAACATATGAAGTACCCTAAGATTGTGCTAATGCCTCTTTAAAATGTTGTTTAACCATCTATTTTATATCTAATGATTGGATAGATTCTCTCTCCTATTTTACTATTTTCTCTTCATGTTTTTTAATTACTTCTTTCTTTTTACTCGTTACTTGAATCGATTCAGACTAGGGTGATTTGACATGTACTCGAGGTGAATGAGACTCTCTACATTGTATACGACCATGGAGACCATCATTTCTTCTATCTTCTTCTCCATTCTTGATATCTATTAATATATTTGATTTATTTCATCTAATAGATGTTTGGTTAAGTCTAGAGCAACACCTTTCTCAACCTCTACATCTAAAAGATTTGCCTTAGTAGCTTTATCTTTTTGAGTAGATGCCCTAGTATCTACCATGCAGATTTCAGTAGACATCTCTTCATCATGATAATTCATAGTAACTAATTCAACAACTTCCTCTTCTTTTATTTTTGGGATACTATCTTTCAATTCATTCATTATCTCTTCAATGGGTTTCCCTGACACATAGTGTGGGTCAACATGAGTATATTCTCTATCTGGGATAGACTTCATCGGAGCTTTAAATTTTGGCTCTCCTCACTTCCTCCTATATTTAATCTTTATTTGAGATGAGTGTAAGCAGAGTGGCTATAATTTTGGGTTGCCAAATCTTCTTCTCATGAGATATTGAGGTTGGCCAATTTATAGAATTTAGCCTCCTGACATCAGGATAAGAAGATGAGTGGCCATTTTTAAAATGGCATCAGTCGATTCTTGGTGTTTGATGTACGTAGAAGCAATGGTTGACTTTCACGAGATGATTATTTATGATTAAAGATACAAGTGGAAATGGATTATTATATTTATGATCAGACAAATTCCTAACATTAATAGGCTTAATAAGATTATTCTAATATAGATTATCAATCAACACTATGTGATCACTAGTTTTAGAAAACTTTCTTGGCTCTCTATAATAACTATCAGAGCAACGAAAATAGTAGATTTCACTTCTTTACATTTTAATTTTCCTTTAGCAGTAAGCTCATATACATCTTCTTTCAATAATTCAACTTCAGCTTTTCCAGTGATTACACCTTTGATACTTTCCAAAGTTAGAGGCAGACTTCAGAACAATTACTTTCAACAGACTTTTAAATTTCCTCTTTCTTCCTAGAAGGGATGGGAGAGTAGGCTGTGTATCGAATGCAAGTGGTGGGTGTTGCAAATTTGGTTTTAAAAAGTACAGTTTTGATGATGACAAACATGTTTGTATTTTGTTTTGCTTGGCTAACCCATTTCAGGTACAAAAGATCAAAAGCAACTCAAGCTAACTCAAGATCGGGTCCAAGTGTGTCTAAATGTAATGTTTTCCTTTTTCTTTAGTCAATTATAATGTAACTGATCCCCTAGCTAAGTAACCTTGCACACACACACTCAGGGGGAGAGCTTGAGTGAATTAGAGTTTCTGTTCAATTTTTGTTCAGATCGTCCTGGACGATATTCACATCATCCTGGATGATCAAGTGAAAAGAGAAACCCTAATCAGGGTGACCAAGTTAAGTCTATCTGATTAAGCCAATCGTCCTGGATGATCCATCCATTGTACGGGATGATATGCCCAAATCAAAAATTCTCAGCCGCGAGATCAAGTTAGGCAAGTTTTATTCTTAGAGATTTGATCTGATCGTCCTGGATGATACGTGTATCATCCTGGATGATCCAGTACAATCATGCCTAAATTAGTTTGGTGATTAAGGAAAGAAATTAATATTTAATTGATACGATCATATTGTCTGGGATGATCGCAAGATCGTCTGGGACGATCATGATCATCCAGTATGTTTCACCTGTACATTCAGAGCGGTGATCAGGATGATTTTGGCACTTTTTGAGCTAATCATACAGGATGATATCAATATCGTCCTAGACGATCAAGTCATTTTTAGGTCGTCCAGCACAAGTTCCTCTGGACGACCAAAGCGGTCTTCTGGATGAAATTCTTTAATTTACACTAATCGTCTCAGACGATCGTAGAATCATACGGGACGATCTGAACAATTTTTCCTACTGATCATCCAGAAGAGCCAGATCGTCCAGGCTGAAACAGGTAATTTTGAACTAATCGTACAGGACGATCTATCCATCGTCCTGGATGATATTGGCCGGCCAGTTGAGATTTAGGAAAATTTTGAGCCCTCCTATAAAAGATCTTTTTCTTCCAAAAAGAAAAATCTTTTGCCACTTTCTTTTACAGAGAAATCCTAGAGAGAGAAACTTTGGGAGAGAGAGAGAGGATCTTGTGAGGGGGAGTTTGTGAGGGATTCATAAAGGTTTCTCCAAGCAAGGATCAGAGTCATCTTCTCCATTCATCGTCTCTCATCTTGTCAGTGTTTTCTGTAGGAGGATCGTTCACAAGAAGATTCAGGTTCTCTACCCGCTTCAGGAGGAAGCGAAAGGAGTCTGGGTTCTCTGCCTGCTTCAGGAGGAAGCAAAATGAGTTCAGGTTCTCTGCCTCACCGAGTTGGTAGAAAGGAGTTTTGTACAGGCTTCTCCGCCTTGTTGTGGGAGCAGAAGGAGAGTCACTTTTGTGTTAGTGCAATACCCGGAGGAGAGGCTCCGGGGAGTGGACGTAGGTCAAGTTAACTGAACCACTATAAAATCTAGTGTGTTCTTTCTGACTATTTTCTGCACTTTAGTTTTCTGTAATTATCTGCTTGGGTGAAATATGTGGTTGATTTTTCATTTATGTGTTTACTTGTTTCTGCTGCAAATCATCAAAAAGATTTTTCCTGTTGTTCTCAAACTTTTAAATAACCAATTCACCCCCCTCTTGGTTAGCCTCGGGACTAGTTCATCAGGGCTTAACATTCCTATTAAACTTTCAAGTGGTATCAGAGCCTGATTCATAAAATCTAGTTTTAAAAAACTTTTGAATTTGATCCATGGCTAACTTTGGTAATCGTAATACTGCTGAAGGTTATTCAATTACACGACTGTCATTGTTTGATAATATACCTTTTGATTTTTTGAAAATTTACATGTCCACTTTTCTTCAATCAATTAATTATCGTATGTATATGCTCGTTAAGGATGGCTATGAACCACCGTTTAGAATGATTAACAATGTTAAAACTGAACTGCCTTTCACTGATTGGACTTTTTATGATCGTGACTTAGCCCAACTGAATGCCAAATGTTTGAACTATTTTTTTTGTGCTTTAAAATCTGAGGACTACATTCATGTTTCTACTTGTATAACTGACAAAGAAATTTAGGATAGATTGTGCATCACTTATGAAGGTACAACTGAAGTCAAACAGTCTAGATTAAACATATTGCTGCATGACTACGAACTTTTTCGCATGAAACCTACTGAGTCTATTTCTGAAATGTATACTAGGTTCACTCAAATTGTCACTTCTTTGCATGCTTTAGGAAGAGAACTCATAAATTATGAAAAAGTGAACAAGATTTTGAGATACTTGCCTTCTTCATTTGATGCTAAAATAACTGTAATTACTGAATCGAAAGACTTGAACAATTATTCTATTGATAACTTACTTGGGTCACTCATTGCTTACGAGCAAGGGGTGAATCAAAGACAACTTGATGCAGGTGAGAAGAAGAAGGAGAAAATAGTGGTGCTGAAGGCCAACGAAATTGACACTGATTCTTCTGGGTCTGATAATGATGATGTTGCCTTAATCACTAGGCAATTCAAAAGCTTTCTAAGAAAGAAACATAAGAACTTTCAGAAGTGGAATAAGGGTAAGTCCAGTAAAAATTTTAAGGGTTCATCTGATACTGTTTGTTTTGAATGTAGGAAGCCTAGACACATTAAAGCTGATTATCCTACACTTAAAGCTCACCCAAGCAAGAAAAATGATGAGGAGAAACCCAAATTCAGGAAGGACAAGAAAAGGATTCAAATGGCATTCTGGGCAGATTCCGCATCCGACTCTTCTGAGACTGAAGCTGAAGAGGAGGAAACCAACTTATGTTTGATGGTAGATGATCATCCTGGTCAGTCTGACCAGGAAGAGGTTTGTGAGCTTACTTACGATCATTATTTGAAGTGTCTAAAAGAATTCATGCATCATATAGGAAGCTTAAGAAAACTCATGCTAGCCTGAAACTAGAATTTCTAAATTTACAAAAGGAGCATGATTCTATAGTTAAAGATCATTCCACACTTGACAGCAATCACATATCTTTACTTGATGAATTTAATAAATTGAACAAAAAGTATTCTGATTTAATTACTGAGCATGATTCATTGAAAACCTCGCATGTTGATTTAGAAAGAGCTTTTAAAGAATTAGACAACATGGCATGTGAAGTGGAGAGTAGTAATGGAGCATTAAAATTTGTAATTATAAGTCTTAACAAGGAGAATGAATTTCTGAAAGTTAAAATAAGTGCTTTGAGAAAAATGAAACACCTCCTACTTTTGCACAGTTTTATGCACCTCCACCTTTTGAAGAATCTAGTTCAAAATCATCAAAGCATGTTTCATACAAATCTAGGAAGAGGCACTATCACCCATGTAGATTAGTTAGCCATTTTTCTGGTGTTAGATATTTTTCTTGTGGCATGTTAGGACATATCTCTCACACCTGTACTATTCACCATAGTACACATTAGGTGTGGATGCCCAAATTCCCTATTTCAGAGCACAGCACATGCATTGCATTCTTCTCTTTATAAGAAGGAACCCAAACCTATTTGGGTTCCTAAATCTGACGTTTGATGATTTTATAGGTGTGCTCTCACATAAGATCTCGTGAGAGCATATGGTACCTGGACAGTGGATGTTCAAGACACATGACTGGAGATGCAAATCAGTTCATTTTGCTGGAGGCCAGGGCTGGAGGCAAGGTTACAGTTGGAGATAACACCACTAGGAGGGTGGTATGTTCAGGTATAATTGGTGATTCAAAGAATTTTATGATTGATAATATTTTTCTTGTAGATGGACTGAAACATAACCTGTTGAGCATCAGTCATCTCTATGACAAAGGATACAACATTAAATTTCTACCCACTTGCTGCATTTTAAGCTTAAATGACAAATTATTTTGCAGGGACAAAGGATCAATGATGTCTACATGCTGGATATAAGTTGCTTTAAAGCTGATGTTTCAATTTGCTTAAAAATTGCTGTTGATGAGTCTTGGTTGTGGCACAGGAGATTATGTCATGCCAGTATGAAAAACCTTAGGAGAGTCACCCAAAAGGACTTAGTTAGAGGTGTCCCCAAGCTTAAGTTCACTAAGGACCACCTGTGTGATGCCTGTCAATTAGGGAAGCAAGTCCAGTCCTCCTTTCACTCTGTTAAGGATATTAGCACCTCTAGACCTTTAGAAGTCCTTCACATGGATCTCTTTGGACCCATTAGCACTGCCAGCTTAGGGGGAAAAGTCTATGGTTTTATGATTATTGATGATTACTCGAGGTTCACCTGGATTAAATTTTTGTCACATAAATCTGAGTCATTTGATGAATTTAAGTCCTTCTCCACTTGGATTCAGAGGAAGTTAGGTTGTGAGATCTTGACTATTCATAGTGATCATGATGGAGAGTTTGAAAATGTGAAGTTAGAAGTTTCTATGAGGAGCAAGGGATTAATCATAATTTTTCAGCTCCTAGGACCCCTAGCAGAATGGGGTAGCTAAAAGGAAGAACAGGACCTTAGTGGAAGCCGCTAGAGCTATGCTTGCTGAGTATTCACTTCCAAAATACTTTTGGGCTTAAGCGGTGAACACTACCTATTATGTCCTGAATAGGGTGAATGTTAGATCCAATCTGGACAAAATACCTTATGAGATCATTAAGGATAGAACTCCAAACCTGTCCCACCTCCATGTCTTTGGCTGTAAGGTTTTCATCTGAACAACGGGAAATCATCCTTAGGAAAGTTTAACCCCAAATCTGATGAATGAGTGTTCTTAGGCTATTCTAGTGTGGGGAAATCCTTTAGGGTGTTTAATAAGAGAACTTTGGTGGGTGAAGAGACAACTCATGTGGTGTTTGATGAATCTGATCCTAAGGTGACTAGAGTTAAGGAAGAAGAAGAGGTAGGGGAGATTACTCAAGTGGTTAAAAATGCAAATCTGGAGGAAAGGGTAGAACCTCAAACCACATTGCCTAGAGATTGGAGATATTCTTCGAGTCATCCTAAAGAACTGATCTTAGGAGACCCTTCTGAAGGTGTTCGGATTAGGCATGGACTTAGGAAGCAAGTAAACCACTTTGCCTTTATCTCAATGACTGAACCCACCAATATCAATCAAGCCCTTTCTGATGAGTTTTGGATCTTAGCTATGCAAGAAGAATTAAATCAATTTGTAAGGAACAATATTTGGGAGCTAATAGAAAGACCTAGGAATCAAAGTATAGTAGGAACCAAGTGGGTCTTTAAGAATAAGATGAATGATTCTGGTGTGGTGGTTAGGAATAAAGCAAGCTTAGTGGCTAAGGGGTATAATCAGATTGAAGGGATTGATTTTGAGGAGACCTTTGCCCCTGTAGCTAGATTGGAAGCCATTAGAGTGCTACTAGCCTTTGCCTGTTATAAGGGATTTAAGCTATTTCAAATGGATGTCAAGAGTGCCTTTTTAAATGGGGTAATAAAAGAGGATGTTTTTGTAGAATAACCTCCAGGTTTCGAGAGTTTCCAATATCTAAATCATGTTTAGAAATTAAAAAAGGCCTTATATGGATTGAAACAAGCACCCAGAGCTTGGTATGAGAGGCTTAACAAATTCCTGTTAGAAAGAGAGTTTGTTAAGGGGAGCGTAGACACCACCCTTTTTATGAGGAGAGTAAGGATGATTTACTCATTGTCTAGATCTATATTAATGATATAATTTTTAGATCTTTTGATAAATATTTATGTGATGAGTTTTTTAAAATAATGAGTAAGGAATTTGAGATGAGTATGATGAGAGAATTATCCTACGTTTTGGGGTTTAGCACAAGGAAAATGGATGATGGAACCTTTCTTAATCAATCTAAATACACTAAAGATATTTTAAAGAAATATGAAATGGATAAAGCCAAGCCAATCAACACTCCCATGAGCTCCTCTGTTCAGTTAGATAAGGATTCAAGTGGAAAATCAGTTGATCAGAAGAAATATAGAGAAATAATTGGATCACTGCTTTACCTGACTGCTAGCCGACCTGATATCATGTTTAGTATTTATCTTTGTGCTAGGTTTCAGGCTAATCCTAAAGAGTCCCACCTGACTGCTGTTAAGAAAATTCTTAGATATCTTTTAGGGACACCAAACCTAGGATTCTGGTACCGTAGGCACAGCACCTCTTTTGAGATTATTGGATATTCTGATTCAAACTTTACAGGATGTAGGGTGGATAGAAAGAGCACTTCTGGAACTTATCAATTCATAGGATAGTCTTTAGTCTCATGGTCCAGTAGAAAATAGAACTTAGTTGCACTTTCCACTGCTGAAGCTGAGTACATTGCCTTAGGAAGTTGTGTGGCCCAAGTTCTTTGGTTGAAGCAACAAGTCTTGGATTTAGGATTACCTGTGGGCACAATTTATATTATGTGTGATAATATTAGTGCCATCTGCATTTCTAAGAATCCAATCCAACATTATAGAACCAAACACATTGATATAAGGGATCACTTCATTAGGGACCATGTTACAAAAGGGGACATTGAGCTACATCATGTAGCAACTGAAAATCAGTTGGCTGGCATATTTACTAAACCGTTGGCCTTTGACTGATTCAGCATTTTGAGGACCAGATTAGGTTTGATTGACATAAGTGCTTGATTCTAATGACTACTAATTTCTGATTTGTCTATTTTTCATTCTATTTTTGTTAGTTAGCGGTTTGATTTGATTATCTATTTTCTATTATTTTTATTTTTCTGCTGATTTTTATTTTAGCCTAGGTGTCAGTTTGATTTGAGTATTTATTTTGACGCAATTTTCTACTTACTTTTATTTACGGGTTCATCTCTTTTATTTACTGTTTTATCTCTTTCAAAATCAGATCACTGTTCACTACTGCTAATAAACTGGATTTTAGACTGAGAGTTTTGCCTTGTTTTTATTTGGAAGCTTGTAAGTAGTGATTGATTCCACTGGATCTGTTAAAGGGAAGAAACATTGATGATTGTTTCTCTTCCTCTAACTCCTTTAATGGTGTATTTTTTCTTTTGGATAAAAATCTTCTTCAAAATTAAAAGTTGGTTTTTGAAATAGAGATTTATTTTATATTCATACAGTAATCTACCTCATATGAATAGTATTTTCAAAGTCTTGAGTCATTATTATGATTTTCTGAACCAAGTGATTGCACTTATCATACGATGTATGTTTTTTGTTTTGTGAATTACTCTTCCTTATTGTAGAGAGTAAGCTTTGTCATCTCTTATGTCTGGAAGGTAATTTTACAGTTGAGATTCTTTAACGATTTTGAGTGGGAGAAAGCCTACAAAAGATGCGTAAAGAGCGCCAAAATAAAAAGAGGCACAAAATTAGCCCAAACTGAAAATATGCGTAATGTCGCCAAAAATTGAAAGAATACACAAAGTATATCAAAAATAAAAAGATGCATAAAGCGCCAAACAAATTAAAAGAAAAAGGGGCACAAAATTAGCCCACAAAGAAATAGGCTTTCTTACCTTTCAGATCTTTAAATGTCTTAGAAAAATCCATACACCCTTAATATTTTTAGAAGCTTGAGACGAAAATCATGATTTCTGATTCCTTACTTTGTAATACTATTATATCAGATATTTTTTTTGAATGAGGCTTGAAAGGATCTCTTTTTGAATATAATTTCTTTTTTTAATAAGATTTTTATTTTGAAAGGGATTTGCATCTATAAGGTGTCCGAGGTGGGAGTTACGAAAGTCAATTTTCAAACTTTTTCTGGATTTCAACACTGTCGATCGTCTTCTTATTGGTTTTTGAATTTAAAATCAAGGGAAAATTTTGATTTACTGGAGCAGATCGATTAAAAAAAAATCGTTATTTTGGTATCACTCATTTCGAGTTTTATTTACTCTGCTTTTATTTTTTATTTTATTATCTGTGTTTTTTGGATCCCTTATCTTTCATCTCCATCCTTCATCTTTTTCTTTTTTTCTTCACATCGTCCTGGACGATCTTCTTTATCCTGGATGATCCATACATTGTCCTAGATGATCCCTTCAAATCATCCCCACTCTGATCATACTGTTGAGATGCATCAATTATTGGTGATCGTCCTGGACGATCATGCAATCGCCTGTCTCTAATAATCCTGGATGATCTCTGATCGCCCTGGACGATCCGACCACCTTTTTGACCAATCATCCTGGCAGTCATAATTACTCCTATCGTCATGGATGATCCTGCGATCGTACGGGACAATCCGGCCGATTTCTATTTAAACAGCCATTTTCTTCAGCTTTCTTCAAACCTCTCCTTCCATACTTCCTCTATTGTGTTTTCTAATGGCTGGTGAGAAGCGATCTAGGCAAAAGGGTACGAGCTCCTCACGGGAAAATGTTGATCCCCGCTTTCCAAATGCAGCCGATCAGGCTGCCTTCGAATAATATCTTGAAGTGGGAATCACACAGTCCAAAATTATAAACCCCCGTACCCTTACCTACCCTGTCCTCGATCTGTTTGCGCATACCTTTCTCACCTTCATCCTCACCCTGGCCTTCCCATTTAGCCTTGAACTTCTCCAAGTCTTCTTCGTAAATCTTCGCATCGCCACTGACTACTCCACCCTTCACTCCTATGTTAATCAGCGACCTGTAGAACTCATACCCAGGACTTTCATAATATCCTTCATCTCTCTGTCACTGGCGACAAACTCCACACCCTTATTTCTGATGCTGATTATGATTGGAGTGTCGCCAATCACTTCTTTAGAAATACCAATGTACCCTACCAAGACAACGCTTACACTTTCCTCCTTAAGGATGCCCATACCATTCAACATATCCTTCATTCCTCCATCATCCCAAAGGCTGGGGATCGCATTCACATCACCCCTTTACTATCTCTGACCACCTATTACATCATGGCCCATCGGGAATTCAATGCTACTGATCTTCTTTTCAGATATATCAAGCATCTCACTACCATTAGGGATCTGGGCCATAGAAGACGTCCAAATCTAGCTTTAGGACACATCATTGCATATGCTTTGGAGATAAAATATGACCTGCAGTATCCAGTCCCTCCCAATGTCACTCCTTCCTACTTCACAAATAATTCATTCCATGTACTCCACAGTACCTGACTACATCCGGAGCCTGCCTCGGATGTTGAGGAGGAAGAGGAAGAAGCTGTTCCTGTTCCTGCTGCACCTGATGCACCTGCTCCCCTTCGTATTGCTTCCCCTTTTAATCATCTAGTGCAGCGATTCGACCAGTGGGAGGCCCAATTTGATTCTTATGTTGCTACCCAGGAGCAGCAGCACACTGAGGATTTGCAGCGCTTTAATGACTATGTTGCTCAGCAGCAGCAACATCATGACCAGGACATTGCCTGGATTGGAGCACACTTTGCCGCCATTCAAATTTACTTTACGCCACCACCACCTCCTCCTTCTAATCAGAATCCGCCTCCATTTTAATTTTATATTTTGTGCTATTTTCTGTCTGTACTGTTGTGTCTGTTCATCCTCCTTTTTATGATGTCAAAATGGAGAGTCAGTTGTAGTAGTTTTGTGTTTTATGTATTGATCTTGTTTTATGTTATTTATTTCATTTGTAGTTATTTTTCTATAATGTTCTAGTTGTTCAGTGAAATTTGGAAAGATATTTATTTTTCGTATATGCGTTGGTTAACTCCTAGTTGTTTTATTTTAAACTACTGAACTAATATTTGCCATCATAAAAAAAAGAGAGATTGTTGCAAATCTGGTTTCAAAAAGTATAGTTTTGATGATGATAAACATGTTTGTATTATGTTTTGCTTGGCTAACCCATTCTAGGTACAAAAGATCAAAAGAAACTCAAGCCAACTCAAGATCGGGTCTAAGTGTGTCTAAATATAATGTTTTTCTTTTTCTTGAGTCAATTGTAATGTAACTGATCCCCTAGCTAAGTAATCTTGCACACACACACACACTCAGGGGGAGAGCTTGAGCGAATTAGAGTTTCTATTCAATTTTTATTCAGATCGTCCTGGACTATCAAGTGAAAATAGAAACCCTAATTAGGACGACCAAGTTAAGTCTGTCTGATTAAGCCGATCGTCCTAGATGATCCATCCATCGTATGAGACGATAGGCCCAAATCAGAAATTCTCAGCTGCCAGATCAAGTTAGGCAAGTTTTATTTTTAGAAATTTGATCTGATCGTCCCAGATGATCCAGTATAATCATGCCTAAATTAGTCTGGGGATTAAGAAAAGTAATTAATATTTAATTGATACGATCATATTTTCTGGGAGGATCGCAAGATCATCCGGGATGATCATGATCGTCCAGTGTGTTTCACCTGTATGTCCAGAGCGGTGATCAGGATGATTTTGGCACTTTTTGAACTAATCATACAGGACGATATCAATATCGTCCTGGACGATCAAGTCATTTTTAGGTCGTCCAGCACAAGTTCCTCTGGACGACCAGAGCGGTCTTCTGGATGAAATTCCTGAATTTACATTAATCATCCCGGACGATTGCAGAATCTTACGGGACGATCTGAATAATTTTTCCTGCTGATCGTCCAGAAGAACTAAATCGTTCAGGCTGAAACAGGTGATTTTGAATTAATCATACAGGACTATCTATCGATCGTCCTGGATACAGGACTATCTATCGATCGTCCTGAACGATATTGGCCAACCAGTTGAGATTTAGGGCAAATTTTGAGCCCTCTTATAAAAGATCTTTTTCTTCCAACAAGAAAAATCTTTTGCCACTTTCCTTTATAAAGAAACCCTAGAGAGAGAGAGAGAGTTTGGGAGAGAGAGAGAGGATCTTGTGAGGGAGAGTTTATGAGGGATTCATAACGGTTGCTCCAAGCAAGGATCAGAGTCGTCTTCTCCATTCGTCATCTCTCATCTTGTCAGTGTTTTCTATGGGAGGATCGTTCGCAAGAAGATCCAGGTTCTCTGCCTGCTTCAGGAGGAAGCAAAAGGAGTTCAGGTTCTCTGCCTGCTTCAGGAGGAAGCGAAAGGAGTCTGGGTTCTCTGCCCGCTTCAGGAGGAAGCAAAAGGAGTTCAGGTTCTCTGCCTCACCGGGTTGGTGGAAAGGAGTTTTGTACAGGCTTCTCCACCTTGCTGTGGGAGCAGAAGGAGAGTCACTTTTGTGTTAGTGCAATACCCGGAGGAGAGGCTCCGAGGAGTGGACGTAAGGTCAAGTTGACCGAACCACTATGAAATCTAGTGTGTTCTTTCTGATTATTTTCTGCACTTTAGTTTTCTGTAATTATCTACTTGGGTGAAATCTGTGGTTGATCTTTTTGTTTATGTGTTTACTTATTTCCGCTGTAAATCATCAAAAAGATTTTTTCCTGTTGCTCTCAAATTTTTAAATAACCAATTCACCCCCCCTCTTGGTTAGCCTCAGGACTAGTTCATCAGGGCTTAACATCCCTATTGAACTTTCAGTGGGGACTTAGCAATTACTTTAACATTCTCCTCTCCAGCAACAATAAAGAGGGGATGGAAATGACTTCCCCCAACTAGGTATGAGGAGGAGATTTCTCCCACTATAGATTATCATATAGTGGATAGAATGAATTCCACTTTTATCAACTTCTCTTTTTCATCTCTCTACCTCAGACGATAGTTCTTATTCCTCCTTTGAGATTTAGTCATCATCGATGCAATAATAGATGATGATATGATCTCAAATATGCTGGGTATAGTAAAATCAAAATTAATAATAAACTTCAACTTCTCACTGGAAGGCTCTGGGAATTTAATTCTTGAGAATGTCGAAGGCTTAGTGGCCCCAGGTGCAGCCACAAACCAACCTTCAATAGTAAACTCTAGAGCATGCTTCTTCTCATTGACTTTATTATGATTTACAACACCAAATTGTGGATTGTTCACTATCATTTTTATGTTATTAAACCCATAACCAAACTATATCAGACTACCATCTTGAAACTTGAATTTATTGAAGGTGATATTCCAGTTATCAAAAAAGCTGAAGATCAATTTATCGGCCATTTCTAAAATTAAACCAAAATTCAATATCTATTTTCCTGAACACTCTGGCTTTAGAAAATACATTTAGATATGGAGAATAACTGAATTGAATCTATTAAATTTTAGAGGAGGCATGATGAAGGAAACATGCTTTTAGATTTAAAGTTTTGATGTTGATTGAATGTACCCAATCCAAATAGCTACACCAAGTTACATAGAGAATTCTAACTACGATGCATTACTCAAAACTAGGAGAATGATTAAAGTAGGCTATTGAAGTTGATAAGTTTAATTCAGGCAAAATTTAAAATATGAAAGATCAGGAATTTAATATTGATCACATTCACTCAAGAGTGAAATGAATAAAGTGGCCAACAAATGAAAGGTAGTTTTAACCTACTATGAGAGCAAGTATACTACCAATAAAAATTTTAGCCACCACTAAAGAACTCATCCTCAATGTAGTCACCAAAAAAATCTATGGGAAAATATATTGCCATTAGATTTTGATTTATATTAATATAATCAAATTTGCACACTGAACAACATACCATCTCAGAAGATAGAAATGGTGTTTTACTATCAATTTAAGAATAAAAATAAATTCTAAATTTTTATTATCAAACACAACATAGTTAATGTTATGATATCTTGAAAGATAAAATGATATTCAACTATTATTTGGAACAAAAAAATCACAAGAATAAAACTTGATTTATACCCAGAGACTTTTTCTCTACTTTAGCAAACTAAAGTATGATTTATTTTTTTATCAAGGTTCTAAGCCCCCCATAAAGGCAAGCTTTTATGGTTAATTACATCTTAGGAGAAATTCCTGAGAAAACTCTTGATTAAAGTGATGACTAAATTTTTAATGATTTATAAAGTTTACAAGCATAATTTGAATTAGGAATTTTAATAATAGGGAATGGATCAATTTTGAATACTTATTTTTGAATTCATAGAAAGGTAAAGAGTACATATAGGATTCTGGAATACCAGAACACTCTAACCTAGACTATAATTGGGATTTATCAATTTAGGCTAAGATTAAATTTTATGTTTAAGTTGATAATTTATTAGATAGGCTTAAGTATAATCCCAGAAGGAAGTATAAAAATTGTGGAAAAGTACAAACTGGACTTATGTCTACTTACAGTTGACAAAAAACTAACCACCTAGGCTCTTTCATAAAAATATGATTTTAGGTCTGATGAATGCAAGATAATCAGACTATTTACTTATTTAGGACTAAAGGTTTAAATAATCAGGGTTTTAAAGATGCTAGGGGTTCAAATGCCCCTAACAAATGTAATTTGAAATGAGTTTTACCCTAGCTCTACAAATTTTTATATGCGGCTAATACAAATCTACATGTCTATCATTTAAAGAAAAGTCTAGACCCATAATTGCAATATATGAATAGGAATAGTAGAGTCAACCCCATCATTTAGGTTGTCGCTTGCTTTCCACTAGCGTGTGTGAGTATAGTATCCATAGAAAAAAGTAACATGGAATGAATACAAGAAAGTAAAGTGTTTGGGTTTTAAAGTATAAACATCATAGAGTCCTAAGAGATTAACATGTGAGTCTAAGAAAAAGCCCATACATTGCCAAGAAATCTAGAGAAAGCATGCAATTTCTACTTCATACATCATATACAAATAGAGAATCAATCAAAGCAATGTGTATAAAAGCAAGTAAAGAAAAAGTCCATGGCAAGTGCCACTAAATAGACAAACTAGGGTCTACTATAAAGTAAAGGTGGCTAAGCTCCACTAACAACAAGTTTGAATTTCTACACATATACATGATGCAAGTCTAAACAAAATAAAGTTGCTTATTTTAGGTTTTCAAGTTCTCAAGCTCACATGAACAAGATTTTATAGAATTTCAAAAGATATGTTCTTCAAAGAAGAAACATTCTTTTTAACTTCTTTTATATTATAAGAAACTTTACTTTAGACTTTCAAAACTCTATATATCTATAACTCTATATAAATTTATATTTATATTTAAAAGAAAAAGACTACTCCTATAGGGACTAGTGTATATATATATATATATATATATATATATATATATATATATATATACATCTACATCATTCATAGGTTACATCACATAGCGCAATTAAAGTAAACACTCACATCATCACACATTCACTAGAATATTATCAATCCACATCAATCAATATAAAGCCCCATGATCAAATTTTGGAAAAATTGCCTATTTTATTGCTTGATTAGACAACAAGAGCTTGTAATTTTTTAATTAAATAAAATTTGTGAAAACAACTACAATTCATTTTCATTCATCAAAATATAGAATTGTATTCATTCTTTAAAATTTAATTTACCCTTGTTAGGAGATCAAATCAAACATAAATTTATCCTTTAAAGCTCCTAACTAGAAAAGAATAAACTAAAATACAAAAGCAAAATAAAACCTAAAAATAATGATCAGCATCACTCCATAGGGTCTTGAACCCTTTTTAGATCTGAAATAAATAAAAACTACATAATGAGCTTCAAAGGCTAGCAAGTTACCTAAACCTCTTACTGCATTCAATATAAGGCAAAAAGAATAAATATGCATGATTTATCTCATTCCATATATAATCAGTAGATATTATGATGAATAATAACCAATCACTAGTAATATAAATCAATATGCTCAATAAATGAAAAAAACTTTGAAATCATTACAAGTCTATAATCCCATACATAAATCCATAAATCAATAACATATATAAGATAAGTAAATACATCGATTCTTTATAAAGATAAATGGTGTAAGTCCATATATAATGTTATCAGTTATACTCATTATAATGGTTATTCTTATGCATTTGAATCATGTATACTATAACTGAATCGTGATTGATTCTATCATAACTATCAATCAGATGTAAATATTGAATCAATATGTTCAATCTCCACAATCTTTATGCGTATATCAACATGCCATATATCATAAATCTTTTAAATATCCTATCAATTTCCAACTAATCATTTTTATATCTATCATATCATATATGCAATTATGTATACTATCATGTATGCATTATTATTGGCGTTCAAAGCATATGAATTTAGCAAGGTAGGACATCTAGTTTTAAAGTGGTATTTCCATTCTTCCATCTTTCAGTTATCTATTTTATCAATCCATCATCATCCCTGAATCATATCTCCATATATTTTAATTATTATAAATTATTTATTTTAACAAGTGGCATTCAATAAATCAATAAAGAGATAACACTCTCTACCCACCAGTGAAATCAGTCAATCAGTTACAGGCTACTATTTAGAATTACATCACAAAGTTTTATTTTAAAGAAAAGTCATTGGTCCACCCTCCTGTATAAGGCATTATTATTTTAATATCTAACATATATTAATTATAATGGTCACATCCAACCTTCCTTTCTTACATACAAATATCATATTTATCATGTATTAGTCATACCATGTTTTCAATGGATTTCAGTATCATGTATAAAATATAATCATCCTATTACGATCTATGAAATGGATGATAATATAATACTATTCACTAATTTTAAAAAATTATAACTATCATTTTACCCAGTGAAATTTAATAATATTATTGTCAAAATGCCCATAAAAATTATATCTATCATATATAAAAAGTAATACGATAAAAGTTTGATAAATAAATAAATATATATTTTAATTAATTTTATGAGAGATAAAATTTGAGAAATCAAAATTATCAATAATAGAAATAGGATATAGGTTACTTATCACAATCGAAAGAAATCTCGAAAAAGAACCTTTGGATGAAAATGCTTTGAGCAATCTTTTCTCTCCTCTTTCTCTCCTCCACTCTCTCCCTTTCTCCCATTTCCTTCTTTCTTTTCTTCCCGAGTAAGTAGATGAAATGAGGGGCTATGGGGGTGGTGTTGAGGTGGTGAGGGATATTTAATATTAAATATTTTATACATATGATTTAGTGCCCAACATCATTGCCCACTAAACCATGACCTATGTTAGAATAGATACTTCAACAAAGTGACAGTGCGTTCCTGGTACCATTGTGCTTGCAAGCGCAACACCATAATGTTGTAGTGAAGATTTTTATATATTCAAAAAAAATTCACCTAGAAAATATTGGGTTATTACAATCAATCCATAGGAAAGTAAACACACACACCACATAATACTGCTCCTAACTTAGGCTAGAGTTGATTGTTATATCAAACAATGTTGTGTGTGTGCTAAGTTGTGTGGTTTGGATGTATCTTAAATGGATTAGTAGTTTAATTAACTACAAGTGTAATTTATGTGTTATACGCTAAGTGATTTAATTTAAGTTTAAATATTTATGATTTATAATTTATCATTGAATTTAAATTGCTCAAGTTGTTTACTTAAATTTTAAAGAACCATGTTAACTAATAACTCTAATATAAATTGAAATCATTAATGAACAAGTCCTAAGCTTCTAAGAAGAAAGCATTTGTTTCATTCTAAACACTAAAGCAAACACATAAATCCTTCAATCATTAATGTTATTTATTTAAGTTTTATTCATTTAATTGAGTAAATTTAAGAATGATTTATTTAATTGAATTGAATTGAATTTGATTCATTACTTAATTTATTTGAATTAAACAAGTTAATTTTTATTTATTTATCTCTTATTTTTATATTTACTTTTTAATTTACAATTTTATTTAAATGTTTATTTAATTTTAAATTAACTTTTATTTAATTAAGTTGAATGATTTAATTTTTATTTAAAACTTTAATTTATTTTTATTCATTTTTTTCTAATTTTTATTCTATTTATTTATTTCTTATTTATTAAAATTTTATATGAACTTTATTTCAATTTTATTTAATTAATTTTATTAATTTAATTTATTTATAATTAATTATTATATTTATTTTATTTATTTTTTTTTCTTTTTTATTTTATTTTATTTTATTTATATATATTATTTATTTATTTATTCATGAAAATTATTTTAATTTGTTTTAATTAATTGAATTTATTTAATGATTTATGACTTACTTTTCTATTCCATTTGTCTTATATTATTTATTTATTCATTTTAATGAAGGTATTACTGAAGTTTAAATTTTTGTTTAAAGTTAATATTTTAAGAGTTTGTGATTTTTATTAAATTTTACTATTTATTTAGATTTCAATTAATGCAATTGAGTTTGTATTTTTATGATTTTATTTATTTATTTATGAATTTTTTTAACTGTTTATTAATTGATTTATTTAATTAAACTTTGGGTATTTTTCTACTTTGGTACTAAATGATCTCTAATCATCATGAAATCATTACCATAGGTCAGAGATGGTCTAATATGAGATCTATGAAGGTTTGAAAGCATTTGGAATTTTATTTAATTTTTAATGATTATTTTTATTTTATTTATTTAATTAATATTTTTATTTTTAAAGTCTTTTTCATGCCACTTTTAGTTTTCATTGATTGCATTGATTATTTAAAGATGATTGCAATTTAGTATGTATTTTTTATTTTTTTTTAGTTTTTTATAATTTATTAAATACTCTTTTTTTATTTTCTTGTAATTTGAGGAAAGTTATTATTAATTTATTAAATATTTTAGGTCAATTATGTTAATAAATTTAGGATTTGCTAATTGGTAGATCAAATGAACTTTAATTGATATAAAATTTAAACCCTATGTTAGTGCTGGCCCAAGAAGTATTCCATAAAAATTTATGAGCATCAAAACCTTCCAAGATTTTATTGTAAATTTTCAAAAGTAAATGCAACTATACTTTAAAAGTTTATTCAAGGCAATCTAGACATTTTTATGAATTTTTAACATCCACATGAAAATCATGTTATGATTTAATTTTATTTATTTTCTATGAATTTTTAAATCCTTAGTCAAAATTTGATGAAATGATTTAAAAATTCAATTTAGGTCAAAGGTGAGTTCAAATGATTTTGAAAAAAATTAGGGTGATTAAATACACCTAGAATTATAATGAAACCAAATTTGACCTCAAATTGAATTGAATTAAGCATGCAATCAGCCAAATACAAAATCTACTATTTAAGTAAGTTCTACTAATCTACCCACCCAATAGATTCAATTCTGGCTCCATTAGATAGGAAACTTAATTTTGAATCCATACAGGGATTATTTGCCAATATAGATTCATAATCACTAATATATGAATTTTTTCTATTAATTTACATTTAAGTAAGAGAATTACACAATAAGTAACTAACTGTACTATTTCTTTTACATATAGCACTTTTTTACAGGTAACTTAAATGATGGCAGGACCCAGTGACATAGCGGCATCACCCACAGCCACTTGATCAAAGATCAGATGATTGGGAACAAAAGCCTCAAATAGTGAGCTAGATTGGATGGATCTGATCCGACGAAATCTAAACAGTGTTGTAATTTCAAACATAATGGATAGTCTTGATTTTGTCTTCAATCTTCAGCTATCAATAGCGGCCATTAATCATTTTCTCATTCAAACATGTAATTAACTAAACATATTGTTATCAAATGAATCTAGTAGGATATAGGAATAAAGATCATTCAATCCAATGGCTGGATAGTTATGGATTGAAGGTTTTCTTCACAATTGCCCAAACCGTCTCCAAATTATGCTTGGGTTATGGAATTACCTCAGATCAAGGGTCAAGGGATGGGGCTTTTGATCTCAATGCACACGACTAGTCCTATAGAACAATTCGCCTTTAAACAGGAACATCAAAGGACCACTGGATAATATTTTAAAATTTTGCTTGAAGGGGGTCACTAGAGCTCACTTAGGATCACACCTACATACTGCTAGAGGGTTAGGGAAGTTAGGGAAACACATATGGAGAATTTATGAAGATTAGGGAATGTAAATCAGGAACCCCTCAAAAGAAAATTTTAGAGCATTTATAAGGATTTGAAAAATGCATCAAGATTAAGATTCAGCTAGGGTAGATCATACTAGGTCATTAGGTCGGTATGGGATGGTCTAATAGAGCTCAAGCAAGTGTTTAGAGAAGATTGAGAGTATGTGGAGAGCTGGAGAGGAAGTTAGGGTTGAACAAAGTTTAAACAGCTTGATTTGGTGTCGATTCTAGTCACTTCAAGCCAAGCCAGAGGTTAGGCTGGGTTATATAAGCTCCTAGGGTCCCGGGGAAGAAATGCATGCATGACTTTGGCTTAATTTTGCTTAGGTAAGATATTGGCTCATGAAAGCTTATTTTGGTGATTGCTAACCCAAGCTAGTCCATGGGATACGCTTGTTGGGGCAGATGTAGGGTATCTATAGGTAGGTAATACAAGCAATGGTTTAGGCTAAATGAGCTTATGTAGTGAAATAGCTCAAGGTAATCTCTTTAGGTTCACTTGGGTTAGCCTATTTGGCTTAACCAAGTGGGCCCAAGGGCTAGGCAGGCTAGTATAGGCTCATGTGGATATTGGGGATCAGTTGGCATGCTTTCGAGGTCATGAGTCCACTAAGTTAGATTGAATGCAAGGAAAAGGGCCATATGAGCCATTTGGTCAACATAGGTTGACTTGGTTAACTATTGTTGACCTAGCCCAAGGGTTGGTCATTTAGGTCTAGGATAATTTATAAGATTATTTGAAATGGATTGGAGGGCATGCCAGAGTATGATATGATAAAAAGCATGAAATGTACATTTAGGTTAAATGTGGTTAAAATGATGGTTTGGGTCAACCATGGTCAACCAAGGCTAACCATGGGTTCCAATGCACTTAAACATGTCTTAGTGGTTATTTGAAATGTTTAGCATGCATTGGTTTCATTTAGAATGAAATGTATACATGATATCATGTTTTATGTCAAATGGGGTCATATGGCCAACATTATCATTCATGGTCAACCTTGGGTCCAAATGGGTTTATGCATGCTCAAGGATGATTGTAGAAGTCCTAGGGATCAATCCTTAGGTTTGTATCCTCGAATGCAAGATATTTCATGCATATGTTCAAGTTTTAGGGTTTATGAGTTCAAAAGGTCAAACTCGGTCAACCATAGATCCCAATGGGTTCAAATTATTCTAATGATGATTATGAACAAATTCAAATTATTTCTTAGGGTCAAATGGAAGGTTTGAACGAAAATGCCATGTTGAGGGCATGGAAGGTAAATATGCCAAAGTTTGATTTTAAAGCTTTAAGATTTAGGGTTTGGAAGGGCTTGGAGGCTTCCAGAGATCACTAGGGAGGTTCTTAGAGAGATAATAAATCAATATGCAATTATTCATACATGGTTCCAATGGCTTTAACTAGGGTTTTAAGCAATCTGAGGTATCTTTCTGGGAAAGGATTCCAATGACTTTATAAGTTTGAGTTTGGAAATGACCTCATACAAAAATGAGGTCAACAAGGCCATCCGAGTACTTTTATCATTTGCTTGTTTTAAAGGATTTAAATTAAACTAGATTGATGTCAAGAATGCTTTTATGAATGTGATTATAAAAAACATGTTTATATTGAACTACCCCCAAAATTTAAGAGTTTGACTTTTCCTAATCATGTGTACAAACTCAAAAAGGCAATATAAGGATTGAAACATGCACCTATATCTCAGTATGATAAGCTTAGTATCTTTCTTTTAGAGAAGTATTTTGTTAATGGCATCGTAGATACCACATAGTTTATTAAAATAATTAGAGATGATATACTCTTTGTGTAGATTTTTGTGGATAAAATTATCTTTTGATCTATTAATGATAATTTATATAAAGTATTTTCATTCACTATGAGTAATAAGTTTGAAATGAGTATAATGGGTGAGTTGACATATTTTTAGGATTTAATTTCAAACAAAGAGAAGATGGGGTCTTCCTATGCCAAATAAAATACATAAAGGAAATCATAAAAATATTTGATATGGAAGGATGTAAAGGTATGAACACACCCTGAGCCCGAAAACCCACTTATACAAGGATCCAAATGGAAAGTCAATATATCAAAAGAAGTATATAGGAATAAAAGGTTCATTATTGTATTTGACTACAAGCACCTGACTTTATATGTAGTGTTTGCATATGTGTTAAGTTTCAAGTTAATCCTAAGGAATCCTGTATAATCGCAGCTAGGAGAATCCTATGATATCTTATAGGCACTCCAAATTTAGGTATATGGTATCCTAAGAATAGTTTGGCATTTGAATTTATTAGATACTCATATTTAGATTTCACAAGTTGTAAGGTAAATAGAAAGAGCACCTTAGGAACCTTCCAATTCATAAGATAATCCTTAGTCTTCTAGTTCAGTAGGAAGCAAAACTCAGTAGCTTTATCTACTATAGAAATAAAGTATATTGCAACATGAAATTGTATTGCCCAAGTCCTATGGCTGAAGCAACAACTTCTTGATTTTGGACTAATGGTGGTTACGATACCCATAATGTGTGACAATACAAGTGTAATATAACTCTCTAGAAATTCTATACAACACTCACACACCAAGAACATAGATATAAGGCATCAATTCATTATGGACCATGCATCAAAAAGAGGTGTAGATATTCAATTTATTGACACTACAAATCAACTGGTTGACATATTTACCAAACCTTTGCATTTTGAGAGATTTAGTGTACTTACCGAAATATAAATTTTTGAACATCTCTCCATTAATTCACATTTAACTAAAATAATTACATAGTCAATAACTAACTGTACTGTTGCTTTTACATATGGCGCTTTATTATAGGTAACACAAATTATGGTAGGCCCTAGTGAAATGATAACATCACCCACAATCGTTTGGTTGGAGATCAGATAGTTGGGAACAAAATCCCCAAACTGTGGGCTCAATTAGATGGATTTGATCTAATGAAATTAAAATATTTTTGTAATTTCAAATAGAATGGACGGTCCAGATTTCATCTTTAACCTTCAGCCATCAATTGATGCTAATAATCATTTTCTCATTCAAACATGTAATTCACTAAACATATTATTATCAAATGAATCCAATAGGATATAGGGATAAAGAACATTCAATCCAATTGCTGTATAGTTGTGGATTGAAGGTTTTCTTCATAATTACCCACACCCTCTCCAAATTAAGCTTGGGTTATAGAATTACCTCAGATCAAGGGTCAAGGGATGGGGTTAGTGATTTCAATAAACTTGACTAGTCGTAAAGAACACTTCTCATTTAGACAACAAGAAAAGAGGACCACTCAATCAAATTTCGAAATTTTGCTGGAAGGGGGTCACTGGAGCTCACTCCAGATCACACCTACAGAATAATGGAGGGTTGAGGAAGCTAGGGAAATGCACATGGAGAGTTTTCCAAGCTTAGGGAATGGAAATCAATAACCCATCAATGGAAAATTTAAGAGTATTTATAAGGATTTGAAAATTGCATTTAGATTAAAATTTGGCTAGGGTAGATCATACCAAGCCATTAGGCTGGTATATGATGGTCCAATAAAGGTCAAGAGTGTCTGGAGAAGATTGACAGCATGTGAAGAGCCAGACAGAAAGTTATGGTTGAACAAAATTTAAATCGCTCAGTTTAGCATTAATTTCGGGCACCTCAGGCCAAACTAGAGGTTGGGAAAGATCACAGGGTCTAGGGGAAGAAATACATGCATGGGTTTGGCCTAATTTTCCATAGGTAGGATATTGGCTAAGTTTCAAGTTAATCCTAAGGAATCTTATATAAACTCAAGTAGGATAATCCTAAGATATCTTATAGGCACTCTAAATTTAGGTATATGATATCCTAAAAATAGTTTGGCATTTGAATTTGTTGGAGACTCAGATTTAGATTTTGCAAGATGCAAGGTAAATAGAAAGAACACTTTAGGAACCTTCCAATTCATAAGACAATCCTTAATCTCCTGGTTCAGTAGAAATCAAAACTCATTAGCTCTATCCACTATAAAAGTAGAGTATATTACAATAGGAAGTTGTGTTGCCTAAGTCCTATGGCTGAAGCAATAGCTTCTTGATTTTGGACTAAAGGTGGTTATAATAAACGTAATGTGTGACAATATGAGTGTGATATGAATCATTAGAAAATCCTATACAACACTCACACACCAAGCACTTATATATAAGATATCACTTCATTAGGGACCATGTATAAAAAAGAGATATAGATGTTCAATTTATTGACACTGAAAATCAACTGGTTAACATCTTTACCAAAACTTTGCATTTCAAGAGATTTAGTGCACTTAGGAAAAAAATTAGGAATCATATATTTAAGTGTTTAGATTATTTTAAAGGATGTTGAACTATCCAAAAAGTGTTGATAAATTGACTTTATGTATAGTTATTTTGTTTCATTTATTACTTAAGTTATTGTTATTATCTTTGTTTCCAAGTGTATGCATTATGCATTTGTAGTTATCATGTGTGTTATGTACATAAGTGTGATTGATATATATTTCTTGCATGTAACCAAAGGGCCTGATCATTAGAAAATAAGAAAACTTATGTCACTTCATACTGTATGATATGTGTAGACAAGCACAACTCCCAAAGCCCAAAAATTGTAGAACAACATATACATAATTAATGATTATACTATATGAACTAAATTCATACTATATGATCCATGTGGATACAAATATTTTAATGATCATAATTACAATATTAAATGTTTGGTATGATCCATTATTACAATTCATACGATACTAATACCTCATCATACTGGATGATTTTGACTTTGGCAAATATTCAACCACCTATACGAAAGGATGATCTAAAGTTTAAAATCATATTATGCAATCTCAAACGGACAGTATGATTTGATCTTTCTTCATATAGTAATTGATGAGATGATTTTTCTTGTACTAATCATACTGTACGAACCCCTATCGTATTATACGATCGACCCCATCCTATAAGGAAGAAGGTCATTTTTCAATTCAAATCACTCAAAAACCTCCCAACTCTCACTCCTACACTTACTTAAAGACTTTAAGATGAATAACAAGAGAGGAAGAATTATCTCAAGATCCTAAACCCAAAGGGACACTAGATTCATGAGTGATGAGGATGCTGAAGCTTATCGACATTACTAGGAAGCATCCATTATAGACTCCAAAGTCTTAGATCAGGAACGGCTTAGCTTTCTAGTGCTTAATTTATTTGTGCTACCACACTTCAGTTTGTTATCTCTCTAGCTTTACCTTACAACATAAAACTCTTGCTTCAATTCTTTGCATATCTTCAAATCACTAGTGATAGGTTATCTATGCAATATATGGCTTATCAAAACCAAGTAGCAATCACTAAGCAAGATCTCCATGACTACCTCCACATTTTGAATACTGGTGCCAAACCATATCATATCTCTGTATATCATCACTATAACCGATCCGATGCTAATGGGATACTTAAAAACTCTCCCTTATCCTAACACCAGCCTCTAGTAGGCATGATGGTGTTAAATACATGTGTTATCCAACACGTCCTTTGCCACATTATCATTTCCAAGGTTGGTGACCAAATAAATATTAACCCTATTACAACTCAACCTAATATGATCCATAAACAGGATATATCATATAATATTAAATTATGATAGGCCAAGCCCATGATCAAAGTTCTGGGGACTTTTCATATTTCTTCAATTTAAAATGACTACAGATCTTCTTATTAACTTCCAATAAGTAAAAAAGTAAACTTATCCATAAATTTCTAATATTTTCATTCATCATCAAAATAAATATACAACAACACATATACTACAGTATATGGCTACAGACTAGGATAGAGTAAATTAATAATATAGCCATAACTATACAAAAATTTAAAAAATATCTATACAGACTCAGATAAATTAGAACATAGGACCATTGTTACTCAACAGGCTATTTCCCCTTTGTATTACCTAAAACAAAATGCATAAAAGGTGTGACTTATCTCAATAGGGCACACCCACCAATCTAAAATTTTAATTATTAACTCATTATGCCTTCAACTAAATTTTTAAAAGCAGTTAATATCAATTCATTATGTTGAACAGAATAATGCTTGTGGGTATTAAAAATTTAAATAGCATTGCAGTCAAAGAAAATAAATAAGTATTCCTATATCAGAGTAAAAAATAATAGATTTTTCTCAGTCCCTTACAGTTCCCATTAGAAATAGATATCACAATTCAAGCACTTAAGACTCCCTATACTAGCATATAAGAAAATAAGCTCTTATTATTGAAAATCTGGACCCAAGTGTTATAATTTTGAGGATAACAAATATTATTGGACTTTTTACTATAATATTTTAATCTATTTCATATATGTTTTGCCCTGCTCACTAACATTTCAGGTCCACCATTCACTTGCAACTTCAATTAGCTCAAATTGGGTAGACTAGGGTTGAGTTGGTTTGTAATTTCAATTTTAAATATACTTTTACCTTTCTTGAGTCAAGTCATATATATGGTGGGTACTAAGCTAAATAACCTTGCATACAGTCTAGGGAGTGAGTTGGTAAGTTAGAAAATTTTTTATTTTTTGACCTAATCGTACAGTATGATTTAGATCATACTAGACGATCTGTTAAAATAAATATCTCTAATTAGGGCACGTAAGTTAATTAAGATTGATTAAACTTATCATACTATACGATTTAGATCCTACAAGATGATCAGTTATAATCAGCAAAACAGCCTCCCAATCATAATTTAGGTAATTTTTTAATGTTCAAAATCTATGTCTAATCATACCATATGATCTTCATCATATTGTATGATCTATGAAAATCACACCTCAATTGATCCTATGATTAGGTGTTTAATAATAATTAAATTATTCAATTAGATCATACATAATGATTGGATACGATCGTATTGTACGAATTGATTCCTGTATGGGATGATAATTAAACACCGCCCATCATCTAAGACGAAAAACTATAATTTTTCATTGATCGTACAAGATTATCCCCAAACTTCATAAGATACGAACCATCACTGCATGGGATGATATTTAATTGCCAGTTACCATACTGGATGATCAGTTTAATCTCTTGAACTAAACGTATAGGACGATCACAGGATAGTACAGGACGATCAGTACAATCTATTGAACTAATTGTCCAGACCAATGTAATTTGTACTAGCTAAAAGTGCTATTTTTAACTAATCATGTAGGATGATCTTGGATCGTACAAGATAATCTTGGATCGTATTGGATGATCAGAAGCACCATATTAAAAATTAGGGATTCTTTGGAAGCTCTCTATTAAAGCTCTCATATTGGCTTGTAAAAAAAATCTTTTGCTGTTGAATTACTTGAGAGGGAGCTTAGAGAGAGAGAGAGTGAGGAGAGATTTAGGAAAGAAAAGAGGGAGAGTTCTTGGATGGGGAGTTATGAGAGCTTCACAAGATTACTCCAAGTAAAGTTTCTTCCAATCTTCTTCAAGTCTCTGCTTCAATTCTTAGGTGGCTCTTAAGAGACATTCTTCTGCACTTGATTGTGGTTCTCTGTCACCTCTAGGAGGGAGTAAAAGGATTCATAGTTCTCTGCCAACTCCAGGAGGGAGTAAAGGGATTCATGGTTCTCTACCAACCAAGGAGGGAGTAAAATGATTCTTGGTTCTCTGTCATCTCTAGGAGAGAGAAAAAGAATTTCAGGTTCTCTACCTTTACCAGGAGGGTAAAAAAGATTTAAGATACTCTACTGCACTGGGTTGGTGAAAGAGATTTTGTAAGAGATTATCCACTTAGCTGTGGGGGCTAAATGAGAGAAACTAAAAGGTTTAACTGAACCATTATAAAATATGGTGTGTTCATTCTTTTACTTTTTTTATTTTTTAATTTTCACACTTTTCTGTAATTTACTGTGTGGTTAAAAACTCTGATTATATTATTATTGTGAAATTAATCTACTTCCACATCAAGGTATTTTCTTTTTATTAAAAAATTTTTAAATTACTAATTCACCCCCTCTTGGTTAGCCTCGAGCTAATTCTTAGAGGTTTAACAACCTTCACTAACTTTTTAAGTGGTATCAGAGCAGGAATCAAAAATTAAGTTTCAGAAAACTTTTAAAAAATGATCAATAACTAACTTTAGAAATCGTAATACCATAAAAGGATATTCAATCACACGACTACTATTATTTGATAATATTCCTTTTGACTTTTGGAAAATTTGCATGTTAACTTTTTTGTAATCTATAGATTATCACATGTGGATGTTAATTCTGGAAGGATATTATGCACCTTCACATTTTATTAATGGCATAAAAAATGAACTTCCTTTTTCTGAATAGAGTATAGAAGATAGACATTTAGCCCAATTAAATGCTAAATATTTAAACTATTTTTTTATGTGCATTAAAGTCTGAAGATTACATGTGTGTATCTACTTGCACAACTGGAAAATAAATTTGGGATAAACTCTGTATAACCTATGAAGGAACAAATGAAGTAAAATAATTTAGGTTGAATATTTTGCTCCATGACTATAAACTCTTTCGCATGAAACCTAGTAAATTAATCTGTGAAATGTATACTAGGATCACTCAGATTGTTACTTCCATGCATTCTTTAGGAGGAGAACTTATTAACTATGAAAAAGTTAACAAAATCTTATGTTGTCTACCTACTTCCTATGACATAAAAATTACTGCTATTATTAAATCTAAGGATCTAAATGTTTACTCCATTGATAACTTACTTGGACACTTATTGCCTACGAGCAAGGAGTGAGTCAAAGATAACTTGATGCAGGTGAAAAGAGAAAGGAAAAAACTGTAGCATTAAAGGCTAATGATTTTGATAGTGATAATTTTGCACCTGAGGATGATGATGACATAACACTGATGACAAAGCAATTCAAGAGCATTCTAAAGAAAAAAGCAAATGCGTCATTAGCAATGGAGCAAAGGTATGTTACAAATCTGGGTATAAGCATTGTGATTTTGATGATAACAAATATTATTATTTTACTACCATGCTATCTCCTATTAATTGATTTTATTATATATTTGTTTTCTTTATTATGTGCTTATATTTTAGGTCCACAAGCTCACTTGCGAACCAGCTCAAGATTGGGTAAACTAGGATTGAGTCAGACTGTAATTTTATTTCCAATGTATTTTTTAATTTTTCTTGAGTCAAATGTACTATAATGGATCTTGATGCTAAGTAACCTTGCACATACACACTCATGGGAGTGGTAAGTGAGTTAAGAAAATTTTTAATTTTTAAACTAATTGTATAGGATGATTTATATTAGACTATTTAAATTAATCATCATGGATGATCCAATATCGTATAGGATGATACATTTTAACTTTAAAAATAGGCCGCTAATCATAATTTAGGAAATATTTTATATTTCAAAATTTACTCTCATCGTACAGGATGATCACGATCGTCCTGGATGATTTATGACAATCATGCCTAAATTGATCCCATTATTAGGGGATTAATTATTGTTAAATTGATCAATCAAATCGTATAGGATGATCAGTGATAATCGTATTGTTGCAAATCTGGATTCAAGGATTTTAATTTTGATGATAATAAATATTCATATTTCTACTTTTATTGACTAACCTTTTAGGTCCACAAGATCAATTGCAATTCAAGTTAGCTCAAGATCGGGTCTGTATGTGTTCAAATATAATTTTTTCCCTTTTTTGAGTCAAATGTAATGTAATGGATCCCCAAGCTAAGTAACCTTGCACACACACACTCAGGGGGAGAATTTTAGTGAGTTAGAGTTTATATTCTGTTTTGATTATATCGTCCTACATAATCAAAATATCATCCTAGATAATCTAGTGAAAATAGGAACCCTAATTAGGGCAACCATGTTAAGTCGGTATGATTAAATAGATCGTCCTGGACGATCCCCTATCATCTAGGACGATATGCTCAAATCAAAACATCTCAACCACAAGACTTATCTAGGCAGGTTTTTATTTTTAGAATTTCTATCTAATCATCTAGGATGATATACGTATTAGCCTGGACGATTCATTATAATCATGCCTAAATTAGTAAGGAGATTAAGGAAAGTAATTAAGGACGGATTGATTGATCACATCATCCTGGATGATCACAATATCATCTTAGACGATCAGTTATAAATCCTCATCATCCAATAGAACTTTCTTGGATGACCCAACCGATGTGCTGGATGATATGGCCATATTTGTACTAATCATACAGGATGATAGACTTATCATCCTGGATGATCAGTTATATTGAAATCATCCAGTATAATTGTCCTAGATGACCTGACCGATGTACTGGATGATCTTGGTCATTTTTGAACTAATCGAACAAGATGATAGACATAACATCCTGGACAATCAAGTCATTTTCTACAGATCATCCAGACTTTTCTCCTGGATGACTCGGCCAATGTGCTGGAAGATACTCTTGATTTTGAACATATCATATAGGATGATCAAAGGATCATCCTAGATGATCAGAATAAACATTATCATCTAATCGTCCAGAAGAACTAGATCGTCTAGGGTGATGTGTGTATTTTTGTACAGATCATACAGGATGATCAACATATCATCCTGGATGATCTTCGACGACAAGTTGAAATTTAGGGTAATTTTTTAGCCCTTCTATTTAAGATCTCTTATTTGCTACTGTTGAGATCTTTTGCCACTGTCCTCACCTGAGAGAGTCTTAAGAGGGAGACAGAAAGCTTGGGAGAGAGAGAGAATCTTATGAGGGGAAGTTTGTGAGGTATTCACAAAGGTTACTCCAAGAAAGGATTCAAGTCATCTTCTCTAGTTTTCGTTCCTTGTCCTTTGGTGGCTTTGTGGAAAGGATCATCAGCAAGAAGATCGAGGTTCCCTGCCTGCTTCAGGAGGAAGCAAAAGGAGGTAAGGTTCTCTGCCTGCTTAAGGAGGAAGCAAAAGGAGGTAAGGTTCTCTGCCTGCTTCAGGAGGAAGCAAAAGAAGTTTGGGTTCTCTGCCTCACCGGGGTTGGTGAAAAGGAGTTTTTTAAAGGCTTCTTTGCCTTGCTATGGGAGCAAAAGGAGAGTCACTGAGTTTTAATACAATACCTATAGGGGAGGCTCCGGAGAGTGGATGTAGGTCAAGTTGACTGAACCACTATAAATTTTAGTGTGTTCCATCTTTTACTATTCTGCTCTTTAATTTTTGCACTTTACTTTATATGGATGATCGTGTGGTTAAAGTGATTATTTTAGTTGATTAAACATCTCCATATTAACGTGTAATTGTAATTATTTTAAAACATTCAAAAAAGATTTTCAAAATCCTAGTTTTGCTTAAGAATTTTTAAAACTATCAAATCACCCTCCTCTTGGTTAGCCTCGGGCTACTTCATAAGGGCTTAATATCCCTAACAAATTTTCAAGTGGTATCAGAGCGGGATTCAAAAATTAAGTTTTGAAATAACTTTTGAATTTCGATCTATAGCTAACTTTGGTAACCAAAGCACAGCTGAAGGGTATTCCATTACTCGACCACCTTTGTTTAGTAACATACCTTTTGATTTCAGGAAAACTTGCATGTCCATCTTTTTATAATCGATCAATTATCACATATGGATGCTTGTTAAAAATGGTTATGATGCACCTTTTAGACTTATTAATGGTGTTAAAACTAAACTTACTTTTACTAAATGGACTCTTGATGATAGGGACTTAGCGCAACTTAATACAAAATGTTTGAATTATTTTTTTTGTGCATTAAAATTTGAAGATTACATACGCGTGCCGACTTATAGAACTGGTAAAGAAATATGGGATAAATTATGTATCACTTATGAGGGCACAACTAAAGTTAAACAATCTAGGTAGAATATCTCGCTTCACGACTACAAAATCTTTTGCATTAAACCTAGAGAGTCAATATCTGAAATATATACTAGGTTCACACAAATTGTCACCTCCTTGCATGCCTTAGGAAGAGAACTCATAAACTATGAGAAAGTCAACCAAATTTTGAGATGCTTACCTTCTTCCTATGATGCCAAGATAACTACGATTACTGAATCTAAAAATTTGAACACTTATTCCATTGATAACTTACTTGGATCACTCATTGCTTATGAGCAAGGAGTGAACCAAAGACAACTTGATGCCAGTGAGAAAAAGAAGGAGAAAAATGTGGCGCTAAAAGCCAATGATACGGATACTAATTCTTTTGGGTCTGAAAGCGATGATGTTTCCTTAATTACTAGGCAATTCAAAAGCTTTCTAAGGAAGAAACACAAAAACTATCAGAAATGGAATAAAGGTAAGAATAGTAAAAATTTTAAAGGTTCTTCTGAAATAGTTTGCTTTGAATGTAGGAAGCCATGACATATAAAAGTTGGTTGTCCTACACTTAAGGCTCACCCAAGCAAGGAAAAGGGTAAGGAGAAGCCAAAGTTCATGAAGGATAAGAAATGGATTCAAAAGGCTTTCAAGGCAGATTCTACATCTAACTCCTCTGAGACTGAAGCTGAAGAGGAGACTACAAACTTGTGTTTGATGGTAGATGAACATCTTGGTCAGTCTGACCAAGAAGAGGGATGCTCTCACAAAAGACCTTGTGAGAGCATGTGGTACCAGGACAATGGATGTTCAAGGCATATGACTGGAGATGCAAATCAATTCATTACGCTGGAAGCTAGGGCTGGAGGCAAGGTCACTCTTTGAGACAACATCACTAGGAAAGTGGTGGGCACAAGTATAATCAATAACTCAAAGAACCTTTTAATTAAAAATATTTTACTTATAGATAGACTGAAACATAACTTGCTCAGCATCAGTCAACTCTGTGACAAAGGGTTCAACATAAAATTTTTGCCAAATACTTATATTATCAGCTTAAATAATAATATTATTTTACAGGGAAAGAGGATCAATAATATCTACATGCTTGATTTAAATAATATTGAGTGTGCTGCTTCTTTTTGCATAAAAATTGTTGTTGATGAGTCTTAGTTATGGCATAGGAGGTTATGTCATGCCAACATGAAAACCATTAGAAGAGTAATCCAAAAGAACTTAGTTAAAGGTGTCCTAAAGGTTAAATTCATTAAGGACCACCTATATGATGCCTGTTAACTAGGGAAACAAGTTCAATCCTCTTTCCATTCCATTAAGGACTTTAACACCTCTAGACCTTTAGAAGTCCTTCATATAGATTTATTTGGACTCATTAACACTACCAGCTTTAGGGGAAAATTTTATAGATTTGTGATTGTCGATGACTACTCGAGGTTCACTTGGATTAGATTTTTGTCACATAAAACTGAGTCGTTTGATGAATTTAAATCTTTCTCCACTTGGATTCAGAAGAAGTTAGGTTATGAGATCTTAACCATCCATAGTGATCATGGTGGAGAGTTTTAAAATATGAGATTTAGAACTTTTTATGAGGAACAAGGGATTAGTCACAACTTTTTAGCTCCTAGGATCCTTCAACAGAACGGGGTAGCTGAAAGAAATAACAGGATCTTAGTGGAAGCCGCTAGAGGCATGCTTGTTGAGTATTCACTTTCAAAATACTTTTGGGTAGAAGCGATAAACACATCCTGTTATATGTTGAATAGGGTGAATATTAGATCAAAACTGTATAGGACACCCTATGAGATCATTAGGGATAGAATTCCAAACCTGTTCCACCTCCATGTCTTTGGCTGTAAGGTCTTCATTCTTAATAATAAGAAATCATCCTTAAGAAATTTTGACTCAAAATCTGATGAAGGAGTATTCTTAGGATATTCAAATGTGGGGAAATCTTTTAGAGTGTTTAATAAGAGGATATTGGTGGTGGAGGAGACTACTCATGTGGTATTTAATGAATTTGATCCGAAGGAGTGTAGAGCTGAGGAAGAAGATGAAATAGGAGAAATTAGCCAAGGAGTAGAAACTGTAAATCTGGAGGAAAGGGTAGAGCCTGACAATACTTTGCCTAGAGAATGGAGATATTCTTTGAGTCATCCTAAAGAACTGATCTTAGGAGACCCTTCTAAAGGTGTTAGAACTAGGCATGGTCTTAAAAAGGAAGTGAACCACTCTGCCTTTATCTCAATGATTGAACCCACCAACATCAATCAAGTGTAGTGGGAACCAATTTGTGAGGAATGATATTTGGGAGTTAGGAGAAAGACCTAAGGATCAAAGTGTAGTGGGAACCAAATGAGTCTTTAAGAATAAAATGAATGATTCTGGTGTGGTGGTTAGGAATAAGGAAAGATTGGTGGCTAAGGGGTACAATTAAGTAGAAGGGATTGATTTTGAGACCTTTTCTCTTATAGCTATTGAAAGCCATTAGAGTGCTACTAGCCATTGCTTGTTATAAGAAATTTAAGCTTTTCCAAATAGATGTCAAGAGTGCCTTTTTAAATGGGGTAATAAAAGAAGATGTGTTTATAGAGAAACTCTCAGGTTTTGAGAGTTCCCAATTTCCAAATCATGTTTACAAATTAAAAATGGCCTTGTATGGATTAAAATAGGCACCCAGAGCTTGGTATGAGAGGCTTAACACATTCCTACTCGAAATAAAGTTTATTAAGGGGAGTGTAGACACCACCCTTTTTCTATAGAAAGTAGGAGATGATTTACTCATTGCCCAGATCTATATTGATGATATACTTTTTAGCTCTTGTGATCAAAATTTATGCGATGATTTTTCAAATAATGAGTAAAGAGTTTGAGATGAGTATGATGGAAGAATTATCCTACTTTTTAGGGTTTAGCATAAGGCAAATGGATGATGGAACTTTTTTAATCAATCAAAGTACACTAAGGATATCTTAAAGAAATATGAAATGGATAAAGCCAAGCTAATAAACACTCCCATGAGCTTCACTGTCCATTTAGATAAGGATTCAAATGAAAAATCTATTGATCAAAAGAAGTATAGAGGAATAATTGGATCACTGCTTTACTTGACTACTAACTAACCTGATATAATATTTAGTGTTTGTCTCTGTGCTAGATTTCAAGCTGATCCTAAAGAATCCCACCAGACTGTTGTTAAGAGAGTCCTTAGATATCTCTTAAGGACCCCAAACTTAGGAATATGGTATCCTAGACACAGAACTTATTTTGAAATTATCGAATATTCTTATTTTGATTTTACAGGGTGTAGGGTGGATAGAAAGAGCACTTCTGGAACTTGCCAATTCATAGGACAGTCCTTAGTCTCCTGATCTAGTAGAAAATAAAATTTTGTTCCACTTTCCACTGCTGAAGCTGAGTACACTACCTTAGGAAGTTGTGTGGCCCAAGTTCTTTGGTTAAAGCAACAAATCTTGGATTTAGGATTACCTGTTGGCACAATTTTAATTCTAAGTGATAACACTAGTGCTATCTGTATCTCTAAAAATCCTATCCAACACTCAAGGACCAAACACATTAACATAAAGCATCATTTCATTAGAGACCATGTTACTAAAGGAGATATTGAGTTACACCATATAGCAACTAAAAATCAACTAGCTGACATCTTTACTAAACCACTGGCCTTTAACACATTCAGCATCTTAAGGACCAGATTGGGTGTGATTGACATAAATGTATGAATTTGATGATTACTGAATTCTAAATTTTTTATTTTTATTTATCTTTTATTTTTGTTTGATTTGATTGTCTGATTTTTGTTATTTTGTTATTTTTCTGCAGATTTTTCTTTTGTTGTTATTATCTACCTAATTTAGTTATTTCTTTTTATGTGCTTTCCTCTTATTTTTGATTTACTATTTATTTTCTTAAGAATTAGATCACTGTTCTCTACTACTAATAAACTTGATTTCTAAATGAGAGTTTTGCCTTATTTTTGTTTAGAAGCTTGTAACTTGTGATTGACTTCTCTGAAATAGTTAAAGGGAAGAAACATTAATGGTTGTTTCTCTTCCTCTACCTCCTTTAATGGTATTTTTTTAATAGAAATCTTTTTCAAAATTAAAAAGGCTGGAATTTGAAATTAAGATCTTTTTATCTTTCTATAGTAATCTATCTCATATGAGTAGTGTTCAAATCATTGAATCACTGTCGTATTGTTTTAATCAAGTAGTTGCATTTATCATATGAGAATAATTTTATTTTATGGATTACGGTTCCTTATCTAAGAGAGTGAGTCTTCTTTTCTTCTCTTATATCTAGAAAATAATCTCACAACTAAGAGTCTTTTAGAGATTTTAAAAGAAAAGGAAGCTTGCAAAAGATACGCAAAGTGCGCCAATCAACTAAAAAAGAGGCACAAAATGAGCCCAACAAAAGATGTGCAATATTCGCCAATAAAATTGAAAAGATATACAAAGTATATCAAAAATCAAAAGATGGATAAAGTGTGCCAAATAATTGAAAAAGAGGCATAAAATGAGCCCACAAAGAAATAAGCTTCCTCTTCTTTCAAATCTTTAAAAAATCTTAGAAAAATTCATGTACCACTTAATATATTCAAACACTTGAGAGTAAAAATTATGATTTCTGATTCTCTAATTTGCAATTCTGTCATATCAGATATTTTTCAGGAACGAAGTATGAAAGGATCGTGTTTCTTATCTAACTTCTTTTTTTTCTAATTAGATTTTGTTTCAAAGGAATTTGAACCTATAAGGTGTCCGAGATAGGAGTTACGAAAATTGATTTTTTAACTTTTTTTGGATTTCAGCCATTGATTTCTTCTTATTGGCTTTTGAATTAAAATTAAAGAAAAATTCTGACTTATTGGAGCAGATTGATTCAAAAAAAATTACTTTTGTTGTTGTTTCCTCATTTTACTTCTTTTGGTTTGTATGTCTTTGCTTTGATTTTAATTTTTTTTGTATTTTTTAGGTCCCCTGATCATTTCTCTCCATCCTTCATTTTTTTATTTTTTCTCACATTATCCTAGACGATCCACATATCATCCCGGACGATATGATCAAATCATCCCCATCATGAACCAACGACTGATCTGAACCAATTATTGGTGATCGTCCTGGATGATACACCTCATTGTCCTGGACGATCCAAGTGGCAGCAATTAGACGACTTGAATTCGGCCCATCTGATTCATTAATTACTAATTGTTCTAGATGATCCATGTAATCTCCTGGATGATACTTTTCATCAAAAGTTGTCCAGCTTGACTCCTCGGGACGATCGTTTGTCTATTCATCTAGGATAATTTCTGATCATTCTTGACAATCCGACTGCCTTTTTGACCAATCAGCCAGGCCAACATTATTACTGCATATCATCCAGGACGATATCAGGATTATCTTGAATGATATTTACAAATCTTTAAATTCAACCCAAGTTCACCATTTTTCTTCACTCCAAGTTTTTTCCTCCCTTCATATCTCTCTTCCTTTTAGTCAAGTTCTCTAATGGCCGGTGGCAAACACTCCAGAATGCTCACTGGAAGCTCCTCACGGGGAATTATGGATCCCCACTTCACTGATGCAGCGGATCAGGCTACCTACCTTAGGTATAAGACTGCTGGCATCACCTCCTCTAAAGTCATCAATCCTCGCACCCTTACTTGGTACTCGATTTATTTTCCCATACTAATCTCACTTTCATTCTGAACTCTTATATGAATTCTTCACCAGTCCCCAAATCAACTCTACCTATACCTCACTCTAATCTTATGTCACCAAACGACTTGTAGAGATCACCTATCAGAACTGTCATGAAATCCTTCGACTTTCTACCACTGGGGGAAATCTTCATCTCATTGCCTTAGATCCTGATTTCAACTAGAGTCCAGTTAATCAGGTTCCAAGGAACACTAATGCCTCCTACCATGATGGTGCCTCTAGCTCTTTGGTTAAAGATGCTAGGACCATCCAACATGTCCTCAGAACTTTCATAATTCCCAAGGCTAGTGACTAGGTTCACATTAGTCCCCTACTTTCCATCACCACCTACTATATCATGACTCATCAGGACTTCAATGCTACTGATCTTATTTTTTGATACATTGAGCACCTGACTAACATTAGAGATCCTCGACATAGGAGGAAACCCAAATTGGCTCTATGACACTGTATTGCTTAAGTGCTTGAAACTAAGTATAATATTCAGTATCCCACTCCAAATTATCCACCCTCCTTCTATACAAACAGCTCCTTCCATGTCCTTCATAGCACTCGTCTCCATCCGAAGTCCACGGAGGCTGTAGAGGCCTTCCTACACTTGCTAATCTTCACCTGGAGTCATTGTTGGACCAGCTGGTGCACAGATTTGACCAGTGGGAGGCTCGCTTTGACTCCTACGTGGTTGCACAGGAGCAGCAGCATGTAAAAGATGTTGATCGATTCAATGCATATGTCACCCAACAGCAACAGCAGCACGGCTAGGATATGGCTTGGTTTGGAGAGCAGTTCGCCACCATTCACAGTCTGTTTCAGCCACCACCATCTCCTCCTCCACCTGATTAGGGTCCCTCCTACTTTTAGCTTGGTTGTTTTTTCTGTTTATTTTTTTGTGTTATTTTTGTACTGTCTTTCTATGCTCTTCTGTGTATTTTTCTATTTCCTTCTTTTTGAGATGTCAAAAGGGGGAGTAGTTTGTATTGTTAGTACTTTTGGTTATTGTAATATTTTGGGTTATTAGTGTTCAGTGTCATTGTACTATTTGTCTATAAAAATAGAATTTGCATTGCTTAGTTTTTCTTGCTCTATATTTTATTTGTTGAATTGGAAATTATCTAACAAATATTTGCCATCATCAAAAAGGGGAAGATTATTGCAAATCTGGATTCAAGGATTATACATTTACTAATAACAAACATTCTTGTTTCTGCTTTTATTGACTAACCTTTTAGGTCCACAAGATCAATTGTAATTCAAGCCAGCTCAAGAATGGGCCTGTGTGTTCAAATGTAATTTTTTCACTTTCTTGAGTCAAATGTAATGTAATGGATCCCCAAGCTAAGTAACCTTGCACACACACTTAGGGGGAGAATTTTAGTGAGTTAGTGTTTCTATTTTATTCTGATCATGTCATCTTGGATGATCGAAATATCGTCCTGGATGATCCAGTAAAAATAGGAACCCTAATTAGGGCAACCATGTTAAGTTGGTTTGATTAAGCAGATCATCCTGGACGATCCCCTATCATCCAAGATGATATGCTCAAATCAAAACATCTCAGCCGCCAGACTTATTTGGGCAGATTTTTATTTTTAGAATTTTTATCTAATCGTCCAGGACAATATACGTATTGGCCTGGACGATTAATTATAATCATGCATAAATTAGTCAGGAGATTAAGGAAAGTAGTTAAGGACTAATTGATCGATCACATCATCATGGATGATCGCAATATCATCCTGGATGATCAGTTATAAATCCTCATCATCTAATAGAACTTTCCTGGATAACCCGACCGATGTGTGCTGGATGATATAGCCGTATTTGTACTAATCATACATGATGATAGACTTATCATCATGGACAATCAGTTATATTGAAATCATCCAGCCTAGTTATCCTGGATCACCCGACTAATGTGCTGGATGATCTTGGTCATTTTTGAACTAATTATACATGATGATAGACATATCATCCTGGACGATCAAGTCATTTTCTAAAGATCGTACTCGACCGATGTGGTGGAAGATACTCTTGATTTTGAACTAATCATTCAGGACGATCGAAGGATCATCCCAAATGATCAGAATAAATATTATCTTCTAATCATCCAGAAGAACTAGATCGTCTAGGCTGATATGGTGTTTTTGTACTGATTGTACAAGATAATCCACAGATCATCATGGACGATCTTTAACGGTAAGTTGAAATTTAGGATAATTTTTGAGCCCTTCTATTTAAGATCTCTTATTTGCTACTGTTGAGATCTTTTACCACTGTCCTCACCTGAGAGACTTGAGAGGGAGAGGGAAAGCTTGGGAGAGAGAGAGAATCTTTTGAAGAGGAGTTTGTGAGGTATTCACAAAGGTTACTCCAAGCAAGGATTCGAGACGTCTTCTCCAGTCATCGTTCCTTATCCTTTGGTGGCTCTATAGAAAGGATCGTCAGTAAGAAGATCGAGGTTCTCTTTCTAATTTAGAAGGAAGCAAAAGGAGGTAAGGTTCTCTGCCTGCTTCAGGAGGAAGCGAAAGTAGGTAAGATTCTCTGCCTGCTTCAGGAGGAATCAAAAGGAGTTTAGGTTCTCTGCCTTATCGAGGTTGGTGAAAAGGAGTTTTGTAAAGGCTTCTCCGCCTTGCTGTGGCAGCAAAAGGAGAGTCATTGAGTTTTAGTGCAATACCTAGAGGGGAGGCTCCAGGGAGTGGATGTAGGTCAAGTTGACTGAACCACTATAAATTTCAGTGTGTCCTTCTTTTATTGTTATGCTCTTTAAATTATGCACTTTACTTTTTGTGGATGATCGTGTGGTTAAAGTGATTATTTTGGTTGATTAAGCATCTCCACATTAACATGTAATTGTAATTATTTTAAAATATTCAAAAAGATTTTCAAAATCCTATTTTTGCCTAAGAATTTTTAAAACTACTAATTCACCCCCCTCTTGGTTAGCCTCGGGCTAGTCCATAAGAGCTTAACATCTCTAACGAACTTTCACGTATTATACGATCAGAGCCCTGCATGGTACGATAATTAATTATCACTCATCATATAGGATAAAAACTTATATTTTTTTAACTAATCATCTTGGATGATACCTCTACTTCATACCAGACAACATATTGGATGACCCATCTGCTACATGGAATGATAATTAATCGCTAGACATCGTACTAGATGATCAATGACACTCGTGAACTAGTCGTCTAGGATGATCAAAAGATCGTACAGGATGATTCTTTCAAATACTTGAATTGATTGTACAGGGCAATGTTAATCGTATTGGTCGAAAGGGATATTTTATACTAATGGTACAGGATGATATTTGAATCATCCTGGATGATCTTCATCGCCAAATTGAAAATTAGGGCTATTTTTGGAAGCCTCCTATTTAAGTTCTCTTATTTTCTACAAAAAATCTTTTTCAATTGTTCTAACCTAAAAGAGCTTAGTAAAGGAGAAGGAGAGTTTAGGAGAGAGAGAGAGAGAATCTTATGAGAGGGAGTTTGTGAGGGAGTTTACAAAGGTTTCTCCAAGAAAGGATTTGATTATCTTTTTCAAGCTTCATCCTTGGTTCCTTGGTTGCTCTGTGGAGATGATCTTCAGTATCAGATCAAGGTTCTTTACCTACTCCAGGTGGGAGTAAAAGGATTTGTGATTCTCTGCCAACTCCAGGTGAGAGTAAAAGGATTTCAGGATCTCTACCTTCACTAGGAGGGTGAAAAAAGATTCATGGTTCTCTACCTCACCAGGTCGGTGAAAAGATTTTGTAAGGGTTTCTCCGCCTTGTTATGGGGGGGGGGGGGGGCAAAAGGATATACACTATAGGTTTGGTGCAATACTCGGAGGTTATCTCCAGGGAGTGGACATAGGTCAGATTTGATCGAACCACTATAAAATTTGGTGTGTTCTTTCTTTTTGCTTTTTTTGCATTTTATTTCCACACCTTTATGTGAATTATTTTATGGTTAAAATCTCTGATTTTATTATCTGCTTCAGCATAAGTTATTTTCTTTTAAAATATTCAAAAAGGATAAAAAGATTTTTCTTTTTATTTAAGAAGTTTTAAACACCAATTCACCCCCCCCCCCTCTTGGTTAGCCTCGGGCTAGTTCTATAGGATTTAATAACTCTCACAAACTTTCAAGTGATATCAGAATGGGATTCATGAATCAAGTTTTACAAAACTTTTGAATATCGATCAATGGCTAACTTTGGTAATTGTAACACTATGGAAGGCTATTCAATTACTCGACCACCTCTATTTGATAATATTCATTTTAATTTTTAGAAAACTTGTATGTCTACCTTTTCACAATCAATTTATTATCGTATGTAGATGCTTGTTAAGGAACACCTTTTAGATTAGTAGATGGCATTAAAACTAAAATACCTTTACTGAATAGACTATCGATGATAGAGATTTAGCCCAACTAAATGCCAAATGTTTGAACTATTTTTTTTGTGCCTTAAAATCTAAAGATTTTATGTGTGTCTCTACGTGTTCTACTAGAAAAGAAATTTGGGATAGATTATGCATAACTTATGAAGGAACAACTGAAGTTAAATAATCTAGGCTAAACATTTTGCTTCGTGATTACGAACTCTTTGCATGAAACCTAGTGAATCAATTTTTAAAATGTATAGTAGGTTTACACAGATTATTACTTCTTTGCATACCTTAGGAAGAGAGCTTATAGATTATGAAAAAGTTAATAAGATTTTGTGATGTTTACCTTCTTCCTTTGATGCAAAAATTACTATCATCACTGAATCAAATGATCTGAATGTTTATTCAATTGATAACTTACTTGGATCACTCATTGCTTATGAGCAAGGAGTACACCAAAGGTAGCTTGAAGTAGGTGAGAAGAAAAAGGAGAAAATTATAGCCTTAAAGGCTAATGACTTTGACACTGATTCTTCTAGATCTGAAAATGATGACATTACTTTAATAACTAGATAATTCAAGAGCTTCTTAAGGTAAAAGAAAAGCATCATTAGAAATGGAATAAAGGTAAAATTAATAAAAATTATAAAGTTTCTTTTGATGTTATTTATTTTGAATGTAGAAAGCCAGAGAATCTTAAGTTTGATTCCCCAACTCTTAAAGCTCATCCAAGAAAGGAGAAGGGTGAAGAAAAACCTAAGTTCAAGAAGGAAAAGAAAAGGATCCAAAAGGTTTGCTAGGCAGACTCAGCATCATACTCCTCTAAAACTGAAGCAAAAGAGGAAGTAACAAACCTGTGCTTAATGGCAAATGATCATCTTGATCACTCTGATCAAGAAGAAGTATGTGAAAAGTTGTGCAATATTCGTCAATTAATTGCAAGATACACAAAGTGTATCAAAAATTTAAAGATGCCAAAGTGCACCAAATAACTAAAAAATAGAGCCCACAAAGAAAAAAACTTCCTTCTCTTTTAAATCTTAAAAATCTTAGATGAATCCATGTGCCACTTAATATTTTCAAACACTTGAGATTCAAAATCATGATTCCTGATTCGTTAATTTGCAATACTATTTTATCGATTATTTTTTTTGGAATAAAGTTTAAAATGATCACTTTTCTTATTTAAATTTTTTTCTGAATTAAATTTTTGTTTAAAAGGAATTTTAGCCTCTAAGGTGTCTGAGGTAGGGTTTACAAAATTAATTTTCTAACCTTTCTGGATTTCAGCATTGTCAATTCATTCTTATTGGTTTTTAAATCTAAAATTAAGAAAAAAATTATCATTTACTAGAGATTGATTGATTTAAAAAAAACCTTTTACTTATGTGATGTCTTCTCTATAAGTCATTTGCTTTTCTGTTATTTCCTCCTTTTTGTAATGTCAAAAGGGGAATAGTAGTTTGTGTTGTTACTTAGTAAGTGTAGTGTTACCATTATATCCTGTTATAATGAAGTTTGTTTCATATTCAGTCTTTAGTTTATTTTACACTTAGTGCTCCCTATTTAGTGTTTGCTAGTTTGCACATCAATGTTTACCATCAACAAAAAGGAGGAGATTGTTGCAAATCTGGGTATAAGCATTGTGATTTTGATAATAACAAATATTATTATTTTACTTACTATGCTATCTCCTATTGATTGCGTTTGTTGCATATTTGCTTCCTTTATTATATGCTAATATTTCAGGCCCACAAGCTCACTTACAAACTAGCTCAAGATTGGGTAGAGTAGGATTGAGTTAGTCTGTAATTTCATTTCCAATGCTTTTTTTCTTTTTCTTGAGTCAAATATATAATGATGGATCCTGAAGCTAAGTAACCTTGCACACACACAGTCAAGGGAGTGGTAAATGAGTTAGGAAAACTTTTAATTTTTTGAACTAATCATACATGATAATTTATATCATCACGAATGAACAGTTTATCCCAAAACCCTAATTAAGGCATATGTGTCATATCAGACTGTTTAAACTAACAATCCTAGATGATCCCTATATCATAGAGGATGATATGTTTTAACTTTAGAAATAGGCTGCCAATCATAATTTAGGCAAGATTTTATATTTCAAAATCTATTCTCATCGTACAGGATGATCACGATCATTCTAGATGATTTATGACAATCATGCCTAAATTGATCCTGTGATTAAGAGATTAATTATAATTAAATTAATCAATCAAATCATGCAGGATGATCAGAGATGATCGTACTATATGATCAGAGCACTTCATGGTATGATAATTAATCGTTACCCGTCATACAGGATAAAAACTATAATTTTTCAGTTAATTATCCTGGATAATACCTCTACTTCATATTGGTCGACCCGCCTACTACATGGGATGATAATTAATTTTTAGGCATCATACTGGACAAGCCGTCTATTGCATGGGACGATAATTAATCACCAGATATCGTACTGAATGATCAATAGACACTCGTGAATTAATCATCCAGGATAATCGAAAGATCGTACGGGATAATTCTTTCAAATACTTGAACTGATCGTATAGGGCAATGCTGATCATACTGGTTAAAAGGGCTATTTGTACTAATCATACAGGATGATATTTGAATTATCCTGAATGATCTTTACTGCCAAATTGAAAATTAGAGCTATTTTTGGAAGCCTCCTATTTATGTTCTCTTATTTGCTACAAAAAAAAATCTTTTGTTGTTGTTCTAACCTAAGAGAGCTCAGAGAAGGAGAAGGAGAGTTTGGGAGAGAGAGAGAGAGAATCTTGTGAGGGAGAGTTTGTGAGGGATTTCATAAAGGTAGCTCTAAGCAAGGATTTGATCATCTTCTTTAAGCATCATCCTTGGTTGCTCTATGGAGACGATCTTCAGCATTAGATCAAGGTTCTTTGCCAACTCCAAGTGGGAGTAAGAGGATTCGTGATTCTCTGCTAACTCCACATGGGAGTAAAAGAATCTCGAGTTCTCTGCCTTCAATAGGAGGGTGAAAAAGGATTTAAGGTTCTCTACCTCACCGGGTCGATAGAAATATTTTGTAAGGGCTTCTCTGCCTTGTTGTGGGGGCAAAAGGAGAGACACTATAGGTTTAGTGCAATACTCGAAGGGTGCCTCCGGGGAGTGGACGTAGGTCAAATTTGACCGAACCACTGTAAAATTTGGTGTGTTCTTTCTTATTAATTTTTTCACATTTTATTTCAGCACTTTTTTTTGAATTGTTTTGTGGTTGAAATCTCTGATTTTATTATCTGCTTCTGCACAAGTTATTTGCTTTTAAAATATTCAAAAAGGATAAAATTTTTTTTCTTTTTGTTTAAGAATTTTAAAACATAATTCACCCCCTCTTAGTTAGCATCGGGCTAGTTCTATAGGGTTTCACAACCCTCATGAACTTTCAAGCTAAAGCTAACAAAAATTCTAAAGTTTATGCTGATATCATCTATTTTGAATGCAGGCAGCCAGGGCACTTGATGTCAGATTGCCCAAATCTAAAAACTCACCCAATCAAGAAGAAGGGTGAAGAAAAACCTAAGTTCAAGAAGGGTAAGCAAAGGACTCAGAAGGCTTTCTAGGCAGACTCTGCTTCAGACTCATCTAAAATAGAAGCAGAAAAGGAGGTAACCAACTTATGCTTAATGGCAGATAATCAACTTGATCATTCTGATCAAGAGGAGGTATGTGAGCATTCCTATGATGAACTATTTGAAGTTTCTGAAAAAATTCATAATGAATATAGGAAGCTCAAGAAAATGTATGCAAGCTTGAACTCTGATTTTTCAAAACTACAAAAAGAGCATGAATGCCATAGGAAAGATCATTCTACTTTGGAAAGTAATCATATGGCTTTATCAGATAAATTTGATACTTTAAATAAGAAGCATCTTCATTTAACTGCTGAACATGATTCCTTAAAAATATTACATGTTGAATTAGAAAATACATTCAAAGAATTAGAGACTCTTGCATCTCAATTAGATAGTAGGGATAATGAATTAAAAGTTAAAAATGCAATTCTTGAAAGTGTAAATAAAATTCTGCAAGAAAAACTAACTGCTCTTAAATAAAATAAAACATTACCACAACATGCATCATCTAAACCTAAGAAGAGGTACTATAACCCAAATAGACTTGTAAATCCATTTCCTATTATTAGATATTTTTCTTATGGCATGCTAGGACATATCTCCCAGACTTGTACTATCCACCAACAACACATTTGGTGTGGAGAACAAAACTGTATATACTACAACAAAACATGCGTGCATCTCATTTTTCAATTCATAAGGTGGAACCCAAACTTTTTTTGGGTTCTTAAATATAACCTTTGATGATTTTATAGGAATGCTCTTGTGGGCTCCGAAAATTCAGCCCCGGCCTCCGCCCGCATTTGCTTTCTTCGGGGGGAGAATGGATCCTAGTGATATTTTCGACTAGGCATTGGCTTTATGTGAGCTGAAGTAAATTTTAATTTGTCTACCTTGGCAAACTGTAGCAGAGGGTGGATAGATTTTGCTTTAAGTACTTTATGGTTGGATTTTAATTTTAAATATATGGGAGTTTGGGATTTTTTGGAGTTTGGACTTTTAGATTTTGTGGTGCATTTCGAAACATTTGAAATTGACCCCTCCGGTCCGGTTGAGATATGCATTCAACACGGCCATCATCAGGGTATGAGGTCATTTGAAAATGTTTGAGTTTTGTGGAAGTTTGAGGGCATTTGAAATATTTGAAATTAATCCCTCCGATTGAAATCTACATTCAACACGGCCATCATCGGGGTGGAATGGGGTTATTTGTATTTGTGGATTGAACCTTGTCAACTATGTTTGCCTGCTAACAGAGGATTGTGTTCGTAGGCTTTATGCCTTTGTAAGTGAATTCTCTTGATTATAGGCCTTGAAGGCCTAATATGAATGTATAAAATAAATATCTCAGTCGTCTCCACGGCTGTATATTTATTAAATAGTTTGAGCTGTGTCGACTCCTGTCTACCTGAATAGAAGGATCGGGATCGAACTTGAATTCACTTATTGACTCGCGCAGCATCCTTAGACGTCACGTGTGTACCAATAACACGCTCGTCATGACCCATGCGGGTGTTTGGTTACACGTGCATTTTAGTGTACCTATGTATATATATATTACAGTGCACGTGTGGGGGACATTTTAGAATATTTGTAAACACCTTCTGTCCGCTTGCATGAATGTTACAGATCCAATGACATTTTTAGCAGCTTGGGGATTGAGTTTATTTGTTGCCTTGTATAGGTAAACTGTCGTGCACTACTTGCTTTATGCAGGTGGATCTTAGCCCACTAACAAATCTCCTACTTTTGCCATAGATGTTGACACACATCAGAAATCTTCTGTAATTACTAGTGGATGGCCTGTATAGCAAGTCTTTGACGGCAGCCCGCAGATGCTTGCACTTGCTGAATGTCTTTTGTTTCTATTTATAGATGATGCATAGTGCATGGACTAGGTCTCCTACAGCAGTCTGTAGGAGCTTGCATTTCTCACAGTATTTCAATATTTATTCGTAGGATGTATGTTGGATGCACGGCCATTATTCATCAAGGAACTTGCAAGCCTTAATAATCTTACCCAACTCAATGTTCAGGACCCGGTTGAACTAAGATTGATTCACTTTATAATGATTTGACCTAGCTTTCTTTTCCCAGAACTTGAATAGAAATCCATGGCCACTACATTGAACAGACCACTATAGAGATGGAAAATACATCAGGTTGTCCAAGAGATTCTTACAAGCTATCCATTCCAAAAAAATCATTGCGATCCTTGGAGTGATTGTAACAGTGAGTGTATTTTCTACTTGTAACTGGGAGTTTAGGCCACCAAGCTTTTCAATAATCTTTAACAGCACATTTGTCAAATATTGATCATTGACCCTTGTGGGCACAATGTATCGTGTATTGACATTCATTTGAGATATATCTGAAAGTGTCACATTATCGCTTCCACTGTGTGTCGAATTCTCTTGGTTGCAACTGACATGTTTGTTGATTTTTTTTCGACGCTTGCTTTTAACTTCATCAAACTCCACTGCTTGAATATACGATCCTTCTATATTTTGAATCCTTCTGTGGATCCTGCTCATGATTGATGTACATTGCATTCATCCTGTCGCCATAAATGAGTTGCTACTTTTTATGAGTCTTATTCGTACTTTATAATCATGTGTGGGTCATTGTCCTTTGCATGCATAGAGTTTCACACTAGCTCATTAACATTGATCGAAGAGAAGTTGTTGCATTCATGATCTATCCACCGTTGTTGGTTAAAAGTTAATGTATGCTCTAGCACATCATTAATGCTTGTAAGCCAGTTGTCTCTTTCATTACATGTCCCTTACATGCATTCATGAGAAACTTTATTTGTCATAGGTCCTTGGACATTCTTTGTGAACCCTTGTTCATTCATTGATATTTAGTTAGATGATCAAAATTATCATTCATCATTTGTATGAATTTGGATGGGTGCTACGATCCGATCGTCATTATTCGTATTCAGATTATATAATTTATTGAAAATCATATGGAATCATCATTATCATTAAGTGGATGCTATTTGCAAAATCCCTCTGCTCGCAAATTTCATATGTATTCTTTTGCATCTTGTTGATAATTGTCACTTATCAATTATGAGTTTAATTATTCAAGTTTGAACTAGTGTTCAATTTGAGCTCAAGTTCAAGTCCGGGTTCAAGTCAAATTAATGCGGTCTCAAAGTCAAGTCTTTTGCGAGTTCAAATCCTTGCTTGAGTTTAAGTAGTAAGCTCAAGTTCTATGTCCCTTGTAGTCCAACTCAAGTTTTTTGCTTGAGTTCCAATGTTTAAGTCATGGCTCATGTTCACACTTGAGTTCAAACTCATTCAAGTCTCATGTGGTTCTTGAAAGTTCAATTTCTTATCATTTGAGTCCAAATATTCGATGTCATGTCCTTGTTAATTTTGCAAGTTCAAGTGTTATGAGATCTTGTAGAGTTCAGATCTTGTTATTTCATTTAGTTCCAATTCATTTGTATTCAAATCTTCTGTTTAGTTCATTTGAGTTCATTTGAGTCCAAATCAGGTCCTAGTATGGTTTTATTTTTACCCAAAATTTTGACAGCCTCTCGGCTTCTCCGCCGTTTAGGAGAAACTACGGGAAACCAGGCCTTCCCACCATGCTTAAGAAAGTGTGTATGATAGGTATCCTCGGACACTGAAACCGTAAAGTCTTCAACCCCACAATGCTTAAGAAAGCGTGTATGGATCTTCAAATGTACATATTTCAAAAGCAAAGCATTTGTTTCCCTGCAGGTACAGAGCCGCGTACGGGTACTTAAGATTGTCCCCACCACGCTAAGAAAAGCAAGTATACTGCCTACCTGCCTCACCGTAGGTGTCGTACCGGGTTCCCTTCCCACCACGCTTAGGAAAGCATGTATAGGCAGTTTGCCGGCTCGATACGAACGTCAAGGATGAGGTTTTTGGGTCAAGGGCCGCTCACCAACCTCGTCGTAGGTTTCGCACCGGGTTCCCTCCTACCACGCTAAGAAAAGCGTGTATAGGTAGTTGATCGGTGCGTCACGCACACCGAGGTAAGAGAGGGATTTTCTTTTTTAAATTAATTATAATTAATTATTATTATTAATTAATTAAAATCATTTATGATTAGGTTTAATTAATTATAATTAATATAAAACTAATTAATAATTAATTATAATTAAAGATAATTAATCATAATTAAACTAAATTAATTATGAATATATTATAATTAATAATAATTAATTCTAATTAAGAATAATTAATTATAATTAGTTGTGATTAATTATAATTAATATATGATTAATTAATAATTAATTATATTAAGATAATTAAACATAATTAAATTTAATTAATTATAATTAATTATTAATTAATTATAATTAAGAATAATTAATTATAATTAATTTAATTAATTAAAATTAATTTATAATTAACTAATTAATAATTATAATTAATACTAATTAAACCTAATTAATCTTAATTAATTATGATTAATTAAATATTAATTATAATTAATATAGTTAATTATAATTACCTTTAATTAATTTTCATTAATTTATAATTTAAACTAATTAATTATAGTTAAAATAAATAATTATAATTAATAAAAAAATGCCCTAATGGGGCTATTCGGCAACAGGATTTGGCCGCAGAAACGTTCGGAAGGGAGAAAGTCACCCTCACAGCAGCGAGCTCCTGTCTTTTTGTTGGATCAAACTGTCGCAACTTTCAATCCAGCGGGAGGAGCGGAGTCGAGTAGCAACAGAGGGTCGAAGTAGCATACGAATGGGAGAAAGCTACCTTCACAGTCAGCAAGTTCCCTTTATTTCTTCCGATCAAAGTGTTGTGACTTTCTAGTAGATTCGAAGGGGATGTCGTCAAAGGGGTGGAGTCGAATAGCGATTAAGGAGCCAGAGAAGCACGCGAGAGGGAGAAAGTTACCCTCACAGCTAGCGAGCTCTCGTTCTTACTTCCGATCGAAATGTGGTAACTTCCGTTCTAACAGGAAGGAAAGTCATCGAATGAGCAAAGTCGAATAGCGACGAAGAAGCACGCAAGGGAGAGATGGAGATCGGAGAGAGCGAATGGGAGCCCGAGCTTCATCCCTTCGGTATTTAATGATGAGAAGGCAGGGCAGGGAGTCATGGGGGATGTGACACCAGACATGCAGAGATCGTGTGAGTGTCATTGACGACATGCGAAGTTCGGTGCAGGATAGGTACAAGTAATTTTTTTTATTTTGCATGTCATATACGGGTCAACAGCTCTCACAAAAGGCCTCATGAGAATATGTTGTACCTAGACAGTAGATATTCAAGGCACATGACTGGAGATGCAAATCAATTCATTTTGTTAGAGGCTAGGGTAGGAGGCAAGGTGACACTTGGAGATAACACTACTAGGAGAGTGGTGGGCTCAGGTATAATTGGCAACTCAAAATAATTTCTCATTAAAAATATTTTATTGGTAAATGACATAAAATATAATCTACTTAGCATAAGCCAGCTCTGTAATAAAAGCTTCAGCATTAAATTTTTGTCTACTAGCTGAATGATAAGCTTAAATGGAAATACTATGCTGCAAAGAAAAAGAATTAATAATATTTACATGCTTGATTTAAACTCTATTAAACCTGTTGCTTCTCTTTACCTAAAAACTATTACTGATGAATCATAGTTATGATATAGGAGATTGTGTCATGCAAGCATGAACGATCTTATAAAAATCACCCAAAAAGACTTAGTGAGAGGCGTACCAAAATTAGAGTTCACTAAGGACCACCTATGTGATGCCTGACAGTTAGGAAAGCAAGTCAAATTCTTCTTCCACTCAATCAAGGACATTAACACTAGTAAATCTTTAGAAGTCCTTCATATGGATCTTTTTGGACCTATTAGCACTGTAAGCCTAGGAGGGAAAGTCTTTGGGTATGTGATTGTTGATGACTACTTGAGGTTTACTTTGGGTTAGATTTCTATCTCATAAAAGTGAATCATTCAAGAAATTTAGAACATTCTCCACTTGGATTCAGAGAAAGTTAGGTTGTGAAATTCTGACAATTCATAGTGATCATGGTGGAGAATTTGAGAATGAAAGATTTGAATCCTACTATAAAGAGAAGGGATAGATCATAACTTTTCAGCTCCTATAACCCCTCAGTAGAACGGGGTAGCTGAAAGAAAGAATAGAACCTTGGTAGAAGCCACTAGAGCCATGTTAGCTGAATATTCACTTCCTAAATACTTTTGGGCATAAGAGGTAAATATAACCTGTTATATTTTGAATAGGGTTAATGTAAGATCCAAGCTGAATAATACATCCTATGAAATCCTTAAGGGTAGGACACCCAACCTGTCTCACCTTCATGTCTTTGGATATAAAGTGTTCATTCTAAATAATGGGAAATCTCTGTTAGGAAAGTTTAACCGAAAATCTAATGAAGGAGTCTTCCTAGGATACTTAAATGTTGGAAAATCCTTTAGAGTTTTCAATTAAAGGACACTAGTGGTAGAGGAGACCACTAATGTAGTTTTTAATGAATATGATAATTTTGGAGGGTCTAGGGTAGAAGAAGAAGAAGTAGTTGAAGTCACCCAAGGAGTAGAATAAGCACCTAGAGCATGGTATGAAAGGCTAAGCATATTCCTACTAGATAGAACCTTTGTTAAGGGGAGCATAGACACCACACTTTTTCTTAAAAAGGTAGGAAAAGAACTACTCACTATCTAGATTTATGTTGATGATATTTTGTTTGGATCTTCTGATAAAAAAGCTATGTGATGAATTCTCTAAAATAATGAGTAAGGAGTTTGAGATGAGTATGATGGGAGAATTGAACTACTTTCTTGGATTTAGAACAAGGAAGAAGAATGATGAAATTTTCATTAGTCAATCAAAATACATTAAGGATATCCTTAGGAAATATGAAATGGATAAAGCTAAGGCAATTAACACTCCCATGAGCTCTACAGTTCAGTTAGATAAGGATTCAAGTGATATCAGAGCATTAGAGATCACCTGCATAAGTGATCCCAAACATAAAAGAAAGCCTAACTTTACATTAGGACATTTTATTGCCTATGTCCTGGAAAGTAAATATAACCTTCAGTATCCTGCACCACCTGATCACCTACCAGTCTTCTATTCTAATAGCTCCTTCCATGTCCTTCACAACGCTTCTCACCACCATGCACAATATGCTGACCTTGAGCCAGAGGAGGGAGTGCGAGAACAACCTTAAGCACCAACCCCTATCCGCCAGTAGTCTCAACTGGATCAGCTGGTTTAGAGGTTTGATCAGTGGGAGGCTAGATTTGAAAATAATATAGCTGAGCAACAATAATAGCATGCAAATGATCTGGCTCATTTTAAAAGCTACATAGCACAGTAGCAACAATAATACGACAATGATATGGCTTAGTTTGGGGAGCAATTTGCTTCCATTCACCACTTCTTTCAGCCACCACTACCACCACCTGATCAGGATTCTTCCTATTTCTAGCTTGCTCTGTATGTTTTTTGTTCCTCTATTTATACTGTTCTTTACTTATGTACTTTATGATATATATTTTTTTCTCTCCTTTATGTCATTTGCTTTTCAAAAAGGAGAAGATTGTTACAAATCTGGACCCAAGTCCTTTGATTTTGATGATAACAAATATTATTAGACTTTTTACTATACTATTTCAATCTATTGCATATCTGTTTTACCCTTCTCACTAATATTTAGGTCCACCGTTCACTTGCAACTTCAATCATCTCAAGATTGGGTATACTAGGGTTGAGTCGGTTTGTAATTTTAATTTCAAATGTATTTTTATCTTTTTTGAGTCAAGTTATGTATATGGTGGATATTAAGCTAAGTAACCTTGCATACACACACTCAAGGCAGTGAGTTGATGAGTTAAAAAAATTTCTATTTTTTGAACTAATCTTATAGTACGATTTAGATCGTACTGGACGATCCATTAAAATAGAAACCCCAAATTATGGCACCTCAGTTAATTAAGATTGATTAAGCTCATCATATCATATGATCTAGATCGTACAGGACGATTAGTTATAATCAGCCAATCACAATTTAGTTAATTTTTTAAAATTCAAAATATATGTCTAATCATACCGTAAGATCTTCATTGTACTGTATAATCTATGATAATCATACCTAAATTGATTATGTGATTAAGTGTTTAATTATGGTTAAATTATTCAATGAGATCGTACATAACGATTGGATATGATTGTACTATATGAATCGATTCTACATGGGACGATAATTAAACGTCGCCCATCGTCCAAGATGAAAAACCATAATTTTTCACTGACGTACAGAACGATCCCAAACTTCATACGGTACGAACCGATCGCTACATGGGATGATATTTAATCGCCAGTTATCATACTAGAAGATCAGTTCAATCTCTTGAACTAATCGTACAGAATGATCGGTATAGTCTATTGAACTAATCATCCAGACCAATGTCGTTTATACTGTCTGAAAGTGCTATTTTCAACTAATCGTACAAGAAATTAAGTGCTAACCTTTAATTATAGGCTACAAAATTATAATTTAAATTAAAAAAATTATTAATTATCATATTTTAAAAAACTAAGATAGGCAAAATATAACCTACCTCAATTTAGAAAGCTTTTAGAATGGGTTTTGACAATAGAAAATGGACCAGAGCCACCAAAACCCAAATTTCTCTCTCTAAAATCCTTTCTCTCTCACTTTCTTTATCCAACTATTTTAGGGGGAGAAATAAATATTTATTAAAATAAAATTTGAGAGAAAAATAATATTTTATAAGATTTAGGCCTGATGTTGCGACGCTCGACCCTACAGTGCTACAACACTTTCCACTAGAGAGCATGACGTCGCAACACTGCAGCTTTGAATTATTTTGGCAAAAAATATTGATAACTCATTGTCGTTGTGTCGCCTACCCCGACGTTGCGTCACTCATAGGAAAATTTTTTAGATTTTTCATCCATGCACATAGACCCTTGAGACTTGCTTCAAAATAAATTCAGATATTCACATACATACAAAACACTCATAAACACATGCTAAAGGTTCAAATCCAAAAATTTTAATGTGTTACTCTTACCTGATCGAGTCAGAATAATTATAATTGCATACTATTTACTAGTTATTACAACCCCTCTCCTCTCAATTGTGACTTGCTTCGGCATGACCGGAATGAAATTTAATTTCGCTAATATGATTATTTGGTATAAAGAGAATCTAACCTCAATTAGGAGCCCTACATCCTACCAAAAGCAAATCCTTACTCTAAGTCATATCATTGCTTATATATTAGAGTGCAAATATAATATTACCTTCCCAACATAACTCGATCACATTCCTCCCTACTACTCCAACAACTCATTCCACCTGATCTATAGAGAGAGGCATAGGCATGCCCATTTGGGGGAAGATGTGGGCTCCGAAAATTCCATATGAATGTGCTCCCCCGGCCTCTCCTCTGTCATCGGTCTATTTTTCTTATTTGATTGTGATGACGGCGAAGAGTTTTAACTAGGTTAGGTTCCGGGTGAATTTTCAGAAGGCAGATTGGGTTTTAGATAAGACACCACCCAGAGATTTCGCCCTCATTTTGTGAGGACTTTATGATCTGAGTTCTGGTTTCCTATAGGCACAAGCCCCTATAGTTAATTACCCCTCCTGATAACAAGAGAGAACTTTCGATTAAGGCTAGTCATTAAGGAGGTCACATGGGTTATGAACCTTTCGTATAATAGCAACAATTTTAGGGTTTAATTCTAGAATATAGATTTTGTAGTTTCAGACTTTAAGGTTTATCACCATAAACTTAAAACTGGTGGTGGGGGAATAAAGACGAGCCCGATCAAGATCCCATGGTTCCATCATTCTGGGCTGTCATAATCCCTGGTCTACTTAGTCAGAGGAGGTAGTCAACCCACCCTGACAGAAGGTACCTTATCGGCAGCCATGGGTTTCTTCGTCCAATAATACCTTGTAGACCTGGGTTGGTGTTTGTCTAAGGGGATATATTTGAATCTGCCTTAGCTGATAGAGGGCTTTATGTCTATCGAATATACCCTATGATTCATCACTCAAGGGTTTGATGCCTTTAGGGAACATACGGGCTTTGGCCGTGATCGTAACATAATGGTGCCATTTTACGGCGAAACCACCCGATCAGAGGGCAGGTGCCACGTCCCTGCTAGCAAGAGATTATTTGAGGATGAATCTTAGCGATACACCAGGTATGCATTCGCTCTTTGTGAACTGAGGTTAATTTCAAATTTATCACCCCCGACAAACGGTTGCGGGAGGTGGATGTGTTTTTTAGTTTTAAGTTTTTAGGATGATCTATTTCATTTTAAGAATTATTGACTTTTATTGAATTTGAGATTTGACTCCTCCGGTTGAGATTTTGTGTCAACACGGCCATCATCGGGGTGACGTTAAAGTCACTAGTATTTTCATAGGATTTTGGGAGGTATTTTGTGATTTAAGTCGTGTCAACTCCAGTCCTTTCGAGGAGGAGGATGAGACTCGAATTTAGACCCGCGCAGCATTCTCAGACCAGTAGATTTTGAAATTGTATGCGGTGGTCGGAGCACATGCGGGTTGTAGCATTTGTGTTTAAGGGATCATATTTAATACATATGGGAAAATATTAAAATATTTAAATAGGATCCATAGTGCCAGTGATTTTATTTAGAAAATTGCCTGAGATTTCACTTAGGGGCCTACGAACGCCTTTTGTCCGCTTGTACACATGTTGCAGATTCGGTGGCGTTAAAGCTTTCTAGGTTTTAATTATTGCATTTAGTTTATTTTAACTCCTCTAAGCATCACTTAGCACAGCTCGTAGAGGGTATTTACTCGATAGGTATTAGGAGATCGTGCTCGTATCTGTAGGAGAATTATCTTGCTCGTTACAAGTTCCCCTATTCTCTCTCGTAGGTGGGCTAAATAATTTCACAATTTATTTGAGTATAAGATTTTAATGAATTATGAGAATTATTAATTCTTCAAATCATCAAATTGTGATTTCTCTTTATTGTTAAACACATTTAAATACTGTGTTTGAAGGATCATAATTAATTACACATTACCCACTAAGATTATCTGTAATTCTTATGATCTTTTCACATGCATATTATAGCTAGATCCATCTGAAGAACTACAAGATTTGGAGGGTCTTGTTCAGTTTTACAAAGACCCTGAGAGATGCTAATATCCATCTATAGAAATAACATCTAAGCCGATCTCCACATAGCAAATAGTATCTAAAGAATTTTCATAAGGGAGTTTTGAGAAGTTCTTTGTTGCAAGACACCAAATGATAATTGATTGTCAAATATTCTATTGTTTCATACTCGTAGTTCTCTTCACTACTATTTTACTAGTTTTTTTAGTACTCAGCTCCCTTGCTTTCCACTACCTTGCACTTACTAGTAGTAGTTAGATTTATATTTCTCAACATTGATTTTATTTATGATTGTGCTAACTTTTGTCTACTTATTTGCAGGTATTCCTAGTCAGTAGTTGCAGTAGTAGGAATTGGAGCCTGTTAAGGGCTTGGGGCTCTTTCAGGAGCTGTTGTGAGAGCTTGTGGAGAGCCATCAGTTGGAGAGGTGTTTAGTAGTTTGTTTATTGGATGGAGTTTCATTGTTATCTGGTAGTTTGGAGAGCTTTTGGCAAGCTCGTGTTTGAGAGCAACTTAGTAGATTATACTTTGTACTTGGCTGGATTATTGGAAAACATTGGTTTCTCATTTATTATTTTATTTTAATTGCATTGATTAGTTAAGTTAATTAATTAAAAATGTTAGATTTTGATTAAAATTTAATTTACACAATTTGATTTTAATTCATTTGAAAGTTTGAAAGTGTTATTTTAAGTTATTCAATTATTTTAATTATATTATTAATTAAATTAGATCGCTCATTAGTTTAATTGAATTTGAATGTTTCTTTAATTAAATGTTATTTAATTAAATCTGAGTTTTAATAGAGTTAAAGTTTCCAATTAAAGTTTGATTGATTCTTTAATTTAGGTTTTAATTTATTGATTTAAGTTATTCTATTATTAATATTAAATTAACTTAGTTTAATCATTTAGAGTTTTAATTAAATGATGTTTAATTTCAAAATTCAATTTTAGTTAATATTATTTAATTAATGAGTTATTCAATTACCCAAGTTGATTACAATTTGAATTAATTAAAGTTACTTATTCGACTCAATTTAATTAAAGATATATATTAAAATTTAGATTTCAATGCAATTATTTTAATTTATTAATCAAATTAATATTATGATTAATTTTAAATTAAAATTTAGTTTTCCAAAATCGATCCAAATTCAAAATTTTTTTAAGTCCAGAATTTCAAGGAAATTTCGGCAGCCTTCTGGCGTCCCCTCCCCGGCGCCGGGAGGTAAGGAGTAGCTCGACTCGGCCGGATTCGCTCGATAGCGAGGAGATTTAGTCTTCAAGTCTTCAATCCCTCGGTCGGATTAGCTCGACGACCAAGGGCTTTTGGTCTTTAAGTCTTAAATCCCTTGGTCGGATTAGCTCGACGATCGAGGATTTTGGGTCTTCAAGTCTTGATACCTATTTGCAAATCCCTTTGAAAATCCTCTCCCATCTCTCTCTTTTTTTTTAAATATATATATTAATATATAAAACTTTATATCATATATTATATTATAAGTATATTATAATAATAGAAATAATATTATATTATAATATAATGTCATATTATAATATAACAAAACATTTAATTAGATATAATATAAATTGAGAGAGGAAGCCCGCTCAGGCTAGGGACGGACGGCTTGCGAGCGGAGATGGCGGGCGCCGGGTCAACCGATGGTGCGGATTCAGCCAGTGAGGAGGTGGCCAATGGTTGGAGTTGACAATGGAGGCGGCAGGCCAGTGAGTTCGACAGGATGGGTTTCATGCTTGGAGATGAAGGTGGCTAGGGCACGTTGTGTTCGGCTGTTGGAGTTGATAGAAGCCGGCGGGAGAAAGAGCAACAGATGGAGTTGGGTTAGCCGGAAGGGTCAACGCCGGAGCAGGAGATCGACGGTGAGACTGGCCGGCGAGGTCGAGTGCAGAGGAGTTTCGAGTGGTTTGGCAAGGTTCAGAGGTGAGAAGACCGGGGAGGCGGGTCTCGGTGGCCAGGAGCAGCGGAGGAGGATGTTCGGCGTCGGCTTTGGCGTCAGGTATGGATGAGCTTTGATTCCCTTTCTTGATCGTGTCCGGCAGAGAGAAATCGAGGGAGACCTGAGATCCTTGCTTTGTGATTTTTCTCTGGTTCTGAGAGCGTCAAACCACGAATAAGGCTGAGCGAGTGTTTTGTGTCGAGAGGAGCAACGGTTGTGCGATCGTGCGGAGCAGTTTCGGTCGTGGGCTTGTGTGGCTGAGGTGGCAAGTAGTTATAGGTCAACAAATGCCCCCCAACGAATATGATATGTGCCCTATAGCATATCATATTTATTGAAAGCTATTTGACCCTACGGATTTCTAAAATTAGATTTTAGATGTCACGTAGGGGTTCTTTAGATATCTCTGATTTATCTTCTCGATTTGTCAGGAATTAACATTTCTTTTACCCTAGCTTTGTGCTTTCATGGGCTTGATGAAGAATCCATATCGGCGACCTAAACTCTTTAGATTGACATTAGGTCGATGGCAAATAGTCATCTGTCCAAGGCTTTATGCATGGCGGACTTTGATGATGATAATATCCCTTAGTTCTGCCTATGACTTTATAAGAACTACGAGATAACTTCCTCGGTCCTATGCTTTGTGCTTTTTCAGACATGCTGAAGAAGAGAAGCTCCATCGATCTTAACTTCGTGCTTGATAGATTTAATGAAGGAATAATGCCGCTAACTTGATGGAAACTTTCATTATGGCTTGATGCCTTTGAGTTGATCATGATTTTTCTTCTGAATTTTGCCTCAATGTATTTGTTAGTTGAGGAAATCTTCTGAATCTGTATGCTTTGATTTGATAAATTTGACAAATATCAAACTTGGTAGTATTTGTCATTGGGCTAACAAAACAGGTGCTTTCCTACTACGGCCTCTTATCATGGCTTGTTGAGTAGGTAAAGTTGTCAGTGGCTCGGCCACATATAGGCTTGTTGAGACTAATTTTATACCTGTTTGAGCACTGGACTTGTACTATAATAGATCATATTTATCAAATTTGATTTGTTAAAGTTGCCAGATCAAAAGTCTTCTTAATCTGAGCTTCAAGATTTTGGCAACTTTGGAGATGAATCTTCACTTTTTTTTTTACAATGGTTGCATATTTATTTGCTTGAAGGCATAAACTTCTACCCTGTATTTGTGTAGTGGTAGCTTCATGAGTGATTTTAAATATTTATTTGGGATCGATGTTAGCCCCAAATAAATATTTAAAATACCCCCTGTCTTAAAGGCAACTTTCAACTGTCATCAGATTTTTGGCATTTTTAAATTTAAAAAATGCCCCCTATATTGTGGGAGAATTTCTAAGAAACCTTAGAAAATTATTCTTTCTTTATGAGGGAATAATCTCCAGCTTGCTTTCTCTAAGAATAGTATTTCTTCAAATATCTCCCATTGATCGGAGGCATAGGTCGTCGACCTTCCATATCGATGAGTTGATAGGCTCCTCCCTGGTACACCTTCTCAATGACAAAAGGGCCTTCCTAGTTTGATTCGAATTTGTTGCAAATCTGGTTTTAATGATGACAAACATGTTTCCAGTGTGTTTTGCTTGGCTAATCTGTTTCAGGCACAAAAGACCGTGAGCCACTCAAGCCAACTCAAGATCGGGTCCAAGTGTGTCAAATGTATGATTTTTCTTTTTATTGAGTCAATTGTAATGTAACTGATTCCCTAGCTAAGTAACCTTGCACACACACACTCAGGGAGAGAGATTGAGTGAGTTAGAGTTTCTATTAAAAATTTTGTTCTGATCGTCCTGGACGATCTCCACATCGTCCTGGACGATCCAGTTAAAACAGAAACCCTAATTAGGGCGACTAAGTTAAGAGGGTCTGATTGAGCCGATCGTCCTGGACGATCTCCGGATCATACGGGACGATATGCCCAAATCAGAAATTCTCAGCCGCCAGATCAAGTTAGGCAAGTTCTTATTTTTAGATACTTGGTCTGATCGTCCCGGACGATACGTGTATCGTCCCGGATGATCCAGTACAATCATGCCTAATTTAATCTGGTAATTAAGGAAAGCAATTTATTTTTGGTTGATACGATCATATCGTCCTGGACGATCGCAGGATCGTCCCGGACGATCTTGATCGTCTAGTGCATTTAAGCTGTACATCCAGAACTATGTACAGGACGATTTGGGGCCTTTTTGAACTAATCGTACCAGACGATGACCCTATCGTCCGGGACGATCAAGTCATTTTTTGGTCGTCCAGCACAGATTTCTCTGGACGACCCGAACTGTCTTCTGGACGATTTCCCTCAATTTGAACTAATCGTCCCGGACGATCGCAGGATCGTACGGGACGATATGAACAACTTTTTCTACTGATCGTCTAGAAGAGCCAGATCGTCCAGGCTGAAACAGCTGAATTTGAACTGATCGTACAGGACGATCTACCGATCGTCCTGGACGATCTTGGCCGACCAGTTGAGATTTAGGGCAAATTTTAAGCCCTCCTTTAAAAGAACTTTTTCCAATTTTTGGAAAAATCTTTTGCTACCTTCCTTTCCTGAGAAACCCTAGAGAGAGAGAGTTGGGAGAGAGAGAGAAGATCTTGTGAGGGGGAGTTAGTGAGGGATTCACTAAGTTTGCTCCGAGCACGGATCAGAGTCGTCTTCTCCGCTCGCCGTCTTTCGTCTAGTCGGTGTTCGTCGTGGGAGGATCGTTCGCAAGAAGATCCGGGGTTCTCTGCCTGCTTCAGGTGGAAGCAAAAGGAGTTCGTAGGTTCTCTGCCTGCTTCAGGAGGAAGCGAAAGGAGTTCGAAGGTTCTCTGCCTGCTTCGGGAGGAAGCGAAAGGAGGTCGGGTTCTCTACCTCACCGTGTGGTGAAAAGGAGATTTTTGTACAGGCTTCTCCGCCTTGCTGTGGGAGCAAAAGGAGAGACACTTTTGTTTAGTGCAATACCCGGAGGGGAGGCTCCGGGGAGTGGACGTAGGTCAAGTTGGCCGAACCACTATAAAATCTGGTTTACTTTTCTGATTCAATTCTGCACTTTAATTTTTCCTGATATTAACTGCTTGGGTGAATATCTTTGGTTGATCTTTTTATCGTTGTTTTAATTCGTTTCCGCTGCACGTTATAAAAAGATTTTCATAGTTATCGTGAAATTTTTAAATAACCAATTCACCCCCCCTCTTGGTTAGCCTCGGGACTAGTTCACTAGGGCTTAACATCCCTATCGAACTTTTAGAATTTACCACCCATTCTTTGGTGTGGGATAATTGATCTTCTCAGCACCAGGACCAATTCTCCTTCTTGAAATGCTCGAGGGCGTACCATACGGTTAAAAGATTTTATCATTCTTGCTCGATAAATTTCTAAAATTTGTTGAGCTTGGAGCCGGACTTCATCTAGTGCGTCAAGTTCAAACATCCGTAGGCGAGCATTTTGTTCTTCTGTGAGGTCGTACTGAACAGCTACTCGAAGTGATGGCAATTTAACTTCGAGTGGAAGTACTGCTTCAGCTCCAAATACCAGCGCATAAGGAGTTGCTTTTATTGGTGTCTTATATGTAGTACGATATGCCCATAATGCTTCTGCCATCTTAGTATGCCATTCTCTTTTATTTTTAGTAAGGATTTTCTTGATCAGCTTTACGAGCGTCGTATTGAAGGCTTCTGCTAATCCATTTGCTCTTGGATTATAGATCGATGAATATCGCCAATCAATTTTATGCCGCTCAATGAATTTATATATCTTAGTACTTTTGAAAGCTGGACCGTTGTCTGAGATTATGCGACGTGGTACACCAAATCTGTAGACAACATTATGAGTAAGGAAGTTGATTACATGATGAGCATTGACTTCTCTAAAAGGAACTGCTTCAGCCCATTTAAAAAAATAGTCTGTTGCAGCTAATATAAAGTGGTGTCCAGTAGATGATGGTGGATCAATTGGCCCTATTACATCTGTCCCCCAGCATTCAAATGGCCAGGATGCTATAGTGGGATGTAAAGGATTTGGCGGTTGATGAATAATATTGCCATGAATTTGACATTCATGGAATATCTCTGCATTATTGGTATAATCCTTTACCATTGATGGCCAATAATAACCCATTCTTTTAACTTTAATGGCCATTTTAGGGCCCGATTGATGTGCACCACATAGTCCTTCATGAACTTCAGAGATAACTTTATCAGCTTTATCTCTCCCTAAACATCGTAGCCACATTTGATCGAATGATCTTCGATATATCATGTTGTTGACAAATGCATACCGCAATGCTCTCTTTTTGATCTGTGTAGCGAATGATTTATCTGTAGGAAGTTTATTTTTTCTGAAGTAGTCTATGAAAGGCTGCCTCTAGTCATTTTGCTCTTCAACTTCTAGGCATTCAAGCCAGGATTCAGAGGATCTACTAAATCTTCTTCCTGTAAATATTGGAGGTTTATCTATTTGATTTTCTAGAATAATTTGTTGGGGAGGTTGAGGAACAACCAAAGTTGTATCCTGCTGGCTTGAATTTGGTGACCCCTATGCCTGCGGGGAACATAAGATTGCTGGCTCAAGTACTCGACGAGTGTTAACACTGATTAGCACCGGCTCGTTATTCATGCTCGCCATTTCTTTAGCAAGTTTTGCTAAAGAATCTGTCTTACTATTATGAGCTCGAGATACTTGAATCAATGTAACATTTGTAATTTGCTTCATGAGTTCGAGGACTCGTCTATGATAGTAAATCAGCCCGACTCTACCGATCTTATAAATGCTGAGTACTTGATTTATAACAAGTTGAGAATCACCAAAAATTTTGAGATTTTGAATTTTCATTGAAATAGCGATCTCGAGACCCGCTACTAAAGCTTGATATTATACTTTGTTGTTGTTTCTGTGTTTAGTTAAACCAAATGAGTATCTCATTATCCCTCAATTAGGTGCTATGAAGATAAGACCAACACTGGCTCGAGCTTTGGGTAGGTTTGGAGGTTGAGCAGGTTTAATTGACGATGCACCGTCAAAATACATTTCCCATATTTGTGATTTTTCTCCTTCTAGAACAAATAGAATTTGTTCATCAGGCAGATCATCGTTGAGCGGTAAGTCTGCAGGAACGACATGTGCGGCAAGAAAATCTGCTAATACTTGCCCTTTCACTGCCTTTTGTGGAATATATGTGATATCAAACTACAGAAGTATCACTGCCCACCTGGCAAGTCGACCTGTCAACGTTAGTCTTGTCAACAAAAACTTCAGCGGATCGATATTTGATATCAGTGTAATTTTATGAGACAGCATATAGTGGTGGAGTTTTTGAACTGCAAAAATCAGCGCCAAATAATGCTTCTCAATTGGAGAGTAACGTATTTCTGCTCCAATCAATCTTCGACTGATGTAGTAGAGCGCATTTTCTTTGCCTTCTACGTTGTGCTGAGCTAGCAATGCTCCAAGGGACTCTTCTAACGCTGCGGTGTATAGGATAAGAGGCTCCCTAGAATTGGTGCTGCAAGAATAGGCGGGCTTAATAGATATATCTTGATACTATCAAAAGCTTATTGACATTCATCATCCCATTTGAAATGAACATCTTTCTTCATCAGCTTTGCAAATGGTTGACATCTGCCTAATAAATTTGAAATGAACCGCCGTATGAATGCAAGTTGTCCTTATAAAGAATGGAGTTGGCGAAGACTTTTTGGAGGCGGCATTTCTATAATTGCCTTGACTTTTTTAGGATCAACCTCAATCCCTCCATGTCGTACAATGTACCCAAGGAACTTTTCTGATGAAACTTCAAAAGCACACATGAGTGGGTTCATTTTGAGATTGAATTTTCTAATTCTTTCAAACACAATTCTCAAATCTTCAAGGTGATCTTTTCGATCTATACTTTTAACAACAAGATCATCCACATAGCATTCAATCTTTTGGTGGATGAGCTCATCAAATATATGGGTCATAGCCCTTTGGTATGTAGCTCCGGCATTCTTTAAGCCAAAGGGCATAACTGTGTAGCAGAATATGCCAATAGGAGTCATGAAAGATGTATGTTTCTCATCTTCAGGTGCCATTCTGATTTGGTTATATCCCGATGATCCATCTATAAATGATAATATATCATAATTGGATGTATTGTCAACCAGCAATTCTGATATTGGAAGTGGAAAATCATCTTTTGGACACGCCTTATTGAGGTCCCGAAAGTCAATACAGATTCGAATCTGACAAATCTTCTTCTTTACGGGGACGATGTTGGTTATCCAATCGACATACTTTTCTTCTCGAATGAAACCTGCTTCGATGAGCTTCTTGGTTTCTGCAATCACTTGCTCTTCGATTTCTAGTCTCATCCTCCTTGGAGCTTGCTTTACAGGTACTACACCTGGTTTGATGGCTAATTTATGAACAGCTATATCAGGGGATAAGCCTGGCATTTCATCATATGTCTAAGCAAAGTAGTCCCTGAATTCACTGAGTAACGCTTTCATCTTTCCAACTTTATTCTTGGAAAGAAGAGCACTGATAAAGGTCGGGCGAGGGTCCTTATCAGTTCCCAAGTTTATTTCTTTTAGCTCATCCATGGTAGCACCCTGTCCACCATCTTCAAGTTCTTCTGGTGCAGATTTAGCTTCCATATCTTTTTCTTCATTCATATATGTGTCTTCAGTAGTCAGATGTTTATCTTTTACCGTATAACATGTATTTTTCTGAGCATGTTCTACTACGATAAATCCGAGGCCTTTTGTATCACGACTGCCCATTTTTTATAGTTCTTAACACCACATTCTTTGAAAGAAATGTGCTCGTCGCCAAGTAACCATATTATGAATTTCAACTTTCCGTATCATCTGCTGAATTCTTTTGGGACAATATCTGGGCATTTCTGTAGGAATTATCTCAACATCTTCATTGAAATTCCCATACTCATTGAGATTCTCTTCTTGATATTCTCCAAATTTATAAAATAAGCTTTCTGGTCCTCTACTTTCGTGTAAGGGAGGTACATAAAATATTTTATGCTCTTCAACATTATACACCTCGCGGGATACGATTTCTCTGAAATATTGTGGAGGGATCAAGGTAACCACAAAAGTATTTTCCTTTGGCTTTTCATTAACCAAAGGCTTGTAGGCTTCAGAGACATCATCTTCTTCATCTGTGTCACTTCCCAAATGGAGTACAATTTTATTTGATTTAGGAAGCGTATTAATTCTTTTAGGAAGATTTGATATCATATTCTTTCTTCCTGTCTCCTTTTTCTCAACTTCTTTAGGTTGTTTTGTACTCCTTGAGGTTGATGCTTTAACTTATGGAGATTTTGTCGGTATTACTTCATTTGGAATGAAGTATTTTGAATCATCATAAATTTTCACTTCGTGGACTGCGAATGATTGTATATCTCCAAAGATCCGAAACTCTTATCCATCCTTTAAATATTTTATGCATTGGTGCATACTTGATGGAACTAGACCATTCTCGTGGAGCCAAGGTCTACCCAACAGTACCTTGAATGAAGTGTCTGCATTGATAATATGGAACTTGGCTTCTGTACACAGCTCTCTAAATTTTAGGGGAAGGACAAATGACCCTATAGTTTTTTGCCCTTTCTTGTTAAAGCCATGCACCATAAGTTTATCTGGCCCGAGATGTTGAATATCTAGGGCTAATGATCTTAGTGTGTGCAAGCTCATGAGGTTTATTGAAGACCTGGGGTCAATCAAGATTTGCTTGATTATGATGCCATCACTTTCTGCCGTAACATGTAAAGGATGATTATGTTCTGTAGTCCCCAGCATGAGATCTTCTTCAGAGAACGTAACAACATGTTCATTTCTGGCATGAAGAACTTCGCTCAAACATCTTTCTGTGAAATATGCTTCATATCTTTCTGGATTTTTTAGAGCCTGTATCAAGGTTTCTCGAAGATCTTTTGACATTAGGAGAGCTTCATAGATGCTGAACTGTGCTGGGATTTTTCTCAAATGGGAAATGATATTATACTCTATACCCTTATTTGTATCATATTTCTTCTTATGATCTTTAGGGATGATTTCTTCATTGATGATTATATCTTTTCCCTTGTCTTTGCTTGATGATCCCTTTTTTAGTGGCGGTGGCAGCACTTTACCACTTCTCAACTATACTTGAGCGACTTCATTCAACTCAGTCTCATCTGATGAAGATTTTGTTATATGTTCAGAGTCTTCACTCAGCTTTACACGCTCCATTCGTGAAGCTATTTGTTGATCCGACTCATCGTCACTTGGAAAACACAACTCTTCTTCTGAGTCACCATTTGTCTGCAGCACCATCAGACATGACTCAGATGTCACTTTATCAGTCATTTTTGTAGAAGACATTGCAATCTGACCCCTATTATAATCTTTAACAAAATCTCTTTGGCATGCAGTCGATGCTACTGAGATGAATCGACATGTATCTACATGGAGTGATTCTTCATCTTCTTATTCATCATCTTCTACTTTTGATTGATCTATTTGAAGCTCAGACATAAAATCTGCAAGTGTTATGGGTCGTCTCAATGGTTGATGATAATCCTCCAAATTGTTGATGATCTTTTGAAGCACGGTTCTCTTCTTCTTTAGCTTGTTACATTTGTTTGAGCCGTCAGACTTCTTGGAGAATGCCTTATAAAACCACTTCGTATTAGAACGCCTCCATGTTGATGACCTGGAAGTGGATGCACCTGAATTTTGATTTCCTTTCAATTGAAGCACTGGTTCTGTAGAGGATTTCTATTTTACACCAGGAACTCCTTCCTACTGTTTGATCATCTTTCGTGTCTTCTTGGAGATTACAGTCTGCCATTCATCTTTTTCTAGTATCATTTTTTCTTTTATTTTATCTTCTTCCTTCAATGGAGGTATATGAGAAGACACAATCACCTTTACAGATTCCTTTTTTGGGTGAACTAAGATACTATTTGATAGCGTGAATTCACTATCTCTGTATTTCTTTTTAAGCCAGTCTTTGAAGACATAACAATCTTCGATAGGGTGACTGATAACTCGATGATACGGGCAAAAATTTGGATTGTCTTTCTACTCAGCTTCTTCTGGTCTTTTACACTCAGGTAATTCAAGACCAGCATTAAGTGCTTGCTTGAATAACTTTGCCACAGTTTCCCTTTTAAAATAATATTCTCTATTAATTTTCTCTTTAAGGAATGTAATTTGATCGCCGGTTCTTGGCCTCGCACGTTCTCCTCCATCACGAAAAGTCTGAGACCTATCGTTTCCTCCCAATACTAATTTTGGCTGGGGTTTAGAATATTATCTTCCTTTATCATCTTTAGGAGTAGACTATTTTTCTTTATCGATCCTTAAAGATGATGTAGAGTAGATCTCATCTCTTCTATTGTCCACGGATTTATTTCTTCGGGGCCTATCTGAATAATTTTCAGACTTAGACAAATTTAACTTTTCAAATTTAGCTACTCTATCAAGTAGCTCCTGATAAGTACTGATGGAGGCCATGTATAAAAATGGTAACATCTTATCATCAAAGTTTCCCAAAAGTAGTTGAACAGCGTGCTCCTCTTCCAACTGTTGTTCGCATTTCATACTCATATTATGCCAACGAGTGATGTACTTTGTCACTAACTCACCCTTTTTTCATTTCTCTAAGGCAAGGTCAGTGATAGTAGTCTTTTCGGTGGCACTAGCGAATCTTTTCATGAACATATTCTCCAATTCTGCAAATGTCTTAACAGAATCATTGGAAAGCTCAGTGTACCATTCAAAAGCAGTTGCAGTCAAACTACTAATGAATTGGCGGAAGAGTAGAGCATCGATGCCTCCAGTATTTCCACAAGTTGCTTTAAATTGAGCCAAGTGTTGTTTAGGATTGCCGGTGCTGTTAAAAGTATTGAACTTAGGCACTGAATAACCTTTAGGATAGGGCACTTGATCGTACTCGGTCGGATACGGGCGACCCTTGCTCACAAACTTCTCTACCTGCTTTGAGGCAATGACAACTTTAATCTTTTCATTGATGATTGATTCTAGTTGTGGAGTCATCACTGGCTCAGATGTACTTGCAACATTTTGATGAGTTTGCAGATGAACAGGTTGGTCAGTCTCATTTCCTCCTTCAGGTGTGATTCAAATTTCAGACACCTGAGGTATTGGGTTAGTTGGCAGATTAGCAGGAATACTACTCGATATCTGCTGATTAACAGGCTGATTCAATGTTTGATGATCAACTGGTTGAGTAAGTGCAGGGGTAGTAATGATGTTCTTTTGCATTTATTGCATCATGGCAGTCATCTGTGCCATCATTTCTGTCATCTTGCTATTTAAATCTGATATCTCCTTATCGTTTTCTTTCATCTGGAGCTTCAAACGCCTTTATACTTGTGCTAATGTCTCATCAAGCACTTCTTTGTCTTGATCATCATTTTATTCATCGCATGAGGGGACTTCTTCTTCTTCTAATTGCTCGTCCAGAGCTTGATCTTCTTGGGATGTTATTGTTTTAGAAGAAGTGGGCCCTGCTTTATTGCGTCGTCTGTAGCCACGTGTTTGATGTGGCTCATCACCATGCCCCACCATGTAGACTACCTCAACCACCATAGTGTCTTCATCTTCATCATCTTCTCGTACTCGAATCTCAGAGCGACGCTTCCAGTAGATCTCTGGTTCTGCATGCGATATAGGAACTTCTTCTATTGGAGGGGTACGGTCAAAATTGACATTCTTCTGAGAGGTTGAAGTTGGCTGGCAATAGGATTCCTTAGAAAATTCTCCAAGGTGTCGACTATTGTAAGTGTCATTAGTAGGAACCTTTTCTTAGGTACCCACTGTTGACGATTTTTATTAAAGGCGGATCTCTGGGAGGCTGCACCAGATGTCACGCCTATATTGACTTTCTTCTGCAATGATCTTCTTTCAGGAGGTCGGGCCTCCAAATTTCTTTTCCCTTCCACTGGGATCTTTTGATAGCGGAATCCTGAGCACGAGGTCTAGGATTCACGTTCAAATGTTCACCGTGTGGAGCTGATTTTGATTTCTCTTGAGTTACCATGGCAGTCGGTAACTCTCTTTGTGGGATTCTCCTAGCCTTAAATGTCAATTACCTTTGATATTTCTTCCTTATCAGATAATTTTCTCTTGCAACTTTCAAAACTCTGTGCACCCTAGCGGACAGAGTTTCATGCTTCTTCATTTGAGGAATAGGGGTTTGGGGCTGCTGATCCCAAAATGACTGTTTCAACTCGCCAGTAGGGCTGTTCCTCTTCACCCATTTTAGATTTGCAAACTTGTTATGGGTGGGAACGTTTACCTCTGGTTCCAAGGCTGGGAGTGTTGATGGATGCACTGGCAGTGGTTGTTGAGCTCGTAGTTTCGCATTTAACTTTCTCTTTTGCCTTCTTGTGAGCCTTCCTCCAAATGAGGAGGTTTCAACATCATCCTTCCCGGGTGCAGATAACACGGTTGGCAGAGTGGTGGCCCTAGTAGGTACCACAGATATTCTTCCTCCAGTTACGACCCTCTCTGTGGTTGGAGCCTTAGACTGCGATAGTCTTTCGAAGACAGAGATCCTGTTTTGTTGAACTGCTTTAGCAGTAGCAGTTCTAGCAGCTCGTGGTTGTTGCACGAAATAGGCATATCGTGCATAAGTTTCAGCAGAGTTAGGCCTCGCAGAATGGCCTTGAATAGTCATGCCGTGAATAGGTACGGTTGTAGCCATTATAATAGCTGTAGAGAACTCTAAGCTTCTAAATTGGATGGTGGCTTCAGCGTTTCCAGTGTTAATGACAACATTCGCTAGATGGATGCTAGCGCCTCATTCCAGTTGGACGGTAAAGGGAGTATTCTGTAATTCCATTCTGCACAAAAGAAAGGTAAGGGTTAGTAGTTAAAAATTGATACATCACCCCACACTTTCAAAGTGCAGAGACTAGACAGAATGAAATATTATATATATATATATATATATATATATATATATATATATATATATATATATATAATAAATTTTATTTGATTGCATTATTTCAAAACCCTGATTTTAATTAATTCATTAGAATTTTAATAACTTTGTTGCTATTGCAGTTTTTATATATAACTAGCCAAAGATGGAAAGAGAAACCAGTCCCCAGCGGAGTCGCCAGAAATCTGTGGGCTCCAAAAATTCCATATGAATGTGCTCCCCCGGCCTCTCCTCCGTCATCGGTCTATTTTTCTTCTTTGATTGTTATGACGACGAAGAGTTTTAACTAGGTTAGGGTCCGGGTGAATTTTTAGAAGGCAGATTAGGTTTTACATAAGACACCACCCAGAGATTTCACCCTCATTTTGTGAGGACTTTATGATCTAAGTTCTGGTTTCCTATAGGCGCAAGCCCATATAGTTAATTACCCCTCCTGACAACAAGAGAGAACTTTCGATTAAGGCTAATCGTTAAGGAGGTCACATGGGTTATGAACCTTTCGTATAATAGCAACATTTTTAGGGTTTGATTCTAGGATATAGATTTTGTAGTTTCAGACTTTAAGGTTTATCACCATAAACTTAAAACTGGTGGTGGGGGAATGAAGACGAGCCCGATCAAGATCCCATTGTTCCGTCGTCCCGGGCTGTCATAATCCCTGGTCTACTTAGTTAGAGGAGGTAGTCGACCCAACCTGACAGAAGGTACCTTATCGGCAGCCATGGGTTGCTTCGTCCAAGAATACCTTGTAGACCTGGGTTGGTGTTTGTCTAAGGGGATATATTTGAATCCACCTTAGCTGACAGAGGGCTTTGTGCCTATCGAATATACCCTATGATTCATCACTCAAGGGTTTGACGCCTTTAGGGAGCATATGGGCTTTGGCTGTGATCGTAATATAATGGTGTCATTTTACGGTGAAACCACCCGATCAGAGGGCACGTGCCACATCCCTGCTGGCAAGAGATTATTTGAGGATGAATCTTAGCGATACACCCGGCATGCATTCGCTCTTTGTGAGCTGAGGTTAATTTCAAATTTATCACCCCGACAAATAGTTGCGGAAGGTGGATGTGTTTTTTAGTTTTAAGTTTTTAGGATGATCGATTTCATTTTAAGAATTATTGACTTTTATTGAATTTGAGATTTGACTCCTCCGGTTGAGATTTTGTGTCAACACGACCATCATCGGGGTGACGTTAAAGTCACTAGTATTTTCATAGGATTTTGGGAGGTATTTTGTGATTTAAGTCGTGTCGACTCCAGTCCTTTTGAGGAGGATGAGACTCGAATTTAGACCCGCGCAGCATTCTCAGACCATTAGATTTTGAAATCGTATGCGGTGGTCGGAGCACATGCGGGTTGTAGCATTTGAGTTTAAGGGATCATATTTAATACATATGGGAAAATTTTAAAATATTTAAATAGGATCCATAGTGCTAGTGTTTTTATTTAAAAAATTGCATGAGATTTCACTTAGGGGCCTACGAACGCCTTCTGTCCGCTTGTACACATGTTGCGGATCCGGTGGCGTTAAAGCTTTCTAGGTTTTAGTTATTGCATTTAGTTTATTTTAACTCCTCTAAGCATCACTTAGCACAGCTCGTAGAGGGTATTTACTTGATAGGTATTAGGAGATTGTGCTCATATCTATAGGAGAATTATCTTGCTCGTTACAAGTTCCCCTATTCTCTCTCGTAGGTGGGCTAAATAATTTCACAATTTATTTGAGTATAAGATTTTAATGAATTATGAGAATTATCAATTCTTCAAATCATCAAATTGTGATTTCTCTTTATTGTTAAACACATTTAAATACTATGTTTGAAGGATCATAATTAATTATACATTACCCACTAAGATTATCTGTAATTCTTATGATCTTTTCACATGTATATTATAGCTAGATCCATCTGAAGAACTACAAGATTTGGAGGGTCTTGTTCAGTTTTACAAAGACCCTGAGAGATGCTAATATCCATCTATAGAAATAACATCTAAGCTGATCTCCACATAGCAAATAGTTTCTAAAGAATTTTCATAAGGGAGTTTTGAGAAGTTCTTTGTTGCAAGACACCAAATGATAATTGATTGTCAAATGTTCTGTTGTTTCATACTCGTAGTTCTCTTCACTACTGTTTTACTAGTTTTTCTAGTACTCAGCTCCCTTGCTTTCCACTACCTTGCACTTACTAGTAGTAGTTAGATTTATATTTCTCAACATTGATTTTATTTATGATTGTGCTAACTTTTGTCTACTTATTTGCAGGTATTCCTAGTCAGTAGTTGCAGTAGTAGGAGTTGGAGCCTGTTAGGGGCTTGGGGCTTTTTCAGGAGCTGTTGTGAGAGCTTGTGGAGAGCCATCAGTTGGAGAGGTGTTTAGTAGTTTGTTTATTGGATGGAGTTTCATTGTTATCCGGTAGTTTGGAGAGCTTTTGGTGAGCTCGTGTTTGAGAGCAACTCAGTGAATTGTACTTTGTACTTGGCTGGATTATTGGAAAACATTGGTTTATCATTTATTATTTTATTTTAATTGCATTGATTAGTTAAGTTAATTAATTAAAAATGTTAGATTTTGATTAAAATTTAATTTACTCAATTTGATTTTAATTCATTTGAAAGTTTGAAAGTGTTATTTTAAGTTATTCAATTATTTTAATTATATTATTAATTAAATTAGATCGCTCATTAGTTTAATTGAATTTGAATGTTTCTTTAATTAAATTTTATTTAATTAAATTTGAGTTTTAATAGAGTTAAAGTTTCCAATTAAAGTTTGATTGATTCTTTAATTTAGGTTATAATTTATTGATTTAAGTTATTCTATTATTAATATTAAATTGACTTAGTTTAATCATTTAGAGTTTTAATTAAATGATGTTTAATTTCAAAATTCGATTTTAGTTAATATTATTTAATTAATGAGTTATTCAATTACCCAAGTTGATTACAATTTGAATTAATTAAAGTTACTTATTCGACTCAATTTAATTAAAGATTTAAATTAAAATTTAGATTTCAATACAATTATTTTAATTTATTAATCAAATTAATATTATGATTAATTTTAAATTAAAATTTTATTTTCCAAAATCGATCCAAATTCAAAAATTTTTTAAGTCCAGAATTTCAAGGAAATTTTGGCAGCCTTCCGGTGTCCCCTCCCCGGCGCCGGGAGGTAAGGAGTAGCTCGACTCGGCCGGATTAGCTCGACGGCGAGGAGATTGGGTCTTCAAGTCTTCAATCCCTCGGTCGGATTAGCTCGACGACCGAGGGCTTTGGGTCTTTAAGTCTTCAATCCCTCGGTCGGATTAGCTCGACGACCGAGGATTTTGGGTCTTCAAGTCTTGATACCTATTTGCAAATCCCTTTGAAAATCCTCTCCCATCTCTCTCTTTTTTTTAAATATATATATTAATATATATAAAACATTATATCATATATTATATTATAAGTATATTATAATAATAGAAATAATATTATATTATAATATAATGTCATATTATAATATAACATTATATTATAACATAACATTTAATTAGATATAATATAAATTGAGAGAGGAAGCATGCTCAGGCTAGGGACGGACGGCTTGCGAGCGGAGATGGCGGGCGGATTCAGCCAGTGTCTTGGATTCAGCCAGTGAGGAGGTGGCCAACGGTTGGAGTTGACAACGGAGGCGGCAGGCCAGTGAGTCCGACAGGATGGGTTTTAGGCTTGGAAATGAAGGCGGCTAGGGCACGTTGTGTTCGGCTGTTGGAGTTGATGGAGGCCGGCGGGAGCAAGAGCAACAGATGGAGTTGGGTTGGCCGAAAGGGTCGACGCCGGAGCAGGAGATCGACGGTGAGATTGGCCGGCGAGGTCGAGTGCAGAGGAGTTTCGAGTGGTTTGGCAAGGTTCAGAGGTGAGAAGACCGGGGAGGCGGGTCTCGATGGCTAGGAGCAGCGAAGGAGGATGTTCGGCGTCAGCTTTGGCGTCAGGTATGGACGATCTTTGATTCCCTTTCTTGATCGTGTCGGCAGAGAGAAATCGAGGGAGACCTGAGATCCTTGCTTTGCGATTTTTCTCTGGTTCTAGAGCGTCAAACTACGAATGAGGCTGAGCGAGTGTTTTGTGTCGTGAGGAGCGACAGTTGTGCGATCGTGCGGAGCAGTTTCGGTCGTGGGCTTGCGTGGCTGAGGTGGCAAGTAGTTATAGGTCAACAGAAGAGAAGGAAGAGGAAGAAGAAGGGGGAGCCCCACCAATCCAGCCACCTCATCCACTAGCACATCAGTACCAATATCCACAGGATGCCTGGATTGACCACTTTGCTCATTTAGAGCTTAATGTGGATCAACATATAAAATGAAATACTAAAGAATGGGTGGATCACCACCAGCACCAGGAGGATCCAGGGTGGTTCCAAGAACAATTCTCAATCCTCAACCACTATTTTCAACCACTTCCACCACCACCTGATCAAGAGCCCTCTGGATACTAGTTATAATTTTTATGTTTTACTAGTGTTTCTTTTCGGTGTACTTACATTTATTTCTTTATTTATGTGATTTTTAATCACATCCCTTTTTGGTGATGTCAAAAGGGGGAGATGAGTTTAGTTGATTGTATTAGCTTGCTTTATTATTAGAAAATAGTTTGTGCCTTGATTAGTATTTTCTATAATTATTTTTCATTTTATGTGCATTTATAATAATAATAATACTAATTTTAAATAATTTTCTCCTATTAAAATTTTGGAGCACCAATTTAAGGGGAGGAAATCTATTTTAAAATATTTAATGATTTTCCTTATAGCTAAAATTATTTGTCATCATAAAAAGATGGAGATTGTTGAACACCATAAGTTTGGTATACTCTAGAGTTTTGATGATTATAAATATTATTGGTTATATTAACTACTAATCAAGTGACGTGTGCAGGAATCTTAAAGCACACAAGTGACAGATTCAAGCCAAATGGCATGTTAAGGTTAAAAGGTTCAAAACAAAGAAAATCTGTCAACCTTATGAAGACCAAGAAGTAGAGTTCCTCTATCAATTTGTAATTGTATTTTTTTTCTTTATCTTGAGTCTTTTGTATATTTAAGCGCAAAGCTGGTTGAACAACCACACACACACAAGGGATAATTTAAAATAGTGTTAATTAAAACATTTAATTTTATAACCACATCATATTGTACGATTAGCTTCGTACTGTACAATGAGTGACAATTTTAAAAATTTTGATAATCAAGTGGGATTAATTTACGTAATGAAAATTTTAAAAAAATTGCATAAGTAATCATACAATGTGATGCATATCTTATCAGATGACTAGCTATTCAAAATTAGACCGTTTAAATCTTAAATTTCTTAAAATAAGTCAATTTAAAATTTGAACTATTCGTGCTGAAAAACTAGTTCATATAGTATGAATATTAACACCCTGTATAATAAATTACCTATTTTGAAACTTGAAATCAAGAGTACAAATTAGAGTTAATTTTGTACCATACGATCCCTATCTTACAATGTGAATAAACAAAGAGCATGTTTGGCCAAAATATGGTCGGACAGGCCGATCCAAAGCTCTGAGTTGTCATCCTCGTTAAGATCGTATTATACAATATATATCATAAAGTCCAAACAAACAGAAAGCTTGTTCCGATGAGCTTCATTTCGACAGAACGATTTGGTTCCATAAGTCGGCATATTTGTTCAAATCGTACTATATGATCTTAGATTGGATTGTATGATTTGTCCATCAAATTAACAATATCAAGATTTTTAGGGCTTGAATATGAGCTTAATATATATACCTTTTATGTTCTTTTGAAGATAGAGAGAGAATGTCTCAAGCTTTCTTTGGAGAGACCAAGGAGTTGTGAGAGAGCTTTTGGGCGAGTCTTACTTTATTGTGTAAGAGAGAGAAGAAAAGAGATTGAGATGAGAGATTGTGAGGGGTTTCTTGAGAGGGTGTTTAAGAGATCAGGTTTTCACAAGATTGTTTTGCATGCACTATATCCTTTTTCCTTGGTTGTTATTGAGTAAGAGCTCTTGGGTGATAAAGCTCGAGAGAGTCTTGGGTGAAGATTATTGTGCTAGCTGGAGGTTAGTGGTGAGGCATCTCTATCATGCTAGGTGGAGAATGGGGGTGTCTTCTTGGGTCCTTGTGAAGGAGAAATGCTACTCCACCTTGCTATAAGTATAATGAGTGGTCCCGGGAATACCCGTGGAGTGGACGTAGGTCAAATTGACTGAACTATATGAAAATTTTGGTTTGTTTTTTCTTTTCTTTTTTATATTATTTAACTTCTTTCCTATTTTATTTTTATTTCTTAGATTTAATTTTTGTTACAAGCATTCTTCATTTCAAAATAAAAAATAAATATTTTGCTACTAAATTATTTATGGTACTCAAATCAAAATTTTCTATTGAATATATTTTTATTAAATTTGCTTGATCATAATTGTATTGATATTAAAATTTTAAAATTAAATATTATAAAGAAAATCATTTAAGTTATTTCCGCTACAAATTATCATTATTTTTTTGGAAAAAAAGAATTCATTTTTAAAATAAGCCAATTCATCTCCCACTCCCCTTGGGTGTGCCTAGTCACTTACAATTTTTTCTATTACAATTACATTTATTGATAAATTTATTAATTCACTTAGCTAAATAAACATAAATTTATATTTTATAATATTTATATTAATTTTTCAAAAGTTATTCACATGCACTTGGTGCACGTGCAATTTTACTAATATACTAAATATCATTTTCATGCACACTTGTTATTTTCTTGGAATTCACTCTCATATGGCCATTAAAAATTATCTATAATCATTTCTTCTATCAATGCATAAACCTCTTCAAATGATTAAGAAATCAATGATTGTACTACTACAACCTCTACTATGTCATTATTGAACCAACTAACCTATCTTAAAAAGTTTAAACTATTAACCACTTGGGTAAAGCATGATGTGTGCATCTCCTTAATAAGTCCTTATATCTCTTCTATGCCTCATAAATTGATTCATTATCCAATTAAGTGAATGGGGCTATATCATTTCTTAACATAGCAATCTTAGATGAAGGAAGATAATTTGCCCAAAAACTTATGTGCAAGTTCAATCCAAGTTTATATACATCATCAAGGAAGTGAATTTAATCATATTTTTGCATTCTCTCTTAGTCATTTTGCATCTTCTAACATGCCATTGTATTTAAAGATTGTGCGCATCTCTAAAAAACTTTCAGTAGATTAAGACCATCAAATGGTGAACTCTAAATTGAGAATTTTGAACCATTTTAATTATTGAATGTCTAAGATAAAAGTTATTAGCTTAAATATTTGGCCTATTAATGCTCTAATAAATTCCATCCACAAGAGGTGTAGCATAATTTCTTAAGGGTTTAGAAACATTTGTGTCATTTGTGGATTTATTATTATTTCATTATACAATAAATGATATTTTTAGTTATATTTTTCTACAAGTTTTGTTGATTTCATGATTAAAAAGAATTAATGCGGATTTTCCAAATTATACATATACAAGCAAAATAACCTATTGGAAAACATAAATATAGAATACAAAAAATACAAACAGAAATATAAATGATAAGTTGAATTAAAATCACTAGTAATTGAATCAGTAATAACTGATTCAAAATAATATTGACATCAAAAATTTATTGGACTTGATATGCAAGTATATACAACAACAACAACAACATCAAACCTTTGTCCCACTACATGTTTTCGGCTACATGAATCCATTTTCTCTCCTGTTAAAAGTCAAATTCTCATTTAAATCTAATAAAGATAGATCATTTCTAATATTTTCTAACCAAGCCTTTTTAGGTCTACCTCTACCTTTCTTAATATAAGTCATCTATAATACCTCTACTTTTCTAACCGGGTCATTGAAAGGCCATCGTTTTATGTGACCAAACCATCTAAGGCGACTCTCTCTAATCTTATCTTCCACTGAAGCTACTCCAACCTTTTCACGTATATGCTCACTTCATATCTTATCTCTAAGGGTAACTCTACTCATCCACCTGAGCATCCTCATCTCTGCAACACTCAACTTAGTATTATGCTTCTCTTTTAATGGCCAACATTTTGCACTATAAAACATTGCAGGTCTCACCACCATCTTATAGAATTTTTCCTTATGTGTTGAATATGTGTTGAATAAATAATATATTATGAGTTGATTATAATTGTATTATTTTGAATGGTTAAAAAGTTAATATTATTATAAATTTTATTCAACACCATTAATACAAACTTCTGAAATTTGGCTACCACTACTATTAAACTTAAATTTAAATGAGAAATAATTTTGAATTTATTGTTCATCAAAAAACAAACTTTTCTAATATCTAATCTGATTTTAAATTCTAATTGAAGGATTGCAAATCAAGAATAATTTTATCTTCTACTTTCTTTTGATAATTAAGAAGACCAAATCCCCAAAATGTCACTCACTGTATTCATATGTGAATTATGTTAAAAGGATTGCTTTAAATTCCATTCCCTAAAGATAGCAAGTTTTAATTGTGTTCATTCCTATCTCAAACAACTTGTTAATTTACTTTTATCCTAAATAACTCTTCTAAAATCATAAGGTGTTTCAAAAGTTGAAATTTATTCATGGCCTAGCCACCAATTCAATTGTGCGATGCATCGAAATTTGTTTAGGGATAACTATATTGTTTTGAGTATGCCTAGCCAACGATTCAATTGTACCGAATACAATTGGGCACCAATACATTTATTCTAAATTATATTGAGGTGCAAAAAGTATGCTCTATCAATAGAGATCATTTATGATCCCAACGATTATAAGCATTTAAGTTTGCAAATTAAACAAAATATACGATATTTTCTGATAGAATTCAATCATGTGCAGAAACAAAGCTGATTGCAAGATATGCACCTAAATTATTTATCAGATAGAGAGCAGTTTGACATTCAAATATTTGGAAGGGCTTCTAGGAAGGTCTAAACAACATAACATTCTGTTTCCTAGTAGATATATTTATTTGAAAGAGTGATTCAGAACTTCAAGGACTAGTTGAGCCTGTGTACTGAACTTTAGAGGGAGTTGAGAAGATCTTATTTTGATAATAGAATTTGCATACAGTAATAACTACAATTAAATTTTACCTTATGAACAAAAAACTGAATCCAACATTGATTATTGATGAAAACTCTGGAATTTTTTAATTGAGGTACTATTGAATCAAACATAATGTATTAAAAAATTCATGTCATGATTATTCGATAAATTTTATACTGGTTGTCGATTACCTAACACAACCCTCCACTTTTCTCATCAAGGATTTGAGACCTAGCAATGAAGAAAAATGATTCATGTAGCCGACCTCACGTAGTGGGATAAATGCTTGATGTCATTGTTATTGTACTGTTGAATCAAACAAAAAAATAATAAAAAAATAGCACTATTATCTAACAATATTGCTATTCCAATAACATCAAACATCAAACTAAACGGCTCCTTAGAAGATCAGCTTATGAACAACATATAGGTTTAGAAACTTACAGTAAGAACATTGGATAAAATATTTGAAACCAGCCAACAAAATTTGTATTCATTCATACAGATGCAGCCAACTGAATCACTGCAAAACTGGGCAACATAAGTACACGTTACAATTTGGTAATTAGTGTCAAGGTAAGTAGATGGAACTTATCAGTAGAATAAACAAGAAAAAGAAGCCCGTATACTGCATCTGAAGTTAGTTATTGTATAATAAAAGCCTTGATTACAATTCTTTGGCTGAAATTGCCTTTGCACCCTGCCTCCATCACTCTAAACCCTGCATTTTTTTCAACAAATTCAACTTGGATTATAAAAAGGTGATAGAAAGTTAGAATATTATAAAGAATTCCAACCTGAAGATTACGAACAGCATAACAACATTTCCAGAATTCTACTTCCCTGTTGCTTTACGTAACCACATCTTGTCTGATATTACCCCACGTATTGAGAGAAAGAGAGATTAAATTAACACAGCTGTCAGGTAAGTAAGATCTATTTTTGTTTTCCTAACTTGAATCAGAGTTCTCTGCATACATGTGTGAAAGTAGAGTGTTCATATCAAAAGCTGTGAAAAATAGTAACTCAGATCTAAAGATAGCGATTCAAAATTGAAGAATCAAAATGAGGCTAATTTTCAGGAAACATACATTACATATTGACAAAAATAAGCTTTGTTTTGGCATTGGAAAACATTAGGTTTTGAAGGAAAAGAAGGAATAGTCAATTTTGATTTTGCAGCCTCAAAGTTACTCATGTCTAACATACTGAAGGGTCACAAAGGACAGTTCAAGGATCATCATTAATGCCATCATCAGGATAAGCCTTACCTAATTTTTTTAGAACTGCCATGTTAGTCTCGAGATTAGATATGAAAGTTCGAGGGATTACTTTAGGTTGACAGGTTTACTTAAGTTTGAGGGTTGAATTTGGATTGGCAATCAATCATGCTACTTATGCCAAAAGGAAAATTTTAAAGTGGGACAACCAGTTGCAGTTATGGCCCCTGAAAAAAAGCTAGTACATTATTCTGATCAACTAATTTTTTTAATTTTAAGGATGGAATCAAAAGGAAACCACCTTGGGGTAATTAATCAAGGGCCAAAATATTTTCAACCCAAAAGCTTTATATTATGGGTTAACTCGGTTCTTCTATGCCAATGCACTTTACGAGTATCATATGTGAGGCTAAAATCAATTCTCATGAAGATCGCAACATATATCTCTTTCTCTTTCACAAAAAACCTCTTTATATTAGCTATTACTCTGCCCCTAATAGAATATATTAATGTAATAAAGAACCATGCATCATGAGTACATGTAATCACATGACATGAATATATGAGTCACCTACTTTTGCAGCTAGAGGATATCAAGACTAGTGAAAGCTACAATTCACACGAATCATTTGATCATAATTAAACCATCAACTCCTATTTCATTTATTAGATATTAGATCAAATGGAAATCAAAGTTGGGCCAATACACCAATGGTTAAAACTCATTCTCAATAAAAAAAATTTCAAGCCTATGAGAGAGAACCAATATAGCAGTTCTATATACAATACGTTTTTCAAACTCAAAAGCAACATCTTGAGCTGAAAAGTATGTATAATAGTATCACTTACACTCATAGTGTGCCAAGTCTTCAATTCGCGTCTCACTTAAACAGATGAGTTATATCAGAGGCACTGCTTTGAGCTCTTCCAAATGGAAAGTTCACCTGTTCGAAGTTCTAAATATATCTCCATAGATGCAGCTTATTTAAATTTTCAGTATACACCAGTTTAATCCTCACATAATAACTCTTAACTAGTTGAGTGAATTGATTCTGTTTCAGCCCCTGTCTTGAGGAAATAACATACAACTTGCGATAAAAACTGGTCAACTATCTGCAAAGAAGCCCTTAAGAGAATTTGGAAAAATTATCTGGTATGCAACTTCTTCATCTTCTTGGTATGAAAACCTTCAACTGTCCAATTAAGTTCCTTGAACTTAGTGAACAGTTTTTTATTTTCTCACAATAGAAACCACAATGAAACCCGTGTAATGATCAACAGATATTAAAATGCAATGGTTACTGGAATAAAAATGTGGCTGAAAAGCTTCATCAAACAACATTAGAAACATTATAAGGAAGGAGCTCCTTTTTTGAAGTAGACTTGTCAAACGAAAAAGGATAAGTCTTTCCATTTAACAATCATCACATTCCACACCCTTGATAAATATTGGGTGATTCAGCAAATTCCTTATCAAGAATTTCATAGCCATAACTTTCAATTATCAATAATAAAATGGTCAAATCTAACAAGTAAAATAGATGGACAACTAGACTCAATCAGGAAACATAGGAAGACCCAAAGAAGTGCAAGCTTTTCGCCTCCTTTCCATTGCAGTCGATATTTATCTTAGAACTAGAGATACTTCGAAGAAAGTTTGCATCATTTGGTTAAAAGAAAAAGAGAGAGAGACTAGTATCAACTATATTTTACTTCGAAAACACTTCATGCTATTGTAGACAACATTGAGTGTGAGGTACACTTAAGCAAGTTTTAGAAGTCAAATTTGGCATTGCTTTTGGACTTCTAGGTGGAGTTTTAGTTTTGGAGGTTTCAAAATTGTCAATATACAGCTTTATGCTTTTGTTTGGCTAAATTTTCAAACATATCATAAATTGAATGGGTTTGATTGTATGCTAATTTAATATGAATTATAGATTAAATATGTAAAATTGTAATAAATTAACAGTAAAGTGCATTCCAATATTTTAAATTATTTTTTATTTTGAAAAAAAAAAAAAGAATTTCCACAAGCTGGCCAGGACAGATGTGTTTTTTGGCCAATTTCGATCAAAATTCAAGCTTTACATATGATTTTGGACTAGTTACAATAGAAATTAATACAAAATAACTGAAACAAATTGATTTCAATTTAAAAGTAAGTTTTCCCTTGATTATCATGATGTCTTCCTTCTCCACATAAATGGTGTTATTTTCTATAATGATAGTATCATGACCTTAATAAAGTGGGAGCATAGAAAAAATGAACTAGTATCACTATGACGATGGATGAAAGCCAAACTAACTATTCATTATTCATCAAAGTTGATCAATGATTAGAAATCAAATAAGTAAGATTTAGCTTGTCTGCAACTTCACCTTTTTTCTTGCTTGAAATCACCAATCCTTCTAGCCAAATCCTCGTAATTTTTTTTTCCAAATGAAACCACCTTTTATCATGGTATAACAATATCTCGTGTTGTGTTGTCTGTTACACCAATAATATGTGGAAACTTGTAATCCATGTTTCCTTTAACTAGATTCTCACTTTAATCATCTTCGTATCCTCTTTCCCTTTATTTGTTCTTTTTATTATTAGAGAATAAGGCTTCATTGATGAACTTAAAAGGTCTTATTAAGAAGCTTAATAAATGACCAATGTAGATCCTAATTGGAATGCTTAGAAGCTTAATACCAAACTCACAATCCAACCATTTAAATCCATTTCTATAATCAATCCCTAGACTCACAATTCTACCAAAGGTTTATGAATATATGGGATAGAAGTCATCTTTCTTTGATGAACATAAAGCTCTAATTCACTAGGTGGAGTAATGTCTTAAATATGAATTTATGCAAGATTTTATTGGATGACTATGACATCCCCGAGACAGGGAGATTTGAGGTAAAAAAAATTAATATAATTTTGATGCTAACTGAAAAGAATAAACAAATATACAATTTTATTGCAAGTAAAGTAATGATTAAGAAAAATAGTGTAAGTAAAGAAAATATCTGGCACAATATTTTTATGTGGTTCGGCCCGGACACCAATCCAACCTACATTCACACTAGCCAACTCTCGGGCTAGAGTCCACAAATCCCAGGTTTGCATTGTAAATCTCATTTCTTTAAATTAAAGAAGTGCTAAAAAAAAGATGCAAATAAAGAAAATAGGCACGATATTTTTTATGTGGTTCGGTCCAAACGTATGCCCGGACACCAATTCTAACATACGTCCAGGCTAGCCAACTCTCGAGGTAGAATCCACTAATCACAGGTTTGTCTTGCAAATCTTAGTTCTTTAAATTAACTATAATTTCAATGCAAATTGGCAAGAGAATGCACAAATGAACAATTTTATTATATAATGTGGATATATTAGATTAAAATATTGACATCTAGTACTTTTAAATGTGTATTAGATTTAGAAGGTTAATCAAATAACAAAATGAAATGAATTTGGCTATTAATTATATGGATGAAAAAAATTTAAATGTACAAATTTTAAACTAAGTTGTTCAAATATTATTTTACCCAAAAAAATAAAAATTTTCAAGAGAAATACTTGGTTAAAAATGAAAAAATAGTAAATAAAGATTTAGAAAAAAAAATGATCTCAAGAACTTTAAGAGAAGTTCCTCGATTGAGTGTGTTGAAACTTATGGACAAAGGATTTGATCTTAAAAAGTTGTAGAGCACTTGAAATGAAGATTTAAATTTCTTCTCTCAAAATTTAGCTTAAAAAGTACGAAGGAGGAAGACATAGTGTGCTGGAATTTTTGAAGTTAGAATTAGCTCTTACATGAAGAGAATTGGGGTATATAAAGAAAAAAATGTAAGCTAAGCTAATTTTATAGAAAACTAATAATCAAGTATTATTTTATCAACTAATAATATAATATTTACTAAAATATTAATTTATATTACAGAAATAATAGATTCAAATGATTAGGAAATGGCTAGTCACATGGGTAAGTCAAAAAGTATCTAAATACATCCAAAAAATGCAAAAATTGCTAGTGAGCTTATAATATTAAAATTAGGTAATATTTGAAAATTCATTATAAATTAAATTCAAATCAAAAGTGAGTTATGTAACCTATCAATTTGTATTCATAGAATCTAGTGAATCTAATGGAACAAAAATCATGACTCAATTCAATGACTATAAAATAAATTTTGTTAAATTAAAATTTGTATGTGTCTAGATCTATTTTAAAATATATTAAATTTTCATATAAAAATATAAAATTTTTTTGATAAACTCACTTATATATTAGTAATTTTTAATAAAATATTTTGATTCAAAACAGATATATAAGAATACTTAATAAAATTTCAAGCATATAGGCTTATTATTTTTAATTACCCTTATTAAATAGTTTTATATAATTTTGTTAAATTTTATGCAATATATGAAGCATTTAAAAATATATAAATTAATTTAATTAAGGAATCTTATTGATTTTTAATTTAAGCATATGTTCCTTAATTGATAATATGTAAGCATATTAATGGATATATTAAATTATGAGCAAATTAAATCATGCAAATAAATTTTTATAGATCTCTAAGATACTCCTGAATAAATATAACATGAATTATTATTTTTAAAGCTCTAATCTATCTATCTTAATTCATGAGGTTTCTCTGTGCTCAAATTTTGATCGAATTTGTATTGTGCAATATACATTCCATACAATTAGTCATCTTGCACATCTATAGAATCAATGCACCTGAAATACTTGACATACATATTGAAATATTCAAGAATATGTTTATTATCATCAAAATCAATAAAATAGATCATGAGGCTCATAAAGCCAACATATTTGAATTGAAGTAGATGCCTAACTATTATCACATGTTCCCATTAATAACATCTTACTTTATGCACACTTAGGTTCCTCTCCGATGAAAGCTTCTATTTGACAACGGTTCCCTATTCCATCTACTATTGTTGGGTTACTTTTGTTAGTGATGTTGATTTATTTTGCTATGATTCAATATTCCCTTGAGCCATTGATATGGATTTTGTTCTACCTTTCTTGCAGGCCTTACTCCACTACTAATGACTTCCTCTACTGGCTGTTTATATATTTTTAGCATTGTTATTAAGTTGATGGTTCTCCTTGTCTGGGTTTTATTTCTTTTAAATTATGTTGTTTGGTTGCCCAAGAAACCTTCTTAGCTATGTTATTTTGCAACTAAATTTTAAAAGTTATTATGGCATATTGGTGCTTTGTCTTAAGAATTGACCTCTTGGTTATTTTACCACCTATTTGGAGTCTTAGCCCTATTATAAATCCTTGACTATATGATTCAAAATTAGTTTGGCTAGTATGGTGCCTCCTGGTAGGATCATTATGCTCAACTTTGATGTATAACATATTACTTGTTTTGATGAATATGAATATTCTGATGTGGGCTCCGAAAATTCGGCCCCGGCTCCGAAAATTCGGCCCCGGCATACGGGCTCTGGCCATAACCATAATATAATGGTGCCATTTGGCGGTGACCACCTGGTTCAGAGGGCTCCGAGTCATAACCGTTTATCCTGCAGTGCCATTTGGCGGCGAAACTGCCGGTTAGAGGACTCGTACCACGTCCTTGTTGGCAGGAGATTGTTTGAGAATGGATCCTAGTGATATTTTCGACCAGGCATTAGCTCTTTGTGAGCTGCGATTATTTTCAAATTTGTCCACCTCGACAAACTATTGAAGAGGGTGGATGGATTATACTTTAAGTGATTGAATGGTATTTATTTCAATTTTAAATATCTTGAAATGGGATTTCTTGGAGTTTTGAGCTTTGGATTTTGGGTATTTGGATGACACTTTGAATTATTTGGAAAAGACCCCTCCGGTTGAGATATGCATTCAACACGGCCATCATCGGGGTGCATGAGATCATTTATATTTTATTGATTGGGCCCTATCGACTCTATCTACTGGTCGATAGAGGATCGGGTTTCGTAGGCTTTGGATCTTTGTTAGTGAATTCTCTTGATTATATGCCTTGAAGGCCTAATATGAACTATAAAATAAATATCCCGGTCGATCTCGCGACCGCATATTTATTTAATGGTTCGAGCCATGTCGACTCCTATCTACCCGTATAGGAGGATTAGGCTCGAACTGGAATTCACTTATTGACCCACATAGCATCCCTAGACGTCACGTGTGTACCAATAACACGCTCGCCGAGGCCCATGCGGGTTTTGATTGCATATCCCTCCTTTTGTGTACGTATGTGTATACAAATTATAGTGCACGTGTGGGGACATTTTTGGAATTTTTTAGTTGTACGGGCGATTGCCATTCGAATGCAGCATTCCGTTTTAGAAGCTCGTAGACGCCTTCTGTCTGCTTGTACGAGTGTGGCAGATCCGGTGGCGTGGCGTTATACGATCTCTATTACTGCTGCTTGTAGGCAGGTAGATGTATTCGTTCATAGACTGAAATTGACTACAGGATACTGCATTTACTGAAGTCTTTCTGTATCTACCCATAAGTGGCATGTAATGTGTACATCTGTATTTGTAGAGAACTCGTATATATTGCAGATCTTTTAATACTGCTTGTAGGACGTCAATATACTCACTGTATGAACGTCTTAGCATTTACTGTATGTTACATTTGTATGTTTGCAGGGGACTTTGCTGTTAGCAAGAAAACTGGTATGTTCATTTGTGTGTGATATTTGATTGTCAAAGAATCAACGTAAGCACTTGATTTTTGAATGATTTTCGATTGCATGGAGGATCTAATATCCGTTGCATATTGTTCGTCATCATTCGTAGATCAGCTATTGTGCACAGAATATCTCCCACAGTTGCTCGTAAGTGTCGTATATACTTATGTCCCCAGGGGATTCTCCATGTTTGTGATATACCCACTGTTGTTATCCACAAGTGTTGCATCATCTATCACTGCTTGCAGGGAGATCAACACACTTATTCGATCGCTTATCATCATTGACTGCAAAGGTGACCTAAAACATGTTGCATGTTGCTCGTTGCTGTTCATAGATAGGCCACTATAACTTGACTGACTTTCTAAAGTTGCTTGCAGGTAAGTTTATATATTTATCTGTGTGCTGATATAGATTGTCAGGCAAGTTGCGGTTGTTGGCAACTTCTCTCTATCATGTTGACTATTGTCGTTCATAGGAAATTATCAAATTCATCTGAAAATGAACTAACATTAATTACAAGAATGTCACAATATTCATCGCATGCTACTTGTTATCATCCATAAACAGGCTATTGTATGTTCACTTGCGAATCAATTGGTATTGATAGCAAAGAGGCCATCTCCTTTACAGCTCTATTGCTTTATTTGTATGCATGACATGCTCTTTGCATGTTGTAGGTGGACAATCATGCATATGAAAATCTTCTACAATTATTTGTGAATACTCTTATAATTGCTCCACAGTACTCTTATTTGTAGTAGATTCGTAGTTCTTGCTTGCATATGAACCATAGGGTATTGCTACATTCACTTTGACGGGTTGTCATCACTCGTAGATGGGCTAATGTATCCATAAACAAAAAGATGCTATATTCATCATCAATCTCCCTGTACATGATGATCGACGAATCGTTGCATTTGCTTGTGGTTGCCCAAGTGCTCCAATTACTTGTCACTCGTGTGCAACATAGGTTTATTCAACATGAGTCTCACATTTGTTTGTCGATATGCATTTGATTGATCAAAGCTACACTTGATCTTGGTATTTTCTCTTCAATCATGTGTTTAATAATTTTGGAGTTCAATTCCTTGTAGCACAAGTTAAGTTGATTGTTCAAATGGTTCGAGTCACATTTGGTTTGAACCCTTTGTATTCAAGTTTGATCACTTGAGTTTGCTTGCATTTTGTTCAAATTCATGCCTAATTTCTCAATTCAGTTCAAGTTCAAATTTGAGCTCATTTTATTTAGGTTCAAGTTTGTATTAATCATTTGAGTTCTAACATATGTTCCCTGCTGTTCGAAAGTCTACAAGTTCTTTGTTGTTCAAGTGTCCAAGTCCTTGTAAGTTCTTTTGTTTGTGTTCAAATAGTTCAAGTCAAGTCCCTTGCTCAGCTCGAGTCCAGGTTCAACCATGTTCCCTTGCGGTTCATTGTCACTTGTTTGGATTCAAATTCCTTTGAGTTCATTCAAGCTCACAAGTCCCCTGTAATTGTCCAAGTCTCACTTGACGTTATACCATTCGAGTTTAAAGTACAAGTTCAAGCTCTTGTTCAAAAGCTTTCTGAAGTCCTTGCAAGTTCAATCTCTTGTTCATATCGTCATCATTTGTCCAAGTTTGATTTGAGTTCATGACATTTAAATCATGGTTCACTTTAAGTGAAATGAAGTTTAAGTTCATTTTTTATTTATATCAAGTTCTAGTTCAAATTCACTTCAAGTTCAAATTGATTTGAATCCAAATTCTTTTGCTCATTTATTTATATTTAAGTTTAGTTCATTTGGCGCTCCAGTAAATGTCCAAATACAGTCCCATATTGTCCAATTTATTCAAGTCTTCATGCGCTTCAGATGAAATTTCGGCAGCCTCCCGGCGTCTCCCCCGTTTAGGGGAAAAACCAAGAGGCTGCCTTCCCCTCCACGCCACATGGGCGCTTCAGGTAGATGTCCATAGACATCGCGGCGGCATTTTTTTTCTTCAATCCCCGCCCGCTACATGAGCGTTTAGGGGTCTCGGGCACCTGTTGCAAAGAATATAGAGATTTCCCCACATGTGGGTACTTAATTTTTGTCCCCCTCGCGCTACATGAGCGGTCTGGGGATTACCCATCTCGTCGCGGGCGCCGCACCGGTTTCCCGCCCTACTACGCTACGTGAGCGCGTAGGGGGTTTGCCGGTTCGTCACAAGCGTCGAGGGCGGGGTTTAAGGCGATTGCCCGCCTTATCGTAGGCGTCGCGCTAGCTTCCCTCCCTACTACGCTACGTGAGCGCGTAGGGGGTTTGCCAGCTCGCCGCCAACAACAAGAACGGGAATCAAATTTTAGAGATTATACCTTTGCGTAGGTGAGCCGGAGGTGGAGGCTCGTGGATCGAGGCAAGGGAGAGGATCTAATTTACAATTAATTATAAATGAATTATAATTAATTATATTTAATGTATGACTAAATATATTTAATTTAAAAACTAATTATAATTAATTATATTTAATATATAATTAATTATATTTAATTTAAAATTAATTATAGATTAATTAAATTTGATTTATAATTAATTAGAAACTAATTATAATTAATTACATTTAATATATAATTAATTATATTTAATTTAAAATTAATTATAGATTAAAGTAATTAACTAATTATAATTGATTTCAATTAATCATAATTAATTACTATTAGTAATTAAATATAACTAAATGAAATTAATTATAATTAAGTTAATTAAGAAAGGTTTATAGATTGTTTGGCAAACGAATTTATGTAGGATTTGAGCAGGAGTTCACGAACAAACAAAACCAAAGAAATTTGTCTTTGCTGCTCTTGTCTTTACCTCCTGTTTCACTACGAGTGGAGACGGCACAGTGGTAGGAGGCGGGTTAGTCGCAGAAGCTAGGGCAGAGGTCGAGAGTCCAAACCGAGAGCAGGGAGATCGTGAGGTGGGGCATGGGTCAGGCTCAAGCAGAGGTTGAGCGGCTCTGTGAGAGGAGGTCGGCCTAGGGAGGAGGCTTTGAGGCTCGACTACAACGGCAAGAGGAGAGGTCGGGGTCTTTCGTGGTCGTCTGGAGTCCGTGGAGATCTTAGTTATGGAGGTTTGGCCGAGGAGCAGAGGGTCGTCTTGGTGGAAGCAAGTGAGAGAGAGAGCAGCTTGCGGCTTTGGGGGTCGGCAAGAGACAGGGATTTGGTGGAGATCGGAGGAGGGAGCTCAGCTGGAGTCTGCGAGTGAGGTAGGGATTTGATCTTGATCTCTCTCTCTCACTCTCTCTCTCTCTCTCTCTCTCTCTCTGTGCCGTGGATGGGATCGGCCTGGAGTCGAAGGCTACAAGTGGATGGAGCTTGCGACCGGAGTGGGGAAAGACTTGCGGGAGTTTTGTCGCGTGAGGAAGCAGCCTAAAGGCTTCGTTTGATTGCCTTTTAACGACGAGAGCAAGAGCAGGGGACGTGACTTGGCGAGATCTGTCCGAAACAGCACCGTTGCAGAGGGATGGGGCGCCAATCTACAGAGCATGGGTACGGGATTTCGGCAGAGCTTTGGTCAGGTGCTGTAGCAGGTAATCATTTTTATGAATTTTTTTATCCCCTTTTTTTTGTCTCATTGCAGAGGTCAACATCTGAATTATCTCTTTTTTGCATGAGTTGTTTGCTTAAATTATGTATTTTGATTTTTTGTATGCACTTACTCTTAAATTTGTTAAATGTGTACTAGTTACTACATTAAAACCACCTATATATGCTCAAATGGTATAAAAATTCATCTTTATAAACAATAATATTGTCATTAAGAGAAATTTGAATGTATTACACATCACCATCTTAATTGTGATAGCATGTTAATAAAAAAAGAAGCAAAAATTACTTATTATAGTGCTTGGTATTTTGCTCTCACAATTGCCATCCATATGCCATCTCTAGGTTTGGGTTCATCTGCACTCAACATTCTCTTACTTGACCTTTAGTTAAGTCAATCTGCTTTGATTGTTGATTTGTTAGGGTCATGATTCCATATACTCGGTATTCCTCACCATAATAGATGCTTGACAATATTTTCCTAACATCAATCCTATCTCCTTATGTTTGCAATCAAATTGGATTCGTATTAGCTGGTTAGACCAGCTTGCACTTGTTGGCTTCATGAGCCTCATAATCTATTCTATAAATTTTGATAATAACAAATGTATACTTGGATGTTTTAATATGTATGCTAAGTATTTCAGGTGTATTAGTTTCATAGATTTACAAGATGACTACTTATACGGGATATATAATGCATAACCCAAATTCGATCAAAATTTGAGCATAGAAGAACCCATGATGGATCAAGATGGATAACTTGGAGATTTAGAAATAATAATTCAGTTTATATTCATTTAGGAGAGTTTTAGAGGTCCATAAAAATTTACTTGCATGGTTTGATTTGCTAACAATTTAAGATATTCTTTAATATATTTTATAAATTATCAATTAAGCATAATAAGCATAAATAAGAAATAAATAAAATTCCTTAATTAAATAAATTTATGTTAATTTACATATTTTTAAATGATTTATATATTGTATAAATTTAACAAAATTACATAAAAGATATTTAATTAAGATAATTAAAAGTAATGAATCTATATGCTAGAAATTTTATTAAGTATATTTATGTATCCATTTTGAATTAAAGTTTTTTACAAAAAATTATCGACATATACATGAGTTTATCTATAATATTTTAATTTTTTTTATGAATATTTAATATATTTTAAAAAAATCTAAATATATACAAATTTTTATTTTAATAAAAAATATTTTATGGTCACTGAATTGTGGCTTAATTTTTATTCTATTGGATTCACTAGATTCTGTAAATACAAATTGATAAGTTGCATGACTAATTTTTTATTCAAATTGAATTTCTAATGTTTTTTCAAACATTATCTGATTTTAATATTGTAAGTTGACTAGCTACTTTTGCATTTTTTAATATATTTAGAGATTTTTTTTTACTTATCCATATGATTAGTCATTTTCTAGTCATTTGAATCAATATTTCTTTAATATAAATTATTTTTTTATTAAATATTATATTATTAGTTAATAAAGTAATATTAGATTATTAGTTTTTCTTTTAAATGAACTTAACTTATATATTTTTTTACAAATACACCACATTCTCTTCATATGAGGGTTGATCCGAACTTTAAAAATTCTAGCCCTCCCTCTTCTTGTTTCATTCTTTTCATGCTATATCTTGAGAGAAAAACCTTATATTTTTATTACAAGTGCCCTACATCTTTGCAAGATCAAATCGTTAATTGGAAGCTTCAATACACTCAATCGAGCAACTTCTCGTTGTTAACCTATGAACAAAGAAACAAAAAGAGCAAAAAAATCCTACATACCTCAACCCGCCGGATCCTCGAATCTTGCCAAAATCCCGTTGATTCGGCGTCGTTCGCGTCACTTCCCGTAAAACCCGTGCTTCTCCTCGATCGAGCCTCCTCCTTGCGTCGTTAAAAGGGGAGAGAGCACACGAGGCACTCGACACTCAAAATCCTGCAAACCTTCTCCGCTTCTACCACAGCTCCCGTCGCTACCTCCAATCCCCTTCCACGAGCAAATCCCCCATCCCTCTCTGCATATTCTGATCTCCAATACCCGTCGATCCCCTGCTCCAGGCCAAAGACCTCTTCAAGCCAAGGAACTCAGCCGCCTCTGCCCTCCCTATTCGAACCCTTGCCCTGTCCCGATTCTTCCGATCCACGAGGAAGCAGAGAGAGAGAGAGAGAGAGAGAGAGAGCTCCCACCTACCCGAAGCCAAAGCCCTGGCCGACGCATCCTCTGCCCGATCCTTGCCCTAGCACGACCTCCTTAAGCTGCAAGAAGACCCGACCCTATCTCCTCTTCCTCCTCTGCCTTGACTCGATCTTCCCTGAAGCCGAAGCCTGACCGAAGCCATAGCCAGCCTCTGACCTAGCCCTCACCCGATCTCTCTCTATAGGTAGTTTCCCTCCCTCTACTTCTAACTAATTAATATTAGTTATAATTAATACTCATTAATTACAGATAATTAATATTAGTTATAATTACTTATAGTTAATTATAATTAATATAAATTATGATTTATTAATGTTAAAGATAATTAATTATAGTTAACTATAATTAGTTATTATTTAACTATAATTAATTGGAATTAGTTATAGATATTTATAATTAATTCTAATTAATTATATGTAATATATTATCATTAATTATAATTGACTATAGTTAATTATAGTTAATGATTATTAACTATAATTAATTTTAGTTAATTATAATTGATTGTGGCCTCGATCCGTGTACCAACATCACCGATGACCCCGCGAAGGTATGAATTTTCTAAAACTCAGATTCTCGCTCTCGAAGTTCGCGACGCACCAAAAAACCGCCTATACACTCTTTCCTAAGCGTGGTGGGATGGGACCCCGGTGTGGCGCCTACAACGAGGCGGGTAATCACCTAAAAATCCCATTCTCGGCATTCGTGTCGGGCCGGCAAACCGCCTATACACGCTTTCTTAAGCGTGATGGGAAGGGAACGCGGTGCGACACCTACAGCGAGACGGGTAGGCCCTATGCACGCTTTTCTTAGCGTGGTGGGGACAATCCTAAGTACCCGTACGCGGCTCTGTACCTGCGGGGAAACAACTGCTCTTATTTTCAGGTACATTTGAAGACCCATACACGCTTTCTTAAGCGTGGTGGGGATTGAAGACTTTACACGGGCGCTGTGTCCTCGAAAGAGGCACCTACCATACACGTATTTCTTAGCGTGGTGGGAAAGGCCCAGTTTTTCGTAATTTCCCCTAAAATGGGAGAGATGCTGGAATGCTGCCGAAATTTTGGGTGAACAGAAGACTACATTTGGACCTTATTTGGACTCAAAGGACGTGCACTTGTACTCAAACCTGGCTCCATTTGAACAATGATATGAACTCAAATGAACCTAATTTCAATCTGAACTCAAACTTAAATGAGCTGAATATAATGGACAAGAACTCAAAGTTGAATAGAACTTAAACTCAACATGATTTGAATTCAAATGAGCAACAACAAGGAACTTTAGCCAGACTTGAATAAATTGAACAGGAGACTTGAACATCGAACTACAAGGGACTCTGATTGAATTGAGTTTGAACTCATGAACTCGAACTTGAAATATGCACTTGTAGACATTGAACTTGAACCATACAATATCAAGTGGGATTTGAAATGAACTATACTCAATTTGAATTGAATGATCCATAAAGATACGAGTTGGATGATGACACAAGGAATTCCAATAAACTATAAAAGATTTGGACAAATTACATAGAATCAATCCCTTGACAACATGAAGCTTAAACCAAGCATGAAGGAGCTCGATATCATGCTTAAAATGAAGTTATGAGTAGTGAGATAACAACTCCCAACTAAGTGCAAGAGAAGTATGCGCAAAACTTGCGTTGGATGAAGAGCTTACGAATACCCCTCACTCAAGAATGATAATGAAAATTCATGCAATCAATTCACTTGAGATAATTGCTATGATTACGAGCACGAATGAAGAATGCAATGACATGCTTATGAGTAAAAGATTTAGATATGTGACGAATGGGGTGGTGATCCAATCCATATGCTTACAATCAAGAGTATACAGTTTGCAAATGAATAGTGAAGATCCTTCATGCCAATCAAATATGCAAGCAATGGTGCTTATGTTGAACAAAACTTCAATGACATTCTATGGCAAACTAAAGCAAGTAGACATTGCAAACCAAGGAAGAGCAATGATGCTTGCAATAATATACTTATGAGCAAAGTACTTATACGTTGTGTCATTTGCAAGCAAGAATGAAGAGTTACAATATATATGAACACATAAACAAAAGTGGAAGATTTGTTGAGCATACAATGGTTCATCTATGATTGATGGAAAGTGACATGTAGTTGATGCTTGGGTGCTTTCACGGTCAACGACATCAAAACCACAAGTGGATATACACAACTTACCTACAAACGATGATATCCCCTACAAACAAAGGAATCCAATATATGATGAATTACTGACCAAAGTTGATTTGAGATAGCATGAAATAACTGCACTTTGCATACAACTGAGGTCTCCTAATCGTAGACAAATACATTGACCTGTTTGCATATAGTAAAGATTGGGTATACTGTAGGTGGAACGAGTCTCCTACGAATAAAGATACACATTCAACATCAGCTAATTTATAAATAAATACACTACTCTACCTGTGAGTTCTTGCAGTAAGGATCTTATAACATCCTCGTAGTCGACATCAAGATACAAATAAGTATGCTGATCCGCATGCAATTAAGGACAGAAGATCTGCAATACATACCTGTCTCCTACGAATACAGATGTATGCATCATATGTCATATGTGGGTAGATACAGAACGACTTCAGTAAATGCAATATCCTGTAGTCAACTTCAATCTGCGAATGAATACATCTACCTGCAGCAGTAGTGGATGTGTTGTAATGACCAAGACCATAGCAAGAATGCATAAGAATACAGCAAATACAGGCTCCCACGAGCCGCTGAAGGAGGACCATTATACATTGAACTTATTATCTACAAGCAAAAGTAGGAGATTCGTCAGTGCACTACAGTTCTCCTATAGTAAACAACCAGTGCAAGACAATCTACCTGTACAAAGCAACGGGAAACCCATAGTAAAACACCACCGGATTTGCAACACCCGTACGAGCAGACAGAAGGCGTTTACAAATATTCCAAGAATACCCCCGCACATGTGCACTTTAATTTGTATACACATAGGTACACTAAAAGGGGAAAATATAATCTTAAACTCGCATGGGCCCCGGCGAGCGTGTTATTGGTACACACGTGATGTCTAGGGATGTTGCGCGGGTCAATAAGTGAATTCAAGTTTGAGCCCGATCCTTCTATTTAGGTAGATATGAGTTGACACGGCTCGAACTATTAAACAAATGTACAGTCGCGGGGTCAACCGAAATATTTATTTTATACGTTCATATTAGGCTTTCAAGGCCCATAATCAAGAGAATTCACTTACAAAGGCGCAAAGCCTACGAAACCCGATCCTCTATCGATGGCCCGATAGAGTCGACAAGGTTCAACTCATAAATACAAAGGACCCTAAGGTCACCCCGATGATGGCTGTGTTGAATACAAATCTCAACCGGAGGGGTTCATTCCAAATAATCCAAAATGTCTCCCAAATTCCCAAATTTTCCACAAAATCCAAAAACTCCAAAAACAATCCCAAAATTCCAAAATATTTGAAATTGAAATTAAACCATCAACCACTTATAGCATAAAACCCATCCACCCTCCGCAATAGTTTGCTGAAGTGGACAAATTTGAAAATAACTGCAGCTCACAAAGAGCTAATGCCTGGTCGAAAATATCACTAGGATCTATTCTCAAACAATCTCCTGCCAGCAAGGACGCGGTACGAGTCCTCTAACTGGCAGTTTCGCCGCCAAATGGCACTGCAGGGTAAACGGTTATGACTCGGGGCCCTCTGAACCAGGTGGTCGCCGCCAAATGGCACCATTATATTATGGTTATGGCCAGAGCCCATATGCTCCCCAATGGCATCAAATCCTTGAGATATGAATCATTCGGATATGATTGACAGGGCACAAAGCCCTCTGTTAGCTAAGGTGGATTCAAATTTGCCCCCTTAGACAAACATCCATCCCAGGTCTACAAGATACCCTTAGACGAAGCAACCCATGGCTGCCAACAAGGATCCTTCTGTCAGGTTGGGTCGACTACCTCTTCTGACTAAGTAGACCAGGGACCACGATGGCCCGAAACGACGGAACCATGGGATCTTGATTGGGTCCATCATCCATTCCCCCACCATCCGCTTTAAGTGCGAGATGGTGAAATTTTCTAATTTTAAATATTAACCCTTTTCAATATCAACCCTCAAATACTTCAATCCTATGCTGCTACTATATGCCAGAAAATACGTATTTCCTACGTATCTGATTGACGACTAGCCTTAATCGAAAGTTCTCTCTCGTGATGGGGAGGGGTAATTAACTATAGGGGTTTGCGCCTATAGGAAACCAGAACTCAGATCATAAAGTCCTCACAAAATGAGGGCGAAATCTCTGGGTAGTGTCTTATCTACTATCTCATCTGCCTTCCAAAATTTACCCCGGAATATATAATTCTGTTAAAACTCCCCCCGAAGAAAGCACACAAAAGTCTGGCGGAGGCCGGGGCCGAATTTTCGGAGCCCACACTCGTGAAGTTCTTAAGTTTATTTTTTATTATCTAAATTTTTCTTTGTTGTTCTTTTATTTTTCACCTTGTATTCTTCTTGAAAGTTTTTATTTTTGGGTGAAATACTAGTTAAGGTAGACCTAAAAAGACTTGTTTAGAAAATATTAGAAATAATCTTTTTTTCTTAGATTTAAATGAGAATTTGACTCTTAATAGAACACAATGAAAAAAAAAAAAGATTTATATAGCCAAGCCCACATAGTGGGATAAAGGTTTCATGTCGTTGTTGTTGTTGTGAAATACTAATTGAGGATCTTAGATTAAACTTTCAATATTTAAAATTCTTTCATCCATAAAATTAGTAAGCAAATTCTTTTATTTTTCTCATAGATTGACATTTCAAATCTAATTCATTTTGAAAAGATCTATATGAACATATTTAATTTAATATAACTACTTTATAAGATTTTTTCTATTTTAAAATCAAAAAGAATTTTTTTTTATTGGTGAAATATTATCCATATAAATATATTTTATAATGAGCAAATTTTATATTTCATTTACAAGTAGTGATGTGATTATCAATATTTTATAAAATCCCAATTCACCCTTTCTCTTGGGGCGTGATAGTCATCCAACAGCACTCTATTAGGATCAATGCTCCTATTGCATGTCCTATGAATAATCTATCATTATACATTATTTATGTATGCCAACTTAACATTATTATAGCCTTCATAGTGTTCAGTTGGTCACTTAAGCATTCAACCAATACCATCTTCATATATCTTACTTCCTTAGTAGCCAGTCGATATCCATTCATTTTTCACATGAGTACAATCTTAGTATAAGGCCCCTCAAGGGATGATAGCCTGTTGACATAATTCATCTTTTCTCACCCCATTCATTCAGATTTGTTCTCCTGCCACATGAATTCTTATTGACATCCTTCTAGATGTGACAATTCCATATTGTAGCTATCATGATGTGTCTCTAAAATGATCACTCATTAATGTGTCGGGTAGTGGTTGCCACACGTTAATCACCTTGCCTAGATGTCTGTCACACTGAAATGAAATGCCATTTTATGTTCCATCAGGAACTTTGACTCTCAAGGGAAACCACAAGTTCATTTGTTCATCTTGTTTCTCTCGATTATCCTTAGATCTTGTCAAATCCTATCACCTCCTCTTAAAATATGGCACAATCCTCTTTTCTCCTCTCTACTGTTTTCATGAAGCCATTGTAACATAGCCATAAATGCAATCCTTTGATACACTAGACATCAGTTTATAAAATGAACAATTATAAAATTCCGGTGCCTTTAGATGTCCTTCATTTCGGGTGGTGTCACAACACTTATTATCTCTTTTAGTTGGATGTATCTAGATTTAATTATCCTTCATTCCTTTGAACTTTGAAATTTCATGATTCATGTATCCTCAAGTAGCTGCTCCAATTTCCACAACATTTCAACATGGTGACCTCATTGAGACTATCAAGCTAAAGGAAAACAATCATAAGGGATTCAACATTCTTGGGGGATTAAAATCTAAGAACTAACTTGATAAAAGATTTTGCCTATATTCTTTATGGCTACTCATATTTTACTGACTAGTTTCTATGCTCACTCCATCAATTCTTGCTAGTAATTTCAACATAGAATTTTCTTCTCTAGGTGAACTCTAGCCACCTCAACAATCCCAATTGGTTAGACATTTGAGTGGTACAAAATTTTCCAAATTGCATGTCATTACCCAAGTCTTGATCTGCGAAAGCAGTGGTCTCAGGATGATTTCTAGCTTCTTACCTGGAATATCAACAACCTTAGAAGATCCTACACGTAAGTTATATTCATTAACTTTTAATTTTTCTAACCCGTTTCATCTTATAGTTATAGAAATCTCCAACCTTGGAAAGGTACACAAACTGGCTTTAGCCTTCCACCCCCTCAGACACTTGAATGGGCCAAGATTCTCTATCCTAAAGGATTTTGCAATTCATTTAGAGTCTTGCCATTTACTTAATTACTTATCACTAATTTTTTAAACCAATCAACTTTCATATTTTTCATATCTTAGCTGTTTTTTTTTGTATTATGACTTGATCTTTCATTATAAATTAACTAAATACTAGCTTTATCATTCAACCATTCAAATTTTAAATTTAGCTCAGCGTTTCCTTGCAATATGAGTTAGATCCATTTCCAATATGGTAATTAGAATTATGTGAGGATAATTCTAATGCAATACACTCTATGACCAACAACCAAAGTGTATTATGGAAAAATCTAAGAAAACAAAAGCATGCACGAATGGCCTTGTCATTGTAGTAACCAAGAATCCAAGATGTTATTTCTCTATCTGCACAGTTCATCTTGCTTCTCTCTATCATATCACATCCTCTTAAAATAGTGCACAATCCTCTTTTATCCTCTCTACTATTTTCATGAAGGTATTGTAACACAGCCATAAATGCAATCCTTTGATATGCTAGACATCAGTTTACAGAATGAATAACTACAAAATTCTGGTGCCTTTAGTCTCCTTTATTTTGGGTGGGGTCACAATGCTTGCTATCTCTTTAGTTGGATATATCTAGACTTAAAGATCCTTTTTTCCTTTGAAGTTTGAAACTTCATGATTTATGTATCCTCAAGTAGATACTCCAATTCTCACAACATTTAAATATTGTGACCTCGTTGAGACTATCAAACTAAAAGAAAACAATCTTTAGGGATTCAACATTCTTGGGGATTAGGATCTAAGCACTAACTTTTAAAAGATTTTGCCGATATTCTTTATGGCTGCTCATATTGTACCGACTAGGTTCTATGCTCACTCCATCAATCTTGCTGCTAATTCCAACTTAGAAGCTTCCTCACTAAGTGAACCCTAGCCATCTCGACAATCCCAATTGGTTATTGTTGACCTCTGTGCAATACCCGAAAGAAACGAGAAAAGGGGGGGCATACCTCTGTTGAAATCTTGCGCAAAACCTGCTGAACAGGACGTAGCTACAGTAGCCATCTCTGTTATTCGGCGTCGTTAATGTCGCTTCTCCACGATTCCTGTCCGGAACCCCTCGATTGCTGCTCTTCAACGTTGATAAATACACAGCCAAATGAACACTTCGGGTGTTGGCTCTCTCTGCGACTTCAACCCACGACCAGCACTCCCGTCGCCTCTGCCCTAGCTCCCGTCAAGTTCCACCTCACCCGACTCCCTCCTCTCGGCTCTCTCGTCAAAGCCCCAACATCCAGATCTCCGACCCAATCCCTCTCTCCCACACATTCGATCTCCTGCCGACCCCTGTCCGTCGCTCTCTGTTCCGCCGGTCCCGATCTCACGAGAGAGAGAGAGAGAGAGAGAGAGAGCTTTCTCACCTCCAGCCGAGATCCCCAAAGCCGACCGACCCTATACCCGACCGAATCTCCTTTTCCCGCACTCTCTTCCCTCTGTCCGTTCGAACCCCTAGCCGCACCTCCTTCTCCCTTGCCGGCCGACTTCGCTCTCCCGAGGACGTTCCCTTCCTGTCCGATCGTGAACAACGACGGGAGCACGCTGTCGTGAAGGTAACTTTCTCCCTTCTTGCGCTTTCTCGGCCAAATCCCCTAAACCTGTCAAAAAAAAAAGATTTTTTTTTATTATTATTATTAATTATAATCTTTTTATTTTAATTAATAATAATAAATTATTTTTAATTAATTATTATAATTAATTACATATAATTTTAATTAAGTTATTATAATTAATCCAATTAATTATAATTAGCTTTAATTAGAATTAAATTTAATTAATTATAATTTATAAAAAATTTAATTATTATTAATTATTATTAATTAATTATGATTTTGTTAAGATTAATTAATGTCAATTAAGTTATGATTAATTATAAATTAATTATAACCTATGATTTTAATTATTTTTAATTAAATCTAATTAATTATTTTAATTAATTATAATTAAGTAATTAATTAAAAGTAATTTGTTAATTAATTATAATTAATTAATATAAGTTATAATTAATTAAAAAAAAAAGAGACTCTCCTCGCACCTCGATCTACGAGCCGCCACCGCCGATCCACACTCATAAAGGTATAATCTTTAAACTTAGATTCCCTTCTTGTTATTTACGGCGAGCTAGCAAACCCCCTACGCGCTCACGTAGCGTAGTAGGGAGGGAAGCTAGCGCGACGCCTACGATGAGGCGGGCAATCGCCTTAACCGCCCTCGGCGCTTGCGACGAACCGGCAAACCCCCTACGCGCTCACGTAGCGTAGTAGGGCGGGAAGCTGGTGCGACGCTTGCGACGAGGTGGGTAATCCCCGGACCGCTCATGTAGCGTGAAGGGGAACAAAAATTAAGTACCCACATGTGGGAAAATTCTGTGTTTCTTTGCGACAGGTGCCCGAGACCCCTAAACGCTCATGTAGCGGGCGGGGATTTGAAGAAAAATTTGCTGCCGTGGTGTCTACGGACATCTACCTGAAGCGTGCACGTCGCGTGGAGGGGAAGGCAGCCTCTTGGTTTTTCCCCTAAACAGGGGAGACGCCGGGAGGCTGCCGAAATTTTCAGTGACGCAGGGAACTTTAATTTGGACTTGGCATCAAACAAACAAAACATAATTGGACCAAAAAAAAATGACTTAATTGAATTCAAACTTAAAAAGATCTCTTGGACTCGAAGCAATGACAACAAATCACAAAGACTTGAATTAACTTTGGGCAATTTAAACTCAAGAAAAGGACTTATGCTTCGAACTCCAATGAACAAGTTGGGGACCAAAGGTTGAGCTCAATATGACTACAGGGGACTTTGATTTGGACTTCAGTCATAGCAAATACAAAGGACTTTTTGAACGAACTTTTGAACCACAAGGACTTGCAACAAATGATAACAATTTGGAACCAATTGAACTTGAATGATTGAACTCAAGTAAGGGTTTGAGTTGGACCACATGATACTTGAATGAATGTAGAGGACTCATATTGAGTTTGAACTCAAGAAGACCACAAAGAGCCTGAATTGAACTTTAAATGGACTAAGCGCAAACTTAAATGATGAAGAAATTCAGATTTGATTCAAACTTGAACTTGACAAAGAACATGGTGGACATGAATTGAACAGTTTGAATCCAAGCAAATTTGATTTGGATCACAAAAGAACTTGATTTGAACTTGAACATTCGAGCTTAATGTGATAACAAGGAATTGGACTTGAAATATTGGGAAATTTATCACCTTGATTAAGATACAAATGAATATATGCAATACTTATAGATCAACGAATTTATAAGACGTCATTCATTCATATGAAGGAGAAACTTGTGTCGAACACAATACCAAATAATGGATACAAAGTATGTGTTGAAATTACTTCAGCTCACAAATCATAACGATAACGAAAGCCCCGACAATTGAGCTCTACTTGAGATAATACACAAACATTAAAGACCCTCAAGAGTACAAATATCCACTTGCAAACTACGAGCTATTTTCAAAGGTAATGAAGGTCGTGTGATCTCTAGCATCAACCACTTACAAATACCAGTGAAGGCTCATGAAATTGATTGGCTTGAACAAATCTACAAGGAGTCTGTAGTGAACATGACAATTTAACATGCGAAGATCCATAAACAACGAGAGTGAAGTTTGCAACGGTCTTCATATCAGTTATGAGAGGAGACTTCTTATGTGTACGAATCCTTGCGATTGAGACTGACACATAAGCAGGTGAACATAATGAACCTGCCTACAATTGGCAATGCCCTCCCTATAAGCATGTACAGAAGCATGCAACAAGCGCCAAGGTATTCGTACAGTCCACTACAACGTAAGGAGGGATAAACATCTCTATCACCTACAAAAGATTACAATTCATCGAAGTGGATGTGGTAATACCTTACAATTCAAATGTAAGTAAGAGTTATGAATCCATTACGGGCATGAATGTCTACAAACAACCATAAGAATACCCACATGCAATTATAGAGGTTTTCGTAGGCACAAAAGTTCACTCATAACATGTAAAAGGCAACAAGAAATACAACGCCAATGTAAAGAATCTCCTGATCGTACAGGAGTTGGCGCAAGGGTCCAATGATACTGCAAGGTGCTCGTATCACAATCAACATGTCAGTTGAAATCAGAAAGATTTGACATACAGTGAAAACAACGATATGACACATCGAAATGCATTCGAGTAAGCGTCAATACACTGTGTCATGCCTACCAGAATTAATGATCAATACTCGACAAATGTGTTGTTAAAAGCTGATACAAAGTTTGGTGGCCTAAACTCACAATTACATATAGAAGAGTACGTCTGTCATTCCAATCATCTAGAAGATCTGCAATACATACAATCTCTCTGCGAGTACAGATGTATGTAAAATGTGTCACTCGTGGGTAGACGCAGAAAGACTTCAGTAAATGCAGTATCCTGAAGTCAATTCCAATCTATGAATGAAAACATCTACCTGCCTATCAGCAACAGTTGTGGAGACCGTACGACGCCGAGCCATCGTCGAAGACTCTCCAAATAATCTAAAAGTACCCCTGCGCATGCGCACCTTAATTTTTATACACATAGGAACACAAAAGGTATAAGTACGATCATAACCCGCATGGGCCCCGGCGAGCGTGTCGTAACAACGCACGTGACGTCTAGGGATGCTGCGCGGGTCAATAAATTTGAACCCAATCCTCCTATGCAAACAGATAGGAGTGGACAAGGTTCAACAAATAATTAAAATGCCCCCAAACACCCGCATGGGCCCCGGCGAGCGTGTTATTGGTACACACGTGACGTCTAGGGATGCTGCGCGGGTTAATAAGTGAATTCGAGTTCGAGCCCGATCCTTCTATTCAGGTAGATAGGAGTTGACACGGCTCGAATTATTAAATAAATATACGGTTGCGAGGTCGACCGAGATATTTGTTTTATACGTTCATATTAGGCCTTCAAAGCCTATAATCAACAGAATTCACTTTCAAGGGCATAAAGTCTACGAAACTCAATCCTCTATCGACACCCCGATAGAGTCGATAAGGTTCAACCCATAAATACCAATGACCCCATTATACCCCGATGATGGCCGTGTTGGATGCAGATCTCAACCGGAGGGGTTTCCAAACACTCAAAATATTTCCTACATTCTCAAATACTTCCCAAACAATCCCAAAAATCCCAAAATCCAAAAATGTTTAAAATTGAAATTAAACCATTAACTACTCAAAGCAAAATCCATCCACCCTGCGCAACAGTTTGCCGAGGTGGACAAATTAAAAAATACTTCAGCTCACAAAGAGTTAATGCCTGGTCGAAAATATCACTAGGATCCATTCTCAAACAATCTCCTGCCACCAAGGACGTGGTATGAGTCCTCTAACCGGCAGTTTCGCCGCCAAATGGCACTGCAGTATAAACGGTTATGACTCGGGGCCCTCTGAACCAGGTGGTCGCCGCCAAATGGCACCATTATATTATGGTTATGGCCAGAGCCCGTATGCTCCCCAATGGCATCAAATCCTTGAGATATGAATCAATAGGATATGATTGATAGGGCACAAAGCCCTCTGTTAGCTAAGGTGGATTCAAATTTGTCCCCTTAGGCAAATATTCACCCCAGGTCTACAAGGTACCCTTGAACGAAGCAACCCATGGCTGCCGACAAGGATCCTTCTGTCAGGTTGGGTCGACTACCTCCTCTGACTAAGTAGACCAGGGATCATGATGGCCCGGGACGATGGAACCATGGGATCTTGATCGGGTCTATCATCCACTCCCCCACTATTCGCTTTAAGTGCAAAATGGTGAAATTTCCAATTTTAAATATCAAATCTCCAAAATTTCAAACATTCAAACCATGTTGCTACTATATGCCAGATTCACGTGATTATACGTATCTGATCGACGACTAGCCTTAATCGAAAGTTCTCTCTCGTTACCGGGAGGGGTAATTAACTATAGGGGCTTGCGCCTATAGGAAGCCAGAACTCAGATTATAAAGTCCTCACAAAATGAGGGCGAAATCTCTGGGTAGTGTCTTATCTACAAACCCATCTGCCTTCCAAAATTTACCCCGGAACTTAGTTCGTTAAAACTCCCCCCCTCGAAAAGCAAAAAGTCGGGCGGAGGCCAGGGCCGAATTTTTGGAGCCCACAGATTTCTGGCGACTCCGCTGGGGATTGGTTTCTCTTTCCATCTTTGGCTAGTCTTCTCAGTGCTACAGTAGCAGCTATTTTCAACTCGAATTCAAAGTCTCAAATCTTTCAAAAGTGATCTTTTAATGAATCAAAATTTTGAATATTCTAAAAATGATCGTTCAACAAATTTAGCAGTATTTTAAATTTGTATTATTTGAATTTGCTCGCTAACGTTATCTATTTTTGTTTTTTATTCTGTGCAAGTCTCTGCATTTTTGAAAGTGTGGGGTGATGTATCAAATTTTGATCACTAACCCTTACCTTTCATTTATGCAGATGGATCTACAGAATACTTCAATGACTGTCCAACTAGGACGTGGAGCCAGCATTCAACTGGCAAATACTTTGATCAACACTGGAAGATCTGGAGCTACCATCCAGTTTGGTAGCATTGACTTTCCTGCAGTTGTTGCAAGGACTGCCACTGCTCCTACATGCGGCATTGAATCTGAGGGGCATGCTATGAGGCCCCAACTTACTGAAGCCGCCACCCGTCGTGCGCATCTGCCAGCGCCACGACCTGCTGCTGAAAATCCTCGTGGGAGGATTTCTGTCTTTGAAAGGCTGTCACAGCCAGGAACCCAGACCACTAAAAGGATCGTGGCTGATGGAAGAATATCTGTGGTGACTGCAAACACCACACCTCTGCCAACGGATTTATCTGCACCCAGGAGCAACATTACTGAGGCTTCCTCGTCTGGAGGAAGACTCACCAGGAGACAGAGGAGGAAGAAGAATGCTGAACTTCGGGCTCAGCAACAATTCTCAACCCATCCCTCCAACCTGCCAGCCCAGGAGCCTCAAGCAACCATTCCCACCCGAAATGGGTTCGCAAATCTGAAATGGGTTAAGAGGAACAGCTCAACTGGTGAGCTGAAGAAATCATTCTGGGACCGGCAGCCTGATGTCCCAGCTCCTCAGAAGAAGGAGCCTGAAACTCTTTCAGCCCGGGTATATCGAGTCCTGAAGACTGTGAAGGAGAGAGGACTGAAAAAGAAAAGATACCAGCGGCCACTGATGGTCGAAACAAGAAGAACTCCACCAAGGGAACGTCTGTCTCTTGCTGTGGAAAGAAATGGAAGAAGATATACACCGCACGGTGAACATCGGGGCGTGACACCTGAACCTCGAATTCAGGGATCCGCCGCCGAGAGGTCCCGGCGGAAAGGAAAGGAAATCTGGAGGCAAAAACCTCGCAGAGAAGAAGATAATAAAAGAAAAAGAACTGATTCGGGCGTGACATCCGGTACAGCTTCCCGGAGATCCGCTCCCGCCAGTAAACAATATCAGAAATGGGTCCAAAAGAAGGCCCACGATGATGTCAATCCCGACGGTAGACATCCTGGAGAATCCTCCAGGGGATCCCGTCGCTCACCAACTCCTCCCAAGGAAGAGTCCAACTTCGACCGCAGCCCACAGATTGAAGAAATCTTCGTGCCGAACCAAGAGCCGGAGATCTAGTGGCACCGCCGCTCAGAGATCCGAGTGCTAGAAGAAGAAGAGAAAGAAGATATGGGAGAAGAAAATATTGAAGAATATATGGATGAAAATTTAGAAGAAGATATGGTAAATGAAAATTTAGGAGGATACATTGAAGAAAATTTAAAAGATGAAAACAATACTTTAGATATGGAAGTGGTCTACATGGTGAGGCACATCAATGTCGAGGAGGAGGACTACTACGACGACGGTGAAGATGACGATCGTTGGCAACCACCACCTAGACAAGTATATCGGCGCCGCCGTGAAGATGGGTCCACCACTGGCAGAGGTGTCCATTCCCAAGAAGAGCGAGAAGAGGCTGAGGAGAATCCCTTTGCTGACGAGAACATCACGCTCGCAGAAATGCAGAGACAAATGAAACGTCAAATGAGGGCCAAGGATAGGGAAATCTCTCAATTGCATGAGAAAATGACAGAGATGATGACCCAAATGATGGCAATGATGCAGATTATGCAGAGAAATGCTGCAGTTGGTTCTATGCCCAATCCTCCCCCTGATCCTCCAAACTTCCAAGTACCGCAAGTCTCAGGAGTACGGGACACTCCTGAAGGTGGCCACGAGGCTCAGAATACCACTCGTCAGCCCACTCCGCAGAATATTGCGAGTACCTCCGAGCCTGTGACTGCTGCACAGCTTGAAGGGATCATTACAGAGAGGATCAGGGCTATTATAGCTATTGATCAGGCAGAGAAGCTAGTGGGTAAAGATCGCCCATACCCGGCAGATTATGATCAGGTGCCATACCCGAAGGGATATTCTGTGCCAAAGTTTAATACTTTTGACGGCAATAAAAATCCCATACAGCACCTGGCGCAGTTCAAAGCCACCTGCGGGAATACTGGAGGAAATGATGCTCTACTCTTCCGACAATTCGTTAGCAGTTTAACAGCATCTGCTTTCGAATGGTACGCTGAATTACCAAATGACTCTGTAAAGACATTTGCAGAGTTAGAGAATATGTTCGTGAAGAGGTTCGCCAGTGCGACCGAGAAGATAACGATCGCTGACCTTGCTCTAAATAAGAGAAAGAAGGAAGAATCAGTGACTAAATATATCACTCGCTGGCGTAACCTAAGCATGAAATGCGAGCAACAACTTGAAGAAGAGCATGCCGTATAGTTGTTAATGGGAAACATTGATGATAAAATGCAACCATTCTTGTGCATGGCTACTATCACCACTTTTCAAGATTTGCTGGATAGAGTGGCAAAGTTTGAGAAACTGAACTTGTCAAAATCAGAGAATTATTCTGATAAGCCTAAGAAGACTAAAGCCTCAGGTGCTAGAAGAGGTGAGGCTGACTCCATATTTTTCTCCAGAGCTGATAAGGAGAAACAAGTAATTTACAATATAGACAAAGGCAAGCAACCAATGCAATATCAAGAAAAGCCTAAGCAAGTCTACAACCCTAACCCCCAGCCGAAGTTGATACTCGGGGGCAATGATAAACCACGAGCTTATCAGGGCGGTGGAGAACGCCCGAGGCAAACAACGGGAACTGGTGATCGAACGTTCCCCTCCCTCAAAGATAAAATGAATAAGGAATATTCATTCAAGAGGGAAAGTGTCGCCAAGTTATTTCGACAAGCATTGAAAGCGGGTTTAGAACTGCCAGAGTTCAAGAGACCCGAGGAGTCAAAACATAGTGGCAACCCAAACTACTGCCCGTATCATAGGGTAATGAGTCATCCAATTGAAGATTGCTATGTCTTCAAAGATTGGCTTGAAAGAAAATATCGAAGAGGAGAGCTCACATTGTCTGACAATGTGCTGACTCACCTCAGGAAAGAGTCAACTCGGGTAGTTACAACTTCCTCCGTACCCCCTGTTGAAGAAAAGATAAATGAAAAGAAGCCAGCTCAAGAAGAGCAGTGGGAGACTGCAGTCTCCAAGAAAACTGTGAAAATGCTGAAACAGCTCGAAGGAGTTCCGGGTGTAAAATGGAAATCTCCTACGGAGCCAGTGTTAAATCTGAAGGCTCTGCCCGTGGCGCAAGCTTTTACTCCTAAATAATTCTCCAACCAAGTTGACCCTTCAAAGTCTGTAAAGAAAAAGTCCAAAAAGAAGACAAAGTTGAAGAAGCCCAAGGAGAAGACTACAACTCAAAGGGTCATTGACAGTTTGGATGAATATTATCAGACTGCGCGACGCCCTATTAAGCTTGCTGATTTCATGTCAGAGCTTAAAATAGAGGAAGCTGAAGAAAGCAGTGAAGACTCTCTTCCAGCGGAGGTATGTCGGGTCATCTCAGTGACTCCAAATGCGCTGACAAAAGAAGAATGTACTAAAGATATACCCTTTGAATCCTGTATGATGGTGTCACCAATGGACTACAGTTCAGAGGAAGATTTGTATTTTCCAAAAGAAAATGAATCGGACCCCGACATAGCGTCGCAGATCGGACACGTAAATCTGGGAGGTGACTCTGAATCAATGGGTGAATCTCTAGATGCGACGATGGCAGACTCTGAAGAAAATGCACCGTCAAATGAATCTGAGCCAGAAGAGATCGCTCAAGTGCAGTTGAGAAGTGGCAAGATACTGCCGTCTCCGCCAAAGAAGCAGATCTCCAACAAAGATAAGGGAAAAGAGATAGTTATCAACGAAAACATTATCTCCGAAGATCCCAAGAAGAAACATACTCTAGTTAAGGGAATAGATTATAATATCTTATCCCATCTGAGGAAGATTCCTGCCCAGCTCAGCATATACGACGCTCTGGTGATGTCCAAGGATCTTCGGGAGACTTTGATTCAGGCTCTCAAAGACCCCGAAAGATACGAGGCGTATTTCGCTGAACGCAACCTGACTGAGGTCCTACAAGCTCGTAACGAACCGTTCATCACTTTCACCGAGGATGACATGATGCTCGGGACTGCAGATCACAATCGACCTCTGTATGTTACTGCAGAGAGTGATGATTTAGTAATCAGTCGAATTCTAATCGACCCTGGGTCCTCCATCAACCTTATGAGCTTAAAAGCACTAAGTTCGTTGTGCCTCAACGTAGAGCACCTCGGGCCAGATAAGCTTATGGTACATGGCTTTAACGAGAAAGGGCAGAAAATCCTTGGATCGTTTATGTTACCTCTTGTATTTGAAGAATTTCATACAGAAGCTAAATTTCATGTGATTGATGCGGACACTTCATTCAAGGCGCTCCTGGGTCGCCCCTGGTTGCATGAGTACGGCATCGTCCCATCAACACTACACCAATGCATGAAATATCTTAGGGATGGGGAAGAATTCAGGATCTCTGGTGATATTCAGCCCTTTGCAGTCCATGAAGCGACAGTTTACGAAGATGCGCAATATTTCATGCCTAAAAACCGAGGCTGTCAAACTCTCTAAAGGCTCAAGCATCAAACCCAGAGGGTGTGAAACGTCCTAAGCAAGAAGGTGAGAGGAAGCAGGTGGGGAGAAAAAAGGCGACGCCGACTCTTCCTAAAGAAGCTACCACTTCCATTTCTAAAGAAAGAAAACATGTACCTCACCTTGGGAGCGACACAGATGAAGATAATATCACCCCTACAAAAATCCCAGAGGGTATGCCATTCGATGGACGAATGGAGTAGGGAGGTTGCATATTCAAATAATGATTATGACTACGACTCTATCTACATGAATATGGTGCAAGATGTGTTCTCTAGAAGAATAGATAGCCTGTCAATTTCAGACAGCGTGCTTGTAGTCACTCGCATTCCCCTACAGTATTTTAAAGAAATAATTTCACGAGATGTGCATAAGGTTGAAGAACTTATGACTCTTTATCTACCTCCAATCAGAAAAGGGATTGAGTCAGGAAATATATTCTATTCTGTAGGAAAGGATGAAGAGGTGAATCATGATTGGGATCATGTCTTCATCGATTCTGAAGAATTACTACCTACGAGGCTACCTAGGTTTAATACCAAAGGTATTCAAAGAATGTTGCAAAAGAGGATCAATATTCCCACCTCCAAACGACAACTTCGTATGTGCCTGAGTCTTTGGTATGGAAGGAATCTGCGTCCAATGCGGCGGAAGGAGATGAATGCATATAAAGGTATTGGATTCGTCAGGCGAAAATGCATCCGGAAGGAGACTTGCCGAGCCATCACTTGCAGGGAAGTTGAATTCAATGACGTTTCTGATGAAGAAGTCTATGAAGTTGATGACTATGATGATCAGCCTCTAGAGGCTAAGCCTGCACCTGAAGAGCTGGAAGATGGTGGACAAGCGGCTACTATGGATGAGTTAAAAGAAGTCAACTTGGGAACCGAGGATGACCCTCGCCCAACCTTCATTAGCTCTCTTCTGCCAGAAGATCAAGTGGAAGAAATTAAAGAACTTCTCTGTGAATTCAGGAATTTCTTTGCTTGGACATACGCTGAAATGCCTGGCTTATCCCCTAATGTAGCAGTTCATAGACTAGCAATCAAACCCGATGCGGCACCCGTCAAACAAGCTCCAAGGAGAATGAGATTGGAGATTGAAGAACAGGTGATTGCAGAAACAAAGAAGCTCATAGATGCGGGCTTCATTCGTGAAGAAAAATACGCCGATTGGATCGCCAATATCGTCCTTCAATGGACAGATTCGTATCTGTATTGACTTTCGGGACCTCAACAAGGCGTGTCCAAAAGATGATTTTCTGCTGCCTGTATCCAAACTCCTGGTAGACAACACGTCAAATTATGATATGTTCTCGTTTATGGATGGATCGTCAGAATACAACCAGATCAAGATGGCGCCCGAAGATGAAAAGCATACATCATTCAGAACGCCCATCGGTATTTTCTGCTATACGGTCATGCCCTTCGGCTTGAAGAATGCTGGTGCCACCTACCAACGGGCGATGACCCATATTTTTGATGAATTAATACATCAGAAGATCGAGTGTTATGTAGATGACCTGGTCGTTAAGAGCATAGACCGTAAGGATCACTTAAAAGACCTGAGAATTGTATTTGAAAGAATCAGAAAGTTTGATCTGAAAATGAATCCTCTCAAATGTGCTTTCGGGGTCTCCTCCGGTAAATTTTTGGGGTATGTCGTTCGTCACCGAGGTATTGAAATCGACCCCAACAAGATCAAGGCGATCATAGAGATGCCACTGCCAAGAAGCCTCCGTCAACTCCGTTCCTTGCAAGGGCAACTGGCTTTCATTCGACGATTCATATCGAATCTGTCGGGTAGGTGCCAGCCATTTTCAAAATTGATGAAGAAGGACGTTCGCTTCAAATGGGATACAGAATGCCAAGAAGCTTTTGATAGCATCAAAAGATACTTGTTGAATCCACCCATTCTCACAGCGCCAATTCCGGGGAAGCCTCTTATACTGTATACAACTACATTAGAAGAGTCCCTGCTGGCCCAGCACAATGAAGAAGGAAAAGAAAATGCACTCTACTACATCAGTCGGAGATTAATCGGAGCAGAAGTGCGATATTCTCCAATTGAGAAATATTGTCTGGCGTTGATTTTCGCAGTTCAGAAACTTCGCCACTATATGCTCTCCCACAAAATCACCTTGATATCAAAGATCGATCCGCTGAAGTTCTTGATGATAAGACCAGCGTTGACAGGTCATTTGGTAAGGTGGGCAGTGCTATTACTGCAATTTGACATAGTGTACATGCCACAGAAAGCGGTAAAGGGACAAGCTTTGGCAGATTTTCTCGCCGCGCATCCAATTCCAGCAGACTCTCCGCTCAATGATGATTTGCCAGATGAACAAATCATGCAGGTTGATGAAGAAGAAAAGCTACCATTTTGGGAGATGTACTTTGATGGGGCATCGTCTATCAAGTCTCCTAAACCTCCAAATCTTGTAAAGGCCCAGGCTGGCATCGGTCTTGTCTTTATAGAACTCGAGGGAGGTATCATGAGATTCTCATTCAGTTTAACTGAACCTCGGACCAATAATGAAGCTGAATACGAAGCTCTAATAGCAGGACTGGAGATTGCAATTGATGTCCAAATCACAGATCTCCAAATCTTTGGTGATTCTCAACTTGTCATAAATCAAGTTCTAGGCATTTACAAAATCTGCAAACTTGAATTGGCTCACTATCACCGACGAGCTCTCGAGTTTCTAAAACAAATATCGAATGTCAAGATAACTCAAGTTCTTCGAGGACAGAATGCAAAAGCAGATTGTCTAGCTAAACTGGCCAAGGAGCTTGCATATGAAGATAAGAGGCCACCTATATTCATTACGGTTGAAAATCGCCGGGTCTTAGAGCCAGCAATCTTACAATTCCCGCAGGTAGAGGGAATACCAGGTTCAAGCCAGCAGGATGCAACCCCGGTCGATCCTCAACCTCCCCAACAAATCACTACTAAAAATCAACCAGGGGAACGCCCAGTAGTAAAGAGACGAAGAACCGGTAGATTCTCAGAGTCGTGGTTGGATTGCTTAGATGTTGAAGTCGAAGACGATTGGAGGTAACCATTCGTCGACTATTTCAAAGAAAGCAAACTTCTAACAGATAAATCTCTGGCTGCACAAATTAGAAAAAGAGCATTGCGATACGCGTTTGTCAACAATGCGCTGTACCGACGAGCTTTTGATCAAATGTGGCTAAGGTGCCTAGGGACCAAGGAAGCTGATAAAGTGGTAGCAGAAGTTCATGAAGGACTCTGCGGAGCACACCAGTCAGGTCCCAAGATGACTACTAAAATCAAAAGAATGGGTTATTACTGGCCTATGATGGTGAGAGATTGTATCAACCATGCTAAGAGGTGCCACGAATGTCAAATTCACGGTGATGTCATTCATCAACCGCCAAATCCACTACATCCAACAATTGCATCCTGGCCATTCGAATGTTGGGGCACAGATATAATCGGGCCAATAGATCCGCCTTCTTCAGCCGGGCACCGCTTCATTCTGGCAGCAACAGACTATTTCTCAAAATGGGCAGAAGTAGCTCCATTCAGGGAAGTCACGTCCGAGCACGTGATCAACTTCTTCACCCACAATGTCGTCTACAGATTCGGTGTACCACGCCGAGTGATCTCAGAAAATGGCACAGCATTCAAAAGCACAAAAATCTACAAGTTTGTAGATCATCACAAGATTGATTGGCGGTACTCGTCTATATACAATCCAAGGGCAAATGGCTTGGCGGAGGCCTTCAATAAGACGCTAGTGAAGTTATTGAAGAAGATCCTCACCAAGAATAAAAGAGAGTGGCATACAAAGATGGTAGAAGCATTGTGGGTGTATCGTACGACATATAAAACACCAACCAAAGCCACTCCCTACTCACTAGTGTTCGGGGCTGAAGCCGTCTTGCCACTAGAAGTTGAACTACCGTCTCTTCGGGTCGCTATCCAGAATGATCTAACTCAAGAGCAGAATGCTCGCCTAAGAATGGAGGAGCTCGATGCACTCGACGAAGTTAGATTGCAAGCCCAGCAAAACCTAGAAATCTATCGAGGAAAAATGGCGAAGTCATTTGATCGGATGGTGCGCCCTCGGTCATTTCAAGAAGGAGAATTGGTCCTGGTGCTGAGAAGGCCAATCATCCCTCATCGAAAAATTGGTGGTAAATTCGTATCCAATTGGGAGGGTCCCTTCGTCATTGAGAAGGTGTATCAAGGAGGAGCTTACCAACTTATCGATCTGCACGGTCAGAGGCCCATGCCGCCGATCAACGGTCGACAACTGAAGAAGTACCATGCGTAAAATTGCTCATGGAAATATTATATTTAATGTATTGTGTATTTCATGCATATTTATATACACTTTACATTTTACATTTTTGAAATTCTCTTGTGTTGCAAGAATGCATTTCAAAATCACCCTGTAGGACAGGGGGCATTTTAAATATTTATTTGGGTTGACATCGTGCTACGTGCCGAGATCCCCAAATAAATATTTAAAATTACAAAATTTCAAACATTCTTCTATTCTGAAATGTCCCTACAAGACAGGGGGCATTTTAAATATTTATTCGAGTTAACATCACGCTGCATGCCGAGATCCCCGAATAAATATTTAAAATCACCAACGCAAATATTCTTTTATACTGAAGAATACAACCAATCCTTTTCAAAGTATATGCAGGTGATCTTTCAAAGTTCAGGACACCACTTTCTCAAACAAATCAAGATTTCAAAGGTCAGAAAGAGACTTTTGTGACTTCACATTTCAACAAATCGAGCCGGAACAACCTGAAGTCCTTCAGCAGCCTGAAGCTTAAAGTTCGAGTGGGTGTAAGAGGTCGGATCCAACACGCCCGAATATGGCCGGATCACTGGCAGCTCCGTCTACTCAACACGCCATAAGAAAGGCCGTAGTAGCGGAACCCCCACTTCGTCAACCCGTCAGTAGGGACTGTAGGAAGTACAAAGGCAAATTTGACTCGACAAGTTCAAGTGAGCATAGTCTACAAAATTCTCCAAATTGAACGGAGAATCAAAGGTCCATTGGGAAGGAGAAATCTCGAGCAACTACCAAACTCGTGTAGGCTCCCAATTTTCAACCACAAAGGAGAACTCCAAATCTACCAACTTCAGCAAAATCAGCATTGGAAAGCACATTTTCCCTAGCTCAAGTTTGAAGCCTGAATGGGTCTAAGAGGTCGGATCCAACAAACCCAAATATGGCCGGATCGCTGGCAGCTCCATCTACTTAACACGCCATAAGAAAGGCCGTAGTAGAGGAACCCCCATCTCAGCAACCAGAGGACGAAGAGCTGTCAAATCCCAGCTCGCCCAATCTGTTGAACTCAAGTGACTCAGATTAAAGTCTCCTCAAGTGGTTAAGGATTAAGATATTACCTATATTTGGTACTATCAATCAAATCCGAAATCTGCAAATCCTTCAACAAATCTGTAAAGCATCAAGCAAGGATCGAAGGAACTCTTCTTCAACAAGTCCACCAAAGCACAAAGCAAAGGACAGAAGAAATTATCCCAAAGTTCATGAAAAGCCTGAGGCTGAACTAAGAGGATTCCGTCATCAACAAGTCCGTCATGCACAAAGCTCTGGACCGATGACTTCTCGCCATCGACCTATTACAAACCTAAGGGTTTTGGTTACCGGTAACCACTCCTTCATCAAGCCCGCCAAAGCTAGAAGCAAAGGGCAGAAGGTACAAAATCACCTGACAAGTCAGCAAAGACAAATCAGGCAATTCTCCATCAATGTCCGCAGCACAAAGCATAGGACAGAAGGAACCAGAATCTCAGGAAAATTAAAGCTACAAAAAGAGGTATCCCGAATGACATCTACAAATGTCCCTAGAGACTGGGGGCATTTTAAATATTTATTTGGGTCGACATCGCGCTGCGTGCCGAGATCCCCAAATAAATATTTAAAATCATATACAATATAGAGTACAATCACAGAAATCACAAGAGCCAACATGTCAATCATTATTGACTACAAGTGCATCAAAAAGATCTATAAAGATACAGAGATAGACTCTTGAAGATCTACAGAATGAAAATGTTAGTGTGACATCCAAGCAAATTCTTGGAGGTCCGCTAAGCGAAGACCTTTATGTGACGTCTAGAGAAAATACCTAGGGATCCATAAAGTCAATCAACATACAACAAACGTGATTCGCTCTAGACGCGAACCGCATTTGTTGTGGGGTATTTGTTGACCTCTGTGCAATACCCGAAAGAAACGAGAAAAGGGGGGGCATACCTCCGTTGAAATCTTGTGCAAAACCCGCTGAACAGGACGTAGCTACAGTAGCCATCTCTGTTATTTGGCGCCGTTAACGTCGCTTCTCCACGATTCCTGTCCGGAACCCCTCGATTGCTGCTCTTCAACGTCGATAAATACACAGCCAAATGAACACTTCAGGTGTTGGCTCTCTCAGCGACTTCAACCCACGACCAGCACTCCCGTCGCCTCTGCCCTAGCTCCCGTCAAGTTCCACCTCACCCGACTCCCTCCTCTCGGCTCTCTCGTCAAAGCCCGAACGTCCAGATCTCCGACCCGATCCCTCTCTCCCACACATTCGATCTCCTGCCGACCCCTGTCCGTCGCTCTCTGTTCCGCCGGTCCCGATCTCACGAGAGAGAGAGAGAGAGAGAGAGAGAGAGCTTTCTCACCTCCAGCCGAGATCCCCAAAGCCGACCGACCCTATACCCGACCGAATCTCTTTTTCCCGCACTCTCTTCCCTCTGTCCGTTCGAACCCCTAGCCGCACCTCCTTCTCCCTTGCCGGCCGACTTCGCTCTCCCGAGGACGTTCCCTTCCTGTCCGATCGTGAACAACGACGGGAGCACGCTGTCGTGAAGGTAACTTTCTCCCTTCTTGCGCTTTCTCGGCCAAATCCCCTAAACCTGTCAAAAAAAAAAGATTTTTTTTTTATTATTATTATTAATTATAATAAATTATTTTTAATTAATTATTATAATTAATTACATATAATTTTAATTAAGTTATTATAATTAATCCAATTAATTATAATTAGCTTTAATTAGAATTAAATTTAATTAATTATAATTTATAAAAAATTTAATTATTATTAATTATTATTAATTAATTATGATTTTGTTAAGATTAATTAATGTCAATTAAGTTATGATTAATTATAAATTAATTATAACCTATGATTTTAATTATTTTTAATTAAATCTAATTAATTATTTTAATTAATTATAATTAAGTAATTAATTAAAAGTAATTTGTTAATTAATTATAATTAATTAATATAAGTTATAATTAATTGAAAAAAAAAGACTCTCCTCGCACCTCGATCTACGAGCCGCCACCGCCGGTCCACACTCACAAAGGTATAATCTTTAAACTTAGATTCCCTTCTTGTTGTTTACGGCGAGCTAGCAAACCCCCTACGCGCTCATGTAGCGTAGTAGGGAGGGAAGCTAGCGCGACGCCTACGACGAGGCGGGCAATCGCCTTAAACCCTGCCCTCGGCGCTTGCGACGAACCGGCAAACCCCCTACGCGCTCACGTAGCGTAGTAGGGCGGGAAACTGGTGCGACGCTTGCGATGAGGTGGGTAATCCCCGGACCGCTCATGTAGCGTGAAGGGGAACAAAAATTAAGTACCCACATGTGGGGAAATTCTGTGTTTCTTTGCGATAGGTGCCCGAGACCCCTAAACGCTCATGTAGCGGGCGGGGATTTGAAGAAAAATTTGCTGCCGTGGTGTCTACGGACATCTACCTGAAGCGCGCACGTCGCGTGGAGGGGAAGGCAGCCTCTTGGTTTTTCCCCTAAATGGGGGAGACGCTGGGAGGCTGCCGAAATTTTCAGTGACGCGGGGAACTTTAATTTGGACTTGGCATCAAACAAACAAAACATAATTGGACCAAAAAAAAAATGACTTAATTGAATTCAAACTTAAAAAGATCTCTTGGACTCGAAGCAATGACAACAAATCACAAAGACTTGAATTAACTTTGGGCAATTTGAACTCAAGAAAAGGACTTATGCTTCGAACTCCAATGAACAAGTTGGGGACCAAAGGTTGAGCTCAATATGACTACAGGGGACTTTGATTTGGACTTCAGTCATAGCAAATACAAAGGACTTTTTGAACGAACTTTTGAACCACAAGGACTTGCAACAAATGATAACGATTTGGAACCAATTGAACTTGAATGATTGAACTCAAGTAAGGGTTTGAGTTGGACCACATAATACTTGAATGAATGTAGAGGACTCATATTGAGTTTGAACTCAAGAAGACCACAAAGAGCCTGAATTGAACTTTAAATGGACTAAGCGCAAACTTAAATGATGAAGAAATTCAGATTTGATTCAAACTTGAACTTGACAAAGAACATGGTGGACATGAATTGAACAGTTTGAATCCAAGCAAATTTGATTTGGATCACAAAAGAACTTGATTTGAACTTGAACATCCGAGCTTAATGTGATAACAAGGAATTGGACTTGAAATATTGGGAAATTTATCACCTTGATTAAGATACAAATGAATATATGCAATACTTATAGATCAACGAATTTATAAGACGTCATTCATTCATATGAAGGAGAAACTTGTGTCGAACACAATACCAAATAATGGATACAAAGTATGTGTTGAAATTACTTCAGCTCACAAATCATAACGATAACGAAAGCCCCGACAATTGAGCTCTACTTGAGATAATACACAAACATTAAAGACCCTCAAGAGTACAAATATCCACTTGCAAACTACAAGCTATTTTCAAAGGTAATGAAGGTCGTGTGATCTCTAGCATCAACCACTTACAAATACCAGTGAAGGCTCATGAAATTGATTAGCTTGAACAAATCTACAAGGAGTCTGCAGTGAACATGACAATTTAACATGCGAAGATCCATAAACAACGAGAGTGAAGTTTGCAACGGTCTTCATATCAGTTATGAGAGGAGACTTCTTATGTGTACGAATCCTTGCGATTGAGACTGACACATAAGCAGGTGAACATAATGAACCTGCCTACAATTGGCAATGCCCTCCCTATAAGCATGTACAGAAGCATGCAACAAGCGCCAAGGTATTCGTACAGTCCACTACAACGTAAGGAGGGATAAACATCTCTATCACCTACAAAAGATTACAATTCATCGAAGTGGATGTGGTAATACCTTACAATTCAAATGTAAGTAAGAGTTATGAATCCATTACGGGCATGAATGTCTACAAACAACCATAAGAATACCCACATGCAATTATAGAGGTTTTCGTAGGCACAAAAGTTCACTCATAACATGTAAAAGGCAACAAGAAATACAACGCCAATGTAAAGAATCTCCTGATCGTACAGGAGTTGGCGCAAGGGTCCAATGATACTGCAAGGTGCTCGTATCACAATCAACATGTCAGTTGAAATCAGAAAGATTTGACATACAGTGAAAACAACGATATGACACATCGAAATGCATTCGAGTAAGCGTCAATACACTGTGTCATGCCTACCGGAATTAATGATCAATACTTGACAAATGTGTTGTTAAAAGCTGATACAAAGTTTGGTGGCCTAAACTCACAATTACATATAGAAGAGTACGTCTGTCATTCCAATCATCTAGAAGATATGCAATACATACAATCTCTCTGCAAGTACAGATGTATGTAAAATGTGTCACTCGTGGGTAGACGCAGAAAGACTTCAGTAAATGCAGTATCCTGAAGTCAATTCCAATCTATGAATGAAAACATCTACCTGCCTATCAGCAACAGTTGTAGAGACCGTACGACGTCGAGCCATCGTCGAAGACTCTCCAAATAATCTAAAAGTACCCCCGCGCATGCGCACCTTAATTTTTATACACATAGGAACACAAAAGGGATAAGTACGATCATAACCCGCATGGGCCCCGGCGAGCGTGTCGTAACAACGCACGTGACGTCTAGGGATGCTGCGCGGGTCAATAAATTTGAACCCGATCCTCCTATGCAAACAGATAGGAGTGGACAAGGTTCAACAAATAATTATAAAATGCCCCCAAACACCCGCGTGGGCCCCGGCGAGCGTGTTATTGGTACACACGTGACGTCTAGGGATGCTACGCGGGTTAATAAGTGAATTCGAGTTCGAGCCCGATCCTTCTATTCAGGTAGATAGGAGTTGACACGGCTCGAATTATTAAATAAATATACGGTTGCGAGGTCGACCGAGATATTTGTTTTATACGTTCATATTAGGCCTTCAAAGCCTATAATCAACAGAATTCACTTTCAAGGGCATAAAGTCTACGAAACTCAATCCTCTATCGACACCCCGATAGAGTCGATAAGGTTCAACCCATAAATACCAATGACCCCATTATACCCCGATGATGGCCGTGTTGGATGCAGATCTCAACCGGAGGGGTTTCCAAACACTCAAAATATTTCCTACATTCTCAAATACTTCCCAAACAATCCCAAAAATCCCAAAATCCAAAAATGTTTAAAATTGAAATTAAACCATTAACTACTCAAAGTAAAATCCATCCACCCTCTACAACAATTTGCCGAGGTGGACAAATTAAAAAATACTTCAGCTCACAAAGAGTTAATGCCTGGTCGAAAATATCACTAGGATCCATTCTCAAACAATCTCCTGCCACCAAGGACGTGGTACGAGTCCTCTAACCGGCAGTTTCGCCGCCAAATGGCACTGCAGTATAAACGTTTATGACTCGGGGCCCTCTGAACCAGGTGGTCGCCGCCAAATGGCACCATTATATTATGGTTATGGCCAGAGCCCGTATGCTCCCCAATGGCATCAAATCCTTGAGATATGAATCAATAGGATATGATTGATAGGGCACAAAGCCCTCTGTTAGCTAAGGTGGATTCAAATTTATCCCCTTAGGCAAATATTCACCCCAGGTCTACAAGGTACCCTTGAACGAAGCAACCTATGGCTGCCAACAAGGATCCTTCTGTCAGGTTGGGTCGACTACCTCCTCTGACTAAGTAGACCAGGGACCACGATGGCCCGGGACGACGGAACCATGGGATCTTGATCGGGTCTATCATCTACTCCCCCACTATTCGCTTTAAGTGCAAAATGGTGAAATTTCCAATTTTAAATATCAAATCTCCAAAATTTCAAACATTCAAACCATGTTGCTACTATATGCTAGATTCACGTGATTATACGTATCTGATCGACGACTAGCCTTAATCGAAAGTTCTCTCTCGTTACCGGGAGGGGTAATTAACTATAGGGGCTTGCGCCTATAGGAAGCCAGAACTCAGATTATAAAGTCCTCACAAAATGAGGGCGAAATCTCTGGGTAGTGTCTTATCTACAAACCCATCTGCCTTCCAAAATTTACCCCGGAATTTATTTCGTTAAAACTCCCCCCCTCGTAAAGCAAAAAGTCGGGCGGAGGCCGGGGCCGAATTTTCGGAGCCCACAGTTATACATTTGAGTGGTGCAACTTTTTCTAAATTTCATCTCAATACCTAAATCTTATAATTACATTAAAAAATACCTATGCATTCATTTACAATAAGAAGAGAGTTTCACTCCAGTATGTCACTTGACACTATAATTATATTCAAAAATACCCTTGCTTGCATTTACAATAAGCAGAGGGATTCACTCCAATGTGTCACTTGACACTAAAATTGTATTTCAAAAATCATCCTCCTACATGTATTTGTAATATCCAGAGAGTTTCACTCCAGTATGTCATTTGACACTACAACTGTATTTCAAAAATAGTATTATGCACACACATGAATACATCGTGCGAAATGCATCCAATGACATATATCCGCGTAGGCTCCGGCGAGCTTGTCGTAGATATACACGTGACGTTTGAGGATGTTATGTGGGTCAAGAAATGAGCTTAAGTTCAGGCCTAATCTTTTTATATGATTGGATAGGAGTTGACATGGCCCAAACTATTAAACAGATATACGATCGCGATATCGACCAGAATATTTATTTTATAGTTCATATTAGGCCTTCAAGGCCTATAACTAAGAAAATTTACTAATAAAGGCATAAAACCTACAACGAACATGATCCTCTGCCGGCAAGCAGGCAGAGTTGACAATGTTCAATAAATAAAAATAAAAATAGCCCATCAACACCCTAATGATAGCCATGTTGAAGGTAAATCTCAACTAAAATAGTTAAATCTCAAAAATCTATCAAAGGCACAAAGCCTATAATAAACCCGATCCTTCTATGTGACTAGATAGGAGTCGACACGGCTTGAATTATTAAATAGATATACAGGACAAACCCTAAGTACCCATGTATGTGCTGTCATGCTTGCGAAAAAAAACTGCATTTTCAAAATAGGTACCTCGAAGATCTATACACGCTTTTCATAGCGTAGTGGGATTGAAGAACCACGGCCGCGGTGTGACCCAACACCTATCATACACGCTCTTTGTAGCATAGTGGGAAGACCCAACTCTTCAAATTTCTCCTAAACGGGGGAGACACCGGGAGACTGCCGAAATCTCCAGTGAATAGAAGGCCTAACTTGAACAAAATGCAGGAGACTTTAATGAACTATAGGGGAACAGAACTCAACTCAAATAGCAAGGAGCAGAACTTGAACAAATAACAGGGGACCAAACTTGCACTTATAGGGAACAAAACTTAATGTCTAAAACCAAAACTTGTAATTCACAAAATAGCAAAAAAATAAATATATAAGCATGAGACTTACGATGAGCAAAACTCTGAACATTAATTAAGAATGATACATAATCTAATTACAAGCAAAAGTAAACAAACATTGCAAATCAAATGAGAAAAATACTAATTGATTGTAACATTTGTATAAGTCATGCAAGCGAACGTACTACGCTTCTGCAAATGAAGGAGGTTAACACGCATAGTATTTTACTTACAAGCGACTATAAGAAGCTTGTAAATGTTTATGGAAAACAATGAAAAACATACAAGTGAACATAATAATTCACTAGCTAATATGCATTTAGAGATGTACAAAGTTCCTAAATGATATTGTAAGTTGCATACGAATGACGGCAGTTGATGTTTGATGTTCACATAAGTCATACAAGAAGATAAAGCAATCCCTAAAAGTAGCAACAATAGATACATTACAAGGATAGTCAGCCCTCTGTGAACATATATATACACAACATATCATTTGCAAAAAAGAATGACATGTTTGCAATACATATGAGCTCCTATGAGCCATTGTAAAAAACTCCTCATTCATACATCAGTCCACCAACAGGCGATAGCTAGCAACATGCAACAAACACAATAGAGTCCTTTGCAAACGTACACAGTGTAGCATGCGATGAGTGCGAATACTTGCTGGCAATAATTGAAGATTTGTCGTATGCGCAATAATGACGATCAATAACAGGCAACAAGCATGTGCATTATATACACAGATCGTGCAAACACTAACAAGTAGCAATAATAGTGGCTAAGTGGTGGATGTGGTAGTCTCCCTACATTTAACATCAGTTAGCTTGCAAATGAATATATTAATTCAGTTGTAAGCAACGATAGTGGATAAACTACACATATGATAGTTTCCTATGAACATAAAGCAAGCATGCAAGAAAATGTAGCAACTTGTTAGTCAATGTGTATAGAGAAATCAGCGGTGAATGCATCTCATCGGCGGTCAACATCAACCTACAAGCAAATACACCAACTCCCCCTATAAGAAAAGGCAAATAACATGCAGCAAATGCGAGCACCTACGAGCTGCTGTAGGAGACCCATCACGTGCATAACTTATTATCTGCAAGCAAATGCAGGAAGAACTGTGGTAGATGCGAACACCTACTGGAAACAACGACGACAATCAACAATAGGCAATAGATGCTACAGTATCCTTGCAGTCAACATTTATTCAGTGTTAGACGAATACATTGATTTCCCCCGCAAGTAAGGGTGAGCGATATAAAAACTGTGGGCCACTGAAATGCAGTGTCACGTCACCGGATCCGCAACATGCATACAGGCAGACAGAAGGCGTCTACCAATTCTAAAATAAAACCCTATATACTTTAATATAGTAGTCATTTGTGTAGCTAATCGCTGCAAAAACACTCCCTCTCATGTATCAAAATACATACTTATGCATTCATAACATGCATGCATTTATAGTACATGGGGTATATCATACAAATACGCCATTATGCGTGCAAAATGCATCATGCATATGCAACTGTAACATATAGAACGCATTATGCAAATACACCACGTGCAACATGTAAAATTCAATATACATGCATACATGCGAATACGCTATGTATTACATGAGGGTGTCAAATTATCACAAAGACTTACTATGCAAGAAAATACACAATATATTAATACAATATTCATATGTATCATGCATATATATCCTATGCCATATTAGTGCAATAGGCCACTACATTGCATATTAAGTACATCGTATAGCATGCAAACGCAGATGCCAACATACATGATACATGTAGATGTGTCACATACATTTATTGTATATGTATGACATTCATATAAATGTGTCATGCAAAATGCATGCAATTAAATACCTGCATGGGCCACAGCGAGCGTGTTGCACACATGTGACTTCTGAAGATGCTATGCGGGTCAAGAAATGAACCTAAGTTTGAGCCTGATCCTTTTATGTGAATAGATAGGAGTCGACACAGCTCGAACTATCAAAAAAATATACGGTTGTAGCACCGATTATGATATTTATTTTATACATTCATATTAGGTCTTCAAGGTCTATTATAAGAAAAATTCACCAATAGAGACACAAAGGCGACAATAAACTTGATCATTTGTCAACAAGTAGATAGAGTCGACAAGATTCAACCAACAATGTAAAATTGCCTATAAATACCCCGATGATGGCCGTGTTGACAGAAAATCTCAACTGGAGGGGACCTCAAATATTCAAAAATGCCTCCCAATTCCCATAAAATATGTTCCATGATATTAATGTTTAAAATTAAAATCAAACACCAAAATACTTAAAGTAAAATTCATCCACACTCCGCAATAGTTTGATGATGTGGACAAATTTGAAAATAACTCCAGCTCACAAAGAGTGAATGACTGGTAGGGAATATCACTAGGATTCATTCTCAATCCATTTCTTGGCAGTAAGGATGTGGCACGTGTCCTCTAACCTGTGGTTTTGCCATCAAATGACACTATAGGTAAATGGCTAGACCGGGTGGTTTTGCCGACAAATGACACCATTGTATTACGGTCATGGTTAGAGCCCGTATGTTACTCAGTGGCTTCAAATTATTGAGTAATGAATTAATAGGATATGATCAATAGGGCACAAAGCCCTCTGTTAGCTAAGGTGGATTCAAATTTGTTCTCTTAGATAAATATTCACCCCATGTCTACAAGGTACCCTTAGATGAAGCAACACATGGTTACCGACAAGGATCCCTCTGTCAAGTTGGGTCGACTACCTCCTCTGACTAAGTAGAACAGGGACCATGATGACCCAGAACGACAGAACCATGGGATCTTGATTGAGTTCATCACCATTCCCCCCACCATTCACTTTAAGTGCAAGGTGATTAATTTTTAATTTTAAATATTAAATTTTCAAATACCAAACTTTGCTACTACTATACGCTAGATACTGCGTATCTATTTGACGACTAGCCTTAATCGAAAGTTCTCTCTCGCTATCGGGAGGAGTAATTAACTATAGGGGCTTGTGCATGGAGGAAACCTGAACTCAGATCATAAAGTCCTCAAAAGATGAGGGCGAAATCTCCAGGTGATATCTTATTCAAAATTCAATTTGCCTTATGAAAATTTGCCTTGGAACTTACTTGTTAAAACTCTCCTCGATGACCCGAAGAAAAAGAAAGGGGCCCCGGAGAGGCCGGGGCGCGAATTTTAGGAGCCCACAATTAGATATCATAGTTCAGTCCTCAAACATTTCATTCCAAGGGTCTGAACCCAACTTTTGTTTTAAGTTTCAGAGCTTTTAGAAAGTTAACTCTAATATTTTTGAAACTGATTCCAGCAAGTTTTCCTTTAACAAAGTTGTGCTATAATTAGAAATAAAGGAATAGCTTTGAAAATCAAATTTAAGACAGCCTATGTAAACTAAGAAGTTCTTTACTCATGGACCTTTCCACAAAAGCTGAAAAAACACAAAAATGGATGTTAATTAATAGCCTCAAACCTAGTTCAAATATTTTGAAAATTTTCAAAGGGGTTCATGTAACAAACCTGTGCAGATAGATTTTTAATCAAAAGAGACTGATCAATTTACTAATATGAAATTTACCATTCAACTGGCTTCCATGCTACTGGAAAATAATCGGAACTCAGTTCTGCTCCATTATCATCTGGAACATCTTTCCCTGATCTTCTTCCTGGAGCTCTGTCAAAATCTCATCATCGACAATGTCAACTTTCCTACAAGAATTATGCTCAATGTATTCACCCACAGAGATCATTTTCGACAGCCAAGCCTTCCAATCATTGCTGCGGTATTTATCCTCCTCCCATGTTCCTGATGCCAATAACTTGTAGACATAAACCTTTTTCTCCTGACCTGGCCGAAATGCTCTAGCAATTGCTTGCCTTGTTTTTGAATGGTTCCACTCTGAGTCCAATAAAACCACTCTTGATGCTGCTGTCAAGCTAATACCTTCGGCGCATGCAGATGTTGAAGCAATTAACACCTTGCATTTATTTCCAACATCTCCATTAAAGGAGTCCATGATTTTTGCTCTCAAGGAAAGCTCTTGATCACCTTGAAGAATTAAGACTTCCTCGCCCTTACGCCAACCCAAAAAAGCCTCAAAGAATCTGACAAGCAAACTTATAGGAGGAATGTTGTGGGAAAAGATCAGAACCTTCTCCCCCTTGATGATGGATTTATGAACAATGTCAAAGACAAACTTCACCTTGGAACCGCTTGTGATACTATCCTTGTACTTCTCAATTTTCTCTAGCTCAGCGTCATTGAAATAATCCTCAGCATGAGCCATGGTCTTGATCAACCATGGGTGGATAGAACCAACCGTGATGAGCAATTCCAATTCAATGGGATACCTTCTTGTAAGTTTTAGGCAGCTCTGCAAACGCACTAAAACTTCATGCTGGATATCCGTTGGCAGTAATACTATAGTATAAATAACCAAACCTGGAAGCCTGCCTGAATTGTCGTCTTCATAAATATCAATAAATCCATTTGTGATTTTGTTTAGTGCATCAAAACCTAGCTTCCTGTCATCTTCCATGTTAGATTCAATTTTTTCACCAATTCTTTGTACAAAAAGTTTTCTTGCCATTCTTTCCTTTCTTTTACTTCTTTTCTCAGATTTCTTATAAGTGTTTAATTTTTCTCGGTCCAACTCCCCGAGGACATCATCTACAAAGCTAGGTCGGGCCAAACAAAGGGTATTGAAATATTCCTCGAAGTTGTTCTGAAACAGTGTGCCGGACAGAAGTATCCTGGATTTCGTGTTCACTTCCATCAATTGTTTTCTTAGCTTGGAAATAGTACTTCTGGGATTGTGTCCTTCATCTAAAATCAAGAGCCCAGGACTGTTCTGCAATACCTTTGCCATGAATTTTTTGTGCTCATCTTTTGACTCCTTCTGCATCAAGGAAAAAGAAGAGTAACTCATCAAAAGCACGCTTGATTCTTTATGCCACTGCTGAAACTTTGACATACAGTCTACTAAATGCCTCATTTTCCTGTTTGGCTTTCTATGTTCCATAGAAGAGATTCTTATTTTCCAATCCAAATTTTCTTTCTGGAAGCTTTGAGCTGGATGTATTATATGTAAAGGAAACTGAACACCCCACTTCTCAAACTCCTTTCGCCAGACATAGACTGCAATCTTGGGGGCAAGTATCAGTGGTCGACTCCTTGGAAAAAGTCTCAAATAGCTGATAATAAAGGATATCAAGAGCAAAGTTTTCCCGGAGCCTGGAGAGTGTGAAATAACACAACCCCCTGTCTCATTGGAATGAATATCCATCTCTTTAGGTTTCAAAGACCCAGCAATATTCCTCCATATAAATTCAAAAGCCTTTTTCTGATGAGTATATAATCTTAATTTAAGCTCAGGTATCAAAGCCCAGACATTTTCATCTCCTCCTAATGAAGCCAGATCCAATTGTGTAATAGCATCACCAAAAGAACATGGATCCAAACAGTAAGTCCCTAGCATACTGAATCCCACTTTACCCAAGTGCTCCCTGCTTGTATTCCAGCTTTCACTCATCACCTGAACGAGATTTTCAAGTATTATCGTTACTCAAGGATTGAAACAAACATTTTAAAGAGAGAAGTTCTCCTGCAAGGACTCACAAATTGTGGCATAACATCTCTTATTTTAGTGTGCACATAATTGCACAACTGGCATATTATTCCAATTTGCTCATCTAGCTTGAAATCATGTTTGCATGCTTGATCACCATCTTCACTTGATAAAGGAACCGTCCCATTATCAAAAGCTTCAGAGTCCATCTCCTACTAGACATGATATAACAGTGTAAAACTATCACAAAATCATTCGCTTTGTTTCAAGGAAAATAAATGTCCAAGAAGTTCTAATCCCAATGCTTTCACTAGTAATGAGGTGATTTTGAGACATAAAAAAAAGGATATTGAGAAATGAGGAGAGGAAAAATTAAACTTCTACAATTGCACAAAACACGCCTTTTGCAGTTTCATAGTATCATATGAAAGAGTCAACAGTTTCTTACAAGGATCACTGATGTAAACTTTCTTTATCAGCTCGAATCCTAAGAACATGAAGGATTACTTGTTTCTTTAAAATACACTAAGATCGGAAATTCATGGTCAAATTCAAGGTTTTTGACATGATTCAAGTTAATAAGGGCCAGGGGATAGCCTATTCCAAGAAGGAGAGTGGCGCCCTCAAAGTCTGCATCTTAGGTTATAGATCTAGTATTCAGACTTAGAAAATAAAACACAATAGAGTTGGTCTTAATTATAGCATCAAACTTATGGCAGAAGAATTATCAAATAGGAAATGTTTGGCAGGGAAAGTGCCAAAAGGGGCTTCAAATATTATCTAGATTGAAGGTGGACTCATTAAAAAATATGAAGCACATTTTCAATACCAAAACCTGAGTGTTTTTTATTTTAATATACAAAATATTATGCTTGAACCATAGTGTAAACAGAAGCAAAGGTGACACCTTATGCTAACATGATTAAAATGAGAGTAGTTTGCAAACATTGTTCCCATCAGTGAAGAAGGCTAAAGCATTTAGATCAGTAGTTCAGCAATTCACCACCCATGATACCCAAAGTTTGAGCGTTATATAAAATGATGAAACAAGAAATCTAGATATCATTGCACTACCATATTTATAAGATCTTGAACATGAGAGCCACCAAAAGTCATGGTTTAGTAAACACCTTTGAAAAATATATATTTTATATATGATTAGTCCCTTAGATAAGATATATGCAGTGGCAATTAATCAATCTTCAAGCTTCCTTTTACAAGTGATATCTGTACATATTCCCATCCAATGTAAGCTTGTTCTTTTAGCTATGAGAATGTCCAAGCTTAGTTCTGTTGGTTTACATTTTCAGTGTTTCTGACAGCAGGGTTAGTAAAATGATGCTTCTACCTGTGGACTTGATGGTATCAAACTTCTAAGGATAAAATAGTGATTCAATTATTTGGGAAACTAAATTCAAAATAGAAGATTAAGGTGTGCATCAAAATGAATTTCCTCCTTCAGTAAATTTCACTACAAATGTGCTGCACAATTGCCAAAGCTATGATTATAGAGGTGCTAATGTTAAAGGAAGCACGCCATGCCTGCTGTTCAAGAAGAGCAAGTGCCGTTAGTGTATGCTCCATTTCTTTCCAGAGGTCTTCGTGCTCATCAATTTCAAATTGCTCCTCAGGAGATGGAGACCATTTAAAGTGTTCTTCTTCATCTGCAAATGGTTTTGCTGATTGAGAGCCTGGCTCAACTTCAGTTTCCATTTCATCCTCAATATTTCCCATGCATTGCTTTATTAGTTGGTCACACTCTGCCGCACTGAGAAGGAGCTTCTTTCTGTAAGAAAACCTCTTCTTATAAAGAGGATTACCGTTACGTGAAGATGGAATACTCCTATCACTTTTTCTCGGCCTTCCCCTGTGTTTCAGTACTGTTTTTTCTAAACCATGCTGTGTTAACCTATCTGGTGAATTATCAGGATGGACGTCACAGATGTCTTCACCCATTGTAAGTAGAAGTTGTGGTTGGACTTCTTTCACTTTCCAATCAAATGTCTTCCTTCTGTCTGCAATTGGTGATAATTCATATTCCTCATCGGAACTTCTTGGGACAACACAAAGCTCCCAGTTATCCAATAACTGTTCTCCCACTTCTGATGAATCTGATAGTTCATCGGAATTTTGATCCAATATCTCTACAATCTGCCCTGTATTCCTCGTTATACGGTCAAAATCAGGGGAAGAGTAGCTTGTAAAACGTTTGGGCTTAACCTTACGGCGCTTGGATCGTCTCAAACTCATGCAATCATACAAAACCTCGACATCTGTCTCACTATCCCCCTCTGTAGATCTGTTCAGATCAGGTTGGATATCCAGTTGCAAAGGTGTTTCTACTGCCATTTCTTTAATAAAAAACGGGTCAACTATTTTGACCACCGGCCTCAAATTTTCATTAAACCTATGGAAACACATGATCTTTATATCCTTGACAGGGTTAAGACGTGACATATTATCGTTAACAGACTCCTGCTTTCTGTTCAGGATTTGGTATACTATATTACTTTGTAATGATTTTATATGAAAACTGATTCCTTTTTGTATGGACAGGACAACTAGCCATGAAATTTCAGAAGAAACAATTCCGCTAACAAGTTTGCTTCTACTTGAGGAAATGCAGTCCTCCGAGTAGCTCCACAGGTTGAATTCATCTTCACAAGGTTCATCACTAAGCTTTTGAAGTATTGCAATCCTGTCGATTGTGACCATCTCAGCTCTTTCAAACATTATGTTCTTTCCAGTACCATTCAAAGCTCTTTCTCTATAGAGTATGACAGAAAAAAGGCAAGAACATCGACTTCCATGACGGATGGTCTTTTTTGATATGATTTTTGCATCATACCACAATGGCAACTGCAAGTAAATGAAAATTTTCAAACTACAAATGAATGTTAATAGATAATTGATTTGCATCTTACAAGCTAGAATGGTACAAGTGATCGATTATATTGATAGGGATTGTTCAAAATATGTGGAAAACAAAACATTCCTGCGCAAAATAGATAAACAGGGTTCCATTCATACATTTACGATGAAAAAGAACATGAACGGATTAATAATGTGCAACTTCTATGGGGGATTTTGTAACCACCTACATTTGGTCGTAGTCCTTCATCTGATACTTCTGAAATTGGACGAGTTGAAAGGACACAAACATCAACACCAACTTTTAGAAGGTGAGAACAATCATAAGCATTTGCTTTTCTTGATCGTAGACGGACATTGTCAAAACATATTTCATCCTCTACCTCTGAACTCTGGCGGCTGAACAGTATATAGGTTTTCCCCTTTCTAATTCTCACAAGATCTATTGCATGCCATGAACCATCATAAAAAACTTCAAAGGCTGCAAGTAGCATATAATATCAAATATCATATGCAGATTATCCATTTTGAAGATTTTATATAAAAAAGAAATAAGGGTGAATATGGATGTCTAGTGTGTCATCTACATAAGAAAGCAGCTCTATGGTACTATCATGCACTATCCAAAACCATAAACAGTTTATACATCAAGTTGCTAATTTAAACTTGAACTGTATGGTAAAGAAATCATCAACATTTCATAAAGAATGCAAACATCTAAAAGTTACAGTATCACAACTATATGTAATAACTCTGCTTCATTGCTTACGAATTGGACTAATTGGATGTTTTCTGCTTATTTCCTGCATCTCCTTCAACAATTAAACCTGACTCTAATCCTCGATGGCCAACATTTTGTCATAAGCCAAACATCTGCCATATAATGAATCATCTTTCATCAAATTAAATACCAAGAGATAAATAATGAATTTATGACAGCTTAACATGCCAAACCTGCTCGAGATTACAATACCCAGACGAACGCTTGCTTCTCAGTTCGATTTGCATTTCAGACCAATTTGTTCACAAAATCCTGTGATTGGAAGTCAAAGGCTGAAGATAAGCAAATGCATATAACAAGACAATGCTCAGATGAATAATGTTAACACTAATTTTTATGTAGTTATATAACATCTTAGTATCTAAATGACATCAAAATATGTCTGAAAATGTGTATTTTACTTTCAATAACTTCATATCGTGCCATTTTTTATAATACTTAGAGATTAAGATATCATATAAATAAATATAAGGATTTAAGCGCAAGATCTGATATGGATGTAAATCCCACACGCAAAATGCAGCTACAATAAGCTACTTCTCATGGATTGCATTAGGGTTCTCAAACAGGAGTAACATCTTTAAGCGCAACATTAGAAAAAATAATCAAATGCACACCAATTACGAACCGCACTTAGATTGTATGTGGATCATTAAACATGAAAAGAGCTTAAAACTGCTTTTAAACAAAACCGTTAGAATTAAAGCAGATCCAAGCTTCAGACTGATTGCATCAAGGAAAAGATCCGGGAAGTAGTTGAGTTAGCTACCGGGTGGAAGATCTCCGGTCAGATAGCCGCCGGCTAAGGAGTCGCGGAGGTCGGAAAAAAATTCTAGAGTTGTGAGAATCGAGTGCGCAGAAAGATAAAAGAGCTGGAAGTGAAAGATAAGACTTTTTTTTTTCCTATGCTTTCCCGAGAAAGAGATTCTTGGACGACGATGTAGCGGGGCCCACCTGTCTATTAGATAGATACAAAGGATACGTCAATGTCAGCAGGAAGTGGGGCCCGTTCCGCACTAAAACTAGTCTCTGCAGAGCAGCAGGAATCTGACGGCTGGGAAATAAGATAAAAGAATTTATAATATAATATATATATATATATATATATATATATATCAGAAAAATTATTCCAGAGCCCAAATTCCATTTACTATGTGAAATTGACGACAACAAAGATAAAAAATAAAAATTACAATTCAAAGGAGCGACCACAAGATAAATTTGATCTAAAATAAAGGCTTAACAATGCTTAAACAGCAAAGTTAGAAATCAACCTAATTATAGCATAGCTAAAAATCAAAAATACAGCTCAATAATGAAACCAAGAGATTAACTTGAGCTGCACCAAAATTTAGCAACGCTCGATATACGATTAATTAGAAGAAATTGGAGATATCACAAAAAATGGACTCAGAATAATTGAAGTTGCATCAAGAACCCATCAAAAATATATCACAGAAATTTCCTGACAAAAGTATGAAAATTAAAAATTGAGAACAATGTTTGGACTCAGAATATAAGTCAGGGTAAAATTAGAGTATGATCGGAGCAATGCACATCTCCCCTGGTTGCCATGAGGACCATCCAAAGGGGAGGGGTCTGGAGATACAAGAAAGTCATCATCGTCCAAGGCCAAAACCAAAATCCCACCATACCATGACATCCAAAAAGGAATAGTTCATCATAAAAGGGACAACAATAGCATGAAGGCAACAAAAAACTAGCTCGTTACAAATATAAACTTTGCATATCCCACTCATTGAGAAGTCATAGTGGGGGAACCATCTCAACCAATCAAATAGCAACACAAGCATGCCAAATGTGGGAACAAAAATTCAAAAATTGCAAGGGTTTTGAGAGAATATCCATTTTCCATTTATTAGCTTTAAGTAGAACAACTTTTTTAAATTTAGATTGAGTAGTAGAAGAACTTGCATATATGAAATCATATTTCCTACCATTCCTTTCCTTCCATATAAAATAAATAGAGCAGCATATGACTAGGAAAATGAAGTTTTGTAGTCTGAGGAGCTGTAGGGCATGTAAGAAACATGTTCGAATGCTTAGAGCAGGGTTGGCTTGAGAAAGAAACTATCTAAACTAGAGATGAGATCATTAATAACTGAGATAGAGTAATCACACTCAAAGAAGATGTGAGTAGTGTTTTTAGAGTTATATCGGCATAAAGAGCATAATGAGTCCACCTGAATATTTCTTTTACATTGAGCTTTAGTAGTTTTCAGCCCCCAATGATAGCCACCAAGAAAAAACTGAGAATCTTAAGGTATGATGCTTGTGCCAAACCCATTTGTACCAAGGATAATGAGTTTCACTACCACAGAAGTCTTGAATGTAAGAAAAAAAAGTAGCACAATTAGAATTGTACCACAATAAACATTTATGAGGGGATTCATGAATATAAATATTGGAAATATTAGCCTAGACATGATCGCTTAAAGCGCTAGGTAAACACTAAGCATCATTCATAATGAGATTAGAGATGGAAGCATTGGGAGGAAAATGTGAGAGAGGGAATTGTACACTTGATGATTAAGATAAATATGCTAGCATTGCTCCACCAATGATCTCAGAATAGAGAGATGAGAGAGTTAGAAGTAAAAACAAAGAAAAATCTATTTTTTATTCTGGCAGTTGTGTGACAAATATTTTTCCAGAAGGAGGCCTTAAGAGATGGCAATTTTCAAGGAGCATTATTTAGCTCTAAGCCAATAGGAGAAGGGAGTTGCATAGTTATAAAACTTATTAATAAGGGAGCAGTTATTAGCATGGTAAAGAGCATGAATTGAAGGCAAACCCAAACCACCTTTTTCTTTAGGTTTTTAGGTGTTAAGCAAAGATATAAGATGGAGCTTCCTTATTTTAATATTACCAAAATAGAGAAATCTAGCATAGGTTTTCCCAATAAATTTACCACATGACTTGGGTAAAATAGAGCCACATATCCAATAGGCAACAGTATTCTAGATTGTAAATCTAATGAATTGAAGCCTACCTATAAAAAGAGAAGCCTAGCTTTCCAACCAGCTAGGTGGTTAGTAATAATTTGCATAAGTGGATGGAAGTCAAATATCTGAGTTCTCATGAATGAAATAGGAAGGCCAAGATATATAAGTTTATGGAAGTGAGTATGGATGTTCAAAGTAGCACATATATCCACAGGATTTGGTGTGATAGTGGATATAATAAGTGAGCTCTTGCCAAGGTTTATGTGAAGCCCAGTGTAGGTAACAAATTGGGTAAGGATGCAGTTTAGGGAGTGACAATTTTGGGTAGAAGATTCACCAAATAAGCAGATCATATGCATATACAAGATGTGAGAGATAGTAGTCATCTTTTTTAATTCCCACAAAATTATTTTCAGCCTTTTCAAAGTCAATAAGATAAGAGAAAGCATCTATGACAATTCAAAATAGGTAGGGGCTAAGGGGATAACTCTATCTTAAGGCAGAGGATGAAGAAAATAACCCCTTAAGGCCACCATGAATGAAAATAGAAAAGCAAATATTAGTAATGCAGACCTTAATCAAGGAAATAAAACGAGTCAGGAATCTTTTTTTAACCATTTTGGCCAGAAGGAAATCCCTAGAAATAGAATTAAACGCCTTACGGATGTTATACTTTTAGCATAAAGAAGCCTCCTTTCTTCTTTCATTTTGAATTCCCCTAGTAGCTCAGTGGCAAGAAGAACATTTTGGTGAAGATTCTATGCTAGATAAAACCAAACTGATTTTGGATAGACTGCTAGCATGATTGGACTTAGGAATTAAAGCTTGAGCAATAGCTTTAACCATTATGGGAAGATAGCCCTTAAGGAAGAAGAATCTTATAAATTTGAAAGCTGAGGGCCCAACAATAGACCAAGATCTTTTATAAAAATCAAAGATGAAACCATTTGGGCCCAGTGTAGAATAAGATGGACTAGCAAATACAACATTTTTGATATCATCATCAGTTACAGGGTTGATAATGGAGGCAGCAAGGCTAGGGGATGAGAGAACTAGATGGGATGCGGCTAAGGTCAGATTGGGAGGGGGCGGGAACATTGTATAGGTTCTAGAAATGGTGAATGGTGGAGCTAATGGCCTCTTGATAGTAAGTGAAAAATCTAGCAAAGGTAGCAACAATAGATATTTTGTTGTAATTATGTCTTATACAAATTTTAGCATAAATAAACTTAAGATCTTCTTCTCCATATGTCATCCAAATTAGTCTTAGTTCTCTGAGAAATCCATATAGCGTAGGAAGAATTGCAATAAAATTTTTTACAGTTTATCTCTTTGAGAGAGCTGTTTAATATAGCATTGAGAGGATCATAGTTCAACTGAGAAAGGCAAGATTGTTGTTGCTTCTAGAGAACATAGATAGTGGTAGTAATAGAGTTAGAGTTATCCTATGTTTTAGATTTAATAATAGATTTGAGGCTTTGCATCTTGTTATACAAGGAGGCAATGGGGTTTCCAGCATCCTAGAAGTTACTATATTTAGACTGGTAGTTCTTATAAAGAAACCAGTGCTTGGGCTTGGGGCATTAGCAGATTGGAGTATGAGTGGGGAGTGGTCAGAGCAGTAGGGTTTCAAAACTCTACAGAAGGAAGTGGGTAAATTAGCAATCCACTAATCATTAAGTAAAGCTCTATCAAGCTTAATATTAATAGGGTTCTCAGGCCGTTGATTAAACCAAGTATAAAAGTTCCCAACAGTTGCTAAATCCTTCAAACCTATATAAAAAATGAGGGAGTAGTCCCATAATCTATTATTATGTAAGGTGTTACCCCCGACCTTATTAGTTTGAAATCAGCAACAATTAAAATAACTAAGAATAACCCAAGGGGTGAGTGTGTTGGAGTAATTATCCTAAAATCCCAATGTGTGAGTCTTTCATGTTGCATATCAGAAGCGTAAATAATGGATAGTTGAAAGGAGGTGTTAGGCCCAACAGATACAATCCCATTAATCATCTAACTAGAGAAAAAGTTAAGTACAAGACAATCTTTGATGAATTCCATTTAACCTAAACCCTTCTAGATTTAGAATAATCAAAGTTATGGTAGCTCTCTTCATTTTGTAAAATATTGTGGAAGTATAGAACTAAGGGTTGATGAGGGACAAAGCATGAATCCTATTCTCCAAGATACAAAGCATATCCAGGAATAACTAACGAACAAGTTCTTTACAACATATAACCTTTTTTAGGGCTATTAAAGCCCCTTACAGTCCAAATTGCTATAGGGGAAAAATTCATTCAATTTTTGAGGAGTTTGGTGGCGTCTTGGGTTGCTTTCCCCTTGTAGATTTAGGATTCAAAATAGCAGAACTCTAAGTAGTATCAGAGTCTCTCATGACAACAAAGTTTGTCATTTGAGATTTATTTTTGCTAGATTGGTGAACTTGGAGCTTGTTGGAAGTTATAACCAGATTTTGATCTATTTGGGAAGAAGAAATAAGAGGAGTTATAGAAGTGAGCGGATCCTCTGTATGGGAGTTGAGATTAGGGATAGAGGTAATGGCAGGTTGGGTATCATATAGACATGTGGAGGGGCTTGGGGGGATGTGAATTGATGGCTTAGAGGTAGAGGCGGGTATAATGGAATTAGGAGGCTTTGCGGTGTGGATAGAAGTCATGTTAGAGGGGTTAGATAGGTTAACCTAAGCTTATTTTGGTGAATTTCCTTGGGTATTGGAAGATCTTCATGTGTGTGTGTGTGTGGGGGGGGGGGGGGGGGATGTTGGGGTGGAGGTTTTCTATAATTTCTATTTATGCTTCTTCCTCTCTAGATGTTTTCAGAAGAGGGATTAGTGTAGATCTTGGATGGGTATAGTGTGAAAGGGTGAACTAAGGAACCACAGGTGTCACATTGAATCAGCTTCCACTCAAACTGAAGTCATAGGTTCATTACTTTTCTATCTATAAAAATAGAAATTTCTTTAGGATATGAGAATTCGTTAGTGATCAGGATGCAAACTCACATGAATATAAGGTGAGATTTGTTTGTTTGAGGGTATCAACTGCGAGTGGGCATCTTATCTTGCTAGAAATCTTGGAGATGCCATTAACATTCTAGAAAGAAAGAGGTAAATCATGTATTTTCAATGAAATAGGAATATAGGTGAAATCTTCTCTCTTTGGGCTAAAATGGGGTGACCATTTTTGTAGAATGAAGGGCTTCCCTAGAAGAAACCAGACACCACTAGACCATGCCATATCAAAATATTCAGGCGATGAGAATTTAAGCAGGGAAAAATTGTCACATAATGATAATAGTTGGCACTACGAGAAAATCAACATTTACTGTGGAAAATTTTGGTGAAAATTTTGATTCAATATATTGAATGATAGAAATAGTATTATGATGCAAAATAATTAGTTGTTAAATTTCATGTAGAAGACTTTGTGTAATATATGATGTCCTTAAACTCAAGTAATTAAAGTTAATTAATCTAAATACTCATTTATGGTTTATGTGAAGTATAAATATAAGTTTTAGAATATTTAATGGAGTTGTAAGTAGCTTGGATTGGGTTGGATAAGTGAAAATTCTATGTTGGAAAAATTATTTTGTGGGACCAACGATGCTAGGGTTGGTTGTGTTACGACATCGAGCTCTTAGGAAAATGGAGAAAAAATAGGTTTTGGGTGTACATTTTGGTGCCAGGGAAGCATCGCCACGATGTCGAGTCTTAGGTAAAGATGTTCTGGGAGAATATGAAAGATTCTGTGGTGTTGAGTCAAGATAGTGAATTTTAAATATTAAAATATCTAAAATCATTTGCACTAACTCATTTCACCTAGCCATTGCCAAAGAAGAAAAGAGGAGAAGAGGAGAGAAAAAGGAAGAGAGAGAGAGAGAGAGAGATTCAAAGGCTGAAACTTAGGATTCATGTATCGCTGTTTGGGATATTGAAGATCACCAGGTAAACTTTTGAACCCTTATCTTTGATTTTAATTTCCTTTATTTTTTAGAAATTTATGGATTAAAATGTGTTTTTCTTAAGTTTTATGAATTTTTTATCATGTAACTTTTTATATATTGTTGCATGATTTTCTCTGAACATTTTAACTATAAGAAATTGAATTTTTATTAGTTAGTTTTCCCTACATGAGTTTTTTAGTATATGATTTGATTGAGATTTTTTGGCAAATGCACTAGTTATATAAAAGTTTTAAAATGTTAATGTCAGTGTTTCCCTAAAGATAGAAATTAAAAGGGCTAATTTTAAGGGGTTTTATGTTTTACAAGTAACATGACTTTTACGAGCAATTCAAGCATTATCTGAATATTGCATGGGTTTCCTAATTTATTTACTATTTCATTGCATTGGCATCATGCATAACATGGCATTAGAGATATTCTGATATGTGAAAAGTGCACTCTATGATATATTACAAGGGCCCTATATATTATATTCTGGCCCCATCTATCTAGTGCAAATATGATAGAGATTCTAGCCCCACTTGTTGCAAGTAGGTGTGGGAGGTTATATAACATTATTTTTTTGATTCTAGCCCCACACACTATAGGCTGGTGTGGGAGGTATAAGGGAGACATAAGTGGGAGTTGAGTTATAAACAGACATCAGGACATATGTATTTTAATCATTGCATTATATCTTTGTTGATTTTTTTTAAAATTCCAGAGAACTTAGTGCCAAAGCCCAGCCAAGACTAGCACCATGACACCCCAAAGTCTCTTTTTTTTTGAAATTTCAAACTTTTCCAAATATCTAAATGGACCTCCGGGAGCCATATCAGAACATAATTAATCCGAGACACATGCAAAAGTATTTAAATATAAAAATTTAACAAATGACTTTGAATCTAGTCGAGTTAGAATGATTTGAACAATACACTAACTTTCCACGTCTGGTCCTCAAGCCTTCTAGTGCTCTTAGCATGTTTAGAATTGTCACAACAAAATTTCTTGGATATATAACAGAACCGCCCCTGGAACTCCTCAAATTCATACAGAGAGGCACAAATGCACAGTTAAATATAAATGGAACTATTTATAGAACTTCATAGATTTTCTCTACAGGTAACATTGTAGTAGTCACACTTAATAGTGTAGCTTAAACTTACTGATTCAAAATTATACCAAATTACTAAAAATTATGCGTAACTATATTTCAGAGTTTAATTATTTTATAGCACTATTTTCTAGTGCTTAGATATTTTCCTATTATTATAAAAAAGCTATGTTTCAAATTACTTGATAAGAATTTTATAAAAAAATATTTAAATGACCATAACTATGTTCTCTACAACATACACTACAGGAAAACAGTGAAATACCGGCGAAATTTCCGATGGAAATATTTACGCCGGCATCAACGACGGCATTTCTGGCGGATTTACCCGCCGGCACGTTTACGGCGTATTTTCCGGCGGCACTACCGTCAGTACATTTCCGGCGGCTAAACCGCCGGACGTTCGACGGTTTTTTCAATATACCGACGCATATTCTGCCGGTAATATCCGGCGGATATTCCGGCGGATTTACCGCCGGTTAATTAAAACCTGACAAGTATTACCGGTGGTTATACCGATGCCATGGCACTACCGTCGTTATATAACAAAAGTTTCGGGGTGAAAATTTCCCCATTTAAAATTTATCTAATTTTAAACATAAAAAAATTACATTTTAAATTAAGAAAATCTCAAAATTATTGAATTATTAAAAAGTGAGATAAGCAAAATGCAATCTACCTCGAGCTTAATAGCTTTCAAAACTAGGCTATGAAAAAAATGACTTGAAGTGGCTCAATGTTAGCTTTCTATCTCTCAAATTTCTCTTCTCTCTCTAGTCGGCTGCTCTAATTGGGTGAAATGAATTTGAATAATAGAAAAAGATATTTTTAATATTAAAGATTAACTGAGCGTCATGGCATCCAATCATGTGCACCACAGTACTCCCTCTAGGAGCCCACAACATTACAGCATAACCCCTTAGTACCTCAATATAAATTAATTTATCAAAATTCAAGAAAGTTTAGTGCCACGATTCAGCCTACCCAAGCATTGTGATGCCCTAGGAGAAAAATTCTTGATTTCATAAACACACACAAACCCCCATACCTGCTTCAGAATATATATACTTTTACATGCATACAAAATATTTCCAGACACATACATATAGGTTTAAATGCAAAAATTTGGTAGATCTCCTTTTTTGAATTAGGTCAGAACAAGTACAAATGTATCCTGATTCAGTAGATGTTATATAAGGGGAGAAAGGAAGGGAGAAAGGAGGAAATATGATAGAGAAAGTAGGGATCATGCAAGTATTTTTTGTAACTTTATGTAACATCCCCAACTCTTAACTATCATGATATTGCCCGCTTTGGCTGAAGGGCCTCAAGATTTTATTCTATTGGTGAACTTCTCAGGAGGTCGCCCATCCTAGAATTTCTTTGGGATGAGCAGTTAATTATGGAGTTTCTTAGTAAATTTTTACCATTACATCAAAAGGCACCTCGATGTTTAAGCTCCTTTTTTACTATCCCCCCCCCCCCCCACTTAAGTAATTGACATCTCCATCAACATCTTTATCCTAGAATCATTCACCAGGCAGATAGGATTCTAGAGGTGGCTCCTATGGTGTAACACTTTATCTTGTTGTTGACCTCATTTTTGTATGAGGTCACTAAGAATTTTCCTAGACTCCAAATCAATCTTGATTCAAGATTAATTTTAACTCCAGATCAATCTTGACTCCAGATTAATTCCTGAACATATTGACCTCATTTTTATATGAGGTCATTAGGACCAATCCAGAGTTTAGGATCTATCTAGACCCTAAGATTCTTCTAGAATACATACCACTATGATCTTCCCAGACCCTGGGTCAACCCGGTTGACCAAGTCAACCAGGGTTGAACCAAAAGGCCCCTTTAGGGCCTAAAAAGATAATCTGACTCAGATGACCATTTTGATCCTTGAAATTACCTCCACCAGACTCCATATTTCCAATCAAACCCAGGCCCTAGGATATACCTAGACCTTAAATCAATCTAGACCCTATGATCAATCCAGATCTCAAACCCATCTAGATTTCAAATTTATTCAATTCACAAATCAATCCAGATTCCAGAATTGTCTCAATTCTAGATCAATCCAGCTCCTTATAAAACTCCTGCCCTATCTAATCATATATAATCATTTAAATGATTATCATTTATTTAGATAATGCAAAATTAAGTAATTAAATCCAAAACCCAGCTTAAATCTAGATTTCTAGACCAAATCCAAATCCAAAGGCTTAGGTCCTAAAAGCCTTTTCCAGTGACTTTTCAAATACTTCAAACTCTAATAAAATGACCTTTGATTTAGAGTCTATCAATTGCATATTCATAGGATATGTCTCCAGAAGCAACTCTCCAAATTTGAGTTCAATCTGAGACCTCTATCCCTAGAAACAGGATTAAAGTCCAAATGCTATAAAACCTTCAAATATTTATCGCCTATGCAACTGGACTTGCCACATAGTGGATCTTGACCTTAGAGCCTTCTCCAAACCCTCTAATCACATCCAGGCCATTAATCCAGACATATTAAGTAGTAATCTACATCTTGGTAGACCTATTTTGACCCCTAGTTGACAAGAGGCCAAAATGACCAAAATGCCCCTTAGGAGTGTGAACAGGCATTTCAAACCAAATGATCTCCAAATTATATGGAACCTGTTGCAAATTTGATTTTGATGATGACAAACATGTCTCTATTGTGTTTTTGCTTGGCTAACCCGTTTCAGGCACAACAGATCACGAACAACTCAAGCCAACTCAAGATCGGGTCCAAGTGTGTCCAATATAATATTTTTCTTTTTCTTGAGTCAATTATAATGTAACTGATCCCCTAGCTAAGTAACCTTGCACACACACACTCAGGGGGAGAGCTTGAGTGAATTAGAGTTTCTGTTCATTTTTTTATTCAGATCGTCCTAGACGATATTCACATCGTCCTGGATGATCCAGTAAAAATAGAAACCCTAATTAGGGCGACCAAATTAACTGTGTCTGATTAGGCAGATCGTCCTGGATGATCCTTGGATCGTACAGGACGATAGGCTCAAATCAGAAATTTCCAGCCGCCAGATCAAGTTAGGCAAGTTCTTTTTTTTAGATATTTGATCTGATCGTCCTGGACGATATGTGTATCATCCTGGACGATCCAGTACAATCATGCCTAAATTAATCTGATAATTAAGGAAAGCAATTAATACTTGATTGATACGATCATATCGTCCTGGACGATCACAGGATCATCCCGGACGATCATGATCGTCTAGTGCATTTCAGCTGTACGTCCCGATTTGTGTTCAGGACGATTTGGGCACTTTTTGAACTAATCGTACAGGATGATATACCTATCATCCTGGACGATCAAGTCATTTTAAAGTCATCCAGCACAAGTTTCTCTGGACGACCCGAACTGTCTCCTGGACGATATTCCCCGATTTACACTAATCATCTCGGATGATCGCAGGATCGTACGGGACGATATGAATAACTTTTTGAACTGATCGTCCAGAAGAGCCAAATCGTCCAGGGTGAATCAGCTAATTTTGAACTGATCATACAGGACGATCTAGATTTAGGGCTATTTTTGAGCCCTCATATAAAAGATCTTTTTCTTTGTTTAGAAAATATCTTTTACCACTTTCCTTCCCAGAGAAACCCTAGAGAGAGAGAGAGAGGATCTTGTGAGGGGGAGTTAGTGAGTGATTCACTAAGGTTGCTCCAAGTAAGGATCAGAATCATCTTCTCTGCTCGTCATCTTCCGTCTAGTTGGTGTTCGTCGTGGGAGGATCATTCACAAGAAGATCCAGGGTTCTCATCTTGCTTCAGGTGGAAGCAAAAGGAGTCTGAGGGTTCTCTGCCTGCTTCAGGTGGAAGCAAAAGGAGTTCGAAGGTTCTCTGCCTGCTTCAGGAGGAATTAAAGGAGGTTAGGTTCTCTGCTTCACCTGGTGGTAGAAAGGAGGTTTTGTACAGGCTTCTCCGCCTTGCTGTGGGAGCAAAAGGAGAGACACTTTTATTTAGTGCAATACCCGGAGGGGAGGCTCCGGGGAGTGGACGTAGGTCAAGTTGACCGAACCACTATAAAATCTGGTTTGCTTTTCTGATTCTGTTTAGTACTTTACTTTTCCGATATTAACTGCGTGGGTGAATATCTGTGATTGATCTTTTCATTCTTGTTTAGTTGTTTCCGCTACTAAGAATCGAAAAGACTTTCCTGTTGCTCGTAAAATTTTTAAATAACTAATTCACCCCCCCTTTTGGTTAGCCTCGGGACTAGTTCACTAGGGCTTAACATCCCTATCGAACTTTCAAGTGGTATCAGAGAGGGATTCAAAATTTAAGTTTAAAAACTTTTGAATTTGATCCATGGATAACAATAACAATCGTAATACTGCTGAAGGTTATTCTATTACAAGACCTCCATTGTTTGATAAAATTCCTTTTGATTTTTGGAAAACACGCATGTCTACTTTTCTTCAGTCTATTGATTATCGTATGTGGATGTTAGTTAAGGATGGCTATGAAGCACCACATAGAATTATTAATGGTATTAAAACTAAACTCCCATTTGCAGATTGGACTTTTGATGATCGTGATTTAGCACAGTTAAATGCCAAATGTTTGAACTGTTTCTTTTATGCTTTAAAATTTGAAGACTATATGCGTGTTTCTACTTGTACAACGGGTAAAGAAATCTGAGATGGATTGTGTATAACATATGAAGGTATAACTGAAGTCAAACAGTCTAGGTTAAACATCTTATTGCATGATTTCAAACTTTTTTGCATGAAACCTAGTGAGACGATTTTAGAAATGTACACAAGGTTCACTCAAATCGTTACCTCTTTGCATGCTTTAGGTAGAGAACTTACAAACTACGAAAGAGTAAACAAAATTCTTAGATGTTTGCCTTCTTCATACGATGCTAAGATTACTATTATCACTGAATCTAAAGATTTAAATACTTACTCTATTGATAGCTTACTTGGATCACGCATTGCTTATGAGCAAGGGGTGAACCAAAGGCAACTTGATGCAGGTGAACGAAAGAAGGAGAAAACAGTGGCACTGAAGGCCAACGAGAGTGAGTCTAGTTCTTCTAGGTCTAATAGCGATGATGTTGCCTTAATCACTAGGCAATTCAAAAGCTTTCTAAGGAAGAAACATAAGAACTATCAGAAGTGGAATAAGGGTAAGTCCAGTAAAAATTTTAAGGGTTCATCTGATACTGTTTGTTTTGAATGCAGGAAGCCCGGACACATTAAGGCTGATTGTCCTTCACTTAAAGCTCATCCAAGCAAGGAGAAGGGTGAGGAGAAACCAAAGTTTAGAAAGGACAAGAAGTGGATTCAGAAGGCGTTCTGGGCAGACTCTGCATCTGACTCTTCTGAGACTGAAGCTGAAGAGGAGGAAACAAACTTGTGTTTGATGGCTGATGATCACCCTGGTCAGTCCGACCAAGAAGAGGTATGTGAGCTTACTTACGATTAGTTATTTGAAGTTTCTAAAAAAATTCATAAATCGTATAGGAAGCTTAAGAAAACTCATGCTAGTTTGAAATTAAACTATTTGACTTTGCAAAAAGAGCATGATGTTTTGATTAAAGATCATTCCACACTTGGTTCCAATTACATGTCTTTACTTGATGAATTCGATGAGTTGAATAAAAAATATTCTGATTTAGTTTCTGAGCATGATTCTTTGAAAACCACGCATGTTGATTTAGAAAGAGCGTTTAAAGAATTAGATACAATAGCATGTGAAGTAGAAAGTAGCAATGGAGCTTTAAAGTTTGAAATTGCAAGTTTAAATAAAGAAAATGAATTTTTAAAAGTGAAAATTGTTGCTTTTGAAAAGAATAAAAAACCACCTACTTTTGAACAGTTTTATGCACCGCCACCTTTTGAAAAATTGGTTGCAAGTTCATCAAAGCATGTTTTATATACATCTAGAAAGAGGCACTATCACTCACAACATTTAGTTAATTCTTTTCCTGGTGTTAGATGTTATTCATGTGGCATGTTAGGACATATTTCTCACACCTGTACTGTTCACCGTAGTACACATTGGGTGTGGAGGCCCAAACTGCCTGTTTCATAGCACAGCACGCATGCATTGCATTCTTCTTTTCATAAGAAGGAACCCAAACCTGTTTGGGTTCCTAAGACTAACATTTGATGATTTTGTAGGTGTGCTCTCACACAAGACCTCGTGAGAGCATGTGGTACCTGGACAGCGGATGTTCTAGACATATGACTGGAGATGCAAATCAGTTCATTTCGTTGGAGGCCAGAGCTGGAGGCAAGGTTACACTTGGAGATAACACCACCGGGAAGGTGGTAGGCTCAGGTATAATTGGTGATTCAAAGAATTTTATGATTTACAATATTTTGCTTATAGATGGACTGAAACATAACTTGCTGAGCATCAGTTAACTTTATGACAAAGGATACAACATCAAATTCCTGCCCACTGGCTGCATTTTAAGCTTAAATGATAAAGTTGTTTTGCAGGGGCAAAGGATCAACAACGTCTAGAAGCTGGATATAAGTTGCATTAAATCTGAAAATTCAATTTGCTTAAAAACTGCTACTGATGAGTCTTGGTTATGGCATAGGAGATTGTGTCATGCCAGTATGAAAACCCTTAGGAGAGTTACCCAAAAGGACTTAGTTAGAGGTGTGCCCAAGCTTAAGTTCACTAAGGATCACCTGTGTGATGCCTGTCAGTTAGGGAAGCAAGTCCAGTCCTCCTTTCACTCTGTCAAGGACATTAGCACCTCTAGACTTTTAGAAGTTCTTCACATGAACCTCTTTGGACCCATTAGCACTGCCAGCTTAGGGGGGAGAGTCTATGGTTTTGTGATTGTAGATGATTATTCGAGGTTCACTTGGGTTAAATTTTTGTCACATAAATCTGAGTCATTTGATGAGTTTAGATCTTTCTCTACTTGGATTCAGAAGAAGTTAGGATGTGAGATTGTTACCATCCATAGTGATTACGGAGGGGAGTTTGAAAATGAAATATTTGGAAGTTTTTGTGAGGAGCAAGGGATTAGTCACAATTTTTCAGCTCCTAGGACCCCTCAGCAGAACAGGATAGCTGAAAGGAAGAACAGGACCTTAGTGGAAGCCGCTAGAGCCATGCTTGTCGAGTATTCACTTCCAAATACTTTTGGGCTGAAGCGGTGAACACTGCCTGTTATGTGCTGAATTGGGTGAATGTGAGAGTCAAACTGAACAAGACACCTTATGAGATCATTAAGGGTACAACTCCAAATCTGTCCCACCTCCATGTCTTTGGCTGTAAGGTTTTCATTCTAAATAATGGGAAGTTACCCTTAGGAAAATTTGACCCCAAATCTGATGAAGGAGTGTTCTTAGGATATTCAAGTGTGGTGAAATCCTTTAGGGTGTTCAATAAGAGGACTTTGGTGGTGGAAGAAACAACCCATGTAGTGTTTGATGGATCTGATCCTAAGGAGTCTAGATCTGAAGTAGAAGATGAAGAGATTGTTGAGGTTACCCAAGGGGTTGGAAATACAAATCTGGAGGAAAGGGTAGAACCTCAAACCACACTGCCTAGAGATTGGAGATATTCTTCGAGTCATCCTAAAGAACTGATCTTAGGAGACCCTTCTGAAGGTGTTAGGACTAGGCATGGACTTAGGAAGGAAGTAAACCATTCTACCTTTATCTCAATGACTGAACCCACCAACATCAATCAAGCCCTTTCGGATGAGTTTTGGATTTTAGCTATGCAAGAAGAATTGAATCAATTTGTAAGGAATGATATTTGGGAGTTAGTAGAAAGACCTAGAAATCAAAGTATTGTGGGAACCAAGTGGGTCTTTAAGAATAAGATGAATGATTCTGGTGTGGTGGTTAGGAATAAGGCAAGATTGGTGGCTAAGGGGTATAATCAGATAGAAGGGATTGATTTTGAGGAGACTTTTGCCCCTATAGCTAGATTGGAAGCCATTAGAGTGCTACTAGCCTTTGCCTGTTATAAGGGATTTAAGCTGTTTCAAATGGATGTCAAGAGTGCCTTTTTGAATGGGGTAATAAAAGAGGATGTTTTTATAGAACAACCCCCAGGTTTTGAGAGTTCCAAATATCCAAATCATGTTTATAAATTAAAAAGGCCTTATATGGATTGAAACAGGCACCCAGAGCTTGGTATGAGAGGCTTAGCACATTCCTGTTAGAAAGAGAGTTTGTTAAGGGGAGCGTAGACACCACCCTTTTTCTGAGGAGATTAGGGGATGACTTACTCATTGTCCAGATCTATGTTGATGATATAATTTTTGGATCTTTTGATAAATATTTATGTGATGAGTTTTTCAAAATAATGAGTAAGGAGTTTGAGATGAGTATGATGGGAGAATTGTCCTACTTTTTGGGGTTTAGCATAAGGCAAACGGATGATGGAACCTTTCTCAATCAATCTAAATACACTAAGGATATTTTGAAGAAATATGAAATGGACAAAGCCAAGCCAATCAATACTCCCATGAGCTCCTCTGGTCAGTTAGATAAGGATTCAAGTGGAAAATCTATTGATCAGAAGAAGTATAGAGGAATAATAGGATCACTGCTTTACCTGACTGCTAGCCGACCTGATATCATGTTTAGTGTCTATCTTTGTGCTAGGTTTCAGGCTGATCCTAAAGAGTCCCACCTTATTACTGTTAAGAGAATTCTTAGATATTTTTTAGGGACCCCAAACCTAGGAATCTGGTACCCTAGGCACAACACCTCTTTTGAGATCATTGGATATTCTGATTCTAACTTTGCGGGGTGTAGGGTGGATAGAAAGAGCACCTCTGTGACTTATCAATTCATAGGACAGTCGTTAGTCTCCTGGTCCAGTAGAAAATAGAACTCAGTTGCACTTTCCACTGTTGAAGCTGAGTACATTGCCTTAGGGAGTTGTGTGACCCAAGTTCTTTGGTTAAAGCAACAAGTTTTGGATTTAGGTTTACCTGTTGGCACAATTTCTATTCTGTGTGATAATACTAGTGCCATCTGCATCTCTAAGAATCCAATCCAATATTCTAGGACCAAATACATTGATATAAGGCATCACTTCATTAGGGACCATATTACAAAAGGGGACATTGAGCTACATCATGTAGCAACTGAAAATCAGCTGGCAGACATATTCACTAAACCACTGGCCTTTGACTCATTCAGCATTTTGAGAACCAGATTAGGAGTGATTGATATAAATGCTTGATTCTGATGACTACTGATTTCTGATTATTCTGATTATTATTCTATTTTCTATTAGTTAGTTTTTTGGTTTTTGATTTGATTATTTGCTTTCAGTTGGTCTTATTTCTTCTGCTGATTTCTGTGTTAGCCCTGTTGGTAGTTTGATTTGAGTATTTACTTTGCTTTATTTTTCTACCTGTTCATCTCTTGCACTTACTGTGTTATGCTTTTCAAAGTCAGATCACTGCTCACTACTTCTGCTAAACTGAATGTCTGACTAAGAGTTTTACCTTGTTTTTATTTGGAAGCTGGTAAGCAGTGATTGATTCCATTGGATCTGTTAAAGGGAAGAAATATTGATGATTATTTCTCTTCCTCTAACTCCTTTACTGGTGTATTGTCTCTTTTGGATAAAAATCTTTTTCAAAATTAAAAAGTTGGTTTTTGAAATAGAGATTTATTTTATCCTCCTACAGTAATCTACCTCATATGGAAGTATTTTCAAAGTTTGAATCAGTATTAGGTTTCTTAATCAAGTGATTGCACTTATCATATGACTTATAATTTTTATTTTGTGAATTATCTTCCCTACTGTAGAGAATGTGTTTCTTTGCCTTCTCTTAAGTTTGGACGTTATTTTCACAGCTGAGATTCTTTAACGATTATGAAAGGAAGCAAGCTTACAAAAGATGCGCAGTGCGCCAACCAAATTGAAAAAGAGGCATAAAATGAGCCCAAAACTGAAAAGATGCGAAAATGCCAAATACACAAAGTGTATCAAAAATTAAAAGATATGTAGTGCGCCAAACAAATTGAAAAAGAGGCACAAAATGAGCCCAACCTAAGCTTTCTTCTCTTTCAGATCTTTAAATGTCTTAGAAAAAAATTTATGTGCCACTTAATATGTTCAAAAGCTTGAGTTTGGAAATCCTGATTTCTGATTTTTTACTTTGTAACACTATTATATCAGATATTTTTCTGGAACGAGGCTTGAAAGGATCTATTTTCGAATCTAATTTCTTTTCTTCTGAATTGGATTTTTCTTTTAAAAAAGATTTGCATCGATAAGGTGCCCGAGGTGGGAGTTACGAAAGTCAATTTTTCCAACTATTTTTGGATTTCAGCGCTGTCAATCGTCTTCTTATTGGTTTTTGGATCTCAAATCAAGGAAAAATTCTGATTTACTCGAGCGGCTTGATTTAAAAAAATGGTGTTTTTATGTGTTTTGTTGTGAGTTTTATTCGTTTTTGTTTTGTTTAAATTTCATGATTGTATTTTTTGGTTTATGTTGTGTAGTTCCTGTTTTTCTGTTTTGTTTACACTACTTTATTTTGTACTGATTGGTTCTGTTGGTTTTGTTTACCCCCACCTCCTTTTTATGATGTCAAAAGGGGGAGTCAGTACTAGTTTTTATTCCTGTTTTATTTCAGTTGTAGTAGCTTTGTTCCTGTTATATTTTATACTTGTGTGTGTACTACTTTGATTGTTCAATAAAAATAAAAAATAAAAAAAATTTCAATCTCTTAGTTCTTGTATTTTTAAACTACTGAACATAGGTTTGCCATCATAAAAAAGGGGGAGATTATTGCATATCTGGTTTTGATGATGACAAACATGTCTCTATTGTGTTTTTGCTTGGCTAACCCGTTTCAGGCACAACAGATCACGAACAACTCAAGCCAACTCAAGATCGGGTCCAAGTGTGTCCAATGTAATATTTTTTTTTCTTGAGTCAATTGTAATGTAACTGATCCCCTAGCTAAGTAACCTTGCACACACACACTCAGGGGGAGAGCTTGAGTGAATTAGAATTTCTGTTCTTTTTTTTGTTCAGATCGTCCTAGACGATATTCATATCGTCCTGGATGATCCAGTAAAAAAAGAAACCCTAATTAGGGCGACCAAGTTAACTGTGTCTGATTAGGCAGATCGTCCTGGATAATCCTTGGATCGTACGGAACGATAGGCTCAAATCAAAAATTTCCAGCCGCTAGATCAAGTTAGGCAAATTCTTATTTTTAGATATTTGATCTGATCGTCCTGGACGATACGTGTATCATCCTGGACGATCCAGTACAGTCATGCCTAAATTAATCTGATAATTAAGGAAAGCAATTAATACTTGATTGATACGATCATATCATCCTGGATGATCACAGGTTCGTCCCGGACGATCATGATCGTCTAGTGCATTTCAGTTGTACGTCCCGAACTGTGTTCAGGATGATTTGGGCACTTTTTGAACTAATCGTACAAGACGATATACCTATCTTCCTGGACGATCAAGTCATTTTTGAGTCGTCCACCACAAGTTTCTCTAGACGACCCGAACTGTCTCCTGGATGATATTCCTCGATTTACACTAATCGTCCCGGACGATCGCAGGATCGTATGGAATGATATGAATAACTTTTTGAACTGATCGTCCAGAAGAGCCAAATTGTCCCGGGTGAATCAGCTGATTTTGAACTGATCGTACAGGACGATCTACTGATCGTCCTGGATGATTTTGGCCGACCAGTTGAGATTTAGGGCTATTTTTGAGCCCTCATATAAAAGATCTTTTTTTTTATTTAGAAAATATCTTTTGCCACTTTCCTTCCTAGAGAAACTCTAGAGAGAGAGAGAGTTGGGAGAGAGAGAGTTGATCTTGTGACGGGGAGTTAGTGAGGGATTCACTAAGGTTGCTCCAAGCAAGGATCAGAATCATCTTCTCCGCTCGTCGTCTTTCGTATAGTTGGTGTTCGTCGTGGGAGGATCGTTCGCAAGAAGATCCAGGGTTCTCTGCCCGCTTCAGGTGGAAGCAAAAGGAGTCTGAGGGTTCTCTGCCCGCTTCAGGTGGAAGTAAAAGGAGTTCGAAGGTTCTCTGCCTGCTTCAGGAGGAAGCAAAAGGAGGTTAGGTTCTCTGCCTTACCTGGTGGTGGAAAGGAGGTTTTGTACAGGCTTCTCCGCCTTGCTGTGGGAGCAAAAGGAGAGACACTTTTGTTTAGTGCAATACCCGGAGGGGAGGCTCCGGGGAGTGGATGTAGGTCAAGTTGACCGAACCACTATAAAATCTGGTTTGTTTTTCTGATTCTGTTTAGTACTTTACTTTTCCAATATTAACTGCTTGGGTGAATATCTGTGATTGATCTTTTCATTCTTGTTTAGTTGTTTCCGCTGCTAAGAATCGAAAAGATTTTCCTGTTGCTCGTAAAATTTTTAAATAACCAATTCACCCCCCCTCTTGGTTAGCCTCGGGACTAGTTCACTAGGGCTTAACATCCCTATCGAACTTTCAGAATCACTTCAAGCAAATTTTAAATATCAAACCATACCTGTTGGACCCAAATCCAGACCTTGGGTCAACCTAGTTCACCAAGTCAACTTAGGTTGACCAAACAGTCTCTTTAGGATTCAAATAGTCATTTTGACTAATTTGAACTCCCTAAATCTTAGGACCACCTCCACTAGTCTCCAAATATTATTTCAAATTTGTTGAACCTAATTCCAACTCTTGGGTCAACATAGTTGACTAAGTCAACCTAGGTTGACCTAATGACCCATTAAAGGACCAAATAGTTTATTTGACCCAGATGACCGTTCCAGACCCTGAAATCATATATACTAGATTTCATTTGTCATTTTAAATCTGTCCAACCCTAACCTAGGTCTTGGGTCAAACTAGGTTGACCCAACCAACCCTTAAGCCTATTTCTGCCCAATCAAGCTCCAGTTTAATTCCTAATCCTCTCAAACACACCTTATCATTTCTCCTACTGATTTAGGACTTGATTTGACCCTTATCCCAATCAATAGTTGACTTGGTCAACTGGGTCTATGAATGGTCAAAATTGGCCTATGTGACCTATTTCATTGCACCTAGTCAACCCAACCCATTTAAGCTCCAAATTATCTTCAAACCATAGCCTAAATGTGTCCCATTCCTTGGCTAATCAAATCTAATTGATGTTGACTTAGTCAACCTATACCATTTAGTCAAAAGTCACATCAAGCTTTCATGTTCTCATTCAAACTTCAATTGCTAGAAATTAAACCCCTTTTATTCATCACTTCAGCACTCAATGCTCTCCCATTTTCCACATCAGTAGTTTATTTGAATGTTGACTTCAACATTGTCAACAATCAAGTGAATGGGTTAAAAATGGCTAAATCTCCAATTTAAGCTAACCCACTCTAACCCAAACCTCTCGAGCAGTCCTAACAGTCATTAGAACATTCCTAGAGCTATTCTAAGACTTTAGATTAAGATCCAATGGCTTGGATTAATCCCACTTGCTTCAAAAGGACAAAGAACACTATCCACATAGGATGTACCCTTGTCCTTTATTCTCCTACTCCTACTTACTCCCCAGCACACTTGGCAGCATCCTAGGAGCCTACCAAATAGATCTTAGCCACCTATTTGATCAAATGGCATTTGAATAGGGCAAACATTCATTTTAAGCTGCATTATTCAATCAACAAATCTCTCACTTCTTCAAGCTCCCCCAGCCAAACTCTCAGTTTGTTCGAGCTTCCCAGACATCCCTCCACTAATTTCAAGCCTAATCCAACCGGTAAAGCTTACCGGTGGCAGGTTTTCTTGCGAACCAAGTTCAAATCCATCCAAGGCTCATAGCATCCAATCCAAGGTGTTTCAAATTGCGATTTCTTCAAGGGAAACGTACGAGGATAGTTTACAAGCTCAACCGAATCAAGATCTCAAAGTTTTAACTGTTAGATTCCTCTAAAACTCAAACCCTAAGTCATATACTTAGCCCTAATTAGCATTTAATTAAGTGATTATTTGACCGTTATAAATGTTCTCCATTACTTCTGTTCATACATGTAACTTAAGTTTAAAATTTCATTCAATTTGATCCACTAGTTTGGGAGAACAAGTCAAAAAATTGATTCTAGGGTGTCTCGGTGGTATGTAGTAGGTGTGCGAGATCTCCACCATTGATTTTCTGATCAATGGCAGAGATCCCATCATTCGGTGGCTTCTTTCAACCACGGATCCGATCTCACGGTCATCTGCTCCGTCCTGCTCAATCTGCGTCGTTGATTTTAAAACGTGGAGGATCTAACGGCGAAGTATCCGAGCTGACTCGGATAAGTTAAATCGTATTCATGGTGTAATCATTATGCGATGATTTCTGGTGGCACAATCAAGTAATCATTGCCACAGTTTTGAGCAGCCAATCCACTGCTGATGCGTGTCCTTCCAGCCGTCGCCGGCGCTGCCGTGTGATTAAATTGATTTAATTAATTTAAAATCCTTTTTTTTAAATATTATATATCAATATTTTCTAGAAAATTAAGTACTTTAAATTAAAACTAATATTAATTTAAAATATTGAATTAATTTTAAATTATTTTAAGTATTAAATATTAGGTGTTTTAAATTCACATGTAATTAAAAAATATATATATATATACTTAAAATATTTTCAAAATTTGGTTTATATATTTTAAATTTATTCTGTGATTTTTATAAGACATTTTAAAACTTATATTAATTTAATTTTAAAAATATATTCAATATTGTTTATATTTAATTATATTAAATATAATGTTTAATAGTTGAACTATTCAAAAAATAATTAAAATTCCAAATTTAATTAAGAAATATTAATATTAATATTAATAATTTCAATAGTCAAAATATTTTTAATTTAAAATAACTTTTTTTAATTTTGGTTTAAAATATTAAAATATCTTTTAAATAATCATTAAATATCAAGTTTTTTTAATATTCAATTAATATATAATTAAATTTAAAGTCAAATAATTTTAAATTTTATAGAAAATTATTTTAATAACTCTAGATTTTTAAAAAAAAAATTTATGTTTAATTAAAATTAATTTAAGCATTATTCTAGATATTAATAATTTTAAATTATTTTAAATATATTTAATTAACTTTGAAATTTAAAAATTCAAAGTAAATCTATTTTAAATAAAAAAAAATGCATAATATCTCAAAATTTCTAGAATTTTAATCACTTTAATTTAAAATTAATTTCAAAATTAAAATTTTATTTTTTTCAAATAATTTTCTTTATTTGATTATTTTTAATATTTAATTAATATTTAATTTTGTATTATATTAAATATTTTGAAAATTAAAAGTTTATTTTCAAATTATTTTAAATAATTAGTGGATTTCTCAAAGTATCTTAAAATTATTTAATAATATTTTGATATTATGTTAATAATAATTTAAAATATTAATAATAAAGCTTTTATTTTCATATATATAAATGTATATGTAAGTATTTTAAAATTGTATTGATATATCATCAAAGAATTATCTTGATCAAGCACGAATCTCGAGGCAAAAACCAAGTTGGAAACTTCAAAAATTAATTCAGAGACCATCTAAAGTTTGATTTTAGCAAACTTATAAACGAACTAAACATCTCGGAAATACAAACCCAACGACACCAAATTCAACTCAATCCGAGCCCAAATGAGTGCAAATCAAAGACCTAAAGCACGTTTGGAAGGTTCAATCCATAATTCAAATTACCAAACAGCTTCCAAAAGTGATATGCTTATAACCAAATCGAGTGGCTCGACGAGACGAATCCAACAAGCCCAAGATCGTCAAATTCTGATATCATTAAGACCTTCAAATGCTCAATAAACAGTTTATGATTAAGGGATTCAACATCGGCCGTCCATTCGAACCACTCACAATTTACCCTTGATCTTCTTATTATTTACTGGCCATGCCACTCTCAGAAAACTATAAATAGACCCCTCATTTCTCTTAAAAAGGGGACCCAAGAAAGAAGAGAAGAGAAGGAGCCAAGAAAGAGAAAAGAAGGAAGAGAGCTTTCTGGCCACCGGACTCCTCCTCGACCACCTGACGCCGGAGTTCTGCCGAGCCACCACCGGAGGCCGGAGTTTTGCCTGACCACCACCGGAGGCTAGAGTTCCGCTGGACCACCACCGGACGCCAGAGTTTCACTGGCCACCATTTGACGCTGGAGTTTCGCCGGCCACCATCAGACGCCGGAGTTCCGCTGAACCACCACCTGACGCCGGAGTTCCGTCGGACCACCACCTGACGCCGGAGTTCCGTCGGACCACCACCTGACGCCGGAGTTCCGCCGGACCACCACCTGACGTCAGAGTTCTGCCGGACCACCACCTGACGCCCGAGTTCCGTCGGACCACCACCTGACGCCCGCGTTCTGTCGGACCACCACCTGACGCCGAAGTTCCCCCGAACCACCACCTGACGTTGGAGTTCAGTCGAACCTATAGTCAATGCCGAAGTTCTGTTGACCGCCACTTGACGCTGGAGTTACAGTCGACCTCTCAACGCTACTGGATTTTTTCTCTCTACTTGTAATTGAATTTCAATCAGAGAGTGGATAATTATAATCTGATCGTCCTCAACTTTAAGGACGAGTCAACCACTTGTAACCAAAGCAAACACTAGTAGAATCCTTTCAACTAGGCGTGGCCCCATGGTTTTTTCCCTTTCCGGGGTTTTCCACGTAAAAATCCTGGTGTTTCATTTTCTTCTGTTTGTGTGCTAGATATACGTACAACACTGAGACCAAAATTTTCTAACTCTATCGCTGCGTATATTCTAGCTACCAACAGTTTGGCGCCGTCTGTGGGAAACACTATCCCACAATTCTGAGTATTATTTCGATGGCCAACAGGCGTAGCAATTGTATTATGGGAGCCTCCCTCTCCAACACCCATCAATCCAGAAACCTATCTATAAATCATGGATGCCAAGTGTCTGCCTCCTTTTATCCTGGGGGGCAACACGTTGCTGGAGAAGAAACTTCAGGACCTTCCCTAGAAGAACGTATCTGAAAGATGGAAGAATCACAAAATGAGATTCTACAACTCCTGCGAGAGACTCGACAACCGGCGCTAGCACCACAGGAGGAGGTTCTTCTCCCTCGAGATCCACCACTGGTCGAAGCTGTTCAACTCGAACATCCTCAAGCAGAGATTCCTCTTCCTCTGCCAAGGAGGCATCTGCAGTCACATCAAGACAACGAACTGGCTGACACACAAGTTCTACCCATCATTCACATATAGGTCGGCAACCTCGCATTCCTCTGGACTCCCTGAAGAGTTAGCCCGATCTCATGTTGCTGAGCTCCCTCGCAATGCCCTACGCCATGAATTGTGACGATTGGTCTGAGAAGAGTTCCCTACATGAGGGATACGGCAACCCCTTTGTTAGTGAGACTTCTAGGAGTCATCACCCCTGACAGAAGGTATTCTTCAACACCCTATTCTGGCAGGATTTAAACTACCAAGCATCGATTCCTACGACAGGACATCCGACCCGTATGAGCACATCGATCATTATAGAACCATCATGCATATCCAGCGAGCATTTGATGCACTCCTGTGCCAAGTTTTTCCTGCTACCCTCAAAGGACAAGCTCGAACGTGATTCTATTCACTTCCAGCTGGAACGATCCCTATATTGGTCAAATTGGCCAAAGTGTTCGTCGAATAATTTGTTGCAAATCGAAGAATTGTTAAGGATTCTTCTCACCTTTTTGGGATCTGCCAAAATGAAGGAGAATCGTTAAAGAAGTATTTTCAGCAGTTTTCTACCGAGGCTCGACAAATTCCAGGAGTGGATCCTGAATTGCTGAGAGGAGTCTTTCTAGGAGGCCTTCGTCCTGGCCCTTTTTATTCGACACTGATGTGAGACACGGTTCATTCGTACGCTGACCTGATTCATCGTGTGGAGGCACAAATCTCTGCAGATGAAGCTATAAATGCTCATAGAAAGCAATTTGAGCAAACAAATGGAAAATGGAAAAGTGCACCTAGGATGGATAATTCATCCTCATAACGAAAGAAACAAGAAAAGAGTAATCTGCCTCATAGACCTCCAATGCAATGACGGGAACCACGACAGGAGAAGGAGTATACACCACTGAATGTATCTCGGGCAAATGTGTTGATGTCCATCCGATATCAGGAGAATGTAAAGTGGCCTAATCCTTTGAAGTCGAATATAGGGAATCAGGATTAATACTGCCATTTTCATCGTAGTCACAGCTACACTACCGAAGCCTGCAAGCAGCTCAGGGATGAAATTGAAAGGCTTATCCTCCAAGGTTATCTTCGACGGTTTATTCAAGATCCACCTACTCGAGAGGAAGCTCATTCCTCTGGGGGAAAAATCAGAAACAATAGAAACAACTGTCGAATAATCGTCAAATAGTTGGTAAGATTGAGACCATCGCAGGAGGACCCGCATTATCTAATCAGATCTTTCTAGCTGTAGATAAAAATTTGACACCAAAGAAAGCTCGTATCGATCATTCTATTACTTTTGATGATTCTAACTTGGAGGGAGTAAAAACCCCTTATCAAGATCCACTTGTGATTAATGCGGGGATAGGTGACCCGTGTTACAACGTCAAAAGAATTTTTGTGGACAATGAAAGCTCCGTAGATGTCCCATTCTGATCTACTTTTCTCAATATGGGTCTCACCAGAGAAAGGCTTCATCCTGCTGTAGGTCCATTAGATGGATTTGACAATCAACCTGTACAAGCAGAATGGACAATTAGTCTCCCTGTTATGCTTGGAGAATTTTCTCGATAGACTACACATTCCATTCAGTTCATTGTAGTAAAGTCATAATCGGCTTACAATGCCATTTTTGGAAGGCCACTCCAATCAATTTTTGGGATTTTCACCTCCATCCCCCACCTCAAATTGAAGTTTCTTACCCCAACAGGAGTAATTATAGTACGTGGAGATCAACAAATAGCACAAACTTGCTATCTCAGACAAGTTTAACCACACCCAATAGTTATCATGAGCATCGAAGATTTTGATCTCCGGAGTAAGGATATCCCACAGAGGGCTTCTCATGTAGAAGACCTCACTACTGTATCTATATCAGAAGAACACCCTTCAAGGACTGTGCAGATTGGGTCTCTTTTCTCAGGTGAAGAGAAGAAAAACTATATAGACTTTCTACGTAGGAACCAAGATGTTTTTGCATGTAGTCCAACAGATATGCCTGGGATAGACCCTGAAGAAATTGTGCATTCTCTCAAAGTCAACCCGACGTGCAAGCCAGTAGTCCAGAAGAAACACAATTTTGCACTTGATCGTTAGCAAGCAATCGAGCATGAAGTGGATAAGCTTTTGAAAGCTGGATTGATACGAGAAGTCCACTACCCCACTTGGTTGGCAAATGTCGTTATGGTATGGAAGTCAAGTGGAGCTTGGAGAATGTGCGTAGACTATACAGATCTCAATAAAGCCTGCCCGAAGGATAGTTTTTCGCTTCCTCATATTGACCAATTGGTCGATACCACCTCCGGACATCAAATGTTGAGCTTTATGGATGCCTACTCTGGCTATAATCAAATAAAGATGAATCATGCTGATGAAGAGGCAACAGCCTTTCGAACAGACAGGGGGTTATACTGCTATCTAATAATGCAATTTGGGCTCAAAAATGCTGGAGCCACATATCAATGTCTTATGAATAGGGTTTTTAAAGACCTTATTGGGCGCTCTATGGAAGTATATGTTGATGATATACTGGTGAAAAGTCTTAAGAAATGCTAACGTATAGTTGACTTGGAACAGTACTTCCACCTTCTACGACGCTACAACATGTGACTCAACCCTGCCAAGTGTGCTTTTGGAGTCACCTCTGAAACGTTCTTAGGGTTTATGGTAACCCACCGAGGAATTGAGGCGAATCCTAAAAAAATTAAGGCGCTAAGGGATATGGTGCCCCCAAGGAATATCAAAGAAGTTCAGAGACTGAATGGAAGGATCGCAGCACTATCTTGTTTCTTGGCTCACTCGGGAGATAAATATCTACCATTCTTCAAGATACTCAGAGGTGCTCATAGATCAGGCTTCCAGTGGACTGATGAATACCAAGAAACCTTCGAACAGCTACGAGAGTATTTGGCATCTCCGCTACTACTTTCTAAACCAATACTTGGAGAAAAGTTATATTTGTACTTGGTTGTTTCTACCCATGCAATCAGTTTGGTCTTGATCCGAGAAGAAAATACTGTATAACATCCCATCTATTATGTTAGTAAGATCTTATCTGAAACAGAGGGACGTTATCCCCTAGCGGATAAAATAGCATTGGCATTAGTTTACTCTACTAGGAAACTACGCCCTTACTTTCAAGCACATACAATTGGAGTCTACAAAAATCTGCCATTAAAAAATATCCTGCAAAAGCTAGAAGCGTCTAGCAAGCTCATCAAGTGGTCTGTAGAACTGGGAGAATTTGATATCCACTACCTACCTAGACCTGATATAAAATCTCAAGCACTTGCAGATTTTATAGTTGAATGCACCATTCCTGTATCTAACAAGCCACCAAGTGCTTCGCCCTCTTCCCCATGTTGGACGTTGTATGTTGATGGAGCTTCTGAAAGTTCTAGAGTACGGGCTCCGACTTAAATTCCCTGCAACGAATAACACAGCAGAGTACGAGGCCCTTATCGCTGAACTGAGGCTGGCAATCGAATGCGAGGTGCAGAACTTGGTGATTCACACTGATTAGTAATTAGTCGCCTCTCAGGTGGAGGGGGAATCTGACATCCACCACCCGCAACTGGCCCAGTATTGCAACATTGTAAAGTTGCTCTTAGCCCATATAAAAGAGCATCAGATCATCCATGTTCTCCGAGAGCAAAATGCACAAGCAGATGCACTTTCTAAACTTGCTACAGCAACCACTAGAGATGTCTACAAGAGAAAGTGTATCGAGGAGATCCACTTTCTAAGTATCTAAGGTCCGTGGGTCATACAGTCAATCGATGAATCAAGAGAGGCTTCTTGGATCGATCTCATCTTATCTTTCTTACAAGATGAATTACTGCCTGAAGACCCCATATATGCAACACGACTTCAGAGACATGCAACAAATTTTACTATTATTGGTGGCGAGTTATACAAACGATCCTTCACCGGACCATACCTTAAATGTCTCCCACCTTTAGAAGCCGATTACGCACTCCGAGAAGTTCATTCAGGAGTATGTGGGGAACATCTAGGAGGAAAAGCATTAGCCTACAATATCTTGTGATAGGGATTCTATTGGCCTACAATTAAATTGGACGCACTTAAATTTACTCAAAAGTGTGAAAATTGTCAATTGTATTCCAATCTCACCCATACACTAGCTCTGGAGCTCGCATCATTTCAAAGCCCCTGGCCTTTTGCCTAGTGGAGAATCAATATAATGGGACCTTTTCCTATAGCCACTTAACAGTGAAAGTTCATCATCCTTGCTGTAGATTATTTCACCAAATGGGTGGAGACGGAACCTCTGGCAAAGATTACTGAAGCCAATGCCAAATAGTTCATGTGGAAGAATATAATTTGTCGCTTTGGCATTCTTGCAAGGATCATCACTGATAATGGAACACAGTTTACTAGGAAGATCTTTACGTCTTTTTGTAAGGATTTTTACATTCAACTAGTCCACACAGCTGTCACCCATCCTCAAGCAAATGGGCAAATGGAGGTGATGAACCGGACAATTCTGAAAGGGCTGAAGACATGCTTAGGGAAGGCTAGGGGGCAATGGGCTGAAAAACTCCCAAATGTCCTCTGGCTTATCGGACCACCCCCAGAACTCCCACAGGAGAAACCCCATATAATCTCTGCTTTGGTACAGAAGCAGTCATACCACTGGATATTAGAGTCCCAAGCAATAGAGTTCAGACTTTTAACTTCAGTAATAATGAGGAGAGGCTTAGAAAAACTTGGATCTCCTCCCAGAAGTAAGAGATGTAGCCTCACTCAGGACCGCCGCATACCATCAAAGGGTTGCTCGTCACTACAACTGGAGGGTCAAACCTTGATGTATCTCAATTGGGGATTTGGTTCTACGTAGCATCGAGGCGGCTGGAAAGGGCCCTCAGCGCAATAAGTTATCTCCCCTTTGGGAGGGTCCTTATTTAGTGGCAGCTATGGTCAAGCCTGGCACCTTCAAACTGAAGGATGCTACAGGGAATATGCTCCCTCAAACTTGGAATATCGACAACCTTTGTAAGTATTATTAGTAGATGTTGATAGTAATGATTATCGTGTGTTAGGTATTTTCTCCTGAGCTGTTATGATAGTCCTCGTATGTATCCCCTCAGTAGTTATGCATGCCTCACATCTATCCCTTGTGTGTTGACTGTGGTAAACTTGTCTAGCCCCTGTATCCCTAAGTTATACTAGGGACCTGTTGTACTATTTATATAATACAGTAATGTGATGTTCACTTTATTATGATATTATCTCATTCTGTAAAAGATAAAAATCAACCGAGAATTTAACCTCTTTTTTCATGATTTGAGAAGTACATAATGTATATTGTATCTCAATCACTAGATGATCGATGATAAGGGGATTTGATCTGACCTCTTCCATATAGGTTAATGTCATCAAGCAAAGGCTTTGACTAACAACCTCGGATAGGTCAAACATCCTAAGAGGATGTCTTAAATATCGAAATCAGTAGATGATCAATCCCAAGGGGATTTGATCTGACCTCTTCCAGATAGGTTAATGTCACCAAGAAAATGCTTTCACTAGTAACCTTGGATAGGTCAAAACCTTCAATGAAGACATCTCTCACTTTCACTCAAGTCAAAAAAGAGCTCGCTGAAAAAATTATTTTTCTCATCATCCAAATTGAAGTAAAACTAAGTAAATTTTAGATGTGCATGGGAAAGAAAAGAGAAGAACATCAACAACATCTTTATATATCACTGAACATTCATATACATCATATAACAACATCAACATCGAGTACATGCAAATCACTAAATCATATAAAGTGATACAATCAACAATAGAACAACACTATAGAATCTGAACATCCTCCTCATCCTCGAGGGCAAAGGCCTTCTGCAACTCACTATCTATCTCTTCGCCGCTAGAATCTAAAGAAGGGTCGTTAGAAGCCTGGCTAGGTGTCATTCCCTCAATCTCTGCTCTAGTCTTGCGCTGCACTGCACACACACCCTTCATAAAACCTCTGATGAAGCCCTCCTCCATGCAATATGCTTCCAAAGCCTTTATCTCCATGTCATAGATATGGTTGTGAGCTTCCTAAATATGATCCTCGATAATTATCTTGAAGGTAAAGGATTCTTTGAATTCTTCTATGACTGTAGACGGTAACTGCTGGGCTTCCTTCTCTGACAACATACTCTGGAGCCTCTTATTCTTAGTTTTAAGGATCTGCTGATCTTTTATCTGCTAGTGGATCATCATCTACGCATCCACTAACTCAATATGTAGACAATCCATCTGTTGATTCTACAAGGAGGCTGAAGTCATCATATTAGTTAGCACTGCTCTACACTCTACTAGCTGCTCCTCCATCGCCTTCATCTCCTTCACTTTGCCATCATATTTCTTCTTGTATTCTTCCTGAAGGTATTTGACCTTCACAAATTCATTGTTCTAGTCATTCAAGGTCTTGGTCATCTCAAGCTTGAAATCAGTATGCTGCTTCAGCTAAAGCAACAAAAATAAAAATGTGTAAGAGATATATCCTTTGAAAAAATACAAAAGGAAAGAAGAAAAGGTGAACTCACTAACTCCTCAGCTCGTCGACGGCCAACACACTGATGTTTCAAAATATCTTCTAGAATATATGACTTGGACGGGGAGATATGAAGACCTTTGCTGGTGACCGCCAAAATTTCATCTGCCTTCTTTTTTGATGCCTGCGGATCACCCTCACCCCCTGGTTGTTTAGAAGGAACTTTTGAAGGCTAGGGAACTGCTTCCAAACTTTTTGCAGACTTCTTTAGCATTTGCGCATGCGATCTTCCTACTTGAGTAGACAATCCCACTTTGAACAAGTATTCTTCATCTATATATCTGCTCAAATAACGCACCTCATAATGTAGGGCATTAATATCAGGAAGCTTGAGAACCTTCAATAAATCTTCTGCTCCAAAATGAAGGGGAACGGGTAACTCCTTCAACTTTCTCCATTTTTCTTGAAGATTCTAGTCATTTTGCACAAAAAAGAAGACACTAATCTGACCTTTCGACGGATCCCAAGTGCGAATATCCAACAACTTAGATCAGAAAGAGACACGACCCTACGTATCACTGATAAGATGACCCATCTGAGAAAGGTACTCTGGAGACAACACCGCTCCACGATCTCTGAAAAGCATGATCAGTCCCATTACAATCGACATGGCTCTACAAAAAAATTGGGACAAACTCACTCCACATGTCATCAAAATGTCAATCAGCTCCGGAGGAGGCAAAAATTGTAGTCTCGCCCGCAAACTGAATTCATATACTGTCACAAATCCTTGGGGAGGAGAACAAGCGCGATCAGAATTTATTGGCACCTTCATCACCATATCATTAGGAAAATAGAACTTTTTCCTAAAAGCAATCAAAGAATATCCTATTATGGTGGATACGACATCATCAGCTCTGACCGTTTTTTGAGTCTTCTTCAAACTCTCAGATCAGACAGCAGAGCAATCTCCTTTGGCTAGGGGGATTTTGGTGGAAGCAGGTGCCCCCATTTTTCTACACTAAAGAGGTTTACTAATTTTATGCAAGGAAAGTCACCTACAAAAATAATGGAATGCCTCTAAAGTAAGAAAAAAATGGGGGAGGAAGAAAGGGAAAATTCTAACTTCTACACAAGGAGAGGGGCACTGAAAAGTCACCTACTAAAAGCAGTGGAATGCCTCAACTATAAGAAAGCTAGAGGGAGAGGGGGAAGTGATGCATTTTTTCCCTTGCCCCAAGGGGGGTATTTATAGGATGAAAAAAAGGATGAAAATGGGGGGAAAAATTTAAAAATTGGAGGGAATTTCCCCTTCAAATAGTTTAAAAAACCCTTTTAGAAATATTTTCTAGATTTGTTCTAGAAAAATTTGGAGTCCACATATGACATTTTCAGAATTAAAAAAAAATTGCAGGTCCCACTACAAAAAAAAAGCTTAAGGGGCGGCTATGGCTGTCGCCCCATTTAAGAAAAAAAAGTGTGGGCCCCACATAAAAAAAAAACCACTCCCAACTGCCGCGCGCCCCTTCTCCTGCGCAGCCGTGGGCCACCGCCGGCTGGCTGGTTCGGCCGCCTACCCATGTCCGGGCTCAATTTTTTGGCCCGGACGGTCCAAATCAGACATTTTTGGGATCCCTGGACATGTTTTTCAATGTTCTGGACTTAATTTTGATATTTTCGGAGCTCAACGAGGCCTCTATGATTGAGTTTGAGTAAAATATTATTTTTTGGAAGGCAATTTTTTGTGATTCGACCAATGCAAAATGGCAAAATAAGTATTTTCTGACTCCTGGAGCTTCAACGTCTAAAAATAGGGGGGCAACTGATATATCATCAAAGAATTATCTTGATTAAGCATGAATCTCGAGGCAAAAACCAAGTTGGAAACTTCAAAATTAATTCGGAGACCATTGGAGTTCCGCCGGACACAACTTGACGCTAGAGTTCCGCCGGACCACCACCTGACGTCGGAGTTCCACCGGACCACCACCTGATGCCGGAGTTCTGCCGGACCACCACCTGACCTCAGTATTCCGTCAGACCACCACCTGATGCCGGAGTTTCGTCGAACCACCACCTGACCATGGAGTTCCACCGGACCACCACCTGACGTCAGAGTTCAGTCGGACCGCCAGTCGATGCTGATGTTCCGTTAGACCGCCACCTGATGCTGGAGTTACACTCGACCTCTCAACGTTACTAGATTTTTGCTCTCTACTTGTAATTGAATTTCAATCAGAGAGTGGGTAATTGTAATCTTATCATCCTCAACTTTAAGGATGAGTCAACCACTTGTAACCAAAGAAAACACTAGTAGAATCCTTTCAACTGGGCGTGGCCCCATTATTTTTTCCCTTTCCAGGGTTTTCCACGTAAATATCCTGGTGTTGCATTTTCTTATATTTGTGTGCTGGATATACGTACAACACTGAGACCAAAATTTTCTAACTCTATTGCCGCGTATATTCTAGCCACCAATATGTATATATATTAATATTTAAGTATGAAGAGATCCCTTGAAATTTTAAATATAGAGTAAGTTTGTATGAATATGAATTCATGGGGAAGGATTAGCGAATAGTTGTGTTCCAACTATTCACTTATCAAAATATTTAAATATCTTTAGTACTTGTATGCTTAGGATGCACACACAACTTAGTCTAGGCTCTCCTAGTCCTTGGAGTTGATTGTGATGTTTGTGTATGCTTGGCATATATATGGTTAAGGGTTAGAGACTTTGATTTAAACCCACTTAACCTAGTGACATCCATAAGGATAAAAATTAAGGACATATTTAGAGAACTTTAAATTAGGATATACCTCCTATTGACTTGAAACTTTGACTTGAAACTTTGAACATTCAAATTTAGTGACACCACAAGTCCATAGAAAAATTTCCAGCAACTTTAAAAATCATTAAGCCCCCTTAATTGATTTACTTAAGATTAAACCCTTAAAACTTCTAAAAATTACAATAAATTAAATTTAAATTTAAGAATTACAAAAAATATGTCAAACAGACCAGAATTCAATTTCCAATTAAAAAACCTTTGACTCGACTTTAAAATCATGCTTAATTTAATTTTAATTAAAAATTAATATTAATTTAATTTAATTAATTAAAATAATTAAAAATTTTGAAAAATTTCCAAACACTTGGAAATCTCTCCTTAGGTTATTCCTAACCTTTGGAGTTGATTTCAAGGAGTTGGGAATTCATTTGGATTCAAATCTTTAAAACACCATTAATTAGACAATTTTAATAATTCCAATAAATACCTAAAACTTTTAAAAATCATAACTAATTATAAAAAATTCCAAAGTGAGTAAACTCAAAGGCATTAGACTTCATTTGGAGTCTAATATTTATTAAAAATATCAAACATTCAGAGATGATTCAATTTTAAAAAGTCAACAACCCGGCCAACCTTAAGTCAAATTCAAGTTAAAACATCAAAAAATTATAACTTCTTATAAAAAAACTTCAAATCCAGCAAACTCAAAGCCTAATTACTCATCAAAAGGACTAATATTTAAAAAAATATCAAAACTCCAAAAAATTAATTAAATATAAAAGTCTATTTTTGATCCCTTATTTAATACATTAAAATAATCTAGCAAAGTCTAAAATTTGATAATTTATCTTAAATTCCAGAAAATGTTAAATCAATATTAAAATTATTCAATCAATCCTTAAATACATAATAAACACGCCAAATATGAAGTTTCTAGGATGGACTACTCTGGGCTATGGGGCTACGTGTCCTAAGGAGGCTTTATTCCTCAAGCCTGGTGGCACCACGCCACGAATGGATTAAATGGAGTATAAAATAGTAAATTAAATCATTCTTAATTATTTAAACAAATTAAAATCCTTAATCTAATTATATCAACCAGGTTTTAGGATGGACTACTCTAGGTTGCAGGGCTATGTGTCCTAAGGAGGCTTTTTCCTCGAGCCTGGTGGCACAATACCTTGAATCATTTGATAGCAAACTTAAATTAATTCAAACCTTTAAAATTAGAAATTAACTAAATTTAATTCAAATTTAATAATGTTCAAACCTTAATCAATAGAATCCACTTAATTATACTGGTTACCACTAGGTAACTTAGGTCCATGAGGCTATTAAGTTAGCCCTAAGAAAGGTTAAATAAACTTCACGGCCTCGATGAGTAACAAACGTGGTAACCATTTAACTTTAAAATAATATATTTTAAAATTAATTTTAAATCATTAATACTTAGACTTTAATTAAAATTCTTCTTTAAGTCTTTCAACCAACTAGAACATCAAATAACTTTAACTAATTGTCCTGCATAGGGTATATCCAAACCACACAACCTATCTTTCACACTTTAGATGATTTTCTAGGACAACCAACTCTAGTCTTAGGCTAGGTTGGTATTTTACTTTCTTGTGATTGTGTGCTGAAATTTATGAGCTTTCACTGCATGTTGGTTGCTAGTAGTAGAATTGATTGATATATTTATTTATTTAATTTCTGCACTATGTAATATGATTGATTATGTATTAGATTTACCCCTAGGTTAGGGATGATTTATGCTAATTCAATCTTATGCAGGTGGCTATGCTTGCATAGGGCAATTAAAAATAAAAGGGGGCTTAAATTAAGCTTTTAAAAATTAATCAAATTTTCTATAGGTGCTACACTCTGCTAAGTCCCCCTTTTAAAATTAAAAGAGTATGGTCAAGTGTGGCTGTGATTTGAGTATTTAATTTTTTTATTAATATTAACTGCTTGGGATGTTAATTTAAATGTTGATTATTTAGGATAACCCTGCAGGTGCTTCTTAGTAATTAATTTTTAAATATTCAATATATTTAATTTAAATTTGAGTTATAAATATTTAAGTACTTTGAGAATGGGATTAAACATCCAATTTGGAATCCAAATAGGAAGGGACAATCCTTAGGGGAGAGTCCCTCTCTATTTGGAGATCCAAATTAAGATGATCTTAAAGTATCTAAAGAGAAAAGATAACACCCCTTTCAAGGGGGAGTTTCCTTTCATTTGGATATCCGGACTCAATGATCCAAGGAGCCCATAAAAGGATGAAGAAGTGAAGAATGAGAAAAATCCCATTTCTCAAAATTGCTTATGTCTTAGGAGTAGAATCCAGGTTGTTGTCAGTGGTACCAGGCCACTTTACTTTCTACAGACCCTGGGTTATAATATTAAAAGGCATTTGCCTATAGACATTAAATTTTAATTGATTTATATATTAAAATTAATTATTTGATATTGATTGTAATATAGGATTGCATGCTTTTAGTAGTTTTTATGGTGATCTTGCATGTTGTATTTGATTTAGCCTTAAACCCGATCAGAGACTTGTGATGGAACGTTTAAATTCTTTTACTTAAATAAAATTAAAATTTTTAGCCAACATAGCAACTCTAACATTTTAAAAAGTAAGCCCGAGACCGCCAAGAGTTCTCATAAGCATTCTTGATGCATTTTTCTTTCCTTCGTTAGGCACCTCCCCGCTTGCGGGTTTTGGTAGACCACCTGGCCTATGAGGGTGCAGATCTGTCAAGGGAAATCTGTGCATTCTTCTAGGGAAAAATATATTTTTAAGCCTTTTTAAAATTACTTCATTCAAATTTCAAGCATTTAATCGAGTCAATTTGCATGCATTGTATTAGATACAAATTTAAAAGTGTCTAAATCTTTAATTACATTTTTTGCTTAAGCATCAAATACCCTATATATATCAAGGGGCCAATTAGGAATCTGTTCTAGATGTTGGCCCCACTTTTCCTTAAGCTTAACTTAATATAATATCCTTACACATTCTTTCATAAATGATCAGATACCTGGTTTTAAAGCACCTAGGTGGTTCAGCTGGCTCCCCAATCCAGGCCGAGGTAAGTCCAGATTCTGCATTATATTAGCTAGGTTTGGGTCACTGACTTTCAGTACCCAATTTAGACTTAGGTTCTGAGGCAAACTCAGGCTATAAGACCTCAACCTCTTGGAATTGAATCCCAATTTTTTAATAAAATTGACCATTCAAAACTTAAATCTCTTTTAATCTAAATTTAAGCCAAACACTTTGGATAGGTTGAGGTATTTCTGAAGTGTTTCAGAATACTGAACACCTCCTACTCTTCCTCCTTTGACCTCCAAAAATAAGTGTTCAATCTTGAATCATTCCCAATTGAAACTTCTAGACCTCGCCTCCTTTGATATCAAATTTTGAATTCTAAATAAAATTTTTATCGCTATTTTAATCGAGAGTGTTCATAGGAAATTTTAGTTTCCTTATGATGTAATTAACTATAAGGGATTGCGATCGTAGGGGATTTAAAAATAAAGATCAATTTTTAAAATTAAGATTTTCAAAAACTCAATTAATTATCTTTCAAAAAATCAAGCTCGATGATCATTATCATCATTTTTAAATGATCGATAATGATGGATATCTTCTTTCCTCATATAGATATATTAATTATAATCACAATTTTGATTTTGAAATTAATGATACTTTATCCAGATTAACATAGCCAAACACTCGATCAAATTTCATTTTGACCCTCCGGGGTCATATATGATTCTTCCCTAAGTTTGACTACCATAATTGGAATAAACCAAAAGTTTTGTAATCTAAACCTATTAGAGAACGATATGTTCACCTTTCGAGGTGATATATCATTCATAATAATGTATTCGATTTCAAAATTAAAATTTAGAAATTTAATTCTATCAAAGAAAATTAAGTTTTCAAAACACAACTTTTTTAATCAAATAAAAAATGGTGACTCCACTAGGGATAAATCTCTCACTCCATCTTTAATAGCGGTACAAATTTTATTGCATTGGTAGTTTTGACTACCCTTCCTTCTGTTGATCTCTCTGCCCATTTCTTCCTTGGGTGAGTATGGACACCATCAATTAAGATATGTCAAAAGAGAGGTGAGCGAGAAACCTCTATTAAAGTTGGGCTTTGACATTTTGCCTCTAAGTTCATTAGTAGAGAAAAAGAGTCAAGCAAAACTTTTCAAAGTCTTCTTGTAGTTGTTGTAAACGTGCATGCACAAATAAATCCTAAGCATACTAAGTTTCATAATTTTCATTAATTTATAGAAAATCCTTCAAATTCTAAATCACAATCTCAATCCTTTAGCAAAAATTGAACCTTTTCAAATCTTAATTGATTTCTATATCTTATCATTACATATGGAATTATAATTCTTATAATTCAATATGTGTGATGGAATATAGACTTCTTCTCTAAATTTGATTTAAAAACTTGATCCTTCTGACAAAGCCGTTCTTCGACATTTTACTCCCAAACCATTCATCAGGATGAAAGAGTCGAGTCAACTTTTTAAAATCTTCCCCCCAAAATTTGTAAACATTTTCGTTGAATGTGAATTCAATATATTGAGTTTCAAAAATAAGGGGAAAAGCTACCGGATTTCCAAATTTTTGAATTTTTTTCCAAAATCATTCAACTTTGATCGTCATTGCCATATGTTTCCTATAATAATCTTTTGTAGTTTAACGTAGGCAATGCATATTCAATCTTCTCCAAAATCAAATTTCAATTCCTCTCAAATCTAGGCTACGAGATTTTACCCTTGAGTCAATCAGCATGGTAAAAGATTCGGGTCAAAACTCTTTCGATCTTCCTCCTAAATTTGTAAACCTTCATGTTAAACATTCATTCAACATGTTGAATTTCAAAATTCAGAGAAGATCTCTCTATTTTCAACAATTCAAAATCCTATCAAAATTCTCTCAAATCAACTTTGATCGTTATTATTATATGTTTCCTGCAATAATTTCTTGTAGTTCAATGTATATAATGCAAATTCAAAACCTTTAATTAAATCCAGATTTTGACATTTCACTCCAAGCTAGTCAGTGCAGTGAAAGAGTCAAATCAAATCGCTTTGATTTTCTCTTTAATTTTGTAGACCTTTACATTGAAATTAAACTCAATGTATCGAGTCTCAAAACCTGAGAAAGTTCTATCAAATCTTCAATCTTTCAAAAATCCTTTCCAAATTCTACTTCGATTTAACCTCAATCGTCGTTGCTATGTATTTACTACAATGTTCACTTGTAGCTTAATATATGCAACACAACTTCAACTTTAAATCCAATCTCTGACATCTTACCCTGAATTAATCAGTAGGGTAAGAGGGTCGACTCAAAATCTCCTGATTTTTCTTTAAAATTGTAAACCATTATGTTGAACTCAAATTCAACATATTGAGTTTCAAAATTTAAGAAAAAAATTGTTCAGTCTTCAAATATTCAAACTTCATTTCAAAATCCATTCAAACTAAATCTAGGTAACCATTGTTATATATTTTCTATAATGCTCTCTTATAGTTAAACATATACAACAAAAATTCAATCTTTTCCTTAAAGTTAACTTTCATATTTTATCATCACATACTAAATTATAGTCCTTATAATTTGATATGCATGATAAAATATAAACTTCTTTTCAAATTTAAATTCAAAATTCTAATTTAAATCTTCTCTTTTCAAATTTCAGACAATCAAATCCTTTAAAATAGCTGGAAAATTACTTTTCTCGATTGACCGAGACCTTTACATCGAAGAGCTGATTCACAATAATATAATTCAGTTTGGGATGGGATTTAAGTCCCTAAGATTGTCAGTGAATGGCAGGATGATAATCAACCTCACCACTGAAGGCGATAAGGATGCTCCTATAGTTAAGTTAGTAGTAGGGGCGGGGACTGATACCCCTCCCATTCTTAAAACTAATGAGCTTGTTGCCTCCGTACCTGCTGTGCCCTCTACTTAGGAGGACAAGAAATAGAAATCAGCTGACACTGGAGCCTAGACAGTGTTTGAGAAAGGGTCCTCTAGCTATGAAGCCCTCTTTGGCACCAAGAGTGCCAGAATGAACTACCTGAGGAGGGTTAGAAAGAAAATCACTAAGTCAAGGAAGATGGCCGAGCCGAAGGCCTTAAACAAAGTTTAACCTGAGGCCACCGAGGAGCTGCTAATCCCTGCCACTTCTCCACTTCTGAAAGGGAGTCGTTTCCACCCCCTCACAGCTGCTGCAGAAAAGGAGAGAGTCACTAGAATAACTAGCACTTTGTTGTGCCTAGAAGATTACTCTGTCAAGAGGACTCTAAAGGAAAAGTAGACTTTAAGAATTAGGATGTTAAGGAAATCATTCACACATATACTGCCCAAGTAGGATAGATGAAGGAATAATATATGAGACTCTTAAAGGGGGTGATCTTGTATAAACTAGAAAAGGAGGTGTTAAAAGAAGAGTGGTCTGAAGTAAGGAACCTCACTCCTCAGCCAGTGAGGAGAAACAAAAAATTTGTTAAGCTGCTTGCCACGTCTGTGTTAGTAGATGGGTATCACTGGGTGCCTTGCCTGCCATCTGTAAAGATGGAGGAGATAGTTTTAACTGGATTTGGCAAGGGTCACCCTCTCAGCGGTAGACCGCCGATCCCACCTTTAAGTTTTTGAAGTTAGCCCCTATGATAGCCAAATCGAAAGAGATAATTGATGATTTGAGACCAGCTGATGCTAGGGGCAAGAGGCCCATAACTTTGGATAAACCATATATACCAAAGAAGTTAAGCAGATCTGTATGGATACAGATTCGAGATGTTCCAGTTGTTCTACTAGTTGATGTCCTCCAGCTCCCTATTCAGGGAGGCGAGGACTCTACCCTTGCTGATGTAGGAGCTTTGACTCTTTAGACCCAGGATAGTCAGAGAGGAGGGGGCAATTACAGATTATAATCAGGAAATGTAAGATCAGCTAGCCGTGGAGTTAGCCTCTAAGAGGGATATTAAGATCCAGGATATGCTCTCTAAATTAGATAAGAGAGAGTTTAAGGAAATGATTGAATGCCAAAGATATTTTCCAGTAGTTCCTACAATAATTGATGGTAAACCAGCCAACAAAGTAGTACAGGAGATCTGAGATATTCTTAAGAAGAAGTCAATCAAGGCCTTCAACCATAACTCTAATGATTTGATGATGGAAGAAGATTCAGCCAGAAATATCTACATGGTTGAGACTCTAGTATCAGTTAAGGATGCTGAGCCTTCAAGACACTTGTCTAGTAAAGAGAAAGAGTCTATAGCAGTAGATTTAGATTCAAATGGCTCAATTAAGTTGAATGAAAAAGATGAGTACATCAAGAGTCTGGAGAAAAAAATTGAGCAGATGTGTTAAAAATGGAACAAATGTAAAATCAGATTATTAAAGCCCAGCAACCTCAATCCGAGCAGTTACAGCTTACAGTTCATATAGTGGGTGAGCACAATAGGAAGGTAAATTCAAATCCTAGGATTCTAGAGGTTACTTTCCCAGTGTCTTTAGTAGATAAGGACATTCATCACATGATTGAGACCCAGGTAAGGGAGGCCCTAGCCCCCTCTCAAGGGACTATATCTATTCCAAAGGGTAGACCCTACCCTTAGGAATATGATTTAGTTCCTTATCTGAAGGGCTTCATGCCACCTTCTTTTAAATTTTTTAGTGGTTCAGAAAACCTGAGACTACACCTGGCCCATTTTCAAGCGAGCTATTGCAATGCAGGAGGGTTAAATACTCTACTCTTTCATTAGTTTGTGAGTAGTCTGTCCGGTATTACTTTTGAGTGGTATGTAGATTTGTCAAATGGTTTAGTGATAACTTTCATAGAGCTTTAGGGTCTATTCTTAAAAATATTCTCAGGAGCTTAGCAACATGTAAACTGTTGGTGATCTTGTCATTAAAAAATAAAAATTGGGTGAGTCATTGGTTGAATACATCTTGAGGTGGTGAAACCTCTTAATGAAATATGAACCCCAGCTACATGAGCAACATTTAGTGGAGATTCTTCTTAAAATTATCTGTGAGCCTATTACCTTTCCATTAAAAGGGTTTATAATCAAAATCTTCAAAAAACTTCTTAATAAAGCTAGTAATCTATAGGAAAAGGCTTCCAAAATGTCATTCCTGAAGGATTCTACAGAAAAAAGAAAGTTAGCAAATCATTGAAGTCTTTTGAAAAGAGAATAATAATGGTTTCAGCTATTGATAAAGGGAAGAAATCAGTTAATACTCAATCAAGCAATCCTCCAGTTCAACAAACTTAGAAATCTCAACCTTTTTAGGTAACTTCTCAACCCACCAGGGAGTCTCACCCGATTACTTTTAAAGAGAGATTGGCTCATCCGTATCCATTTAAAAGGGAGTCAGTGAGAAAGATCTTCAAAAGTCTCCAAAAGAAACCAGACTTCTGATTGCTAGAGGCCAAGAAGCCAGAAGAGGCAAATAAGAAAGATGATCCAACTTTTTGCCCCTACCACCACATATTGGGCCAATTAATAGAGGACTATATCATATCCAAGGATTGGGTCAAGAAAAACTTTCATCAATATAACATTATAATTCCAAAGGAGTACCTGGTCGATCCAGATCAGGGGTCTGTCAAATCAATCTCAGGTAAAAATTCAAACTTTTCTCTGTTCATTGAAGATGGTTGGGATATAACACTATCCTGGGCATTTAAAAAGTTGATTAATAAATCTTTTCATCTTTCTCAATAGTTACCAATGAGAGCCTGGGCCCGATCTTGGAGGTTGACCTAGAGTCTTCATAGGAGGATATTGGGATAGTTTCCTCTCCAGTAGTTATAGGAACTATTATACTTAATAAAAATAAAAAGAGTGAACCTTTTATAGAGAAGAAAATTATTGATCAGAGATGTGTACAAGTAGTGGATAGTGGCTCAAAACTACTATCCCCATTGATGTTATCTGACTTTAACTTTGCCCCATCAAAGGCAAAGGGTTGAAAATCAAATAAAAAGAATGATCCTTCTTCTTGAATTTTTGTGATTAATATTGAGAATGTAAATCAAGATGACTCTTTTATTAAAAATAATCAAGAGCTAGCTGAGATTAATCAAGAAGTTCAAACACTCAGCTCTCCTGATTTGACCCTTTAAGAGAGAAACGAATCTGATATTTTATCAGATGGTGATGCCTCTAAAATTAACTTTCAAGAGAATCCTATCATGATAGACTTTTCAGATTCAGACTCCCACTTAAAAAATGATAATCAATCACCTAAGGAGAGCATAGACCACCCTATAGTTTGTCCTTTTGACGAGATTGTGAAAGTACAACTTCGTGGTGGCAAGGTTTTACTACATATGCTTCCTCCCTAGAAAAAAAGGCAAGCAAGTTGCCTCTTCTGATCCAATTCAAATCCCCACTCAATAATCTAATTCTCCTTCAAATCCACTGGGCCCTGATGTTAATATTCCAAGTGTTAATTACAATCTCTTAGCTCATCTTAGGAACTTACCTGCTAAGTTGAGCATCTACGACACCCTTATCCTTTCAAAAGAAATGACGAAGACTTTAACCAAAGCACCTCTCGACCTAGAGATTTGCTTAGCTCAGTTAGCTTTGACCTCCAAAGAAGAAACTATGTACTTTAAGGAAATCCCAGGAGTTATCTTCTCCGATGAAGATCTACTCCTTAGAACTGCCAACCACAATCGTCCACTTTACATTATCGTAAATATGGGCAATTTTAAGTTATCAAGAGTTCTCATTGATCTGGGTGCATTGATCAACATGATGAATATAAAGACTCTCACATACCTTAGAGTTGATACTAGCAAGCTCTCAACTAACAAGTTGGTGCTTTGTGGGTTAGACAAAAAAGGTGAGAAGGCTTTAGGTTCAATCACCCTTCTTCTAGAGATAGGAGAGTTAAAAACTTAAGAAAAATTTTATATAATTGATTTAGTGAAGTCCTTTAATGCACTCTTAGGTAGGCCCTGGATCTATGAGTATAGGATGGTTCCTTCTACCCTGCATCAAGTACCAACAAGATGGCATTGAGTTTCAAATCAAGGGTGATATGTAACTATTCTCTATTCATGAGGTTAGGATCTACGAGGATGCTGCATACTACATACCTAAAGGGTCCACTTCCTATCCTAAGGTAAAGATCAATGTCAAAGAGGAGAAAGTAAAAAGTCAAGGCTCAAAAGCAATTCAAAAGTTAAAAAAATAAAAAGTCAAGAATCAAAAAGAGAAAATTCTAATAGCGAAGATGACATCGAGTGCGTGGTCTTTAGGCCTCTAAACAGTTTACCTTAAATAGGTGGGAGGATGGGCCAAAGAGCAGACGGTCGAGGCTACCCTTCAGTTAAAAAAAGAAATCCCCTAATATACATCGAACTTGAATCAAGTTCTGATGAAGAGTCAAGAAAGTGGGGTACCAGAATTGCTTTTGACTATCAAAAAATAAATCCTCCTCCAAAGTTTGATCTCACCATAGAATTAGATAGTGACCAGGAGGGCACCAAATCAAGAATTCAAAGTGATGAGCCTGAATTGTGTCTATATGAAAAGCTTAATAGGGTAGTTGAATCCTTGACCTTAACCCCACTGTCTGCCGATAGCATGTCAGGGTTAGTAATTAAGGATGCCCCTAATTTAGATGGAGAAGTAAGGAAAGTCCAGAAGTTTTTCCTTGGCTCCTCCTTGAGAAAAAAGACGATGTAATCCTTGAGGAGGCATATTTTAACAAATTAATGGAATTACCTTTTGGCTACTTTCTTGTTAGTTTCAAAGCTCTTATTTTTAAAGGTTTTACTTCGAGTTGATGGACTAAGGGTCAAGCTAGATATCACAAAAATATCAGGAATTCAAAAATAAACAAATATTGGATAATTAGTATCGGCTTTGGTACCATTAGTTTATTTGACGATGATGAATATTATTTGATGATAATTAGTCACCCTGAATCTAAGAATATCCCTATAAAAGTCATCGATTCCCTTGATAGTCTTTGTTTGGAGACTTCAAATTTTGATGAGCTTCAGGTTCAAAATGCACCCCCTGAATTTGAAGAAGAGATTTAATTGACAGTTAATGAACTCAAAAAAATCAACCTTGAAACAAAGGAAGACCCTCACCCAACCTTCATAAGTTCTTTATTGAGTGAGGATGAGTTTAATGATCTAATTCAACTTCTATCTGAGTTTAAGGATTACTTCGCCTGGACATATAATAAAATGCTAGGTTTATCCTCCGACATGGCAGTCCATAAACTTGGAATCCCGTATGATGTCATTCTTGTCAAACAAGCTCCCAGATGCATGCATCTGGAGATCAAACAACAAGTCATTTATGAAGTCAAGAAGTTGGCTGAAGCCAGATTTATTCAGAAGGAATAATATCCCTCTTAGATAGCCAGCATCGTGTCGATTTGAAAGAAAAATGGTCAAATTCGAGTCTTTATTGACTATAGAGACCTAAATAAGGCATGTTCAAAGGATGAATTTCCTTTACTAATTCTAGAAATTATGGTGGAAATTGCCTCTTTGCATGTCATTTTCTCTTTATAGATAGCTCGTATGTTTATAACCAAATCAAGATGGCCCTAGAAGATGAGAGAAACACTGCATTCAAAAGTCCTATAGGGATTTTTTGTTATAAGTTGATACCCTCTGGCCTTAAAAATGCTAGTGTAACCTACCAACGTGCCATGACTCACATCTTTGATGACTTAATCCACAATTAAGTCAAATGCTACATCGACATTTTAGTTGTTAAGAGGAAAGAGAAAGAGGCTCATCTTTATAACTTAAGAATCATCTTCGAGTGGTTACTTTGCTATGACCTTAAGATAAATCCCATGAAGTGCGCTTTTAGCATCATGTTAGAGAAATTTCTAAGCTTCTTAGTGAGACACCGCCGAATTGAAATAAATCTTGCCAAAATTGAAGCTATCTTAAATATACCACCTCCCAAGAGCCTTACTCAACTGAGGTCTCTTCAGGGCAGGCTGGTGTATATAAGAAGATTCATTTCTAATCTTTTTGGAAGTTATCAACCATTCTTTATCCTGGCTAAAAAGGATACCAAATTCATTTGGGATGAGAAATGTCAATCTGCCTTCAAAAATATTAAATAATACATGATAAATCTACCAGTTTTGGTAGCCCCTATTCCGAGGAGACCTTTAATCCTTTACACCGTGACCCTTGACGAGTCTCTTGGGGCCCTCCTAGCTCAAGTCAATGATGAGAGGAAAGAGAATGCTCTCTACTACTTAAGTCAGAGACTCCTTCCTACAAAAATTTGATATACTGTAATTGAGAAACATTATCTTATCCTAGTATTTGCAGCATAAAAAATAAGGCATTACATGCTTTCTCATCAAGTCAGTTTGACTTTTAGTGTCAACCAACTATAATATCTTATAACCCGGCCAATGTTGTCAGGACATTTAGCTCACTGGTCTATGATATTGCTTCAATTTGAAATCACTTTTATTTTCCTACGTGCTGTGAAAGGATAGGCCATTATCGACTTCCTTGTAGCACACCGGCTGCCGATGGAGTCTCCTCTCAATGATGATTTACATGAGGAGAAAATTATGAGTTTTGAGTCTGGGAAATGTATTTTGATGGCGCAGCGTCCTCCTAGCAGGACAGCGGGATAATACACATCAATCTAGTATTCTAGGAAAAGCCAGAGTTGGCGTGGTTTTCATGACACCGGATAAGGGAATGATGCACTTTTCCTACCACTTATCAGAGCCTTACATGAATAATAAGGCTGAGTATGAAGCTCTGATAACTAGTCTGGAACTTACAATCCTGATGGAGATTAAAGAGATTAAGATCTTTGGTGACTCTCAACTGGTGATCAACCAGATTATAGGGATCTATAAGGTTTTGAATCCTAAAATCCTGAAGTACCACGAGTACACAATACACTTACTTGAGTAAATTCCTACCGTAACTATGTATATGATTCCCCGTAGAAGCAATTCTTTGACGGATGCCCTAGCAAAGCTCGTAAAGGAATTTACTTGTCTAGAAGAAGACTTCATCCCTATAGAAGTGCAGGGTCGTCAAGTCTTATCTCCTATATGTTTGGAGGACCTCAATAAATAATCTCCCCAGGTCCTTTCAACCCCTTTTGCAGTCGATGAAAAAGATGATTAAAGACAACCAATAATCAAATACCTTTAAGAAGGCAAGCTCCCCATGATAGGTCACTTGCCAATCAAATCAAGAAACGTGACCTATCAAATGCACTAGTCAATGATATGTTATATCATCGATAATTTGATCAGATGTGGCTCTGTTATTTAGATAAATGAGAGACTCTGAAGATCATTAATCAAGTTCATGCTGGACTGTGTGGTGCCCATCAATCATATCCGAAGATGAAAATGAAAATAAAAAGACTTAGTTACTATTAGCCTATGATGATTGATAATTGCATGAAAATTACAAAGTGTTGTCATAAGTACCAAGTACATGGTGTGGTTTTACATCAGTTGCCTAACATCTTGCATCCCATGGTAGCTTCGTGGCCCTTCAAAAGTTGGGGCAAAGATATCGTTGGGCCAATCGACCCACCTTTTTCTATGGGTCATCACTTTATTTTAGCAGTGAGTGATTACTTTTCAAAGTGGGTAGAAGCAATCCCATTATGAAATATAACATCACACCATGTAATGGTGTTCTTTTGTGACCATATCATATATCGATTTGGCATGCCCTATAGAATCATATCCGATAATGGGTCCACTTTCAAGTCTACGAAGATCAATAACTTTGCAAATCACTATGATATTGATTGGAGATACTCAACAATCTATTATCCATGTGTTAATGGATTGACTGAGGCCTTTAATAAAACTTTGATTCAAATCCTCAAAAAGACCCTGGATGATAACAAATATCAGTGGGATGAGAGGTTGGTGGAAGCTTTGTAGGTCTATCAAATCACTTATCGAACCCCAACCCAATCCACACCGTTTGCACTAGTATATGTGTCCGAGGTCGTACTCCCTCTAGAAATTTAAATTCCTTCTCTCAGAATTACAATCCAGAACCAGCTTACCATAGAATAGAATGCATAACTCCAACTAGAAGAGCTCGAGGGTCTTAAAGAACATCATCTCCAAGCCCAACAAAATCTAAAACTTTATAAATCCCAAATGATTCAAGCTCACGATAAGTTAGTGTGACCTATAACCTTCCAAGTAGGTAACTTAGTATTGGTTCTTCAGAGGCCTATCTTAGCTCACTAAAAGATCAGTGGAAAGTTCGAACCAACCTGGGAAGGACCCTTCATAGTAGAGACAGTCTATGAAGGAGGCTCAGATCAGCTAGTGGATTGTAAGGGAAATCTCCTAATACTTCCTGTAAACGAGCGATTCCTTAAAAGATACTACATTTGATGTAGCTCAAATTTTGAATCAAATTGACTCAATTTTGTTTGTTTTAAATTCCAGAATCTTGTTTTTCTTTTCTTAAGGTTAGATGTGAGTCAGCGTGCTTTCTTACCTTAGGATTAGATCTTTTAGTGGTGGAGCACGCCCCTTGTGGCACCATCCTAAAATTTAAATCTCAATCTTGATCTTATGTGAGCAAGCTTTCTCCTAATATAATCACTCACTAGTGATGCATAACACCCTCTATGGCACCATTCTAGTTTAAAATTTTAAACTTGATCCTCTGTGGCAAGCAATGCTTCCTTCCCACATGATCATTCCAGTCTCCTTTCCTTAAGGTTAGATGTGAGTCATCGTGCTTTCTTGCCTTAGGAATAAATCTACTAGTGGTGGATAATGCCCTCTATGGCACCATCCTAGTTTTTAAATTTTAGATTTAATCTTTTATGTAGAGTGAGTTTCCTCTCCACAAGATCATCCACTAGTGGTGGAGCACGCCCTTTGTGGCACCACCTTAGTTTCAAACTTCAAATTGTATATCCAATCTTCTATGGGAAGCAATGCTTCCTTCCTATAAGATCTTCCAGTTCTCTTTTCCTTAAGGATAGATGTGACTCATCATACTTTCTCTCCATTGTGGCACCATCCTACTTTCAAAATCTAGATTTGATCTCTCGTGTAGAGAAAATTTTCTCTCCACGAGATCATCCACTTGTGATGGATAAAGCCCTTTGCGGCACCATCCCTCTGATGTGATTTTATACCTGTTTTTTTTATTCACTGGTTCATATCTTACACTTACTGTTTTATGTTTTTCAAAATCTGATCACCGCTCACTACTTCTGATAATCTGAATTTCTGACTGAGAGTTTTTACCTTGTTTTGATTTGGAAGCTGGTAAGCAGTGATTGATTCCACTGAATCTGTTAAAGGGAAGAAACATTGATGATTGTTTCTCTTCCTCTAACTCCTTTACAGGTGTATGGTTTCTTTTGGATAAAAATCCTCTTCAAAATTAAAATGTTAGTTTTTTTTGAAATAGAGATCATTTTATCTTCCTACAGTAATCTACCTCATATCACTAGTGTTTTTCAAAGTCTTGAGTCATTAGTTTGATTTTCTAAAACCAAGTGATTGCATTTATCATATGATGTGTGGTTTTTTATTTTGTGAATCATTCTTCCCTACTATGGAGAGTCATCTCCTATGTCTGGAAGATAGATTCACCGCTGAGACTCTTTAATGATTATGAAAAGGAGAAAGCTTACAAAAGATGCGCAGTGCGCCAACCAAATTGAAAAAGAGGCATAAAATGAGCCCAAAACTGAAAAGATGCGAAAATGCCAAATACACAAAGTGTATCAAAAATCAAAAGATGCGCAGTGCGCCAAATAAATTGGGAAAAAATAAGAGGCACAAAATGAGCCCAACCTAAGCTTTCTTCTCTTTCAGATCTTTAAATGTCTTAGAAAAAAACTCGTGTGTCACTTAATACGTTCAAAAGCTTGAGTTTGAAAATCTTGATTTCTAATTTTTTACTTTGTAACACTATTATATCAGATATTTTTCTGGAACGAGGCTTGAAAGGATCTCTTTTCAAATCTAATGTCCTTTCTTCTGAATCGGATTTTTGTTTTAAAAGAGGTGTGCATCGATAAGGTGCCCGGGGTAGGAGTTACGAAAGTCGATTTTTTCAACCTTTTCTGGATTTCAGCGTTGTCAATCGTTCTCTTATTGGTTTTTGAATATAAAATCAAGGAAAAATTCTGATTTACTCGAGCAGCTTGATCAAAAAAAACAAAAAAAAAAAAATTGCTTTTTCATGTTTTTTCTTCTGTGAGTTTTTTTTTTCGTGGCATTTTGATTTACATAATTGTGTTTTTGGAATCCTGATCGGTCATCTTCATCATCCATCTTGTTCTGTTTTCTTCACATCGTCCTGGACGATCCACATATCGTCCTGGACGATCCACTCCGTCCTGGACGATCTAAACATCGTCCTGGACGATTCGTTTAAAATCGCCCCTCCACTGCTCCAGCTGCTGAAAAATTCCAATTATTGGTGATCGTCCCGGACGATACTCACATCGTCCTGGACGATATGATCCATATCCTCCTGATCTGATCAAACGGCTGAGATTGCACCAATTATTGCCCATCGTCCCGGACGATCCCTTTATCGTCCCGGACGATCCACCTGTCAAGCCGCTGGACGATTTAAATTCGGCCCATCTGACATATTTATTGTAAATCGTCCTGGACGATCCACCTAATCGTCCGGGACGATACCTTTTCGTCAACGGTCGTCCAGCTGACTCCTCGGGACGATCGCCTGTGTCTAATCGTCCCGGACGATATCTGATCGTCCTGGACGATCGGACCGCCTTTTTGACCAATCGTACAGGACGACATAAATGCCCCGATCGTCCCGGACGATGTCTCGATCGTACGGGACGATCAGTCCGTTTTCTTTATAAACAGCAGATTTCTTGAGTTTTTTTTCACACCGGTTTTCTCCACTCCACTTCTCCTCCTTACTCTCTCAAATCCTCATGGCTGGTGGCAAGCGTTCCCGTCAGAAGGGTGCCAGTTCCTCCCGGGGGCCGGTTGATCCTCGCTTCCCTAATGCAGCCGATCAGGCTGCCTTTGAGCGATACTGCGAGGTGGGGATCACGCCTTCAAAAATAGTAAATCTCCGTACACTCACATATCCTGTCCTTGATCTATTCGCCCACACCTCCCTCACCTTCATCCTCACCCTCGCTTTTCCCTTTAGTTCTGAACTTCTTCGCATTTTCTTCGCGAACCTAAGGATTACCGCCGACTACTCCACTCTCCGGTCCTATGTCAATCAGCGCCCTGTTGAAATCACCTATCAGGAGTTTCACTCCATTCTCCACTTGTCTATAACTGGCGACAAACTCCACACACTTACCACCGACCCAGACTATGATTGGAGTGTCGCCAATCATTTCCTCAGCAAAATAAATGCCCCTTACCATGACAATGCCTGTTCCACACTTCTGAAAGACGCCAGGACTATCCAACATGTTCTTCGTTCCTCCGTCATTCCAAAGGCGGGGGATCGAATTCACATCACCCCCCTCCTATCCTTGACTACCTACTACATCATGGCCCGTAGGGAATTCAATGCCGCCGATCTCATTATCCGATACCTTGAGCACCTTACCACCATTCGAGATCCAGGTCATCACCGTCGCCCAAATCTAGCCTTAGGACATCTCATTGCCTATGCTCTTGAAACCAAGTATGACCTGCAATATCCTGCAGCCCCAGATGTTCCTACTCACTTCCTCACCAACAATGCCTTCCATGTCCTTCACAGCACCCGACTACATCCGGAGCCCGTCCCGGATGTTGAGGAAGAGGAAGAAGCGGCCATTCCCACTCCTGCGGCAGCCGAGGCACCTGCTCCCCTTCGCATTGCCTCTCCCTTTGACCACCTGGTGCAGCGTTTTGACCAGTGGGAGGCACGGTTCACGGACTATGTTGCGCAGCAGCAACAACAGTATGACCAGGACATGGCCTGGTTCGGAGCTCAATTTCAGGCCATTCACCATTACCTCAATCCTCCACCACCGCCTCCTCCTTCCGATCAGGATCCACCTCTGTTTTAGTTTCCTGCTTTTGTAGTTGTTCCATGTTATGTTTTATTTCAGTGTTCTGTTTTTTCCTCCTCCTTTTTTGTGATGTCAAAAGGGGGAGTCAGTTGTAGTCGTGTCTGTTTCTATTTTCTGTTTTCATGTTGTCTGTATTGTTTGAGCTGTTAAATGAAAATTTAAAAAAAAAAAATGTTTGTGTTGTTTGATCTCCTAGTTTCATTTTAATTTCAGACTACTTTACAAATGTTTGCCATCATCAAAAAGGGGGAGATTGTTGCAAATCTGGTTTTGATGATGACAAACATGTTTCCAGTGTATTTTGCTTGGCTAATCAGTTTCAGGCACAAAAGACCGCGAGCTACTCAAGCCAACTCAAGATTGGGTCCAAGTGTGTCAAATGTATGATTTTTCCTTTTATTGAGTCAATTGTAATGTAACTGATTCCCTAGCTAAGTAACCTTGCACACACACACTCAGGGAGAGAGATTGAGTGAATTAGAGTTTCTGTTAAAATTTTGTTCAGATCGTCCTGGACGATAGTATCATCGTCCTGGACGATCCAGTTAAAACAGAAACCCTAATTAGGGCGACTAAGCTAAGAGGGTCTGATTAAGCAGATCGTCCTGGACGATCTTTGGATCGTACGGGCCGATATTCTCAAATCAGAAATTTCCAGCCGCCAGATTAAGTTAGGCAAGTTTTATTTTAAGTATTTTGGTCCTCGGACGATACGTGTATCGTCCTGGACGATGCACTACAATTATGCCTAAATTAGTCTGGTAATTAAGGAAAGCAATTAATGTTTAATTGATACGATCACATCGTCCTGGACGATCGCCAGATCGTCCCGGACGATCGTAATCGTCTTGTGCATTTCAGCTGTACGACCCGAACTGTGTTCAGGATGATTTTGGGCCTTTTTGAACTAATCATACAGGATGATGTCCAAATCGTCCTGGACGATCAAGTCATTTTTTGGTCGTCCAGCACAGATTTCTCTGGACGACCCGAACTGTCTTCTGGACGATTTTCCTCAATTTGCACTAATCGTCCTGGACGATCGTAGTATCGTACGGGACGATATGAACAACTTTTTCTACTGATCGTCCAGAAGAGCCTAATCGTCCAGACTGAATCAGCTGAATTTGAACTGATCGTACAGGACGATGTTTAGATCGTACTGGACGATATTGGCCGACCAGTTGAGATTTAGGGCAAATTTTAAGCCCTCCTTTAAAAGAACTTTTTCCAATTTTTAGAAAAATCTTTTGCTGCCTTCCTTCCCTGAGAAACCCTAGAGAGAAGAGAGAGTTGGGAGAGAGAGAAGAGATCTTGTGAGGGGGAGTTAGTGAGGGATTCACTAAGGTTGCTCCAAGCACGGATCAGAGTCATCTTCTCCGCTCGTCGTCTGTCGTCTAGTCGGTGTTCTTCATGGGAGGATCATTCGCAAGAAGATCCGGGGTTCTCTGCCCGCTTCAGGTGGAAGCAAAAGGAGTTCGAAGGTTCTCTGCCTGCTTCAGGAGGAAGCGAAAGGAGGTCAGGTTCTCTGCCTCACCGTGTGGTGAAAAGGAGGTGTTTTGTACAGGCTTCTCCGCCTTGCTGTGGGAGCAAAAGGAGAGTCACTTTCGTTTAGTGCAATACCCGGAGGGGAGGCTCCGGGGAGTGGACGTAGGTCAAGTTGACCGAACCACTATAAAATCTGGTTTGCTTTTCTGATTCAGTTTTGCACTTTACTTTTCAATATAAACTGCTTGGGTGATTATCGTTGGTTGATCTTTTTGTTATTGTTTACTTATTTCCGCTGCTAAGTATCGAAAAGATTTTTGTTGTTATCGTGAAATTTTTAAATAACCAATTCACCCCCCCCTCTTGGTTAGCCTCGGGACTAGTTCAGTAGGGCTTAACATCCCTTTCGAACTTTCAAAAAGCTTGGAAAATAAAGTGTGAGAATCGAAGGTGAAGTTTGTTATTATCTTGTGTGTACCAGAATGGAAGGTGCTGACTGCTCCAATAGTGTTGAAGAAAAAGAAGTTGGCCCTTCGAGAAATATCTTCTGAAGAGGAGGCATTATTGGCACTTATGAAGAATAAATCATTGATCATTCAACACCATGTCACCTATAAGAATATTTATAGGACTTTCTATGATAAGTGAGTTATTTATCTTGATAAGATGAAGTCTTTTCCTCATTCTGATTTTGTGTATGTCTTTGTAAGGAAGGTTACTGGTTGAACATTTCTCTCGAACCTAGTGTCTCTGAAGATGGTTATAATAGAGGTAATGAGGTCAAAAGGGAAGCCTTCTTTGGTCAGTTTGAAGTTCATTCAGAGGTCTGCTTAAAGTAGCAGAAGGATATTGATACAAGAGCAACTTCCAAGGTGCCGATGATAAAGAGATCACGGGAGCTCAAGGGGTAAAGTTATCCTCCCTCTTCCGTGTGGTGAAAAGAAATTGTGGAGCTAGATTTGCACGGGTTGGTTTGCCTGACCAAGAATTTGTTGGTTGATTCTCAGAAGAAAGTCTTTCTTTTGGGAAAGCATCATCTTAGTTTGGTTTCTAGAGTTGATCACTTGAGTAATATAAAGAAACTCATTTAGGTTAACTTGGATGAGGAGAGGAAAATCCATGTGGACATGGCAAAGAATCTAAATCTATTAGAGGAGAAAGTTTGGTTGAAGAGTCAAACATCAATTTGAATTGAACTAGGAAAACTATAGCGACATCAACTATGGAGGCCAAAGATTGGGCTGAGGTGACTACTACAGATTTTGTTGTGGTATTAACGGCCAAGGAATAGCCTGAAGTGACTATTGTGAAGTTGACTGGGAAGCTGGATGAGGTCCTCCACAATATTCATGGTGATGACTTTGAGCTTTTGCTGGGTGACCATTATTTTGATGGTGTTACTAATTACATTTGAAAGCTAGTGGCTAGAGGTGAGCTCCATCCCATATTTAAGAATCCTTTCTATTACTTCAAGGAATTTTTTGATAGTTATAGTAAAAAAGGTGGTGAAGGCAAGAGTGTGACTAATAAATGAGTCGTGTTAACCCTAATTTTGTGAGTTTGTGATACTTATAATATCATACGAGTATAGATATAAAGCGATTCTTTTATTATTATTTTTTTTCATACTTTATCATATCTGAGTAATAATGCTGGTTTGTTTCTATGCACTAATTTTAAGCTTGTTGAACATTTAATGAAGAATTGAGACTTTGAATTTTCTTTCTTTTTGTGATGCAAGTTGACCCTCTTGACTTAGTGGTGAGTAGGTTTGTTAATTGTGCATGAAGTTGACTAGGATGGGTCACGCCTTACACCAAACTCTTGGTTTCTGTGGGGGTAACCATCATGACTCACTAGTGAGGGGACCCATGATCTATCCTTATTACAGAGCTTGTCGCATTAAAGAGAGAGGGAGTTACCCATCGGGGCTATTCGTTGCCATTGTCAGCAGTGTGAGACTTCACTAAAATTGTGTGCTATATTTCACAAAGCTTGTCACAAAAAGGAGGGAGTATACCTTGAATTGGCTAATGGCATGGTGCTTGTAGTCTCTTATAGTGCCTGGGATCTTAAGACTCATCTTCTATTGGGGACTCACATGCTACTCATATGGAGCTTGTCACATCTCTGGGAGTCAACTAAAAGTAGCTCAAGCATTTTGTTATTGATGACATCATCCTTATCTCGCTGGGGCAATTTTCATCCTATTTATACGAAAGAAAAAATATTTTAGGAGGTGAAATGGGTTCTCTCATAGCTATAAGCAACATATTTATTCTAATCAATCATTTCAATGTCCTCTCTATTTAATGAGTCATTCTTATATTTATGGATTCTAACATGTGTTGCAATCCAGGATCCCTAGTCTGTGATTTTGATGATGACAAATAATATTATTTGAATTATTGCATTTCTCACTGAATGTTTTAGATATTATTTTTGTCTGTGATCACTAACATTTCAGATAAAATATACACCACTTAAGAATGCTAAAGACTCAAGGTTGGGTAAAATAGGATGTAAAAGAGATTGTAATCTTATTTTTTGTATTTTTTATTTCTTGAGTCTGGCCATATGAGACTGTATACAAAATGGGTGACCATGAACACATACATAGGGGGAGAGAAAAATATTTTTGATCTAACCATACTATATGATCTGACTATCTGAGAATGGGCTTAGCGACTTATTGAGAAATTAGTTTTTGTGAACTAATCATACTATACGATCGTGATCGTACTATACGATTTGTTAGGATCTGAAAACCCTAACTGCCAGATTAATTTATGTAAGATTTTTTAATTTAATTTTTGAACTAATCATATTGTATGATTTTAATCGTACTATATGATCATTTGACATCTTACAAAAATTAACCCCCCTAATTATTTAATTAAATTATGGTTTAATTAATAATTGTTGTTTATACTAAACAATTATGATCATACCGTACGAAGAACAGGGACTAAATTTAGTCATCCCAAAGATCATACGAAATGAAACCATTATTTTTGTACTAATCGAACTGTACGATATTCATATCATACTAGACGACCTATATGAAATCAACTAACTGTAATGTACGAAGTATACAGTGCAGAACGATTAACAGAGATAACTTTCGATCATCCCAGGATTCATCCTATATGAACAGAGGAAATAAAGTATATCATACTGGATGATCTTTAGATCATACGGTACGATGTGTTAAAAAAGTATGTACTGTTCATTTCCTTTTGTACTAGAACTAATCGTACTGTACAAACCAAGTTCGTACTGTATGAACAGTGATGACTAACTTAATTTTTTAGGTTTTTTTGAAGCCTAATATAAAATTTATGATTTTGTATTAAAAAAAAAAGGAGGAGAGGAAAGTGCAACAACTGAAGGTACTCTGAGAGAGAAGCTTTTAGAGATTTAGGGTTTGAGAGGAAGGAGAAGGTGAGGTTGAGCGTGAGGGAGAAGGAGTGTGAGGGGATTATATGGTTGCACCGGGCTAGCTACACCCATGCTCTTCCTGTGGCCGTGGTGAGTCTTTAGAAGTTCTCTAGGGAGAGAGGCTTCTAAGTTAAGTTCCTCGAGGTTCTCTGCCTTCTCCAGGAGGGAGAAAAACAAGAAGGTCCACTGTCGTCACCAGGAGTGTGACATAGCGTCCGACACTCCGCCGTATAAGGTTTAGTAAAAGTGAGTTTTGTAAAGGCTTCTCCGCCTTACTGTGGGAGTAAATGGAGAGTCACTTAGTGTTAGTGAAATACTTGGAGTGGCAGATTTTGAGGAGTGGACATAGGTCAAGGTTGACCGAACCACTATAAAATCTCTAGAGTGCTTTTCTTTTTTAGTATTTTACTTCTCGCATTTAATTCTCATCATAACTGCTTGGTAAAAAATCAGAAATTAATATTCTATTATAATAATTAGAATTTTGTCATCACTATTTTTTAAAGCATATTTAATTTATTAGCTTCCACATTCAAAAATTAAAATTGCTTATTTCTAAGTTTTTTAATAAAATCTACAAAAACTAGTACTCCTATTTAGGCTTATTTTTAAAATACCAAATCACCCCCCTCTTAGCACATCTTGTACTTTAAAGTGGTATTAGAGCGGGGTCTCAAAAATAGTGTTTTAGAGAACCTTGAGAAAAATGATCATGATACACTTGGGAAATCATAACACTATGGAGGATTATTCAATAACTCGTCCACCTTTATTTGACAACATACCTTTTGACTTTTAAAAAATTTGCATGTCAACCTTTTTATAATCTATAGATTATCACATGTAGATATTAGTCTGAGAAGGATACTCTGCTCCTTTTCATCTTGTGAATGGCATTAAAATTGAATTATCATTTACTAATGGAATAATGAGGATAGGGAACTTATATAGTTAAATGCAAAATACTTGAATTGCTTCTTTTGTGCTTTAAAATCTAAAGACTATTTGTGAGTCTCTACATGTACCATAGGTAAGGAGATATGGGATAGATTATATATCAGCTATGAGGGAACTAGTGAAGTTAAACATATTAGGCTAAAAATACTCCTGCATGACTATAAACTCTTCTGCATGAAACCTAGCTAGACTATATCTAAAATGTACACTAGATTCACCTAGATAGTGACATCCTTGCATGCACTAGGTAGAGAATTATCTAATTCTAAAAAGGTTAATAAGATTTTATGATGTTTACCTAGTTCTTATGATGAAAAAATAACTGTAATTACTCAGTCTAAATATTTAAATGTTTATTCTATTGATAATTTACTTGGGTCACTCATTGCCTACGAGCAAGGAGTGAGTCAAAGGTAAAGTAATGTAGGTGAAAAGAAGAAAGAAAGAACTGTGGCTCTAAAAGCAAATAATTCGGGCAGTGATAGTTCTGCAGTGGAGGATGAGAATGGCATCACCTTGATGACCTGTCAGTTCAAGACTTTCTGAAGAGCAAATAAAGGCATCATCAAAGCAACTGGAACAAAGGTAAAAGAAATAAAAATATTTAAGTTTCATCTGACATAATCTGCTTTGAGTGCAAGAAACCAGGTCACCTCTAAGCTGATTAGCCCAATATAAAGACTCACCCAATCAAGAAAAAGGGTGAAGGGAAATCAAAGTATAAGAGGGGCAAGCAAAAGACATAAAAAACCTTTTGGGCTGACTCTACCTCAGAATCGTCAGAAGAAGAAGTAGAGGAGGAGGTAACAAACATGTGTCTAATGGCTAACCGTAATCTTGATCAATCAGATCAAGATGAGATTTGTCAACTTTCCTATTATAAATTACTCATTATTTCTAAAAATATCCATGATTCATGTAGAAATCTAAAGAAGATGCATTCTTATCTTAATACTAAATTTTCTACTTTGTAAAAAGAGCATGCTAGTTTAATTACCGAGCACTCTACTTTATTAGATGAGTTTGATGCATTAAATAAGAAGCATATTGAACTATCTAATACACATAATTCCTTGAAAGCATTACATATTGAGCTAGAAAAAGTATTTACGGAATTAGAAAAAATTGCATGTCATTTAGATAGCAGTGAGCATACATTAAAATTGGAAGTGGTAAGTTATGAAAGTGTGAATGAATTTTTAAGAGCTAAATTACTGTATTAGAAAATAATAAACCATCACCTTCACTTGCTTAGTGGCATATCCCTTCAACAGAGCATACATCATATAAGCCTAGGAAAAGGCACCATCACCCACACAGGTTAGTGAACCCATTCCCTAGTATTAGGTGTTACTCCTGTGGCATATTAGGATATATAGCCCACACTTATACAATCCACCATAGGACACATCTAGTGTGGAGGCCTAAATTACATTTATCACAGCATAACATGCATACATCTCGTTCATTCAAGCATACGGTGGAACCCAAACTCACTTGGGTTCCCAAATTTAACCTTTAAATGACATTGTAGGGGTGCTCTCAAAGAAAACCTAGTGAGAGCATGTGGTACTTGAACAGTGGCTACTCGAGACATATGACTGATGACATAAAGTAGTTCATCACACTGGAGACCAGGTCTGGAGGCAAGGTGACACTAGAGGCAACACCACTAGGAAAGTGGCGGGCTCAAGTATAATTGGCAAATCTAATAATTTTATTATTAAAAAATGTTTTATTAGTTGATGGCCTTAAGCATAATCTACTTAGCATTAGTCAATTGTGTGACAAAGATTTTGATGTATAATTCTTATTTGAAAAATGCATGATTAGCTTAAATGGCAATTTAATTTTGGAAGGAAAAAGAATAAATAATATTTATATGCTTGATTTGAACTGCATGAAATATTATAATTCCTTGTGTTTGAAAACCAGAGTTGATGATTCTTGGCTATGGCATAGGAGACTATGCCATACGAGCATGCAAACACTTAGGAATATCACTCAGAAAGACCTAGTTAGAGGCATACCTAAGTAGATTTCACTAAGGACCACTAGAAATCCTTCATATGGACCTATTTGGACCAATTAGCATAGCCAGCCTAAGAGGGAAGACTTATGGATTTGTGATAGTATATGACTTCTCCAGATTCACTTGGGTAAGATTCTTAGCACATAAGAGTGAGTCATTTGAGAAATTTAGAACATTCTCCACTTAGATTCAAAGGATATTAGGATGTGAAATCTCAATAATTCATAATGTTCATGGTGGAGAGTTTAAAAATGATAGGTTTGAATCTTTCTGTCAAGAAATATGAATATAACATAACTTCTCTGCCCCTATAACCCCTCTGCAAAATAGAATAGCTAAGAGAAAAAATAGAAACTTAGTTGAAGCTGCTAGGGCAATATTAGCTGAAAACACTCTACCTAGATATTTTTGGGCAGAAGTAGTGAACACTGCTTATTATGTTCTAAATAAAGTGAATATCATATCCAAGTTAAATAAAATACCATATGAACTCTTTAAGGGTAGGACACCCAATCTTTCTCACTTACATGTTTTTGGTTGCAAATGCTTTATTTTAATCAATGGAAAGTCACCCTTAGAAAAATTTGATCCTAAATCTGATGAAGGAGTCTTCTTAGGTTATTCATTTATAGGTAAAGCCTATAGAATTATTAATAAGAGGATCCTAGTAGCAGAAGAGTCTACCCATGTGATATTTGATGAATCAGATAAGACCTCAGAATTTAAACCTAAAGAAGAAGAAGAGGAAGTGGAGGTCATTCAAGGGGTAGAATCTATTGCCATAGGAGATAGAGTAGAACCTCAGGAGCAATCGCCTAGTGATTGGAGATATTGTTCTAGTCATCCTAGAGATTTGATCGTAGGAGACCCATCTGAAGGTGTAAGAACTAGGTATGGACTTAGAAAGGAGGTTAGTCATTCTATATTTAATCTCCATTATAGAGCCCACCAATATAGAACAAGCTCTAAATGATTAATTTTGGATCCTAGCAATACAAGAAGAACTAAATCAGTTTGTTAGGAATGATGTTTGGGAGTTTGTGAGTAGACCTAAAGACCAGAGTGTAGTAGGAACCAAATGGTTTTTTAAGAATAAAATGAATGACTCTAGGATTATAGTAAGGAATAAGGCTAGATTAGTAGCTAAGGGGTACAATCAGATTAAAGGGATTAATTTTGAAGAAGCCTACCATAAGTTCAAAGAGGCAAAAATCTCCCCATCTCGCATGTTAAACCAACCAATCTTTAATTTTGAGGTAAAGAACCTCTTTGCCTCCACCACTCTCTAATTTATTTTTACTTTGGCCTTTCCCTATAACTCTGAACTCCTCTATGAATTCTTAGCAAACCTTAGGATAAATTTAGAATGCACCACCTTGACTTCCTTTGTCTGCAAATAAAATATAGAAATCACTAAAGCAGATCTAGCAGAACACATAGGACTCTCTACCCAAGGACCTCATCCCCAATCTCTGATCTCAAATGAGTTTAATTGGACTTCAATTAATCTGCTACTTAGGAATGTGCCCTCAAACCAACACAAACCCCTATCCAAACTCTATTTCAAAATGCCTATATCATCCAGCACATCCGTCGAATATCAATTATATCCAAAGTTGGGGATTGAATTAACATAACCTCACTTCTATCTGTAGTCACTTACTTAATCATGCCAAATACCCAATTTGATGAAGCTCAAATGATTCTAGACTACATCCATAACATGACCCATATTCAGCATCCAAGTGCTGACGTAAACAAAATATTACCTTAGGACATATCATAGGGTACATCCTCGACACCAAATGCTAACTCATATTTCTAATTCCATGCAATAATCTTCCTATCTTTTATACGGATGCCTCCTTTTGTATTCTTTTCATCAGGGGCATGAGCATACCAAGCCAGAATTTGATGAAGAAGGGCAAGCTTCTCCTGCATGTGGACCTCCACCTCCACCAATACCACACCTGCAGCTGCCTACTCTCAGGATGATATAATTCAGTGGCTTGAGCGACTAGAAACTCAACTGGAATACCACATTGACCAACAACAACAATACGAGGAAGACATGCAATGGTTTGGAGACTGATTTACCTCGATTGACAATCAATTTGCCTCCATCCATCAATTCTTTCGACCACCCCCACCACCACCTAATCAGGATCCGCCTTACCCATTGTTATTATTTGTTTTGTTGTATTTTTTTACTATTTTCTATATCTGTCGGTTACTCCTCTTTTTGGTGATGTCAAAAGGGGGAGAAAATGTATGTTTCAAAAGTTATGTTTCAGTATGTTTTAATAGAATCTTAAATTTGTTCTACTTTATTTATTAGTGACTTTTAAAAAAAGGGAGAAAATTCAAAAATGATTTTTTTTTTGAAATTTGCAACCCTTAAATGTTAATTTCATAACCTAGTGAGGGGGAGCTTAGGAAAAAAGAATATTTATCTTGCCTAACAAACAACATGGTTTGACATCATCAAAAAGAGAGAGATTGTTGCAATCCAGGATCCCTAGTCTATGATTTTTATTATGACAAATAATATTATTTGTATTATTGCATTTCTCATTGAATGTTTTAGATATTATTTTTGTCTGTGAGTATTAATATTTTAGATAAAATATACACCACTCATGACTGTTAAAGACTCAAAGTTGGGTAGAATAGGATGTAAAAGAGTCTGTAATCTTATTTTCTATTTCTTGAGTCTGGCCACATGAGAGTATACAAAATGGGTGACCATACACACATATACAGTGGGAGAGAAAAATATTTTTGAAATTAAAATTTTTTAATCTAATCATACTGTACAATTTACCAACGTACTATATAATCTAACTATCTAAGAATGGGCTTAACGACTAATTGAGAAATTAGTTTTTATGAAACTAATCATACTGTACAATCGTAATCGTACTATATAATTTGTTACGATCTAAAAATCCTAGCCGCTAGATTAATTTAAGTAAGATTTTTAAATTTAATTTTTAAACTAATCATACTGTACAATTCTAATCATACTATATGATCATTTAGAATCTTACAAAATTAACCCCCCTAATTAGTTAATTAAATCATGGTTTAATTAATAATTATTATTCATACCAAATGATCATGATCATATATACCGTATGAAGAATAGAGATGAAATTTGGTCATCCCAAAGATAGTACCAAATGAAACCATGATTTTTGTACTAATTATACGATATGATATTCATATCGTATGGTATGACCTACTTAAAATTAACTAACCATACTGTATAAAGTATATAGTGCGGGAAGATTAACAGAGATGAATTTCGATTGTCTGAGGATTCATCCTATATGAACAAAGGAAATAAAGTATGTCATACTGGACAATCTTTAGATTATACGGCATGATGTGTTGAAAAATTATGAACTATTCATTTCCTTTCATACTGGACAGGATTAATTTTTGAACTAATCATACTATACGAAGCAAGTTTGTACTGTACGAACAATGACGACTAACTTAATTTTTTAGGTTTTTTTTAAGCCTAATATAAAATTTATATTTTTGTATTAAAAAAAAAGGAGGAGAGGAAAGTGTGTCAACTAAAGGTACTCTGAGAGGGTAGCTTTGAGAGATCTAGGGTTTGAGAGGAAGGAGAAGGTCAGGTTGAGCGTGAGGGAGAAGGAGTGTGAGAAGATCACACGGTTGCTCCGGGCTAGATACACCCTTGCTCCTCCTATGGCCTTGGTGAGTCCTTGGAAGTACTCTAGGTTCTAGGGAGAGAGGCTTCTAGGTTAAGTTCCTTGAGGTTCTCTACCTTCTCCAAGAGAGAGAAAAATGGGAATGTATGTTACCATCACCAGGAGGGTGACATAGCATTTGGCACTCTGTCGCATCAGGTTTGGTGGAAGTGAGTTTTGTAAAGGCTTCTCCACCTTGCTGTGGGAGCAAAATGAGAGTCACTTAGTATTAGTGCAATACTCGGAGTGGAGGACTCCGGGGAGAGGATGTAGGTCATGGTTGACCGAACCACTATAAAAATCTCTGGTGTGCTTTTCTTTTTCCAGAATTTTACTTCTCGCATTTAATTTCTTGTCATAACTACTTGGTGAAAAATTAGAAATTAATGTTCTGTTGTGATAATTAGAATTTTATCATCAATATTTTTAAAGCATATTTAATTTGTTAGCTTTCGCATTCAAAAATTAAAATTGCTTATTTCTAAGTTTTTTTATAAAAAAAAATCTACAAAAACTAGTACTCCTATTTAGGATTATTTTTAAAATACTAATTCACCCCCACACCCTTCTTGGTGCATCTCGTACTTTCAACATGATGCTTCTTGGTTGTCATTCTATAAATAGAATGAGCGGATTCATTGGAGTGTGAATAGATTTGTATATTAGTTACATCTGTTAAGATGGTTGTATTCCTTGAGCTTGCTTTTCGAGGGTGAGCTTACCTTTCAATGGCTGGCATAGCTAAAAGCTTTCATTGATTTTATGGTACTTCTTCTTATAACATATGAACAAAAAAATAAGAAGAAAGACATGACTTTCTTCCTATTATTAGCCTTTTGGTGTAAATATATTTTTTTTACATAAGAGGCATTATATGACTCCTTTTATTTTGAGAGTGAAATGGAAGATGGATAGGGTGCTTTATTATAGTGATATGCACACTTTATCCATCTTTCATTTTCTCTTCCATTGCTCCTTTAAGGTGGTGGCATCCATTGAAGTGGGTCTAAGATATGACCTTGTCTGATTTTATTGCTAAGAAGGTTAAGGAGCTGATACGCCTCCTCAGGCAAGCTGGGAAGCTCATTCTTTTCCTTGAGTTGCCTGATGTATCGACACATGTTCTTGTGGGAAGGAGAGATGCATGTGAGTTTCTTGATGTGTTCCTTGTGAAATACTCTAAGGGAGAGATGTCAGGTGGAAAGTAAGGTAAAATGAGGGTCAAGGTTTCTCATCCCATTCCACTCAACTTATTAGAGATGTTCTCTCTGGCATGAGTTATTTCACAAGGAAATAGAGTGAGCCTTTTGGGTGAGTGTAAGTGTAAATGCTTGTAATAAAAGACATGAAATAAAGATTGTTTTTGATACCTCTATTCATTTTTACTATTCTACTTATATACTTAATTGAGAAATACAAGTGTTTATATGCTTATTTATTCTTACGTGATGCTAGTAAATAACTTTATAAATTTTGCTCGAGGAAAAGTTTGATGAAACTCTATTCCTAAGAGAGGTGGGCATGTTTATATGTGTGTGAATTCATAATAACAGATCTTATACCTTAGCTTGAGTTCCCCGATCATAGGGCAAATAACTTGCAAATAGATGTTTAACTTGCACTTTTGTTTGCTTCTATTTTAAAGTGTGGGTGAGCTCATTTGGAGTTTAATTTTTTAGGATTTGAAATGTAGCACTAATCACTCAACAAGGAATAAAGAGTGGATCTTGATAAAAAGATGACTTTCCTTCATGTTGAGGGCTCTAGCACGTTGGCAGGTTTTAAGTTTCTGAGGCCCTTGGCTCACCTCAAGGAGCAGTCCAATCTTTTCTTGTAGCTTGAAACTGGAGGAGGAGTCAAATGGCCTGCGCTACTCAGATGATCATGCTTGATAATTACATAGTCGAGATACTATGGTTTGACAGGTTTCTCCTTAAACAGGTCTCTTTAGTGTGGGAGAACTCATTTGGAGGTTTATTTTTTAGGGTACAAAGCGTAGCCTATCATTAGTCGCTTGATAGGGAATAATAAGTGGCCCTTACTAGAAAGAAGACTTTCCTTCACATTGGGGATCTAGTATGCATGGAAAGTGCTGAGACCATGGGGGCCTTGGTTTAATGTAAGGAGTAGTCCAATCTTTCCTTTCAGCTTGAACCTGGGAGGAGGACTTGAATTGACCCACTACTCAGGTGATCGTGCTTGATTATTATATAATTGAGGTATTATGGTTTGACAAGTTTTTCCTTAAAAGGGCCTATTAAGGAGTTATCATGACACCATCCATGCATTCAGTCTTGGCATTTTGAGTTTCCCAATAATTTTGAAGTGGTGGTCTTATTTCTAGTAGATGACTTTTATATTTTTATTTTATAAGAGTTTTTCTCATGAAGGGTAAATAAAAGATGTTCTTAATAAAATGTTAGATGCTTCCTTTATGGATAAAATGACTTGAGGTCATCAATGGTCCATGTCTTAGGTATTTCTTTTCCCTTATGGCCCTATAGTTGGTAGGCTTCTAGGCCAACTTGTCTTTTAATGATATAGGGGCCTTTCCAAATGCTTACTACTTTACCAAGCAATTAGTGATGAGTGGATATGTCTATTTTTGTTTAATATGAGGTATTCGAGTACAAAGATTTTCTCTTTGACATGTGAATTTTAGTATCCAGCAGATCTTATCTTTATTCTTCTTGTCGAAGTGTGACCGGTGCTTGTTTTGATTAAAAAAAATATAAATAGTTTTGAAAAAGATTTAATTTTCTTTGGGAAACTTAAAATTTCTAGAATTTTAATTTTAAAATTGAACGCTTATTATGAATGATATATCACCTCGGAAGGTGAACATATCGTTCCCTAATAGGTTCAGATTTCAAATATTTGAATTTATCCTAATTATCATAGTTGAATTTGAGAAAGAACTACATATGACCCCGAAGGGTCAAAATGAGTATTCATGTAGATAAAAAAAATTGGCTTAAAAAGCGCTTAATTAAAAGCTAAATTACCCTATGATATCTAAGCTAGGGTTTGTGTTTTTGATGAATCTAACCGTTGGATTTTGGAACTTTTGATATCTCTGAGCTTGTGGACTATCCACGCAACTTTTCCCTCTTGAACGAGTGGTCTGATGAGCCCTGGATCAGAAGCTATGGGGGTTGGACGAAATTCAGCTCCTATTCGCCGGAGATCTTGCCGCTGGCAGGACTTTAGTGGCTGGATTTGATTGGAAATCGAAGGGGGAAGAGTTTGGAGTTCAAATGAACAAAAACTTTGGTCTGGGAGAGCTTGGATGGGGATAGAGTGCCCAAAGGAGAATGATCTTCATTTTGGGTGATTTACCCTATTCAATTATCCTTGGACTCAAGGGACAGCTGGGATTGAATTTGCGAGCTCCTAGATGGCTGCCAAATGTCCTGAAGGTTGTTGGGAGTAGAAGAATAAAAGGCACAAAGGACATCTATGTGGAAAGTGTCCCTTAGTCCCCATTTGCACATGGGGATGATTTGACCCATTGGATCTTCATCCAAGGACTGTGAAGGATTTTTGGAAGTCTCTAGACCCTGCTAGAGCTGCTGGAATGATTTGATAAGGAATGGATTAACTCTAGATAGGTAATTAAGCCATTTAATGGGTTTTTAACCACCTGTTGACTGGTTTGACCAATCAATAGGTCAAATCAGCTGTCATGGCATACCAAGTGGCACCAAGAGCTAATTAGGATGGGTTGGATTAATTTCCAAAGTATGGGTTTGACATTTGAGTAAAACATAGGGTATTAAAATGGTTTGACCAAACCTTAACAAGTTGACTTAATCAACTTTTCATGGATTTAATTAGCCAAGAATTGGGACTAGTCTAGGCTATGGTTTGGAGTTGATTTAAAGCTTGAAATGGATTTGGATGATTTAAATTGACTAGAGCTTGAACAAGATTAGAAGTATGATAGAATAAGATTTGAACAAGTCAAATCAAGGTAATTTGACTTCAAATATATTTGAATGCACTTAAACCTCTCTTTGATGTGAGCTTGAGGGTTTGGAGATTTAGAGAACTTGAGTTGGATGGTTGAGATAATTTTGAACCAAATAAATCAAGTTTGACTAGATTTGGGTTTAGTTGACCAAGTCAACTAGTGACTTGGTCAAGGGTCCCATTAAGTCCACATCATTAAGAAGAGTGATTAGAGATGTTTGAATGGGTTTGAAGTTGATCTGGAGCTTAATTCAAAATGAAAGTACTTAAGGGCTGAATTGGTCAACCTAGGTTGACTTGGTCAACTAGGTTGACCCAGGGTCAAAGGTTTGGCTCAACAGGTTTGGAGTAATGTTTTGAGTGTGTTGGGGGTGATCCTAAGGTCTGGGAAAGTCATTTGGTCAAAATGACATGTTTGGGCCCTTAATGGGCCTTTAGGTCAACCTAGGTTGACTTGATCAACCAGGTTGACCCAGGGTTTGGTTTTGGATCCGACAGGTTTGGTTTGATATTTGAAACTTGCTGGAAGTGGTTGCATTGGATTTGGAGCTCATTTGATCCAAGGTGACTGTTCATACCCCCAAGGGGTATTTTAGTCATTTTGATCCCTGGTCAACTAGAGGTTAAATTGAGTCCAACAAAATGCAGTTTAATATTCAATGAGTCATAATCAAGGGTCTGGAAGTGATTGGAGGCTTCACAGAAAGCTCCAAGGTTAAAATCCACTAGGTGATAGGTTAAATGACATAGGCCGTAAATATTTGAAGGTTTTACAGCCTTCGGATTTCAATCCAATTTCTGGGGTTAGAGACCTCAGAATGAGTTAAAATTTGGAGGATTGCCTCTAGAGACATGTCACATCAGTATACAACTGACAGACTCCAAATTAGAGGTCACTTGACTAGATTTTGAAGTGTTCAAAGATTCACTAGAAAAGGCTTTAAGGACCTGAGTCCTTAGCCTTGGGTTTGGATTGAATTTCTGGGTTTGAATATCTGGATTTGAATTAAGTTTAGATTGAATTGAAATCTAGATTGATTTAGAGGAATCCTGAAGTTTAGAGTAGATCTTAGGGTCTAGGTTAGCTTAAAGGAATCCTAGGGTCTAGAGTAGATCCTAGGGACTGAAGTCTAAGAAGATCCTAGAGTCTGGGTAGATCTAGGACATGGGTAGATCCTAAGACCTGAAGTCTAGAAGAATCCTAAGGTCTAGGATCTAGGAGGTCTCTAGAGTCTAAGAATCCTAGGATCTAGGGTCTAGAAGAGTCTTAGGATCTAGAGTAGATCCTAAAGTCTGAAATCTAGGAAGATCCTAGGGTTTTTAGATTCTAAAATAATCTTAGGATCTAGGATGGTCTATAAACTAGACTGATCTGGGGTCATGATTGATTTGAATCTGGATTGATCTTAAAGTCTGGATTGATCTAAGATCATATTGATCCTAGAGTCAAGATTGATCCTTATGATTAAAAAGATCTTTAGGTCTGGATTGGTCCTACTGACCTCATACAAAAATGAGATCAACAGTGCTCTAAGCTCTTCCAATAAGTCAGTGGTTATCTTCCATTTATTAAACTTGATGTCCTGATCATGGGTTGTGGTTAACACCCTTTAGCTCTGCAAGTCAAGTTCTATTAGAACTATGGCCTTAGTATTATGCAAGAGTGAGAAAGGGGTGTGCTTGGTATCCATTGATGAGGTTCTTTTAAGTGCCCATAGTGCTGTGGGAAGTAGTTCTGCCCATTTTCCCTTAGCACATTCGACTTTTTTTTAGGAGGCTGAGTATGAGCTTGTTGGCTGCTTCAACCTAACCATTAGTCTAAGGGTGATGAAAGGTGGCAAATTTTGAGAAAAATTCCTAGGATACTATAGAATTCTTTGATACTTTGATCAGCGAATTATGGCCTATTATCAGCTAGTATGGTTAAAGGAACTTTGTGTCGATAAATAATATATGTCCAAATAAAATGTTGAACCACAACAAATATTATGTAAGTGAGTAATTTGGCTTCAATCTAATTGGTGAAGTAGTTGATCATGACTAGGATGAACCTTCTTTGCCATATTGATGATAAAAATGGACCTAACAGTTCCATTCCCCACATGGAAAATGGTAATAGGCTCATGATTGAGTGTAACTTAAGAGAGGGTTGTAGCTTCATTAAAGGGAATTTTTGGCATTATATGCATCTTTTGGAAAATTTTCTATCTTTGCTTAGGGTTAGTTAGAAGTATCATTTCCTAAGGATTCTGTAGGTGAGTGTACGTCCTCCTGAGTGGCTACCACATTTGCCTAAGTGGATCTTGGTCAGTAATATTTCCTTTTAATCTTTTTGTATGCACTTGAGGTTAAGCAAGGAACTGAATCTTCTAAATAGGCTGTCAGTAAGTAGTAGGTAGTTAGCTGCTTTGATCTTGAATTACCTAGGCTTACCGACCTTATTATTGATTGATTCGATTTTCAAATACTCAACATAAGGTTTAACCCTATTTATATGACTTAGAGTTGGATGATCCATTTCTATTTGTATCACTTCTTTCTTTATGGCAGGTGTTACGATTCTTATGATAGGCTGGCCATCGATGTTTCCTTATTTAGAGAGAAGGTCAGCAAGTTGATTCTCATTCAAGGAATTTGGAAAATTTTAAAGTATTCACGCTTGCCTATTTCTATTTTAAACTTGAATAGATATTTTGTGAGGAATTCATTTTTGACTTCATATACACCATTAACAATGTTCACCATTAGTTACAAATCTGAGTATACTTCTTATCTGGAGGCAAATTATAGACTGATGAGTAAAGCTTTGTACTCGGTCTGGTTATTAGTGATCTTGAATTTGAAGTTTGTGTCTTGGGTGATGATGACCCATTAGGGCTTCTAAGGACCATGCCTGCACTTACTCCTTTCTCGCCTGAGGAGTCGTCTATATATAACATCCAGCGAGGTTGCATCATTATTTTTAAATATGTACCTTGGTTGGTGTAGTCTACTAGAAAATCTATGAGTGCCTAAGCTTTGATGGACATCCTTGGTGTATATGAGATTGAGAATTCACTCAGTTTTATGGACCATTTGAGTAACCGGCCTGAGAGATCAGGTTTGGTGAGAATTGCCTTGAGAGAATGATCGGTTACTACCTGAATGGAATGGGCCTAGAAGTAAAGTCACAATGTTATGGCTAAGTTGATGAGTTACCATGGAAATTTTTCCATGATGTGGTACCTTTGATCTATGCCTCAGAGCGTACGACTCACATAATAGATGGGTCATTACTTCTTTCTTTCTTATATGATGAGCACAGAGTTGATAACATTTTCATCGACTCTAAGGTATAGCAATAAGCTTTTGCTCAGCTGAGGGCTTTAAAGAAGAGGAGATGAAGTGAGAAGGATCTTCAATTGTTGGAAGGAGGCTTCATAATCTTCTTCCTAAGAGAATTTCTTCACGTTTCTAAGGATTTTAAAGAAGGAGGAGCATCTCTCTCCAAGTTGAGAGATAAAACAGTTGAGTCATGTTATTCGCCATATGAGTCGCTGGACTTCCTTGGCAGTTTTGGTTATTTTCATCTACAGTATAGCTTGTACCTTATTGGGGTTGACTCTAATTGCATCAAATGTGAGAGGAACCCAAGGATTTTCCTTGCGTCTGCTCCAAAGGTACACTTCAAAGGATTCAGCAACATGTTGTATTTCTTGATAGTAATGAATGTCTCTTGGAGATCTTTGATGTGTTGGTCGAGAGACTGGTCTTGACCAGGAGATCATCTACTTAAACTTTGATGTTTCTTCCCTTTTATACTTTGAAGATTTTATCCAACATCCTATAATAAGTTGTTGTTGACCTCATATTTGGCAAAGAAAAATCATATCATGATCCCTTCGTTAAAATAAAAATTGAACTATATTTGGGCAAATTGAAGTCAATTTGATCAAATAAATAAGATTGAACGACGTCAAGTCGATTCGACTTGATTCTGATTCGACCTCGGTGCCGCTGATCGATAGTTAGATTAGGTCGGGCCAAACCCAAATTAATTAAAATTAATTTTACATTAATCAAACAAATTCAATAGAGCATCATCGAGCTGATTTGACTCGGATCAAATGAAATTTTAAAGATCGGTGGTAGCTCTCCCATTCGATCTGGGTCCAGTTTAACTAATCTCTACATAATCTAAAAAAAATCAGTGTTGATTAGCTCAAATCAATTCAATAAAATTAAAATTTGAACTCAATATATAATCATTTTGGCGTGTTTTAGTTCAGCTTTGCTTTGCCAATTCAGCCCTCAAACTCTCTTTAAAACAAGTAGATAATCTTAGCCATCGATACTAATTAGATTAGGGGCTTGATGGTCATTCATCTCACAAATGCCATCAGGTTAAATATGGACTAGTTGGGGGATCCCATTTAGGAAGAAGGAGACGAATCGAATCCTCTACCATTCGACCCAAACCCGTGTGTGCGAACCAAAAGCATGAAAGTAGAATGTTCTAAATATAAAAGAAATCAGACTATTGTCCTCTTGTTTTTTAGCTTCTTGAAAATATGAAGGAGTCATCCCTATCACATTCCTCTTTATTGAAGAATAAATAAAGTGCTTGCAAGAAATTTCTTAAATCCCAAATACTAGATATATTTGCTGGGCCTGTAATCTTTCGAAAAACGTAAAGTCTCCCTCCATGTTAATATCCCTTACGGCATATACACCTTTGTTTTGTTAATCAAGAGATATTGGCATTAGTTGATTTCATGCTTTTCTGAAATAGAAATGAGAAAAAAACTGGTTAACATTAAGAACTTTACAAACTCTCATTTCTATATTATGCTTGTGAGACTAGGTATTGGGTTGAGAATATTTTTAACATTTCAAATCGATATTATCTTGTTGAGTTTCCCCAGTAATCTGCACTATATATATATATATATATATATATATATATTGAATAAATGAATCCCAACTTTTCGTATGAGGGATTTGAGGTTTTATCATTCATTATAAACATTATCCTTCAAAAATAGCTTGTTGAGTGCCATAACTTTCTTCCAATCAAATGAGCTTTATTGAATATATAGTCTCTGGCTAATTGGTAATGCATTGTAGTTTACGCACGTAATAATAGCTTTGTCTATGACTATGTGCCTCAGTACCTTACTCATTTAATGCAAAATACATGACTAATGGCATAGGGAAATGAGTAATTACAGCAATATTAGATTGTATCTGATTTGCTTCTCTTACCATATTGCATGACAAAGAAAATATAATCAAGATGCCTACCAACGTTTTGTTAGAACGTGAAATTTCACAAATCGTGAAAGTTACTTGTCACTATTTGAATCTTGGTGAGGATGGGAATATATATTTTGGAAGGAGAATTAAATTGGCATTTGTTTTCTTTCTCTCACTCTACCTCTTCTTACATCTCCTTCTTCCTTCCTATTCTCTTTCTATTACTTGGGATAAGTTCAAAAATTACACAAATCTCTTCCAAACTTAAGTTTCAAAAACAGAATCAAATAAAGCCTACAAAAAAGTCCAAAAAAAGTAAATATTTTGTTTTAATTAAAATTTAAATACATGCTTCTTCATTTACTTAATAACTAACCACGATTTCCTTTCTTTATTTTTTAAGATTTTGTGAGGAATTTTCATGAACATATGGATAAGGGACCATGGTGAGCACTTGGACGACAAGCACAAGAAATTTAATCGCACCCATTTCTTCCAAATGTGGTTGCTATGGCCAGAAACCACTTGAATGACTCTGGTGAGATAAGTATTCTGAAACTTAGAAGCCCTAGGTCTCTGAGGCCTATTTTTCGTACCTTCATGCTTTCCAAAACCTTAGGGCCTGATAGAACCATTAATCTTTTCATTTTATAACTTGAATCCATCGATGTATGTTAGCATTCATGTTAGCTTTACGAGCGCTAGAAATGATTAATTGAACTTAGTTTGCCTCCCTATGTAGATTATTAGATTCTAAATCATTTAGGGTTTATTAATTTGATAATTCAAATTATAATTCTAATAAATTATAAAATATATAAAAACCAAAAAATTTATTCGAATAATAAATAAAATTTACCTATTCAAATTAGATAAAAAAAATAATTAATTACATTCAAATTGAATTCACAAATATAATAAAATGCATGAACTGAAAACGAAATTCAAATAAAATATTAATAAAATAAATATTTCTTAAAATCAAAATTAAAATATAATTGTTATATCGCCAAAAAATTATCTTGATCGGGCACGAATCTCTAGGAAAAACTCAAGTTGGAAACTTCAAAAATTAATTCAGAGACCATTTAAACTCCGATTTCAGCAAGCTTATAGTCGAACTGAGCGTCTCGGAAATACGAATCCAACAACACCAAATTCGACTCAATCCGAGCCCAAATGAGCCCAAATCAAGTACCCGAAGTGCTGTTGGAAGCATCGAATAGCAATTTGAGTTACCAAACGGTCTCTGATTTTGACGAGCTTATAGTCGAATCGAGCGGCTCGACGAGACGAATCCAACGAGCCCAAGATTGCAAAATTCTGATATCATTAAGACCTTCAAAATGCTTGATAAACGGTTCATGATCAAGGGATTTAATATCGGCCGTTCATCCGGATCACTCCTTATTTGCCCTTGATCCCTCATCTATTTACGGGCTATGCCACTCCAGAAAAACTATAAATAGCCCCTCATTTCTCTTAAGGGGGGACCCAAGCCAAGAAGAGAAGAAAAGAAGAAGAAGAGAAGAAAAGAAGAAGAAGAGAAGAGAAGCCTAGGAGGGAATAGCTCCTCCTCGACCACCGCCGGAACACCGCCGGAACTCCGCCGGAACACCGCCGGATCACCACCGAAGCACCACCAGGGGCCCGAGGGACGCCAAAGCTCTGCCCAACACAGGAGCAACGTCGGAATTCTGCCCGACGCCGGAATTCTACCCGACGCCCGAGTGACGCCGGACTTCTCTCCAAGTGACGCCGGAATCCTACCCGACGCCCGAGTGACGCCGGACTTCTCTCCAAGTGACGCCGGAATTCTGCTCGACACCCCGAGTGACGTCGGAACTCTGCCTGTCCTTGTAACTGATACTCGTTGTAATCTGATCGTCCTGAATTTAAAGGACGAATCAGCCTTGTATTTCAAACAACACTAGTGGAACTCTTTCAACTGGGCACAGCCCCGTGGTTTTTTCCCTTTCCAGGGTTTTCCACGTAAAAATCCTGGTGTTACTATTTCAATTCTGTTTGTGTGCTGGATATACGTACAACGCTGAGACGGAAATTTAAATTCTATCGCCGCGTATATTTAAGTCCGCAACAGTTTGGCGCCGTCTGTGGGAAACTTATCCCACAACTTCAAGTATTGCTACGATGGTCAATAGGTGTAGCAATCGCCTCATAGGAGCCTCCCGCTCCCACTCTCCCCAATCCAGAAACCAGTCTATAAATCGTGGACATCAAGTTTCTGCCTCCTTTCTTCCTGGGGGGCAACACATTGCTGGAGAAGGAACCTCAGGGCCTTCTTTGGAGGAGCGAATCCGAAAGATGGAAGAATCTCAAAACGAGATCCTACACCTCCTGCAAGAGACTCGACAACCGACCCTAGCACCTCAGGAGGAGGTTCTTCTCCCTCGAGATCCGCCACGTGTTGAAGCTGTTCAAATCGAACATCTTCAAGCTGAGATTCCTCTTCCTCCACACAGAAGGCGTTCGCAGTCACATCAAGATAACGAACTGGCTGATACAGCAAGTTCTACCCATCCTCCGCACACAGGTCGGCAATCTCTCCTTCCTCAAGACCTCCCTGAGGAGCTAGCCCAACATCACATTGCTGAGCTCCCTCGCAATATCCTACGCCACGAACTGCGACGATTGGTTCGAGAAGAGTTCCCTACAGGAGGCGTAAGGCAACCTCTTCATCAGTGGGACTTCCAGGATTCGTCACCCCTGACGGAAGCTATTCTTCAACACCCTATTCCGACAGGATTCAAACTACCGAACATCGACCCCTATGACGGGACAACTGACCCGTACGAGCATATCGATCATTATCGAACAATTATGCATATCCAGCGAGCCTCAGACTCGCTCCTCTGTCAAGTCTTTCCTGCCACCCTCAAAGGACAAGCTCGAACATGGTTCTATTCGCTTCCAGCCGGAACCATTCCAATGTTCGTCAAATTGGCAAAAGTGTTCGTCGAACAATTTGTCGTCAATCGGAGAATTACTAAGGACTCTTCTCACCTCTCGGGGATCCGTCAGAATGAAAGTGAGTCCCTCAAGGAATACTTCAAGAGATTTTCTACTGAAGCTCGTCAAATTCCGGGAGTAGATCCCGAGTTACTTAGAGGCGTTTTCCTCGGAGGGCTTCGTCTGGGCCCCTTCTACTCAGCACTTATGCGAGACACGGTCCCTTCGTATGCCGATCTGATTCATCGTGTGAAGGCACAAATCTCCGCAGATGAAGCCATAAATGCTCATAGAAAGCAGTTCGAGCAGACAAATGGGAAGCGTAAAGGTGCTCCTGGGATTGATAATTCTTCCTTACAATGGAAAAAGCAAGGGAATAGCAATCTACCTCCTAGGCCCCCATTACCACAACGAGAACCTCGGCAGGAGAAAGAGTACACTCCGCTCAACACATCTCGAGCAAATGTGTTAATGGTGATTCAAGATCAGGACAAAGTGAAATGGCCGCATCCTTCGAAGCCAAATACAGGAAATCAAGATCAGTACTGTCACTTTCATCGTAGTCGTGGCCACTCTACTGAAGCGTGTTGGCAACTTAAGGATGAGATTGAAAGACTTATCCGCCAGGGCTATCTTCGACAGTTTATTGGGAACCCACCTACTCGAGAAGAAGCTCGCCCCACTGGGGGGCAAAATCAACAACAACAAAGACAACCATTGAATAATATTCAAATGGTTGGTGAGATTGAGTAATGCTGCAACTTGAACCTTTGTGTTAGTAATACTACTTGTCATGTGTCACCATGTATCTCTTCTATGATCAGTAGGATGTCATTCTAATGTCCTTAGTATTTCTACTAAGTCGAATGATGTGGTTGTCCCTATATGTATCTCTTCTGTTGTACAAGGGAATTATTGTCTTACAGTAATATAATGTGTTGTTCGTCCAGTTTTGATATTGTCTCTTTTTTTTAAAAAAGAATGCAACTGACAGTGAAAAACTACTGACAAATATAGTCTCTTTATCCTTGATTTGAGAAATACGCAATCTTTATTGTGTCTCAATCACGGGATGATCGATCCCAGGGGGATTCGATCCGGCCTCTTCCATACAGGTTAACATCGTCGAGCAAAGGCTCCGACATACAACTTCGGACAGGTCTCACATCCTTGGTGGATTCTCCCGACCTCTTCCATACAGGTTAACGTCGTCGAGCAAAGGCTCCGACATACAACCTCGGATAGGTCTCACATCCTTGGTGGATTCTCTCGGCCTCTTCCATAAAGGTTAACGTCGTCAAGCAAAGGCTCCGACATATAACCTCGGATAGGTCTCACATCCTTGGTGGATTCTCTCGACCTCTTCCATACAGGTTAACGTCGTCGAGCAAAGGCTCCGACATACAACCTCGGATAGGTCTCACATCCTTGGTGGATTCTCTCGACCTCTTCCATACAGGTTAACGTCGTCGTGTAAAGGCTCCGACATACAACCTCAGATAGGTCTCACATCCTTGGTGGATTCTCCCGACTTCTTCCATACAGGTTAATGTCGTCGAGCAAAGGCTCTGACGTACAACCTCAGAAAGGTCTCACATCCTTGGTGGATTCTCTCGACCTCCTCCATACAAGTTAACGTCGTCGAGCAAAGGCTCTGACATACAACCTCGGAAAGGTCTCACATCCTTGGTGGATTCTCTCGACCTTTTCCATACATGTTAACGTCATCAAGCAAGGGCTTTGACCTACAGTCTCAAATATGTCAAACATCCTAAAAGGATGTCTCTCACATTCGTTCAGACTAATAATACATCAAAAGCACAAAGCATATCTTACAGATGCAATAACAATTCAGGTCCCTCTAGGGGACAAATCCTCATTTCATATACAATATCATTGGAGTTACATAAATCCAGATTCAGGTGTACATTTATTCTCACTAGAAATTGAAATTGAAAAGTACATTGACATCATCCGTACAAACTAGTATCATCAAGCAATAAGCAACTTTAACACAGTCAAATATCCTTGGTGGATTTAAGTGACTTTTCCCTTACTGCACGCAAGAATCTCCTACAACTGCTCCTTCAAAGAAAGGACATAACCGGATCATCATCAGATCCCCACTCAGTGTTAGTGTATTACCAAAATGTTGGCATATCACACTACTTCGGCCCCTTGATCCAGTAATATCTGATGTTGGCACACTTCAGTATGGATGAATATTGACTTAACACAATGCCACTGGACACCCGCCATCATCGACCCTTCGTCGGATATCTGCCGGCGGTCCTTTACTTAATATCAGCCATCATCGGCTTCTCGTTCAACTGCTGATAGCAGCACCGTTGAACTCTCTCCTTCTGCTCCCAACTTGGTCGTTGACTGCCAACAGACTTCCACCCGATCGTCCATCATCGACAAACTAACATCGAAATTCTATTCGATGCTGAGCTTCCTCCCGTTGGAGGACTTCTACACGTCGCCAGACCTTCATCGGAGTTCTACCCGACGCCGTACTTCTTCCCGACGTTGGATTTCTGTGCGTCGTCGGATGTTTGTCGGGCTTCTACCTGACAACAAATTTCTACCCGTCGTGGGACTTCTTCTGGCCGACAGATTTTCGTCGGAGTTCTACCCGACGCCGTACTTCTTCCCGCCGCCGAACTTCCACCTGGCCGTTGATCGTCGCCGGACTTCATCCCGACCTTCGTCGGACCACCGCCCGGTCACGAACCGCCATCGAACTTCAGCCCGACCTTCGTCGGACCACCGCCCGGCCGCTGACCGTCGTCAGACTCTCTCCGACTAAATCTCACCTCCACATGATCTCTTAAAGGAGAGAAATTTCCAACTCCCATTTCGCTCCCCTTCCTGAAAAGGGGAAGCCGCTAACTTCTGCGTAAAAGGAGGGGCACCGAATCAAGTAGGAAAAATCACCTACTCAACAACAGCGGAAGGCCTCAAAATGCCAGAAGCTAAAGGGAAAGAAGAGAGGAAAGCCGCTAACTTCTGCGCAAAGAGAGGGGCGCCGAGTCGAGTGGGGAAAATCACCTACTCAAAAACAGCGGAAGGCCTCAAAATGCCAGAAGCTAGAGGGGAGAAGAGAGGGAAGCCGCTAACTTCTGCGCAAAAGGAGGGGCGCCGAGTCAAGTAGGGAAATCATCTACTTAAAAACGGCGGAAAGCCTCAGAATGCCAAAAGCTAGAAGGCCAGGAGAGGAGGAAGAGAGGAGCATTTTGTCCCCTACCCCAAGGGGGGTATTTATAGGATGAAAAGGGGAGAGAAAGAGAGGGAAAAATTAAAAAAAGAGGGGGAAAATATTTGAAAATTGGAGGGAGGAGGCTTCTAGAAGAAAGTTCGAATTTTTCTGAATTTTTCGAAATTTTTTGGAATTTTTTCGGATTTTTTCGGATTTTTAATCCCTGTGGGCCCCACAAAAAAAAAAATTAAAAAGCAACGGCAACTGCCGCGCGCCCCAAGGGGCGCGCCTGTTGCGCGCGCCCGCGCGGGCGCCGCCGCCGGCGGCGGCTGCCGGCGGCCGGCCGGCCGGCCGGCCGGTTCGGCCGCCTACACGATCTCGGGCTCCGATTTTGAGCACAGACAGTCCAAATCGGACATTTTTGGGGTCCCCGGACACGTTTTTCGACTTTCCGGACTCAATTTTGACACTTTCGGAGCTCAACGGAGCCTCTATGATCAAGTTCGAGCAAACATTTAATTTTTGGAACGCAATTTTTTGCGATTCGGCCAACGTAAACTACCGGAGCAAGTATTTTCGGACTCGTGGAGCTTCGCCGTCCGAAAATAGGGGGGCAACTGTTATATCGCCAAAAAATTATCTTGATCGGGCACGAATCTCGAGGAAAAACTCAAGTTGGAAACTTCAAAAATTAATTCAGAGACCATTTAAACTCCGATTTCAGCAAGCTTATAGTCGAACTGAGCGTCTCGGAAATACGAATCCAACAACACCAAATTCGACTCAATCCGAGCCCAAATGAGCCCAAATCAAGTACCCGAAGTGCTATTGGAAGCATCAAATAGTAATTTGAGTTACCAAACGGTCTCTGATTTTGACAAACTTATAGTCGAATCGAGCGGCTCGACGAGACGAATCCAACGAGCCCAAGATCGCAAAATTCTGATATCATTAAGACCTTTAAATGCTTGATAAACGGTTCACGATCAAGGGATTTAATATCGGTCGTTCATCCGGATCACTCCTTATTTGCCCTTGATCCCTCATCTATTTACGGGCTATGCCACTCCAGAAAAACTATAAATAGCCCCTCATTTCTCTTAAGGGGGGACCCAAGCCAAGAAGAGAAGAAAAGAAGAAGAAGAGAAGAAAAGAAGAAGAAGAGAAGAGAAGCCTAGGAGGGAATAGCTCCTCCTCGACCACCGCCGGAACACCGCCGGAACTCCGCCGGAACACCGCCGGAACTCCGCCGGATCACCACCGAAGCACCACCAGGGGCCCGAGGGACGCCAAAGCTCTGCCCAACACAGGAGCAACGTCGGAATTCTGCCCGACGCCGGAATTCTACCCGACGCCCGAGTGACGCCGGACTTCTCTCCAAGTGACGCCGGAATCCTACCCGACGCCCGAGTGACGCCGGACTTCTCTCCAAGTGACGCCAGACTTCTCTCCAAGTGACGCCGGAATTCTGCTCGACACCCCGAGTGACGTCGGAACTCTGCCTGTCCTTGTAACTGATACTCGTTGTAATCTGATCGTCCTGAATTTAAAGGACGAATCAGCCTTGTATTTCAAACAACACTAGTGGAACTCTTTCAACTGGGCACGGCCCCGTGGTTTTTTCCCTTTCCAGGGTTTTCCACGTAAAAATCCTGGTGTTACTATTTCAATTCTGTTTGTGTGCTGGATATACGTACAACGCTGAGACGGAAATTTAAATTCTATCGCCGCGTATATTTAAGTCCGCAACAATAATATTTAAGTAAATTCAAATAAAAACATATACTTAAATTAAATGAACACTATCAAAATTAAATAAAAATGGTAAAACGCAAATTACAAGTTTAAGATTAAATCAAATAGGAAGCTAATTTAAAATAAATAAAAGTGAATAAAAGTAAATAAAATAAAGTCAAAATTAATTTAATTAAATTTTAAATTGACTTCCTAATTAAATCATTAAAAACATTAAAATTTTTTTATTATTATAAATTCAAAATAAAATTAAATAATTGTGGAGAGAGAAAATAAAAAAAGGAATTGTAAAAGAATAAAAGAATAATTTGCAACTTGATTATTCAAAAATTCATTAAAAATTAAATAAAAATAAAACAATTATGAAATAAATTTCTATAATTGTATAAAATAACAACAAATAATAATCTACATTCAATGAAATCAGTTTAAAATAAAAACATAAAAAAAAATTCTTTCAAAAGTCCATTAAAAACTTTAATAAAAGATCCAATACATTAAAACTTAAATTGTAATCACCCTTGAGTATTAAACAAAATCAAAATAGAAAACTAAACTTAACGCCTAATAGGTTGACTCCTGACAACCCAGCACTTTAAATTTTATTTGTTAAGGCATGAACTCTAGCTTTAGGTTAGGTTCTTGTCATTTTTTGTATCTTTCAAGAGTATGAAGCTTATTAGTGTATGGATGTGAGGCTATTTGTTATAGTTGATTGTGACATACTCTACAACGCTTATGTTTTGATGCTCTCCTTAGTGATCTGTGATGGATATTTAATTTGTATATTTATTGCTAATCAAAATTTTCTACAGGTGGTCATGCTTATATAGGGCTATTATAAAAGAGGAGTATTATAAAAGGGGGATAAATTGAATTAAAATTAAAATCTAATCAAATTTTCTATAGGTGTTTCTGCTGCCTAGCCCCTAATTAATTATTAAAAGCATGGATAAGATTAAAGGTTACTAAAAAATGAGCAAATTTTTATGATGTGATTTGAGATGTTTGTATATAAACTAATTTTTCTAACTCGCATAGAGTATAAAGTCTTTTTTTACTTTTAAATATAACTTGTAAAAAAAGGGAGTTGTGAAAGTCTAAAAATAAGGCATTTTCTCCAAAGAAAAAAAAAAGAATTAGGGAACCAAAGAGAAAAGAACTTCCTTCAATGAAAAGTTCTTTTCATTTAGAAGCCCTATTGGAGGAACAAAGATGAAGAACCAAACTTAAAGAAAGAAGAAATTGAACAAATAAGAATAACTGAAGAATGGATCGGAAAATATCTTGTTTTTATAAAGACTTGCGTCATTTCATAGGAGTAGAATCCATATTATTGTCGGTGAAGCCTGACCAACTTTACTTTCTACAGACCCTTATTTGTATTAAGTAACACTGTCCACATCGACTTTGGACACCTTTTCTTTATTTTTATGGTTAATTGAATGATTGTTTATACTTGATTGTGCTTAAAAATTACCTATTTTTTATAGATTTTTTCTTGCTTGTACTGGTGCATGGATATTTCACTAAGCCCTTAGAAAATAAAATCTTTTATACTCATAACCAATAAAAATTTTAAGATAATATAGAAGATAACCAAATTAGAAAGTAAGCCAAAGCTTGTCTAGGGTTGCATAAAGCATATCCAGCCTTCTATCCTTGTTAAGCACTTCCCCGCTTGCGGGTAAAATCAAAGCACTCGACCTATGAGGATGAAGTTCTGACTTAAGGGAGGCCTGCTCCTTAGGATAAAATATATTTTCTAAGCCTTTTTAAAAGTTTACATATTGATTATTGCATAAGATTCAATTTGCATGCATTGTATTAAAAATAAATTAAAAAATAATTAAAGTCTAGTTGCATTTATTTCTAAGATGCATAATCACCATTCATAAGTTCAAGGTCATTTAGAAATTTTTCTAGATGTCAGCCTTATATTTTAAAAACTTGAATAATAATAGCCTACCCATCTTTCATAAGACTGGATAGCTGGTTTTGAAATTGATTTGGTGGTTTAGTTGGCATTCAACTCTAGGCAAGATGTAATTCCAAAATTACACTTCATTAGATTAAGTTTGGGATACTGCTATGTAGTGCTCAATTCAGATCTAGATTTTGAGGAAAATCTCAAATCATAAGTCCTCACCTGTTGGGAATATACTTTTACTTATCTAATTAAATATCAACTCAAATATAAAAATTTCTTTCTAAAATATTAAAGCCTAATATAGGATAGATTGGATCATTTCTAGATGGTCTCAGTGCTCCCTACCTCTGATCTTTTGGCCTCTAAAAATAATTGTTCAAAGTTAAACTAATCCCCTTTAAAAAGTCTAAATTTTTTTATCCTTGACTTAATCATTGAAATCCAAAAAAAATATTTTCCACTACTTTAATCGAGGGTATTCTTAAGAGATTTATCTTTTATGAGATGTAAATAACTATAAAGGCTTTCCTTTAAGGGGAACATGTAACTCTAGATTAAATTAAATTCTATCTAATTTTCATAAGATAGGGAAAATTTTTTGGGATTATTCAAAATTTTTCAAAACTCATTTTTATATTCAAATACCTCTACAGAATCTCATGATTGCCCTTCAGGGTGATGTGATATTCTCTTTATTGTATTTGCTTATAGAAATGATGATTTTTTGAAACTCAATTTTGCATCCAAAATACCTTCGCAGAATGTCACATTCTCGTTTTTAGATGCTATGATATTCTCCTTATTATTTTTATTTTCATAAATGATATTTTTTAAAAAACTCTATTTTTTTTCTTTAAATATTATTTTAGAATGGTAGATTTATATTTCAAGGCAGTAGGTTATTCTTTTTATTATATTTGGCTATGAAAATGATTTTTTTTTTCAAAACCCTTTTTTTGTCTTTGAATCAATTATAGAATATTGTGTCCATCTCTTGAGATGGAACATTTCTTAATGTCGTATTTGATCACAAAAAAATGGATTACCCTAAATCTGAGTGGCAAATTTATTTTACCATAATTGCTCTAATATTTTTCATCCAAAAGGGCATAACTTTGTTGCAATATAGACCTTCCACTATGATGAATGTAGTTTTTTTTTTAATTTTATTTGCAATTTTCTGGGTGTATCTTGATCTAGTGGTTGCCTGAGAAGGCTTCTTGGAAGATCATTATCAGATATCTTATTACATTGTCGACAAAGGCGTCGATTCTTCGAAGTGGGTAGCTTGTCTTTGGAGCATGTTGAGTTCTGATTGGCAAAGTCCATGCACATTCTTTATTTTCTTATTACTCTCTATTCCTTCACCACATTCAAAATTCATTCTGGATATTGGACTTCCCTGTTGAAGTCAATGGCGAGTAGCTTTTCTACTTCTTCTCAAATGGGTTCGGTGAGTAAGGATATAATTTTCTATATCTTCTATTTGATGGGACAAGCTTCTCTTTTTATATTTAGCTGATGCATGGCATATGACTTCTTTATGGATGTCATACATGTCTATTACTATCCATGCAAATACTTCAAAATTATTGTAAAGAGTTTGTATTAACTCATCTCAATGTTCCTTACTTAAGGAAGTGCTAATTTTGAGGACTCTACCCGGTTCATCTTCTGTCAAGGGTAATTCTTTGATGGCCTCAGTTTTCTTTAATCTCATACCTCATTCCATGTATAGATGGAGGATTTCTTTAGAGGTGTTTCTTATACCTACTGCTCATAGTAGTAGGGACGTGATTGGGTTAGGTCGCCCTTCACCATAACTTCCCTTCCTTCAACAGGAAGTTGATGGTGACATAATATATAGATAACCAACACTTTAAAAGTATTTAATAGTGGCCTGGTGAATATGACATTGTAGGTTATTAAAGTATTTGACAATGATGAAGTTTTTCATAGCCTTGTATTGATGATTTCATTCACCCTAAGTGGCAGGTATGACCATTACTCCTTCAATTTCTTTGTTCTCGCTAGAGAATCTATAGAGAAGTCTCACAATTAGAATAAGTTGGGATGCAAGCATATTCATCTTATCAAAGAAAGTTTTAAAGATTATTGTTCATTGAGATCCTTTTATTTATAAGAATATTACTATAGTTAGTGATTATGGTCATGATGACTATTGCTTTGTTGTGCGGGTTTCCCCTAGTCAGTTCATCTTTGCCACTAAAGATGATTAGGGTGTTGTCAATGGATTACAAGAATGATGTTAAATTGGCTTCTTCACTTCGTAACTTCTTTGCTTGTATATGGGTGTCCCCTCATTTTCTTCTCATGAAGAAGAATATTACTCCAACAATATAATGTGGATTTCTTGAGCTATCCTAGGTTCATTGTCACTTTCTTCTATTGAGGCTTTCCCTAATCTTTTGCTTTGAATTTATGAGAATGAGCTCTTTGATCTTCTCAGCTTTCATAAGGTCTTTAACAAGGTTCCACAGGTGGCGGGACTCCTAGTGGCATGCTTTGGATCCTTATGGAATGCACACTATCTCATGGTATCCTTAGCATTATCAATCTTCACAAGCGGAGGGTGCCTAAAAAATTATTTGATCTATTTGGCCTCTATAAGCTTGGTCATGGATACTCTTAGTGGAGTATAGGTTGGATATGTTTGGGGTCGATTTGTGATCTTTCTATGCACTTACTCAATCCTTGGTGTTAATGGTGCTTCTTTTCTCAAAGGTCTTGGTGGAGAAGGTGTCCCATATGGATCGGGGCACTAATTATTGCATTAGAAATTTGATCTTTGGTTTCTTTCTTTTTGGAGACAGATTCTTTCTCTATGGAAATCTCATGACATGGAGCAGTTATGGCAGATTTTACCACTTAGTTGTACTCTTCGGCATTGACATGACCTTTTACAGGTTTTAAAAGTTATGTCAGTGTCTTTTATTTTTATAGGCTGAGTGTTTATCTAAAAGGACCTTCTCTTAACCCTTGAGTCAGAGCTGCTTTGGTGATTATTGGCTCTAGGTCTATCATGTCAAGCATTTCTTTTTGGAACTTCAATATGAAGTTCCTTAATGACTCTTCAGTTTCCATTCTCATTTTAATAAAACTTATAAGCTCTTCGGGTCTGAGTGCTAATGAATTATGTAATGAATATTCACTTGAATTTAGTGAAGGAGGTGATCATCCCATTGGGAAGGCTAGTGTACCACCTTAGTGCCAATTCTTTAAATGTGGTGAAGAAGAGACGACATTGAAGGGTGTCATTAATGTCGAGAAGGGAGCTCATGGACTCAAAAGTCACCACTTGACTCGTGGGGTCAGTCTTACCTCAGTAGGCCTCTAGGTGAGACACCTTAAGCTTGGGAGGTGCTCTTGCTTCTGTGATTGATCTAGAGAAGTTGTTGGTCTCCCTGGTTCACTTTCTTTGACTCGTCTGGATGGTGGGCTAGAAATTTTCTTCTCTAGCATGGGGACAACTATGGTTGATGATTAGATCGAAATTATGTACTTCTGCCAAAGGCTCATTATGAGCACCTGGGTCAAATGGTCCTCCAAACTCATTCACAATTCAAGCTTGGTTGCTAGCAGTTATGAGAGCATCCTGGAAGGACTTTAGAAGTTTCTCTTCTATATCTTATAGTTCATGATGTGTGACATAGTTGGGATACATTGAGTTAATAAAGGTCACTCATTGCTTGGTGGGTAGAAATTTTCTAGCCCTGGCTTCAAATCCATGCTCGCTACACCTAAGAGGATGTTGAATCCAAATTTATTTCATGGATGATGCCTGACTAAAATTTATGGGTCTACCTATGAGTTTAGAGCTTGTATGGCAGGATGACAAAGGCAGAGAGAAAGAGGGAGAGAGAGAATAAGAGAGTGGAAGATGGATTGGGATAGAATCTCTATTATCCCAATTAAAAATATAAAAATAAGAGGTGTAAGGGTTCTATATTATAGAGCTCAAGCTAAAAAAGAAAAATCTTGCATAATATCTCTTTGTGTTTCTCTCTATTTTGGTCTTTCTTTTTCTTTTTTTATACCCTTTCCCTATTTATAGGGCTTGGAGAGTTACAATAAAATAAGTAAGGAATATAGGAGTTGTACTATCAGTCTTTGATATTGTTAGAACAACTATGCCAAGTAGTGTGGAGATCTTGTGAGAGATGATACGAGTAAGGAGAACCCGTGTAAATCTGGAGATCAATTCATCAATGAGAAAGAAATCGGTCTGATGTCACCCCACTGGAGTGAGAGGGGACGAGTAAGGACTTAATATAGATCTTTGATCTTGGTGATGATTTAGTTATGAAGAATTTCATATGGACGAGATGTATTCCTTTTAGCTTGGCCTTTAATAGGTCTCGCATAGAAGATTTGACTTTGTCTAAGATGAATAAAGACATGTTCAATTGAGAGAGAAAATTCTATGGGCGACCCACTGGATAGAGCAACGGCTTGGAGAATATGTTCAATGGTGGTTCACCGTGCTAGAGTGATAAGCTCTTTCCCAACTCCTTAGCGAGTCTCTCAAATAGACTATCCTAAGAAGAGAGAGTTCTCCTTTTGCATGACCCAAGCATAACCTATAAGATACCTGTGATAGCATACCTACATAAACAGTCATAGGTGTATAATATACACATCATATGTAATAATTATAGCATATAGGTCTATCCAATATGCTCACTAGTGTGCATGTATTATATCAAAATGCATATTATAGCATGTAAATAATAAATTTATGAATATCATGTATTTTATGTTCACCTACACTATACTAACTCATGATCTTTTTATACTTAATAATATTCTACTCATTTTAAGGAAAATAACATATAAACAAAACTAACAAGTGAAATCTCAATATAAATCAGTCAAAATGCTCATAATGATGATATCTATCACATACCAAAAGTTACATGATGAAAGCTCACTAAAATAAGAGATATTACATTTTTATCAGTTTTAGGAGAGAAAAAATAGGTAAATCTCCAAATCATTGAAAATAGATATAGGGTTAAGATTACCTAATACAATCAAAACACTTTTTATAATTGGGATGACAAATGAAAGTGCCCTCCCTCCTCTCTCTTCCCTTCTCCCTCTTCCTTTCTCTTCTACTCCACTCTCTCTCACCAAGCATGCCTAAAGAGTGGGGAGGAGGATGACAGGTGAGATTTTAATAATAATGATTTTAGATATTTTATTTTAAAAAAATAAATTTTAGACCTAGCGCCACACTGCTCCAGACCTAATACTGCAGCACTTCCTCAAATCCTAGAGTTTTGCACCGCTGCACTCCACAAATGCAACAAGATAATACTCCCTTAGATGTTTTTTTTTTTTGAATTTAGGGCAATTAAATTTAAAGCTATTACAATCAACCCATCTTAGAAAAATGATAGCCTTAGTATTTCTCAGAACATACTACTAATAGAGAAACTAAAAATATTGACCATTATTATATCAATCAAATCATATATTCATTCACTCATATAGGTATAGATGTGTTTTGTTTGCTAACATTATTGAAGAGTGCAAATAAATTGGATTGTGTTTTGGGAAAATTTAAACATAGATTTTTTGGATTTCTAATTCTAAAATTAAATATATCATAATGAATGATATATTACCTCAAGAGGAAAAAATAATATTCCCTAATGGGTTTAGATTTAGAATTATAAATTTCATCCAGACTATCATAGTCAAATTCGAGGGTGAACTACGTATTATCCTAAATGCTCAAAATATTATTCAATCATATGTTTAGCTATGATAATCTAGATGTATGACCATTAATTTCATAATCAAAACTATAATAATAAATGATATATCTTCTCAAGGAAAGAAAGTATCATTTATTACTAACCATTTGAATGTGAAGATCATGATCATCTTTGATTTTAATTTTTCCAAAAAAGAGTGATTTTTCCCCATCCTAACTAGGTATTTTATTAGAAGGTTGGGATTAAATTCTCAATGTTCGGGACTTATGATTTTAGGTCTACCCTAGAATCTAGATCTAAGTTGGGCACTAAATAATAGTAACCCAAACCTAACTAATGAAATGATATTTTAGGCTTACATCAGCCTAGATTGGAATGCTAGCTAAATCACCTAGGTGCTTTAAAATCATGAGTCTGGTCTTATGAAAGATGGGTAAATCTTATTGTTTAGGTTTTTGACAAAATTGAGGCTGACATCTACAGAATTTTTAATTAACCCCTTTACTTATGTATGGTGGGATTATATTCAATACAATTAAAATTTATTTCTTTTGTTATTTCTAATTCAATGTATGCTGGTTGACCTTGAATGCAAAAAATAAGTATGTTGAACTTTAAAAATTAGCCCTAAAAAATAAAATTTTCTCTCGAGATACATAACATCCCCTAGACAGAGCTACACCTTAATAGGTTAAGTGGTCTGCTACAACCCACAAGCGGGGAGGTGTCTAGCAAGGAGAGAAGATAAATATGTATGCATGAAAAAATCCTGATATGCTCGAACTTATTTTTTAGAAACATTTATCTTTCTATGTGGGTCTAAAAATTTTATTTAATTATAAGTAGAAAAAATTTGAGGTCCTTAAGAGCCTAAACACATTCCAGGCTAAAACAAAATTGACATGCATATAAAAAAACTTAGAAAAGCAGGCAATTTCTAAATCATATAATTTAAATGAGATCATGAACATCAAATCATCAAAATTATATCACAAGTATAGAAGACCATGTGACAAGTGCCACTTAATTACAAACTAAGGTCTACAGAAATTAAAAGTGGCCACTAAAAATATCCTGGATTCTAATCTTATAGAATGATGTAAGTTTTAAAATGAGATATTTCCTTGTCTTCACTTCTTTAGCTCCTTCCTTCGGGCTCTATGGATCCGTCGAGTTCGAATATCCAAATGAAAGAACTCCTCCGTGAAGGGGTGTTTCTTTTCTCTTTGGATCTCAAGTCATCCAAATTTGGATCTCCAAATGAAAGGAACTCCTCCCAGAAAAAGTGTTTCTTTCCTTTTTGGATTTCAAATTGGATATTAAATATCCCATTTTAAATAACTTTCACAGCACATTTATATTTAAATTTACATATAAAAATTTTAAAAGACTCTATACTCCTTACACATTATCCTTGGCAATTCATATAAAATCAATAAAATCTAAAGCATTTATATATAATTAGTTACTTATATTTGAGCCAACACATTCACTTAGCCATGCTTTTTAATTTTTAGGGTGCTTAGCAATTTTAGCACCTGCAAAAAATTTTATTTATTACATTTTAGTTAGCCCTCATTTTATTGCCCTAATATGCATGGCCACCTACAGAAAACTTCATTAGCATCCATACTATTCCTATCTATAAAAATCTAGCTCCTATGACACATCACATCAAAGGTAGCATGGTGAAAGAAAATATCCCATCATAAGCAACACAAATTATACCAAATCATAGCAACCAACATATAGAGAAAACCACATAAATTCTCAGTCACACAAAAAAATAGGTATAAAAGAATAATGTCCTAGGCTAATATTAGGATTGGTTGTCCTAACAAGCCATATACAGTGTGTGCAACAAGCTGTGTGGTTTGGATATATCTTAGGTTGGTTGTTGTTTGAAGTTTTCTATTATTTTCTTTGGTTTGTTGTAGGTTAAGGGAAGATTTAGTTTCAGTTTAAGTTTGATATTTTGATGTTCAATTTAGAATAAATTTTAAATATTAAAGTTTGTTAATTATTAGTTCTCTAAAATTATAAATTTTAATTAAGTACTTTAGTCCTTAAGCTTTAAAATTTAATACACTTATGCTCTCCAAAATGGAATCTACATAATGTATAAAGGCTTCCATTAATTAGTAATTTATTATTAATTATTTAATCAGAATAATAACTATTTTTATTTACACTAGGGTCGTGAGGTTTATTTCACCCTCAATGAGGCTAACTTAATAGCCTTATAGACCCTGGTTACCCAACAATTATCTTTGGGTTTAGGTTTTATTTAGTTTATTGATTAAGTTATCTAAGTTTGTGATTATCTTGCTAATGATTTATTAAGCTTGTGGTTTACGGTTTGCACTCCATCAAATTTGTTTGTGGCATTATCACAATGGGCATAATGATCTAGGGCCTCCTTAGGACTCTTCGCCTAATAGCTCAAGGTAGTCTAGCCTAAAAACTTTATTAATAGAATATTAGTTATTCATTTTAAGGGTATTCTCTAATTTGATTGATAAGATTGATGCTTTACTAAAAAATAGATTATTATTTATTTTTGGTATTTTCTCAAATAGTTCAATGTATTAAATAAATGGTAGAGTTTATAACTTTTGGATTTATATTAGTTTATGGAGTTTATATAATTTTCATAAATATTAGACCCTAGGATGAGTAAAATACCACTAAGTTTGCTGGATTTGAATTTTTTTATAATTTATTATGAATTTTCAAAGTTTAAGTATTTTATTGAACTAAGGTTGACCAAAATATTGACTTTTTAATTTTTAACGAATTCTTATGATTTATTATTTTTAATAAATATTAGACCTAGGGATGACTCCAATGCCTTTGAGTTTGCTCAATTTGGAGTTTCCTATCATTAATTATGAATTTTGTAAGTTTGTGTATTTAATAAAATTATTTAATTGCTTAATTAGAGAGATTTTCTTATTTTTGTACCAAACTGACTCCAAATCACTTGAAATTTTTTTGAAAATGTCAGGAATGACATATGGGGGTGATTTCAAGTGTTTCACACTTATTTGTTGTTTTTTTTATTTTTGATTATTTATTTTAATTAATTATTAAATTTTATTTATTATTAAATTAATTTTTTATTTTTTATGTATTTTAAATTATAATCAATTCTGAAGGCTAGTGATAGGGCTTTTATTTTTTTCTGATTGGGTATTTAATTATGAGCAATTAACACTTTAATTCATATTTTTGGGTTTAAATTGAATTATTTATTATTTAATTAATATCCTAGGTCAATTATGTAGGCTAATTTTGGGTTGCCTATATGGTGGACCAAATGGTGTTGAAATGCAATGATATTTGAGCCATGGGTTCACTAGACCCTATGGCTCAAGTCCACTGAGTTTGGTCCCATGGGGGACTTCTTAAGGTGGTTAACTTAATCACTTATGGAAAATGTATCTATGTACATAGAGATTTATATTTAGCTAACTAGACATAGGATTGGGGTATAATTAGAGGTTCTCTAACACTTTTAACATGTACAACAAACTCACAAAAATTCAAACCCTGAATTTAATTGGAATGGTGGTTAGGCCAATTTAAACTTAAGGGTTAATTATTGACTCTTAAGTTTGAATTAATCAAATGAAGCCCTTAATGAATTTAAACAGGCATGATTAATTTTGTACATGTCAATAACATATCCAAAAATAATCTCCCAAAGTCCCAAGCTCTATGGGTTGATTTGAGGCCATATTTACAAAAATACCCCTAGGATTTAATCTAAAATACCTTTAATTTCATACTAAAACAGAGCTTGAAACCATAGGGCTTTTGTAGGTCTCCTTAAGACCTTTCCAATGAGCCTAAGAAAACCTTATTTGGCCATGTGTGTGAGGAGATATAATTTTTTGATGTTTCAGTGATTTTTCTATGAAATTAATCAAGGATTTACACAATCAGCCACACATTTCATGCGGCACCGTCAGATTGAGCAATTAATCATTAGTGCACTAATGAAATAATATAGCATTGATCCTAGTAATTAAATCAATGATCAAATAATAAGGATTTAAAGGGTCGAAACAGTGGGATGGTAGCATAGATCATTATATGGTGGGATCAGAGCCATTGTTTAAGATCAAGGCCTTGGTTTCATCTCCTACCTCCAGCTCACATTTCTAGCCGTAATCCTTTTCTAGCATAATATGAGAGATCCTACTGATAAAGTGCCAACAAATTTTATAGAGATTATTAGGAGATTCTGAACCTCAATACAAAGATTAAAATTTATTGGATTAGAGGTTCACTTCACACTTCATCAAACTACCTAACTAGGGAGCTCTGGATTAGGCTATTACATCGGGGAATTCTCCAAGTGCCAGGGCCTGAGTTCAGGCAGCTTTATCCGATGCCAAAGAATGCTTCTTCTCAAGAGACCATGGCTAGAGTACCACTGGAGGTGGGACTTTGAGCTCAGACATATATATTTCATCAAAAATTACTCAAACTCATAAAAAATGGGCATGAGAGAGCTTGTGAAGCTTGGGGGAACTTTTTCTGGCTCTGGGAGGTGGTTTTGAAATAAGAGAAATGAATTAGGTCGTCTAGACTGGGATGCCCTATTCAGATACTTTGCATGGAGTTTGGACAATCAGGAAGGCTCAGCCAGAGCCCTGGATAACCACCAGTTGGAGGGAACAGCTCAGGGAACATTCCTTGAGCTCAGTAGTTAAAATCAAGGTAGAAAAGCCCTTAGGTTTGGCTCAAGGGAATAAGGGACAACTAAAGGGCAGTTTCACTTGCTCTGGATGTCACCGGCCATGAGCTAGAGGCTAGTTGGGTGGAAAGGAGTCTGGAAGCTCCCTGAGCATAATGATGGTTTCAATTACGCATGGTTGAGCCTAATCATGCAAGATGGCTTGGGTAAGACTGATTTGGGTAGGTTTGGTTTAGCTTAGGTCATGATCCATTTCAAGCCAGAGGATGGACTGACCATGGGAGGTGTATGGGACCTAGGGTTACTCAATGTAAGAGCCAATTGGGCTTAGTGAAGCCTAGGTTCAAAGTTAGCTCAGCGTAAAGTGATTTTGGTCACTTTGGGTTAGCCTAACTCTTAGCCCTAGTGGACTCAAGGAGTAATCCACCAATGGTAAGTGCAAGGGGTTAAGGGAGAACCAATGCAAGCATTAGTTTGATCTGATTTGGTTTAGGTTGGGCTTAAGCTCAGGAAGAGTCTCTTTGGACAACTTAGGTTGAGCTAAATGGCTAGCCCAAGTGGACCCAAGGGTTTGGTCTTCTATGGAGAGTTCTTAGGGACATAATGGGTCACTTTAAGGGTCCAATTTGGTTAGGCAATGCTTGGGGAATTGGATTTGATTTTGATTTAGGTGTAGGGTTGATTTGGTCAACCATGGTTGATTTAGTCAACCAGGTTAAACCAGGGATTAGGTTTAGGTCCTATACATTCAAAATGATGTCTTGAAACCAATGGAGGTGATCCCAAGCCATGGTGAGGTCTTCTTGTGTGAAATGTATGTTTGAGTCCTAAAGGGGGTCATTTGGTCAACCTAGGTTAACTTGGTCAACCAAGCATGACCAAGGCTTGAGTTTGAGTCCAAAATGATATTTGGAATGCATTGCAAGAGGTTCCAAGAGTTTGTTTGAATGAGCTATGTTGAGGTTTAAGGGAAAGTTTGATTTTCCTTTAAGGGATTTTGGGGTTAAGTGGGCCCATGGTCAACTATGGTTAACCAGGGTCCACCAAAAGTTCAATTTTGTGTATAACATGCCATAATAATGATTATGAACATATTCAAGGGTTTTGGAGAGCTTCCCAAGGTCAAATTTCATAATATGCAGGGTTCCGTGGCATTGGTTATAAATATTTAAAGGTATGGCAGCCTTTGAAATTCAATTCACTTTTTGATGTTAGAGAGCTTGGATTGCTCTAAAATTTAGAGAGCTAACCTTAGGGACATGTCTAATTGATATGTAACTAATGGATCATGAATCCAAGATCATTTGGTTTTATTTTGAGGTGATTGAAAAATCACTCAAAAAGGGTAATGGGGCAAGGGATTTTAGCCTTATCTTTATGTTTGGAGATTTGGATTGATTTTGGTTTTGGATAATCAACTTCATATGAAAATGAAGTCAGAAAATGGACCCCAATGTGTGTAGTAGAAAAAAGTTATACTACACATATTGGCATTGATCGATTGGATAATAGTGACAACTTCAATCAATATATTAATTTTTCTCTCTACTTCTAACTATAAAAGAATAAAACCTAAAAGTATAGAAAACAAAACTAAAATTTAATATTCTAATCTACCTCAATCCACTAGATCTTGGCCCCTTGAAAATTATATAAAACTATAGTGTGAGCTAATAGCTCAGTAGATTACCAGAACGTACAATTGTAATTAATGCAAGGAAATAAAAGTATCATGAATGTAATTAGTCTATCCATATCAATTTAAATGTGTAGCATTAAAAACATGTAGTAGTCAAAATGAATAATTTCATTTCATATGAGCAATGAAAACCAATATAAAAAATATAACTTAAAATTAAGAAATTAGTAGTCATAGAAAGGATCAATACATTTTATGATCAATAAATTCTGTCATTCCTATACACATGTCCAATATAACACAGTAGATCTATTATGTATTTATGCATGTTTATAATTTATGCTTTACATTAATCCATATGTCATTTCATGTATATTAGTATACCTATCATACCAAGCTAATGAATATCATTTTTATGTATGTCATATAACCCTCAAGTATTAATACATGTATATCATATATTTTCATTATGCACACTGCAATATGTATATTATATATTTCATACATATAAACACTGCCATTAACTTAGAAGAATTAATAAAAGAAAAAAGATATCTCTTGAAGAAAAAGTTTTATTGGGGGAGATTTAAATGGACATGCTGGTAAAGAGGTTGAGGATTTTAAAGCTTTCATTGTGGCTATGGGTTTGGAGTAAGTAATGAAGGTGGTAAGACTATATTAGATTTTGCTCTAGCTTATGATTTTGTTATTACTAATACCTTATTTAAGAAAAGAGATGAGTATATCATCACTTATAAGAATTGATATAGTAAAACTCATATTGATTATTTTCTTGTAAAAATAATAGATCGTTTAGATTGCATAGATTGTAAACTTATTCCGAGTGAAAGTCTACGTACCCACCACTTTTTTATTTTGGACTTTAATATGAAGGGGCATATTATGAAAAATATATTATATCATTCTTCTAATATTAGATGGTGGCATTTAAAGAACTCTAAAAAATATATCTTTGAGAGTAAGATTCACTATCTTAAGATTTTGTTGGTGCATGAGGAAGCTAATGTTATGTGGGAAATAGTAGCTTACAATATTAAGAATGTTACAAAGGATGTGCTTGAAGTATCAAAAGAAAACTCTTCTAATAGTAAAAATAGTTGGTGGTGGAATCAAAATGTGCAAGAAAAGATAAAAAATAAGAAGCTTTGTTATAAAAATTGGTTCAAATGTAAAAATTCTAAAAAATAGGGAAGATATAAAGCTACTCATAAGGAGTCTAAGAAAGCATTCTACGATGCAAAGACTTTATCTTTTAATGATTTATATAATAAATTAGATACTAAATAGGGTGAAAGATATATGTATAAGCTAGCCAAACAAAGATATAGGAATAGTAAGGATTTAGTTCAAGTGAAGTGCATTAAGGATGAGGATCAAAAAGTTCTTTTTTCAATCTTGTACATTAAGGATGAAGGATTTAGTTTCAGTTCAACAAAGATATTTTGCTAAGCTTTTCAATGAAGATTATGAAAATATGATGTACTTTAGTGATCTTAACACTTTAAATGATAATAGAGATTTTGTTTTTATCAACGTATTAATTGAAGTTAGAGAAACTATAAAGAAAATGAAGTGTGGGAAAACTATTGGACCTAATGATATTCCAATAGAGGTGTGGAAATGGTTAGGAGATTGTTGGTGGAATTTTTTAAAAAAGTGATATTTTTTGAAAATTTAGTTTATTTAGAAATTAAAAATTGATTCTAGATTTTAATTCCAAAATCAAACAACCCATTAGAAAAAGTATACCACCTTAAGGGGCGAAGATAAGATTTTGAAATGGGGTTCAGATTTAGAAGTGCAAATCCCACCTTAAATATCGTAACTAGATCCAAGAAAAAATTGCATATGACCTCGAAAGGTCAAAGTGAAGTTCGATCTAATATCTAGCTATGATGGTCTAGGTAAATTATCGCTAATTTCATATCCAAAATTTTATTAACAAATTATATATCTCTCCAAAGGAGGAAAGTATCATTTATTATTAATTATTTGGACATGGTGATAATGATCATTGTCGATTCGATTTTTCCAAAGAAGTCTAATTTGAATTTTGGAAATCAATTTTGAAAAGATGGATATAGGTTCTAAATCTTCTATGAGCGCAAGCCCTCGTAGTTTATATCATGGAAGACTAGAATCTCCTATGAAAACTCTCGATTAAAATAATGGCAATTTTTCATTTAGAGATTTTCTACGAGTGATATCAAAGGGGTGAGACTGGAATTTCAAGTGGGATTGGAGCAAGGTGGAGCACTTATTTTGGATTCAAAAGGGGAAGGGTATGAGACATTTAGAGATTCTGAAATGATTCAGAGGTGTCTCAACCTAATCTAAGCGTTGGGCTTTAAATTTTAGATTAAAAGAGACTTTAGTTTAAGCTGAATGAATTATTAAAAATTTAGGATTATATTCTCAGAGATTGGGGTCTTATGATTTAAAATCTGCCCTAGATCCTAAATCTAAATTGAGCACCAAATGACGGTGGCCCAAACCTAACTAATGCAGTATAAAACCTGGACTTTTCTTGGCCTGGATTGGGGAGCCAGTTAACCACCTAGTTGATTTTAAATCCATGAGTTTGGTCATGCTATGAAAGAGTAATAGGGACTTTTTTATTAAAGTTTTTGAGAATTGGGATTAACATCTTGAGAAGATCCTAATTGGTCCCTTGACTGATGTAGGGTGAAAATACTAAAATAAAATGCAATTAAGATTTAAACTCTTTTAAATGTGTTTCTAATGCAATGCATACTAATCGACTCAATTAAATGTATAAAATGGAATGAAGCAGTTTTAAATAGGCTTAAAAATAGGTTTTATCTTAGAGTTTGCACAGATTCTCCTTGACAGATCTGCACCCTTATAGGCCAGGTGGTCTGCCAAAAACTACAGGCAGGGAGGTGCCTAATAAAAAGAAAGAATAATGCAACAAAAATGTTTATATGAACTCACGATAATATCCGTGCCGTAACTTTAGAAGGGCCACAAAGCTATCGTGGGATGTAATACATTATACGGCTAGTGTAAAACCACACCGTGAACCTAGCATTGATGATAACATTTTATAATGTTCATGCAATCGTCAATCATTATAGGCCAGTAATATCCAAGTCTTTTGATTCTCAACTTTATTTTTGGACCTAATTGATGAGCACCGCACAATTCAGAATGGACCTCATTAACGATATTTAGGGCCTCTCATTTATCTAAATAATATAGCCACATCTGATCAATTGATTGGTGGTATAATGTATTTTTGACTAGTACATATGATAGGGTATGTTTCTTGATCTGGTTGGCGAGGGATTTATCCTGGGAAAGTTTACCCTCTCGGAGATAGTTAATTTAATCCTCTTCTAGACATGTAAATTCCATTGCAAGCTTCGCTAAGGCATCTACTACAGAGTTGCTTCCATGGGGAACCCTATATAAAGTTATGATAGGTATCTGCTCGAGCAGGTGCCTGGTGTACTAATGCTACTTGAGGAGATTAGGATTCAAAACCTTATAGGTTCCTGCAACCTGGTTGATTACGAGTTGGGAATCACCAAAAATTTTATCTCTTTAATCTCCATCATAATTGCAAGTTCCAAGCTGGTTATCAGAGCTTCATACATAGCCTCATTATGCGTGCAAGGCTCTGATAAATTGTAGGAAAAATACATCATTCCCTTCTCTGGCATTGTGAAAATTAGGTCAATCCTGGCTTTTCTGGGGATCATAAATTTTTTAGTTTTACCCCATTAAGAGAATACCGCACCAAAAAATATAATTCCCAAAAAGGCTTATCGAAGATTCCAATGATCATTTTTCTTTTGAATTGGTACAATGCTGGCTACCCAAGAGGGATATTATTCCTCTCAAATAAATTTGGCTTTGACTAGTTTCTTGATCTCAGAAATGACTTGCTGCTCTATTTCAAAATGCATGCATCGAGGAGCTTGTTTAACAGGAATGACATCATGTCAGATTCCAAGTTTATGAATAACTACATCAATGGACAGGCCCGATATTTCATCATATATCCAAGAAAAGCAGTCCTTAAACTCGAACAAAAGTTGAATTAGATCGTGAGACTCATCCTCATCCAACAGGGTACTTATAAAAGTAGGGTGAGGGTCATTATCGATTCCCAGGTTAACTTCTCTCAACTCATCGACTGTCGATTTAATCTCTCCTCAAATTCAGGGAGTGCATCCTGAACCTGAAGCTCATCGAGATCTTTTAAAGTCTCCAAATAGAGTCCTTCGAGAGGGCCGACGACTTCATTAGGAACATTCTGAGATTCAAGATGATAAGTTAACATTAAATAGCATTTGTTGTCATCAAATGAACTAATGGTACTAAAGCAGATACTACTTGTTAAATTTTTCTTGATCTTTACTTTTCAAATATTCTCGTGGTATCTAGATTGACCATTAGTCCATCAATATGATATGGGGCCCTTAGAAAATGTATTTTTTACACAAATAGAAAAGTAGCCGAAAGGTAATTCCATTAATTCATTGGAATCTTCCTCCTCAAGGGTTACATCACTTTCATCCCTCAAGGAGGAGGAGCCAGGGAAACTTTTATGGACTTTTCTTACTTCCCCACTTAGGTTAGGAGCCTCTTTAATCTTTAACACTGTAATCCTACCAACTGATAGTGGGGCCAAGGATAGGGCCTCAATTATCTTACTAAGCTTTTCATAGATCGTTAACTTAGGCTCGTCACTTTTAACTTTTGGAGCATCTACCTCAGGGTCACTGTCCTGATCTAAAGTGAGATCAAACTTCAGAGGAGGATTAATTTTTTGATAATCAAAAGGAATCGCAACACCCCACTCTTCTAGTTCTTCATCAGAATTTGATTCTGGACTGATATATGCAGGGGTTGTTCTCCTTTCAAGTGAAGGATGACCTCGACCACGTGCCCTGAAAGCCATCCTCCTACCTTTTTGAGGTAACATGTTTGGAGACCTAAGGACCACGATCTCGAGGTCATCTTCGCTATTTGATTCTTATATTTCTTGATCTTTTTTCTTTTATTTTTCTTCCTATTTTGATTCTTTATCTTGATTGGAGCTTTGCTCGCTTATTTTCTCCTCAATTTTGATCTCAACTTTAGAATGGGGAGAGGACCCTTTTGGTATGAAATATATAGCATCTTCATAGATCCTGATCTCTTGAATTAAGAATGGTTGCAAATCACCCTTAATTATGTATTCAATGCTGTCTCATTGGTACTTGACGCATTGATGTAGGGTAAATGAAGCTATCATATATTCATGAATCTAAGGCCTGTGCATTAAAGGACATGGCTGAATCGATGATATAAAATTTCACTTCCATTCTTAGTTCTCCAATTTTCAACAGAAGGGTGATTGAACCCAAAGCCCTCTTACCTTTCTCGTTGAACCCACATAGCATTAACTTGTTGGTGGTGAGCTTACTGGTATCAACTTTAAGATAGGCAAGGGTCTTTACATTCATCACATTGACTGATGCACCATGATAAATAAGGACTCTTGATAACTTGAAATTCCCTACATTTATAGTAATTTAAAAAGGGTGATTGTGATTGGCAGTGCCCAACAGTAAGTCTTCATCTGAAAATGTCACTCTTGAAATTTCTTTGAAGTAGAGGGCTTCATCTTTTGAGGTTGAAGCTGGTTGAGCTAAGAAAATCTCTAGATCGAGAAGTTCTTTGAATAAAGACTCCCTCATTTCCTTAGATAGGATGAGGGCATGGTAAATACTTAACTTGGCTGGCAATTTCCTAAGATGAGCTAGGACATTATAATTAACCTTAGAAGCTTCAAACTCAGAACCTAGCAGAGTAGGAGAAAAAATTGAACTGTTAAAGAGGATCTGGAATTGAATTGTTAGAAATAACTTACTTGCCTCTATCCTGTAGAGCAAGCCTAGTGGGTAAGACTTTACAATCCCAAAGTTGCAACTCCTCAATGTCTTCACGAGGGAAAACTAAGGTGGTGTCTGCACTCACCATACGTATTAGATCATTATTTTCTGAATGGGAGTCAAAATCTAAAAAGTCTATCATGATAGGACTTCCCTGAAAATCAATTTCGGGGAAGTCACTTTCTGATAAGGCTTCAAATTCATCTTCTCCTTGAAGGGTCAAATCAGGAAGATCAAGTTTTTGAATACTTGGATTGATATCAATAGAATTTAGAATTACTTGGAAAGAATTATCAATTTGTGTTTCATTTTCATTGTTAATTATCAAAATTGACATAGAAGGATACTTTTTATTAAATTTATAACCTTTTTTCCTTTGATGGGGCAAAGTAAAAGTCAAATAACAAGAGTGTGAAAATGGTTTTTACACCACCATCCACCAACCAAATTCATCTCTCATCAACATACTCCCTCTCTACAAAAGTATCTCTCTTTTCTTTTTCATGAAATGTAGTAGTTCCTATGACTACTAGAGAGGGAAGCAGCTCAACATCCTCCTGCGAAGCATTTAAGTCAACCTCCCAAATCAGGCCCTAGGTCATCGTGGGCAACTATTGAGAAAGATGAAAAGACTTATTAATTAACTTTTTAAGTGCCTGAGATAAAGCAATATCCCAACTATCTTCTATTGAAAGAGAAATGTTAGAATAATTACCTGAAATAGTTTTAATTGACCCTTGTTCCGAGTCTATAAGATACTCTATGGGAATGGTAATTGTTACCTTGCCTAAAATTCTTCTCTAACCAATCTTTGAAAATAATGCAATCTTCGATCGAATGGCCGAACATGTGGTGGTAGGGATAGTACTTGGGATCATCCTTCTTATCTGTATCATCTGGCCTTCTGGCCTCAGGTAACTGGAAATCTGGCTTTTTTTGGAGGTCCTAAATATCTTCCTTACTGACTCTCTCTTAAATAGGTATGGTCTAGCCAACCTCTCTTTAATGTAAGTCGAGTAAGTCTCCCTTGGAGGTTGGGGAGTGATCTGAAATGGTTGTTTCTGAGCTGGCAATGGTGAAAGAGTACTAGGCTGACTGATAATTGGCTAGTTCCCCTTATAAACTACTAATATTGTAGCACTCTTTTTAAAAGACTTGATGGGCTTATTAACCTTCTTCTCACCAGAAGATCCGTTAATAATGGCACCATAAGAGCATCCTCCTGTAGGTTACTTGCCTTGTTCAAAAGCTTCTCAACTAGAGACTCCCCCTGCTTTTGCCTCTCAACGATGAGATCGCCCATGATTGTGCAGTACTGTGCTCCAAAAAAATCTCTTTAAGAATATATTTTCAAGTTCACTAAATATTTTCACCAAACCATTGGGCAGATCAGCATACCATTCAAAAGCCATAGCGGAAAGACTACTAATGAATTGGCAAAAAAGTAGAGCATCTGACCCCTCGGCATTGCAACAACTTGCCTGAAAGTATGCTAGATATTATCTCAAATTTTATATTCCAGTAAAAAATTTTGAAAGATGGTGGCACAAAACCCTTTGGATAAGGGACTGAATCATATTACTAGGGGTAGGGTCTACCCTTTGGAATAGATACGGCCCCTTGGGAATGGGATAAGGCCTCCCTTACTTGGTCCTCGATCAATTGCTTAATATCTTTCTTGGCCGGTGGTGGAGGAACAACTGGCTGGAGTGGATGGGCTGACAAAATTAGCTGTTGGACGAGTGGAGCTGTTGAAATTAACTCTGGGATTTTAGAAGTGGATTCTATCTTTTTGGCTCAATTAGTGATTACTTGAGCAGATTGTTGTAATTTGAGGGAAGCCTCCTGTGACTTGTCTAGTCGTTCTTGCATCTTCTTAACCTGTAGCAACATTTCTGCCACTTGTGTCTCTAGGCTCTTAATATGCTGATCATCATCTCTGGCTCTCATTGATCTGTTTGAGTCTGAGTCAATAGCTTTTGAACCCTCCTCCTTGCCAGAATGGCATTTACTCAATTCAGTTTCCTTAGTGGGTCCTCTAGTATCAACCATGTAGACATCGCTAATAAGGGCATCTTCATCTATTAAAATGTCATCTAGATCGAGGTCAAATGCTTCCTCACCTTCCTTCTTTTTCAAAATTTTCTTAATTTCTTGTACTACCTCATCGATCGGTCGGTCCCCTATTGCTTCATAGTCAATGGGTAAGTAGCCTTTATATTCCATCATGTCATAAAAGTCTTTATCTTACAATTTAGAAATGATAGCTTGTAACTTGAGATCATCAGCTTTTGGAGGCTTTGTCATTAACTATTCAATCATTTCTTGGTCATCATTTTGGACTATCTCTTCCCATTCAATTGTCTCAGGGTCGATAGTCTGAAGGGTGGCATCCACCATAGGTTGAGGGACATCTACCTTTGGAGGTGATGTACAGGCTTGAAGAGTGACAGTTCCCACATCAAGCAAGGTAAAATCCTCAGATCCTTGGGTAGGGAGCTCAGGGATAATAGGTGAAATCTGAGAAAGACTTCCTGGGAAAACATCTAAAAGATCAGCTGAGACATCAACTGGATCAACAACTGAAATATCAACTGAACTAGTAACTGAAACATCAACTAAATCGACTGGGGTCCGGGAAGCACTGGCTGGAATTTGTGACAGCTTGACTGAAAGCTGGGATGACTTAATTGAGACTGAAGGAACATCAATTCTATTGGCCTTCTTAAGGACATATTTCTTTTCTAGGGACTTGAGCCTCTTGCCCTTGACTTCAGTTATCTCTTTGATTTCTAAATCCTCCTTGGCTTTCACCACCACTGAGGCTAGCTTTGCAAATTTTAGCAAGGGGACCGGCGGCTTGCCAGTAGAAGGGTGGCCCTTTCCAAATCATGTAAGTATAATACCCTTCATTTTATAAGATGAAGGGCGTGGCACCTAGTGGTAACCATCTACTAAAACAGAAATGGTTGGCTGTCTCTCGAACTTCTTATTTCTTCTTATAAGCTGGGGAGTCAAATTCTTAGCCTTGGACTTTTCCTCCTTCAGAGTTTCTTTTTGGAAGTGGTGGGAAATGACTCCTTTTAGTTGCTTCATGTACTATTCTTTTGTCTGTCCTAATTGGGCATCACAAGTATGGATTATGTTTCTCAGTGTCCTTTTTCCTTTGGAGCTGTTTCTCCTTAGGAATTCTTTAGTTGAATAATCCACCGAGCATGGAGGGAACTGGCTATCCTAGCCACTCTCGCCTCCCCTTCGGCAGCGGCGAGGGGGTGAAAGCGACTCCCCCTAAGGAGTGGAGAGGAAGCATGAATAAGTATATCTTCGATAGCTTCTGGCTCCACCTGACTTAAAGTTTTGACTTCAACCACTTTTCTTGATTTGGCAATTTTCCTCCTAACCCTTCTCAAATAATTCTTTTTTTGATTCTTACTTATAAATGGGACCTTAGAACTCGATCCCTTCTCAAAAATGGACTTTACTTCAATGGTCTTAACAGTGGACTTAGACTTTCTTTCTTCCTTACTGAGGTTAAGGGGTTCAGGCCCTAATCCCAAGATCAGCTCTAGTATAGGGGAGTCTAATTCAGCGGCATTCAGATTAACCAACTTTTCCCCGTTCATCGATAGCTTAAGAGTATGAAAATCCAGCCCAAATAGAATGTTGCTTCCTAGATCGATTTGTTTATAGGACAGGTCCTTGTCGAAAGAGAAGATCAGTTTACCAACCATTGAGTTAAATTTGAGTTTCTGGAATTAAGAGAAGAATTGGAATAAATTTTTTTTTTTTAAATTAAATTTCAAAAAATCATAATGAACCCTGTATTCTATCACATATGCCGAGTGGTAGGATTTACAATCTGACACATGTTGATAAAACGAAAAGGTTAGTTATGACTTTGATAAGATATTGAAATTTTTGCAACATATACCAGGCTACAAAGAAGTGTTGTAGGGTAGTCTATGATGGCGTGAATTTTAGATTTATGAATAAAAATAAATAAAAAATTTGAAGAGATTTTGAAAACAGAGATGAATTTTCTCCAAATTTTGAAACACGACGAATTGGATTTTCACCCAATCCCAAAGGTTTACAAAATGAGGAGGAAAATTCAAAAGATTTATTGTTTGACCTTCTCCACTTCATAAATCAAATAGAGGTGGAAGGTCAAGGTTGGAAGTTTGAAAGCTCGAAGATCTTAAAGACAAGGTCAACAAGCCTCCTTATAATTTTAAAACTCCATATATTGACCCATACTCAATGACATAGGTTCATAAAATTAGCAAGGAGATTTTAAAAGCTTCATTTAACACTATTTCCCCGCCAGTCAACCCAGGGGTAGAAGGTCAAAATCCTCTCTCTTTTTTTGATAGAGGCCTCACTTCTCTTTTTGACATGAATTTTGATGTTGGCTAAGCTCTCTTAAGGAAGAAATGGGTAAAGGGGCCAACGGAAGGAAAGGTAGTTAAGACTACCGATGAAATAAAATTTTATCATTGTTAAAGATGGAGAGAGAGACTTAGTCCCACCAGTCGTGCCATTTTCTTTTTGTTGGTGGAATTTTTTTGAAAAAGTTATTTTTTAAAAAAATTAAATCTTCTTTGGAAATTAAAAAATTGATTCTAAATTTTAATTCCAAAATTAAACGACCTATTAAAAAAAGTATATCACCTCGGGGAGCAGAGATAAGTTTTTGAAACGGGGTTCAAATTTAGAAGTGTAAATCCCACCTTGAATATCATAACTAGATCCAAGAAAGAACTGCATATAACCTCGAAAGGTCAAAGTGAAGTTTTATCTAATATCTAGCTATGATAATCTATGTAAATTATCGCTAATTTCATATCCAAAATTTTATTAACAAATTATATATTCCCCAAAGGAAGAAAGTATCATTTATTAATAATTATGTGGACATGATATTAACGATCATTGTCGATTTAATTTTTCCAAAGAAGGCTAATTTGAATTTTGGAAATAAATTTTGAAAAGGTGGATATGGGTCCTAAATCTCCTACGAGCGCAAGCCCTCATAGTTAATTACATCGTGGGAGACTAGAATCTCCTACAAAAACTATTGATTAAAATAATGGTGAATTTTTGTTTAAAGATTTTCTAGGAGTGATATCAAAGGGGTGAGACTGAAATTTTAAGTGGGATTAGGGCAAGGTTGAGCACTTATTTTGGAATCAAAGGGAGAAGGGTATGGGACATTTAGAGATTCTGAAATGATTCAGAGGTGTCCCAACCTAATTTAAATGTTGGGCTTTAAATTTTAGATTGAAAGAGACTTTAGTTTAAGTTAAAAAAATTATTAAAAATTTGGGATTATATTCATGAAGGTTAGGGTCTTATGATTTAGAATGTGCCCCAGATCCTAAATCCAAATTCAGCGCCGAATGATGGTGGCCCAAACCTAACTAATGCAGTGCAAAACCTAGATTTACCTCGGCTTGGATTGGGGAGCTAGCTAACCGCCTAGTCAATTTTAAATCCATGAGTCCGATCATGTTATGAAAGAGTAGTAAGGATGTTTTTATTAAAGTTTTTTAGCATTGGGATCGACATCAAGAGCAGATCCTAATTGGTCCCTTGATTGATATAGGGTGAAAATGCTAAAATAAAATGCAATTAAGATTTAGATTATTTTAAATATATTTCTAATGCAATGCATGCTGATCGACTTGATTAAATGTATAAAATAGAATGAAGCAATTTTAAAAGGCTTAAAAATAAGTTTTGTCCTAGAGATAGTATAGATTCCTCTTGAAAGATCTGCACCCTCATAGGCCAGGTGGTCTGCCAAAACCCACAGGTAGGGAGCTATCTAGCAAAAGGAAAGATTAATGCAACAATAATGTATATGCGAACTCCCGACAATCCCGGGCTTACTTCTTAAAAGCATTAGAGTTTTTATCTTATCTAAAAATTTTATTTAAGGTTTGAGTAAAAAAATTTTGTCGTACCCTCACGAGCCTCCGCGGATCCAAGATAAAACAAAAAGCGACACACAAATGCCAAAAAACTAGAAAAAGCAGGCAATATTCTATACGTAAGTAGGGAAAATCAAACATCAATAAAATTAATTCCTTAAAAGTAAAGTCCATAGGAAAAGGCCCCATTTATTATAGCCCAAAATTGCAAAACTTAAGAGTGGTCAGGCACCACTAACCATAATCCCAGATTCTAATCCAAAGACAGACGCAAGTAGACTTTAAGTGGGATACTCTTCTATCTTCAGTTCTTTGGTCTCCTCCTCCTTGGGCTCCTTGGATTCATCGTACCTGGATACCCAAATGGGAAAGAAAACTCTACCCCCGAAGGGGAGGTTATTCTTCTTGCTTTGGCTAGTGGAGTGATCCAAAATTGAGCTTCTGAATGGAAAAGGATTATCCCCTGAGGGGTATCCTTTCCTTTTTGGAATTTAATCTTGGGTCTAAGTATCCCAAACTCAAAAACTCTTTCACAACTCTTAACTTAATCAAATTATATTTATATAAAATAAAAATTTTAGACTCTCCTACAGGGTTATCCTAAGCATTTAAATATAAAAAACCCAAGTAGTTATAAAAAGAAATTAAACTACTCAATCCAGCCATGCTTGGCCATGCTCATATTTATTTGGGGGGCCAAGCAGCTGAAGCTCTTATAGCATTTATAATAATTATTACTTTATTGGCCCCCCTTTTACTTCCATGCACGAGCACGACCACCTACAGAAAACTCAGTGAACAACTAGAATGATCCTAACCTAAGGGTAAATTATTGTCCATCACATCAATTCACAAAGTGTAGTAAAGAAAGTAAGCAAACACATTAAGCAGTTTTAATCTTAGCATGCAATGAAATCTCAAAAAACCCGGCACAAATTATAAAGTAAATACCGGCTTAGACTAGACTAGAGTTGGTTGTCCTGGCAAGCTATCTAAAGTGTGTGTAGAAGGTCATGTGGCTTGGATAGTTTCTAAAATGGGTAACTTGTTAAAGTTATTTAATGTTCGGGTTTATTGAAGGTTGAAGGGTAAATTTATGTTTGAAGTTCGGTATTAATGTATTATGATTTAATTTAGGAGATGTTCTAAGGGTTGATTGATTGAATGAGTTTAATTAGTTAAATATTAAAGGGTTGATAAAGTTTAATTAACTTGACTAGTGACTTGGTTTTAGAGGTTAAATTGATTTATGTTTTCCATCAAGCGGTTCGTGGCGTTGTGCCACTAGGCTTGAGGAATTAGGCCTCCTTAGGACACATAGTCCCTCAGCCCGTAGTAGACCATCCTAAAAACCTTTTTGATGTAGTTGAATTAAGGATTTTACTTTAGTTAAATAATTAAAGTCAGTTAATTATGATATTTTATGCTCTATTGAATTTATTCATGGCGTTGTGCCATCAGGCTCGAGGAACCAGGCCTCCTTAGGACATGTAGCCACATAACCCGGAGTAGTCCATCTTAAAAACTTCATCTCTGGAATGGATTTTATATATTAGAATATTGGTTAAGTGATTTCATTAACCCAATTAGAGGATTAGAGTTTTCTAGAATTTAATAAATTATTGAATTTTTTTTTGCATTTATGGAATTATTTAATTGCATTAGTTAAGGGGTTAAAAGTTAACTTTTTAATTAAAGTTAATTTTAAAGATTTAAAATTTTTAATAAATATTAAACCTTAGGATGAGTAATTGGACTGCTAGTTTGCTCAATTTGGATTTTCCATTAAAAGTTATGTTTTTTAAAGTTTGGGCCTAGATTTTAACTACGGTTGACCGAAAGGTTGACTTATTGACTTTGACTAGATTTTGGAAGTTTGACATTTTTGGAAAATATTAGATTTCAATTAAAGTTGAATGGCTTTGAGTTTGACTGAATTGGATTTTTCTGGATTTAATTACGATTTTCCAAAGTTTGCTTAATTAATGAATTATTAAAATTACTTAGGATTTTTGGATTTTGTCCCAAATCAATCTCAAACCTCTTGAAATCATCCCCAATGGTAAAAAATGACCTAAAGGGATGTTTCCAAGAATTTAGAGGTTTTTTTTTGAATTTTTAATTATTTTTTAATTAATTATTTAAATTAATTATTAACTTTTCTTAGAAATTAAATTAAAAAGAAATTACAGGTTTTCTGATAGGGCTTTTATTTTTTATAGATTGGGAATTCAATTATGGTCAATTAGACTTCTTAAGTGAATTTTTTGGATTTAATATGAATTTTGAGTGAATTACTTAAGGTTTTAGGTCAAATCTAGAGGGGGATTTTTTGGTTCCTAGTTGGTGGACAAAATGGGCACCAAACTCAGTGGATTTTGGATCATTAGATCACCAAATCTGAAGGTCCAAACCCTTGAATTTGGGCCTAAATAGAGCCCTCTAAGGTGGCTAGCCAAGCCACCCGAAATAACCTCTAGGTTACCTTAGGAAATTCCTAGGTCACTACCCTAGGCTTGGATTGGGGTGTAATCAGTGGCCTTAAACTCCTTAGACTAAGCATAATTAACATGCCAAAAATCAGATCCTAATTCTCATTGGAAAGATTATGAGTCCAATTTGAACTTAAGGGCCAAACCATGACCCTTAAACCCAAATTGGCATGGACATGCCCTTAGACATCTTAAACAGAGGGGGGAAATTTTTGACATGTTAGAGATACGCCCAAATTTATCCCCCATAATTCCAACTCATAGTGACTTAAATTGAATACATAAATGCATAAATAACATAATTATTTAAACAGAAATTAATAGCTATGCAGGACTGATCAAGGCTTGGGACCATAAGGTTTTTGAAGATCTCTCTGAGATCTTTCCAATGAGCTTAAGAACACCTAATTTGGCAAAGTGGCTTAAGAGATCTAATTTTTTAAAGCTTCCTTGAATTTCTTGTGAAATTAAATCTCTAATTACCTACTTAGCCACGTACTTTCCACACGGCGTCTTCTGATTGGCAGCGTAATGATTAGCAACAGGCTGGATAATGGAGGATCAGAAGGTTAGGATTTAAAGTGGCTCGAGATCGCTGAATTTTATCAGAGCCATTGATTAAAACCAATGGCCTTGATTTCATCTTTAATCTCCTGCATAGACCCGAAGCAGTCTACCTTCTTTGGCGTGATCCGAAGATCACGTTGGTGAAATCCTTCAAGATTTCACAGGGAGGATCAGGACGACGGAATCTTCCAATCCAATAACGGGATCACGTTGGATTGGAAGTTCCCTTCACACTTGACCAAGCTAGCTATCTAGGGAGCTCGGGAGGAGGATCTCACTGTGGTGAAAGCTCCAACGGATGGGTTTTTCTCTCGAGAAGCTTCAGGGGATGAAGGTGAACACTTCTCCTTCAAACGTCTCAGCCAGAGGATCACCAGAAGTAGGACTTCGAGCAGAGGGCAGAGAGCTTTCACCAGAGTTTGCTCGGGATGATGGCTGGGAATAGCTAGGAAGCTGGGGAACAGGAGGGAATTACTCAGAGAGCTCTAGGGAGTGATTTCAAAATGTTATATGCTATTGGGGATATCTAGAATAAGCTGCCCTATTCAAATGCCTCCCGTAAACTCGAACGACCTAGATTGATCGGTGTAACCATTGAATGGCTTCTAGGTGGTAAGGGACATCATCTTAGAGGTCCGTGAGCTTGAAGCTGATGAGCCCAGGCGCTGGAAGCCTTTGGGTAGAGTTTAAGGATGGAGGGAGCACCGGAGGTGAATTCTCATTTGTTTCGGCCACCACCGGCCAAGGGCTAGGTCGGGCTAAGCTGGAAAGGTGTCTAGAGGTCTGGTGAGCTCAAGGGTGAGCTCAATTGGACTTGGGGAAGCCTGGGTCGATTGGAGAGCTCGGTTTGACCCAAACTTGTATGGTTTGGGTCAAGTTGGGCTCAACCTGGGTCAAGCCAGGTGCTGGGCTTGATGTGGGAGGTAGGTTGGGTCATGGTGAATCCAACGCAAGTCTCAATTGGGTTTAATTCAATCTATGGAGAGGATATGCTCAAGTTAAAGTTGTTTTAACCACTTTGGGCTAGCCTAGAGGTTGACCCAAGTCAACCCTAGGGCTAGGCTGGCTAGGGTGAGTGTGTCAGACTTAGGGCCACCTAGTGGAGGTGTTTATTTGGCTAGGTGGGGCTTAGGTTAGGAAATGGCTCAACGAACTATGGTTTTGGCCACTTCGAGTTAGCCTAATTCCTAACCTAAGTTAATCCAAGGGTTGGGTCAATTAGGGAAGGTGTATTTGGTCAAGGGGAACCCAATGCCACCTTTGGTTGGATCCAATTTGGTTTAGAATGGAAGTTGGCTCAAGGGGAACCCCTCTTTGGGCACTTGGGTCAAGCCAAGTGGCTAACCCAAGTGGGCCCAAGGCTTGGGTCTTCAAGAGGGTTCTCTTGGGGACCCAATGGGTCACCCCATGGGTTTGAATGGGTTTGGAAAAGTCTTGGTCAAAGAATTTGGAGGGGTGGGAGTGTATGTGTAGTTAGGTCAAACTTTGTTGACTTGACCAAGTTGACTTAAGATCAAGGGTTGGGCCCATTGAGTTCAAATGGACCATATGAACTCAATGGAATAGGACTCAAAGCAAGGGGAGATCCTTTGGTTTGAGATGGGTGTTTAAGCCCTTAAGGGTCACTTTGGTTAACCCTAGTTGACTTGGTCAACTAGGTCAAACTAAAGTGTGGGTTTGGATTCAATGTGTTCCTAAGGACATTTAGGATCCATTGGAGTAGGTTTTGGAGGTTGATAAGGGAAGAGGATACTATAATTTTGGGGAAAAGACTAAAATTTCCCTTAAAGAGTATTTTACTCATTTTGACCCTTGGTCAACTCTAGGTCAAATGGGGTCCAAGAAAGTATAGGTTAATGATTAACAAGTCATGACAAAGGACATGAGTGTTATTAGAAGGTTTGGAAGGAGTCCCAAGGTCAAATTTCACTGGATGGCATGCCTAGTGGCACGGGCTATAAATATTTGAAGGTTTTGGAGCCTTTGGAAATCAACCTGGTTTTTGGGATTAGAGTCCTCCAAATGAGCTCAAAGTTGGAGGGTTGGCACTAGAGACATGTCATATTAATATGCAATTGATAGACCCTGAATTAGATACCAATTGATGGGTTTTCAAGGTGACAGTAAAATCACCTATAAAGGGTTTTAGGGTCTAGGTCCTTAACCCTGAGGTTTGGTTTGGAATGCTGGATTTAGGTTGGATTTAAGAGTTGAATGGCTAGACTTGGCTCATCCACATCAGTGGGAGTCAATTAGATGATTGAGATTGATTGGATGTGATTTGAAAGTCGATTGGATGTTGATTGGACGCTGGGCTAGGGATTGAATTGGAGGGTGTGATTGAGTTTAATTGAGGTTGAATTGGGTCTTACTTAGGCCCTATATAATTAGGAAGTAGACACTTCCCAATTGTTAGGTCACCAGGAAGAAACCCAAGTGGGTCTTAATGACCTCATACATAAATGAGGTCAACAGAGATGAAGGAATTTCTTGGCTTACAAAATGTTTTAATATCATTTTGATGACTAAAAAGATGCCAGATGTGTAGAGAATGAGTGTGTTGATTCCTATCTTTAAGAATAAAGGTGATGCACAAGATTATACAAATTATAGAGAAATTAAGTTGATGTGATATATTTTAAAATTATGGGAGAGAGTTATGGAGCATAGGTTACGACATGATACTATTATTTCTCATAATTAATTTGGATTCATGCTAGGTAGGTCTACTATAGAAGCCATACATTTACTGAGAGTTTTGATGGAGAAGTATAGAGAGAAAAAGGAAGATCTTCATATAATATTTATTGATTTAGAGAAAGCTTATGATAAAGTTCCAAGAGAAGTGCTATGAAGAGTTCTAAAAAAGAAAGGGATTAATAATGCTTATATTCAAGTCATTAGGGATATCTACGATGGAGTAGTTACTTGTGCTCAAACACATGGTGGTTTGACCAAGTATTTTTCAATTTCACTTGAATTACATCTAGGATCAGCCTTAAGCCCATATATTTTTGCTTTAGTCATAGATGTTCTTGCTAGAGATTTGCAAGAGGGTGTTCCCTGGTGTATGCAATTTGCTGACGGTATTCTTCTTGTTAATAAGACTAAAAAGGGAGTTGAAGGTAAACTTGAATTATGGAGGTCAACCTTACAGTCTAAAGGTTTTCATTTAAGTGGATCTAAAACTAAATGCATGAAGTATAATTTTAGTAGTAATAGGTCTAGTGGGGGTTTATGACTTTGAGTGATCAAGTCATTAATAAGAGTACATATTTTAGATATCGTGGGTCTATTATTCAGAGTGATGGTGAAATAGATGGGGATATTATTATTAGAATTCAAGTCGAATGGATAAAGTGGAGAAATGCATTAGGCTTATTATGTGCTAGAAAAATACCACTCAAACTTAAGGAAAAATTCTATAATATGGTGGTTAGATCTGTAATGATTTATGGCACAGAATGTTGTCAATTAAAAGAGAAGCATAATATTAAGTTAAGTGTTATATAGATGAGGATGCTCAATAGGTGAGTGGCTTTACTCTTAGAGACAGGATACAAAATAAGCATACATGTGAAAGGTTAGAGTAGCTCTAGTGGCATATAAGATTAGAGAGAGTCGCCTTAGATGGTTTGGTCACATAAAATGGTGACCTTTTGATGAACTGATTAGGAGAGTAGATGTATTAGATTTAACCTATGTTAAGAAAGGTAGAGCTAGACCTAAAAACACTTGGTTAGAAAATATTAGAAATGACCTTTCTTTATTAGATCTAAATGAGAATTTGACTCTTTACCATACATAATGGAGAAAAAGGATTCATGTAGCCAACCCCATGTAGTGGGATAATGGCTTTTTGTTATTGTTGTATATTTCATATGTATCATATGCCCTTATATCAGTCTTATCAGTCATATTAATCTTATCATATACATATATTAGTCATGTATCATGTTATATCATGTCGCTTTTACAATTTATAAAATATACTAATGTCATATGCACATGTAAGCAAGGTATGACATCTGGCTATATATAATATTTTTTGTGTATCAAGTCCTGTAGGCTAACCATATAGAAATTAGTCTCAATTATATCAGTTCTGTTTCTAGGAATTAGCCTTATATCACATATCATAAGTCAGGTAACTTTCATGTAAGAAGTCATCATTTCCTATCCATCGGCATATCATGTCATATCAGTTAATCTCCTTATACCTCCCTTTTCATGTCACTTAGGATTACACCATAAATCTTATTTAAAGGAAAGTATATCATCCCTTCCTTTTGTAAAGGATAACATGTCTCCAACTAACTTAAATCAGTTAATCTATTTTAGCCAACCATTCTCACATTTACACACATTTAACATCATATAAATCATATTAGTAGACATCATATACACATGATATATAATAATTATAGCATGTAGATTTATTTAGTATGCTCACTAGTGTACATGCATATTATTAAAATGCATGTTAGACCAAATAAAAATAAATATATACATATCAAGTTTTTCATGTTTAGATGCACTATATTAACTCTTAATCATTTTATACTCAGTATTTTCCTACACTTCTAAAAAAATGACATACACTAAACTAACTAGTGAAATCTTAGTATAAACCAATCAAAATGCTCAAAATGATGATATATATCACATACAAAAAGTAAAATGGTGAAGGTTTACTAAAATAAGAGAGATTGCATTTTTATCAATTTCTCAAGAAAGAAAAATAAGCAAAACTCAAAATCAAAGAAAACATATGTACGGTTGAGGTTACCCATCACGATCAGAACATAAATGAGAAGATGAATGAAAATGCCTTGAACTAAGCTTTCTCTCCCCTCCTTTTCTCTTTCCTTCTCCTTTTTACTTTCTCTTCTCCTCTCTCTCTCTCTCTCTCTCTCTCTCTCTCTCTCTCTCTCTCTCTCTCTCTCTCTCTCTCTCTCTCTCATAGGGTATGCATAAAGAATAGGGAGGGGGATGACTAAGTGAGATCTTAAGAATAATGGTTTTAGATATTTATCATAAAAAATTAAATTTTAGACCTAATACCACAGCGCCATAATGCTCCCTCAAATCCTAAAAAACCTAAGAGCTTGGCATCACTACAATCCATAAGCACAACACTGTAGTGCTTCCTCAAATGAATTTTTTAGAATTTAGGGAAATTTAATTCATGGCTATTATAAACCCTACCTCTATTTTTTATGATTTTGAGTTTTTTCTATTTTTACCCTTCTAAAATCAATAAAAATATGATACCTTTCATTTTAGTGAACTTCTATCATATAACTTTTGATATGTGATATATATGATCACCCAGAATATTTTAACTATTTTATATTGAAATTCCACAATATAGTTTTGTGTATATGTCATTTTATTTGAAATCAGTTGAATAATATTGAGTATAAAATTATTTGAAGGTAATGTGCTCCATTTGAACATGAAATATATGCATGCATGTTGCTACATAGAAATCAAGATTGAGTTTTATGTTATGTGATCTTTTGATGATAACAAAATATGATTGTTTTGATATTATTATTATTTCTCCTAACATACATTGAATATATTTATATATTTTTTTTTTTGTGTGTACTAACATTTCAGGGAAATCATACTTTAGACTGTTGAAGACTTCAAGACAGAGTAGAATAGGATTTCATGTAATAAACTCAGTAAATCTTTATTTTTTTAATTTTCTTGAGTCTAAGAGAGTGTGATTATAATTGGGTGATTGTGCACACACACACAGGGGGGAGAGAGTTAAAATTAAAATTAGAATTTTTTTTACCCTATTCGTACTATATGATGCCAGTTTATACAGATGATTGATATTGTACGAAATAAGTTTCGTACCAGATCATCTAAATGAACTTGAACTGTTCATACAGATGATCTTAAAATTATACAAATGATTGATAGAGTATGAAATAAGCTTCATACCAAATTGTCCAAAAAAACTTGAACTGTTCATACAGATAATCTAAAAATCATACAGATGATTGATAGTGTACGAAACAAGTTTTGTACTAGATCATCCAAACGAACTTGAACTGTTCATATAGATGATCTAAAAATCATATAGAAGACTAGCAGTATACAAAATAAGGTTCATACCAGATCTTCCCATGATTTTTGAACTGTTCGTACAGATGATCCATGATCGTCTATACGATCTGACGACATTTCACTTGAAAATTTTAGTTTATAGACGATTTTTTTTAAGTTTCTATATAATGAGTCCTAGAAACTGACTTAACATCTATTTATTGTGAATTTCTCTTAAGAGTGAAAAAGGAGAGTGTTTTGGGAGAGTGTTCGGGAGTGGAGAGTGAGAGATCTTGTAAGAGGAAATTGTGAGGGATTCACAAGGTTGCCCAAAGGTGAGGATCTCTTATTTGTCTTCTTCAAACTTCTGCCCTACTTCTTTGAAGACTCTTGAGTGAAGTTCTCCAAAGTAAATCAGGTACTCTGCCTTCACCAGGAGGGTGAAAAAGGACATCAAGGTTCTCTGCCTTCATCAGGAGGGTATAAAAAGATGTTAAGGTTCTCTATCTTCACCAGGAGGGTGAAAAAGGATGATGGCTCTCTAACTTCACCATGAGGGTAAAAAAAAGACGACGATTCTCTTCCGCATCGGGTTCATGGAAGAGAGTTTGTAAGGGCTTCTCCACCTTGCTGTGGGGATAAAAGGAGAGTCACTTTAATTTAGTGCAATACCTGGAAAAGGAGTCTCCAGGGAGTGGACATAGGTCAAGTTTGGACCGAACCACTATAAAATTTAGTGTTCTTCTATTCACTTTAATTTTTCTATATTTTTATTTTTTTGCACTTTAAATTTATATGGTTGAAAAATTTTGTATGATAATCATATCTAAACAACTACATTTTATAAGGATCATTGATTAAGTTTTCTAGAAATAGTTTTTGAAAATTTAAGAAATTTTTTAAATTACCAATTCACCCCCCTCGTTGTTAGCCTTGGGATAGTTCTATAAGGTCTAGCGACCTACACAAACTTTCAATGCATAAATTTAATATTCATTTATTTTAACATGCATTTTGGCAAAATACATGTGAATATAATGATAGTTACACTAGGTATACAGAATGTTTGCTATTATGATCTAAATGATATATTATGTTTGTAAAAGAAGAAAGGCTAGCTAAATGATATGCTGATTCAGGTTGGCTAGAGGGTGGGCTAATGGTCTTTCTTTTAAATAAGATTTATGGTGTAATCTTAAGCAGTATGAAAAGGGAGTTATAAAGAGATTGACCGATATGATATGATACACCAACATGTAAGAAGTAACGACTTCTTATATGAAAGTCACCTAATTTATGTTATGTGATATGAGATTGTTTCCTGATAATATGATTGAGATTGATTCATATTGGCCAGAACAGTCTATAGGACTTAGTGCAAGAGAAATAAGCATAAGTAGCCAAATATCCTGCCTTTCTTACATAGGTATATGTCAAGAGCATACGTGAAAAATTTTATAAATGACATCATATAATATGATATGTATACAAGATATGACTTATATAGATATATAACAAGAATGATAAGATTGATACAAGGGCATATGTCATATATGAAACACATGGTATACATGACTTATTTTATATGATAAAGAACATGATATACATTACATTTTTTTATACGACATATATAAGACAAATATAGGTATACATACATGCATATGTGTTAAGTGAATATTATTCAATATTTTTATTTTATTAATTCCAGTAAATATGTATTTTTTAGTTCATATTGTGCAGGAAAGTCTTGGGAAATGGAGCTAAATTTATAAAGTTTGGAACCAGCGCCGCATTGCCACAACTACTAGCATCATTTCAACATGAGATACTAGCATCATGATTAGTAGTGTCGCAGTGCTATAAATACTAGCACCAATTTTGGACATTATAGCATCGGAGTCTAAAAAAAATTTTACTGAACTCAAAGCCTCAGTGGATCGAAGGGAACCGCTGCAGTGCCATGCAATAATGTAGCACCAAAAATCAACTTTGCAGCACTAGAGTCTTAGAAAAAATTACTAATAATTAAACACCAGAGCGCTAAAATTGAAAGTGCCATAGTGTCAGATGATGTAAGCAAGTGCTACAGCGCTCATCTTTTACATCACCATGGAAACATAATTAAGGAAAAGAAGCATTGCATCAGCTCAACCAAAAGTTGCACAAATTTAGTCAACAGTCATGTCAGGTCAGCCCAACACAATAGTAAAGCACATTTAGCAATGTTGAGGTGTTAGTTTATATTGTAACATTATGGCACCACCTTGTAGAGCGCCATGATGTTTGAGTACATTTCTATATTAAGTATAAATAATTTTTCTATCATTTTCTATGAGAGTTCTTTTAGATAACTTTAGAGGAGAGTTTGAGAGAAACTAAGGAATAGTGAAATACATCAATCAGAGTGGATGGTCAATATTGTAATGAGCAAATAATCAATTGGAGAGGAAATGAGTGTGGAGAGCTAAGTTGTAAGGGGAGATAATAAGGGGTACCATCACAATATGATGGAGTTCTGCCTCCATAATATCAATAACAGTTTAGAGACAACATCTATAAAGGAGCACCTCTTTCTCCACGAGCTTATCAAGTTCTCTCCAATACAACTAATTCAACATATCCTACCCATATTATTCAGCAAACCCATAATCCTCCACCATCTGTGGAGAACTTAGATCAACGTCATTTTATTGATGCCCCCCCCCCCCCCCCCCCCCCCCCCAGGATAATATAAGAGATATACCGTGACATCTTATTTAGGAGAAATTTTCTTTAAGGGAATTGAATCAATTTATTCCTTGATGCAACTTCCAACAATCAACACCTTTAATAAATGAAATTCTCCAACATTTTATTTAAGTGGGATCCAAGCTATAGAATATTGATCCATATGATGTATCCTTTGATATATATGAATACATTGATCATTATAGGACCATCATGCAAATCCAACAAGCTTTTTCATGCACTTTTGGGGTAGATCTTTCCTACTACTTTCACGGGTCAAACTCGAACTTGGTTCTACTCACTCTCCTGAAACACTATCCAAAACTTCAACCATCTTGCCAGACCTTTTGTTGAATAATTCATCATTAATCAAAGAATTATCAAGGACTCCCATTTTTTTGGGATTCATCAAATAAGGGAGAAATACTAAAAAAAGTGCTTCAAAAGATTTTCTTCTAAAGCATGTCAAATTTGAGTAGTAGATCTAAAATTATTAAGAGGTGTTTTTCTGGGAGGTCTCTGGCCTAGACCATTCTACTCCTCATTGACGTAAGAGACTGATCGCTCAAATAATGATCTTATTCATCAAGTGGAAGCTCAAATAACTGCAAATAAAACCATCAATGCTCATCGAAAGTTATTTGAGCAATCATGCTCATAAGAAAAAATTCATAAGAATTTGATCAACCTACGCAACAAAGAAGACAAGATAAGTCAAAAAATAATTCTCACCAAATTCATCTAAGGTCACCTAACTACACTCTTTTAAATATGTTAAGGGCTGATATTCTGATGGAGATTCAAAATTTTGAACATCTCATGTGGCCAAAGCCCTTAATAAATCCAATCAATGGAGATAAGTCTCAATACTGTAAATTTCATCATTCAAAAGGACACTTAACAAAAAAATACTTTCAATTAATGGATTAGATTGAATGTGTGATTCATCAAAGATATTTATATTATTATTTAAAAGAGAAATTTGTAGATCATCGGCCTCATAATAGAGAAGATCAGAAGAGTTGTGACAAAAAAATTATTGATATTATTTATTAAGTGTACTTTTATATTTGAGATTACTCAAAGGATTCTAATTCTTCAGAATTTTTAAATTATGTATCTTTTAAGTAAGTTATTTTAATTATTAATGAAACTTTATTTAAGTGATATATAATAACAATCCCAAGAAGGCATGCCCATGAGGTAGCCTCAAGGGAAGCTAACAGTGGATAAGGTCCTCATTAAAAATTCCCCATAAGGGAAATTAGCAGACAAGGTCTCCACTCACAACTCCAAGAAGGCATACCCATGAGATAGCTTTGAAGGGAAGCTAGTAGTAGATAAGGTCCTTACTAGAAATACTCCATGAGCAAGTGGTTGGTAAGGTCACTACTCATTCAAAAATCTTAGACTATAAAAGCATCAAAAGATTTAGGATTATCTAAAAAACCTTTAAAGACAGAGGCCTCATAAGGAACATGTATACGCAAAACCATAGGAGGCAAAAGCCTCAAAAGATATATATACACATAAAATCTCAGAAGGCATAGCCTTATAACATATATGATTATCTTAAAATCTTAGAAGGCATCACCTCATAAGGTATATGTATACCAAAAACCTTTGAAGGTTAAAAGCCTGAAAAAGATACAGGTATATAAAAATCTTAGAAGACTAAAAGCCTAAGAAGATATACATTTCTTTGATTTTTCAAAAATCTTAGAAGGCTAAAAGCTGCAAAAGAAATAAATTCCTCTAATCTAATTACTCTAACTAGGGGGTAATATATCAAATCATATCTCAAAAATGCATAAAGAACTTAGTTTCTTATGAGGGCAAGTTCCTAAATCAAAGTTATTCTTACATAAAGATGGGGTATTTATTACTTCAAGCAAACATTAATTGAAAGTATGAGATGCGCCAAGAGGGGGGGTGAATTGGTATTTTAAAAAATTTGACCCTACACAAGAGTTCTAATCTTTTTTGTATTTTCGAAATATAATTTAACGACCAATGTGCGGAAGCAAATACAACGATCACAACGATAAAATTGATAACACTACGAGATTTAAATATTGATTTTTCACCACGCAATTAAAACGCACAAATTTAAAAGCATGAAAAGTAAAGTATGGTAAACAGGAAAAAACACACCAGAGATTTTTATAGTGGTTCGGTCACTTGACCTACGTCCACTCCCCGGAGTCCTTTACTCCGGGATTTGCACTAGTAAAAGTTGACTCTCCTTTTGCCCCCACAGCAAGGCGGAGAAGCCTTTACAATACTCACTTTCACCTCCCTCGGTGCGGCGGAATACCAAACGCTATGTCACCCTCCCGGTGACGGCAGCGGACCTTCTCCTTTTTCTCCCTCCTGGAGATGGCAGAGTACCTTGGCGATGTTGATCTTGAAGTGATTCTTCCCTCGAGAACTTTCTTGAAGCTTCCAAAGCCACAAGAGGAGCAAAGCATGCAGCTAGCTTGGAGCCACCGTGTGATCCCCTCACACTACTTCTCCCTCACGCTCAAGCTCACCTTCACCTTCCTCTCTCAAGCTCTAGATCTCTCCAAAAACTTCTCTCTATCGAATCCCCTTCTTTTTCCTCCAAGCCTCTCACAGTAAAAGGATTGATCAACCACTTACTAAAGAAAATTTTAAGTTGTTTTTATATCAGGCTTCAGAAAACCCTAAAAGTTTCAACTTTTATGTTTCTGATCGTACAGTACGATTTATAATCGTACAGTACGATTAGTTCAATTACAGTTCCGTCCAGTACGAGTACAGACGAACAGTTATCAAATTTTATTCATATCGTACTGTACGATACGTATATCTACAGGACGATACTGTTGATTCGTATTGTTCGTACAGGACGAACTCTGGGACGATCCTCGGGACGAAAGAATTCGTCTCTGTCAGTCGTCCAGCACTCCTTGAATCGTACAGTACGATTAGTGTTTTTCAGGATATCGTCCTGTACGATACGAATATCGTCCAAGACGAATAGAACAAAAATTCTTGGGATCGTCTGGTACGATCGATGGGACGAAGAAAATCGTCTCTGTCGGTCGTCCAGCACTCCATCAGTCGTACAGTACGATTAGTTCATTTCTTGATATCGTCCTGTACGATATGAATATCGTCCAGGACGATCAGAATAAAAAAACATTGGTTTCGTCTGGTACGATCTCTAGGACGAATGAAATCGTCTCTGTCAGTCGTACAGTACGATATAGTATCGTACAGTACGATCGACCTATAAATTAGAAACCAACGTTTATTTCCTGATTAGGGAGATAATTTTGGCAAGTTTTTAATTAATCGTACTGTACGATCCATATCGTACAGTACGAACAGTTCATAAAATCAAATTCAAAAACTTACCAAACTTATTCTGGCGGCTAGGGTTTCACAATTATAAATTATCGTACAGTACGATCTGGATCGTACAGTACGATAAATTTGTAAACTTAATCATTAGAGAATTAGCCGTTGCCTGAGTATTTTCAATTAATCGTACAGTACGATCTAAGGTCGTACAGTACGATGTAAAAAAAAATTTATCATTTTAAAAAAATTTCTCCCCCTGTGTGTGTGCATGGTTGCTCCTTTCACATGCATGCTTCTGTGGCAGACTCAAAAAATAAAAATAAAGAAATAAAATTACAGACTCTTCAACATCCTATTCTACCCGGTTTGAGTCTCCAGTAATCTTTAGCAGTGTGCATCTGACCTGAAATGTTAGTGCTCATATACAAAGATTAAACATTTGTAATCTAACAGAAGTCTATATTTACTCAGTAAATATTAGTTGTCACCATCAAAATTAAGCGCTCGGGATCCTGGATTTCAACATTAATCTCATATAAAAATCTCTAAGATAAATAAAAAGAGATAATCATGTAATTAAAAATATTCCATAATAAAAATATTACAACATCTTCATCATCACTAGAAAAGGCTTTTCTATGCTCACTTTTAATATCAACATTGCTTGAATCTGGAGGAGAATCCATGGATGTCTGGCTAGGAGTCATCCCTTCAACTATAACCATAGTCTTACATTACACCTGTTAAACTCCTTTCAAGAAGCCCTAAATAAAGCCTTCCTCAAGTCTCTGGAGCAACAAATAGTTTATCGTGAGCCTCTTAGATGTGATTTTGGATTTCTTGGAGATAAGATAAAAACTTCTTGAACTCTTCTATAGCCTTCAATGATATAGCCTATGTGCAAGCTTCAACATCTAATATGTCCATTTCCCTCTCGAAAAAATGATCTCATGATTTTTTTTTAATTTTTAAGAGCTTCTTTGTCAACTTGAAGGGCACTCTTCTCTTCTACAAGTATCTACAAGGCTTCCTTTTTATTTATGTATGTACAAGCCTTAATTAACTTATGATGAAAGAGATCAGGCTTGTATCATGATTGGTGGTATCAAAATTCTATCAATCCACTATTCTCCCAATTTATGAGGGAAATATTAGACCAACATAAGATAACTAGGCTTTGATCATCGCCGACATTCTCTAATCCTACCAATCCTTTTTTTCTCCCCAATTTGTGGGAGAAAATTGAGCCATCACAAGAGAACTGAGTTTTGATCATCACCAACGATATTCAGTTCTGTTAATCCATTTTTCCTACAATCTACGAAGAAAACATGGAACAACACAAGAGAATCAGGTTTTGATCATTATCAATGGTCTCTAATTCTACTAATCTACCTTTCTCCTAATTTATGGGAGAAAACATAGACCAGCTCAAGAGAACCGAGCTTGGATCACCCTACACAATCGGGTTCGGGCCTGATTTCGGCCCAAACAATCTAATTCAGACATTTTTGGTGTCATGAGAACCATTTTTTTGACATTCCATACTCAATTTTGACACTTTTAGAGTCCAATGGAATATCTACTATTAGTATTAAGAAATTTCAAAGTTTTTGGATAAAAAATTTCATGACATTTCAACTTTAGTAAATACTCAAATTATAATCAAAGATATTTCACTTGGTTCATAGCCCCTATAGGAGGTCCACGTTAATGTCCAGGGAGTACTCATGTCTCATAATTTATCTAAAATTATATTTTTTTATCACAAGCAGCTTGAAAGGTTCATATACATATTTTCAGATACTGCAAGCTTTAACGTCCAAAAAAGGGGCAACTAATATGTCACCAAAAATTGCCTTGATCGGGCACTAATCTTGATACAAATTTGAATTAGAAACTTCTAAAAGTAAATTTAGGACCATTCAAACTCCGATTTCAGCAAACTTACAGTGAAATTGAGTACCTCAAGAAGAAGAACCCAATGACACTAAATTCGATCCAATCCGAGCTCAAATAGGCCCAAATCAAAGAACCTATATATATTTAAAAGCTTTAAAGTATTAATTATATGGACAAATGATATCCAAATATGACATGCTTATAGTTGAATCGAGCAACTCGATGAGAAAAATATAACGAGCTCAAGATCACTCAATTTTGACATTATTAAGGCATTTAAATGCTCGATGAATGATCCATAGTCAAGGAAATCAGTATGGGTTGTCTGATGGAACACTCCAAATTAGCTCAAGATCTTCATATTTACAAAGCATGTCACTCCCAAAAAATTATAAATAGACCCTCATTCTTCACATGAAGGTGGAGGAAGAAAAGGAGAAAGCTAGAAAGTTCTCTTGCATTTTTCAGCCATCACCACTGCCGCTAGATCTCTTCCCGACCACTGATCATCGTAAGACTTCTGCCCATTCGCTGACATCGCCAAATCTCCTCCTATGCGCTTTCGCCTACGGATTTCTTCCTGATCGTTAACCATTATGGAAACTCTGTCCGGACCATCTGACAAACTAACATCGACGGACCTTTGTTGAACTTTCTCCCGGGCCGCTGCTACCAAACTTCTGACATCCGTCATTCAATCACAATCATTGAAAATTCTTGAGTACCTGTACGAAGTTTGTTAAATTCTCCGATCTATTGTAATTTTATTATTTTCAAGTTAAGGGACAAGTCGACCTTTTTAATCTGTTCATATATAGTTGAATCTTTTCACCTATGCAAGGCCTCGTGATTTTTCCCTCTTTGAATTTTCTACATAAAAATTTTTGGGTGTTCCCCTGTCATCTCAATTATCTGTTTGTATGTTGAATTTTCGTGATTGCTAAGACAAAAAACTCTCTCACTCTGCCACTGTGAATCTTTCATCCCGCAACAAAAATCATCCCAAAACTTTGTTTTCACGTTCTAATGGAGCTCTAATCTACATGTTATAGTATTCATATCCACCAACTCAATCTTAACCCATATATATCTTAGTATACATCTCGTAGTGTACACACCCCTCCTCACTTTATTAGCGTTTTCACATTCTTCTCCAAACAGAGGGCCGCTTCCATTTCAAAATACTGCCTACCACGGTTCATGAGATTAGCTCGAGCCAAGCTAATTTTGGCTTACTCCAATACACACAGAATAAAGTTAGAGATTTGCTTGACATGTGATTAATCCGCCAAGATGGGCGTTTTTAGAAAATTAGTCAAATTGAAGTGAATAAGAGTCCTATTTAACTTTTTATTGGTGACTTGGATTTGTATTTCATGTAAAGATTTGGGTTGGATTGGAACGTAATTTTTATGATCCCAATACTTGCATATGATAAATTCATCAAGGCTTTTGAGTCAGCTTAACATTTTCTGATTTTGTCTTTCAAAATTCAAATCTCCTTTTTCGAAAAATTATTCTGGGCGAAAGCCGAACATTGTCTGGATGCCTAGGCCCGCTGCTCGGTATCGCTGACGTGGCTCATTTTGGTTGGTATCTGGACGTAGAGCTGTGGTCGACGTCCGCACAGAATAATCTTTCCCTTTTTCGGCAGTTGTTTCAAAAATGTTTTCAAAATATATTTTTATGACAAAAATTTAGGCTTCGTTTGTGACAATTTTCTAAATGCTTTCTAAATAAATTTTCTAGTACAAAAATTTCTAGTTCAAAAAAATATGTACTAAAAAAATTATTTAGAAAGGAGTAAAAAAGATGTACTTAAGTTTTATTTGGACTAATCAACTTTTAAGTACAAATATTTTTTAAAATAGAAATTTTTTTACTAGAAAACAGTAAGAAAGATGTCTCAAATGAAGCTTTAAAACAGTACTTAAAAAACTGTTTGTAAAACACGTAACTAGTTTTCTTATCATAAAGCAAAAAAGTTGTTCTAAATAAAACCCTAGTTATTCATGAATATAACTAAATAGATAAATATTTGACATAATTTAAAATAATTAAGACATAACAAATTAGATAAATAATTTGTAAATAATATCTAAAAATAATATATAAATTTTGAAAATTTTAAACAAATCAATTAGGGAATTTTTTTAATTAAATAAAGCATATAGTTTTGTACGAAATCTCATCCTTGTTAAAACCAAAATTATCCAAAAATGAAATCGACGACTAAGATCAAACTGTATAACAAAATCAAAATGATTAAATGATTGAGTTCACCTTAAAAATTTACATGAAAAGAAATTTCATACAACAAAAATTTATATCAAATAATCATTTAATGAAATGAATTAATAGTTTCCTCTATTAAAACCAGATAACACTCTCCAAATTTCATTCACAACCTATAAAAATGATATTAAATATTACTCTTAAATAAAATATTAAAAATTAAAAAATGATGCCCTGCCTTGTTTCAAAAAAACTTTTGAAATATTTATTTATTAAAATAAAAATGTTATTAAAAATTTTTCATTGTTTACATTTTAAATTTCAAAAATAAAAATATATGTTGATAATGCCGAATATCGAAATTATATAAAATATAATTAATGTATCATATTTTACACCATTTCCTAAAATATTCATATTTTAAATTTCAAAAACCAAAACAAATATTAATAATAGTGAGTCTCGAAATTGTAAATTTATTTTGAAACGATTATTATAAAAAATATAATTAATATACGTATTTTATACCCTTTCCTAAAATAAATCAGTAGTTTTAATAACCGATAATCTATTACTAAAAATATCCCTCAAAAAATTCGTAATATATAATATTTCACAAAATCTTTTAATATCCGTTCCGTATTTTGCAGAGTCTCGAAGCGTCTATAAATATCCCTCTCTTGCTAGCGAACTCGCCTTTTTTATTTATCGCGAAGAAGAGCTCTTAAATTTCTCTCGTTCGTCTCGCTGTGCTCTGCTAACGTTCCTTGGAGCCGAAGTAACAGAGTAAAACCCTAGAGACTAAGTAAGGTAGAGAAGAAGCAGCAGCGGAGGTTCTGTATACACACTCTGATGGCGGAGCCCGAAAGGTAATATGCTCTCTCACTCACTTTTACTTGATTGGATTCTGTTCCCAATTCAGTTCGTGTGATTATTAACATATGGGGGTTTATGTTGGCTTTTGATTTTTAATTTACGGTTTATTAATGTTAGAATGACTCAATCTTCGTAGTTTTTGTTAACCTAATACCAGGATGGAAGGATTGTCGTCGTCTGGTCTGGTATTCTTCATCATGAAAGAGTCAAATTATAGGGATTTCTTCTGCATAAATGGGAAATCCCACTTTTGTTTGACCTGTATTGTGTTAAAGGTTCTAATAATTCTGTTCCTCTCTGCCATTCCATTGCACTAGTGATTTGTGATAAGCTTGAACTAGTTCTAGTGAGCCTCATCTATCCCAGCATGTCTAGGAGGTGGCTTGAAAAAAGAACAGAAAATCCTTCTTTTTTTCACCTGCATTTACAGGTTCAAGTAGTTCTGTACATATCTGTCATTCTATAGCAATAAGTCTATTTTTGATAAGCTTGAACTAATTCTATTCATCTTCCTTCATCCTTTAGATGATAGTTTATAGGGTAAGCTTGAACTCATTCTCATCCTCATTTTACTAATTGTTATTTTGAACTTTTAGTTTTTCTTTCCTCTTTTCTTTGATGCTTCTGGATGATATTCTTTGGAGTGACTAGTGAATTTTTTTTTTCTGGTCTGAAGAGTTTTATTTGTCCATTGCCATTCCACTGTCTTGGTTCTTATGCATTCGACTTCTCTTATTGCATGCATTTATGTTTTACTTCTGCATATAGAACTTGCTGGGGTAAAAGGACAAGTTCATTGTTGGTGAGTTATTGCTTTTCTTAAAGTTGCTGGTGAATTGCTATTCTCGTCTTTTTTCAAGAAAAAAATTATCCACTTTATGTAATTATTATACTCTAGATAAAACTGTCGATTGTGATATGCAATATGAAAATTATATGTGGTTCAAGTTTCGTCATGTTTCATACCAAGTTAACCGTTCATGAAACTTGTGAAAAGAATGAAAAATTTTATATACTTGGCTCGAATCAACTCAAATACCTAATTGAAATTGGTCATTTTAACTTGACTCAAACATAAATCAACTCATAATTGAAATTTTCAATTTCTGCTTGAGATCAACTCGCTTGAACCTAACTCAATACCACTCTTAATTTGATGTTATAGTGTTAGACATAATAGAACTCTTGACCTACGTGCATGAAATTTCTTTCTCAATTATAATAATTAGAGAATAATGAAAATAATTACGATGATGCATTAATAAAACCATGGAATGTATGGCCTCCATTGGAGGTGTAGTATTAACTGAGTATAACTATTGTAATTCATTAATGGGACCATGTAATTGCTGCAGGTTCAAGAGATTCCCTTCCAATGGAGGTCTAGTTTGATCAAGTATGATATTATAATGCCAAAGATATTAGATCATAGGTAATGAGGTCGCTTGATTTAAGATAGATGATATTAATCTATTTGCATGATATATGATCATGTAAAAATCTATGTAGAGGCCATGGAAGAAGAAATGATTTTCCATTGTGTTGGTTTAAAATTTAATATATTAATATGCTGTATGCTTAATTTGGAGTGCATGGAATTTGTATAATAGTGTACTTATGACTTATATGCTTTAATAATCATCTTAATCTTCATTTAAGTTGTCCAGTGGTTATTTGTCTGATAAAGTGCAGTTTCCACACCATATTTGAATTGTTTTTAGAAATTCTTGTTCTTGAATCATGTTTATTTGTTGCTTTTGCAAGGTTAGGTCGACATTATTTCTTGCTTTCTTCTTTAGGTATAGTTTCCTTGCTTAAATATATATCGTTTTATGTACTAGGAAACGAAGGAGGAGGAGGAGGAGGGACGGACCAGATTCCCTGGCAGAAACCCTTCAAAAATGGAGAGAACTTAATAAAGAATTTGATTCGTCTGACAGCGAATGGATCCGTAAGGCTCCTGCCAAGGGATCAAGAAAAGGGTGCATGAGAGGCAAAGGAGGTCCAGAGAACTCCAATTTCAGCTATCGAGGTGTTAGGCAGCGCACTTGGGGCAAGTGGGTTTCTGAGATTAGAGAGCCAAATAGAGGAAATAGACTGTGGCTAGGTACCTTCCCCACAGCCCTTCAGGCAGCTATTGCTTATGACCAGGCAGCAAGAGCAATGTATGGTGCTGGTGCTCGTCTCAACTTCCCCAACTTCCCCGGTGATCAAATTGGCTCCCTGAATGAATCCAGAATCACAGCTTCCAAATCATATGGCTTGACCGCCACTACAGCTAATTGTTCAAACTTGTCGGATGATTTGATTGCAGCTAATTGTTCAATTGTGTCGGAGGATTTGATTGAGAGAAGCAAGGAAGCTGCTTTTGATTGCACTCCCACTGAACCTTCTCATGTTGGATCTGCTATGACTGAGGAAATTGGAGACACGACAAATGCAGAATCGTTCGATTGGCAAGATATCTCCTTGGAAAATTTTGATGTAGATGAGATGCTGAGGATGATGGATGCTGATGCAGGGAACAATGGAATAAGTGCAGAACCAGAAACTGTGGCCGGTTTAACTGAAGAAACAGATACTGATGCAGGTGGGCGTTGTACCAGCGGGACTCCTTCGGCATTGTCATTCCAGTTGCAGAATCCGGAAGCAGATAAGCTTGGAACTTTGGGTCATATGGAGAATGAAACAAACGATATTGGTTTCATCTATGAATTAATTAAACAATTGAATTACTGGCCTGCTGGAGACCCAGCATCATTCAGTCTTGGGTTCAACGATGGAGCAGAAATGAATGCTGGTCGGCATTGTAGCAGCCCATGCCATGTGGTGAGCCCGAGCTTTAGCTCGACTCCTTCAACATTGTCATTCCAGTTGCAGAATCCGAATGCGGGGATGCAGGGAACTTCGAGTCATATGGAGAATGAAACAGATGATACTGGTTTCATCTATGACCTCCTCAGACCATCGAGGCAAGAGCCTGATTACTGGCCTGCTGGAGACCAAGAATTATTCAGCATGGGATTCAACGATGGAGGCCTTTTGCTGAATTCTGCATCAGATTGTATTAAATAGTTGTGTTCAATTTGTTGATTGTTTCATTTAGTTCATAGTTTGCATTGTAGTCAAGGATATGAAGGCATAGTGGTTCTCTTGTTATTCGGTGGCTTCTCTGCTTTCTCAACATTTCAAAAAATTTCGATAGTTTTAAAATTTATTTTCACTAAAATTTGATTTGAAGTTTTAATTTATTGTTTTCTTATTAAATTATAGTATTGAAGAATAAATAAGTGGCATTTTAGGGGTGTTAATTTTGAACTCAACATAAAAATTCAGCTTGAATGACATAAAAAGTATGAATTTGGGTAAATTTGTGTGAGACTTGGGTAAAAAAAAAGGGCTGAGTTTGATTTTTTAGATTTTGGATTAATTCGAAAATAATAATTTAATTATTTTATTTTAATTTAAAATTTTATATTAGATTAGACAAACTTGCTTACTTTAGAATGGGTTTTATTTAATGTGTTAAAAAGGGGTAATGCCAGGTTGGGGTTGGATTCAAAATTAATTCATCTAAAATCTAATCAATTAGAATTGACTCGTAATAAATGAGTGAAAAAGGTGGATTCGAACATGGCTCGTAGGCAACTTGAATAATTTAATTTAGATTGGATTACCCATTTTGATTTAAAAAGTTATTTTTAATAATTTATTAATTATTGTGTTTATATTAATTGATAAGAAAAAGATCATAACCAACAAGCAAATGAATTTAAGGAAAAAAATATTAAATGGGTCGGCAAATTTGATCAATTTAATAAATTGGTCGAATTTTGGAGCTAAACCTCCATTTTTTTATTCAGATTAAGGAGTTAGATTATTTATTGACACCTTTTAATTTTAGGACTTTTAGATTTGTATTTTAAAATTGGTATAACATATGATATTTAAGGGTCAAATTAATTTCAATATACATTTAAGAGTAATTAAGCCTATTAATACATTTTGGTGTTGTTGCGGGTTAGAATATACGAGACGATAGAGTTATAATATAACATCTTAGTGTTTGTTTCATTGAAAAAGGTTGTTTGAGTTTTGAAAAAGTTTAATTTTCTTTAGGAGAATTTAATTGTTAAAATTTCAATCTTAAGATTGAAGACGTCATTATGAATAATATATCACCTCGAGATGCGTAGATATCGTTCACTAATGGGTTCAATTTACAGGATTGAAAACTCATCATGATTATCGTAGTCAAATTTGGGAAAGAATTATATATGACGATGAAGGGTCAAAATGATCATTCAATTAGATATTTAACTACAATAATTTGAATAAAATATCATTAATTTCATAATCAAAGTTATGATAATAATTTATATATCTTTCTAAAGAAAGAATATATCAACTACTATTGATTCTTTGAAAATGATGATAATGATCGTTGATTTTGACTTGGATTTTCTTAAAGAAAATTAATTGAGTTTTTGAAAACTTGATTTTAAAAAATTTGATTTGGTTTCTAAATCTCCTACGAGTGTAAGCCCTCGTAGTTAATTACATCATAGAAAAATCGAAGTTTCTTATGAATACTCTCGATTAAAATAGCGGTAGAAATTTTATTTTGAGATTTCAAAACTTGATATCAAAGGAAGCAAGGTTAGAGTTTCAATTGGGATTGGTTTGAAGTAGAACACCTATTTCTAGAGGTCGAAGGAGAAAAGGTAGAAGGTACTTTTGGATTCTAAAACTTTTCAGAAGCACCTCAGCCTATCCTAAGTGTTGGACTTCAATTTGATTGAAAGATATTTAAGTTTGAGTTGTCAATTTTATTAGAAGGTTGGGATTAAATTCCCAGAGTTTGAGATCTTATAGTCTGAACCTGCCTCAGAACCTAGTCTAAATTAGGCACTGAAAATCAGTAACCCGAACCTAGTTAATTTAGTGTAGGATCTGGACTTACCCCGGCCTGGATTGGGGAGTAAGCTAAACCACCTAGGCACTTTAAAACTATGAGTCCAGTCTTTTATGTGAGAGTGATAGGAATATTTGATTAAGTTTAGTTTAAGAAGTTAGTGCCGACATCTAGAGCATATCCTAATTTGGCCCCTTGACATATATAGGGTGTTATGAAACTTAAAGTAAAATGCAATTAAAATTTTAGATATTTTTTTAAATTGATTTCTAATGTAATGCATGCAAATTGACTTAATAAATGCTTGAAATTTGAATGAAGCAATTTTAAAAAAGCTTAAAAATAGATTTTACACTAGAGATTGCATAGATTTCTCTTGACAGATCTACACCCTCATAGGCTAGGTGGTCTACCAAAACCTGCAAGTGGGTAAGTACCTAATAAAGGAAAGAATGTGCAATAAAATGTTATGCGAACTCCCGACGGTCTTGGGCTTACTTCTTAAAAGCGTTAGAATTTCTATATGAGCTTAAAAATTTTTAAATTTAATTGAAGTAAAAAACATTTTAACGATCCCTCACGAGCCTCCGATCGAGTTCCAAGCAAAATCAAGATCGATATGCAAAATCGTCAAAAACTACTAAAAGCATGCAATCCTATATCACAATCAACACATCAATCATTAATCAAATTAATGAAATTAATATTTAAATTGAAAGTTCATGTGGCAAGTGACACTTAATATTAAAATTCAGGGTCTATAGAAAGTAAAGTGGTCAGGTACCATTGACAACAGCTCAGATTCTACTCCTAAGACTCAAGTTAATTTGAGAATGGGATTCTTCTCGATCTTCACTTCTTCATCCTTCTGTAAACTTCTTGGATTCATCAAGTCTGGATATCCAAATGAAAAGAAACTCTCTCTCGAAAGGGGTATTTTCTTTTTCCTTTGAATATTTGAAACTATCCTAACTTAGTCTTCTAAATAGAGAAGAACCCTCCTCTTTGGAATCTAAGTTGGATACTTATATATCCTCTCTCAAATGTCACTTTGAATTACAACTCAATAGATTTGAATTACATTTAATGAAAATTAAAAATCTAGACTCAACAACCTATAGGGTTATCCTAATAAATTAATATATAAATAATCCCAAGTAGTTATATATTGAAATTTAAAATACTAAAATCATAGCCACGCTTAGCCATTCTCTTTTAAGTTTTTAAGGGGGACTTAGCATTCTGGAGCACCTATAGAAACTTGATTAATTTAAATTTAACTTTTCCCCCTTTAATTTCAATGCCCTATATGAGCATGGTTACCTTCATAAGATTGTATCACTATTTAAATCACCCTTAACCTAAGGGTAAATCTAACGCACAATCAATCATATCACAGAGTACAAAAATTAAATAAAAATCACAGCAATCATCTAATTCTAACAACTAGCATACAGTGAAAGCTCAAAAAATTCAGCACACAGTAGAAAAGTAAACACGGGGCTAAATTAGATCTAGAAGTGGTGCCCTAAAAAACCATGTAAAGTGTGTGAGATAGGCTGTGTGGATTGGATATGTCCTATATATGATGATTAATTAGAGTTGCTTTATATTCTGGTTAGTTGAAAGGTTTAAATGAAAATTTTGATTAAAGTTAAATCTTAATATGTTAAAATTACTTTTTAAATGTCCTTTTAAAGATTGATTGGTTTAGGTTTAAGGAGTTAAAAGACTTTGATTGATTTAGTTGGGTGCTAATTTTAGAATCAATTTAATTAAGTTTGTCATCAACCAGTTCGTGGCGTTGTTTCACAGGCTCGAGGAACCATGCCTTCTTAGGACATGTAGCCCCGTAGATCGAGTAATCCACTCTAAAAACCTAGTTGATGTAGTTGAATTAAAAATTTTTAATTTGGTTAAATTATTAAAAATTAATTGATTTTAAAATTTTACACTCTATTAAATCTGTTCATGGCGTTGTGCCACGAGGCTCGGAAAATTAGGGCTCATTAGGGCACTTAACCCTGCTGCCTGGAGTGGTCCATCCTAAAAACTTCATATTCAGAGTGGTTGTTGTGTATTAAAAGGTTGTTTAATTAATTTTATGAATCAAATTAATAATTTATGAAATTTTGATTGATTATTAAATTTTTAGAATTTTCTAGATTATTTTAATCATTAAATTAAGATATTGATTTATTATAATTTTTGATGTTTTTGGGTTCTTAAAAGGGCTGAATTTTAACTTGCTTAATTTTCTGACTTAATGACCTCCAAATCCAGTAAAATTTGAACCTAAGGTGTAAAATGTCACTAGGTTTAATGGTCTGAAGTTTCACCCCTATTGGGTGTATGTATAATTTCCTATAAATTTTTTAAGTTGTCTAGATATGATCCTTAATTATTTTTTCTAAGTGTCACTAATGTTCAATTAAGTTTGAAACTTTGTTCATCTAACCCTGACCCTAAATAACACATACCACAAAAAAAATGTAAGCCTAATTCTAAGCGTTGTGCGAGTTATAAATTATCAAATTTTTAGGTCAAAATTTGACAAAAAATTTTAAAAATTTAATTCACCAGAATCCAATCATTAATCAGAGCTAAATTTTTTATGATATGTTGGTATCACACCTTAGTTTATCCTATCCAAATTTAAGCTTAATCAGATCACTAGATTGAGAATTATCAAATAATTTAATTTTTTATTAAAAGCTTAATAACTCTCTATGCACTGATTCAAATCAGTCAAAAAAGTTTTTAAAATAAACTTGAACTTGAGAAGTTTTCAACGAGCCCAAGAACATCAAATTTGGACAAAAAATGAATTTTTGAAGTTTAAAGAATTTAAATTAATTTTTTAAATCAAATTTGATTCAAAAAATCGAATCAAAGGCCGGGATTTGGCCACGTCGCTACGCCTTCATACTGAAGAACCAGGGTTCAAACCCCAGGGAAGGCGCGCAGCCCAAGACAGACTGATCAGCCCAGTTCAAACTTAAAATTCATAACTTAAAATGTTCATAACTTTCGATTAACCCAGATTTTTCAGTTCATTTTTGAACTAAAACTTCAAATGTTCATAACTTTCGATCCAACAGTTCAAATTTGATGAAATTTGAAATGTAGGATCTAGGTACCCTAATCTTTCAACCCATGGAATTTCCAGGCTCCATGCATTGAGATTTGAGAGAAATCAATGTTTGATCATATAACTTAAAATGGGGATAACTTACAATCCAACCTTCCGATTTTGGAGTTTTTGGGCTTGTTGGAAAGCTAATGAATAGTCCAAGAGCTTTTGATGGCTGGATTGGAATCTACTATAGCAAACATATTTTCTCTCTCTTTCTCTCTCTCTCCCCCCTCAAATTTGATTTTTAAGCTTGCAACATGTTGGGGAATGGTTGGGGGAACTTCTTTTATAGCTGGAGAGGCTGGGTGATGATTGGAATGGGTTAGGGACTACTGGCATTGGAAATTTTTGGAAAGGATAGGGTAATACCAAAGCTTTGAGTCAAAATCACCATTATCCCTTCCTCCTAATGATTATACATCCTTAATTGAGAGAGAGATGAGCCTTAGGTTGCTGCAAAGTATTCCTCCCAACCACCTAAATGTATGGATAGATGGATTATTTGGGTAGAATTAACTTGCCATAGTGGCATAGCCACCTAAGCTCACATAAAAATTTGTTTGACCATTTGACCACTTCCTACTCATTTGTTGACTAGGTTTGACTATTTTGTTGGAATCCAGGATCCCGAGCACTTAATTTTGATGGTGACAACTAATATTTACTGAGTAAATATAGACTTCCGTTAGATTACAAATGTTTAATCTTTGTATATGAGCACTAACATTTCAGGTCAGATGCATACTGCTAAAGATTGCTGGAGACTCAAACCGGGTAGAATAGGATATTGAAGAGTCTGTAATTTTTATTTATTTATCTTTATTTTTTTTTAGTCTGCCACAGAAGCATACATGTGAAAGGAGCAACCATGCACACACACAGGGGGAGAAATTTTAAAAAAAAAAAAAAATGAAAATGATAATTTTTTTTTATCGTACTATACGATCTTATATCGTACTGTACGATTAATTGAAAATACTCAGGCAACGGCTAATTCTCTAATGTTTAAATTTACAAATTTATCGTACTGTACGATCCAGATCGTACTGTACGATGATTTGTAATTGTGAAACCCTAGCCGCCAGAATAAGTTTGGTAAGTTTTCGAATTTGATTTTATGAACTATTCGTACTGTACGATATGTATCGTACTGTACGATTAATTAATAACTTGCCAAAATTATCTCCCTAATCAGGAAATAAAACGTTGGTTTCTAATTATATGTCGATCGTACTGTACGATGTTAAATCGTACTGTACGACTGACAGAGACGATTTCAGTCATCCCAGAGATCGTACCAGACGAAACCAATATTTTTTGTTCTGATCGTCCTGGACGATATCAAGAAATGAACTGATCGTACTGTACGACTGGTGGAGTGCTGGACGATTGACAGAGACGATTTTCTTCGTCCCAGCGATCGTACCAGACGATCCCAAGAAATTTTGAACTGATCGTACTGGACGATAGTCCTATCGTACAGGACGATGTCATGAAAAATACTATTCGTACTGTACGATTAAATGAGTGCTGGACGACTGACAGAGACGAGTTCTTTCGTCCCGAGGTTCGTCCCACAGTTCGTCCCGTACGAACAGTACGAATCAATAGTATCGTACTGTACGATATACATATCGTACTGTACGATATGAATAAAATTCGATACCTATTCTTCTGCACTCGTACTGGACGGAGCTGTAATTGAACTGATCGTACTGTACGATTATAAATCGTACTGTACGAACAGAAACGCAAAAGTTGAATTTTTTAGGGTTTTCTGAAGCCTGATATAAAAAACAACTTATTATTTTTCTAGAAGAGTTGTTGATCAATCCTTTTTGCTGTGAGAGGCTTGGAGGAAAAAGAAGGGGATTCGGTAGAGAAGTTTTTGGAGAGATCTAGAGCTTGAGAGAGGAAGGTGAAGGTGAGCTTGAGCGTGAGGGAGAAGTAGTGTGAGGGGATCACACGGTGGCTCCAAGCTAGCTGCATGCTTTGCTCCTCTTGTGGCTTTAGAAGCTTCAAGAAAGTTCTCGAAGGAAGAATCACTTCAAGATCAACATCGCCAAGGTACTCTGCCATCTCCAGGAGGGAGAAAAAGGAGAAGGTCCGCTGCCGTCACCGGGAGGGTGACATAGCGTTTGGTATTCCGCCGCACCGAGGGAGGTGAAAGTGAGTATTGTAAAGGCTTCTCCGCCTTGCTGTGGGGGCAAAAGGAGAGTCAACTTTTACTAGTGCAAATCCCGGAGTAGAGGACTCCGGGGAGTGGACGTAGGTCAAGTGACCGAACCACTATAAAAATTTCTGGTGTGTTTTTTCCTGTTTACCGCACTTTACTTTTCATGCTTTTAAATTTGTGCGTTTTAATTGCTTGGTGAAAAATCAATTTTTAAATCTCGTAGTGTTATCAATTTTATCGTTGTGATCGTTGTAATTGCTTCCGCACATTGGTTGTTAAATTATATTTCGAAAATACAAAAAATTAGAACTCTTGCGTAGGGTCAAATTTTTAAAATACCAATTCACCCCCCCTCTTGGCGCATCTCGTACTTTCAAGTGGTATCAGAGCGGGGTTTCAAAATAGTGTTTTAGAAAACCTAGAAACGTAAGATCCATGGCTCATTTTGGTAACCGTAACACTACGGAGGGTTATTCCATAACTCGTCCACCTTTGTTTGACAACATACCGTTTGATTTTTGGAAAATACGCATGTCTACATTTTTACAGTCTTTAGACTACCGCATGTGGATGTTAGTCCAAGAAGGTTATTCTGCACCGTTTCGTATGTTGAATGGAGTGAAAACTGAACTGTCATTTAATGAATGGAGCATTGAGGATAGAGAATTTGCACAACTGAATGCTAAATGTCTAAACTGTTTCTTTTGCGCATTAAAATCAGAAGACTATATGCGAGTATCAACGTGTACTACTGGTAAACAAATTTGGGACAAACTGTGTATCACGTACGAAGGAACTAGTGAGGTCAAACAATCTAGGTTGAACATACTGTTACATGATTACGAACTGTTCCACATGAAACCTAGTGAAACTATAACTGACATGTACACTCGATTCACCCAGATTGTAACATCACTGCATGCTTTAGGAAGAGAGTTGTCTAACTCAGAAAAAGTAAACAAAATACTGTGATGTTTGCCTAGCTCATACGATGCTAAAATCACTGCAATAACTGAGTCAAAAGACCTAAATGTCTATTCTATTGATAATTTGCTTGGGTCACTCATTGCCTACGAGCAAGGAGTGAGTCAACGACAAAGTGATGCAGGTGAAAAGAAAAAGGAGCGAGCAGTGGCTTTAAAAGCAAACAATTCTGAAAGTGACAGCTCAGCAGCGGAGGAAGATGACGACATAGCTTTGATGACTCGTCAGTTCAAAAATTTTCTGAAAAGAAAGCAGCGCCATCATCAAAGCAATTGGAACAAAGGTAAGAACTCAAAGTATACTAAGGTTGCATCTGAAACAATTTGCTTTGAGTGCAGGAAACCCGGTCATCTCCGAGCTGATTGCCCCAACATCAAAACTCATCAAACCAAGGAGAAGGGTGAGGAAAGATCTAAGTTCAAGAAGGGCAAGTTTAAGACTCAGAAAGCTTTTTGGGCCGACTCTGCCTCAGACTCATCGGAAGAAGAAGCAGAAGAGGAGGTAACAAATCTGTGTCTTATGACTAATGATAATCTTGATCAATCAGATCAAGATGAGGTATGTCAACTGTCTTACGATGAACTGCTTGTTATTTCTGAAAAAATCCATGACTCGTATAAAAAATTGAAGAAAAAGCATGCTAGTCTTAATACTGAGTTTAGTACTTTACAAAAGGAACATGCTAGTGTAGTAAAAAAATTTTCTGACTTAGATAGAGATCATATGTCGTTGCTTGATGAATACGATGCATTAAACAAGAAGCATATTGAGTTAACCACTGCACATGAAACCTTGAAATCATCACATGTTGAATTAGATAATACATTTAAGGAACTAGAAGAACTATCAGGGGAACTTAGTAGTAGTGAGCATGCATTGAGATTCGAATATGCTAGTCTTAACCAAGAGAACAAATTCTTAAATGAAAAACTTCATGCATACGAGAATAACAAAAAACCTCCCACGTTTGCTGAATTCTTTCATCCTCCACCATGTGAATCATCTCACTCAAAACCAGCACGGCATGCATCATTCAAACCCAGAAATAGGCTCTACCACCCTCGTAGATTAGTGAACCCATTTCCAGGTGTTAGATGTTATTCTTGTGGCATGCTAGGTCACATAGCTCGCACGTGCTCAATTCACTATAGGACACATCTAGTGTGGAGACCAAAATCGCAATCATCACAGCATAACATGCATACATTTCATTCATATAAGCATGATGTGGAACCCAAACTCACTTGGGTTCCCAAAGCTAATCCATGATTGACATTGTAGGGATGCTCTCACAAAAGACCTAGTGAGAGCATGTGGTACCTGGACAGTGGCTGCTCGAGACACATGACTGGAGACATGAAGCAGTTCGTGACACTGGAGGCCAGGTCAGGAGGTAAGGTAACTTTGGGAGACAACACCACCAGAAAAGTGGTGGGCTCAGGTATCATTGGAAATACTAAAAATTTAATTATTGAGAATATACTTTTAGTGGATGGTTTAAAGCACAATCTTTTAAGTATAAGTCAACTATGTGACAAGGGCTTTGATATAAAATTTCTGTCTAACAAATGCATGATTAGTTTAAATGATTCACTTGTGTTAGAGGGAAAACGTATAAACAATGTTTACATGATAGACTTGAACTGCATTGAAACCTCAAACTCTTTGTATCTGAAAACAATAGCAGATGACTCTTGGCTATGGCATAGGAGACTATGCCATGCTAGTATGAAAACACTTAGGAACATCACACAGAAAGACTTAGTTAGAGGCATACCAAAGTTAGACTTTACTAAGGACCATCTTTGTGATGCTTGCCAGTTAGGAAAACAGGTTAAATCTTCTTTTCATGCAATCAAGGATATCAGCACCACTAGGCCACTAGAAACTCTCCACATGGACATATTCGGACCTGTTAGTACAGCCAGCCTAGGAGGGAAGTTGTATGGGTTTGTAATAGTAGATGACTACTCTAGGTTTACTTGGGTGAAATTCCTAGCTCATAAGAGTGAGTCATTTGAAGAATTTAGAATTTTCTCCACTTGGATTCAAAGGAAATTAGGATGTGTAATTTCAACAATTCATAGTGATCACGGTGGGGAATTTGAGAATGATAAGTTTGAATCGTTTTGTAAAGAGGTTGGAATGGAACATAATTTCTCTGCCCCTAGAACTCCTCAGCAAAATGGAATAGCAGAAAGAAAGAATAGAACGTTAGTTGAAGCTGCTAGGTCTATGTTAGCTGAATACACTCTCCCTAGATACTTTTGGGCAGAAGCAGTAAATACCGCATGCTATGTATTAAACAGGGTAAATGTTAGATCCAAACTTAATAAGACACCCTATGAGTTGCTTAAGGGTAGGACACCCAATCTTTCCCACTTACACGTTTTCGGGTGCAAATGCTTCATCCTAATCAATGGCAAGTCACCCTTAGGAAAGTTCGATCCTAAATCAGATGAAGGGGTTTTCCTAGGCTACTCATCTGTAGGTAAAGCTTATAGAATATTCAATAAGAGAACCCTAGTAGTAGAAGAGTCCACTCATGTAGTATTTGATGAATCCAATAAGACATCTGAACCTAATCATGAAGAAGAAGAAGTTGAGGTTATACGGGGAGTAGAAACCATTACCATAGAGACTAGAGCGGAACCTCAGGAACATCTGCCTAAAGATTGGAAATTTTCTTCTAGTCATCCTAGAGAGCTGATCTTAGGAGACCCATCAGAAGGGGTAAAAACTAGGCATGGACTTAGGAAAGAGGTTAGCCATTCTGCATTCATATCTATGATTGAACCCACGAGTATAGATCAAGCCTTAGGAGATGAATTTTGGATCCTAGCAATGCAAGAAGAGTTGAACCAATTCGTTAGGAATGATGTATGGGAATTAGTCAAAAGGCCTAAAGAGCAAAGTGTGGTTGGAACTAAGTGGGTCTTTAAAAATAAGATGAATGACTCAGGCATAGTAGTAAGAAATAAGGCTAGGCTAGTAGCGAAGGGTTATAACCAAATTGAAGGAATAGATTTTGAAGAAACCTTTGCTCCGGTAGCTAGACTAGAAGCCATCAGGGTACTGTTAGCTTTTGCTTGTTTTAGGGATTTTAAGCTGTATCAAATGGATGTAAAGAGTGCCTTCCTGAATGGAGTAATCAAGGAAGATGTGTATGTGGAGCAACCTCCGGGGTTTGAAAACTCACAATTTCCAAACCACGTGTTTAAACTGAAAAAGGCACTATACGGGTTAAAACAAGCACCTAGAGCCTGGTATGAAAGACTTAGTACGTTCCTACTAGATAGAGGCTTTGTAAAGGGTAGTGTGGACACCACCTTATTTTTGAAGAAGGTAGGAATTGAAGTACTCATTGTTCAGATTTATGTAGATGACATATTGTTCGGATCGACGGAGAAAAACCTATGTAATGAATTTTCAAAAACAATGAGCGACGAGTTTGAAATGAGCATGATGGGTGAACTTAGTTACTTCCTTGGATTTAGTGTAAAACAAACGAAAGGTGGAACGTTTCTTAGCCAGTCTAAGTACGTCAATGATATTTTGAAAAAATATGAAATGGACAATGCTAAGGCTATGAATACACCCATGAGCTCTAATATTCAATTGGATAAAGATCCCAGTGGGAAGTCTGTAGATCAAAAGAGGTATAGGGGAATAATTGGATCGCTTCTCTATCTGACTGCCAGTAGACCAGACATAATGTTTAGTGTGTGCCTCTGTGCCCGTTTTCAAGCTGACCCGAAAGAATCTCACATGACTGCTGTCAAAAGAATTCTCAGATATCTTCTAGGCACCCCGAACTTAGGAATTTGGTATCCTAGACACAGCACCTCTTTTGAAATCTTAGGATACTCCGATTCAGACTTTGCAGGTTGTAAGGTAGATAGAAAAAGCACTTCTGGCACTTGTCAATTCATTGGACAATCATTAGTTTCATGGTCCAGTAGGAAGCAAAATTCAGTAGCCCTATCCACCGCCGAAGCGGAATATATAGCGGTAGGTAGCTGTGTTGCACAAGTGTTGTGGTTAAAACAACAGCTTGTAGATCTAGGATTACCTGTAGGAACGATTCCGATCATGTGTGACAACACTAGCACAATTTGCATATCCAAAAATCCAATTCAACACTCACGAACCAAACATATAGACATTAGATATCATTTCATTAGAGATCATGTAGCCAAAGGCGATATTGAACTACACCACGTTGCTACTGAAGATCAATTGGCGGACATCTTCACAAAACCATTAGGCTATGACACTTTTAGCACTCTACGCACCAAATTAGGTGTCATAGACATTCACGCCTAATGTAACAAAACAAAAAAAAAAAAACAAAAAAAACAAAACAAAAAAAAAATTTTTGTGGTTGATTTGTTTTTGTTGTTAAAACCAAAAAACAAAAAAAACAAAAAAAAAAAACAAACAAAAAAATTGGACTCCTGATCCTCTTCCCATGTTGCTCACAAACCTTGATCTTCTCTGACTATCGTACTGTACGATACACTATCGTACTGTACGATCAGGTTCCAATCACTCAAATCTCAGCCGTTCATTCCCATTAACGATCCAGATCTTTCATGTCTTATACACATCGTACTGTACGATTCACTACTCGTACTATACGATAGCAATTATTGGTCATCGTACTGTACGAACATCCCGATCGTACGGTACGATACACGTGGCAAACGGATTAGGACGAATTTAAATCGGCCGGTACGAAAATTATTGCCCATCGTACTGTACGAACACCTGTTCGTACTGTACGAACACTTTTGGTCAAAAGTCGTTCAGACGACTCGTTGGGACGAACGCCTTACACTCACGTTCGTACAGTACGATACTGATCGTACTGTACGATTTGACTCACTTTTCTGAAAAGACGTCCAGACGACATTATTGCGCATATCGTACTGTACGATTCTCGATCGTACTGTACGATATACCCCAAATTCTATAAAACGAGAGGAATTCTTGGCCATTTCTCCTCACCTTCAATCCCTCTGAATCTCCTCATTCGTCCAATCCTCTTTTCCAAAATGTCTGGGTCCAGTAAGCGCGGTCGTATGATTGTCGGGAGCTCTTCCTCCTCTCGGCGCTTCGACGATCGTTTTCTCTCAGCTGCGGATGAGAAAGCGTATATCAAAATCAAGGAGGCAAAGTTCACTCCCTCCCGCATGCTCAATCAGGCCGCCCTAAATTTTGAGGTGATGAATCTATTCGCCTCGACTAGCCTTCAATTCCTTCTGACTTTTGCTTTTCCATTCCACTCCGAACTATTATTTGAGTTTTTTGCAAACATCCGAGTCAACCTTGAAAACACTACCTTCACATCCTATGTCTGTAAACAGAATGTCGTTATCACCGTCGACGACATTGCTGAGCACATCGGGCTGTCCACTGACGGTCCTTGTCCCCAATCCATGATCTCCCACGACTATGATTGGACGTCCGTCAATATGACCCTTAGAGGTGTCCCCTCAAATCAACACCTACCACTGGTCCAAACCTTAAATCAAAATGCCTGCGTTATCCAGCATGTCCTACGCACATCTATTATACCTAAGGCTGGAGATCGCATCCATATCACTCCTCTACTGTCTGTCGTCACCTATCTCATTATGTCGGGCACAAAATTCAATGAAGCCCAAATGGTATTCGACTACATTCATACCTTGTCTGCCTTCCGCTGTCCCGGTGCCCGTCGTAAATTGAACCTGGCCTTAGGGCATGTCATAGGCTACATTCTAGATGCAAAATACCAGCTTCATTATCCGCTCCCTCCTGATCACCTTCCTATCTTCTACTCGGATGCCTCCTTTCGTATCCTGTTCCATCGGGGGGCCGCTCCCGCCGATCCCGAGTTTGATGACGAGGAGGCTGATGCTCCTACTGACGCACCTCCGCCACCACCAATCCAACCACCTGGTCTTGCACCTCCCGACTACCCTCACGACGACATTATTCGACGACTTGATCGTCTGGAGACTCGGTTGGATGCTCACATTACTCAGCAGCATCAGGAGCATGACACGGATATGAAATAGTTTAGGGAGCGCTTCCAATCGATCGATCACCAGTTCGCCTCCCTTCATCAGTACCACCAGCTGTTTCCCGACCCTCCACCGCCACCTCCGGATCAGGATCCAGATTTTTAGGTTGTTGTAGATGTTTCTGTTTTCTGTTTTTGTTGTACTTGTTTTTTCTTTTTCTTCCCTTTTTGGTGTTGTCAAAAGGGGGAGACTTTTCTGTGTGTTGTATTATGTTTTTGCCTACTATTAAATGCTAATTGGTTGTTTATGTTCTCAGTATTTTTTTATCTTGTTGTTGTATTTTTTATAATAATAAAAAAAAAAAAAACTGTTTCTTCTCCTCCTATTTGAAAATTAATAAGCTACTCTTCTGAGGGGGAGCTAAAGAAGTCAGAACATCTGTACATCAGAAAATATTATTTGACACCATCAAAAAGGGGGAGATTGTTGGAATCCAGGATCCCGAGCACTTAATTTTGATGGTGACAACTAATATTTACTGAGTAAATATAGACTTCCGTTAGATTACAAATATTTAATCTTTGTATATGAGCACTAACATTTCAGGTCAGATGCATACTGCTAAAGATTGCTGGAGACTCAAACCGGGTAGAATAGGATGTTGAAGAGTCTGTAATTTTTATTTATTTATCTTTATTTTTTTTGAGTCTGCCACAGAAGCATGCATGTGAAAGGAGCAACCATGCACACACACAGGGGGAGAAATTTTTTTTAAAAAAAAAAATGAAAATGATAATTTTTTTTATCGTACTGTACGATCTTATATCGTACTGTACGATTAATTGAAAATACTCAGGCAACGGCTAATTCTCTAATGTTTAAATTTACAAATTTATCGTACTGTACGATCCAGATCGTACTGTACGATGATTTGTAATTGTGAAACCCTAGCCGCCAGAATAAGTTTGGTAAGTTTTCGAATTTGATTTTATGAACTATTCGTACTGTACGATATGTATCGTACTGTACGATTAATTAATAACTTGCCAAAATTATCTCCCTAATCAGGAAATAAAACGTTGGTTTCTAATTATATGTCGATCGTACTGTACGATGTTAAATCGTACGGTACGACTGACAGAGATGATTTCAGTCGTCCCAGAGATCGTACCAGACGAAACCAATGTTTTTTGTTCTGATCGTCCTGGACGATATTCATATCGTACAGGACGATATCAAGAAATGAACTGATCGTACTGTACGACTGGTGGAGTGCTGGACGATTGCAGAGACGATTTTCTTCGTCCCAGCGATCGTACCAGACGATCCCAAGAAATTTTAAACTGATCGTACTGGACGATAGTCCTATCGTACAGGACGATGTCATGAAAAACACTATTCGTACTGTACGATTAAATGAGTGCTGGACGACTGACAGAGACGAGTTCTTTCGTCCCAAGGTTCGTCCCACAGTTCGTCCCGTACGAACAGTACGAATCAATAGTATCGTACTGTACGATATACATATCGTACTGTACGATATGAATAAAATTCGATACCTATTCGTCTGCACTCGTACTGGACGGAGCTGTAATTGAACTGATCGTACTGTACGATTATAAATCGTACTGTACGAACAGAAATGCAAAAGTTGAATTTTTTAGGGTTTTCTGAAGCCTGATATAAAAAACAACTTATTATTTTTCTAGAAGAGTTGTTGATCAATCCTTTTTGCTGTGAGAGGCTTGGAGGAAAAAGAAGGGGATTCGGTAGAGAAGTTTTTGGAGAGATCTAGAGCTTGAGAGAGGAAGGTGAAGGTGAGCTTGAGCGTGAGGGAGAAGTAGTGTGAGGGGATCACACGGTGGCTCCAAGCTAGCTGCATGCTTTGCTCCTCTTGTGGCTTTAGAAGCTTCAAGAAAGTTCTCGAAGGAAGAATCACTTCAAGATCAACATCGCCAAGGTACTCTGCCATCTCCAGGAGGGAGAAAAAGGAGAAGGTCCGCTGCCGTCACCGGGAGGGTGACATAGCGTTTGGTATTCCGCCGCACCGAGGGAGGTGAAAGTGAGTATTGTAAAGGCTTCTCCGCCTTGCTGTGGGGGCAAAAGGAGAGTCAACTTTTACTAGTGCAAATCCCGGAGTAGAGGACTCCGGGGAGTGGACGTAGGTCAAGTGACCGAACCACTATAAAAATTTTTGGTGTGTTTTTTCCTGTTTACCGCACTTTACTTTTCATGCTTTTAAATTTGTGCGTTTTAATTGCTTGGTGAAAAATTAATTTTTAAATCTCGTAGTGTTATCAATTTTATCGTTGTGATCGTTGTAATTGCTTCCGCACATTGGTTGTTAAATTATATTTCGAAAATACAAAAAATTAGAACTCTTGCGTAGGGTCAAAATTTTAAAATACCAATTCACCCCCCCTCTTGGCGCATCTCGTACTTTCATATTTAACAGCCAAGGGTTGATGAGGTGGCAAAGGGAAAGGTCTTAAATGCTGGTAGGATGCTTTAAAAGGGGTTTAGAGCAATTCAAGTAAAGTTTGAATGATTAAACATACACATGTGGGAGTTTGACCAAATTAGAAATGGTTGACTTGGTCAAATCCATTATACTTTGACTCATGATAAGTTTAGGAAGGTTTTAACTATACTATGGAATAGTTTTGAGGGTTTGAAGAAGTCAATTTGATTAAATGGGATATTTTGGTCATTTCAATCAAATCAATTATTTAAATTCGTAACGGGTTATTTGGGTCAACCTAGGTTGACCCAATACCTGAGTTTGGGTCCAGTAAATTTGGTTTGATATTTGGAGTTGAATGAAAGTGATCTTATATAATTTGAAAGTCATTTGGTTTAAAATAACTATTTAGATCCTTAAGGGGTATTTTGGTCAAAACTGGTTGACCTGGTTAACCAGATTTGACTAGGGTCAAGGCTTGAGTCCATTGCACTCTTAATTATGATTAGGATGCATTAGAATAGATTTTGAAATTGAAACTATGTTGAAATCTATGAAAAATTCCAAAATTGCCCTTAAGGGGCATTTTGCTCATTTTGACCTTAAGTCAATTAGGGGTCAAAATGAATCCACCAAAATATAGTTTACTACTCAACAAGTCATAATTAAGGTTTTGGATGTGATTATATGGTTTGGATAAGGCCCCAAAGTCAAATTCCACTAAAGGACATGTCTAGTGGCATAGGCCGTAAATATTTGAAGATTTTATAGCCTTTGAAAATATATTTAGTTTCTGAGGCTAAAGACATCAGAATAAGCTAAAATTTGGAGGGTAGACCCTAGGGACATGCTTAATTAATATATAATTGATAGATCATGAATTGATGGTCATTTGACTGGGGTTAGAAGTGTTTTAAAAATCATTAGAAAAGGCTTTCAAGATAGGGCCTTTAAACCTTGGATTTTGGTTTGAGTTTTTGAATTTGAGCTAAATTTTGGATTTGATTGCTTGATTTTGGATAATCTAAATCAATGATAATCATTTGAATGATTGTGTATGATCAAATAAGGTTGAAATTTGATAGGAAGCTGGATTGATATGGTGTTTAGAAAACTCTAGGATCTAGGTAAATCTAGGATCTAGGTAAATCCTAGGGTCGGGGTAGATCCTAGGGTCTGCATTAGTCCTAGTGATCTCATATAAAAATGAGGTCAACAGTGTTGTATGGATATCCAGCTCACACATAGAGAAAATAAGATTTTTTATGTGGAAAACTTTAGAAAGGAGAAAAATAATGGGGCCTCGCCCAGTTGAAAATAATTCTATTAAAATTTAAGTAGAGTATAGCGAGCTGACTCATCCTTGAGGGTGCTTAGATTATAAATGTCAACTGTATGGTTAAAGTCTAGTATGGGAGTTAGATGAAAGTCCGATGTCACTTGGTGATTGTTGTAACTTAGTTTTCAAAACTATATTTTTATATGAGATTATTGCAACTTAGTTTTCAAAATTATATTTTTATATCATGTGAGTTTTTTATGATATCAAAATACTATTGTGTTGATTATTATTTCTCATAACATATATTGAATACATTTTATTTATGTTATTTGTGTGTACTAACGTTTCAGGAAAATCATACTCCAGACTGCTAAAGATTCAAGACAGATTAGATTAGGGTTTCTTGAAATTGAAGTCTGTAGTTTTCTATTTTTCTTGAGTCTGAGAGAGTGTGATTGTAATTGGGTAACTGTGCACACACACATTAGGGGAGTTAGTCAATTTTTTTAACATAATCGTACTGTATGATTCTTAAATTGTACTAGATGATTTAACATAAAAGTTTGTCCAAAGCAATGTTAATCAAATCATGCCTTGGAATTTTCTTTTGAACTGTTCGTACTGTACGATGTGGGTTCATATAGATGACAACCAGATTACGAAATGTGATTCATATATGATCGTACAGACGAATGGGTTCAATTTTGAATTATTCATACTATACGATTAAGTTCGTACAAACGACAACCATAGTATGAAATGAGGTTCGTTCATGATCTTGCAGATGAATGGGTTCAGTTTTGAACTATTCGTACTATACAATGTGAGTTTATACAATTGATTAACAGAGTATGAAATCCAGTTCGTACAGCATCGTGCATCGATATTTGAACTATTCGTATATACGAAGTACGATCTATTGTACAATCCAAGTCCGTTTAACTTGAAATTTTAAGTTTTTTGGACAATTTTTCTTATCTTTTCTATATAAGGGTCCTAAAAATTGACACACAATGATCAGACTTTGAAGATTCTTTTGAGAGTGGACTTGGAGAGTGTTTTGGAATTGGAGAGTGAGAGATCATGTGACAGGGATTTGTGAGGGGATTCACAAGGTTGCTCAATGGTGAGGATCTCTTTCTTGTTCTTCAAAGTTCTTCCTTACTTTCTTGAAGTCTCTTGAAAGGATATTTTTGAAGGACATCGGGTTCTCTGCCTTCACCAAGAGGGTGAAAAAGGATGAGTTGGTACTCTACCATCACTAAGTGGCTGAGAAATGATGTTGGTACTCTGCCATCACCATGAGGGTGAGAAAGGATGTTGGGTTCTCTGCCTTCACTAGGAGGGTGAAAAAGGACGAGTTGGTATGCTGCCATTACTTCGAGGGTGTAAAAGGCATTGGTTCTATGCCACACCGGGTTGGTGGAATAGAGTTTGTAAAGGCTTCTCCATCTTATTATGGGGGTAAAAGGAGATACACTATTGAGTAGTACAATATCTGGAGAAGGAGTCTCCAAGGAGTGGATGTAGGTCTTGTTGGACCAAACCACTATAAAATTTAATATCTTTTGTTCTATACTTTCTTTTATCGCACTTCTCTTTTCTGCACTTTTTATTTTCTGTGGTTGAGAAAGTATTTTGTTAAAATAATATTTAGTCAACTGCTAGCTTCAAGATCATTAAACTTTTTAAAAATTGGTTTAAAAAAAATCTAAGAAATTTTTAAAATTATCAATTCATCCCCCTCTTAGTTAGCCTTGGGATAGTACTACTTGGTCTAACAACCTACACGTATTTTCAATGATCAGGTGGAAGTCTGATGTCACTAGGAAGTTTGGGTGTCTATTGAGAGTCTGATAGTGGTTTAGCAGAACTCTGACATCAAGCAGTGGTCCGGTGAAACTCTGAGCATCAGGCGGTGGTTTGGCAAAATTCTGGGTGTCAGGTGGTGGTCTGGCAAAACTCCAGTGTCAAGTGGTGGTCCATTGGAACTCTAGCGTCAGGTGGTGGTCCGGTGGAACTCCAACGTTAAGTGGTGGTCTAACGAAACTCCAGACGTCAGGTGGTGGTCCAGCAAAACTCCAGCGTTAGGTGGTGGTTCGGTGGAACTCCGGGCATCAAGTGGTGGTCTGATGGAACTCTGGCGTCAGAAGGTGGTCCGGTGGAACTATCTGCATTAGGTGGTGGTTTGGAAAAACTTCGGTGTCAGGTGATGGTCTGGCGGACCTCCAGGCGGTGGTCGAGGAGGAGCGAGGAGGTAAGAGCGATCTCTGATCTCTCTCTGACTTCTCTTCCTTTTTCTTGGGCTCCCTTTTCATGAGAAAGGGGAGCTCTATTTGTAGATCTTTTAAAGTGGTATGGTCATAAATACGAGGAAAATTAAGGGTAAATTGGGAGTGGTTTGGATGGACGACCGATGTTGAATCTCTTGATCGTAGACTATTTAATGGGCACTTGAATGTCTTAATGATATTAAAATTTTGAGATCTTGGGCTCATAAGATTTGTTTTGTCGAGCTGCTCGATTTGATTATAAGAAAGTCAATGTTTAGATATCGTTTGGTAATCCAAATTGTGATTTGAACCTTCCAACAATGCTTATGGTCCTTGATTTTGACCCATTTGGACTCGGATTGACACGAATTTGGTGTTGCTGGGTTGGTATTTTTGAGATATTCAGTTTGACTGCAAATTTGTTAAAATACGAGTTCGGATATCCAAATTTTAATTTTGGAAGTTTCCGACTTAATTTTGCCTCGAGATTCATGCTCAATCAAGATAATTTTTTTATGATGTATCAGTTGCTTCCTTATTTTTAGACGTCGAAGCCTATAGAGTCTAAAACTATATGTTGCAGCTTTCGGGGAATTTTGGACGTAATTTAGAATTCAAAAATAATCTAACCTTGGATGTAAAGGGCCCGTATAGCTTTAAAAGTGCCAAAATTGAATCTAAAATGTCAAAACATGGTCACGGGGACCCAAAAATGTTTGATTTTTCCTGTCCGGGCAAAAAATTGGGTCTAGAAACATGTCAATATAGACTAGCCGCAGCCCTCGTGCCGCCCGCGCGTGCCTATTCTACTGCCTGCGCTCTCGAGTTTCCGCGTGCGCTTGCCTGGCTTTGCCGCCACTGCCCGGCTCGCTGATCGGATTGCCCGTGGTTCGGCTAACTGCTGGCGGTTGGCTAATAGCTGGCTAACATCTGGCTAACCACCAATTGTTTTTTTTTTTTTTCATAACTTCCCCAACTTCCTCCTCTTCTCTTTTTTACTATAAATACCCCTCTTAGGGGTCTGAAAAAACTTTCCCCTCCTCCTTTTCACCTCTTTTTCTTAAGTTGTAGCCTTCCCCTGGTTCTATTCAGGCAATATCCCCTGTCCAGTCTAGGGCCCCTCATTAAGCAGGGGTCTCTTCTTCCTTTCCTATGTACTTCCCTTATCCTCTTCTTATATGGGAGGCCTCCCCCTATCTTTAGATAAGTGGTATTCCTTATCTGATTGCAGAGCCCCTGCCTATATAGAGGTCATGACGGGGAATCACCATTCTTCGAGAGATCTCACGACCAAGAGAGATTCACATCATCAATCGATTAGTAAAGAATGTCAGAAAGACTGTTATCAAGAGACGGAGTTCGGAAGGGCTATAGTTGGCTGGCGTTGGAGGTCGGAAGGGCCGTAATCAGTGGGCAACGGTCATAGTCAGGTGAAAAGGCCATTGTTAGGAGGGAGGTCGAAAGAACCATATTTTAGTGATGGAGGTCAGGGAGGACTATAGACGACAGGCGATGGAGGTCGAAAAGATCATAGTCGGCGGACGACGAAGGTCAGAAAGACCATAATTAGATGATAAAGGTTGAAATTACCATTGTCTAGCGACGAAGGTCAGAAGAACCGTAGTTGGCGGGCGACAGAGGTCAGAAAGACCGTAGTCAATAGGCGATGGAGGTCGAAAGGGCCATAATCAATAGGCGATGGAGGTCAGAAAGACTATAGTATGGTGCCAATGGTCGGGAGGACTATTATCTGGCAATAATGGTCAGAAAGATCGTAGTATGGTGACATAGGTCAGAAGGATCATTATATGACATCAAAAAGCTTCTTGATAACGTTAGCCTATGTGGAAGAAGTTGGATCGAATCCCCCTGGGATCAATCATCTAGGGATTGAGGCATAATAAAGATTATGTATTTCTCAAATCAAGAATTTAAGATTTAATTGATCTTTCTAGGATGTTTGACCTATCTGAGATTATATGTCAGAGCAGTGCTCAATGATGCTAATCTATGTGGAAGAGGTTGGATCAAATCCCCTTCGGAGCAATCATCTATTGATTGAGACACAATAAAGATTACATATTTCTCGAATCAAGGATTTAAGATTTGATTGACATCCTCCTAGGATGTTTGACCTATTTGAGATTATATGTAAGAGCGGTGCTTAATGATGTTAACTTGTGTGGAAGAAGTCAGATTGAATCCCCTTGGGATAGATCATCTAGTGATTGAGACACAATAAAGATTGCATATTTCTTGAATTAAGGATTTAAGATTTAATTGACATCCTCCTAGGATGTTTGACCTATCGAGTTTGTATGTCAGAGTGGTGCTCAGCGATGTTAACTTGTGTGGAAGAGGTCGGATCGAATCTGCCTGGGATCAATCATCTAGTGATTGAGACACAATAAAGATTGCATATTGCTTAAATTAAGGATTTAAGATTTGATTGACATCCTCCTATGGTGTTTGACCTATCTGAGGTTGTATGTCAGAGCGGTGCTCAATGATGTTAACATGGGTGGAAGAGGTCAGATTGAATCTCCCTGAGATCGATCATCCAGTGATTAAGTCACAATAAAGATTTGTATTTCTTGAATCAAGGATTTAAGATTTGATTAACGTCCTGTTGACCTCATTTTTGTATGAGGTCACTAGGACCCACTTGGGTTTCTTTTTAGTGACCTAATGATGGGGAGGTGTCCACCCCTCATTCATAAAGGTCCTAATATAGACCCAATTCAATCCTAATCAAACCCAGCTCTATCTTTCAACTCAATCTTTAATCCAGCGTTCAATCAACATTCAGTCAAATTTCAAATCATATCCAATTAATTTCAATCTTTTATTTGATTTCCATTGATATGGATGGTTTAAGCTGAATCATTTAACTCTTAAATCCAACCTAAATCCAACATTCCAAGTCAAACCTTCAGGGTTGAGGACCCAGGTCCTTAAACCCTTTTTGGGTAAACTTTCTACCACCTAGAAACCTAGTCAAATGACCTCCGATCCATAATATATCTATTGCATATTGATCATACATGTCTTTAGGGTTAACCCTCCAAATTTGAGCTCAATTTGACACTTCTAACCCCACAAACTAAATTGAAACTTGAAGGCTGCAAACCTTTATATATTTACAACCTATGCCACTGGACTTGCCATCCGGTGAAATTTGACCTTGGAACGCGTTCTAAACCTTTCGACCACATCCATGACCTTTGTTATAAATTTTTGATCAATAACCTACACTTTGCTAGACCCAATTTGACCCAGTGTTGACTAGGGGTCAAAATGACTAAAATGCCCTTTATAGGGGTTTTGGTCTTTTCCCCAAAGTTCAACATGACCTTCCCATATCAACATTCAAAACCTATCCCAGTGGATCCTAAATATCATTAAAAATACATCAGACCCAAACTCAAGTATTGGTTTAACCTGGTTGACCAAGTCAACCAAGGTTGACCAAAAATGCCCCTTAAGGTTTCAAATGTCAATTTCAATCCAAATGACCTTACCAATGCATGTCACCATCTCCATTGATATTAAAACACTCATTTGAACCTTTTGACCAAAAGTCAACCCATGGTTTGACCAGGTTGACCAAATCAACCCTTTAACTCAACACTTGTCAAGTTCAACCATTCAAGCTATTTTAAACCAATTAAACCCATCAAAATCATTCAATTGGACACCCTTAATATATCCAAAATTTATCCAAGTCAAGCTCCCCTTGAGTTGACTTGGTCAACCCATTTGGAAGGGTCAAACCCCTCTCCAATCTCATGCATTTCTTCAAAACTTCAACGCCTTGACTCCAAACCCCTTGAGATGATTTCCTACAAGACCCTTAACCCTTTCAAAGCTTAGCCCAATCATCATTGACTAGTAAATGGGTTAATAAGTCAAAAAAAGACCCTTTTAAGCCTATGAAAAGAGGCCAAATCATGGCCACATCACCAAGAAACCTTGGCAATCTATGTCTTAATCTCAAACATGATGAAAAGTGACCATTTCCTCTCTTACGAAGCCCTAAGCCAACCCCCTAAACCAAGCCAAGCATTGGTTCACCCAAATGGGGGAAAAGGTGTGGTCCCCTTTCCTATGGACCAAGGGAGGTCACACTCACCACCAACCCTATTCCCTAAATTTAGGCAGCTTAGGGGGCGCTTGGCACTCATCTATACCCTCCCTAATTGAATCTAAGCCATCCATTCAAAATCAAGGGATTTATGAAGGGATAAACTTGACCTAAGGCATCATCCTTGCTCATTTTCACTTAAGCTCCCACTCCAATAGCCTCCAACCTTTTTAGAGCCTTCCCCATCCTCTCCATCCATCTCCAAGGCTTTTCTAAGCTTCTTCCCATCATTTCCAAGCCTCAAATCACTATTTTAGTGAGGAGAGAGCATTCTAGAGAGAGAAAGAGGATTTTCTAACACAACTTTCTATCCAGCTAGATCTAGCTCTTAGTGTCTTCATTAAAGTTGTAGAGGATCACTTTAGCTTTCCAATGAGCCTAAGAGCCCAAAAATCCAACTGTTGGATTGTAAGTTATGCTCATTTTATATTTAAATTTCAATTTGAAACTGCTCAAAAATTTCATTGCATGGGGTCTCCAAACTCTAGGCAATGAAATTTCTTGTTCCCATGAGCATATGTTTCAAATTTTATTAAATTTTAACAAGTATTTTGAAAGTTATGAGTATTTCAATTTTCTAGTTCATTTTGAACTAAAACGGCATGGATCGATCTCGGCCGTCTGATTTTCCTTCTTTCTTGATTGGACGGCTCAGGGTTAGTGATGGCGTGGATAAGTGATTGATAAACAGTGCTTCACATGTTAAAATGCCACGCACCGCCATAGTTTTAGCGCCGATTATTGCCAATGATTGGCGCCGGCTATTAATGGACTAAAAAAATTTAAGAAAATTGTCATAATTTGTAAAATTCATAGTAAATTCATTTCTCCACAGAATTAAATTTTTTTCGGCTCGTTGGAAAGATAATGTTGAAAGTTCGATTGGGATGTTAAGCCCTAGTGAACTAGTCCCGAGGCTAACCAAGAGGGGGGGGGGGTGAATTGGTTATTTAAAAATTTCACGATAACAATAAAAATCTTTTCGATACTTAGCAACGAAAACAAGTAAACAAGAACGAAAAGATCAATCACAGATATTCACCCAAGCAGTTAATATCGGAAAAGTAAAGTGCAAAACTGAATCAGAAAAGCAAACCAGATTTTATAGTGGTTCGGTCAACTTGACCTACGTCCACTCCCCGGAGCCTCCCCTCCGGGTATTGCACTAAACAAAAAGTGTCTCTCCTTTTGCTCCCACAGCAAGGCGGAGAAGCCTGTACAAACACCTCCTTTTCACCACACGGTGAGGCAGAGAACCCGACCTCCTTTTTCTTCCTCCTGAAGCAGGCAGAGAACCTTCGAACTCCTCTTACTTCCACCTGAAGCGGGCAGAGAACCCCGGATTTTCTTGCGAACGATCCTCCCATGACGAACACCGACTAGATGAAAGACGACGAGCGGAGAAGACGACTTTGATCCGTGCTTGGAGCAACCTTAGTGAATCCCTCAATAACTCCCCCTAACAAGATCTTCTCTCTCTCTCCCAACTCTCTCTCTCTCTAGGGTTTCTTAGGGAAGGAAGGTGGCAAAAGATTTCTCTTGTTTCAAGAAAAAGTTCTTTTATAAGAGGGCTTAAAATTTGCCCTAAATCTCAACTGGTCGGCCAAGATCGTCTAGGACGATCGATAGATCGTCCTGTACGATCAGTTCAAATTCAGCTGTTTCAGCCTAGACGATCTGGCTCTTCTGGACGATCAGTATAAAAAATTGTTCATATCGTCCTGTACGATTCTGCGATCGTCCGGGACGATTAGTGCAAATCGAGGAATATCGTCCAGAAGACAGTTCGGGTCGTCCAGTGAAATCTGTGCTGGACGACCAAAAAATGAGTTGATCGTCCAGGACGATAGGTATATCGTCCTGTACGATTAGTTCAAAAAGTGCCCAAATCGTCCTGAACATAGTCCGGGTCATACAGCTGAAATGTACTAGACGATCATGATCGTCCGGGACGATCCTGCGATCGTCCAGGATGATATGATCGTATCAATCAAAAATAAATTGCTTTCCTTAATTACCAGATTAAATTAGGCATGATTGTACTGGATCATCCAGGATGATACACGTATCATCTAGGACGATCAGACAAAATAACTAAAAATAAAAACTTGCCTAACTTGATCTGGCGGCTGAGAATTTCTGATTTGAGCATATCATCCCGTACGATCCAAAGATCGTCCAGGACGATCTGCTTAATCAGACCCTCTTAACTTAGTCGCCCTAATTAGGGTTTTTATATTTACCTGATCGTCCATGACGATGTGAATATCGTCCAGGACGATCTGAACAAAAACTGAACAGAAACTCTAATTCACTCAAGCTCTCCCCCTGAGTGTGTGTGTGCAAGGTTACTTAGCTAGGGGATCAGTTACATTATAATTGACTCAATAAAATGAAAAACAGTACATTGGACACACTTGGACCCGATCTTGAGTTGGCTTGAGTGGCTCGTGGTCTTTTGTGCCTGAAACAGATTAGCCAAGCAAAACACACTGGAAACATGTTTGTCATCATCAAAACCATATTTGCAACAATCTTCCCCTTTTTTATGATGGCAAACATTTGTAAAGTAGTTTGAAAATAACAATAAACAGGAGATCGAAAAACAGATATATTTTTTTCAATTTTCATTTAACAATCAAACTAATACAGAAAACATAACACATAACAAGGACTGAAACGACTACAACTGACTCCCCCTTTTGACATCACAAAAAGGAGGAGGGAAAAATAGAACACGGAAATAAAACATAAAAGATAATAACTACAAAATAGGAAACTAAAACTGAGGTGGATCCTGATCGGAAGAAGAAGGAGGTGGCGGTGGAGGGTTGAAGTAATGGTGAATGGCCTGAAAGTGGGCTCCAATCCAGGCGATGTCCTGGTCATGCTGCTGTTGCTGCTGCGCAGCATAGTCAGTGAAGTGCTGGATGTCCTCGACGTGCCGCTGCTCCTGGGCAACCACGTAGGAGTCAAATCTGGCCTCGCACTGATCGAAACGCTGCACCAGGTGGTCAAAGGGAGAGGCAATATGAAGGGGAGCAAGTGCCTCTGGTGCAGCAGGATCTGGAATGGCCTCTTCCTCCTCTTTCTCAACATCTGGGGCGGGCTTCGGATGTAGTCGTGTGCTGTGTAGGACATGGAAGGCATTGTTGGTGAGGAATGAAGGAGGAACATCTGGAGCTGCGGGATATTGCAGGTCATATTTGGTTTCGAGGGCATAGGCAACGATGTGTCCTAAGGCTAGATTTGGACGACGGCGATGACCTGGATCCCGAATGGTGGTGAGGTGCTCGAGGTACCGGATAATAAGGTATGTGGCATTGAATTCCCTATTGGCCAGGATGTAGTAGGTGGTCAAGGACAGGAGTGGGGTGATGTGAATCCGATCCCCCGCCTTTGGAATGACGGAGGAACGAAGAACATGCTGAATAGTCCGGGCATCCTTAAGAAGTGTGGAGCAGGCATTGTCATGATAAGGGGCATTGGTATTGCGAAGGAAATGATTGGCGACACTCCAATTATAGTCTGGGCCAGTGATAAGGGTGTGGAGTTTGTCGCTAGTGACGGACAGCTGGAGAATGTTGTGAAAGTCCTGATAGGTAAGTTCGACGGGGCGCTGATTTACATAAGAACGGAGAGTGGAATAATCAGCCGAAATCCGCAAGTTTGCAAAGAATATGCGGAGAAGTTCATAACTAAAAGGAAATGCGAGAGTCATGATGAAGGTGAGGGAGGTGTGTGCGAAGAGGTCAAGGACAGGATAAGTGAGAGTGCGGGGATTTACGATTTTTGATGGTGTGATCCCCACTTTGCAGTATCGCTCGTAGGCAGCCTGATCAGCTACATTGGGGAAGCAAGGATCAACCGGTCCCCGGGAGGAACTGGCACCCATTTGTCGAGACTTTTTTCCACCAGCCATTAGGAATCCAAAGTGTAAGGAAGTAGAAGGAGAGTGGAAGAAAAAAGGTGTGGAAAAATTTGAATAAAACTGATGTTTATATAGAAAATGGCCTGATCGTCCCGTACGATCGCGACATCGTCCGGGACGATATGGGCATTTATGACATCCTGGACGATTGGTCAAAAAGGCGGTCCGATCGTCCGAGAAGATCAGAGATCGTCCAGGACAATTAGACACAGGCGATCGTCCCGAGGAGTCGGGCTGGACGACCGTTGACAAAAAGTATCGTCCCGTATGATTAGTTGGATCGTCCGGGATGATATGCAATAAATATGTCAGACGGGCTGAATTCTAATCGTCCAGCGGCTGACACGTGGATCGTCCAGGACGATGAGGTGGATCGTCCAGGACGATGGACAATAATTGGTGCAATGTCAGCCGTTTGATCAGATCAGAAAGATATGGATCATATCGTTCAGGACGATGTAAGGATCATCCAGGACGATCACCAATAATTGGGATTTTTCAGCAGCAGGAGCAGTGTGGGGACGATTTTGAATGAATCATCCAGGACGATGTTTGGATCGTCCAGGATGAAGAGGATCGTCCAGGACGAAGAGGATTGTCCAGGACGATTGTGGTATCATCCAGGATGATGTGAAGAAAATAGAAAAAGATGAAGGATGAAGATGATCGATCAGGATCCCAAAAATGCAACCATGAAATCAAAATAAAACAAAAATGAATAAATCTTTCAGCAAAAATACATAAAAGCAATGTTTTTTTTTGATCAAGCTGCTCGAGTAAATCAGAATTTTTCCTTTATTTTAGATTCAAAAACTAATAAGAGGACGATTGGCAGCGCTGAAATTCAGAAAAGGTTGGAAAGATCAACTTTCGTAACTCCGACCCCGGGCACCTTGTCGATGCAAACCCCTTTCAAAACAAAAATTCGATTCAGAAGAAAAGACATTAGATTTGAAAAGAGATCCTTTCAAGCCTCGTTCCAGAAAAATATCTGATATAATAGTGTTACAAAGTAAAAAATCAGAAATCAGGATTTTCAAAACTCAAGCTTTTGAAAATATTAAGTGGCGCACGGATTTTTCTAAGACATTTAACAATCTGAAAGAGAAGAAAGCTTGGTTTGGGCTCATTTGTGCCACTTTTTCAAATTGGTTGGTGCTTTGCGCATCTTTTGATTTTTGATACACTTTGTGAATCTAATTTGGCAATTTCGCATCTTTTCAGTTTTTGGCTCATTTTATGCCTCTTTTTCAAATTATCTGGCACACTGTGCATCTTTTATAAGCTTTCTCCTTTTCATAATCATTAAAGAGTCTCAGCTGTGAGATTATCTTACAGACATACGAGATGACTCTCCACAGTAAGGAAGAACGATTCACAAAACAAAAGCCATACAACATATGATAAATGCAATCACTTGGTTTAAAAAATCAAACTAATGACTCAAGACTTTGAAAAATACTATTGATATGAGGCAGATTACTGTATGAAGATAAAATAATCTCTATTTCAAAAACTAACATTTTTATTTTGAAGAGGATTTTTATCCAAAAGAAACTATACACCAGTAAATGAGTTAGAGGAAGAGAAACAATCATCAATGTTTCTTCCCTTTAACTGATTCAGTGGAATCAATCACTACTTACTAGCTTCCAAACCAAAACAAGGTAAAAACTCCCAGTTAAAAATTCAGATTATCAGAAGTAGTGAGCGGTGATCAGATTTTAAAAAGCATAAAACAGTAAGTGCAAGATATGAACCAGTGAATAAAAACAGGTAAAAAATCACAGCAAAGTAAATACTCAAATCAAACTAACAGTAAGGCTAAAACAGAAATCAGCAGAGGAAATAAAATCAACTGAAAGCAAATAATAAAAACAAAAACTAACTAGCGGAAAATAGAATACCAATCCGAACAATCAGAAATCAGCAGTCATCAGAATGAAGCATTTATATCAATCACTCCTAATCTGGTTCTCAAAATGCTGAATGTGTCAAAGGCCAGTGGTTTAGTGAATATGTCAGCCAGCTGATTTTCAGTTGCTACATGATGTAGCTCAATATCCCCTTTTGTAACATGGTCCCTAATGAAGTGATGCCTTATATCAATGTGTTTGGTCCTAGAATGTTAGATTGGATTCTTAGAGATACAGATGACACTAGTATTATCACACAGAACAGAAATTGTGCCAACAGGTACCCCTAAATCCAAGACTTGTTGCTTCAACCAAAGAACTTGGGCCACACAACCCCCTAAGGCAATGTACTCAGCTTCAGCAGTGGAAAGTGCAACTGACTTCTATTTTCTACTGGACCAGGAGACTAACGACTGTCCTATGAATTGACAAGTACCAAAGTGCTCTTTCTATCCACCCTACACGCCGCAAAGTCAGAATCAGAATATCCAATGATCTCAAAAGAGGTGCTGTGCCTAGGGTACTAAATTCCTAGGTTTGGGGTCCCTAAAAGATATCTAAGAATTCTCTTAACAGCAGTCAGGTGGGACTCTTTAGGATCAGCCTGAAACCTAGCACAAAGACAGACACTAAACATGATATCAGGTCGGCTAGCAGTCAGGTAAAGCAGTGAACCTATTATCCCTCTATACTTCTTCTGATCAACAGATTTTCCATTTGAATCCTTATCTAACTGAATTGAGGAGGGCATGGGAGTATTGATTGGCTTGGCTTTGTCCATTTCATATTTCTTCAAAATATCCTTAGTGTATTTTGATTGATTGAGAAAGGCTCCATCATCCGTTTGCCTTATGCTAAACCCCAAAAAGTAGGACAATTCTCCCATCATACTCATCTCAAACTCCTTACTCATTATTTTAGAAAACTCATCACATAAATATTTATCAGAAGATCCAAAAATTATATCATCAACATAGATCTGGACAATGTGTAAGTCATCCCCTAATCTCCTCAGAAAAAGGGTGGTGTCTACGCTCCCCTTAACAAACTCTCTTTCTAACAGGAATGTGCTAAGCCTCTCATACCAAGCTCTGGGTGCCTGTTTCAATCCATATAAGGCTTTTTCTAATTTATAGACATGACTTGGATATTGGGAACTCTCAAACCCTGGGGGTTGTTCTACAAAAACATCTTCTTTAATTACCCCATTTAAAAAGGCACTCTTGACATCCATTTGAAACAGCTTAAATCCCTTATAACAGGCAAAGGCTAGTAGCACTCTAATGGCTTCCAATCTAGCTACAGGGGCAAAAGTCTTCTCAAAATCAAATCCTTCTATCTGATTATACCCCTTAGCCACCAATCTTGCCTTATTTCTCACCACCACACCAGAATCATTCATCTTATTCTTAAAGACCCACTTGGTTCCCACAATACTTTAATTTTTAGGTCTTTCTACTAACTCCCAAACATCATTCCTTACAAATTGATTCAATTCTTCCTGCATAGCTAAAATTCAAAACTCATCCGATAAGGCTTGATTGATGTTGGTGGGTTCAGTCATTGAGATAAAGGTAGAATGGTTTACTTCCTTCCTTAGTCCATGCCTAGTCCTAACACCTTCAGAAGGGTCTCCTAAGATCAGTTCTTTAGGATGACTCGAAGAATATCTCCAATCTCTAGGCAACGTGGTTTGAGGTTCTACCCTTTCCTCCAAATTTGTATTTCCAACTCCTTGGGTAACCTCAACAATCTCTTCATCTTCTACTTCAGATCTAGACTCCTTAGGATCAGATTCATCAAACACTACATGGGTTGTTTCTTCCACCACCAAAGTCCTCCTATTGAACACCCTAAAGGATTTCCCCACACTTGAATATCCTAAGAACACTCCTTCATCAGATTTGGGGTCAAATTTTCCTAAGGGTGATTTCCCATTGTTCAGAATGAAAACCTTACAGCCAAAGAGATGGAGGTGGGACAGATTTGGAGTTCTACCCTTAATGATCTCATAAGGTGTCTTGTTCAGTTTGACTCTCACATTCACCCTATTCAGTACATAACAGGCAGTGTTCACCGCTTCAGCCCAAAAGTATTTTGAAAGTGAATACTCAGCAAGCATGGCTCTAGCGGCTTCCACTAAGGTCCTGTTCTTCCTTTCAGCTACCCCGTTCTGCTGAGGGGTCCTATGAGCTAAAAAATTGTGACTAATCCCATGATCCTCACAAAAACTTTCAAATCTTTCATTTTCAAACTCCCCTCCGTGATCACTATGGATGGTAATAATTTTACATCCTAACTTCTTCTGAATCCAAGTAGAGAAAGATCTAAACTCATCAAATGACTCAGATTTATGTGACAAAAACTTAACCCAAGTGAACCTCGAATAATTATCTACAATCACAAACCCATAGACTCTCCCCCCTAAGCTGGCAGTGCTAATGGGTCCAAAAAGGTCCATGTGAAGAACTTCTAAAGGTCTGGAGCTGCTAATGTCGTTAACAGAGTGAAAAGAGGACTGGACTTGCTTCCCCAACTGACAGGCATCACACAGTTGATCCTTAGTGAACTTAAGCTTGGGTACACCTCTAACTAAGTCCTTTTGGGTGACTCTCCTAAGGGTTTTTCATACTGGCATGACACAATCTCCTATGTCATAACCAAGACTCATCAGCAGTAATTTTTAAGCAAATTGAATTATCAGATTTAATGTAACTTACATCCAGCTTGTAGATGTTGTTGATCCTTTGCCCCTACAAAATAACTTCATCATTTAAGCTCAAAATGCAACCAGTGAGTAGGAATTTGATGCTGTATCCCTTGTCACAGAGTTGACTGATGCTCAACAAGTTGTGTTTCAGTCCATCTACAAGCAAAACATTATCAATCATAAAATTCTTTGAATCACCAATTATACCTGAGCCTACCACCTTCCTGGTGGTGTTATCTCCAAGTGTAACCTTGCCTCCAGCTCTGGCCTCCAGCGAAATAAAATGATTTGCATCTCCAGTCATATGTCTAGAACATCCGCTGTCCAGGTACCACATGCTCTCACGAGGTCTTGTGTGAGAGCAACCCTACAAAAGTATCAAACGTCAGTCTTAGGAACCCAAACAGGTTTGGGTTCCTTCTTATGAAAAGAAGAATGCAATGCATGCGTGCTGTGCTGTAAAATAGGTAGTTTGGGTTTCTACACCCAATGTGTACTACGGTGAACAGTGCAGGTGTGGGAAATGTGTCCTAACATGCCACATGAAAAGCATCTAACACCAGGAAAAGGGTTAACTTGTAAGTGATTTTTCAAAAGGTGGCGGTGCATAAAACTGTTCAAAAGTAGGTGTTGTTTTGTTCTTTTCATAAGCAGTGATTTTTACTTTCAAAAACTCAATATGTTTATTTAAACTTGTAATTTCAAAAGTTCTTGTACTTTCATTACTTTCTAACTCACATGCCATATCATTCACTTTCTTAAAAGCAACTTCTAATTCAACATGCGATGTTTTTAACAAATCATACTCAACAGTTAAATCAGAATATTTTTTGTTCAAATCATCAAATTCATCAAGCAAGGACATGTGATTGGAATCAAGTCTAGAATGATCTTTAACTACAGAATCATGCTCTTTTTGCAAAGTCAAGTAATCTAATTTCAAACTAGCATGAGTTTTCTTAAGTTTCTTATAGGATGTATGAATTCTTTCAGAAACTTCAAATAATTGATCGTAAGTAAGCTCACATACCTCTTCCTGGTCCGACTGACCAGGGTGATCATCAGCCATCAGACACAAGTTTGTTTCCTCCTTTTCAGCTTCAGTCTCAGAAGAGTCGGATGCAGAGTCTGCCCAGAACGCCTTCTGAATCCGCTTCTTATCCTTTCTGAACTTTGGTTTCTCCTCACCCTTTTCCTTGCTTGGGTGAGCTTTAAGTGTAGGACAATCAGCCTTAATGTGTCCAGGCTTCCTGCATTCAAAACAAATAGATTCAGATGGACCCTTAAAATTTTTACTGGACTTACCCTTGTTCCACTTCTGATAGTTCTTATGTTTCTTCCTTAGAAAGCTTTTGAACTGCCTTGTAATTAAGGCAACATCATCGCTATCAGACCTGGAAGTGCTAGCATCTGAATCTTTGGCCTTTAGTGCCACTATCTTCTCTTTCTTGCGTTCACCTGCATCAAGTTGCCTTTGGTTCACCCCTTGCTCGTAAGCAATGAGTGATCCAAGTAAGCTGTCAATAGAGTAAGTATTTAAATCTTTAGATTCAGTGATCGCAGTAATCTTAGCATCATAAGAAGCAGGCAAACATCTCAGAATTTTGTTCACTCTTTCGTAGTTAGTAAGTTCTCTACCTAAAGCATGCAAAGAGATAACAATATGAGTGAACCTTGTGTATATTTCTGAAATAGTCTCTCTAGGTTTCATGCGAAAAAGTTCATAATCATGTAACAAGATGTTTAACCTAGATTGTTTGACTTCAGTTGTACCTTCATATGTTATACATAATCTATCCCAGATTTCCTTTCCCGTTGTACAAGTAGAAACACGCATATAGTCTTCAGATTTTAAAGCACAAAAGAAACAGTTCAAGCATTTTGCATTTAACTGTGCTAAATCACGATCATCAAACGTCCAATCAATAAAAGGCAATTCAGTTTTCACATTGTTAATCAATCTATAAGGTGGTTCGTATCCATCCTTAACTAACATCCACATGCGATAATCAATAGATTGTAGAAAAATAGACATGCGTGTTTTTCAAAAATCAAAAGGAATATTGTCAAACAATGGTGGTCTTGTAATGGAATAGCCTTCAGCAGTATTACGATTGCAAAAATTAGCCATGGATCAAATTCAAAAGTTTTTAAACAGAAATTTTGAATCCCGCTCTGATACCACTTGAAAGTTCGATAGGGATGTTAAGCCCTAGTGAACTAGTCCCGAGGCTAACCAAGAGGGGGGTGAATTGGTTATTTAAAAATTTCACGATAACAATGAAAATCTTGTCGATACTTAGCAGCGGAAATAATTAAACAAGAATGAAAAGATCAATCACAGATATTCACCCAAGCAGTTAATATCGAAAAAGTAAAGTGCAAAACTGAATCAGAAAAGCAAACCAGATTTTATAGTGGTTCGGTCAACTTGACCTACGTCCACTCCCCGGAGCCTCCCCTTCAGGTATTGCACTAAACAAAAAGTGTCTCTCCTTTTGCTCCCATAGCAAGGCGGAGAAGCCTGTACAAACACCTCCTTTTCACCACACGGTGAGGCAGAGAACCCGACCTCCTTTTGCTTCCTCCTGAAGCAGGTAGAGAACCTTCGAACTCCTTTTGCTTCCACCTGAAGCGGGCAGAGAACCCCGGATCTTCTTGCGAACGATCCTCCCACGACGAACATCGACTAGACGAAAGACGACGAGCGGAGAAGACGACTCTGATCCGTGCTTGGAGCAACCTTAGTGAATCCCTCACTAACTCCCCCTCACAAGATCTTCTCTCTCTCTCCCAACTCTCTCTCTCTCTCTAGGGTTTCTCAAGGAAGGAAGGTGGCAAAAGATTTCTCCTATTTCAAGAAAAAGTTCTTTTATAGGAGGGCTTAAAATTTACCCTAAATCTCAACTGGTCGGCCAAAATCGTCCAGGACGATCGATAGATCGTCCTGTACGATCAGTTAAAATTCAGCTGTTTCAGCCTGGACGATCTGGCACTTCTAGACGATCAGTAGAAAAAATTGTTCATATCGTCCTGTACGATCCTGCGATCGTCCGAGACGATTAGTGCAAATCGAGGAATATCATCCAGAAGACAGTTCGGGTCGTCCAGCGAAATCTGTGCTGGATGACCAAAAAATGACTTGATCGTCCAAGACGATAGGTATATCGTCCTGTACGATTAGTTCAAAAAGTGCCCAAATCGTCCTGAACATAGTTCGGGTCGTACAGCTGAAATGCACTAGACGATCATGATCGTCCGGGACGATCCTGCGATCGTCCAGGATGATATGATCGTATCAATCAAAAATAAATTGCTTTCCTTAATTACCAGATTAAATTAGGCATGATTGTACTGGATCGTCCAGGACGATACACGTATCTTCTAGGACGATCAGACCAAATAACTAAAAATAAAAACTTGCCTAACTTGATCTGGCGGCTGAGAATTTCTGATTTGAGCATATCATCCCGAACGATCCAAAGATCGTCCAGGACGATCCAAAAATCATCCAGGATGATCTGCTTAATCAGTCCCTCTTAACTTAGTCTCCCTAATTAGGGTTTCTGTTTTTACCTGATCATCCAGGACGATGTGAATATGTCCAGGATGATCTGAACAAAAACTGAATAGAAACTCTAATTCACTCAAGCTCTCCCCCTGAGTGTGTGTGTGCAAGGTTACTTAGTTAGGGGATCAGTTACATTACAATTGACTTAATAAAATGAAAAACAGTACATTGGACACACTTGGACCTGATCATGAGTTGGCTTGAATGGCTCGTGGTCTTTTGTGCCTGAAACAGATTTGCCGAGCAAAATACACTGGAAACATGTTTGTCATCATCAAAACCATATTTGCAACAAATGTAGCCTAGTATTTATTAAAATTAATTTTGAGTTGATTTGATTATTGGATTGTGAGATTTTCTAGTTTCTTTGAAATCGGTTTTGTGTGATTTTCTCACAATCCAGTGGTCAATTGTGCCCCAATTTTTTGTGGAAGGTATTTGGGCATCTTAGGCATGCACTGTAATTTTCTTAAGGTCAGATACCAATTAAATTACTGGGATCTGAATTTTTAAAGCAATGGGTCCATTTTGGACCCAAAACTTTGAAAATTCATAACTCTTCCAATTGGTAGAATTAGGCTACATAGTTTTAGTGGTGTGATTACATATGTATCAGAGTTAGTAACACCAAATTTGAAGCCAATTTGAATAGTAGAGACACCTAAGGAAAATAATTAAGAAAAAGTTTAAAAATTTTAAAAAATTCCTAGGGAATTATACACACACGCAATGGGGGTGAAACTTGAACATAGAAAACTTAGTGATATGATGAGCCTTAGGTTCAAATTTCATTGAATTTGGAGGTCATTAGGCTAAAAAATTAATTACCCAAAGAATCAGCCTTTTAAGGACCCCAAAGATTCAAAAAAATGTAATAAATCCAAATTAAGGCTAAAAATTACAAATAATATCTCAAATTGACCAAAACTTAGCCCTCTAGCTATAAAAATAAAAGCTCTTTGACTGGATTCTTAATACAACTTTAATTTAACTTTTAATAAAAATTAACGATTAATTAAATTAATTAATTAAAAATTATTAAAAATCCTAAATAATTTTCAAACACTTGAAAATGCTCCCATGGGTGATCTTTGACCTTTGGGAGTGATTCCATGCAGTTTGGAATGAGTTTGGATCAAAATGATCAAAACCTTCCTACTTAAGCAATTTTAAAAATTCAATAATTAAGAGAACTTTGAAAATTCATAAATAATTACAAAAAAATTCAAATTGAATAAACTTAGTGTCATTCAACCCCAATTAATTTCTAGTATTTTCTGAAAATGTCAAACCTCCAAAATCTAGTCAAAGTCAAAAAAGTCAACTTTTCGGTCAACTATAGTTCAAATCTATGCCTGAACTTCAAAAAAATATAACTTTTCATAAAAAACTCTAAATTGAGTGTGCAAATAGTCTAAAAACTCATCATAAGGTCTAATATTTATTAAAAATGTGAAACTTATAAAACTAATTTTAATTTAAAAAGTCAGCTTTTGGCCCCTTTAATTAACATAATTAAATAATTCTAATAAATTCTAAAAATCCAATAATTCATTAAAATTCTACAAAACTTTAATTTGATTAATAAAATACTCAACCAATACTCAAATGCACAACAACCACCTCAAAGATGAAGTTTATTGGATGGACTACTCCGGGCTACGGGGCTAAGTGTCCTAAGGAGGCCTGGTTCCTCGACCCTGGTGGCACAACGCCACGAATGAATTCAATGGAGTGTTAAACATCAAAATCAAGTTACTTATAATTACTTAACTAGATTAAAATTCTTAATTCAACTACATCAGTAAGGTTTTTAGGATGGACTACTCCGGGCTGCGGGACTACGTGTCCTAAGGAGGCGTGGTTCCTCGAGCCTGGTGGCACAATGCCATGACCCTGTTGATGGAAAACATAAACTAATTTAACTTTTAAAATTATTAATTAATTGAATTAATTAATATTAATTGATCTTTAATTTTCAATAATTTAAATCAACTTAATCAACCCTGATTGTTACTCGGTAACCCAGGCCTACGAGGCTATTAACTTAGCCACAAGGAAGGTGAAATAAACTTCATGGCCTCGGTGAGAAACAAAGGTAGTAATAATTTAATAATTAAAATGCATTTAAATCAAGCCTTAACACATTAATACTTAAACTCAAACATAAAGCCCTCCTTTAGCTTTTAACAAACTCAAACATTAAACAACTTCAACAAATTACCCAACTTAGGATCTACCCCAGCCACACGACCTTCTACACACACTTTATATGACTTACTAGGACAACCAACTCTAGATCTAAGCTAGGCCGGTGTTTACTTTTCTACTGTGTGTCTGGTTTTCTGAGTTTTTATTGATGTTGTGATTGAAATTGATTGATATGTTTGTTTACTTTTACCGCACTTTGTGAATTGATGTGATGGGCGATTAGATTACCCTTAGATTAAGAATGATTTGGATGCTCACTAAATTTTTTGTAGGTAGCTACGCTGGTACAGGACAATAAAGGGGATAAATAAATTATAAATATAAATTCTACAGGTTCTTCAGCTTCTTAGTCCCCCAAATAAATAGAGCGTGGCCAAATTTGTTTACTTTTTCACACATATATATAACTGCTTGGGATGTATTTTGATATTCAAATGCTTAGGATAACCCAGCAGGAGAGTCTAGAATTTTCATTTTCATATTTATATAATTTATTCGAGTATTGAGTTGTGAAGGTAGCACTTGGAGTTTGGGATACATAGACCCAAAGATTGGATTCCAAAGAGGAAAGGATACCCCTTCGGGGGATAGTCCTAATCCATTTGGAACTCTAAATTTGGATCACTTTACTACCCAAAGCGGAAAGAGTAATCTTCCATTCATGGGAAGAGTTTCCTTTTCTATTTGGGTATCTAGCCACAAAGGATCCAAGGAGCTCGAAGAGGAGAAGACCAAGGAGTTGAAGACAAAGAGTATCCCACTAAAAGTCACTTGCATCTGTATTAGGATTAGAATCCGGGTTGTTGTCAGTGGTGCCCGACCACTTTTAATTTCTGTAAATCTAGGTTGTAATAAGCAAGGCAATTTACATATGGATATTTACTTAATTAATTTAATTATTTAATGTGTTTTGATTTAATTTGATTGCGTATAAGATTGCCTATTTTTTCTAATTTTTTGGCGCTTGCTAAAAGTTTGATAGGGATGTTAAGCACTGATGAACTAGTCCCGAGGCTAACCAAGAGGGGGGGGGGGGTAAATGGGTTATTTTAAAAATTTGTGAGCAACAGGAAAGATCTTTTCGATAATTTACAGCGGAAATAAGTAAACACAGAAATGAAAAGATCAATCACAGATTTCACTCAAGCAGATAATAATAAAGAAGTAAAGTGTAGAAAATAATCAAAAAGAGCACACCAGATTTTATAGTGGTTCAGTCAACTTGACCTACATCCACTCCCCAGAGCCTTCCCTCCGGATATTGCACTAACACAAAAGTAACTCTCCTTCTACTCCCACAGCAAGGCGGAGAAGCCTGTACAAAACTCTTTTCCACCAACCTGATGAGGCAGAGAACTTGAACTCCTTTCGCTTCTTCCTGAAGCAGGCAGAGAACCTCGACTCCTTTCGCTTCCTCCTGAAGCAGGCAGACAACCTGAACTCCTTTCACTTCCTCCTGAAGCGGGCAGAGAACCCTGATCTTCTTGTGAACGATCATCCCACAGAGAACACCGATAAGACAAGAGATGACGAACAGAGAAGATGACTCAGATCCTTGCTTGGAGCAACTTTTATGAATCCCTCATAAACTCCCCCTCACAAGATCCTCTCTCTCTCTCTCAAGCTCTATCTCTCTCTCTCTCTCACAAGGTTTCTCTGAAAAGAAAAGTGGCAAAAGATTTTTCTTGTTGAAAGAAAAAAGATCTTTTAAAGGAGGGCTCAAAAATTATCTTAAATCTCAACTAGTCGTCACATATCCTCCAAGATGATCGATGGATCATCCTGTATGATCAGTTCAAAATCACATGTATCAGCTTGGATGATCTGGTTCCTCTGGATAATTAGTAGACAAGAGTTGTTCAGATCGTCCCGTACGATTATGCGATCGTCCGGGATAATTAGTGTAAATCAGGAATTTCATCCAGAAGACAGTTTTGATAGTCCAGGGGAACTTGTGCTGGACGATCTCAAAATGACTTGATCGTCCATGATAATATATATATATATCGTTATATACGATTAGTTCAAAAAGTGCCAAAATCATCCGGTTCACAGCTCTAGACATACAGGTCATAACATGTTGGACGATTTCAAAATAACTTGATCGTTCGGGATGATATGGGTATCATCCCGTATGATTAGTTCAAAAATGGGAATATTATCCTACACACAGCTCTGGACGTATAGGTGATAGGCACTAGACGGTCAGGATTTTTAACGCATCGTCCCGTACGATCCTGTGATCGTCAAGGATGATATGACCGAATCAGTCAGACCTTAATTATTTTCCTTAATCACCATACTAATTTAGGCATAATTGTAATGGATCACCCAGGATGATACACGTATCGTTCGGGACGATCAAATTAAAACTCTAAAAATAAAAACTTGCCTAACTTGATCTGGCGGTTGAGAATTTCTGATTTAAGCCTATCATCCTGTACGATATTGGGATCATCTAGGACGATCAGCTTAATCAAACCAAGTTAACATGATCATCCTAATTAGGGTTTTTGTTTTCACTGGATCGTCCAGGATGATGTTAATATTGTCCACGACGATCAGAACAAAAAATAGACAGAAACTCTAATTCACTAAAGCTCTCCCCCTGAGTGTGTGTATGGAAGGTTACTTAGCTAGGGGATCAGTTACATAACATTTAACTTAATAAAGATGAAAAGAGTACATTGGACCTAAATTTTAAAACAGACTGACTTGATCTTGAACTGGCATGAACTTGCAATTGATCCTGCGTACCTGAAAGATTAAACAGGCAACCAGAAACAAAAATATTTACTATCATTAAAATCATAACCCTTAAAACAAGATTTGCAACAATCTCTCCCTTTTGATGATGGCAAACATTAATGCAGTACTTTCAAATAAAACATACAGGAGTACTCAACATACATATGAAAGAAAATTTTCATTTCAAATTTTACTAAATATAAAATACAATAAGGGAAATAATTACAACACAAGAAATAACTAGAACAGTACAAGAAACTACTAGTCACTCAAAACACCAACTCCCCCTTTTGACATCACAAAAAGGAGAAAGAACAGATAAAGTAATACGAACAGAAAATATCACAACACAAAAAGCTAAAAAGGAGGCAGATCCTGATTAGATGGAGGAGGAGGTGGTGGCTGAAAGTAGCTGTGAATGGTGGTGAAATGGGCTCTAAACCAGGCCATATCTTGGTCGTGCTGCTGAGCAGCATAGTCATTGAAGTGCTGTAGATCCTCAGTTGTTGAAATCCAGGATCCTGAGCACTTGATTTTGATGGTAACAACTAATACCTACTGAATTTATATGGACTTCCTTAAAGATTATAAATATTTATCTTTGTTTGTGAGCACTAACATTTTAGGTCAGATACACACCGCTCAAGATTACTGGAGACTCAAACTGGGTATAATAGGATATTCAAAAACTTATATTTTTATTTTCTTGAGTCTGCCACAAAAGCATATATGTAAAAGGAGCAACCATGCACACACAGAGGGAGATTTTTTTTAAGTCAAAATATTTTTTTAAAAAATTGATCGTACTGTATAATTTTTAATCATAGTATATGATGAGTCATTAATACTCAGGCTAATGGCTAATCCTGGATGATTAGTTCTGTGAACTAATCATACTGTACGATGTTAATCGTACTGTATGATGAGGTTTAATTCAAAAACCCTAGCCGCCAGAATAAGTTTGGTAAGTTTCTAATTTTGATATTCTGAACTATTCGTACTATACGATATATATCATACTGTACGATTATTTGAAAACTTACCAAAATTATCTCCCGTAATCAGGAAATAAAATCTTGGTTTCTTAATTACATTTGATCGTACTGTACGATGTTTATCGTACTGTACGATGGTCAGAGATAATTTTATTCATCCCATTGATCATACCAGACAAAACCAAGGTTTTTGTTCTATTCATCCCGGACAATATTCATATCGTACCGGACGATGTTTTAAAAATGAACCGATTGTACTGTATGAATATTACAGTGCTGGACGATTGTTAGAGACGAATTTGCTCATCCCAGAAATCATCCTACAGATCGTCCATTACAAATAATTGAAAATAACATGATCGTCCTGTATGATCTCCGGATCATATAGTACAATATTCATAAAATTTGTGAACTATTCGTCTATGCTCGTACTGGATGAAGCTATTTTTGAACTGATCGATGTTATATCGTACTATACAAACAGAGACGAAAAAGTTGAATTTTTAGGATTTTCTGAAACCTGATTTAAAAGGACTTTTATTTTTCAATTAAGTTTATTGTTGGTCTGTCTTGCTGCTGTGAGAAGCATTGAGAGAGGAAGGAACTCTTGAGAGAGAAGCTTTCTTTGGAGAGATCCAGGACTTGTGAGAGGAAGGTGAAGGTGAGCTTGAGCGTGAGGAAGGAGTGTGAGGGGATCACACGGTGGCTCCAAGCTAGCTGCATATTTTGCTCCTCTTGTGGCTTTGGGGAGTCTTGTGAAAGTTCTCTAGGGAAGAGAGGCTTCAAGATCAACATCATCTGGGTACTCTGCCTTCTCTAGGAGGGAGAAAAAGGAGAAGGTCCGCTGCCGTCACCGGGAGGGTGACATAGCATCTGGTATTCCGCCACATCGGGGGAGGTGAAAGGGACTTTTGTAAAGGCTTCTCCGCCTTGCTGTGGGAGTAAAAGGAGAGTCAACTTTTAGTATGCAATTTTCAGAGTAAAGGACTCTGGGGAGTTGACGTAGGTCAAGTGACCGAACCACTATAAAAATTTATGGTGTGCTTTTTCAATTTTTTTTACCGCATTTTATTTTTCATATACTTACTTACTGCTATATATGCGTGGTGAAAAATCTGGTTATGTTTTTTTTGTATTGTGAGATCTGTAATTATTTTACCAATATCATCGTTGTGATCGTATCATTAGCTTCCACATTCTAGTCGTTGTGTTGTTATTTTAAAAATCCAAAAAAAAAAAATAGAACTCTTATTTAGGAACAATTTTTAAAATACCAATTCACTCCCCACCTCTTGGCGCATCTCGTACTTTCAAGTGGTATTAGAGCGGGGTTTCAAAATAGTATTTTAGAAAACCTAGAAATATAAGATCCATGGCATATTTTGGTAACCGTAACACTCCGGAGGGTTATTCTATAACCCGTCCACCTTTATTTGACAATATACTATTTAATTTCTGGAAAATATGCATGTCTATATTTTTACAGTCTATAGACTATCGCATGTGGATGTTGGTTCAAGAAGGTTACTCTGCACTATTTCGTATGTTGAATGGAGTTAAAACTGAATTAGCTTTTAATGAATGGAGCAATGATGATAGAGAATTTACACAATTAAATGCTAAGTGCTTGAATTATTTCTTTTGTGCATTGAAATCAGAAGACTATATGCAAGTATCTACTTGTAGTACTGGTAAGGAGATCTGGGATAGATTGTGTATCACGTATGATATAACCAATGAGGTTAAACAATCTAGGCTAAACGTACTCCTACATGATTATGAACTTTTTCGCATGAAACCTAGCGAGACTATATCTAAAATGAACACTAGATTTATGCAAATAGTGACATCTTTGCATGCTTTAGGAAGAGCATTATCAAATTCTAAAAAAGTTAACAAAATATTGATATATTTACCTAGCTCCTATGATGCAAAAATTACTGCAATAACAGAGTTCAAAGATTTAAATGTTTATTCAATTGATAATTTTCTTGGGTCACTCATTGCCTACGAGCAAGGAGTGAGTCAAAGGCAAAGTGATGCAGGTGAAAAGAAGAAGGAGCGAGCTGTGGTTCTAAAAGCGAATAATTTTAAAAGTGACAGCTCTACAGCGGAGGAAGATGACGATATAGCCTTGATGACTCACCAATTCAAGAATTTCTTGAAAAGAAAGCAACGACCTGATCAAAGCAACTGGAATAAAGGTAAAAACTCAAAGAATACTAAAGTTACATCCGATACAATTTTTTTTTAGTGCAGGAAGCCAGGTCATCTCCAAGCTGATTGCCCCAATGTTACGACTCTTCAAACCAAGGAAAAGGGTGAGGAAAAGGCAAAATTTAAGACGGGCAAGTTTAAGACACAAAAGGCATTCTAGGCCAACTCTGCTTCAGAATCATCAGAAGAAGAGGCAGAGGAGGAGGTAACAAAATTATGTCTTATGACTCACGATAACCTTGATCAATCAGACCAAGATGAGGTATGTCAACTTTCTTATGATGAGCTGTTAATTATTTTTGAAAAGATTTATGACTCATATAGGAAGTTGAAGAAAATGTATGTTAGCCTTAACACTGATTTTAATATTTTACAAAAAGAGCATGCTATTGTAGTTAAAAAATTTTCTGACTTGGATAGAGATCATATGTTTGTACTTGACGAATTTAATGCATTAAATAAGAAGCATGTTGAATTAACTACTACACACGATTCCTTGAAATCATCACATGTTGAATTAGAAAATGCATTTAAGGAATTGGATGAACTTGCATGTCAATTACATAGTGATGAGCATGCATTGAAATTTCAAATTGCAAGCCTTGAAAAAGAAAATAAATTTCTTTGGGAAAAAGTTGATGCATTTGAGAATAATAGAACACCACCCACTTTTGCTGAATTTTATAAACCGCCATCAATTGAAAAGTCTCATTCTAAATCATCACAGCATGCATCATCCAGACCTAGGAAGAGGCATCATCACCCACATAGGTTAGTAAACCCATTTCCCAGTGTTAGGTGTTACTCTTGTGGCATGTTAGGTCACATAGCCCATACTTGCACAATTAACCATAGGACACATCTAGTGTGGAGACCTAAGCTGTATTCATCACAGCATAATATGCATACATCTCATTCATACAAGCATAAGGTGGAATCCAAACTCACATGGGTTCCCAAAACTAATTCTTGATTGACATTGTAGGGATGCTCTCATAAAAGATCTAGTGAGAGCATGTGGTACCTAGACAGTGGCTGCTCAAGACACATGACTGGAGACATGAAGCAGTTCGTGACACTGGAGGCCAGGTCAGGAGGCAAGGTGACTTTGGGAGACAACACCACCAAGAAAGTGGTGGGCTCAGGTATAATTAGAAATTCTAAAAATTTGGTAATTGAAAATATTCTTTTAGTTGATGGTTTAAAACATAATTTGTTAAGTATCAGTCAAGTATATGATAAGGGCTTTGACATGAAATTTCTTTCTAACAAATGCATGATTAGCCTAAATGATAAACTTATGTTACAAGGAAAACGTATCAATAATATTTACATGTTAGATTTAAACTACATTGAAAACTCAAACATTTTATATTTAAAAATAATAGTTGATGACTCCTGGCTATGGCATAGGAGACTATGCCATGCTAGTATGAAAACACCTAGGAATATCACTCAGAAAGACCTAGTTAGAGGCATACCTAAGCTAGACTTCACTAAAGACCATCTATACGATGCTTACCAATTAGGAAAATAAGTGAAATCATCATTTCATTCAATTAAGGATATCAACACCACTAGGCCACTAGAAATTGTACACATGGACCTATTTGGACTTGTCAGTACCGCTAGCCTAGGAGGAAAATCTTATGGATTTGTAATAGTGGATGACTACTCTAGGTTTACTTGGGTAAAATTCTTAGCACATAAGAGTAAGTCATTTGAAGAGTTTAGAACTTTCTCCACTTGGATTCAAAGAAAATTAGGATGTGAAATTACTATAATCCATAGTGATCACGATGGAGAATTTGAGAATGATAAGTTTGAATCATTTTATTAAGAGATAGGAATAAAACATAATTTCTCTGCCCCTAGGACTCCTCAGCAAAATAGAATAGCAGAAAGAAAGAATAGAACTTTAGTTAAAGCTGCTAGGGTAATGTTAGTTGAATACACTCTTCCTAGATATTTTTGGGTAGAAGTAGTGAATACTGCTTGCTATGTTCTAAATAAGGTAAATGTTATATCCAAACTTAATAAGACACCCTATGAATTGCTTAAGGGTAGGACACCCAATCTTTCTCACTTACATGTTTTTGGATGCAAATATTTCATCATAATCTATGGTAAGTCTCCCTTAGGAAAGTTTGATCCTATATCTGATAAAAGTGTCTTCTTAGGCTACTCATCTGTAGGTAAAGCCTATAGAATTTTTAATAAGAGGACCCTTATAGTAGAAGAGTCTACCCATGTGGTATTTGATGAGTCCAATAAAATCTCTGAACCTAATCCTGAAGAAGAAAAAAGTGAGATTATTAAGAGGGTAGCAACCATTGCCATAGAAAATAGAGCAGAGCCTCAGGAGCAACTGCCTAGAGATTGGAAATATTCTTCTAGTCATCCTACAGAACTGATCTTAGGAGACCCATCAGAAGGTATAAAAGCTAGGCATGGACTTAGGAAAGAGGTTAGTCATTCTGTATTTATCTCTATGATTGAACCCACAAATATAGATCAAGCCTTAGGAGATGAATTCTGAATCCTAGCAATGCAAGAAGAGTTAAACCAATTTATTAGGAATGATGTATGGGAATTAGTCAAGAGACCTAAAGAATAAAGTGGGTCCTTAAAAATAAGATGAATGACTCTGGTATAGTAGTGAGAAATAAGGCTAGATTAGTAGCAAAGGGGTACAACCAAATTAAGGAAATAGATTTTGAGGAAACCTTTGCACTTGTAACCAGACTAGAAGCCATTAGAGTACTCTTATCTTTTTCTTACTTCAAGGGTTTCAAATTATATCAAATGGATGTTAAGAGTGCTTTACTAAATGGGGTAATCAAAGAGGACGTCTATGTTGAACAACCCCCAGGATTTGAAAACTCACAATTTCCAAATCATGTGTTTAAGTTAAAAAAGACACTATATGGATTAAAGTAATCACCAAGAGTGTGGTATGAAAGACTTAGTATATTCCTACTAGATAGAGGCTTTGCTAAGGGTAGTGTGGACACCACCTTTTTCTTAAAAAATGTAGGAGATGAGATACTCATTGTTCAGATTTATGTAGATGACATCTTGTTCAGATCTTCAGAGAAAACCTTATGTGATGAATTTTCAAAAATAATGAGTGATGAGTTTGAAATGAGTATGATGGGAGAACTTAATTACTTCCTTGGGTTTAGTGTAAGACAGATGGAAGGTGGAACATCCCTTAGCCAATCTAAGTACATCAAAGATATTCTTAAAAAGTGTGAAATGGAAAATGCTAAGGCCATGAATACTCTCATGAGCTCTAACATTCAATTAGATAAAGATTCAAATGGAAAATCAGTAGATAAGAAGAAGTATAGAAGAATAATTGGATCACTTCTCTACTTAACTGCCAGCAGACCTGATATAATATTTAGTGTTTGTCTCTATGCTCGATTTCAAGATATAACATTTTCATAAAACCATTAGCTTATGACAGCTTTAGTACCTTGAGAACAAAATTAGGTGTCATAAACATTCAAGCTTAAAATAAAACAAAAAAAAGGTTTCCTGATCATCTCACATTCACCTTACCGATGCCCAAACCTTGAATTTCTTTGCACATCGTACTATACGATTCAGGATCATACTGTACGATTATCCCAAATACACAAATCACAGCCTTCCACTCCATCCACGATCCATATCTATCTTATCTTATACATATCATACTGTACGAAGAACCACTCGTACAATACGATACACATTATTTGTCATCATACTATATGAACCACTGATCGTACTGTATGATCCATGTGTCATTTTGGATTGGGTTGAATTTAAACTTGGCCGGTACAAAAATTATTACACTTCATACTGTACGAACACCTGTTTGTACTATACGATATCTTTTTTCAACGGTCGTACCGACGACTCCTTGGGATGATTGTCGCTCTCTCACAATCATCCAGTACGATTCAGATCATACTATATGATTTGACTCCTTTTTTAACAAGTCATCCAGATGAAATAATTGCCTATATTGTACTGTACGATACCACATCATACTGTACGATAACTCTAAAACTCTATAAATTGGAGGGATTTTTCTGATCAATCTCACTCACTCTCCTTACAACTCCTCAATCTCTTCACCCATTTCCTGATCAATGTCTGGTGGAAGCAAGCGAGGCCGATTGATCGAGGGGAGCTCTTCCTCCTCTCGGTGGTTCGACGACCTCTTTCTCTCCGCTGCTAACGAGAAAGTGTACAACAAATTCAAAGAAGCCAAAATCATCCCATCTCATATGTTAAATCAAGCGACTCTAAACTTTAAGGTGATGAATCTTTTCGCCTCCACCACTTATCAATTTCTTTTGACACTCGCTTTTCCCTTCCACTTTGAACTTCTCTTTGAATTTCTAGCAAATCTTAAAATCAACATCGAATGCACCACTCTTACCTCCTATGTCTATAAATGCAATGTCGTCATCATTAAAGATGACATTATTGAACACATTAGCCTATCTACTGAAGGCCCTCATCCCCAATCACTCCTTATAATTGATTGTGACTGGACCTCAGTCAACACACTCCTTAAAAATATACCTTCCAATAAACACCTTCCACTCGTTCAAAATTTGAATCAAAATGTCCGTATCATCCAGCACGTCCTTCATACATCCGTAATACCCAAAGCTGGAGATCACATTCATATCACTCCGTTGCTTTTTATCGTTACCTATCTAATCATGTTGCCACAAAATTTGATGAAGCTCAAATGATTATTGATTACATTCATACCTTGTCAACTTTTTGATATCCCAGTGCCCGTAGAAAGCAGAACATCGCCCTAGGACATGTTATAGGCTACATCCTAGATGCAAAATATCAACTTCATTATCCTCTCCCTCCAGAAAATAATCATATCTTCTATACAGAAGCCTCGTTTCGTATTCTATTCCATCAGGGGGGCCGCACACGCTGAACTCGGGTCGAATGAAGAAGAGGCTGCTGCTCCAGCCGAAGCACCTCCACCACCACCAATTCAACCACCTGGACCTGCCTACCCTGCTTATCCTCACGATGACATTATTCAATGGCTTGATCGCTTGGAGACTAGACTGGATTCCTATATTGCTCAACAACAGCACCAGCATACAGATGATATGCGATGGTTTGAGGAACGCTTCACCTCAATTGATCACCAGTTCGCATCCCTCCATCAGTACTTTCAAGTGGTTCCACCACCACCTCCGGATCATGATCCCAATATCTGAATACTTTCTTTTGTTTATGTTCTGTTGTACCTATTAGTTGCTTATATTTGTGTTTTCTTATTTAGTCCTTATTTTTTAATTTTTTAGTTCTTGTTTATACTTGTTGTTCTTCCCTTTTTGTTGCTGTCAAAAGGGGGACAAGTTTATATGTTGTTATGTCCTTAATATTAATGTTATCTATTATTTATCTTTTATTCTTGTTATGATCATTCTATTATTTTTATAAATAATAATAAAAATAATAAAAAAAATCTCTTTTCTCCTATTTTACAATCAATTATCCTACTAAGGGGGAGCTAGGAAGACATAATAATTATGGCCATCAGAAAATATTATTTGACCCATAAAAAAGGGGGAGATTATTGAAATCCAGGATCCCGAGCACTTAATTTTGATGGTGACAACTAATACTTACTGAATTTATATGGACTTCCTTAAATATTATAAATGTGTATCTTTGTCTGTGAGCACTAACATTTCAGGTCAGATACACATCGCTCAAGATTGCTGGAGACTCAAACTAGGTAGAATAGGATATTTAAAAACTTGTATTTTTATTTTCTTGAGTCTTCCACAAAAGTATGTATGTAAAAGGAGTAACCATGCACACACACAGAGAGAGATTTTTTTATGTCAAAATTTTTTTAAAAAAATTGATCGTACTATATGATGAGTTATTATTACTCAGGCTAACGACTAATCCTGGATGATTAGTTCTATGAACTAATCATACTGTACGATGTTAATCGTACTGTATGATGAGGTTCAATTCAAAAACCCTAGCCGCCAGAATAAGTTTGGTAAGTTTTTAATTTTGATATTCTGAACTATTCATACTATACGATATATATCATACTGTACGATTATTTAAAAACTTACCAAAATTATCTCCCGTAATCAGAAAATAAAATCTTGGTTTCTTAATTACATTTAATCGTACTATACGATGTTTATCGTACTGTATGATGGTCAGAGATGATTTTATTCGTCCCATTAATCGTACCAGAAGAAATTAAGGTTTTTATTCTATTCGTCTCGGATGATATTCATATCATACTGGATGATGTCCTGAAAATAAACCAATCATACTATATGAATAGTAGAGTGTTGGATGATGGTCAGATATAAATTTTCTCTTCCTAGAGATCGTCCCACAAATCGTCATGTACGAACAATTAAAAATAATATGATTGTCCTGTATGATCTCCGGATCGTACAGTACGATATTCATAAAATTTGTGAACTGTTTATTTATGCTAGTACTGGACGAAGCTATTTTTGAACTGATCATACTGCACGATGTTATATCGTACTGTATGAACAGAGATGAAAAAGTTGAATTTTTAGGGTTTTCTGAAGCCTGATTTAAAAGGACTTTTATTTTTCAATTAAGTTTGTTGTTGGTCAGTCTTGCTGCTGTGAGAAGCACTAAGAGAGGAAGGAACTCTTGAGAGAGAAGCTTTCTTTAGAGAGATCTAGGGCTTGTGAGAGAAAGGTGAATATGAGCTTGAGCGTGAGGGAGAAGGAGTGTGAAGGGATCACACGGTGGGTCCAAGCTAGCTGCATGCTTTGCTCCTTTTGTGGCTTTGGGGAGTCTTGTAAAAGTTCTCTAGGGAAGAGAGGCTTCAAGATCAACATTATCTGTTTACTCTGCGTTCTCCAGGAGGGAGAGAAAGGAGAAGGTTCGCTGCCGTCACCGGGAGGGTGACATAGTGTCTGGTATTCCGCCACACCGGGGGAGGTGAAAGGGACTTTTGTAAAGGCTTCTCCGCCTTGCTGTGGGAGTAAAAGGAAAGTCAACTTTTAGTAGTGCAATTCTCGGAGTAGAGGACTCCAGGGAGTGGATGTAGGTCAAGTGTCCGAACCACTATAAAAATTTATGGTGTACTTTTTCCTTTTTTTTTACCGCATTTTATTTTTCACATACTTGCTTACTGCTATATCTTCGTGGTTAAAAAACTGGTTGTGTTTTCTTTGTATTGTGAGATCTATAATTATTTTACCAATATCAGCATTGTGATCGTATCATTAGCTTCCGCATTCTACTCGTGGTGTTATTTTAAAAATCCAAAAAAAATTTATAACTCCTGTTTAGAAATAATTTTTAAAATACCAATTCACCCCCCTCTTGGCGCATCTCGTACTTTCATCAGTATGCTACTGCTCCTAGGCAGCCACATAAGAATCAAATCGAGCCTCCCACTGGTTGAACCGCTACACCAGATGATCAAAGGGAGATGCAATATGAAGGGGAGCAGGTGCATCAGGTGCAGCAGGAACATGAACATCTTCTTTCGCTTCCACCTCAACATCCGTGGCAGGCTCCGGAATAAGTTGGGTGTTATGGAGGACATGAAAGTAGTTGTTTATGAAGTAGGAAGGAGGGACATCGGCAGGGACTAGATATTATAGATTATATTTCTTCTCAAGGGCATAGGCAATGAGGTGGCCTAGGGCTAGATTTGGGCATCTCCTATGGCCCAGATCCCTAATGCTAGTAAGATGTTCGATGTATCGAAAGAGAAGATAAGTAGCATTGAAATCTCGGTGGGCCATGATGTAGTAGGTGGTCATGGAAAGTAAAGGGGTGATGCGGATGCAATCCCCAGCCTTGGGGATGATTGAGCAGCGAAGGACATGTTGAATTGTGCGGGCATCCTTAAGGAGGGAGGAACAGGCATTATCATGGTAGTGAATGTTGGTGTTTCGAAGGAAATGATTGACGACACCCTAATCAAAATCTGGATCAGAAACGAGGGTGTGTATCTTATCACCAGTGATGGAGAGTTGAAGGATATGGTGAAAATCCTGGGTGGTGAGTTCTACAGGTCGCTGATTAACGAAGGAGTGAAGGGTGGAGTAGTCAGCAGTGATGCGAAGATTTACAAAAAAATCCCTGAGTTCAGAACTAAAGGGGAAGGCCAAGGTGAGAATGAAGGTTAGGGAGGTATGGGCAAACAAATCCAGGACTGGGTAGGTAAGAGTGTGAGGGTTGACGATCCTGGAGTGATTGATTCCAACTTCATGGTAACATTGGAAGGTAGCCCGATCGATTGCGTCAGGGAAGCGGGGATCCACATTTCCCCAGGAGGAGCTTGCACCTTGATGCCTAGATCTCTTTCTACCAGCCATAAGAATAACAAGAGAGGAAGGATTGAAGGAAGAAGGGTGAAGAAATTTGAAGAAAATGGTTGTTTAAGTAAAAGTTGGCCAAATTGTCCCGTACGATCGCAAGATCGTCCAGGATAATATGAGTAATTATGACGGCCATGATGATTAGTCAAAAAGGTGGTCGTATTATCCAGGATGATCAGATATCATCTAGGATGATTAGACACAGGCGATCATCCCAAGGAGTCCAGGCGGACGACCGTTGATGAAAAGTATCGTCCAGGATGATGAGGTGGATCGTCCGGGATGATAGGCAATAAATGTATAGGACAGGCCAAATTTGAATCGTCTAACTACTGCCACGTGGATCATCCAGGACGATGAGGTGTATCATCCAAGATGATGACCAATAATTGGTGCATTCTCAGCCGTTTGATCAGGATCAGGAAAACTGGATCATATCGTCAGGGACGATTGACCGATCGTCCAAGACGATCACTAATAATAGGTGCATCTCAGCCATGTGATCAGGATGGGAAAGATTTGAATGGATCGTCTAGGATGACGTATGGATCATCCAGGATGAAGGGAATCGTCCGGGATGATGTAGGGATTATCCAGGATAATATGAGAAAAAATGAAAAAGATGAAGGATAGAGAGGAAAGATCAGGGATCTAAAAAATACACAAAACAAAAAGAAATTAAAATCAGATTAAAAAAATGAGAAGAAAATAAAACTAAAATAACATTTTTTTTTTGAATTGATCAGCTCCAACAATTCAAAATTTTCCCTTGATATTTTAATCCAAAAACCAAAAAGAAGATGATCGACAGTGCTGAAATCCAAAAAAGTTAGAAAATCGACTTTCGTAACACCCACCTCAGACACCTTATAGGTTCAAATTCCTTTCAAAATAAAAATCCAATTCAGAAGAAAAAAAAAATAGATTCGAAAAGAAATCCTTCCAAGCCTCGTTCCAGAAAAATATCTGATATAATAGTATTAAAAAGTAAGGAATCATAAATCATGATTTTTCGTCTCAAGCTTTTGAAAATATTAAGGGTGCATGGATTTTTCTAAGACATTTAAAGATCTGAAAAAGAAGAAAGCCTATTTCTTTGTGGGCTCATTTTGTGCCTCTTTTTCAATTTATTTGGCGCTTTGCGCATCTTTTAATTTTTTGATACACTTTGTGAATCCTTTCAATTTTTGGTGACAATGCGCATCTTTTCAATTTGGCCTAATTTTGTGCCACTTTTTATTTTGGCGCTCTTTGCGCATCTTTTGTAAGCTTTCTCCCTTTTAAAATCGTTAAAAAATCTCAGCTGTGAAATTACCTTCTAGACATAATAGATGATAAAACTCACTCTCTACAATAAGGAAGAGTAATTCACAAAATAAAAACTATACATCATATGATAAGTGTAATCATTTGGTTCAGAAAATCATAATAATGACTCAAAACTTTAAAAATAATATTCGTATGAGGTAGATTACTGTAGGAAGATAAAATAAATCTCTATTTCAAAAACCAACTTTTTAATTTTGAAGAAGATTTTTATCCAAAAGAAAAAATACACCATTAAAGAAATTAGAGGAAGAGAAACAATCATCAATGTTTCTTTCCTTTAACAGATCTAGTGGAATCAATCACTGCTTACAAGCTTACAAACCAAAACAAGGCAAAATTTTCAGTCAGAAATTCAATTTATCAGCAGTAGTGAGCAGTGATCTGATTTTTTAAAGGAATAAAATAGTGAATAAAAAACAAGTAGTAAATCTCATCAAAATAAATGCTCAAATTAGAAAAAACAACAAAAGGTAAGAAGAAAATCAGCAACAACAACAACAACATCAAGCCTTAATCCCACTACGTGGGGTCGGCTACATAAATCATTTTTCTCTATTGTGTCCTATTAAAAGTCAAATTCTCGTTTAAATCTAATAAAGAAATATCATTTCTAATATTTTCTAACCAAGTCTTTTTAGGTCTACCTCTACCTTTCTTAACATAAGTCAAATTTAAGACCTCTACTTTCCTAACCGGGTCATCGAGAGGCCGCCATTTTATGTGACCAAACCGTCTAAGCCGACTCTCTCTAATCTTATCTTCCACTGGAGCTACTCCAACCTTTTCATGAAAATGCTCATTTCGTATCCTATCTCTAAGGGTAAAGCCACTCATCCACCTGAGCATCCTCATCTCTGTAACACTTAACTTAGAATTATGCTTCTCTTTTAATGGCCAACATTCAGCACCATAAAGCATTGCAGGTCTCACCACCATCTTATAGAATTTTTCCTTCAGTTTGAGGGGTACATTTCTATCACATAATAAGCCCGATGCATTCCTCCACTTCAGCCATCCCACTTGGATTCTGCTGATAATATCCCCATCTATTTTACCATCACTCTGAACAATAGATCCAAGATATCTAAAATGTGTACTCTTACTAATGACTTGATCGGCCAAAGTCACAATCCCCTCACTAGGTCTATTATTACTAAAATTACACTCCATATATTCCGTTTTAGATCTACTCAAGCGAAAACCTTTAGACTCTAAGGTTAACCTCCACAATTCTAGTTTACCTTCAACTCCCTCTCTAGTCTTATCAACAAGAAGAATATCATTAGCAAAAAGCATACACCAAGGTACATCCTCTTGCAAATGTCTAGTTAGAACATCCATGACTAAAGCAAAAAGATATGGGCTTAAGGCTGATCCTTGATGTAATCCAACCGAAATAGGGAAATACTTGGTCAAACCACCTTGTCTTTGAACACAAGTAATAGCTCCTACATACATATCTTTAATGATTTGAATATAAGCGTTATTAACTCCTTTCTTTTCAAGAACTCTCCATAGCACTTCTCTTGGAACTTTATCATATGCTTTTTCTAAATCAATAAATATCATATGCAAATCCTTCTTATTCTCTCTATATTTCTCCATCAAACCTCTTAATAAATGTATGGCTTCTATAGTAGACCTACCCGGCATGAATCCAAATTGATTTTGAGAAACATTAGTATCACGCCGCAACCTATGCTCCATAACTCGTTCCCATAGTTTTAAAGTATGACACATTAACTTAATTCCTCTAGAATTTGCACAATCTTGTGTATCAGCTTTATTCTTAAAAATAGTGATTAACACACTCATTCTCCACTCATCTGGCATCTTTTTAGTCTTCAAAATAGTATTAAAAAGTTTAGTAAGCCAAGAAATTCCTTCATCTCCTAAGCATTTCCATGCCTCTATTGGAATATCATCAGGTCCAACAGCTTTTCCACCCTTCATTTTCTTTAAAGCCTCTCTAACTTTAGTTTTACTAATACGCCGATAAAAATAGAAATCTTTATTTTCATTTAGGGTACTAAGGTCACTTCAGTCAATTTTATTTTTACATTCTTCATTAAAAAGTTTAGCAAAATATCTCATCCACCTTTATTAAATATCATCTTCTAAAAAAAGTACTTTTTTATCTTCATCTTTAATACACTTCACTTGAACTAAATCCTTGCTATTCCTTTATCTTTGTTTGGCTAACTTATACATATATCTTTCTCCCTCCTTAGTATCTAATCTATTATATAAATTACTAAAAGCTAAACTCTTTGCATCGCATATTGCTTTCTTAGATTCCTTACGTGCCTCTTTATATAATTTCCAATTATCAGAATTTTTACAATTAAACTAATTTTTATAACAAATCTTCTTATTTTTAATCTTTTCTTGCACATTTGGATTCCACCACCAACTATTTTTACTATTAGGAGCTTTTCCCTTTGAAACTCCAAGCACATCTTTTGCAATATTCTTAATATCACTAGCCACTTTTTCCCACATAACATTAGCATCCTCATGAACAGACAAAATCTTAAGATCTAAAATCTTACTCTCAAAAATATTTTTGTTAATATTCTTTAAATGCCCCCATCTAATCCTAAAAAAACATTTTACTTTATTTTTTATTTTCTTCCCTATTATCTTTAAGTCCAAAACTAAAAATGATGTTGGGTACATAAATTTTTACTCGGAATAACTTTACAATCTTTGTAATCTAAATGATCTAATTTCCTTATAAGAAAATAATCAATTTGAGTTTTACTATATCCATTTTTATAAGTAATGAGATGCTCATTCCTTTTCTTCAATAAGGTATTAACAATTAAAAAATCATAAGCTAAACAAAAATCTAATATGAACTTACCACCTTCATTTATCATTTCAAACCCATGGCCACCATAAATACTTTTAAAATCATCTACATCTCTACCAACATGTCTATTTAAATCTCCACCAATAAAAATTGTTTCTTCAAGAGGTATCTTTTGTATTAATTCTTCTAAATCATTAGAAAATTTTAATTTTAAATCCATATCCAAACCCACTTGAGGAGCATAAGCACTTATAATGTTAACAATCTTAGCATCAACAACAATCTTTAAAGCTATAATTTTATCTCCAATTCTATTAATATTTATAACATTATCCTTCAAATTCTTATCTAAAATCACGCCTACACCATTTCTGGTACGACTCCTACCCGAATACCAAAGTTTAAATCCTAAACTATCAATCTCCTTAGCCTTCTCTCCAATCCATTTAGTTTCCTGAATGCACAGAATATTTATCTTCCTATGAATCATAATATCTATTAATTCAATTAATTTTCCTGTAAGGGAACCTATATTCTAAGTTCCTATCCTAATTTTAGTTTTATGGACTAGCGTCTTTGCCCACATTCATCCTTGATGTGGGAACCCTTGCCTATTTAATACTGCCGTTGACAGGTCCCAAGTCCTGGATGAGAAATTATGACATGAATCCTTTAAGAAATTATGTAAGAAGAAAATCAACACTGAATAAAAGTAAAACTGAAAATAGATAATCAAATAAAAAGATTAACAGAAATAAAATAAAAAAATAAAAACTCAAAAATCATTAGTCATCAAAATCAAGCATTTATGTCAATCACACATAATCTGGTCCTCAAAATGCTGAATGAGTCAAAGGCCAGTGGTTTAGTAAATATGTCAGCCAGCTAATTTTCAGTTGCTACATGATATAGCTCAATGTCCCCATTTATAGCATGGTCCCTAATGAAGTGATGCCTTATATCAATGTGTTTGGTTCTAGAATATTGGATTAGATTCTTAGAAATGTAGATGGAACTAGTATTATCACACAGAATAGAAATCATGCTCACAGGTAATCCTAAATCCAAAACTTGTTGCTTTAACCAAAGGACTTGGGCCACATAACTTCTTAAGGTAATGTACTAAGCTTCAGCAGTGAAAAGTGCAACTGAGTTCTATTTTCTACTGGACTAGGAGACTAAAGACTGTCCTATGAATTGGCAAGTTTTAGAAGTGCTCTTTCTATCCATCCTATACCCTACAAAGTTAGAATTAGAATATCCAATAATCTCAAAAGAAGTGCTATGCCTAGGGTACCAGATTCTTAGGTTTGGGGTCCCTAAAAGATATCTAAGAATTCTCTTAACAGCAGTCAGGTGGGACTCTTTAGGATCAGCTTGAAACCTAGCACAGAGACAAACACTAAATATGATATCAGGTCGGCTAGCAGTCAGGTAAAGTAGTGATCTAATTATACCCCTATACTTCTTCTGATCAACAAATTTTCCACTTGAATCCTTACCTAACTGAACAGAGGAGCTCATGGGAGTGTTGATTGGCTTGGCTTTGTCCATTTCATATTTCTTCAAAATGTCCTTAGTATATTTGGATTGATTAAGAAAGGTTCCATCATCCAGTTGCCTTATGCTAAACCCCAAAAAGTATGATAGTTCTCCCATCATACTCATCTCAAACTCCTTACTCATTATTTTAGAAAAATCATCACATAAATTTTTATCAGAAGATCCAAAATATATATCATCAATATAGATCTGTACAATGAGTAAATCATCCCCTATTCTCCTCATAAAGAGGGTGGTATCTACGCTCCCCTTAACAAACTCTCTTTCTAACAGGAATATGTAAAGCCTCTCATACCAAGCTCTGGGTACCTGTTTCAATCCATATAAGGCCTTTTTTAATTTGTAAATATGATTTGGATATTGAGAACTCTCAAAACTTGGGGGTTGCTCCACAAAAACATCCTCTTTTATTACCCCATTAAAAAAGGCACTCTTGACGTCCATTTGAAGCAGCTTAAATCCCTTATAACAGGCAAAGGCTAGTAGCACCCTAATGGCTTCTAATCTAGCTACAGGGGCAAAGGTCTCCTCAAAATTAATCCCTTCAATTTGATTGTACCCCTTAGCCACCAATCTTGCCTTATTCCTAACCACCACACTAGAATCATTCATCTTATTCTTAAAGACCCACTTGGTTCTCACTACACTTTGATTTCTAGGTCTTTCTACTAACTCCCAAACATCATTCCTTATAAATTGATTCCATTCCTCTTACATAGCTAAGATCCAAAACTCATCAGAAAGGGCTTGATTGATGTTGGTGGGTTCAGTCATTGAGATAAAGGTAGAATTGTTTACTTCATTCCTTAGTCCATGCCTAGTTCTAACACCTTCAGAAGGGTCTCCTAAGATCAGTTCTTTAGGATGACTCAAAGAATATCTCCAATCTCTAGGCAAGAAGTTTTGAGGTTCTACCCTTTCCTCCAGATTTACATTTTCAACACCTAGGGTAATCTCTCCTACCTATTCTTCTTCCTCAACTCTAGTCTCCTTAGGATTAGATTCATCAAACACCACATGAGTTGTCTCTTCCACCACCAAAGTCCTCTTATTAAATACCCTAAAGGATTTCCCCATACTAGAATAGCCTAAGAACACTCCACCATCAGATTTGGGGTCAAACTTTCCTAAGGATGATTTTTCATTATTCAGAATGAAAACCTTACAGCCAAAGACATGGAGGTGGGACAGGTTTGGAGTTCTACCCTTAATGATCTCATAAGGTGTCTTATTCAGATTGGATCTAACATTCACCCTATTCAGTACATAACAGATAATATTCACCGCTTCAGCCCAAAAGTATTTTGGAAGTGAATACTCAGCAAGCATAACTCTAGCGGCTTCCACTAAGGTCCTGTTCTTCCTTTCAGCTACCCCGTTCTGCTGAGGGGTCTTAGGAGCTAAAAAATTATGGTTAATCCCTTGCTCCTCACAGAAAGTTCTAAACTTTATATTTTCAAACTCTCCACTATGATCACTATGAATAATCAAGATCTCACAACCTAACTTCCTCTGAATCCAAGTGGAGAAGGACTTAAATTCATCAAATGACTTAGATTTATGTGACAGAAATTTAATCTAAGTGAACCTTGAGTAATCATCAATAATCACAAAACTATAGACTTTCCCCCCTAAGCTGGCAGTGCTAATGGGTCCAAAGAGATCCATGTGAAGGACTTCTAAAGGTCTAGAGGTGTTAATGTCCTTAATGGAGTGAAAGGAGGACTGGACCTGCTTTCATAATTGACAGGCATCATACAGGTGATCCTTAGTGAACTTAAGCTTGGGGACACCTCTAACTAAGTCCTTTTGGGTGACTCTCCTAAGGGTTTTCATACTAGCATGACATAATCTCCTGTGCCACAACCAAGACTCATCAGCAGTAGTTTTTAAGCAAATTGAAATATCAGTTGTAAAGCAACTTACATCCAGCATATAGACATTGTCGATCCTTTATCATTTAAGCTTAAAATACAGTAAGTAGGAAGGAATTTGATGTTGTATCCTTTGTCATAGAGTTGACTAATGCTCAGTAGGTTGTGTTTCAATCCTTCTACAAGAAAAATATTATTAATCATGAAATTTTTTGAATCACCAATTATACTTGACCCTACCACCCTCCTAGTAGTGTTGTCTCTAAGTTTAACCTTGCTCCAGTAAAATGAACTAATTTGCATCTCCAGTCATGTGTTTTGAACATCCACTGTCCATGTTTCACATACTCTCATGAGATCTTATGTGAGAGCACACCTACAAAATCATCAAATGTCAGATTTAGGAACCCAAAATAGGGTTTGGGTTTCTTCTTATGAAAAGAAAATGTAATGCTTGTGTGTTGTGCTGTGAGACATGCAATTTAGGCCTCCGCACCCAATGTGTACTACGGTGAACAATGCAGGTGTAAGAGATGTGTCCTAACATGCCACAAAAAAAATATCTAACACCAGGAAAAGGGTTAACTAATCTATGTGGGTGATAGTGCATATTCCTAGGTTTGAATGAAACATGCTTTGATGATTTCGAAATAGATTTCTCAAAAGGTGGAGGTGCATAAAATTGTGTAAAAGTATGAGGTGTTTCATTTTTCTCAAAGTACTAATTTTAACACTCAAAAAATTATTTTCTTTCTTCAGACTTAAAATTTTAAATTTCAGATGATGTTCACTACTATCTAAATCAGATGCAAGAGTTTCTATTTCTTTAAATGCATCTTGTAATTCAACATGCAATATTTTTAATAAATCATGCTCAATAATTAAATCAGAATGCATTTTGTTTAATTCATCAAATTCATCAAGTAAAGACATGTGATTGCTATCAAGTGTAGAATGATCTTTAACCACAACATCAAGCTCTTTTTGCAAAGTTAAGTAATCCAATTTCAAGCTAGCATGTAATTTCTTAAGTTTTCTATATGATGAATGAATTTTCTCAGAGACTTCAAGCAATTGATCATAAGTAAGCTCACATACCTCTTCTTGATCAGAATAACCAAGATGATCATTAGCCATTAGACACAAGTTGGTTTCCTCCTCTTCAGCTTTAGTCTCAGAGGAGTTGGATGCAGAATCTGTCCCAAATGCTTTTTGAATCCGCTTCTTATCCTTCCTGAACTTGGGTTTCTCCTCACCCTTCTCCTTGCTTGGGTGAGCTTTAAATGTAGGACAATCAGCCTTAATGTGTCCAAGCTTCCTACATTCAAAACAAACAGTATCAAATGAACCTTTAAAATTTTTGCTGGACTTACCATTATTCCACTTCTAAAAGTTTTTATATTTCTTCCTTAGAAATCTTTTGAATTGCCTAGTGATTAAGGCAATATCATCACTATCAGACCCGAAAGAGTCAGTGTCAATATCGTTGGCCTTCAGCGCCACAGTTTTCTCCTTCTTTTTCTCACATGCATCAAGCTGTCTTTGGTTCACCCCTTGCTCGTATGTAATAAGTGATCCAAGTAAGTTATCAATAAAATAATTGTTCAAATCTTTCGATTCAGTAATTACAGTTATCTTGGCATCAAAAGAAGAAGGCAAACATCTGAAAATCTTGTTCACTTTTTCATAGTTAGTGAGTTCTCTTCCTAAAGTATGTAAAGAAGTGACAATTTGGATGAACTTAGTGTACATTTCAGAAATCGATTCAGAAGGTTTCATGCAAAAAAGTTCATAGTCATGAAGCAATATATTTAACCTAGATTATTTGACTTCAGATGTACCTTCATAAGTGATGCACAATCTATCCCAAATTTCTTTTCCAGTTGTACATGTAGAGACACGCATGTGATCCTAATATTTTAAGGTACAGAAAAAATAGTTCAAACATTTGGCATTCAGTTGGGCTAAGTCACGATCATCAAAAGTCCATTCAGTGAAAGGCAGTTTAGCTTTAACATTGTTAACCATTCAAAAAGGTGCTTCATAGCCATCCTTAATAAGCATCAACATGCGATAATCTATAGATTGAAGAAAAGTGGAAATGCGAGTTTTTCAAAAATCAAAAGGTATGTTATCAAATAATGGCGGTCATGTAATTGAATAACCTTCAGTAGTATTACGATTACCAAAGTTAGCCATGGATCAAATTCAAAAGTTTTTAAACTTAATTTTTGAATCCCGCTCTGATACCACTTGAAAGTTTGATATAGATGTTAAGCCCTGATGAACTAGTCCCGAGGCTAACCAAGAGGGGGGGTGAATTAGTTATTTTAAAAATTTATGTGCAACAGGAAAGATCTTTTCGATAATTGGTAGTGAAAATAAGTAAACACAGAAATGAAAAGTTCAACCACAGATTTTACCCAAGCAGATAATAATAGAAAAGTAAAGTGCAGAAAATAATTAGAAAAAGCACACCAAATTTTATAGTGATTCGGTCAACTTGACCGACATCCACTCCCCAGAGCCTTCCATCCAAGTATTGTACTAACACAAAAGTGACTCTCCTTATGCTCCCACAGCAAGGTAGAGAAGCCTGTACAAAAACTCTTTTCCACTAACTCGGTGAGGCAGAGAACCTGAACTCCTTTTGCTTCCACCTGAAGCAGGCAGAGAACCTAAACTCCTTTCACTTCCTCCTGAAGCAGGCAGAGAACCTGAACTCCATTTGCTTCCTCCTGAAGCGGGCAGAGAACCCTGATCTTCTTGCGAACGATCCTCCCACAGAGAACACCGATAAGATAAGAGACGACCAATGAAGAAGATGACTCAAATTATTGCTTGGAGCAACCTTTATGAATCCCTCACAAACTCCCCCTCATAAGATCCTCTCTCTCTCTCCCAAGCTCTATCTCTCTCTCTCACAAGGTTTCTCTAAAAAGAAAGTGGCAAAAGATTTTTTTTGTTGAAAGAAAAAGATCTTTTAAAGGAGGGCTCAAAAATTGTCCTAAATCTCAACTGGTTGTCACATATCATCCAGGATGATCGATGGATCATCCTGTACGATCAGTTTAAAATCACATGTATCAGCCTGGATGATCTGGTTGCTCTAGATGATTAGTAGACAAGAGTTGTTTAGATCATCCCGTATGATTATGTGATCATCCGAGAAATTAGTGTAAATCAAGAATTTCATCCAGAAGATAACTCTGGTAGTCCAGGGGAACTTGTGTAGGACGATCTCAAAATGACTTGATTGTCCAGGATGATATGTATATCGTCATGTATGATTAGTTCAAAAAATGCCAAAATCATCAGGTTAATAGCTCTAGACGTACAGGTCATAACATGCTGGACGATTTCAAAATGACTTGATCGTCCGGGATGATATGGGTATCATCCCATATGATTAGTTCAAAAATGAGAATATAATCCTGCACACAGCTCTGGATGTACATGTGATAGGTACTAGACAGTCAGGACTTTTAACACATCGTCCCGTATGACCCTACGATCGTCTATGACGATATGATCGATTCAATCAGATCTTAATTACTTTTCTTAATCACCAGACTAATTTAGACATGATTGTAATGGATCGTCTGAGATGATACACGTATCATCCGGGACGATCAGACCAAAACTCTAAAAATAAAAACTTACCTAACTTAATCTGGCAGCTGAGAATTTTTTATTTAAGCCTATCGTCCTATATGATATTGGGATCATCCAGGACGATCAGCTTAATCAAACTAACTTAACACGATCATCCTAATTAGGGTTTCTATTTTCATTAGATCATCTAGGACGATCAGAACAAAAAATGAATAGAAACTCTAATTCACTAAAGCTCTCCCCCTGAGTGTGTGTGTGTGCAAGGTTACTTAGCTAGGGGATCAGTTGCATAACAATTGACTCAATAAAGTTGAAAATAGTACATTGGACCTAAATTTGAAAAGACTGGCTCGATCTTGGACTGGCTTGAACTTGCAATTGATCATGTGTACCTGAAAGATTAAACAGGTAACCAAAAATAGAAATATTTGCTATCATCAAAATCAAAACCCTTAAAATAAGATTTGCAACACTTGCATGTCACTTTCATTTTAGCCTGAATACACGGAGGCTCTTAAGAAAATGAAAAAATTCTTTTACTTAAACTCTAATAAAAATTTTAAGATTACATAGAAACTCTAACGCTCTTAAGAAGTAAGCCCGGGGTTGCCGGGAGTTCTCATTTCATGATTGATGTATTATTCTTTTCCTTTGTTAGGCACCTACCCACCTGTGGGTTCTGGCAGACCACCTGACCTATGAGGGTACAGTTTTGTCCAAGGGGATCTGTGTACTCTAGGATAAAAACTATTTTTAAGACTTTTTAAAACTGCTTCATTCCAATTTTATGAATGTAATAGAGTCGATCAGTATGCATTACATTAGAAACTAATTTAAAAGTGAGTCTAAATCTTAATTACTTTTTTATTTTTAGTATTTTCACCCAATATAAGTCAAGGAGCTACTTGTTGCAAATCTGGTTTTGATGATGACAAACATGTTTCCAGTGTGTTTTGCTTGGCTAATCTGTTTCAGGCACAAAAGACCGCGAGCCACTCAAGCCAACTCAAGATAGGGTCCAAGTGTGTCAAATGTATGATTTTTCTTTTTATTGAGTCAATTGTAATGTAACTGATTCCCTAGCTAAGTAACCTTGCACACACACACTCAGGGAGAGAGATTGAGTGAATTAGAGTTTCTGTTGCAAATTTGTTCAGATCGTCCTGGACGATATCCACATCGTCCTGGACGATGCAGTTAAAATAGAAACCCTAATTAGGGCGACTAAGTTAAGAGGGTCTGATTGAGCCGATCGTCCTGGACGATCTACGGATCGTACGGGACGATATTCCTAAATCAGAAATTCTCAGTCGCCAGATCAAGTTAGGCAAGTTCTTATTTTTAGATACTTGGTCTGATCGTCCCGGATGATACGTGTATCGTCCCAGACGATCCAGTACAATCATGCCTAATTTAATCTGGTAATTAAGGAAAGCAATTAATGTTTGGTTGATACGATCATATCGTCCTGGACGATCGCAGGATCGTGCCGGACGATCTTGATCGTCTAGTGCATTTAAGCTGTACGTCCAGAACTATGTACAGGACGATTTGGGGCCTTTTTGAACTAATCGTACCGGACGATGACCCTATCATCCGGGACGATCAAGTCATTTTTTGGTCGTCCAGTACAGATTTCTCTGGGCGACCCGAACTGTCTTCTGGACGATTTCCCTCAATTTGAACTAATCGTCCCGGACGATCGCAGGATTGTACGGGACGATATGAATAACTTTTTCTACTGATCGTCCAGAAGAGCCAGATCGTCCAGGCTAAAATAGCTAAATTTGAACTGATCGTACAGGACGATCTACCGATCGTCCTGGACGATCTTGGCCGACCAGTTAAGATTTAGGGCAAATTTTAAGCCCTCCTTTAAAAGAACTTTTTCTAATTTTTGGAAAAATCTTTTGCTACCTTCCTTCCCTGAGAAACCCTAGAGAGAAGAGAGAGTTGGGAGAGAGAGAAGAGATCTTGTGAGGGGGAGTTAGTGAGGGATTCACTAAGGTTGCTCCAAGCACGGATCAGAGTCATCTTTTCCGCTCGTCGTCTGTCGTCTAGTCGGTGTTCTTCGTGGGAGGATCATTCGCAAGAAGATCCGGGGTTCTCTGCCCGCTTCAGGTGGAAGCAAAAGGAGTTCAAAGGTTCTCTGCCTGCTTCAGGAGGAAGCGAAAGGAGGTCAGGTTCTCTGCCTCACCGTGTGGTGAAAAGGAGGTGTTTTGTACAGGCTTCTCCGCCTTGCTGTGGGAGCAAAAGGAGAGTCACTTTCGTTTAGTGCAATACCCGGAGGGGAGGCTCCAGGGAGTGGACGTAGGTCAAGTTGACCGAACCACTATAAAATCTGGTTTGCTTTTCTGATTCAGTTTTGCACTTTACTTTTCAATATAAACTGCTTGGGTGAATATCGTTGGTTGATCTTTTCGTTATTGTTTACTTGTTTTCGCTGCTAAGTATCGAAAAGATTTTTGTAGTTATCGTGAAATTTTTAAATAACCAATTCACCCCCCCTCTTGGTTAGCCTCGGGACTAGTTCACTAGGGCTTAACATCCCTTTCGAACTTTCAAGTGGTATCAGAGCGGGATTCCAAATTTCTGTTTAAAAACTTTTGAATTTGATCCAATGGGTAACTGTAACAATCGTAATACTACTGAAGGTTATTCTATTACCAGACCACCGTTGTTTGACAATATTCCTTTTGATTTTTGGAAAACACGCATGTCTACTTTTCTGCAATCTATTGATTATCGCATGTGGATGTTAGTTAAGGACGGATACGAACCACCTTTTCGAATGATTAACAATGTGAAAACTGAATTGCCGTTTGCTGATTGGACATTTGATGATCGTGATTTAGCACAGTTGAATGCAAAATGTTTGAACTATTTCTTTTGTGCTTTGAAATCTGAAGACTATATGCGTGTTTCTACTTGTACAACGGAAAAGGAAATCTGGGATAGGTTATGTATAACATACGAAGGTACAACTGAAGTCAAACAGTCTAGGTTAAACATCTTGCTACATGATTACGAACTTTTTCGCATGAAACCTAGTGAGACTATTTCAGAAATGTACACAAGGTTCACTCAGATTGTTTCCTCTTTGCATGTTCTAGGTAGAGAACTTACTAACTACGAAAGAGTGAACAAAATTCTAAGATGTTTGCCTGCTTCTTATGATGCTAAGATTACTGCTATTACTGAATCTAAAGATTTAAACACTTACTCTATTGACAGCTTACTTGGATCACTTATTGCTTACGAGCAAGGGGTGAACCAAAGGCAACTTGATGCAGGTGATCGCAAGAAAGAGAAGACAGTGGCACTAAAGGCCAAGGATTCAGATGCTAGCTCTTCCAGGTCTGATAGCGATGATGTTGCCTTAATCACAAGGCAATTAAAAAGCTTTCTAAGGAAGAAACATAAGAACTATCAGAAGTGGAACAAGAGTAAGTCCAATAAAAATTTTAAGAGTTCATCTGAATCTGTTTGTTTTGAATGCAGGAAGCCTGGACACATAAAGGATGATTGTCCAACACTTAAAGATCACCCAAGCAAGGAGAAGGGTGAGGAGAAACCAAAGTTCAGAAAGGACAAGAAGCGGATTCAGAAGGCGTTCTGGGCAGACTCTGCATCCTACTCTTCTGAGACTGAAGCTGAAGAGGAGAAAACAAACTTGTGTCTGATGGCGGATGATCACCCTGGTCTGTCGGACCAGGAAGAGGTATGTGAGCTTACTTACGATCAGTTATTTGAAGTTTCTGAAAAGATTCATACATCGTATAGGAAGCTTAAGAAAACCCATGCTAGTTTGAAATTAGATTATTTGACTTTACAAAAAGAGCATGATTATGTAGTTAAAGATTATTCCACACTTGATTCCAATCACATGTCTCTGCTTGATGAGTTTGATGAATTGAACAAAAAATATTCTGATTTAGTTTCTGAGCATGATTCTTTGAAAACCACGCATGTTGATTTAGAAAAAGCTTTTAAAGAGTTAGATACAATGGCATGTGAAGTAGAAAGTAACAATGGCGCTTTAAAATTTGAAATTGCAAGTTTAAAGAAAGAGAATGAGTTTTTGGAAGTAAAAATTAGTGCTTTTGAAAAGAATAAAACACCGCCTACCTTTGAACAGTTTTATGCACCGCCACCTTTTAAAAATTCTGTTGCAAGTTCATCAAAGCATGTTTCATACACTACTAGGAAGAGGCACTATCACTCACGATGTTTAGTTAATCCTTTTTCTGGTGTTAGATGTTTTTCATGTGGCATGTTAGGACACATATCACACACTTGTACTGTTCACCGTAGTACACATTAGGTGTGGAGACCCAAACTGCCTGTTTCACGGCACAGCACGCATGCATCGCATTCTTCTTTTCATAAGAAGGAACCCAAACCTGTTTGGGTTCCTAAGACTGATATTTGATGATTTTGTAGGTGTGCTCTCACACAAGACCTCGTGAGAGCATGTGGTACCTGGACAGCGGATGTTCTAGACATATGACTGGAGATGCAAATCAGTTCATTTCGCTAGAGGCCAGAGCTGGAGGCAAGGTTACACTTGGAGATAACACCACCAGGAAGGTGGTAGGCACAGGTATAATTGGTGATTCAAAGAACTTTATGATTGATAATGTTTTGCTTGTAGATGGACTGAAACACAACCTGCTGAGCATCAGTCAACTCTGTGACAAGGGATACAGCATCAAATTCCTGCCCACTGGCTGCATTTTAAGCTTAAATGATGAAGTTGTTTTGCAGGGGCAAAGGATCAACAACGTCTACAAGCTGGATATAAGTAGCATTAAATCTGATAATTCAATTTGCTTAAAAACTGCTGCTGATGAGTCTTGGTTATGGCATAGGAGATTGTGTCATGCCAGTATGAAAACCCTTAGGAGAGTCACCCAAAAGGACTTAGTTAGAGGTGTGCCCAAGCTTAAGTTCACTAAGGATCACCTGTGTGATGCCTGTCAGTTGGGGAAGCAAGTCCAGTCCTCTTTTCACTCTGTTAAGGACATTAGCACCTCTAGACCTTTAGAAGTTCTTCACATGGACCTCTTTGGACCCATTAGCACTGCCAGCTTAGGGGGGAGAGTCTATGGTTTTGTGATTGTTGATGATTATTCAAGGTTCACTTGGGTTAAGTTTTTGTCACACAAGTCTGAGTCATTTGATGAGTTTAGATCTTTCTCTACTTGGATTCAGAAGAAGTTAGGATGTGATATTATTACCATCCATAGTGATCACGGAGGGGAGTTTGAAAATGAAAGATTTGGAAGTTTTTGTGAGAATCATGGGATTAGTCATAATTTTTCAGCTCCTAGGACCCCTCAGCAGAACGGGGTAGCTGAAAGGAAGAACAGGACCTTAGTGGAAGCCGCTAGAGCCATGCTTACCGAGTATTCACTTCCAAAATACTTTTGGGCTGAAGCGGTGAACACTGCTTGTTATGTGCTGAATAGGGTGAATGTGAGAGTCAAACTGAACAAGACACCTTATGAGATCATTAAGGGTAGAACACCAAATCTGTCCCACCTCCATGTCTTTGGCTGTAAGGTTTTCATTCTGAACAACGGAAAGTCACCCTTAGGAAAATTTGACCCCAAATCTGATGAAGGAGTGTTCTTAGGATATTCAAGTGTGGGGAAATCCTTTAGGGTGTTCAATAGGAGGACTTTGGTGGTGGAAGAAACAACCCATGTAGTGTTTGATGAATCTAATCCTAAGGAGTCTAGATCTGAAGTAGAAGATGAAGAGATTGTTGAGGTTACCCAAGGAGTTGGAAATACAAATTTGGAGGAAAGGGTAGAACCTCAAACCCCACTGCCTAGAGATTAGAGATATTCTTCGAGTCATCCTAAAGAACTGATCTTAGGAGACCCTTCTGAAGGTGTTAGGACTAGGCATGGACTTAGGAAGGAAGTAAACCATTCTGCCTTTATCTCAATGACTGAACCCACCAATATCAATCAAGCCCTGTCGGATGAATTTTGGATTTTAGCTATGCAGGAAGAATTGAATCAGTTTGTAAGGAATGATGTTTAGGAGTTAGTAGAAATACCTAAAAATCAAAGTATTGTGGGAACCAAGTGGGTCTTTAAGAATAAGATGAATGATTCTGGTGTGGTGGTGAGAAATAAGGCAAGATTGGTGGCTAAGGGGTATAATCAAATAGAAGGGATAGATTTTGAGGAAACTTTTGCCCCTGTAGCTAGATTGGAAGCCATTAGAGTGCTACTAGCCTTTGCCTGTTACAAGGGATTTAAGCTGTTTCAAATGGATGTTAAGAGTGCCTTTTTAAATGGGATAATTAAAGAAGATATTTTCGTAGAATAACCCCCAGGTTTTGAGAGTTCCCAATATCCAAATCATGTCTATAAATTAAAAAAGGCCTTATATGGATTGAAACAGGCACCCAGAGCTTGGTATGAGAGGCTTAGCACATTCCTGTTAGAAAGAGAGTTTGTTAAGGGGAGCGTAGACACCACCCTTTTTCTGAGGAGATTAGGAGATGACTTACTCATTTTCCAGATCTATGTTGATGATATAATTTTTGGATCTTCTGATAAATACTTATGTGAAGAGTTTTCTAAAACAATGAGTAAAGAGTTTGAGATGAGTATGATGAGAGAATTGTCCTACTTTTTGGGGTTTAGCATAAGGCAAACAGATGATGGAACCTTTCTCAATCAATCAAAATACACTAAGGACATTTTGAAGAAATATGAAATGGACAAAGCCAAGACAATCAATACTCCCATGCCCTCCTCAGTTCAGTTAGATAAGGATTCAAATGAAAAATCTGTTGATCAGAAGAAGTATAGAGGGATAATAGGTTCACTGCTTTACCTGACTGCTAGCCGACATGATATCATGTTTAGTGTCTGTCTTTGTGCTAGGTTTCAGGCTGATCCTAAAGAGTCCCACCTGACTGCTGTTAAGAGAATTCTTAGATATCTTTTATGGACCCCAAACCTAGGAATTTGGTACCCTATGCACAACACCTCTTTTGAGATCATTGGATATTCTGATTCTGACTTTGTAGGGTGTAGGGTGGATAGGAAGAGTACTTCTGAGACTTGTCAATTTATAGGACAGTCATTAGTCTCCTGGTCCAGTAGAAAACAGAACTCAGTTGCACTTTCCACTGCTGAAGCTGAGTACATTGCCTTAGGGAGTTGTGTGGCCCAAGTTCTTTGGTTGAAGCAGTAAGTCTTGGATTTAGGAGTACCTGTTGGCACAATTTCTGTTCTGTGTGATAATACTAGTGCCATCTGTATCTCTAAGAATCCAATCCAACATTCTAGGACCAAACACATTGACATTAGGCATCACTTCATTAGGGACCATATTACAAAAGGGGACATTGAGCTACACCACATAGCAACTGAAAATCAGCTGGCTGACATATTCACTAAACCACTGGCCTTTGACTCATTCAGTATTTTGAGAACCAGATTAGGAGTGATTGATATAAATGCTTGATTCTGATGACTGCTAATTTATGATTGTTATGATTGGTATTCTGATTTCTGTTAGTTAGTTTTTGTATTCTGTTTTCTAATTTCTGTTAGTTTGTTTTTGTATTCTGATTTCTGATTTCTATAAGTTAGTTTTGGTTTGATTATTTGCTTTCAGTTGATTTTATTTCTTCTGCTGATTTCTGTGTTACCCTTATTATTAGTTTGATTTGAGTATTTACTTTGCTATGATTTTCTACCTATTTTTATTTATTTACGGGTTCATATCTTGCACTTACTGTTTTATGCTTTTCAAGATCTGATCACCGCTCACTACTTCTGGTGATCTGAATTTTTGACTGGGAGTTTTTACCTTGTTTTGGTTTGGAAGCTGATAAGCAGTGATTGACTTCGCTGAATCTGTTAAAGGGAAGAAACATTGATAATTGTTTCTCTTCCTCTAACTCCTTTACTGGTGTGTAGTTTCTTTTGAATAAAAATCATTTTCAAAATTAAAATGTTAGTTTTTGAAATAGAGATTATTTTATCTTCCTACAGTAATCTGCCTCATATCAATAGTATTTTTCAAAGTCTTGAGTCATTAGTTTGATTTTCTAAACCAAGTGATTGCATTTATCATATGTTGTATGGCTTTTGTTTTGTGAATCGTTCTTCCTTACTGCGGAGAGTCATCTCCTATGTCTGGAAGATAATCTCACAGCTGAGACTCTTTAATGATTATGAAAAGGAGAAAGCTTATAAAAGATGCGCAGTGCGCCAGATAATTTGAAAAAGAGGCATAAAATGAGCCCAAAACTGAAAAGATGCGAAATTGCCAAATTGGATACACAAAGTGTATCAAAAATCAAAAGATGCGCAAAGCGCCAACCAATTTGAAAAAGAGGCACAAAATGAGCCCAAAACAAGCTTTCTTTCCTTTCAGATTGTTAAATGTCTTAGAAAAATCTATGCGCCACTTAATATTTTCAAAAGCTTGAGTCTTGAAAATCCTGATTTCTGATTTTTTACTTTGTAACACTATTATATCAGATATTTTTCTGGAACGAGGCTTGAAAGGATTTCTTTTCAAATCTAATGTCTTTTATTCTGAATCGGATTTTTGTTTTGAAAGAGGTTTGCATCGATAAGGTGCCCGGGGTCGGAGTTATGAAAGTTGATTATTTCTAACCTTTTTTGGATTTCAGCGCTGTCAATCGTCCTGTCATTGATTTTTGAATCTAAAATCAAGGAAAAATTCTGATTTTCCTGTTTTGTAGTTATTTTATTTTATGTTTTATTTCCGTGTTATGTTTTTCGCTCCTCCTTTTTGTGATGTCAAAAGGGGGAGTCAGTTGTAGTCGTGTCTATTTCTATTTTCTGAGTCATGCTTCATGTATTGTTTTAGCTGTTAAATGAAAATTTAAAAAATATTTGTTTGTTGGATCTCCTAGTTTACTTTTATTTTCAGACTACTTTACAAATGTTTGCCATCATCAAAAAGGGGGAGATTGTTGCAAATCTGGTTTTGATGATGACAAATATGTTTCCAGTGTGTTTTGCTTGGCTAATCTGTTTCAGGCACAAAAGACCGCGAGCCACTCAAGCCAACTCAAGATAGGGTCCAAGTGTGTCAAATGTATGAATTTTCTTTTTATTGAGTCAATTGTAATGTAACTGATTCCCTAGCTAAGTAACCTTGCACACACACACTTAGGGAGAGAGATTGAGTGAATTAGAGTTTCTGTTAAAAATTTGTTCAGATCGTCCTGAGCCGATTGTCCTGGACGATCTACGGATCGTACGGGACGATATTCCCAAATCAGAAATTCTCAGCCGCCAGATCAAGTTAGGCAAGTTCTTATTTTTAGATACTTGGTCTGATCGTCCCGGACGATACGTGCATCGTCCCGGACGATACGTGCATCGTCCCGGACGATACGTGCATCGTCCCGGACGATACGTGCATCGTCCCGGACGATACGTGTATCGTCCCGGACGATCCAGTACAATCATGCCTAATTTAATCTGGTAATTAAGGAAAGCAATTAATGTTTGGTTGATACGATCATATCGTCCTGGATGATCGCAGGATCGTCCCGGACGATCTTGATCGTCTAGTGCATTTAAGCTGTACGTCCAGAACTATGTACAGGATGATTTGGGGCCTTTTTGAACTAATCGTACCGGATGATGACCCTATCGTCCGGGACGATCAAGTCATTTTTTGGTCGTCCAGCACAGATTTCTCTGGATGACCCGAACTGTCTTCTGGACGATTTCCCTCAATTTGACCTAATCATCCCGGACGATCGCAGGATCGTACGGGACGATATGAACAACTTTTTCTACTGATCGTCCAGAAGAGCCAGATCGTCCAGGCTAAAACAGGTGAATTTGAACTGATCGTACAGGACGATCTACCGATCGTCCTGGATGATCTTGGCCGACCAGTTGAGATTTAGGGCAAATTTTAAGCCCTCCTTTAAAAGAACTTTTTCCAATTTTTGGAAAAATCTTTTGCTACCTTCCTTCCCTGAGAAACCCTAGAGAGAAGAGAGAGTTGGGAGAGAGAGAAGAGATCTTGTGAGGGGGAGTTAGTGAGGGATTCACTAAGGTTGCTCCAAGCACGGATCAGAGTCGTCTTCTCCGCTCGTCGTCTGTCGTCTACTCGGTGTTCTTTGTGGGAGGATCGTTCGCAAGAAGATCTGGGGTTCTCTGCCCGCTTCAGGTGGAAGCAAAAGGAGTTCGAAGGTTCTCTGCCTGCTTCAGAAGGAAGCGAAAGGAGGTCAGGTTCTCTGCCTCACCGTGTGGTGAAAAGGAGGTGTTTTGTACAGGCTTCTCCGCCTTACTGTGGGAGCAAAAGGAGAGTCACTTTCGTTTAGTGCAATACCTGGAGGGGAGGCTCCGGGGAGTGGACGTAGGTCAAGTTGACCGAACCACTATAAAATCTGGTTTGCTTTTCTGATTCAGTTTTGCACTTTACTTTCCAATATAAACCGCTTGGGTGAATATCGTTGGTTGATCTTTTCGTTATTGTTTACTTATTTCCGCTGCTAAGTATCGAAAAGATTTTTGTAGTTATCGTGAAATTTTTAAATAACCAATTCACCCCCCCTCTTGGTTAGCCTCGGGACTAGTTCACTAGGGCTTAACATCCCTTTCGAACTTTCAAGTGGTATCAGAGCGGGATTCAAAATTTCTGTTTAAAAACTTTTGAATTTGATCCAATGGATAACTGTAACAATCGTAATACTGCTGAAGGTTATTCTATTACCAGACCACCGTTGTTTGACAATATTCCTTTTGATTTTTGGAAAATACGCATGTCTACTTTTCTGCAATCTATTGATTATCGCATGTGGATGTTAGTTAAGGACGAATACGAACCACCTTTTCGAATGATTAACAATGTGAAAACTGAATTGCCGTTTGCTGATTGGACGTTTGATGATCGTGATTTAGCACAGTTGAATGCAAAATGTTTGAACTATTTTTTTTGTGCTTTGAAATCTGAAGACTATATGCGTGTTTCTACTTGTACAACAGGAAAGGAAATCTGGGATAGGTTATGTATAACATACGAAGGTACAACTGAAGTCAAACAGTCTAGCTGGCTCCCTAATCTAGGCCGGGGTAAGTCTAGGTTTTGCACTACATTAGTTAAGCTCGGACTACTGTGTTCCAATATCAAAATTTAAATCTAAGATTCAGGGCAGACTTTGACTTATAAGACCCCAACCTCCGAGAATATAATCCTAAATTTCTAATAAAATGCTCAACTCAAATTAAACCCTCTTTCAATCCAAAAGTTAAAGCCCAACACTTAGCTTAGGTTGGGACACTTCTGAACGATTTCAGAATCCCAAAGTGTCTCCTACCCTTCCTCCTTTTACCCCAAAATAATTACTCAAACTTGATCCACTCCCTATTTGAGTTCCAAACTCACCTCCTTGGTATCACTCCTAGAAAATCTCCAAATAGAATTTCTGTCATTATTTTAATCGAAAGTTTTTGTAGGAGACTCCAGTCTCCACGATGTAATTAATAATGAGGGCTTGTGCTCGTAGGAGATTTAGAACCCACAACTGATTTTCAAAATTGATTTTTAAAACTCAATTAGTCCCCTTTAGGGAAGCTAAATTTCTAATAATCGTTATCGTTAGGTTCGAACAATTATTTGCAAATGATATCTTCTTCCTTCGGGGAGATATATCTTTCATTAAAATGAATTCAAATATAAAATTAATGATTGTTGCAAATCTGGTTTTGATGATGACAAACATGTTTCCATTGTATTTAGCTTGGCTAACCCATTTCAGGCACAAAAGATCACGAACAACTCAAGCCAACTCAAGATCGGGTCCAAGTGTGTCTAAGTGTACTATTTTCTTTTTCTTGAGTCAATTGTAATGTAACTGATCCCCTAGCTAAGTAACCTTGCACACACACACTCAGGGGGAGAGCTTGAGTGGATTAGAGTTTCTGTTCAAGTTTTTGTTCAGATCATCTTGGACAATATGCACAACGTCATGGATGATATGCACATCATCTTGGACGATCCAGTAAAAATAAAAATCTTAATTAGGGCGACCAAGTTAAGTGTGTCTGATTAAGCAGATCATCCTGGACGATCATTGGATCGTACGGGATGATATGCTCAAATAAAAAATTTTCAGCCACCAGATCAAGTTAGGCAAGTTTTTATTTTAAGATATTTGGTCTGATCATCCCGGACGATACGTGTATCGTCCTGGACGATCCAGTGCAATCATGCCTAAATTAATCTGGCAATTAAGGAAAGAAATCAATGGTTAATTGATACGATCACATCGTCCGGGATGATCGTAAGATCGTCTGGGACGATATTGATCGTCTAGGTCATTTCAGCTGTACTACCTAAACTGTGCTCAGGATGATTTGGGCACTTTTTGAACTAATCGTACAGGACGATAACCGTATCATCCTGGACAATCAAGTCATTTTTTGGTCGTCCAGCACAATTTGCTCTGGACGACCCGAACTGTCTTCTGGATGATATTCCGTGATTTACACTAATCATCCCGGACGATCGCAGAATTATACGGGACGATATGAACAACTTTTTCTACTGATCGTCCAGAAGAGCCAGATCGTCCATGCTGAAATAACTGATTTTGAACTAATCGTCCTGGACGATCTTGGCTGATCAGTTGAGATTTAGGACAAATTTTGAGCCCTCCTATAAAAGATATTTTTCTTCCAACAAGAAAAATCTTTTGCCACTTTCCTTTCCAAAGAAACCCTAGAGAGTGAGGGAGTTTGGGAGAGAGAGAGAGAATCTTATGAGGGGGAGTTTGTGAGGGGTTCACGAAGGTTGCTCCAAGTAAGGATAAGAGTTTTTTTCTCCGCTCGTCGTCTTTCATCGTGTTGGTGTTCTTTGGGAGAGGATCGTCGGCAAGAAGATCCGAGGTTCTCTGCCTGCTTCAGGAGGAAGCAAAAGGAGGTTGGGTTCTCTGCCTCACCGTGTGGTGGAAAGGAGGTTCTCGTACAGGCTTCTCCGCCTTGCTGTGGGAGCAAAAGGAGAGACACTTTGAGTTAGTGCAATACCCGGAGGGGAGGCTCCGGGGAGTGGAACATAGGTCAAGTTGACCGAACCACTATAAAATCTGGTGTGATCATTTTGATTACTTTCTGCACTTTTTTTTCTGTGATTAACTGCTTGGGTGAAATTGTGGTTGATCTGTTCATTTGATTGTTTTATTTGTTTCTGCTACAAATCATAGAAAAGATTTTCATTGTTGCTGTCAAATTTTTAAATAACCAATTCACCCTTCCCCCCTCTTGGTTAGTCTCGGGACTAGTTCATCAGGGCTTAACATCCCTATCGAACTTTCAAGTGGTATCAGAGCGGGATTCAAAATTTAAGTTTAAAAACTTTTGAATTTGATCCATGGCTAACTTTGGTAATCGTAATACTGCTGAAGGTTATTCAATTACACGACCGTTATTATTTGATAATATTCCTTTCGATTTTTGGAAAACTCACATGTCCACTTTTCTTCAATCAATTGATTATCGCATGTGGATGCTAGTTAAGGATGTATACGAATCACCTTTTAGATTGGTTAACAATGTGAAAACTGAACTACACTTTACTGATTGGACTTTTGATGATCGTGATTTAGCACAATTGAATGCCAAATATTTGAATTATTTTTTCTGTACTTTAAAATCTGAAGATTATATGCGTGTCTCTACGTGTATAACTGGTAAGGAAATCTGGGATAGATTGTGCATCACGTATGAAGGTACAACTGAGATCAAACAGTCTAAGTTAAATATTTTGCTTCATGACTATGAAATGTTTCGCATGAAACCTACTGAAATTATTTCTAAAATGTATACTAGATTCACTCAAATCGTCACTTCTTTGCATGCCTTAGGTAGAAAACTTACAAACTACGAAAGAGTGAACAAAATACTTAGATGTTTGCCTTCTTCATATGATGCTAAGATAACTGCAATCACTGAATCGAAAGATTTAAATACTTACTCTATTGATAGCTTACTTGGATCACTCATTGCTTACGAGCAAGGGGTGAACCAAAGACAGCTTGTTGCAGGTGAGAGGAAGAAGGAGAAAATAGTGGCACTGAAGGCCAACGATAGTGATTCTTGCTCTTCCGGGTCTGATAGCGATGACATGGCCTTGATCACAAGGCAATTCAAAAGCTTTCTAAGGAAGAAACACAAGAACTTTCAGAAGTGGAACAAGGGTAAGTCCAACAAAAATTTTAAGGGTTCATCTGATACTATCTATTTTGAATACAGGAAGCCTAGACACATTAAGGCTAATTGTCCTACACTTAAAGCTCATCTAAGCAAGGAGAAGGGTGAGGAGAAACACAAGTTCAGAAAGGACAAGAAGTGGATTCAGAAGGCGTTCTGGGCAGACTCTGCATCCAACTCCTCTGAGACTGAAGCTGAAGAGGAGGAAACAAATTTATGTCTGATGGCTGATGATCTCCCTGGTCAGTCGGACCAGGAAGAGGTATGTGAGCTTACTTACAATCAATTACTTGAAGTATCTAAAAAAATTCATGCATCGTATAGGAAGCTTAAGAAAATTCATGCTAGCTTGAAATTGGATTATTTGACTTTGTAAAAAGAGCATGATTCTGTAGTTAAAGATCATTCCACACTTGACAACAATCACATGTATTTACTTGATGAATTTGATGAACTGAATAAAAAGTATTCTGATTTAATTGTTGAGCAAGATGCATTAAAAATATCGCATGTTGAATTAGAAGCTGCTTTTAAGAAATTGAATGATATGGCATGTGACCTAGAAAGTAATGAAAGTGCAAAGGCTTTTGAAATTGCTAGTCTTAACAAGGAAAATAAATTTTTAAGAGTGAAAATTGCTGCCTTTGAGAAGAATAAAAAACCACCTACTTTTAAAGAGTTTTATGCACCGCCACCTTTTGAAAAATCTATTGCTAATTCATCAAAGCATGGTTCATGCACATCTAGGAAGGGGCACTATCACTCATGACGTTTAGTTAATCCTTTTCTTGGTGTTTGATGTTATTCATGTGGCATGTTAGGACACATCTCTCACACCTGCACTGTTCACCGTAGTATATATTGGGTGTGGAGGCCCAAACTATCTGTTTCACAGCACAGTACACATGTATTGCATTCTTCTTTTCATAAGAAGGAACCCAAACCTATTTGGGTTCCTAAAACTGATGTTTGATGATTTTGTAGGGGTTCTCTCACACAAGACCTCGTGAAAGCATGTGGTACATTGATAGCGGATCTTCTAGACACATGACTGGAGATGCAAATCAGTTCATTTCGCTGGAGGCCAGGGCTGGAGGCAAGGTTACACTTGGAGATAACACCACCAGGAAGGTGGTAGGCTCAAGTATAATTGGTGATTCAAAGAGTTTTATGATTGATAATATTTTACTTGTAGATGGACTGAAACATAACTTGCTGAGCATTAGTCAACTTTATGACAAAATGATACAGCATCAAATTCTTGCCCACTTGCTGCATTTTAAGCTTAAATGATAAAGTTATTTTATAGGGACAAAGGATCAACAACGTCTACAAGCTGGATGTAAGTTGCATTAAAGCTGAAAATTTAATTTGCTTAAAAATTGCTGCTGATGAGTCTTGGTTGTGGCATAGGAGATTGTGTCATCCCAGTATGAAAACCCATAGGAGAGTCACCCAAAAGGACTTAGTTAGAGGTGTGCCCAAGCTTAAGTTCACTAAGGATCACCTGTGTGATGCCTGTTAGTTAGGGAAGCAAGTCCAGTCCTCCTTTCACACTGTTAAGGACATTAGCACCTCTAGACCTTTAGAAGTCCTTCACATGGATCTCTTTGGACCCATTAGCACTGCCAGCTTAGGGGGGAGAGTCTATGATTTTGTGATTGTAGATGACTACTCGAGGTTCACTTGGATTAAATTCTTGTCACATAAATCTGAGTCATTTGATGAGTTTAAGTCTTTCTCCACTTGGATTCAGAGGAAGTTAGGTTGTGAGATCCTGACAATTCATAGTGATCATGGTGGAGAGTTTGAGAATGTGAAGTTTGGAAGTTTTTGTGAGGAGCAAGAGATTAGTCATAATTTTTTAGCTCCTAGGACCCCTCAGTAGAACGGGGTAGCTGAAAGGAAGAATAGGACCTTGGTGGAAGCCGCTAGAGCCATGCTTGCTGAGTATTCACTTCTAAAATACTTTTGAGCTGAAGTGGTGAACACTGCCTGTTATGTGCTGAATAGGGTGAATGTGAGATCAAAACTGAACAAGACATCTTATGAGATCATTAAGGGTAGAACTCCAAACCTGTCCCACCTCCATATCTTTGGCTGTAAGGTCTTCATTCTGAACAACGGGAAATCATCCTTAGGAAAGTTTGACCCCAAATCTGATGAAGGAGTGTTCTTAGGCTATTCTAGTGTGGGGAAATCCTTTAGGGTGTTCAATAAAAGGATTTTAATGGTGGAAGAGACAACCCATGTGGTGTTTGATGAATCCGATCCTAAGGTGACTAGAATTGAGGAAGAAGAAGAGGTAGAGGAGATTATCCAAGCGGTTGGAAATACAAATCTGGAGGAAAGGGTAGAACCTCAAACCACACTGCCTAGAGATTAGAGATATTCTTCGAGTCATCATAAAGAACTGATCTTAGGAGACCCTTCTGAAGGTGTTAGGACTAGGCATGGACTTAGGAAGGAAGTAAACCACTCTGCCTTTATCTCAATGACTGAACCCACCAACATCAATCAAGCCCTTTTGGATGAGTTTTGGATCTTAGCTATGCAAGAAGAATTGAATCAATTTGTAAGAAATGATGTTTGGGAGTTAGTAGAAAGACCTAGAAATCAAAGTATTGTGGGAACCAAGTGGGTCTTTAAGAATAAGATGAATGATTCTGGTGTGGTGGTTAGGAATAAGGCAAGATTGGTGGCTAAGGGGTATAATCAAATTGAAGGGATTAATTTTGAGGAGACCTTTGCCCCTATAGCTAGATTGAAAGCCATTAGAGTGCTACTAGCCTTTGCCTGTTATAAGGGATTCAAGCTATTTCAAATGGATGTCAAGAGTGCCTTTTTAAATGGGGTAATAAAAGAGGATATTTTTGTAGAATAACCCCCAGGTTATTAGAGTTCCCAATATCCAAATCATGTTTACAAATTAAAAAAGGCCTTATATGGATTGAAACAGGCACCTAGAGCTTAGTATGAGAGGCTAGGCACATTTCTGTTAGAAAGAGAGTTTGTTAAGGGGAGCGTAGACACCACCCTTTTTCTGAGGAGAATAGAGGATGACTTACTCATTGTCCAGATCTATATTGATGATATCTTTTTTGGATCTTCTGATAAATATTTATGTGATGAGTTTTCTAAAATAATGAGTAAGGAGTTTGAGATGAGTATGATGGCAGAATTGTCCTACTTCTTGGGGTTTAGCATAAGGTAATTGGATGATGGAACCTTTCTAAATCGATCCAAATACACTAAGGACATTTTGAAGAAATATGAAATGGACAAAGCCAAGCCAATCAACACTCCCATGAGCTCCTCTGTTCAGTTAGGTAAGGATTCAAGTGGAAAATCTGTTGATCAGAAGAAGTATAGGGGTATAATTAGATCACTACTTTACCTGACTGCTAGCCGACCTGATATCATATTTAGTGTCTGTCTTTGTGCTAGGTTTCAGGCTGATCCTAAAGAGTCCCACCTGACTGCTGTTAAGAGAATTCTTAGATATCTTTTAGGGACCCCAAACCTAGGAATCTGGTACCCTAGGCACAACACCTCTTTTGAGATTATTGGATATTCTGACTCTGACTTTGCAGGGTGTAGGGTGGATAGAAAAAGTACTTCTGGAACTTATCAATTCATAGGACAGTCTTTAGTCTCTTGGTCCAGCAGAAAATAGAACTCAGTTGCACTTTCCACTGCTGAAGCTGAGTACATTGCCTTAGGGAGCTGTGTGGCCCAAGTTCTTTGGTTGAAGCAATAAGTCTTGGATTTAGGATTACCTGTGGGCACAATGTCTGTTCTGTGTGATAATACTAGTGCCATATGCATTTCTAAGAATTCAATCCAACATTCTAGGACCAAACACATTGATATAAGGCATCACTTCATTAGGGACCATGTTACGAAAGGGGACATTGAGCTACATCATGTAGCAACTGAAAATCAGCTGGCTGACATATTTACTAAACCACTGGCCTTTGACTCATTCAGCATTTTGAGGACCATATTAGGAGTGATTGATATAAATGCTTGATTCTGATGATTGCTGATTTCTGACTTTCTGATTTTTATTCTGTTTTTGCTAGTTAGCTTTTGTGTTGATCATTTGCTTTATGTTATTTTTATTCTACTGATTTTTATTTTAATTTTGGTGTTAGTTTGATTTAAGTATTTCTTTTGATGTAATTGTCTACCTGTTATTATTTACTGGTTCATCTCTGTTAGTTACTATTTTATGCTTTTCAAAATTCGATCACTGCTCGCTACTTCTGATAAACTGGATTTCTGACTGAGAGTTTTACCTTGTTTTTATTCTGAAACTGGAAAGTAGTGATTGATTCCATTGAATCTATTAAAGGGAAGAAACATTGATGATTGTTTCTCTTCCTCTAACTCCTTTGCTGGTGTAGTGTTTCTTTTGGATGAATATCCTCTTCAAAATTAAAATTTTAGTTCTTGAAATAGAGATTTATTTTATCTTCCTACAGTAATTTACCTCATATCAATAGTGCTTTCAAAGTCTTGAGTCATTATTTTGATTTTCTAAACCAAGTGATTGCACCTATCATATGACATCTGGTTTTTATTTTATGAATTACTCTTCCTTATTGTGGAGAGCATCTCCTATGTCTAGAAGGTAATTTTACAGCTGAGATCCTTTAATGATTTTGAGAGCGAGAAAGCTTATAAAAGATGCGCAGTGCGCTAAATAAATTGAAAAAGAGGCACAAATGAGCTCAAAGCTGAAAAGATGTAAAATGTCGTCAAACTAAAAGATACACAAAGTGTATCAAAAATTAAAAGATGCGTAAAGCGCCAAACAAATCAAAAAAAGAGGCACAAAATGAGCCCAACCAAGATTTCTTCCCTTTCAGATCGTTAAATGTCTTAGATAAATTCGTGCGCCACTTAATACTTTCAAAAGTTTATGTTTGAAAATCCTAATTTTTGATTTTTTACTTTGTAACACTATTATATCAGATATTTTTCTGGAACGAGGCTTGAAAGGATCTCTTTTCGAATCTAATTTCTTTTCTTCTGAATTGGATTTTTGTTTTGAAAGAGATGTGCATCGATAAGGTGCCCGAGGTGGGAGTTACGAAAGTTAATTTTTCCAACTTTTTCTAGATTTCAGCGCTGTCAATCATCTTCTTATTGGGTTTTGGATCTAAAATCAAGAAAAAATTCCGATTTACTGGAGCAGTTTGATCAAAAAAATCGTTGCTTTTGTGTTCTCGTTTCATGTTATATTTCCTTTGGTTTTATTTTTCTTTTTAATGGTTGTGGTTTTTGGATCCTGATTGTTCATCTCCATCATCCATCTTTTTCCTGTTTTCTTCACATCATCCTGGACGATCCACAGATCATCCTGGACGATCTTCTTCGTCCTGGACGATCCAAACATCGCACTAGACGATCCATTCAAAATCGTCCCCAATCTGATCATACGGCTAAGGAACTCCAATTATTGGTGATCGTCCTTGACGATACCTACATCGTCCTGGACGATATGATCCATATTTTCCTGATCTGATCAAACGGCTGAGATTGACCCAATTACTGGTCATCGTCCTGGACGATCCACCTCATCGTCCTGGATGATCCACGTGTCAGCAGCTAGACGATTCAAATTCGGCCTGTCTGTCACACTTATTGCACATCATCCGGGATGATCCACCTAATCGTCCTGGATGATACTTTTATCAATGGTCGTCCGGCCTGACTCCTCGGGACGATCGCCTGTTTCTAATCATCCTGTACGATCAGACCGCTTTTTTGATCAATCGTCCCGGCCGTCATAAATGTTCATATCGTCTTGGACGATATCGCGATCGTACGGGACGATCTGGCCAAATTCTATTTAATCAGCCAATTTCTTAAGATTTTTTCACACCTCTCCTTCCACTCTTCCTCACTTCTACTTTCTCATGGCTGGCGGGAAACATTCTAGACAAAAGGGTGTGAGTTCCTCCCGGGGGCATGTTGATCCTCGCTTTCCAAAAGCAGCCGATCAGGCTGCCTTCGAGCGCTATCGTGAGGTGGGGATCTCACAATCAAAAATAGTAAATCCCCGCACCCTTACATATCCTATTCTTGATCTTTTCGCACACACCTCCCTCACCTTCATCCTTACACTAGCCTTTCCGTTTAGTCTCAAACTTCTTCAAGTTTTATTTGCAAATTTGTGCATTTCTGCTGATTATTCCACTCTTCGCTCGTATGTCAATCAACGTCCTGGGGAACTAACTACCAGAGACTTTCACAACATTCTTCAACTTTCTGTCACTGACGACAAACTCCACACTCTTATAACTGACCCTGACTATGATTGGAGTGTCGCCAATCACTTCCTTCGCAATACGAATGCACCCTACCATGATAATGATTGCTCTTTACTTCTTAAGGACGCACAGACCATTCAGCACATCCTTCGTTCCTCCATCATTCCAAAGGAGGGGGATCGAATTCACATCACCTCGTTACTGTCCTTGACCACATACTACATCTTGGCCCCCAGGGAGTTTAATGCCACTGACCTTATTATCCGATACATCGAGCACCTCACCACTATTAGGGATCCGGGTCATAGGCGTCACCCAAATCTAGCTTTAGGTCATATCATTGCATATGCCTTAGAAACTAAATATAACCTACAGTATCCAGTCCCTTCAAATGTCCCTCCTACCTTCTTCACAAACAACTCATTCCATGTCCTACACAGCACCCGACTACATCCGGAGCTCGCCCCGGATGTTGAGGAGGAAGAGGAAGAGGCTATTCCAGTTCCTGCTGCACCCGATGCACCTGCTCCCCTTTGCATCGCTTCTCCTTTTGACCATATGGTGCAGCGCTTCGATCAGTGGGAGGCCAGATTCGACTCCTATGTTGCTGCGTAGGAGCAGCGGCACGCTGAGGACCAGCAGCGCTTCACTGACTATGCTGCTCAGCAGCAATAGCAGCATGACTAGGACATTGCCTGAATAGGAGCCCACTTTACAGCCATTCACAGTTACTTCAACCCACCACCGCCACCTCCTCCTTCCGATCAGAATCCGCCTCCGTTTTAGTGTTATGTTTGTAGCTGTTTTTCTTTTCTGTTTGTACTGATGTTTCAGTGTTTCTGTTTACCCTCCTCCTTTTTTGTGATGTCAAAAGGGGGAGTCAGTTATATTAGTTTATGTTCTTGTTATATTTTAGTAGTTGTGTTTCCTGTTTTCTTTGGTTGTTAAATAAAAATGAAAAAAATTATTTTTTGATCTCCTAGTTATTTTGTTTTTTCAAAATACTGCACAAATGTTTGCCATCATCAAAAAGGGGGAGATTTTTGCAAATCTAGTTTTGATGATGACAAACATGTATTCATTGTGTTTTGCTTGGCTAACCCGTTTCAGGCACAAAAGATCACGAGCAACTCAAGCCAACTCAAGATCGAGTTCAAGTGTGTCTAAGTGTACTATTTTCTTTTTCTTGAGTCAATTTTAATGTAACTGATCCCCTAGCTAACTAACCTTACACACACACACTTAGGGGGAGAGCTTGAGTGGATTAGAGTTTCTGTTCAAATTTTTGTTCAGATCGTCCTGGATGATATGCACATCATCCTGGACGATCCAGTAAAAATAGAAATCCTAATTAGGGCGACCAAATTAAGTGTGTCTGATTAAGCAGATCATCCTGGACGATCATTGGATCGTACGGGACGATATGCTCAAATCAAAAATTTTCAGCCGCCAGATCAAGTTAGGCAAGTTTTTATTTTAAGATATTTGGTCTGATCGTCCCGGACGATACGTGTATCATCCTGGACGATCCAGTGCAATCATGCCTAAATTAATCTGATAATTAAGCAAAGCAATCAATGGTTAATTGATACGATCACATCGTCCGGGATAATATTGATCGTCTAGGACATTTCAGCTGTACTACCCGAACTATGCTCAGGATGATTTGGGCACTTTTTGAACTAATCATACAAGACGATAACCGTATCGTCCTGGACGATCAAGTCATTTTTTGGTCGTCCAGCACAATTTGCTCTGGACGTCCCGAACTGTCTTCTGGACGATATTCCGCGATTTATACTAATCATCCCGGACGATCGCAGAATCGTACGGGACGATATGAACAACTTTTTCTACTGATCGTCCAGAAGAGCCAGATCGTCCAGGCTGAAATAGCTGATTTTGAACTGATCGTACAGGACGATCTATAGATCATCCTGGACGATCTTGGCCGACCAGTTGAGATTTAGGGCAAATTTTGAGCCCTCATATAAAAGATATTTTTCTTCCAACAAGAAAAATCTTTTGCCACTTTCCTTTCCAGAGAAACCCTAGAGAGAGAGAGAGTTTGTGAGAGAGAGAGGATCTTGTGAGGGGGAGTTCATGAGGGGTTCACGAAGGTTGCTCCAAGAAAGGATCAGAGTCTTCTTCTCCGCTCGTTGTCTTTCGTCGTGTTGGTGTTCTTTGAGAGAGGATCGTCGGCAAGAAGATCTGAGGTTCTCTGCCTTCTTCAGGAGGAAGCAAAAGGAGGTTGGGTTCTCTACCTCACCGTGTGGTTGAAAGGAGGTTCTTGTACAGGCTTCTCCGCCTTACTGTGGGAGCAAAAGGAGAGAGACTTTGAGTTAGTGCAATACCCGGAGGGGAGGCTCCGGGGAGTGGCCGTAGGTCAAGTTGACCGAACCACTATAAAATCCAGTGTGTTCATTCTGATTACTTTCTGCACTTTTATTTTTCTGTGATTAACTGCTTGGGTGAAATTGTGGTTGATCTTTTCGTTTGATTGTTTTATTTGTTTCCGCTGCAAATCATAGAAAAGATTTTCATTGTTGCTGTTAAATTTTTAAATAACCAATTCACCCCCCCCCCCTCTTGGTTAGCCTCGGGACTAGTTCATCAGGGCTTAACATCCCTATCGAACTTTTAATGATCACTCCTCTTAATTATCGTAGACTGATATTTGACTGAACTTTATTTTGACCCTTCAGGGCCATACAAAGTTCTCTCTTAAATCCGATTACGATATTCAAGACGGGATTTATAATTCTAAATTTGAACCCCATCGTGAAATTTTATCTCCACTTCTCGAGGTGGTATATTTTTTTCGATGGGATGTTCAATTTTAGAATTAGAACTCAACATCAATTTTTAAATTCCCTAAAGAAAATTAAATTTTCAAAACCCTCTTTCAAACACAAACAAAAAACTGGTGACCACGGTGGGAATCAAAGGAGAAAGGGTAAGAGACACTTTGGGATTCTGAAAAATAGTTCAGAAGTGCCCCAACCTAAGCTAAGTGTTGGGCTTTAAATTTTGGATTGAAAGAAGAATTTAGTTTGAGTTGAACATTTTATTTGAAATGTAAGATTATATTCGCGGAGGTTGGGATCTTGTGATTCAAAAAGAGATCTGCCCCAGATCCTAAATCTAAATTTGGACACTGGAATAAAGTAGTCCGAACTTAACTAATGCAGTATAAAACCTGGACTTACCCCGGCCTGGATTGGGGAGCCAGCTAATCACCTAGGCGATTAAAATCCATGAGTCCAGTCTTTTGATGCAAGAGTGGTAGGATATTTTTATTAAAGTTTTTTGAGTGTCGGGGCCGACATCTAGAGATTGTCCTAAGTGGCCCCTAGACTTATGTTGGGTGAAAGTGCTAAAATAAATATAATTAAAATTTTAGACACACTTTTTAATTGATTTATAATGCAATGCATGCTTATCGACTCGATTAAATTCTTAAAATGGAATTAAACAATTTTAAAAAGGCTTAAAAATAGATTTTATCCTAAAGAAGCACAGATCACCTTGGACAGAACTGCACCCTCATAGGCCAGGTGGTCTGCCAGAACCCGCAGGCAGGGAGGTGCCTAACAAAGAAAAGGATAATGCAGCAATTATGAAATGAGAACTTCCGGCGATCCCGAACTTACTTCTTAAAAGCGTTAGAGTTTCTATGTTATCCTAAATTTTTTATTAAAGTTTAAGTTGAAGAATTTTTAATACCCTCACGAGCCTCCGATCGAATCCAGGCTAAATCAAAAAGAATGACATGCAATCGCCAAAAAAACTTAGAAAAGAAGGCAACCCTATACGCAATCAAATCAAATCAAAACAAATTAAATAATTAAACTAATTAAATAAATGTCCAGAGGCAAATTACCTTACTTATTACAACTCAGATTTATAGAAATTAAAAAAGACCGGGTGCCACTGATAACAACCCAGATTCTAATCCTAATACAGACGTAAGTGACTTTGAGTGGAATACTCTTTGTCTTCAATTCCTCGATCTTCTCCTCTTCGAGCTCCTTGGATCCTTCATGGCTGGATACCCAAATGGAAAAGAGAACTCTTCCCTCGAGGGGGAGGTTACTCTTTTCACTTTGGGTAGTGAAGTGATCCAAATTTGGAATTCCAAATGGATAAGGACTATCCCCCGAAGGAGTATCCTTTTCTCTTTGGAATCTAACCTTTGGATCTATGCATCCCAACTTAAATGCAGACTTTCATAACTCAATACTCAAATAAATTACATAAATATAAGAATAAAAATTCTAAACTCTCCTGCAGGATTATCCTAAGCATTTAAATATTAAAATGCATACCAAGCAGTTATATATATGCACAAAAAAAGTAAACACACTTGGCCACACTCTTTTTATTTGAAGGATAAGCAGCTGAAGTACCTGTAACATTTATATTTATTATCTATTTAACCTCTTTTATTGCCCTGCACGAGCGTGGCCACCTGCAGAAAATTCAGTGAGTATTCAGATTGTTCCAAACCTAAGGGTAATCTAATCGCCCATCACATCAATTCATAGAGTGTATTAAAGAAAGTAAGCAAAAACATCAATCAATTTCAATCACAATATATAATGAAGACTTAGAAAATCCAGCACACAGCAGAAAAATAAACACCGGCCTAGCCTAGATCTAGAGTTGGTTGTCCTAGCAAATCATCTAAAGTGTGTGTAGAAGGTCGTGTGGTTGGGGTAGATCCTAAGCTGGGTAATTTGTTGAAGTTGTTTAAAGTTTGAGTTTGTTAAAGGTTGAAAGCAAACTTTATGTTTGAGTTTAAGTATTAACATATTAAATTTTGATTTGGATGTATTTTAATTATTAAATGATTACTACCTTTGTTGCTCACCGAGGCTGTGAAGTTTCTTTCACCTTCCTTGGGGCTAAGTTAATAGCCTCGTAGGCCTGGGTTGTCCAGTAGTAATCGGGGTTGATTAAGTTGATTTAATTTATTGGAAACTAAAGATTAATTAATATTAATTAAGTCGATTAATTATTGATTTTAAAAGTTAAATTATTTTATATTTTCCATCAATAAGTTCGTGGCGTTGTGCCACTAGGCTTGAGGAACCAGGCCTCCTTAGGACACTTAGACCCGCAGCCCGGAGTAGTCCATCCTAAAAACCTTGTTGATGTAGTTGAATTAAAGATTTTAATTTGGTTAGTTAATTAAAAAATAACTTAATTTTGATGTTTGACACCCCATTGAATCCATTCGTGACGTTGTGCCACCAGGCTCGAGGAACCAAGCCTCCTTAGGACACTTAGCCCCGAAGCCTTGAGTAGTCCATCCAATAAACTTCATATTTGGAGTGTTTGTTCTGTATTTAAACATTGGTTGAGTGTTTTATTAATCAAATTAAAGTTTTTTGAAATTTTAATGAATTATTGGATTTTTAGAATTTATTAGAATTATTTAATAATGTTAATTAAGGGGGCCAAAAGTTGACTTTTCAATTTAAAGCTCATTTTGTAAGTTTCAGATTTTTAATAAATATTAAACCTAATGATGAGTAGTTAGACTATTGGCACACTCAATTTGGAGTTTTCTTTAAAAAGTTATAATTTTTTGAAGTTTGGGCCTAAATTTGAACTACGGTTGACCAAAGAGTTGACTTTTTGATTTTGACCAGATTTTGGAGGTTTGATATTTTTAGAAAATACTAGATCTTAATTAGAGTTGAATGGCACTAAGTTTTTTTAATTTGGATTTTTTTATAATTAGTTATAAATTTTCAAAGTTTTCCTACTTATTAAAATTTTAAAAATTGCTTAATTAGGGAGGTTTTGATCACTTTGATCCAAACTCATCCCAAATTGCATAGAATCACTCCCAAAGGTTAGAGATGACCCATGGGAGTGCTTACAAGTGTTTGGAAATTATTTGAGATTTTTAGTGATTTTTAATTAATTTATTTATTTAATTGTTAATTTTTATTAAAAGTTATATCAAAGTTGAATTAGAAATCTAGTCAAAGGTTTTTTATTTTTATTAGGTAGAGGGCTAAACTCTTGTCAGTTTAAAATGTTATTTAGATCTTTTGGATTAAATTTAGATTTATTATATTTTTTGAATTTTCTGGGTCCTTAAAAGGGCTGAAACTTTGGATAATTAATTTTCTAACCTAATGACCTCTAAATTTAATGAAATTTGAACCTAAGGTACATGGTGTCACTAAGTTTGCTATGTACAATTTTCAACCCTATTGGGAGTGTGTATAATCTACTAGGAATTTTTTAAGTTTTCTAGACATTTCCTTAATTATTTTCCCTATGTGTCTCTACATTCAAATAGGCTTGAAATTTGGTGTGGCTAACCCTGACACATATGCAATCACACCACAAAAATTATGTAGCCTAATTCTACAGAAAAATATAGTTATGAATTTTCAAAGTTTTGGGTCCAAAATGAACCCATTACCTTAAAAATTAACATCACAAAAAACTACAAAGCATCTGACCCTAGAAAAATCACAAAACATGTCTAAGATGCTCAAGAACATTCCACCATCCCTGGATTGCAAGAAAATTGAGAAAAATTAAAATAAAAAAACTGTAATTTTCTCACAATTTAGAACTCAAAACAACTTAATTTTAATTTTAATAAATAGTACAATAAATTATCTTTCCAACAAGTCTAAAAACGTCCAATTTGGTAAAAAATTTATTTTTTTATGAATTTTGGAAGTTTCTGGGTATTTTTTAAATTTATTTTAATCCAATTTCGATCAAATCGGCCATCAGCGCATGATATGGCAACACGTGGAAGGCGGAGGACCGTGCTCATTCCATGGGGGAAGACCGCGTAGTCTGGCTTGATCCAGACCAACCGATCTTTGATCGGATGGTCCAGATCTGCCGAAATTCTGTAGTTCATTTTGAATGTAAACTTCAAACACTCATATCTCCCAAGATACTCAATGAAATCTAATAAAATTTGAAACATAGCTTGGGGGCAACATGAACTTTCATAACCTGGAGTTTGGGGACTCCATGCAATGAAAATTTTGCACAGTTTCAAATTAAAATTTAAACTTAAAATGAGCATAACTTACAATGCAACCGTCAGATTTTTAAGATCTTGGGCTCGTTGGAAAGCTACAGTGATTCTCTACATCTTCGATGAAGGCACTAGGAGTTGGATCTAATTGAATCAAAAGTTGTGTTGAAAAGTCATCTTTCTCTCTCTATAATGCTCTCTCCTCACTAAAATAGTGATTTAAGGCTTGGAAATGGTGGGAAGAAGCTTGGGAAAGCCTTAGAAATTGTTGGAGAAGATGCGAAAGGGTTTTGGAAGGTTGGAGGCTGGAGGAGAGTTGAGGGAGAGTGAATAATGAAGAATCTCTCTTAGGTTAGGTTTCTCCCACCTTAACCCTTGGATTTTTAATCGGATGGTCTTGATTTGTTTGGAGGGAGTTTGGATGCATGAAAAGTGTCCCCTAAGCTACCCAAAGCTAGGGAATAGGGTTGGTGGTGAGTGTGACCTCTTTTGGTCCATGGGAAAAAGGAACCACACCTTTTCCCCCATTTGGATGAACCAATGCTTGGCTTGGTTTAGGGGTTGGCTTAGGGCCTCTTAAGAAAAGAAAATGGTCTATTTTCTAGCAGGTTTGAGCAGGTTTTGGATTGAGATAAAGATTTTCTAAGGTGTCATGGTGATGTGGCCATGATTTGGCTCTTTCTCATGGGTTTAAAGGGGCTTGGAGAGGGTTTAAAGGGGCCTCTTAATATGCAATTGATTGATCCTAAATCTGAGGTCATTAGGCTGGGTTCCAAAGGATTTGAAATTCTCCTAGAAAGGGTTTAAGGACTTTAGTCCTTAGCCCTTGGATTTGGTTTAAATGACTTATATGTGTCATTAACAATCAAAAAGATGATGGTTAATAATTGGATAGGATTGGAGGGTGATTGAATGTTGATCAAGGGGTTGACTGGGATTAGGGTGAAGCTTGAACTTGGAGGGTGGATTTTGGATTTGAATAGGACTAGATTAGATCCTAAATGGGACCTGTATGATTGAGTGGTGGACATCCCTCAATCATTAGGTCACCATAGGAAGACCTAGGTAGGTCTTAGTGACCTCATACAAAAATGAGGTCCCTTTCTCCTTTGAGAAAAGGATACTCCTTCAGGGGATAGTCCTTATCCAATCAAAGATGGGAATGATTCCATATAGTTTGGGATGAGTTATGATCAAAATGATCAAAGCCTTCCTAATTAAGCAATTTTAAAAATTCAATAATTAAGAGAACTTTGAAAATTCATAACTAATTACAGAAAAAACAAATTGAACAAACTTAGTGTCATTCAACCCCAATTATGGTATAGTATTTTCTAAAAAAGTCAAACCTCTAAAATCTGGTCAAAGTCAAAAAAGTCAACCTTTCGGTCAACCGTAGTTCAAATCTAAGCCGAAACTTCAAAAAATCATAACATTTCATAAAAAACTCTAAATTGAGTGTGCTAATAGTCTAACAACTCATCATAAGGTCTAATATTTATTAAAAATCTGAAACTTATAAAACTAACTTTAATTTAAAAAGTCAGCTTTTGGCCAATTTAATTAACATAATTAAATAATTCTAATAAATTCTAAAAATCTAATAATTCATTAAAATTTTAGAAAACTTTAATTTGACTAATAAAATACTCAAGCAACACTTAAATACATAACAACCACTCCAAAGATTAAGTTTATTGGATGGACTACTCCAGGCTGTGAGGCTAAGTGTCCTGAGGAGGCCTGGTTCCTCGAGCCCGGTGGCACAATGCCATGAATTGATTCAATAGAGTGTTAAACATCAAAACTAAATTACTTTTAATTACTTAACCAAATTAAAATCCTTAACTCAATTACATCAACAAGGTTTTTAGGATGGACTACTCTAGGCTGCAGGGCTTCATGTCATAAGGAGGACTAGTTCCTCGAGCCTAATGGCACAATGCCACGAACCTATGGATGGAAAATATAAACTAATTTAACTTTTAAAATTAGTAATTAATTGACTTAATTAATATTAATTGATATTTAATTTCCAATAATTTAAATCAACTTAATCAACCCCGATTGCTACTGGGTAACCGAGGCCTACGAGGCTATTAATTTAGCCTCAAGGAAGGTGAAATAAACTTAACGGCTTCGGTGAGCAACAAAGGTAGCAATCATTTAATAATTAAAATGCATTTAAATTAAGCCTTAACAAATTAATACTTAAATTCAAACATAAAGTTCTCCTTTAGCCTTTAATAAACTCAAACATTAAACAACTTTAACAAATTACCAAACTTAGGATCTACCCCAGCCACACGACCTTCCACACACACTTTAGATGGTTTGCTAGGATAACTGACTCTAGATCTAGGCTAGGCCGGTGTTTACTTTTCTGCTGTGTGCAGGGTTTTACGAGTTTTCATTGCATGTTGTGATTGAAATTGATTGATGTGTTTGTTTACTTTTTTTTACACTCTGAGAAATGATGTGATGGGCGATAGTATACTCTTAGGATAGGAACGATCTGGATGCTCACTGAATTTTCTGCAGGTGGCCACGCTCATGTAGGGAAATAAAGAGGGCTAAATAAATAATAAATGTGAATGCTACATGTGCTTAGCCACCAAATAAAAAGAGCGTTGCCAAGGGTGTTTACTTTTTTTGCGCACATATATAACTGCTTGGGATGTGTTTTAATATTCAAATGCTTAGGATAACCCTACAGGAGAGTCTAGCATTTTTATTTTCATATTTATGTAATTTATTTGAGTATTGAGTTGTGAAAGTAGCACTTTGAGTTTGGGATACATAGATCCAAAGATTGGATTCCAAAGAGGGAAGGATACCCCTTTGGGGGATAGTCCTAATCCATCTGGAACTCCAAATTTAGATCACTTTACTACCCAAAGTGGAAAGAGTAACCCTCCCCTCATGGGAAGAGTTCCCTTTTCCATTTGGGTATCAAATCGTGAAGGATCCAAGGAGCTTGAAGGGGAGAAGATCGAGGATTTGAAGACAAAGAGTATCTCACTCAAAGTCACTTGTGTCTATATTGGATTAGAATCCGGGTTATTGTTAGTGGTGCTCGGCAACTTTTAATTTCTGTAAATCTAGGTTGTAATAAGCAAGATAATTTACCTATGGATATTTACTTAGTTAATTTAATTATTTAATATATTTTGATTTAATTTGATTGCGTATAAGCTTGCCTATTTTTCTAGTTTTTTTGTGGTTGCATGTCACTTTTGTTTTAGCCTGGATACGCGGAGGCTCCTAAGAAAATGAAAAATTTTTTTACTTAAACTCTAATAAAATTTTTAAGATAACATAGAAACTCTAACGCTCTTAAGAAGTAAGCCCGGGCCCGTCAAGAGTTTTCATTTCATGATTAATACATTATTCTTTTCATTTGTCAGGCACCTCCCCGCCTGCGGGTTCTGGCAGACCACCTGACCTAGGAGCGTGCAGTTCTGTCCAAGGGGATCTGTACACTCTAGGATAAAAATTATTTTTAAAGCCTTTTTAAAACTGCTTCATTCCAATTTTGTGTATTTAATAGAGTCGATCAGCATGCATTGCATTAAAAACTAATTTAAAAGTGAGTCTAAATTTAATTACATTTTTATTTTTAGTATTTTCACCCAATATAAGTCAAGGGGCTACTTAAGATAATCTCTAGATGTTGGCCTCAATTCCTAAAACCCTTAATTATAATGTCCATACCACTCTTTCATAAAATGACTTTACTCATATATTTTAATCGCCTAGGTGGTTAGCTGGCTCCCTAATCCAGGCCGGCGTAAGTCCAGGTTTTGCACTACATTAGTTAGGCACGGACTACTATGTTCCAGTGTCCAAATTTAGATCTAGGATTTGGGGCAGACTTTGAGTTATAATACCCCAACCTCCAGGAATATAATCCCAAATTTCTAATAAAATGCTCAACTCAAATTAAACCCTCTTTCAATCCAAAATTTAAAGCTCAATACTTAGCTTAGGTCGGGACACTTATGAACTGTTTCAAAATCCCAAAGTGTCTTCTACCCTTCCTCCTTTGACCCCAAAATAACTGCTCAAACTTGATCCACTCCCTATTTGAGTTCCAAACTCACCTCCTTGGTATCACTCCTAGAAAATCTCTTAATAAAATTTCTGTCATTATTTTAATCAAAAGTTTTGGTAGGAGACTCTGGTCTCCCACGATGTAATTAACTATGACGGCTTGCACTCGTAGGAGAATTAAAACCCACAACCGCTTTTCAAAATTGATTTTTAAAACTTAATTATTCCTCTTTAGGGAAGTTAAATTTCTAATGATCTTATCATTATGTTAGAACGATTATTTGTAAATGATATCTTCTCCCTTCGTGGAGATATATCTTTTGTTAAAATGAATTCAAATATGAAATTAATTATTGCCCCTCTTGATTATCGTTGGTTGAAATTTGACTAAACTTTATTTTAACCTTTCGGGGCCATACAAAGTTCTCTCTTAAATCTGGTTACATTATTCAAGATGGAATTGATAATTCTAAATTTGAACCCCGTCCTAAAATTTTATTTCCACCTCTTGAGGTGGTATACTTTTTTTTAATGGGATGTTCAATTTTAGAATTAAAAATTTCAAAATCAATTTTTAAATTTCCCAAACAAAACTAATCTTTTCAAAACTCGCTTTCAACTCTCAACAAAGAATGGCGACCATGGTGGGACTAAGTTTCTCTCTCCATCTTTAATCACAGTATAAATTTTGTTTCATCGGTAGTCTTAACTTCCCTTCTTCTATTGGTCCCTCTGCCCATTTCTCCCTTGGGTAAGTGTGGCTAACATCAAAAAGAAAAGACTTATCAAAAAGGGAGGTGAGTGAGGAAACATGTCTAAGTCGGGCTTTGACATTTTACCTCTAAGGGAATTGGTAGAGCAAAAGAGTCAAGCAAGATCCTTTAAAATCTTCCTATAAATGTTGAAAACTTTTATAATCAAATAAATTTCAAGTATGTTGAGTTTCATAATCTACGGAAGACCCTTCGATCTCAAAATCAACTTCAATTTTTTTTTAGCAAAATCTGGGCTTTGGCATTTACCCCCAAGTCAATTGGCAGGATGAAAGAGTCAAGCTCAATTCTCTAGATATTCTTATCAATTTTGTGAACCTTCATGTTGGGTGAAAACTCAACATCTTGAGTTTCAAAATTTGAAAAAAATCTATTAATTTTAAGATTCAAATTCTATTTCAAAATCAACTGATTCAAATTACATTTTCTTAATTCTTAGAAATCAAACATACTCAAATGACTGGAAAACTTACTTTCTAATTGCACAGCAGCATAACTGTAGAAGAGACTATTTGTCTAGAGTCAAAAGAAAATAATTAAGGCTACAAAGATTATTGAGTTGGAAGCCTCAAAGCAAGTCAAATTTGGGGCCAATAGAGAGTTCATTGTTTCGCTTCCACCCTTTTCCTGCTACTTAAGGAAGGGAGGTTATGAGAATGATAGCGTGATCTCCATCATACTCTTTTGACTATTGCACAAAAAAGATCTTATAAATCAGAAATGAGCAATCACCAGCAATAGACCATAGGCCCCCAGTTGAGGGTTATCACCCATCCACTCTACCAGATGATGTTAGGTCATGTTAGTGCTCCACTACATCTATAGAGGAGGAGGTATAGAAACTGCCCGGGGTGCCACTCTCATAATTGCTAGGTTACTAGTAATTAGGGGGGAAATAATGATGGATTTGAGATCTTATTAAATAGTGACACCATCTGAATTTAACTTCTAAAGGGGGGCCTACTGTGATAGATCTTTAGATTAAAATGATGCAGCATTAACTAGGGATAGTGCATACCCCACAATAGTTTCTTCCTCCTACGAGATTGTAGAAATATAATTCTACACTAATAGGGTCTTGCCACCAAGAATTGCAACTTTTAAAAAATATATACCACTTCTCAAGTGTGCTAGGTCCCAATTTTCAAGATAGTTGATTTGCCATTTTTCTAGAAAAATTGATCTCTGCTTTGAACCAAAAATAGGAGAGAGTTGTAGTTGACTCCACCGGGTACTTAAAGGCCCCTCCCTCCCACCGCTTCTGTGGGTTGATTTGATTTTTGAATTAAAATCTATGTCAAATTTAAGTTGGTTTTTGAAATAAAAATCTTCTCCATCTTCTCAAAAATTTTTTTTATCTTAATAAACATCTCTTGCAAGCTTTAAATCTATTCAATGATTTTTCAAGTCAAGTTGATACTCTTATCAAAATATTGGGTCCACCTCAAGGATTATTTTTCCGTGTATAAGAGAATAAGTCTTCTTCTCTTATACATGAGATATAATCCTAGTTTTCAAAAAACAGAGCAATCATTTTTAAGGTTTTTAAAGGAGATGAAGCCTCTTATTAAAAAAAAATCAAAAGATGCGCAAAATACGCCAAAACTCAACAAAAATAAATTAAAAGATGCACAAAGTATGTCACAAAAAAATAAGGAAAGAGGCTTCCCTTCTTTTAATCCTTAAATCTCAAAGAGCCCGATCACCTTTAATACTTTGACTTTGAAAAATCTTGAATCTAGATTTATTATCATGCATGGACAGTTTATCAGATACAAAAGAGTTATGCAAGAGAATTGAAAAGATTAAATTTCTCTCCCCAACTTAAACCTTTTGAAATTGATTTTAAATTAAAAAATTTTATAAGGGAGAACCCCAATTCAGTTTCTATGAAAATTGATCTGGGTCGACAGGATCCAAACCCTTAGCCCTTTTTGGGTTTGTTGGAGTCACTCTACTTCTCACTGTATGTGTGAATTTGTTCCCACTTGTCATTCTGACAGGGTCCAAATAGTTAAGTGAAAATTTTTTTAATAAAAAAGAATGAATCTTCTACTTATGATAGAAATCCAAATCTCATTCTTAAGAGATATATGTGAGTCCTTACACATGGGTATCATTTCCTTTAAAATCCACTTTGTAAAATCACACCCTATGCTAGGTCCAGGATTGTTCTCATATAGAGGTGTGTTTTACATTACTGGAAATTACCTTTCAAAATTGAGTCACAATTGAGTAGTGTGCCTGACTCCGATTAGAGCAGCTCAAGGGCCTCGAAGAAAGTTGTTTTCAAGCTCAAGAAAATTTGAAATTATATAAGTTGCGAATGATTCAAGCTCATAATAAATTGTGTCACGTAAGGACTTTCCAAGTAGGAGACTTGGCCGTAGTCCTTTGGAGACCAATTTTAGTCTGCCATAAGATCGAGGAAAACTTTGAATCAATGTTGACTAGATCGTTCACCTTAGAGATGATCTATGAGGGAGGTTCATGTCAATTGATCAATTCTGAAGGATGCCACTTGATGTTTTTAGCATTGGGGTGGCTCTTCAACAAGTTCCATGCCTGTTGAGCATTAAATTAAGCATCAAAATTGCCCATCCAAATAAAAAAATATCAATCACATCAACTTCCGTTCTCCTTTCCCTAAGGTTAGGATTCTTCCCTTCCTTAGGATTAGACTCGCTAGTAGTGGAGTACGCCCATCGTGACACCATCCGAACTTCCTCCCAGCTTCAATCATCGTGGTGGGCATATCTTGACCCCAACACATGATCTTTGACCCTCTATAGTGGGCATATTTTGACCCCACTATATGGTCATCCAGTCGGTCCTCTGTCGTGGGCATGTTTAACCCCATTATACGACCATCTAGCTTCGATCATTATGGTGGGCATATCTTGACCCCATCACATGATCTTTGACCTTCTATGGTGGGGATATTTTGACCCCACCATATGGTCATCCAGTTGGTCCTCTGTGGTGGGCATATCTTGACCCCATCATACGACCATCCAGCTTCGATCATTGTGGTGGGAATATCTTTATCCCATCACATGATCTTCGACCCACTATGGTGGGCATATTTTGAGCCCATCATATGGTCATCCAGTCGGTCCTCTGTGGTGGGCATGCTTAACCCCATCATACGACCATCCAGCTTCGTTCATTGTGGTGGGCATATCTTGACCCCATCATATGATCTTCGACCCTCTATGGTGGAGATATTTTGACCCCACCATATGGTCATCTAGTCGGTCCTCTGTGGTGGGTTTATCTTGACCCCATCATACAACCATCCAGCTTCGATCGTTGTGGTGGGCATATCTTGACCCCATCACATGATCTTCGACCCTCTATGGTGGGCATATTTTGATCCCACCATATGGTCATCCAGTTGATTCTCTGTGGTGGGCATATCTTGACCCCATCACATGATCTTCGACCCTCTATGGTGGACATATTTTGACTCCACCATATGGTCATTCAGCTGGTCCTCTGTGATGGGCATATCTTGACCCCATCATACGACCATCCTGCTTCAATCATTATGGTGGGCATATCTTAACCCCATCACATGATCTTTGACCATCTATGATGGGCATATTTTAACCCTGCCATATACGACCATCCAGCTTTGATCATTATGGTGGGTATATCTTGACCCCACCACATAATCTTTGACCCTTTATAGTGGGTATATTTTGACTATATGGTCATCAAGTTGGTCCTCTATGGTGGGCATGTTTGACCCCATCATACGACCATCCAGTTTTGATCATTGTGGTGGGCATATCTTGACCCCATCACATGATCTTCAACCCTCTATGGTGGGCATGTTTTGACCCCACCATATGGTCATCCAGTCGGTCCTCTATGACAGGCCTATCTTGACCCCATTATAAGATCAATCAACCCACTTTTTCTTAAGGCTAGGTATTCCCCTTCCTTAGGATTAGGATCAGTAGTGGTGGATAACGCCCTTTGCGGCACCATCCTAGTTCTACCTATCAGTCTCTTCCTTTAGGTAAGGTTCTACCTTTCCTTAGGATTAGGATCCCTAGTGGTGGATAACGCCCTTTATGGCACCACCCTAGTTCTACCTTTTACCTTTCTTTTCCTTTAGGTTAGGTGCTGCCTTTCCTTAGGATTAGAATCATCAGTAGTGGATAACGCCCTTTGTGGCACCACTCTAGTTCTACCTCCTACATAATTATCTAGGGTTAGATCTCTTATTCCCTTAGAATCAAAGTCTCAAACTTTACCCTTCCATTCGGTCAACGCCAATATATGTATTAGAACTTCGTTCTACTACACATATTGGGGGTCAATTTATTGACCTCATTTTTGTATGAGGTCACTAGGACCCACTTGGGTTTCATTTAGTAACCTAATGATGGGGAGGTGTCCACACCTCAGTCATAAAGGTCCTAATAAAGACCCAATTCAATCCCAATCAAACCCGGCTCTACCCTTCAACTCAATCTTTAATCCAACCTTTAATCAACATTCAGTCAAATTCTAAATCATATCCAATTAATTTCAATATTTTATTTGATTTCCATTGATATGAATGGTTCAAGCTCAATCATTTAACTCTTAAATCTAACCCAAATCCAACATTCCAAGTCAAACCGTTAAAGTTGAGGACCCAGGTCCTGAAACCCTTTTTGGGTAAACTTTCTGCCACCTAGAAACCCCATCAAATGACCTCTGATCCATGATCTATCTATTGCATATTGATTATACATATCTTTAGGGTCTACCCTCCAAATTTGAGCTCAATCTGACACTTCTAACCCTACAAACTAAATTGAAACTTGAAGACTGCAAACCTTCATATATTTACAGCCTATGCCACTGGACTTGCCATCTGGTGAAATTTGACCTTGGGATGCCTTCCAAACCTTTCAAACACATCCATGACCTTTGTTATGACTTTTTGATCAATAAACTATACTTTGCTGGACCCAATTTGACCCAGTGTTGACTAGGGGTCAAAATGACTAAAATGCCCTTTATAGGGGTTTTGGTCTTTCCCCAAAGTTCAACATGACTTTCCCATATCAACATTCATAACCTATCCCAATGGATCCTAAATATCATTAGTAACACATTGGACCCAAACTCAAGTCTTGGTTTGACCTGGTTAACCAACTCAACCAAGGTTGACCAAAAATGCCCCTTAAATTTCAAATGTCAATTTCAATCCAAATGACCTTACAAACGCATGTCACCATCTCCATTGATATTAAAACACTCATTTGAACCTTTTGACCCAAAGTCAACCCATGGTTTGACCAGGTTAACCAAGTCAACCATGGTTGACCAAATCAACCCTTTAACTCAACACTTATCAAGTTCAACCAGTCAAGCTATTTTAAACTAATTTAGCCCATCAAAATCATTCAATTGGACACCCTTAACATTTCTAAAATTTATCCAAGTCAAGCTCCCCTTGAGTTGACTTAGTCAACCCTTTTGGAAGGGTCAAACCCCTCTCCAATCTCATGCATTTCTTCAAAACTTCAAAGACTTGACTCCAAATCCCTTGAGATGATTTCCTACAAGACCCTTAACCCTCTTAAAGCTTAGCCCAATCATCATTGACTAGTCAATGGGTCAATAAGTCAAAAAAAGACCCTTTCAAGCCTATAAAAAGAGGCCAAATCATGGCCACATCACCAAGCTGTTACAAATCTAGTTTTGATGATGACAAACATGTTTCCAGTGTGTTTTGCTTGGCTAACCCGTTTCAGGCACAAAAGATCACGAGCCACTCAAGCTAACTCAAGATCGGGTCAAAGTGTGTCCAATGTACTATTTTTCTTTTTCTTGAGTCAATTGTAATGTAACTGATCCTCCAACTAAGTAACCTTGCACACACACACTCAGGGGGAGAGCTTGAGTGAATTAGAGTTTATGTTTATTTTTTGTTCAGATCATCCTGGATGATGTTCACATCGTCCTAGATGATCAGGTAAAAATAGAAATCCTAATTAGGGCGATTAAGTTAAGAGGATCTGATTAAGCAGATCATCCTGGATGATCTTTGGATCGTATAGGACGATATGCTCAAATCAGAAATTCTCAGCCAGCAGATCAAGTTAGGCAAGTTTTTATTTTAAGTTATTTGGTCTGATCGTCCCGGACGATACGTGTATCATCCTGGACGATTCAGTACAATCATGCCTAATTTAATATGGTAATTAAGAAAAGTAATTTATTTTTGATTGATACGATCATATCGTCCTGGACGATCGCAGGATCGTCCCAGACGATCATGATCGTCTAGTGCATTTCAGCTGTACGATCTGAACTGTGTATAGGACAATTTTGGGCACTTTTTGAACTAATCGTACAGGACCATATCCTGATTGACCTGGACGATCAAGTTATTTTTTGGTCGTCCAGCACAAGTTTCTCTGGACGATCCGAACTATCTTCTGGACGATATTCCTCGATTTACACTAATCGTCCCAAACGATCGCAGGATCGTACGGGACGATATGAATAATTTTTTCTACTGATCATCCAGAAGAGCCAGATCGTCCAGGCTGAAACAGCTGATTTTGAACTGATCGTACAGGACAATCTATAGATCGTCCTAGACAATCTTGGCCGACCAGTTGAGATTTAGGGCAAATTTTAAGCCCTCCTATAAAAGATATTTTTCTTCAAACAAAAAAAATTATTTGCCACTTTCCTTCCCAGAGAAACCCTAGAGAGAGAGAGAGGATCTTGTGAGGGGGAGTTAGTGAGGGATTCACTAAGGTTGCTCCAAGAACGGATCAGAGTCGTCTTCTCCGCTCGTCGTCTTTTCTCTAGTTGGTGTTCGTTGTGGGAGGATCATTCGCATGAAGATCCGGGGTTCTCTGCCGGCTTCAGGTGGAAGTAAAAGGAGGTCGGGTTCTCTGCCTCACCGTGTGGAGAAAAGGAGGTTTTGTACAGGCTTCTCCACCTTGCTGTGGGAGAAAAAGGAGAGACACTTTTTGTTTAGTGCAATACCCGGAGGGGAGGCTCCGGGGAGTGGACGTAGGTCAAGTTGACCGAACCACTATAAAATCTGGTTTGCTTTTCTGATTCTGTTCTACACTTTACTTTTCTGATATTAACTGCGTGGGTGAATATCTGTGATTGATCTTTTCATTCTTGTTTACTTATTTCGCTGTAAAGTATCAAAAAGATTTTTCTATTCCTCGTGAAATTCTTAAATAACCAATTCACCCCCCCTCTTAGTTAGCCTCGGGACTAGTTCACTAGGGCTTAACATCCCTATCGAACTTTCAAGTGGTATGAGAGCGGGATTCAAAATTTAGGTTAAAAAACTTTTGAATTTGATCCATGGCTAACTATAATAATCGTAATACTGCTGAAGGTTATTCTATTACAAGACCACCGTTGTTTGATAATATTCCTTTTGATTTTTGGAAAACACGTATGTCTACTTTTCTTCAATCGATTGACTATCGCATGTGGATGTTAGTTAAGGATGGATATGAACCACCTTTTAGATTGATTAACAATGTGAAAACTGAACTCCCGTTTACATATTGGACTTTTGATTATCGTGATTTAGCACAGTTAAATGCAAAATGTTTGAACTGTTTCTTTTATGCTTTAAAATCTAAAGACTATATGCGTGTTTCTACTTGTACAACGGGCAAAGAAATCTGGGATAGATTGTGTATAACATATGAAGGTACAACTAAAGTCAAACAGTCTAGGTTAAACATCTTGTTACATGATTATGAACTTTTTTGCATAAAACCTAGTGAGACGATTTCAGAAATGTACACAAGGTTCACTCAAATCGTTACCTCTTTGCATGCTCGAGGAAGAGAACTAACTAATTACGAAAGAGTGAACAAAATTCTTAGATGTTTGCCTGCTTCTTATGATGCTAAGATTACTGCGATCACGGAATCTAAAGATTTAAATACTTACTCTATTGACAGCTTACTTAGATCACTCATTGCTTACGAGCAAGGGGTGAACCAAAGATAACTTGATGCAGGTGAATGAAAGAAGGAGAAGACAGTGGCGCTAAAGGCCAAAGATTCAGATGCTAGCACTTCCAAGTCTGATAGCGATGATGTTGCCTTAATCACAAGGCAATTCAAGAGCTTTCTAAGGAAGAAGAATAAGAATTTTCAAAAGTGGAACAAAGGTAAGACCAGTAGAAACTTTAAGGGTTCATCTGAATCTGTTTATTTTGAATGCAGGAAGCCTGGACACATAAAGGTGGATTATCCTACACTCAAGGCTCACCCAAGCAAGATGAAGGGTGAGGAGAAACCAAAGTTCAGAAAGGACAAGAAGCGGATTCAGAAGGCGTTCTGGGCAGACTCTGCATCCGACTCTTCTGAGACTGAAGCTGAAAAGGAGGAAACAAATTTATGTCTGATGGCTGATGATCACCCTGGTCAGTCGGACCAGGAAGAGATATGTGAGCTTACTTACGATCAATTATTTGAAGTATCTGAAAAAATTCATGCATCATATAGGAAGCTTAAGAAAACCCATGCTAACTTGAAACTAGATTATCTGACTTTGCAAAAAGAGCATGTTGTGTTGATTAAGGATCATTCCACTATTTATAGCAATCACATGTCTTTACTAGATGAGTTTGATGAACTGAATAGAAAGCATTCTGATTTAATTATTGAGCATGATGCATTAAAAACATCGCATGTTGAATTAGAAGCTGCCTTTAAGAAATTGAATGATATGTCATGTGAATTAGAAAGTAATGAAAGTGCAAGAACTTTTGAGATTACTAGTCTTAATAAGGAGAATAAATTTTTAAGAGTGAAAATTGTTGCTCTTGAAAAGAACAAAAAAACACCTACTTTTGAACGGTTTTATGCACCGCCGCCTTTTGAAAAATCTGTTGCAAGTTCATCAAAGTATGTTTCATACACTTCTAGGAAGAGGCACTATCATTCACGATGTTTAGTTAATCCTTTTCCTGGTGTTAGATATTTTTCATGTGGCATGTTAGGACACATTTCCCACACCTGCACTGTTCACCGTAGTACACATTGGGTGTGGAGACCCAAACTGCCTGTTTCACAGTACAGCACGCATGCATTACATTCTTCTTTTCATAAGAAGGAACCCAAACCTGTTTGGGTTCCTAAGACTGATGTTTGATATTTTTATAGGGGTGCTCTCACACAAGACCTCGTGAGAGCATGTGGTACCTGGACAGCGGATGTTCTAGACACATGACTGGAGATGCAAATCAGTTCATTTCATTTGAGGCCAGAGCTGGAGGCAAGGTTACACTTGGAGATAACACCACCAGGAAGGTGGTAGGCACAGGTATAATTGGTGATTCAAAGAATTTTATGATTGATAATGTTTTTCTTGTATATGGACTGAAACACAACTTGCTGAGCATCAGTCAACTTTGTGACAAGGGATACAGCATCAAATTCCTGCCCACTGGCTGTATTTTAAGCTTAAATGATGAAGTTGTTTTGCAGGGGCAAAGGATCAACAACGTCTACAAGCTGGAAGTAAGTTGCATTAAATCTGATAATTCAATTTGCTTAAAAACTGCTGCTGATGAGTCTTGGTTATGGCATAGGAGATTGTGTCATGCCAGTATGAAAACCCTTAGGAGAGTCACCCAAAAGGACTTAGTTAGAGGTGTGCCTAAGCTTAAGTTTACTAAGGATCGCCTGTGTGATGCCTGTCAGTTGGGGAAGCAAGTCCAGTCCTCTTTTCACTCTGTTAAGGACATTAGCACCTCTAGACCTTTAGAAGTTCTTCACATGGACCTCTTTGGACCCATTAGCACTGCCAGCTTAGGGGGGAGAGTCTATGGGTTTGTGATTGTAGATGATTATTTGAGGTTCACTTGGGTTAAATTTTTGTCACATAAATCTGAGTCATTTGATGAGTTTAGATCTTTCTCTACTTGGATTCAGAAGAAGTTAGGATGTGAGATTATTACCATCCATAGTGATCACGGAGGGGAGTTTGAAAATAAAAGATTTGGAAGTTTTTGTGAGGAGCAAGGGATTAGTCACAATTTTTTATCTCCTAGGACCCCTCAGCAGAACGGGGTAGCTGAAAGAAAGAACATGATCTTAGTGGAAGCCACTAGAGCCATGCTTGTCAAGTATTCACTTCCAAAATACTTTTAGGCTGAAGCGGTCAACACTGCTTGTTATGTGCTGAATAGCTTGAATGTGAGAGTCAAACTGAACAAGACACCTTATGAGATCATTAAGGGTAGAACTCCAAATCTGTCCCACCTCCATGTCTTTAGCTGTAAGGTTTTCATTCTGAACAACGGGAAGTCACCCTTAGGAAAATTTGACCCCAAATCTGATGAAGGAGTGTTCTTAGGATATTCAAGTGTGGGGAAATCCTTTAGGGTGTTCAATAAGAGGACTTTAGTAGTAGAAGAAACAACCCATGTAGTGTTTGATGAATCTGATCCTAAGGAGTCTAGATCTGAAGTAGAAGATGAAGAGATTGTTGAGGTTGCCCAAGGGGTTGGAAATACAAATCTGGAGGAAAGGGTAGAACCTCAAACCACATTGCCTAGAGATTGGAGATATTCTTCGAGTCATTCTAATGAACTGATCTTAGAGACCCTTCTGAAGGTGTTAGGACTAGTCATGGACTTAGAAAGGAAGTAAACCATTCTGCCTTTATCTCAATGACTGAACCCACCAACATCAATCAAGCCCTCTCGGATGAGTTTTGGATCTTAGCTATACAAGAAGAATTGAATCAGTTTGTAACGAATGATGTTTGAGAGCTAGTAGAAAGACCTAAAAATTAAAGTATTATAGGAACCAAGTGGGTCTTTAAGAATAAGATGAATGATTCTGGTGTGGTGGTGAGAAATAAGGCAAGATTGGTAGCTAAGGGGTATAATCAGATAGAAGGGATTGATTTTGATGAGACTTTTACCCCTGTAGCTAGATTGGAAGCCATTAGAGTGCTACTAGCCTTTGCCTGTTATAAGGGATTTAAGCTGTTTCAAATGGATGTCAAGAGTGCCTTTTTAAATGGGGTAATAAAAGAAGATATTTTTATAGAACAACCCCCAGGTTTTGAGAGTTCCCAATATCCAAATCATATTTATAAATTAAAAAAGGCCTTATATGGATTGAAACAGGCACCCAGAGCTTGGTATGAGAGGCTTAGCACATTCCTGTTAGAAAGAGAGTTTGTTAAGGGGAGCGTAGACACCAAGATTTTTCTGAGGAGAATAGGGGATGACTTACTCATTGTCTAGATCTATGTTGATGATATAATTTTTGGATCTTCTGATAAATATTTACGTGATGACTTTTCCAAAATAATGAGTAAGGAGTTTGAGATGAGTATGATGGGAGAATTGTCCTACTTTTTGGGGTTTAGCATAAGGCAAACGGATGATGGAACCTTTCTCAATCAATCTAAATACACTAAGGATATTTTGAAGAAATATGAAATGGACAAAGCCAAGCTAATCAATACTCCCATGACCTCATCAGTTCAGTTAGATAAGGATTCAAGTGAAAAATTTGTTGATCAGAAGAAGTATAGAGGAATAATAGGATCACTGCTTTACCTGACTGCTGCCGACCTGATATCATATTTTGTATCTGTCTTTGTGCTAGGTTTCAGGCTGATCCTAAAGAGTCCCACCTCACTGTTGTTAAGAGAATTCTAAGATATCTTTTAGGGACCCCAAACCTAGGAATCTGGTACCCTAGGAACAACACCTCTTTTGAGATCATTGGATATTCTGATTCTAACTTTGCGGGGTGTAGGGTGGATAGAAAGAGCACTTCTGGGACTTCTTAATTCATAGGACAGTCGTTAGTCTCCTGGTCCAGTAGAAAACAGAACTCAGTTGCACTTTTCACTGTTGAAGCTGAGTACATTGCCTTAGGGAGTTATGTGGCCCAAGTTCTTTGGTTAAAGCAACAAGTTTTGGATTTAGGTTTACCTGTTGGCACAATTTCTGTTCTGTGTGATAATACTAGTGCCATCTACATCTCTAAGAATCTAATCCAATATTCTAGGACCAAACACATTGATATAAGGCATCACTTCATTAGGGACCATGTTACTAAAGGGGACATTGAGCTACATCATGTAGCAACTGAAAATCAGCTGGCAGACATATTCACTAAACCACTGGCCTTTGACTCATTCAGTATTTTGAGAACTAGATTAGGGGTGATTGATATAAATGCCTGATTCTGATGATTGCTGATTTCTAATTGTTCTGATTGTTATTCTGTTTTCTGTTAGTTAGTTTTTGGTTTGCTTATTTGCTTTCAGTTGATTTTATTTCTTCTGCTGATTTCTATTTTAGCCTTGCTGTTAGTTTGATTTGAGCATTTACTTTGATGTGATTTTCTACCTACTTTTTATTCACTGATTCATATCTTGTACTTACTATTTTATGCTTTTCAAAATCTGATCACCGCTCACTACTTCTGATAATCTGAATTTCTGACAGGAAGTTTTACCGTGTTTTTATTTGGAAGCTGGTAAGCAGTGATTAATTCTACTGAATCTGTTAAAGGGAAGAAATATTGATGATTGTTTCTCTTCCTCTAACTCCTTTACTGGTGTATAGTTTCTTTTGGATAAAAATCCTCTTCAAAATTAAAATGTTAGTTTTTGAAATAGAGATTATTTTATCTTCCTACAGTAATCTACCTCATATCAATAGTGCTTTCAAAGTCTTGTGTCATTATTTTGATTTTCTAAACCAAGTGATTGCACTTATCATATGACGTCTGGCTTTTGTTTTGTGAATTACTCTTCAATATCATGGAAAGCATCTCATATATCTGGAAGGTAATTTCACAGCTGAGACTAGTTAACGTTTATGAAAAGAAGAAAGCTTACAAAAGATGTGCAGTGCGCCAAATCAATTAAAAAAGAGGCACAAAATGAGCCCAAAGCTGAAAAGATGTGAAATGTCGCCAACTAAAAGATACACAAAGTGTATCAAAAATAAAAAGATGCGCAAAGCGCCAAATAAATTGAAAAAGAGGTATAAAATGAGCCCAACCAAGCTTTCTTTCCTTTCAGATCGTTAAAGGTCTTAGAGAAATCTGTGCGCCACTTAATACTTTCAAAAGCTTGTGTTTGAAAATCCTGATTTCTGATTTTTTACTTTGTAACACTATTATATCAGATATTTTTCTAGAACGAGGCATGAAAGGATCTCTTTTCACATCTAATTTCTTTTCTTCTTAATTGGATGTTTGTTTTGAAAGAGATTTGCATTGATAAGGTGCCCGAGGTGGGACTTACGAAAGTCAATTATTCCAACATTTTCTGGATTTCAACGTTGTCAATCGTCGTCTTATTAGTTTTTGGATCTAAAATCAAGAAAAAATTCTGATTTACTCGAGCAGCTTGATAAAAAAAATGCGTTGCTTTTATGTGTTTTGCTGTGAGTTTTATTCGTTTTTATTTTGTTTTAATTTCATGGTTGTGTTTTTGGGATCCAGATCTGTCATCTTCATCCTCCATCTTTTTCTGTTTTCTTCACATCATCCTGGACGATACCCCTGAAAGTTCGAAAGGGATGTTAAGCCCTACTGAACTAGTCCCGAGGCTAACCAAGAGGGGGGTGAATTTGTTATTTAAAAATTTCACGATAACAACAAAAATCTTTTCGATACTTAGCAGCGGAAACAAGTAAACAATAACGAAAAGATCAACCAACGATAATCACCCAAGCAGTTTATATTGAAAAGTAAAGTGCAAAACTGAATCAGAAAAGCAAACCAGATTTTATAGTGGTTCGGTCAACTTGACCTACGTCCACTCCCCGGAGCCTCCCCTCCGGGTATTGCACTAAACAAAAGTGACTCTCCTTTTGCTCCCACAGCACGGCGGAGAAGCCTGTACAAAACACCTCCTTTTCACCACACGGTGAGGCAGAGAACCTGACCTCCTTTCGCTTCCTCCTGAAGCAGGCAGAGAACCTTCGAACTCCTTTTGCTTCCACCTGAAGCGGGCAAAGAACCCCGGATCTTCTTGCGAACGATCCTCCCACGAAGAACACCGACTAGACGACAGACGACGAGCGGAGAAGACGACTCTGATCCGTGCTTGGAGCAACCTTAGTGAATCCCTCACTAACTCCCCCTCACAAGATCTCTTCTCTCTCTCCCAACTCTCTCTTCTCTCTAGGGTTTCTCAGAGAAGGAAGGCAGCAAAAAATTTTTCCAAAAATTAGAAAAAGTTCTTTTAAAGGAGGGCTTAAAATTTTCCCTAAATCTCAACTGGTCGGCCAATATCGTCCAGGACGATCTAAACATCGTCCTGTACGATCAGTTCAAATTCAGCTGATTCAGTCTGGATGATTAGGCTCTTCTGGACGATCAGTAGAAAGAGTTGTTCATATCGTCCCGTATGATACTACAATCGTCCGGGACGATTAGTGCAAATTGAGAAAAATCGTCCAGAAGATAGTTCGGGTCGTCCAGAGAAATCTGTGCTGGACGACCAAAAAATGACTTGATCGTCCAAGACGATTTGGACATCGTCCTGTACGATTAGTTCAAAAAGGCCCAAAATCGTCCTGAACACAGTTCGGGTCGTACAGCTGAAATGCACAAGACGATCACGATCGTCCGGGACGATCCTGCGATCGTCCAGGACGACGTGATCGTATCAATTAAACATTAATTGCTTTCCTTAATTACCAGACTAATTTAGGCATGATTGTAGTGCATCGTCCAGGACGATACACGTATCGTCCGGGACGATCAGACCAAAATACTTAAAATAAAACTTGCCTAACTTAATCTGGCGGCTGGAAATTTCTGATTTGAGCATATCGTCCCGTACGATCCAAAGATCGTCCAGGACGATCTGCTTAATCAGACCCTCTTAGCTTAGTCGCCCTAATTAGGGTTTCTGTTTTAACTGGATCGTCCAGGACGATGATACTATCGTCCAGGACGATCTGAATAAAATTTTAATAGAAACTCTAATTCACTCAATCTCTCTCCCTGAGTGTGTGTGTGCAAGGTTACTTAGCTAGGGAATCAGTTACATTACAATTGACTCAATAAAAGGAAAAATCATACATTTGACACACTTGGACCCGATCTTGAGTTGGCTTGAGTAGCTCGCGGTCTTTTGTGCCTGAAACTGATTAGCCAAGCAAAACACACTGGAAACATGTTTGTCATCATCAAAACCAGATTTGCAACAATCTCCCCCTTTTTGATGATGGCAAACATTTGTAAAGTAGTCTGAAATTAAAATGAAACTAGGAGATCAAACAACACAAACATTTTTTTTTTTTTAAATTTTCATTTAACAGCTCAAACAATACAGACAACATGAAAATAGAAAATAAAAACAGACACGACTACAACTGACTCCCCCTTTTGACATCACAAAAAAGAAGGAGGAAAAAACAGAACATTGAAATAAAACATAACATGGAACAACTACAAAAGCAGGAAACTAAAACAGAGGTGGATCCTGATCGGAAGGAGGAGGCGGTGGTGGAGGATTGAGGTAATGGTGAATGGCCTGAAATTGAGCTCCGAACCAGGCCATGTCCTGGTCATGCTGCTGTTGCTGCTGCGCAACATAGTCCGTGAACCGTGCCTCCCACTGGTCAAAACGCTGCACCAGGTGGTCAAAGGGAGAGGCAATGTGAAGGGGAGCAGGTGCCTCGGCTGCCGCAGGAGCGGGAATGGCCGCTTCTTCCTCTTCCTCAACATCCGGGGCGGGCTCCGGATGTAGTCGGGTGCTGTGAAGGACATGGAAGGCATTGTTGGTGAGGAAGTGAGTAGGAACATCTGGGGCTGCAGGATATTGCAGGTCATACTTGGTTTCAAGAGCATAGGCAATGAGATGTCCTAAGGCTAGATTTGGGCGACGGCGATGACCTGGATCTCGAATGGTGGTAAGGTGCTCAAGGTATCAGATAATGAGATCGGCGGCATTGAATTCCCTACGGGCCATGATGTAGTAGGTAGTCAAGGACAGGAGGGGGGTGATGTGAATTCGATCCCCCGCCTTTGGAATGACGGAGGAACGAAGAACATGTTGGATAGTCCTGGCGTCTTTCAGAAGTGTGGAACAGGCATTGTCATGGTAAGGGGCATTTGTATTGCAGAGGAAATGATTGGCGACACTCCAATCATAGTCTGGGTCGGTGGTAAGTATGTGGAGTTTGTCGCCAGTTATAGACAAGTGGAGAATGGAGTGAAAGTCCTGATAGGTGAGTTCAACAGGGCGCTGATTGACATAGGACCGGAGAGTGGAGTAGTCGGCGGAAATCCTTAGGTTCGCGAAGAAAACGTGAAGAAGTTCGGAACTAAAGGGAAAAGCGAGGGTGAGGATGAAGGTGAGGGAGGTGTGGGCGAATAGATCAAGGACAGGATATGTGAGTGTACGGGGATTTACTATTTTTGAAGGCGTGATCCCCACCTTGTAGTATCGCTCAAAGGCAGCCTGATCGGCTACATTAGGGAAGCGAGGATCAACCGGCCCCCGGGAGGAACTGGCACCCTTCTGACGGGAACGCTTGCCACCAGCCATGAGGATTTGAGTGAGTAAGGAGGAGAAGTGGAGTGGAGAAAACCGGTGTGAAAAAAACTCAAGAAATCTGCTGTTTATAAAGAAAACGGACTGATCGTCCCGTACGATCGAGACATCGTCCGGGACGATCGGGGCATTTATGTCGTCCTGTACGATTGGTCAAAAAGGCGGTCCGATCGTCCAGGACGATCAGATATCGTCCGGGACGATTAGACACAGGCGATCGTCCCGAGGAGTCAGCTGGACGACCATTGACGAAAAGGTATCGTCCCGGATGATTAGGTGGATCGTCCAGGACGATTTACAATAAATATGTCGGATGGGCCGAATTTAAATCGTCCAGCGGCTTGACAGGTGGATCGTCCGGGACGATAAAGGGATCGTCCGGAACAATGGGCAATAATTGGTGCAATCTCAGCCGTTTGATCAGATCAGGAAGATATGGATCATATCGTCCAGGACGATGTGAGTATCGTCCGGGACGATCACCAATAATTGGAATTTTTCAGCAGCTGGAGCAGTGGAGGGGCGATTCTGAACGAATCGTCCAGGACGATGTTTAGATCGTCCAGGACGGAGTGGATCGTCCAGGACGATATGTGGATCGTCCAGGACGATGTGAAGAAAACAGAACAAGATGGATGATGAAGATGACCGATCAGGATTCCAAAAACACAATTATGTAAATCAAAATGCCACGAAAAAAACTCACAGAAGAAAAAACATGAAAAAGCAAAGTTTTTTTTTTTTTTTTTTTTTGATCAAGCTGCTCGAGTAAATCAGAATTTTTCCTTGATTTTATATTCAAAAACCAATAAGAGAACGATTGACAACGCTGAAATCCAGAAAAGGTTGAAAAAATTGACTTTCGTAACTCCTACCCCGGGCACCTTATCGATGCACACCTCTTTCAAAATAAAAATTCGATTCAGAAGAAAGGACATTAGATTTGAAAAGAGATCCTTTCAAGCCTCGTTCCAGAAAAATATCTGATATAATAGTGTTACAAAGTAAAAAATCAGAAATCAAGATTTTCAAACTCAAACTTTTGAACGTATTAAGTGACACACGAGTTTTTTTCTAAGATATTTAAAGATCTGAAAGAGAAGAAAGCTTAGGTTGGGCTCATTTTGTGCCTCTTATTTTTTCCCAATTTATTTGGCGCACTGCGCATCTTTTGATTTTTGATACACTTGGTGTATTTGGCATTTTCGCATCTTTTCAGTTTTGGGCTCATTTTATGCCTCTTTTTCAATTTGGTTGGCGCACTGCGCATCTTTTGTAAGCTTTCTCCTTTTCATAATCATTAAAGAGTCTCAGTGGTGAATCTATCTTCCAGACATAGGAGATGACTCTCCACAGTAGGGAAGAATGATTCACAAAACAAAAAACCACACATCATATGATAAATGCAATCACTTGGTTTTAGAAAATCAAACTAATGACTCAAGACTTTGAAAAACACTAGTGATATGAGGTAGATTACTGTAGGAAGATAAAATGATCTCTATTTCAAAAAAAAACTAACATTTTAATTTTGAAGAGGATTTTTATCCAAAAGAAACCATACACCAGTAAAGGAGTTAGAGAAAGAGAAACAATCATCAATGTTTCTTCCCTTTAACAGATTCAGTGGAATCAATCACTGCTTACCAGCTTCCAAATCAAAACAAGATAAAAACTCCCAGTCAGAAATTCAGATTATCAGAAGTAGTGAGCGGTGATCAGATTTTGAAAAACATAAAACAGTAAGTGCAAAATATGAACCAGTGAATAAAAAAAATAGGTATAAAATCACATCAGAGTAAATACTCAAATCAAACTAACAATACGGCTAAAATAGAAATCAGCAAAAGACATAAAATCAACTGAAAGTAAATAATCAAAGCTAAAAACTAACTAACAGAAATCAGAAATAAAAAAAAACTAAATCTAACTAACAGAAATCAGAATACCAATCAGAAAGATAATAAATCAGCAGTCATCAGAATCAAGCATTTATATCAATCACTCCTAATCTGGTTCTCAAAATGCTGAATGAGTCAAAGGCCAGTGGTTTAGTGAATATGTCAGCCAGCTGATTTTCAGTTGCTACATGATGTAGCTCAATGTCCCCTTTTGTAACATGGTCCCTAATGAAGTGATGCCTAATGTCAATGTGTTTGGTCCTAGAATGTTGGATTGGATTCTTAGAGATACAGATGGCACTGGTATTATCACACAGAACAGAAATTGTGCCAACGGGTACTCCTAAATCCAAGACTTGTTGTTTCAACCAAAGAACTTGGGCCACACAACTTCCTAAGGCAATGTACTCAGCTTCAGCAGTGGAAAGTGCAACTGAGTTCTGTTTTCTACTGGACCAGGAGACTAACGACTGTCCTATGAATTGACAAGTCCCAGAGGTACTCTTCCTATCCACCCTACACCCCACAAAGTCAGAGTCATAATATCCAATGATCTCAAAAGAGGTGCTGTGCCTAGGGTACCAAATTCCTAGGTTTGGGGTCCCTAAAAGATATCTAAGAATTCTCTTAACAGCAGTCAGGTGGGACTCTTTAGGATCAGCCTGAAACCTAGCACAAAGACAGACACTAAACATGATATCGGGTCGGCTAGCAGTCAGGTAAAGCAGTGAACCTATTATCCCTCTATACTTCTTCTGATCAACAGATTTTCCATTTGAATCCTTATCTAACTGAACTGAGGAGGGCATGGGAGTATTGATTGGCTTGGCTTTGTCCATTTCATATTTCTTCAAAATGTCCTTAGTGTATTTTGATTGATTGAGAAAAGTTTCATCATCCATTTGCTTTATGCTAAACCCCAAAAAGTAGGACAATTCTCCCATCATACTCATCTCAAACTCCTTACTCATTGTTTTGGAAAACTCATCACATAAATATTTATCAGAAGATCCAAAAATTATATCATCAACATAAATCTGGATAATGAGTAAGTCATCTCCTATTCTCCTCAGAAAAAGGGTGGTGTCTACGCTCCCCTTAACAAACTCTCTTTCTAACAGGAATGTGCTAAGCCTCTCATACCAAGCTCTGGGTGCATGTTTCAATCCATATAAGGCCTTTTTTAATTTATAGACATGACTTGGATATTGGGAACTCTCAAAATCTGGGGGTTGTTCTACAAAAACATCTTCTTTAATTACCCCATTTAAAAAGGCACTCTTGACATCCATTTGAAACAGCTTAAATCCCTTGTAATAGGCAAAGGCTAGTAGCACTCTAATGGCTTCCAATCTAGCTACAGGGGTAAAAGTTTCCTCAAAATCTATCCCTTCTATCTGATTATACCCCTTAGCCACCAATCTTGCCTTATTTCTCACCACCACACCAGAATCATTCATCTTATTCTTAAAGACCCACTTGGTTCCCACAATACTTTGGTTTCTAGGTCTTTCTACTAACTCCCAAACATCATTCCTTACAAATTGATTCAATTCTTCCTGCATAGCTAAAATCCAAAACTCATCTGACAAGGCTTGATTGATGTTGGTGGGTTCAGTCATTGAGATAAAGGCAGAATGGTTTACTTCCTTCCTAAGTCCATGCCTAGTCCTAACACCTTCAGAAGGGTCTCCTAAGATCAGTTCTTTAGGATGACTCGAAGAATATCTCCAATCTCTAGGCAATGTGGTTTGAGATTCTACCCTTTCCTTCAAATTTGTATTTCCAGCTCCTTGGGTAACCTCAACAATCTCTTCATCTTCTACTTCAGATCTAGACTCCTTAGGATCAGACTCATCAAACACTACATGGGTTGTTTCTTCCACCACCAAAGTCCTCCTATTGAACACCCTAAAGGATTTCCCCACACTTGAATATCCTAAGAACACTCCTTCATCAGATTTGGGGTCAAATTTTCCTAAGGGTGACTTCCCGTTGTTTAGAATGAAAACCTTACAGCCAAAGACATGGAGGTGGGACAGATTTGGAGTTCTACCCTTAATGATCTCATAAGGTGTCTTGTTCAGCTTGACTCTCACATTTACCCTATTCAGCACATAACAGGCAGTGTTCACCGCTTCAGCCCAAAAGTATTTAGGAAGTGAATACTCGGCAAGCATGGCTCTAGCGGCTTCCACTAAGGTCCTGTTCTTCCTTTCAGCTACCCCGTTCTGCTGAGGGGTCCTAGGAGCTGAAAAATTGTGACTAATCCCATGATTCTCACAAAAACTTCCAAATCTTTCATTTTCAAACTCCCCTCCGTGATCACTATGGATGGTAATAATCTCACATCCTAACTTTTTCTGAATCCAAGTAGAGAAAGATCTAAACTCATCAAATGACTCAGATTTGTGTGACAAAAACTTAACCCAAGTGAACCTTGAATAATCATCAACAATCACAAAACCATAGACTCTCCCCCCTAAGCTGGCAGTGCTAATGGGTCCAAAGAGGTCCATGTGAAGAACTTCTAAAGGTCTAGAGGTGCTAATGTCCTAAACTGAGTGAAAAGAGGACTGGACTTGCTTCCCCAACTGACAGGCACCACACAGGTGATCCTTAGTGAACTTAAGCTTGGGCACACCTCTAACTAAGTCCTTTTGGGTGACTCTCCTAAGGGTTTTCATACTGGCATGACACAATCTCCTATGCCATAACCAAGACTCATCAGCAGCAGTTTTTAAGCAAATTGAATTATCAGATTTAATGCTACTTACATCCAGCTTGTAGACGTTGTTGATCCTTTGCCCCTCCAAAACAACTTCATCATTTAAGCTTAAAATGCAGCTAGTGGGCAGGAATTTGATGCTGTATCCCTTGTCGCAGAGTTGACTAATACTCAGCAAGTTGTGTTTCAGTCCATCTACAAGTAAAACATTATCAATCACAAAATTCTTTGAATCACCAATCATACTTGTGCCTACCACCTTCCTGGTGGTGTTATCTCCAAGTGTAACCTTGCCTCCAGCTCTGGCCTCCAGCGAAATGAACTGATTTGCTTCTCCAGTCATATGTCTAGAACATCTGCTGTCCAGGTACCACATGCTCTCACGAGGTCTTGTGTGAGAGCACACCTACAAAATTATCAAATGTCAGTCTTAGGAACCCAAAAAGGTTTGGGTTCCATCTTATGAAAAGAAGAATGCGATGCATGCGTACTGTGCTGTGCAACAGGCAGTTTGGGTCTCCACACCCAATGTGTACAACGGTGAACAGTACAAGTGTGTGATATGTGTCCTAACATGCCACATGAAAAACATCTAACACCAGGAAAAGGATTAACTAAACATCGTGAGTGATAGTGCCTCTTCCTAGTAGTGTATGAAACATGCTTTGAAGAACTTGCAACAGAATTTTTAAAAGGTGGCGGTGCATAAAATTGTTCAAAAGTAGGCGGTGTTTTGTTATTTTCAAAAGAACTGATTTTTACTTTCAAAAACTCAATGTGTTTGTTTAAACTTCCAATTTCAAATGTTTTTGCACTTTCAATACTTTCTAACTCAGATGCCAAATCATTCACTTTCTTAAAAGTAAGTTCTAATTCAACATGCGTTGTTTTTAACAAGTTATGCTCAACAATTAAATCAGAATGCTTTTTATTCAGTTCATCAAACTCATCTGGTAAAGACATGTGATTGCTATCAATGGTGGAATGATCCTTAATCAACACTTCATGCTCTTTTTGCAAAGTCAGATAATCTAGTTTCAAACTAGCATGGGTTTTCTTAAGCTTCCTATATGATGTATGAATCTTTTCAGAAACTTCAAATAACTGATCGTAAGTAAGCTCACATACCTCTTCCTGGTCGGACTGACCAGGGTGATCATCAGCCATCAAACACAAGTTTGTTTCCTCCTCTTCAGCTTCAGTCTCAGAAGAGTCGGATGCAGAGTCTGCCCAGAATGCCTTCTGAATCCGCTTCTTGTCCTTTCTGAACTTTGGTTTCTCCTCACCCTTCTCCTTGCTTGGATGAGCTTTAAGTGTCGGACAATCAGCCTTAATGTGTCCGGGCTTCCTGCATTCAAAACAAACCGATTCAGATGAACCCTTAAAGTTTTTATTGAACTTACCCTTGTTCCACTTCTGATGGTTCTTATGTTTCTTTCTTAGAAAGCTTTTGAATTGCCTTGTGATTAAGGCAACATCATCGCTATCAGACCCGGAAGTGCTAGCATCTGAATCATTGGCCTTTAGTGCCACTGTCTTCTCTTTCTTGCGTTCACCTGCATCAAGTTGCCTTTGGTTCACCCCTTGCTCGTAAGCAATGAGTGATCCAAGTAAGCTGTCAATAGAGTAAGTATTTAAATCTTTGGATTCAGTAATAGCAGTAATCTTAGCATCATAAGAAGCAGGCAAACATCTAAGAATCTTGTTTACTCTTTCGTAGTTGGTAAGTTCTCTACCTAAAGCATGCAAAGAGGTAACAATCTGAGTGAACCTTGTGTACATTTCTGAAATAGTCTCACTAGGTTTCATGCGAAAAAGTTCGTAATCATGTAACAAGATGTTTAACCTAGACTGTTTGACTTCAGTTGTACCTTCATATGTTATACATAATCTATCCCAAATCTCTTTTCCCGTTGTACAAGTAGAAACACGCATATAGTCCTCAGATTTTAAAGCACAAAAGAAACAGTTCAAACATTTGGCATTTAACTGTGCTAAATCACGATCATCAAACGTCCAATCAGCAAACGGCAATTCAGTTTTCACATTGTTAACCATTCGAAAAGGTGGTTCGTATCCGTCCTTAACTAACATCCACATGCGATAATCAATAGACTGAAGAAAAGTAGACATGCGTGTTTTCCAAAAATCAAATGGAATGTTATCAAACAACGGTGGTCTAGTTATAGAATAACCTTCAGCAGTATTACGATTGTTACAGTTAGCCATGGATCAAATTCAAAAGTTTTTAAACAGAAATTTTGAATCCCGCTCTGATACCACTTGAAATTTCGAAAGGGATGTTAAGCCCTACTGAACTAGTCCCGAGGCTAACCAAGAGGGGGGGTGAATTGGTTATTTAAAAATTTCACGATAACAACAAAAATCTTTTCGATACTTAGCAGCGGAAACAAGTAAACAATAACGAAAAGATCAACCAACGATAATCACCCAAGTAGTTTATATTGAAAAGTAAAGTGCAAAACTGAATCAGAAAAGCAAACCAGATTTTATAGTGGTTCGGTCAACTTGACCTACGTCCACTCCCCGGAGCCTCCCCTCCGGGTATAGCACTAAACGAAAGTGACTCTCCTTTTGCTCCCACAGCACGGCGGAGAAGCCTGTACAAAACACCTCCTTTTCACCACACAGTGAGGCAGAGAACCTGACCTCCTTTCGCTTCCTCCTGAAGCAGGCAGAGAACCTTCGAACTCCTTTTGCTTCCACCTGAAGCGGGCAGAGAACCCCGGATCTTCTTGCGAACGATCCTCCCACGAAGAACACCGACTAGACGACAGACGACGAGCGGAGAAGACGACTCTGATCCGTGCTTGGAGCAACCTTAGTGAATCCCTCACTAACTCCCCCTCACAAGATCTCTTCTCTCTCTCCCAACTCTCTCTTCTCTCTAGGGTTTCTCAGGGAAGGAAGGCAGCAAAAAATTTTTCCAAAAATTGGAAAAAGTTCTTTTAAAGGAGGGCTTAAAATTTGCCCTAAATCTCAACTGGTCGGCCAATATCGTCCAGGACGATCTAAACATCGTCATGTACGATCAGTTCAAATTCAGCTGATTCAGTCTGGACGATTAGGCTCTTCTGGACGATCAGTAGAAAGAGTTGTTCATATCGTCCCGTACGATACTACGATCGTCCGGGACGATTAGTGCAAATTGAGGAAAATCGTCCAGAAGACAGTTCGGGTCGTCCAGAGAAATCTGTGCTGGACGACCAAAAAATGACTTGATCGTCCAGGACGATTTGGACATCATCCTGTACGATTAGTTCAAAAAGGCCCAAAATCATCCTGAACACAGTTCGGGTCGTACAGCTGAAATGCACAAGACGATCACGATCGTCCAGGACGATCCTGCGATCGTCCAGGACGATGTGATCATATCAATTAAACATTAATTGCTTTCCTTAATTACCAGACTAATTTAGGCATGATTGTAGTGCATCGTCCAGGACGATACACGTATCGTCCGGGACGATCAGACCAAAATACTTAAAATAAAACTTGCCTAACTTAATCTGGCGGCTGGAAATTTCTGATTTGAGCATATCGTCCCGTACGATCCAAAGATCGTCCAGGACGATCTGCTTAATCAGACCCTCTTAGCTTAGTCGCCCTAATTAGGGTTTCTGTTTTAACTGGATCGTCCAGGACGATGATACTATCGTCCAGGACGATCTGAACAAAATTTTAACAGAAACTCTAATTCACTCAATCTCTCTCCCTGAGTGTGTGTGTGCAAGGTTACTTAGCTAGGGAATCAGTGACATTACAATTGACTCAATAAAAGGAAAAATCATACATTTGACACACTTGGACCCGATCTTGAGTTGGCTTGAGTAGCTCGCGGTCTTTTGTGCCTGAAACTGATTAGCCAAGCAAAACACACTGGAAACATGTTTGTCATCATCAAAACCAGATTTGCAACAACCCCGATCGTCCTGGACGATCCAAATATCGTCCTGGACGATCCAAATATCGTCCTGGACGATTCATTCAAAATCGTCCCCACACTGCTCCTGCTGCTGAAAAACTCTAATTATTGGTGATCGTCCTGGACAATCCTTACATCGTCCTAGACGATCCTTACATCGTCCTGGACGATGTGATCCATATCTTCCTGATCTGATCAAACGGCTGATATGGCACCAATTATTGGGCATCGTCCTGGACGATCCACCTAATCGTCCAGGACGATCCACCTAATCGTCCAGGACGATCCACCTAATCGTCCAGGATGATCCACATGTCAGCCACTGGACGACTGGAATTCGGCCCGTCCGACACACTTATTGCACATCGTCCGGGACGATCCACCTAATCGTCCTGGACGATACCTTTTTATCAACGGTCGTCCAGCCTGACTCCTCGGGACGATCGCCTGTGTCTAATCATCCTGGATGATCTCTGATCATCCTGGACGATCGTACCGCCTTTTTGACCAATCGTCCAGGACGTCATAAATGCCCATATCATCCCGGATGATCTCGCGATCGTACGGGACGATCAGACCAAGTCTATTTAAACAGCCGATTTTCATCCTTTCTTTCACAAATTTTCCTCTATTTCCCTTCACTTTTGATTTCTAATGGCTGGTGGCAAACGTTCGCGGCAAAAGGGTACAAATTTCTCTCGGGGACATGTTGTCAGGCTACTTTCGAGTGCTATCGTGACGTGGGGATCACGCATTCTAAAATAGTAAATCCCCGCACCCTCACATATCCTATTCTTGATCTGTTCGCACACACCTCCCTCACCTTCATCCTGACCTTAGCCTTTCCTTTTAATCTTGAACTCCTTCAAATTTTCTTTGCCAATTTGCGCATTTCCGTGGACTATTCCACTCTTCGCTCATACTCAATCAACGTCCTGTAGAACTAACTACCCATGATTTTCACAATATTCTTAACCTTTCTATCACTGGCAACAAACTCCACACGCTTATCACCGATCCTGACTATGATTGGAGTGTCGCCAATCACTTCCTTCGCAATATAAATGCACCATATCATGACAATGCCTTCACTTCACTTCTTAAGGACGCACGGATAATTCAGCATGTCCTTCGTTCCTCCGTCATTCCAAAGGCGGGGGATCGAATTCACATCACCCCGTTACTGTCCTTGACCACATACTACATCATGGCCCGTAGAGATTTTAATGCCTCTGACCTTATTATCTGATACATAGAACATCTCACCACTATTAGAGATCCGGGTCACAGGCGTCACCCAAATCAAGCTTTAGGTCATCTCATTCATTATGCCTTAGAAACAAAATATGACCTTCAGTATCCTGTCCCTCCTAATGTCCCTCCTTCCTTCTTCACAAACAACTCATTCCACGTCCTAAACCGCACCCGACTACATCCAGAGCCTGCCCCGGATGTTGAGGAGGAAGAGGAAGAGGCTATTCTAGTTCCTGCTGCACCCGAGGCACCTGCTCCCCTTCGCATTGCCTCTCCCTTTGACCACCTGGTGCAGCGCTTCGATCAGTGGGTCCAAGTGTGTTCAATGTACTATTTTTCTTTTTCTTGAGTCAATTGTAATGTAACTGATCCCCCAGCTAAGTAACCTTGCACACACACACTCAGGGGGAGAGCTTGCGTGAATTAGAATTTCTGTTCATTTTTTGTTCAGATCATCCTGGATGATATTCATATCGTCCTGGACAATCTTTGGATTGTACGAGACGATATACTCAAATCTGAAATTCTCAGCCGCCAGATCAAGTTAGGCAAGTTTTTATTTTATGTTATTTGGTCTGATCGTCCCGGACGATACGTATATCATCCTGGACGATTCAGTACAATCATGCCTAATTTAATCTGGTAATTAAGGAAAATAATTTATTTTTGATTGATACGATCATATCATCTTGGATGATCACAGGATCATCCCGAACGATCATGATCGTCTAGTGCATTTCAGCTGTACGACCCAAACTGTGTATAAGATGATTTGGGCACTTTTTGAACAAATCGTACCGGACGATATCCCGATCGTCCTGGACGATCAAGTCATTTTTTGGTCGTCCAGCATAAGTTTCTTTGGACGACCCAAATTGTCTTCTGGTTGGTGTTCGTTGTGGGAGGATCGTTCGCAAGAAGATCCGGGGTTCTCTGCCCGCTTCAGGTGGAAGCAAAAGGAGGTCGGGTTCTCTGCCTCACCGTGTGGTGAAAAGGAGGTTTTGAACAGGCTTCTCCGCCTTGCTGTGGGAGCAAAAGGAGAGACACTTTTTGTTTAGTGCAATACCCAGAGGGGAGGCTCCAGGGAGTGGACGTAGGTCAAGTTGACCGAACCACTATAAAATCTTATTTGCTTTTCTGATTCTGTTCTGCACTTTACTTTTTTGATATTAACTGTGTGGGTGAATATCTGTGATTGATCTTTTTATTCTTGTTTACTTGTTTCCGCTGCAAAGTATCGACAAGATTTTTCTGTTCCTCGTGAAATTCTTAAATAACCAATTCACCCCCCCCCCCTCTTGGTTAGCCTCGGGACTAGTTCACTAGGGCTTAACATCCCTATCGAACTTTCACAAGCCACCTTGGCAATCCATGTCTTAATCTCAAACATGATGGAAAGTGACCATTTCCTCTCTTAAGAAGCCCTAAGCCAACCCCCTAAACCAAGCCAAGAATTGGTTCACCCAAATGAGGGAAAAGGTGTGTTCCCCTTTCCCATGGACCAAGGGAGGTCACACTCACCACCAACCGTATTCCCTAACTTTGGGTAGCTTAGGGGACACTTGGCACTCATCTATACCCTCCCTAATTGAATTTAGGCCATCCATTCAAAATCAAGGGATTTAGGAAGGGGGAAACTTGACCTACGGCATCATCCTTGCTCATTTTCACATAAGCTCCCACTCCAACAGCCTCCAACCTTCCTAGAGCCTTCCACATCCTCTCCATCCATCTCCAAGACTTTTTCAAGCTTCTTCCCATAATTTTCAAGCCTCAAATCACTATTTTAGTGAGGACAGAGCATTCTAGAGAGAGAAAGAGAATTTTCCAACACAACTTTTGATCCAGCTAGATCCAACTCTTGGTGTCTTCTGCAAAGTTATAAAGGATCACTGCAGCTTTCCAACGAGCCAAAAGCTCAAAAATACGATAGTTATATTGTAAGTTATGCTCATTTTAAGTTTAAATTTTAATTTAAAACTGCTCAAAAATTTCATTGCATGGGGTCTCCAAACTCTAGGAAATGAAAGTTCATGTTCCCATGAGCCTACCTTTCAAATTTTGTTAAATTTTGACGAGTATTTTGAAAGTTATGAATATTTTAATTTTTTAGTTCATTTTGAACTTAAACGGCATGGATCGATCTCGGCTGTCCGATTTTCCTTCTTTCTTGATCGGATGGCTCAGGGTTAGTGATGGTGTGGATAGGTGATTGATAAACAGCACTTCACATGTCAAAATGCCACACGCCGCTGCCATTTTGGCGTCGATTATTGCCAATGATTGGCGCCGGCTATTAATGGACTAAAAATAATTTAAGAAAATAGTCATAACTTTTAAAATTCATAGTAAATTCATTTTTCCATCAAATTAAGTATTTTTGGGCTTGTTGGAAAGATAATGTAGCCAAGTATTTATTAAAATTAATTTTGAGTTGATTTGATTATTTGATTGTGAGATTTTACAGTTTCTTTAAAATCAATTTTTTGTGATTTTCTCACATTCCAGTGGTCAATTGAGTCCCAAATTTTTATGGAAAATATTTGGGTATCTTAGGCATGCACTGTAATTTTCTTAAGGTTAGATACCCATTGAATTACTGGGATGTGAATTTTTAAAGCAATGGGTCCATTTTGGACACAAAATTTTGAAAATTCATAACTCTTCCAATAGGTAGAATTAGGCTGCATAATTTTGGTGGTGTGATTGCATATGTATTAGGGTTAGTCACACCAAATTTCAAGCCAATTTGAACAGTAGAGACACCAAGGAAAAATAATTATGGAAAAGTCTAAAAAACTTTATAAATTCTTAGTGGATTATACACACACCCAATAGGGGTGAAACTTGAACATAGAAAACTTAGGGACATGATGAGCCTCAGGTTCAAATTTCATTGAATTTGGAGGTCATTATGTCAGAAAATTAATTACCCAAAGATTCAACCTTTTTAAGGACCCAAAAGATTCAAAAAAATTTTATAAATCCAAATTAAGGACAATAATTATAAATAATATCTCAAATTGACTAAAATGTAGCCCTCTACCTAGGAAAAATAAAAGCCCTTTGACTGGATTCATAATTCAACTTTAATTTAACTTTTAATGAAAATCAATAATTAATTAAATTAATTAATTAAAATATCATTAAAAATCCCAAATAATTTCCAAACACTTGGAAATTCTCCCATGGGTCATCCCTGACCTTTGGGAGTGATTCCATATAGTTTGGGATGGGATTAGATCAAAATGATCAAAACTTTCCTAATTAAGCAATTTTAAAAATTCAATAATTAAGATAACTTTGAAAATTCATAAATAATTACAGAAAAAATCTAAATTGAACAAACTTAGTGTCATTCAACTTCAATTAAGGTCTAGTATTTTCTAAAAATTTCAAACCTCCAAAATCTGGTCAAAGTCAAAAAAGTCAACTTTTCGATCAACCGTAGTTCAAATCTAGGCCCAAACTTCAAAAAATCATAACGTTTCATAGAAAACTCCAAATTGAGTGTGCTAATATTCTAACAACTCATCATAAGGTCTAATATTTATTAAAAATCTAAAACTTATAAAACTAACTTTAATTTAAAAAGTCAGCTTTTGGCCCCTTTAATTAAATAATTCTAATAAATTTTAAAAATCCAATAATTCATTAAAATTCCAAAAAAAATTTAATTTGATTAATAAAATACTCAACCAACACTCAAATGCATAATAATCACTCCAAAGATGAAGTTTATTGGATGGACTACTCCGGGGTGCGGTACTAAGTGTCCTAAGGAGGCCTAGTTCCTCGAGCCTGGTGTCACAACGCCACGAATGAATTCAATGGAGTGTTAAACATCAAAATCAAGTTACTTATAATTACTTAACCAGATTAAGATCCTTAATTCAACTACATTAGTAAGGTTTTTAGGATAGACTACTCTGGGCTACGGGGCTACGTGTCATAAAGAGGCCTGCTTCCTCGAGCCTGGTGGCACCACGCCACGAACCTGTTGATTAAAAATATAAACTAATTTAACTTTTAAAATTAGTAATTAATTGACTTAATTAATATTAATTGATCTTTAATTTCTAATAATTTAAATCAACTTAATCAACCCCGATTGCTACTGGGTAACCCAGGCCTACGAGGCTATTAACTTAGCCCCAAGGAAGGTGAAATAAACTTCACGGACTCGGTGAGCAACAAAGATAACAATCATTTAATAATTAAAATATATTTAAATTAAGCTTTAACACATTAATACTTAAACTCAAACATAAAGCCCTCATTTAGCTTTTAACAAACTCAAACATTAAATAACTTCAACAAATTACCCAACTTAGGATCTACCCCAGCCACATGACCTTCTACACACACTTTAGATAGTTTGCTAGGACAACCAACTCTAGATCTAGGCTAGGCTGGTGTTTATTTTTCTACTGTGTGCCAGGTTTTCTGAGTTTTCATTACATGTTGTGATTAAAGTTGATTGATGTGTTTGTTTACTTTTACCACACTGTGAATTAATGTGATGGGCGATTAGATTACCGTTAGGTTAAGAATGATCTGGATGCTCACTAAATTTTTTACAAGTGGTCATGCTCGTGCAGGGCAATAAAGGGGGCTAAATAAATTATAAATATAAATGCTACAAGTGCATCAGCTGCTTAGCCCCTAAATAAAAAGAGTGTGGCCAAGTTTGTTTACTTTTTTGCACATATATATAACTGCTTGGGATGTATTTTAATATTCAAATGCTTAGGATAACCCTACAGGAGAGTCTAGAAATTTTATTTTCATATTTATGTAATTTATTCGAGTATTGTATTGGGAAAGTAGCACTTGGAGTTTGGGATACATAGACCCAAAGATTGGATTTCAAAGATGAAAGGATACCTCTTAGGGGGATAGTCCTAATCCATTTGAAACTCTAAATTTGGATCACTTTACTACCCAAAGCAGAAAGAGTAATCTTCCCTTCATGGGAAGAGTTCCCTTTCCATTTGGGTATCCAGCCACGAAGGATCCAAGGAGCTCGAAGAGGAGAAGACCAAGGAGTTAAAGACAAAGAGTATCCCACTCAAAGTCACTTGCGTCTGTATTAGGATTAGAATACGGGTTGTTATCAGTGGTGCCCTGCCACTTTTAATTTCTGTAAATCTAGGTTGTAATAAGCAAGGCACTTTGCCTATGGACATTTACTTAATTAATTTAATTATTTAATGTGTTTTGATTTAATTTGATTGCGTATACGATTGCCTATTTTTTCTAGTTTTTTGTGCTTGCATGTCGCTTTTATTTTAGCCTAGATACGCGGAGGCTCTTAAGAAAATGAAAAAAATTCTTTTACTTAAACTCTAATAAAAATTTTAAGATAACATAGAAACTCTAACGCTCTTAAGAAGTAAGCCCAGGGCCGTCGAGAGTTCTTATTTCATAATTGATGTATTATTCTTTTTCATTGTTAGGCACCTCTCCACCTGCGGGTTCTAGCAGACCACCTGACCTATGAAGGTGCAGTTCTATCCAAGGAGATCTGTGCACTCTAGGAAAAAAACTATTTTTTAAGCCATTTTAAAACTTCTTCATTCTAATTTTGTGTATTTAATAGAGTCGAACAGCATGCATTGCATTAGAAACTAATTTAAAGTGAGTCTACATTTTAATTGCATTTTTATTTTTAGCATTTTCACCCAATATAAGTCAAGGGGCTACTTAAGATAATCTTTAGATGTCAGCCTCAATTCCTAAAACCCTTAATTATAATGTCCCTACCACTCTTTCATAAAATGACTTGACTTAAGGATTTTAATCACCTAGGTGGTTAGCTGGCTCCCCAATCCAGGCCGGGGTAAGTCCAAGTTTTGCACTACATTAGTTAGGCTTGAACTACTGTGTTCCAGTATCCAAATTTAGATCTAGGATCCACGGCAGACTTTGAGTTATAAGACCTCAACCTCCGGGAATATAATCTCAATTTTCTAATAAAATACTCAACTTAAATTAAATCCTCTTTCAATCCAAAATTTAAAGCCCAACACTTAGCTTAGGTTGGGACACTTCTGAACTGTTTTAGAATCCCAAACTGTCTCCTACCCTTCCTCCTTTGACCCCAAAATAACTGCTCAAACTTGATCCACTCCCTATTTGAGTTCCAAACTCACCTTCTTGGTATCACTCCTAGAAAATCTCCAAACAGAATTTCTACCATTATTTTAATTAAAAGTTTTCGTAAGAGACTTCGGTCTCCCACGATGTAATTAACTACGAGGGCTTGCTCTCATAGGAGATTTAGAACCCACAATTGATTTTCAAAATTGATTTTTAAAACTCAATTAATCCTCTTTAGGGAAGTTAAATTTCTAATGATCGTTATCGTTATGTTCGAACGATTATTTGTAAATGATATCTTCTTCCTTTGGAGAGATTTATCTTTTGTTAAAATGAATTCGAATATGAAATTAACGATCACTCCTCTTGATTATTGTAGACTGGTATTTGATTGAACTTTATTTTGACCCTTCGGGGCCATACGAAGTTCTCTCTTAAATCCGGTTATGATATTTAAGACGGGATTTATAATTCTAAATCTGAACCCCATTATAAAATTTTATCTCCACCTCCTGAGGTGATATATTTCTTCCGATGGGATGTTTGATTTTAGAATTAGAACTCAACATCAATTTTTAAATTCCCCAAAGAAAACTAAATTTTTTAAAACCCGCTTTCAAACACAAACACATCTTCCTAGGATGTTTGACTTATTCAAGGTTATATGTTAGAGTGGTGCTTGATGACGTTAACCTATGTGGAAGAGTTCAGTTCAAATCCCCCTAGGACTATTCATACAGTGTTTGAGATACAATAAAGATTGCATATTTCTCAAATCATGGGTAAAGAGATTAGATTTATCATTAATTTTTATTATTATTTATTATCCTTTTTAAAGAAATAAGATAATATCAAAATGGAGCGAATAATATATAACTATATTTTACAAGATAATATAATAACTCCCTAGTATAACTTAGGGATATAAGAGTTACACCATGCTAAAAACATAAGATATACATATGGGGATAACATAATATATAACTTGGAAAATAATACTAGGGATATTAAATTGACACCCTATTTAGCATAAAAGAGATACGATGAAACAAGATCAGTAGTATTATTAACACAAATACACAAACTGCATGGTTATTTAATCTCACCAACCATTTGAATATTATTCAACGGCTGTCTTTATTGTTATTGATTTTGCGCCTAGTGGGATGAGCATGTGAGTTTTGGATGAATTGTCAGAGATATCTTTATCGGATCAGCCTCTCAATCCCCTCCTTGAGTTGTCTGTAAGCTTTAGTTGTGTGTCTACAACTACGGTGGAAATAATAGTATTGCTCCAAATTTTTTATGTTCGTCTTTAAAGTATTTAGCCATTTTATATTCTTCTAATCTCAGATAGCCATCAATATATCTGCTCGAGGGGCATTGAGTAGTATATACTCATCTTCTTGCTGAAACTCACGTCATGATACTAGGGGTTTATGAGGTAGGTTTTTTTTCATAGTGAGAATGGGTTATCCATTGTAGGGGCAGTTTTACACTTTTTAAGAGTTTATTTAAATTTCTTTTTATGGGCATTAATATCATCATCAGTGGAGATTTGTGTCTCTACGTGATGGATTAGATCAGCATACGTATGAACCATATCTCGTATGAGTGCTGAGTAAAAGGGGCTAGGACTAAGCCCTCTGAAGAAAACTTCTCTAAGTAATTTAGGATCCACCCCTAAAATTTGTTGAGCCTCAATATAAAATCTTTAAAAGTATTCTTTGAGGGACTCACTTTCATTCTAGCAAATTCCTGAGAGGTGGGAAGAATATTTAACTATTCTCCGATTGGCAATAAATTATTCAACGAATACTTTGGCCAATTTGATGAACATTGGAATGGTTCTGATTGGAAGTGAATAGAATCATATTCGAGCTTGCCCTTTGAGGGTGGCAGAAAAAATTTGGCAGAGGAGCGTATCTGAGGCTCGTTGGATATGCATGATAGTTTTATAGTGATCGATATGCTCGTATGAGTCGGATGTCCCATCGTAGGGATCGATGCTTGTTAGTTTGAATTATATCAGAATGGGGTGTTAAAAGATGGCTTCAATCATGGGTGATAACTTCTAGAAGTCCCACTAACAAAGAGATTATCTTACACCTCCCACGGAGAACTCTTCTCAGACCAATCTTCACAGTTCATATTGTAGGGCGTTGCGAGGGAGCTTAGCAATGTACGATCATGCTAAGTTTTTGGGGATGTTTGGAGGAATGTGAGGTTGTCGACCTGTGCGTGAAGGATGGGTAGAGCTTGCTGCATCAGCGAGCTTATTATATTGGTGTAACAGAGGATGCATCCTTAGTAGAGGAAGATGAATCTCTTTATGAAGATGTTTGGATCGAACATCCTCGGCTAGCAGTGGATCTCGAGGGAGAAGAATATCTTTCTATAGTTCTAGCACCGGTTATCGAGTCTCTCACAGGAGTTGAATGATCTCATTCTGAGATTCCTCCATTTTTTAAATGCTATCCTCCAGGGATGGTCCTAATGTCTCTTCCCCGGCAGAGGTTCGGCCACCGGGGTGAAAATAAGAAGACGTCTGGCATCCCTGATTCATGGATTGATTCCTAGATTAGTGTGAGTTAGAGCGGGAGGCTCCCAAGATGTGATTGCTACGTTTGTTGGCTATCGAAGTGGTGCTTAGGATAGTGGAATTGGAGTTCCCATAGACGGTGCTAAACTGTTGCGAGCTAGAATATATGTGGTGATAGAGTTATAATACTATATCTTAGTGTTGTACTGATATCCAGCTCACATATAGAAAATATAAGATTTTTTATGTGGAAAACCTTGGAAAGGGGAAAACATATGGGTCCTCGCCCAGTTGAAAATAATTCCACTAGAATTTGAGTAAAGTACAGTGGGCTGACTCATCCTTGAGGGTGATCATATTACAAATGTTAACCGTATGGTTGAAGTCTAGTGACAAATGGGAGTTAGATGAAAGTCTGGCGTGACTTGGTGATTTGGCAAAAGTTTGATGTCACTTAAAAGTTCAGGCGTCTATTGGTACTCAGGTGGTGGTTTAGCAGAACTCCGGCATCAGGCGGTGGTTTGGAAATATTTCGGGTATCAGGTGGTGGTCTGACAAAACTCTGGTGTTAGGTGGTGTTCTGCCGGAACTTTGGCGCTAGGTGGTGGTCCGATAGAACTTCAAGTGTCAGGTGTTGGTCCGGCGGAACTCCGGCGTCAAGTGGCGGTCTGGCGGAACTCCGGGCATCAGGTGGTGGCCCGACGAAACTCCGACGTTAGGTGGTGGTTTAGAGGAACTCTGACATCAAGTGGTGGTCTGGCAGAACTCCGGGTGTTAGGTGGTTGTCCGGCTGAACTCCGACGTCATGTGGTGGTCTGGCAGAACTCCAGGCATCAGGTGGTGGTCCGGTAGAACTCCAACATCAGGTGGTGGTCCGACGGACCTCCCAGCGGTGGTCGAGGAGGGGCAAGGAGGCAAGAGCAATCTCCAATCTCTCTCTTACTTCTCTTCCTTTTCCTTGGGCTCCCTTTTTATGAGAAATGAGGGCTTTATTTGATAGATTTTCAAGAGTGGCATGGCTCGTAAATAGGAGGAAGATCAAGGGTAAATTGGGAGTGGTTTGGATGGACGGCCGATTTTGAATTCCTTGATCGTTGACTATTTAATGGGCATTTGAATGTCTTAATGATATCAGAATTTCAAGATCTTCTACTCGTTGGATTCGTCTCATCGAGCCGCTCGATTCGACTATAAGAATGTCATGTTTAGAAACCGTTTGATAATCCAAATTGTGGTTTGAACCTTCCTACAGTGCTTCGAGTCCTTGATTTTGACCAATTAGGACTCAGATTGACTTGAATTTGGTGTCGTTGGGTTCGTATTTTTGAGATGTTCAGTTTGACTGTAAGTTTGCTGAAATCAGAGTTCATATGATCTCAATTTTAATTTTGGAAGTTTCCAACTTAATTTTACCTCGAGATTCGTGCCCGATCAAGATAATTTTTTGATGAGTGTAATTTTTTTATTAAATTATTATTATCTTTTAAATTTTAAGTGTTACCATATTTAGGTTGAAATGATTTAGATGTTAAATATCCGGTTTAATAGAGTGGGATATCAATTATGATTTTTAATCTGTTTGATAAGTAGATTTGATACTAATTTACTATATTCAGATAGAATATGAAAATATGACTAAAATATGAAGTTACAGCCTACAGGTGTTAGAATGTTTCTACGACCGGCGCGTGCCACACTTTACCCATACACGAATACTACACGTGTTTAAATTTGGCGTGAAATGAGATTTATGATCAGTTACAATAATTATAAAACTATTCTTTAAAATATATATATATAGAAATATCTCGAAGCTGCTTTCGCTGGCTCTTTATGTCACTTAGAGCTTATATATTCCTCTAGCCCTTTCTTTTCGCTTTATATCTCCCGACTTTCGTGGGCGAATCCCTAGTGAACTAAAAGATAGGTATTAGGTGAGCAGAAGCAGAAGGGGTTTGTTTTCTATACGCGGCAATGGCGGAGCCCGAAAGGTATTTCTGGAGATTTCCCATTCGTTTTCTTTTCTCTTGATTGCACTCCGTTGTCGTATAGGGTTCTTGTTTTGCTTCTGGTTTCGAATTTACGGTTGCTTGATGCTATGCGTGAGACAATCTGCAAGCGTTTTACGTTAACTAGCTGTAAGGTGGAAGGAAATACCGATGTCTGGTATGGTATTCTTGGTCATAATTAAGTGAACAGAATGATAGGGATTCTTATGCAACTTTTTGTCTGCGCACACCTTTCTATTGATATGAAGTTTGTGGATTGTTTTCTGCTACTGAAGGAATTCTTTAACGATGTGTAGATTTGAATTTCTGTGTGTGTGTGTCGCAGATAAACATGTAGATCTGAATTTCTGTGTGTGTCGTGGTCTGTCCACTGGGCCTGGAAGCATGCTATAGAAACCCAGTAGAATATGGTGAGTTGATAAATTGAAATAGCTCTAATGAATATAAACTTGTTCACTATGATAATTATGCATAAAAAATGTAATATTCTAGCAGCCGGATCCAATAATAATTACTAATTTATTCACGAAAATGTAAATGAAAATTAACTGTTTTAGTAATTTCTCTAAGTAATAGACCTTCATTTAATAAATTAAATGATTTATAATCTTAATCAACTTCCCATGATAGCTAAAGCATGACTCTAGACACTCTGCTTTCAATGATGCATGATCAAAATGTGAAAACCATTAAAGAATAATTGGTTTCAGATTGCTAGGAATAAATTTAGTATGTGGTGCCTATTGGCTAAGACAAAAATGGAAAGATATAATGCATAAATGTGATCAACTAGAGACGCATGAGTAATGATAGATATTATATCATAATAATTATAATAGTTATAAATATTATGCCAATAGGTCCAGCTAATGAGATGAGATTATCAATATGGGAACTATTCAATGATGCTTACTATGTAATAAAGTTCATGAAAATTTATGTGCAAGTATCAATCAACACATTCAAATTCCAAAACATACGCTTGCATGTATATGATACTTATACGTATAGTCATTTTCTTATAAACTTTGTGTGTGTGTGTGTGTGTCTCTCTCTCTCTCTCTCTCTCTCTCTCTTTCTCTCTTAAATAAAAGGATGATTTTCACCTTCCTAGTGGAGTGAATGACTCCCAAAAGAATCATAATTCTATAGACCAAAGGGATACATTTACCCTTAGCTAATAAAGGTGGCTGATGTTGGCTACTAATAGCCCAATGCATTAGACATGACCAAATCAAATCCACTTTGAAACATATTATTTCACACCTAAATTAAGATATCTCATACCTTACATAAATTCAACACATTGAACATTATACATATGTATGAATGCAAACTTTCTAAATTGCATACTTCCAGTTAATTAAGTAGTGACACATGTTCGTGATCTTACCACATATTAACAATAGGTTGTATGCAATATTTATAACTAATGCTCAATGCCCCGATAAAATTCCCATATTCACATCAATTTAGCAACTTTTTTCATCCTTGCCTAATGGTTGCTAGGTCTTCCTTGTGATTCTTAATATTTTTAAAAATTCTAATTTGTTAAAATTATATCTTATACTTAATTCTATGGTCCAAATATATTGACATATTATGGGGGCTCAATGTTATATCCTCCAAAAAATTATCATAGATAAATTTATTTTTGTATATTTCTTAACTAAATAACCAATCAATCAAGATCATCATCCAAAACAAATAAATATCCCATCAACTTAACACTAAGAATTTATATATATAAAAATCGCCAATTTCTTATATCTACAACTTTACAATAATGTGAATATTGAGTAGATGTCAATTTTTACACACAAAAAGTCCTAAGAAGACTAAGCGTAACAAATTAGAAGTTAGGCTCTAATACCCCTTATCATAGCCCACTTTCGGTTGTGGAAAGATTTACCAGTATGATAGGGATGAGTTGAAAATTTTAGATGAATATAAAAAATTAAAATTTATCCACAATGATAATTATCCATCAAAAATTAAATGCAAGAACAGTTGCATCCAATAACATCTAGTAATTTAACCACAAAAGCGTGAATGCATTAACTAGTTTCAGTAATAAATTGTCATTAAATTTATTAAACAATTTGCAATATTTCACCTTCACATGATACCTAAAGCATAAGTCTAGAGACCGTTTTCAATTATGTACATGTAATACTAAAAAGAAAATTATAAAAATTTATAGGTGTGAGTTTGCCAGAAATAAATTTACCAGGTGAAATCTATCTTTTAAGGTATAAACGACAAATTATAAGGCATAAATATAATCAACCAAAGAGGCATGAATAATGATAGGTATAATGTCATAACAATCATAAATATTATACCAAAGTGGTATAGCTTACAAGATTTAAAAAATGGTATATCACGTGAAATATTAATTTATGAGAAAAAGGTAGGTTTAGGGTTATTATCTTCCTTAAGCGAAAGATGAGAAGGAAGAATTAACATCTATGAGCTCTCTTCCCTTACTATTCTTCTGATTCGCCAAACCATTGATACTCTCATAGGCATTCTTGCTTATTCTAACACTCTTGATATTAGTAAGCTATCAACATCCTCCTCCTTTTTCTTCCTCCTCACAACTCCAGCCATCTCAATCCACCAGGTACAGAAGGTGAGGCTGGCGGCCACCAACTGTAGCCGAAGGAAAAAAATGAGAGTTAGGAAGGAAGAGAAGGAAAGAGCAGCTAAGGCAACAAATCTGTCTTTATTGTACCCCTTGTGGCTTTGTTGGTGACCTCCATGCTGCTCTCTTCCTTGGTCTCCAACTCGTACACTCGCCCTCTTCCTGTTTTGCTCTCGCTGTGGCACACTCAGACTTGGAGGATCAAGTTTGAGAACCTGTCCTTATTGAACAAGGTTACGGATCTGTGAGGTTTGGTTTGCCAGAAGGCAAAATTTTTTTTTGATGTACTGGTTAGTACATGTTTTTGAATTTTTAGCTGCGCGCCACCCTTGTTTTACTAGGTGTTTGTTTAAAATAAGAATAGGAAATCCCACTTTTAACTTTTTGTTAGTTCAGTGCAGTTATTTGTTTTCTCATTCACATGAATCTCTACAGTTTTATGATTCTGAAACATTCTCATTATTTGGACCAGGAAACAAAGAACGAGAAGAAGGCGGGTAGGACCAGAGTCCTTGGCAGAAACTCTTCAAAAATGGAAAGAGCTCAACAAGCAGCTTGATTCATCTGATGGCAAGCGGATCCGCAAGGCTCCTGCCAAGGGTTCAAGAAAAGGATGCATGAGAGGGAAAGGAGGTCCAGAGAACTCCAAATGCAGCTATCGTGGTGTTAGGCAACGTACTTGGGGCAAATGGGTTGCTGAGATTAGAGAACCAAATAGAGGAAATAGACTTTGGCTGGGTACGTTCCCCACAGCCCTTAAGGCAGCTTATGCTTATGATCAGGCAGCAAGAGCAATGTATGGTCCTGATGCTCGTCTCAACTTTGCCGTAGATCAAATTCCCTCCCCTTCAGAATCTTATAGTTCAACTGTCACAACTAGAGAGGAAACCAGAGAGGAGACAAATATGGAGCTGAATGAGTGGTTAAATCTTACAGAAGATCTCTCGTGTGAAAATTTTGATGTAGATGAGATGCTGAGGATGATGGATGCTGATCCAGGGAACACTGGAATAACTACAGAACCAGATACCGAAGCTATACGGCATTGTTGCAGCCCATGTCATATGACTAGCCCTTCAACTTTGTCATTCCAGTTGCAGAATCCTGACGCCAAAATGCTGGAAACATTGGATCATATGGAGAATGAAACTAACGACACTGATTTCAGCTATGACTTCATTAGACCAATGAGGCAAGAGCTTGATTACTGGCCTCCTGGAAACCCGGAATTATTCGAGCTTGGGTTCAGTGATGGAGGCCTTTTCTGAACTGTGAATCACATTGTATTAATTATAGCTGTGTTTTATTTGTTCATTTTTTTTGGGTGAGGATACGCCTACTGCTGCATTGGCCGCATGGTAGCAGAGGTTATGAAGGCAAAGTTGGTTCCCTTGTTTTTTTCTTTCTGGGAGGATGGTAAACTCTGCTTTCTCTATGTACTATAGTACTATGTCAGCGATAATTGTGCTGCAGAAGTGTGCTCTAATAATATATATGACCTGCGCAGAAGCGTTAATAAAAGGTTTCGCCAGTTTTTGTTTTTTCTCCTTCCGTAGCAACTGATACCAAATATTTGTAGAAACTTGCCATTTAGTTCTACTTGCGTACACGTGTGATCTCTTCTCTTGGTGTGGTGTCGTGGTATCGATGATCTTTCTCGCATGGCATTAAAATCTTCTTTGCAAAGCAGGGATCAAAAAAAACTTTTTTTTCTATATAAGCGTAAGGGTAAAGTTGTGCTTTGTAGTTTTTTTTTTTTCTCCTGCTTTCATTTGTAGAAGGTCAATAAATTACTAATGATAATGCCTAAGTCATTGCTTCCTTCCAACAAAAGCTGACTTACGTAGGATCTTGGTCTCTATGATTGTTCTTAGAAAATTTTATTTTTATGAAACCTACGTTTTATACTTGACACGTATAATCAAAGAAGTAAGAAAACTAAAAAGAAAGTATTTACATTAATAGTTGGTGTGAATTGTTATGCAAACACAATGGAAAATTGAATCAGAAATCACGCAACCAATACAAAAAATATAGCAATTTGTGTGGTTTGATAAAGATGTTTATATTCAAGAGGAGGGAATGATAGATTTTATTATATTAAAGAAAAGAAATATTATAATTTGGTTCTGTCTAGCTCTCATGAATCTAAAACAGCTCTTGCCCCTCAATTTATAGATTTGAGGTGAAAAAAATAAAGAAAAAACTTACTAATCCAATTCTAAATCAAATTCCTAATCAAATCACTTAATTAGAGGAATAATTAGCTCCCTAATTAATTACATTAATGAGCCATCAAAGTCTTTCAAATCAAGGCTGATTTGGATTTGGAAAGATTTCCAAATCAAGAATTTTCATCTCATCTCTCATTTTAGAAAGTTTAAGATGACAAATCAGGCTCCAATATCAGAACGATTGCACCCAGATGGTTGCCTACGTACTGTAATAACTCGTATTTTAATCAAGTAAAATAAAAATTTTCAAGACTAATTATAAGTCCAAATCACAAACTTTCTTCGACATAACATAGATATTGTAGCGATTTAATTACATTAAATTTTTCATAATTTTTTGGTATAGGTGTAAATCCTTAAGAAATTGACACATGTCGGTGAGAGTGATTTAATATAGTCAGGTGTTCGTTTTCCAAATCAATTTCATCAAAATTTTCTAAATAAAATGAGTTATTTTATGAATATTTTTTTATAATTTTTAAAGCCCACAAAAAATTTATATAAATTTTATATTAAAAATGGAATAAATTATATAATTATATTTATATTATAATATTTTTTTATTATAAATATCATAAAGCAGTTACTTCTTTTTTAAATCCCATTTCCCTTTATTCAAATTGGCTAACATACAAGCATATAGCATTTAGGGAATATTAGAGAGAAAGTGGAGAGAAAAGAAAACTTAGGAGTTGGAAGTCGTAGAGTAATTTTTGCCACTTGGTCCTATTAGAAAATTTGCTTGTCTCGTTATAAGAAATCATTATTGTATTTCTGATTTAATAATTTAATGTTTTTGAGATTTTTCTAATCAAATTTGTATTTTTGTTATGGAAAAATGAGAATAATTTATATTGATAAAACTTTCACCGTGTAATTTTTTATATATTATAGAAATTGAGATAATGAACGTTTTGAGTATTTATTTGAAATTTTTTGCCATATGATTTTAAAAAATTCATAATTTTTACCCATTCAAAAATTTATTTTAACATCTAAAATAGTGTTTTAGTTCAATTAAAGCTTCATAATATTGTTATATACGATTTCTGATAATTTGATTAATTTGTAAAAATGTGAATTTTTGCTCAGTAATTTTTTGTTGTCTACCATTAGGACATTTTACCACTTTTTTAATTAAGCCTAATTATGCTTATTTACTACAATGCATTAAAAAAGAGTGTGAATATGTGGTTGAGTAATAGTTGGTCGCTATTACTATTATAATACAGTAATAATAATGTGTGCGAGAAAAAATTCTTATACACAAGGAGAATACTTATTGTGGTTGAATTAAGCCTAATTATGCTTATTTACTACAATGCATCCATTGATAGGAGTTAGTGGATGGGAGTCATAAGGAGCTGGAGATTGATTAGTAGTTATAAGGAGTTGAGATGATTGATTTATGTGATTCAATGGGAGTTATAAGGAGTATACTTATTAGGAGTCATAAGTGTAGGAGCAAGATACCCTCACATGAATATTGATAGAACACTAATTCATTAGTATAATTGATTGCACGTCAAGATACTCTCATTTTAATATCAGATACTGATACTAATACTGAAATTGTTATTAATACTGATTACTAATATTAATGCTAATTATTGATATGGATATTACTATTGACATTGATTATTAATTTTTGATATTGATATTAATTAATGATATTGATGCTATTATTGATACAATTATATTACTAATATTGAATATTGTTATTGATATTATGACTGTAACTAACAGATTGATGTGAGCTGAATGGATGATAAGATTAGATATAATTAATTGATTGATAAAGATTGATTTATTATAGTTTATGATGGAAGAATGAAATAAAACTAACTGAGATATGATATGTTATAGGTTGTTTATTTATACAGATAATTGATATAGATACATTAATGCATATATTTTTTTATATGATTTATAGCGTATTATTTTTTTAATCTTGCATTGATTTCATATGTAAGATTTTGATTACTTATTAGGCTATTTGCTAATTACGTTGTTTTATATATTTTTAGAAAAAAATGTAAGAATATTATGATATGAGGCTCTTGACATCATGCATAATTCTTTTCACTATTCATAAGAAATTTATAACTCTAGTTAAATAACTAAAATGAGATGCAATTTTTTCAATATAGATCCAATAGCATGACAATACCATATTGTAAAAAGGACAAGATGTAATTGACCCAAGAGGCCTCTCTTGGCTCGTCAATCAATTGTATGACCCATGGGCCTTGGTTGTCCAGGAAGTGTATCTCCTTGATACACTTTCTCTTGAAGAGGCCTCTGATTATCGATGTAGTTGTGGACCTCCGAAAGGATACAAAATAGCACTGCCCCACGGGGGAAGATAGTATGTTGCCAATGGGAGGGCAGATTCGATCATACATACACTCAATCATTGAGGATAGCGGCTCTCGCTAGCGCACCCCGATGTGTAATAGTATGCACGACCTGATCGGAATAACGGGTTTCCCCACCCGATACATCAGCTCGAGTGGGGTTTATTTGAAAGTGGAATTCGGTTTTCTATGGGCGCAATCCCCCGTGGTTAATTACATATCAGGCTGGGGCCTGCGAATACTCTCGATTAAGGATTCTACATTATACTTTCAAATGGAATTGGCACATAGGGAGAAGACTAGGAAATCCTACTCAAAAGGGAAAGAAATGCTCAACTTGGCTCAGTCAACATACACGGCTCAGATCAACATCCAGAGGGACTAAGGTAGCGAGAAGAAACTGGAGAAAATAAGAAAATTATGCACTCTGAGCATATAAGAGAGAAGGATGGAGGTGGCATCATCTATGTGGCGCAAATAGGTAGGATTTATAGCCTCTGAAGGAAAAGAGACTTACCTACTGATAAGGCATACTATGAATAATAATAGTAGCCTTGAATCCTAGATCTAGAATGAGTCTAGTGTTCTACACAACACTAACGTCCATGTCCTAGCTAATACGATGTAAAACCTGGACTTACCCCGGCCTGGATTGGGGAGCCAGCTAACCACCTAGTCATTTCAAAACCATAAGTCCAGTCATTTTTATGAAAGATGGGTGGGCAGGTTATAGTTTTTGGAATTTGAGGCCGACATCTAGAGAGATTCCTAAGTGGCCTCGGACTTATGTAGGGTGAATTCTCCTAGGGCTAATGAATTAAAATTGTAATTTAGTTAGTTTCTAATGCAATGCATGCCAGTTAAAGTATCCAAATCAAGTATGCATAGAATTTTAAAAAGGCTTATAAAATATATATTTTTAAAAGTAGACTAGGCTCCCCTAGGTCTGGCACCCCATCCTCATAGGCCAAATTATCCAGACTCTACCCACAGGCGGGGAAGTGTCTTACCGAAGGAGAGAGAGAATACATTAATATGCATGCGACCCCAGATGATTCTGGCAGTTCCCTAGGTCGTTAGGTTTCTATGTTATTTAAACCTTGAAATTTTAAACATTAGTTATGATTATAAAATATTTTAGTCCTTAGAGAGCCTAATGAAATCCATGCTAAAATAAAAGTGGCATGCAAATTGCCAATAAACTAAGAAAAGCATGCAGATCTATGCGCAAGCAATATCAAATTAAACACAATAAATAATCAAATTAATCAATTAAATGTCCATAGGCCAACTGCCCTTATTTACATCACAGGGTCTGTAAAAAATTAAAGTAGCCGGGCATCACTGCCAACAACCTGAATTTCTAATCCTAGAACAGACGCAAGTGACTTTAAGTGGGATACTCTTCGTCTTCAGCTTCTTGATCTTCTCTTCCTCGGACTTCTGGATCTCCTCCTCTTTAAGCTCCTTGGATTTATTGTAACTGGATATCCATGGTGGATAAGAAAACTCTCCCCCAAAGAGGAGGTTATTCTCTCCGCCTCGAGTAGTGAAGTGATTCAAATTTGGACTCCTAAATAGAAAATGACTATCATCATAATGGGTGTCCTTTCCTTTTTGGAAATCCAACCTTTGGATCCATGTATCCCCACTCAAAGGTACACTTTCACAACTTAATATCAATATTACAAATAATTATATTAATATAAAGTAGTAAATTCTAGACTCTCCTATAAGGTTATCCTAATAAAATCATCCCAAGCAGTTTATATGAAAATAAAAATACTCATCACGACCACACTTAGCCATGCTCTTAATTATTTTGAGGGCTAAGCAGTTCTAGAGCACCTGTAACAGTTATATAATGATTTATTATTAGCCCTTTTATTTAGGGGGGCTGAGCAAATTTCTGAAGCGTCTGCGTAAAATAACGTTAGTATTTAAATCATGATTATTTTCCCTCTTTTATTAGCGCTGCATGAGTATGGTCACCTACAAAAAATATCATTAGTATCAAAATTGATCCTAACCTATGGGTAATATATCGTATAATTACATCAATTCTCAGAGTGCAGTAAAAATAAACAAACACATCAACATCATTCCAATCACAACATGTAGTAAAAATACAGAAAACTCAGCACACAGCAGTAAAGTAAACACCGACCTATCCTAGGTCTAGAAATGGTGCCCTAGCAAACCATCTAAGTGTGTGTAAAAGGATGTGTAGCTGAGGTAGATCCTAAGCTGAATAGTTAGTTGAAGTTATCTAGTGTCCAAGTTCATTGAAGGTCCCTAGGAGAGGTTTAGGTTTGAGTTTAAATATTAATGTGTTAAGGGTCAAATTAAGTATGTTTTAAGGGTTCAATGATTACTACCTTTATTTTACATCGAGGTCGTGAAGTTTATTTCACCTTCCTTAAAGCTAAGTCAATAGCCTCATAGGCCTGAGTTACCCAGTAGCAATCACGGGTTGATTAGGTTAATTTGGTTGGTTGGAAATTAGGGTATATATTATATTAGATGATTTATTATTAAATTAAGAGGTTAACTTAAAGCTTAGGATAATGTTTTATGAATTTAAGTTGAGTCAATGAGTTTTAGGAGGTCCTGGGTCACCCTTTCCATTAGGTCAAAGGGGTCCAAAAACTGACTTTTTGATTAAAGAGAATTTATGAATATTTAGTATTTTTATAAAATAATAGACCTTAACTCGATCAGTTAGACTGTAAGCATGCCCGATTTTGATTCTACTATCCAAAGTTATGAATTTCTGAAGTTTTGGTCTTATTTTGAACTAAGTTTAATCAGATTGTTGACTTTTTTTATTTAAGTTGATTTCTAAAATTAGAATATTTTTAATAAATACTAGACCCTAATGTGAGTTGAATTCCTTTGAGTTTTCCCCAATTGGAATTTTTTATAATTAGTTATGAATTTTCAAAGTTTAGGTTATTTAATGAATTATTGAAATTATTTAGTTAAAGGGCTCTTTAGGAATTTTGATCCAAATCAGTTCCAAACTGCTTGGAATCACCTCCAAAGGTCAGGAATGACCTAAAGAAGTGTTCCCAAGTGTTTGGGAGAAATTTGGAATTTTTAACAATTTTAAATTATTTAATTAAGGCAAAAAGATAATTTTTAATTAAGATTAAATTAAAGTTTAGGTTAATGTCCAATTAAGGGGATTTTAATTTTCATGGGTTAGGAACTAAATTATGAAGAGTTTGATATATTATGGGTAATTTTCTGATTTAATTTGAATTTATTAGAATTTTTTGAAGTTACCGGGTCCTAATTGTAGGGTAAATTAGGGTTTGTTAATTAAGGGGTTTAATGAGTCCTAAAAGTTTCTAAAAAATTCCAGGGAGTTTATGGTGTTACTAAGTTCATGAGATTCAAGTTTCAAGTCAATTAGAGGTAAACCCTAGCTCCTAGAATTTCTCTAAGTCTGCTAGACGGGTCCTTAATTATTATCCTTAGGGTGTCACTATATTGTATAGGTTTAAATAAGTGTTTGAGACTAACCCTTGGAGTAACATAAAGGAAATGCAATGCAAACATAAAACACACCATGTCCTTAGATCTAGGAGAGCCTAGGCTAGGTGCTTGTGTGCATCCTACACATGTAAGGACTACGAAACACTAAATAACACGGGCTTAATGAAGTGATTAGTGAACGATTGAGACCCAATCACCCACTAATCCTCCCCACATGAATGCTATTCATAAGCTTAGTCTATGTTTAAAAATTCACAGGTAGTGGATTTCTCATAATTAAAGGATTTAAATACTATATAATTTTAAAATAATTTTAAAATATATAAATATTAGAATATATATTTATGTAAGTTTTAAAAATAAGATAATTTGAAAATAGTTCAATGTATAGGAATGAGAGATCCACTGACCCACCTCAGCAAGGATTTAAAGTATTTTGCATTTAAAAAAAATAATTATAATTTTCTTAGTTTTAAAATAATTAAGTAATAATAAAATGGTTAAGTAATTAGATCATACAGAAATAATCCAAAAAAAGAAGTTTTAGTTTCTGAAAACACTTTTAAATTAAAATTCATAATTTTCTAAAAAATTTGAGGTATTGTGTGTGAAAATCCGATTTAAAATGAGTAAGTTATGATTTTTAGAAGTTTAAAGGTTTAAAAGTAATTTTAAATAGCTTAAAATAATTAATATTTAAAAATAATTATTAAATTAAAAGTAACTTAAATATTGAAAACTTCTGGATTTTAAAATAGATAAATAATAAATAATAATAACAATATGATAATTATTAAAATGGTTTTAAAAGTATTAATAATGCCAATATAGTAATAGTTAAAATGATTTTAAAATATTAATAATAATAATAGTATAATAATTAATATAATAGTTACAATGATAATGATAATAATTATATAATAATGAGAATTTTAAAATAATAATAATAATAATAATAAATAATGAAAATAATAATAATAATAATAATAATAAAATAAAGACAATGATAAAATAATAATAATAATAATAATAATATAATTATAATTAAAATAGTTTTAAAATACTAATAATAATATCATAATAATAATCACAAAATTAGTTTTAAAAGTAATAATAATAATAATATAAGATAATAATAATAATAATATTTTAATAATAATAATAATAATAATAATAAACATAATTTTTAAAATAAAAGTAGTAGTAATAATAATAATAATAATAATAAAGGAAAAAAAATAATGATAATAATAATAATAATAATAATAATTAATAATAACATTAAAATAATAATAATAATAATAATAATATTTTGAGAATAATAGTAGTAATAATAATAATAATAATAATAGTAATAATAATAATATTTAAAAATAATAATAATGATAATAATATTTTTTAAAAAAATAGTAATAATAATAATAGTAATAGTAATATTTAAAATGATAATAATAATGATAATAAGAACATTAAAAATAATAATAATAATAATAGTAGTAATAAAAATAATAACATTTAAAATAATAATAATAATAATAATAATAACAATAATAATAGAATCAATAATAATATAAAATAGATATATATATATATATAATAAATAAAACTTTCTATTAATTATTAATTAACAAGAAGGTAAATATCTAATAATTAACATAATTTTAAAATACATTTAATATTTTGATTTGATTATATATTTAAATTAAAGATAATAATTTTCTAGAAATAATGATGTGTTATTTATATTTTTTAGATTTATAAATATTTTTAAATTAGTTTTAAAGAAATCTGATTAAATAAACAATTAAAAACTAATTAAAAAAACAATTAATCCTGCGGCGGCACACGTGGTGGGCCCTGATTGGGCCTCGGAACCACGGACAATCATTGCCTGGCGACGCAATGATTATGTCACCGGCAATGATTACCGCAATCATTGCGGCAATTGAACGCCAGTGACGCGGCGTTACTTAACCACGTCAGCCTTGAATCAGGGCCGTTGATTCCGTGCGGTTTCAAATCAACAGCTCTAATCTCGTTGGACGGTGAGCGGAACCACAGGATCGAGATCTGCGGTTGATTTAAATCATGGAATGGCCAAATATCAGCCGTTAATCGAAGGATCAATGGCCAGGATATCTCCCCAGTGACCGGAGGCGAGATCCGAGCCCTAAGACGATAATTCACCTCGTTTGATCGATCAGATTGATTAAATGAGCTAAAATTTTAAACCCATAATCCTTGAATGAAGAGCATTCATATGGAGTATTTTACGCGGCCTAAGACGCCCTTTCTAGAAATCTAATTAATCCTAAGTGTTCTATACTAGGGTTTGAGATTTTACCTAATCCACATGGTGGATTCCGGAGATCTTGGGCTTGTTGAGCTTGTAAATTATCCACATACGTTTCCCTAGTTGAACTTGAGCCTTGATTCGTCTTAGATCAGCTGGAATTCACCTAGGAAGGGATTTCATCTCGGTTCACCGGAAAGCTCGCCTCCGGCGGGTGTTTGATGGTGGATTTGAGTGGAAGAAGATAGAGGGAGATTTTAGGAGCTCTCACACAAGGTCTCAAGGTCTGAGATGGCTTGGAGAGAGAGAGATTGCCAAAAGGTACACTAAACGAACCCTAAAAAGCCTATATATAGTCCTTAACCTATAAGGGACGGCTAGGATTGAATCTCCATTCAATTAGGAGGGAAATAGAGGTAATTTGGCCATGGTTTAAATCAGAGAGGCAATTGGGAGCATTTAAATCCATTAAATAGGTCTTAATGGGGCTTAAATAGGTCATTATGACCTAACAAGACTTGGGTTGACCAAGCCAAATGTTGACTTGGTCAACTTAGTCAATTAGGTCCAAGGAGGTGAGGGGATGAGCCAAGGATAGGTTTGAATTGGGTTAGATTTGAAATACAAGTGATTTGGGTCAATTTGGGTCAACCTGGGTTGACCTGGCCAACCAGGTTGACCCAGGACCTGGGTCTGGGCTCAGCAGACTTGGCTTGACTCCCTGAACCCATTGGGATGGATCCTGGGGTCTAGCTTGGTCAAATTCGACCAGGTCAATTCTTTAACCTAGGTCTGGGGGAAAATTAGGGTCAACAGTAGTAAGTTTAGAGAGGGCATCTGCTGGTGCATTCTACTCTAGAATGATATGGATTATTGATGCTTTTTTATATGAGCCAAGAGTGACTTTATAATGTTGCAGTACTAGGCCAAATACGGGTTATGGGTGTCAAACTCTCCTTCCATCTGGGAGCTGACCAATTGTGAATCATCAAGTTTTGCACCTAATATTATATGACTCGCCTCAACCCAATAATGAGGGCTTCGTATTCAAAAGTGTTGTTTATTGCAAGGAACTGTGGTCAGAGCCCCTATTCAAGGCTAACTTGATTTGAGGAGATTAACGAAATTCCAGACCCGATGCCAAAACTTTTAGAAGCTCTATTGGCATATAATGTCCAGCATGGAGGAGAAAAAGTAGTTGGTGGCTCGTCAAAGGCGGTAAGGTGCTCTCAACCATAAAATCTACAAGTACTTGAGACTTGGTGCACTCAACCAAAGTAAGTAATGGATGTCATAATTAATCTACAAGATGCTTCTATTTTTTAAAGGATATTTCTCAACAGGGGATTTGTATAGACCCTAATTATATAAGCTAAAAAATATGGGTGTAGTTTTCTAGCTGAATAGACTAATGACAATTCTATTTTATCTGCCAGTGAATAGCATCCCTCTATTTCGGATAGGATCTTACAAACATAATAGATGGGATGTTGTACAACATTCTGTTCTCAAACTAAGACCAAGTTTATATCATATGAAGAGGCAACCAAATATAAGTTTAACTTTTCTCCCTGTACTTATTTTGAAAGTACTGGCAACAATGCCAAATATTTTCAGAGCTGTTTAAAAGATTCTTGGCATCATCAGTCCATTGGAACTCCGAGCTATGAGCACATCTCAGTATCTTGAATAAAGGCATTTATTTATCCCCTAAGCATGCCAAAAAATGAGATAGTATTGCAATCTTTTAATTTAGTCTCTGAACTTTCTTGATCTTTTTTGGGGGCGCCACATCTCTTAGTGCCTTGATCCTTTTAGGATTGGCCTTAATAGTGGGTCATCATGAATCCCAAGAATTTTCCCAAAATTACTCTAAAAGTAGACTTGGCAAGGTTGAGTCACATGTTATAACATCACTGAAGGTGGAAGCATTATTCCAAGTTAGAGATATATTTTAATTTTTAAAGACTTTTTTACTAACATATCATCAACATATACTTCGATAGTGTACCCAATAAGATCTTTAAAAATATTATTCATGAGGAACCGATATATGGCTCCAACATTCTTGAGTCTGAATGACATGACCAGATATCAGTATAACCCTTTATCCGTTAAAAAATCTATCGCCTCCTCATCTACAGGATCTATCTTTATCTTATTATAATTAGAGTAGGCATCCATGAAACTCGGTATTTAGTGTCTGAACATGATATCACCAGTTGGTTTAATACGAAGAACCAAAAAAATATTCTTTGGGCAAGCTTTATTGAGGTCCACATAGTGCACACAAATTCTTCAAACTCTACTATCTTTTTGCACCATAACGACATTTTCCATCCATGTGGCATAGTTCACTTCCCATATAAATTCAGCTTTTGGGAGTTTATCCACTTCATGTTCAATTTCTTGCTGGCGATACATTGCCAAATTTTATTTCTTCTGGATAACCAACTTACATGTTAGGTTTAATTTGAGAGAGTATATAATTATTTCAGGGTCAAATATAAGCATATCAGCTGGACTCCGTGCAAAAATATTCTATTTTTTAAGTATGAAGTCTACATACTTTTTCTTCTCTTCATTTAAGAGCAAAGACTCTATTTACATAGTTTTTAAGGGGTACTTAATACAGAGACACAAGTAAGGTCTTTCATAGGTGAAGCTGATAGGGGCTGTGGAGTGAACCTTTGAATTGTATAAAAATTTAGGGTTATATTACCCCTAAATAATGCTTAGATTTTTTTATATAAAATTAACAAAACCTCACTTAATATATACAAGTATACGAGTCATATCAAGTAATAAAATGGAGTAGAGTGTCAAACCTACGAGGACGAATGTTTACTTGTAAAAAAACTACTACAATTTACTCTAATTATAATAATTATCCTACTGAAATAAAAATTATAAATATAAAGATTCTATTATTGAATAAAATAATAAAAATATTAGATATAATATTTAATTAATGTGTTTTTGATTGAAAAGTGTATAGTTTATATCTTTTATAATGAAACGCTTAATTATTGATGTGAATTAGCATATGCATCCGTAGATCTTTGTCAAGCTTGTAGGGGTGAAAACAATATCTGCTGACCTCCTACAATTATAGTATTTTCTTAAGAACTTAGAATATTTTACATCTTATATCTAGGCATGCAAATATCCTATCTCAATATTCCTGGTTGTTCTTGTATTCCTCCATCGAAAATATACATCATACTATATTTTAACTACACATAGCTATTATGTGTATTAAATTAAGAACAAGATACTATTAAAAATATCATGTAATGTTTATAGAATGAGAGTATTCATTAGTACTTAACATATAATTTACATCATCAATCCAAAATAAGAGAATTAGCCAGCATAGAGTAAATAACAAGTAAACTCATTTTCATTAAACTCATGGAAGAAAAAAATACAAGAGAGTGATATCACTAGAAAAGATCAAAGTATCTCCCTTACACTCTATCTCCCTTAACTTATAGAATTGCTTCAAGAAACATAGGTTAAACACTCCAATAATTGTATCTTATACTTTTTTAGGCTCCCTTAGATTTTATTAAAAGAGGGAACTCGAGAAGTACTCTAAGAAATACTAAATTTAACACAAGTGATTAACTCCCTTATAAATATAATATCACAACTATTTATAATATAACCCAAAAAGGATCTAGCACTGCGGTGCTTGAAAGAGTGGCATTATGGCACACTTAAAGTGAACTAACACCTCAATGCTGAAACTTTTGCACTATCGCGGTGCTTACTAATGCAGATCGATTACTTAGTAAATAAACACATATTTTCATTGATAGAACATGGCCCTCAGAAGTTACAACTGTAATGCCATGGTGATGTTGACATTCGAGCATTATTGTGCCCAAGTATAAAAAATGATGCCAAAGAATGAGAAACTGTGGCGTCATTGCATTTAAAAAATGTAACCCCATTGTATAACTCAACAGATGGCTGTAGCACTGCAAGAAATGGTGTTGTAGTGCTTATATATACACAAGATGATAAAATGGACAAACTGATAAGTGTTATAGTGGTCCAAGCCACATGGTGTAGCAGCACTGGTTTTCAAAATTTGAAGCGTTGCTTTGGAATTAGCCACCACTACGATGTTTGACATGTGAAAGCACAATGGCATTTGCATCAATAACCACCACAGTGTTGTTAATGAATCAATAATAGAGGTGCAATGGAATCGTGGTGTTAGTTATTAGAGCTACGATGCTTATCAAAGTTTCATAATTAAAGTTTTGATTGTACAATACTCTTTTGACTTGGTAGAACCACTTTTTCTTTTGACTTAAATGTCAGGTGTTGTGGTGCTCAAATAATCAGCATCGTGGTGCAAATTATCCAAGAAAATAGTGGTTTGAAATAAGCATTTTTTTAGGTTTAGTGCTGCAACACTTGCTTTTAAAAATTGTCGCACTTAGGAAGTAGCACAGTGATGTTAAAACACTCAATGTTGCGGAGCTCAATTAAATTTGAGCTCATTTCTTATTTACTAAATTTATACCACAACTTAATTATCAGAATAAAATAAAATTTAAAATATGTCACAATAACATATGCAATATAACTCATGTAAATTCAAACAATTTAATGTGACACACTAAACCTAAATCTGGGTTGTCTCCCATATAGTGTTAAGTTAATAGTCTTCAGCTAGACTTGCCTAAATTTATCAAGTTAGCTGGGGTATATTGCTACCACTCTTCAAATAATTTTCTCTAGGATCTTTTTTGTCTCCTTTAGGTTAACTTTTATATTATTAGGCAATGATCCAAGAAGTCTACTACTGACTGAAATTGCAAGCTGACTTAATTGGGTTTTCAATTTTTTAATTGAAGCAGCTTAATTTTGTAACTGTGTCCCTAACTATATCACTACATCTTCTAATGATAATTTTCTACTTCCAAATTAATTGCTTTGATTAAATTCTGGAATATATGCAGGTCTGGGATTCATAGCAGGTTGCTGATGATCATTCCAATTTACTCCTTAATTATTTTAACTATATTTCTATTAATTATTACGAGCAATATTATTTAACCAATTAAAATTAGAATGGTTCTTCCAACCTAAATTATATGTATTGGAGTAGGAATTATTTTATCTTCCAATTAAATTAATATTTTTCAATCCCTTACATATTACTAATTTTAATTAAATTTTGATCCTCCAATTGTATAGATAATTTAGTTCCTAATTTTAAATTTACTCATATTATGCTCAACTTCCTAAAAATTATTGCAACTTATGCAGTCAATAAATACAAAGCATCAAATCCATATATTCCTGCTACTCTCTTAGGATTTATCCTATCAACATGCCACTAAAATTATTAGTATCCATTTCTTCTATTAATTCATATGCTTTCTCAAATAGCTTAGACAGTAATGATCCTCCACCTATAGCATCTATGATTTTTATAAGAGATCCTATTAATCTATTATCAAATGTTTGAATAACCAACAAATCAAGTAAAACATGGTGAGGGCATTTCCTTAAATCTCTCTCAACTCTCATAAATTGATTCTCCTTCAAACTGGGTAAAAGAAGTAATATCTTTTTTAAGTTTGGCATTCTTTGAAGGTGAAAAATACTTAGCAAGAAACGTATAAGTCAACTCATTTGAAGTAATTATAGAGCCTAGGGATAAAGAATTCAACCACATTTTACTTTATCTCTTAGAAAAAATAAGAACAATCTAAGTCTAATAGCATCATCATTGACATCACTATACTTATAAGTTATATAAATTTCTAAAAAATTAGCTAAGAATAAATTGATTCCTTTAATAAGAGTTCTCCCAAACTGAGAATTTTTAATTATTTGAATTATGATAGGTTTTAATTCAAAATTATTAGCTTGGATCGTAAGTCTATTAAAGCTCTGATAAATTTTATCTACTAAAGGATTAGTATAATCACTAAGAGGTTTAGAATGATCTTGATTTAGTATAGTTCAGACATTTTTATAATCTTTTTGAATTTTCAAAATTTTAAAGGGTTCTTTCTATTCATAGTTAAACAACAAAAGTTTATTTCTATGTATATAAAGTATACAACTATGAATATGCAATAAATAAATAAAATAAATGATACAAGTAGGTCTAACTATATAATTAATTCAATAATATAGTTAAAATTATAAAAAGAAAAAATACTTCCCTGGCAATGACGCCAAAAACTCAATGGGGGCTGGGGAGAGAACTTTTGAATTGTATAAAAGTTTAGGGCTCTATCACCCCTAAATAATGCTCAGTTTTTCTTTGATATAAAATTAATAAAACTCCACTTAACATACGTAAGTATACGTGCCAAATCAAGTAATAAAGTAATAGAGTAGAGTATCGAACCCATGAGAAAGTATGCTTACTTGCAACAAACTACTATCATTTACTTTATTTATAATAATTATCCTACCAAAATAAAAATGATAAATATGGAGATTTTATCAGTGAATAAAATAATAAAAATATTAGATATAATATTTAATTAATTTTTTTTGAGTGATGAGTATAAATATTATATCTTTTCTAAAATTCTTAATTATTGATGTGATTTAGAGTATATGTATCATTAGATCTCTATCGACCTTATAGGGGTGAAAGGGATATCTATTGACCTCCTATAATTATAGTATCTCCTTAAGAGCCTAGAATATTTTACATCCTATATCTAGGCATGCAAACATCATATCTCAATATTCATGATTATTTTTGTATTCTTCTATCAAGACTATATATCACACTATATTTTAACTATTTATATAACCAGTATGTGTTGTAAATTAAGAATAGAATAATATTAAAAATATCATTTAACATTTATAGAATGAGAGTCTTCATTAGTACTTAAACATACACTTTACATCATCAATCTAAAATAAGAGAATTAATCAAACATAGAATAAATAACAAGCAAACTCATTTTTATTAAACTCATGGAAGAATGAAAATATAAGAGAGTGATATCACTAGAAATGATCAAAGTATCTTCTCTATACTCCTTTCTCTTAACTTATATAGTTACTTCAAGAAACATAGGGCAAATACTCTAAATGATTGTATCATGTACTTCCCTAGCCTCCCTTAGATTTTACTCTAAGAGGGAACTAGAGAAGTACTCTAATAAATATAAAATTTTACACAAGTGACTGAACTCCCTTACAAATATAGCATCCAAACTATCTATAGGATAACTCAAAAAGGCATATGGAGCTGTAGCTCTTAAAAGAGATGCACCACGACGCCCTTGAAGTGAAATAATGCCTCAATACTAAAACTTTTGCACCATTGTGGAGCTTGCTGATATGGATCAGTTACTTAGTGGACAGTCACATCTTTTCAAAGATAGAACATAGCCCTTGGATGTTAAAATTACAAAGCTATGGTGTTGTTGATATTCGAGTGCTACGGTGCTCAAATGCAAAAAATGATGCCAATGTGTGAGAAATTATGGCACTGAGGCATTTAAAAATAGAGAATCCAGCCTTGCCAAGCTTACTTCTTAACGTCGCAGTGCTGATAATGCTACAGTGCCGGCTTTGCTGACACAACAGTACTGGCAAATAAAGACTTAGTGTTGCAACGTCCGATTTGTGGCACCTCGACAGTATTAAAGGTAGCACTTCGATGTTAATTCATTGGACGCCGCAACGCTATAAGCTCCTTAGAATTTTCTATTATTTTTTAGTTTTTCCTGTATAAACATAACTAAAATAATAGATTTTTATTGAAAATAAAATATATAAAACACTACATAAGTTATACTTATCAGAAGCCTTATGAGAGATATCCTCATTCCAAAGGTTAAAGTCCTCAATGCTTAGAGTGACTGATGGGCATGGTTGAGTTTGTCTAAGATAATAAGATTGTGCCACTTGTTGATCTCCATACACTATACCGATCCTATTTGGGGTAAAAAACTTTAGTTTGAGATATGAAATGGAGGCAATAACCCTAGAAATTGACTAGAGGGGCCTTCCAAAGATAGCATTATAAGCTAACTCTAATGTTATCGCAATAAATTAGATTGTGTGAGTGTCCTACCAAGAAAACTCCCTGAATATGACTAGAAGTCGATCATACAAGTCGATTATCAAATCCATATAATGGTTCTGCGGTGGGCTAGAGTTTCTGTCTAGGCAAACCCTATTGAGAAATGTAGAGTAAAAGAAGACATCCACTGAGCTCCCATTATCAATTAAAATCCTCTTGATGTAGTAACACAGGTTATCAATCCCCGTATTAATCTTGAGTGAATCTTAATGAGGAGTCTTAACCTCCTCCATTAGAGTCATCAAAAGTAATAGAATGGTCAACACGAGCCATTTTTTATGCTGGGTCCTCATTCACTGCACGTAAGACTTTATTAGATAATAATGGGCCCATGATGATGGTTTCAATCTCACCAACCACTTAACAATTGTTCTACAATTGTATTTACGCAGGTTACCCCCCAATAAGAGTGTTTTAAGGTAGCCTTGTTGGATAAGTCTCTTGATTTCATCCTTGAGCTACTTCCATGCTTTAGTTGTGTATCTGTGACTACGAGGAAAGTGACAATATTGCTTCTAATTTTATGTGTTTGACTTTAAAAAATTTAGCCACTTAATACTTTCTTCATCTTGGATGACCATTAGTATATTTGTTTGTTATGCGTTGAGTGGTGTATACTTCTCTTATTGAGCTTCATGTTATGGCTAGGGGGTCAAGGAGATATGTTATTATTCTCTTGCTTCTTTCGCTACGAGGATGAGTTATCCACTACAGGTATAATTTTACGCTTTCAAGTAGTTTGCTTAAATTATTTTCTATGAATATTGATGGCTTCATCTGCTGAGATTTATTCCTTTAAATGATGAATCAAATTAGCATATGAAGGAACTGTCTCACATAAGTACCAAATAAAAGGGGCCAAGATGAAGCCCTCTATGGAAAACTCCTCTTAAAAATTCAAGATCTACCCCTGGAATTTGTTGAGCCTCGGTGGAGAATCTTTGAAAGTATTCCTTAAGTGACTCTTCTTTATTCTAGTGAATCCCAAAGAGGTGTGAAGAGTCCTTAATAATTCTTCGATTTGTAATAAATTGTTCAATAAATAGTTTGGCCAACTTGATGAATATGGGAATAGTTCAAGTTGGAAGTGAGTAAAAATATGTACAAGCTTATCCTTTGAGGGTAGCAAGAAATACATGATGGAGGAGTGCAATCGAGGCTCATTGGATATGCTTAAGGGTTCTACAGTAATCAATATGTTTGTAAGGCAATTTAAAGCCCACAGGAATGGGATTTTTAAGGATGTCTTTAGTTAGGGGAGATGATTCTTGAAAGTCCTGAGGATAAAGGATTACCTTCACCCTCTTAAAAGGAACTCTTCCCTGACTAATTACTGCAGCTCATCTCATAGAGCATTATGAGGGATTTCACAAATGCGAGGTTGAACCAATCCCTCGATAGTGACTAGATGAATGTGAATCGATCGTCCTACACGAGAGGACTGTGTATAACTCATAGTGTCAATGAGGTTAATGTATTAATGTGACATGGGATGAATCCTTGATTAAGGGAGAGCGGTACTGCTTGAAGATGTTTGGGTCATTTATCCTCAGCTAGTTATGGATCTTGAGGGAGATGAATCTCCTCTTATTGTGCTAGTGCTGGTTGTTGGGTCCCTCGTAGAAGTTGAAGGATTTTATTCTAAAATTCCTCCATTTTTTTACTGATTCCTAGGTGTGAGTTAAAGCTGGAGGCTCCAATATTGCAATTTCTACGCCTATTGACCATTGAAAATGATCTAGTTGTGCTTGTAATAATGGGATTGTGTTCTCATAGACGACACTAAAATGTTACAGAAATCTAGTACATAACTAGAGAATATTCACGATGATAAAGTAAGAGAGTTTTTCATCCTAGCATTATATGGATATCTAGTGCATAAATAGAGAACTTAAAAATATTAGGATTTTTATGTGGAAAACCTTGAAAAGGGATAAAACCACAAGGCCACAGCCATTTGAAAAGATTCCACTATTATTTGACTAGGTTACAAAGATTGACCTATCCTTAAACTTGCCGATAGTCAAATTACAGTAGTCCAAGAAGTGGATTGAACTTCGTGGGAATATTCAAGAGTTTACAATGATGACTGTCGGGCAAAAGCTTGACAGTGGTAGAGTGAAAGTCTAACGACTGTTGGGCAGAAGTTAACAATGGTATGTAGACGTGCGAAAGTCCGGTGATGATGTTGATCATCGGTGAAAATAATGGTTGGTGGTGGTAGTAATTGGTGGACGCCAGCAACAACGACGGCTAGAAAATGAAGGAGAGATCTTTGATTCTTCTCCTCTTTTTCTCTCTCTTGCTTGATTTTTATTTCCAATGAAGAGTAAGGGGTCTATTTATAATTTTTTGGGAGTGGCATGGATAATAAATAGGGAGAAAATCAATGGCATGTTGGGAGTGTTTCAATGGACTGCCGATATCAACTCCCTCAATTATAAACTGTTTATTGATGATTTTAGTGTCTTAATGATGAGAGAATTTGGTGATCTTGAGCTCGTTGGATTCGCCTGTTTGAGTCGCTTGATTTGACTATAAGCAAGTCACATTAGGATAGCATTTAGTCATCCAATTAATGTTCTGAAGCTTTAAAGTAGGCTTTGGTCCTCTGATTTGGGTTCATTTGGGCTCAGATTTGATCGAATTTGGTGTCGTTGGGCTTGTCTCCTTGAGATGTTCAATTCGAATATAAGTTTGCTGAAATTGGAGTTCGGATGGCCCCAAATTTAATTTATGAAATTTCCAATTCAAATTTTCCTATAGATTTGTGCCTGATCAAAATAATTTTTTAATGGTATATCGATATTATTGTGTTAATATTTCAATCACTCACATTAGCTTGATTTTCTTCTCATCACCCTTACATTATTGTGCATTTTCAATTGTTTAGTTATTGTGAAAATAATTTGATTGAAATTATTGAAGCTGAGTTAAACATTAGTATTAGCCTAATAGTACATAACTCGCTTATTTAGTTAAATCATTCTTCAACTTCATAATTATCTTATAATGTTTCACTTGTAAGAACGCATAAGATTACACACACACACACAGATATATATATATATATATATATATATATATATATATATATATATATATATATATATATATATATATATATATATATATATATATATATATATATATATATATATATATATATATTAAAAAATAACAAACAAACAAAAAACATACTAGAAATCATATAATTCAAGTGAAAACCTGAAAGGAAAAAATCATGCAACTTGACCCAAATTAAATGATAATTATAAATAGATTATAAGAGTCTATGCTTTCCTGTAATTGGAGAAGATGAGATTACAATGTTTGTGATATAACTTTGTTTTTCTGCAAATGTGGATGGGTATGTTAGAGATATAACAGTTTGATGAGTTTAGTTGAGCAATGATGATCAAATGGTGGTGGCTAATTGACAATAGTCATGCAATGATGTTCGGGCGATAATAATCCAATGATGATTGTTGACAATGGTGAATAAATTGTAATAGTCCAGTGACAATGTTCAAACGATAATGGTTGGATGATGGCAATTATACAACATTGATTAAATTAGGACAGTCAGGCAATAGAGACCAGAAGACGGTAACAAGTAAATGACGATCATTGGCGGTAATCTTCAGTGGCGAATGTCTGGTAAAGCTTTAAAGTTTTTCATATATTTAATCTCTCTTCAAACTCAAGGCCAAATCCCCTTAATGTGAAGAAATATGGTATATTAATAGTATTTTGGGAGTGTCATGTTCATAAATTTAAATAAATTTCAAAATACTCCATTGGATGGCTCATATTAGATTATTTTATTATAGATCACTCATTTAGCATTTAAGTGCCTTAATAACCTCAAAAATAAGTGATTTTGGGCTTGTTAGATTTGTCTTGTCGAGCTACGTGATTGTTGACCTCATTTTTGTATGAGGTCACTAGGACCCGCTTGGGTTTCTTTTTAGTGACCTAATGATGGGGAGATCTCCACCCCTCAGTCATAAAGGTCCTAATAAAGACCCAATTCAATCACAATCAAACCCAGCTCTACCTTTCAACTCAATCTTTAATCCAGCCTTCAATCAACATTCAGTCAAATTCTAAATTATATCCAATTAATTTCAATCCTCCATTTTATTTCCATTGATATGTTGGTTCAAGGTCAATCATTTAATTCTTAAATCCAATCCAAATCCAACATTCCAAATCAAACCTTCAAGGTCAAGGACCTAGGTCCTGAAACCCTTTCTTAGTGAACTTTCTATCACCTATAAACCCAGTCAAGTGACCTCCAAATCATGATCCATCAATTGCATATTGTCCAGATATGTCTGTAAGACCAACCCTCCAAATTTGAGTTCAATCCGACACTTTTAACCCCAAAAAATGAATCTTTTCCCAAAGATTGCAAAACCTTCAAATATTTACGACCCGTGCCATCGGACACGTCACCTAGTGGATTTTGACCTTAGAATTTCCTCAAAACCCTCTAATCACTTCCAGACCTTTGATATTGATATATGCAACATTAAACTGCATCCTTTTGGACTCACTTTGATCCGGAATCGACCAAAGGTCAAAATGACCAAAATGCCCTTTAAAGGGAATTTTTGGACTTTTGACCAAGACGCAACATGGTTCAACATCTTTAACCTTTAAAACATCTTTCAATGAATTTCCCATGATATTTGAGACTCATTCAAACTGAACCCACTCTTTGGTTTGACCTGGTTGACCAAGTCAACTATGGTTGACCAAATTCACCCTTAACCCAACCATGGTTATATTCAACATTTGAATCCACTTCAAACTGATCTAACACTCCAAAATTATTTGTTTAAGCACTCCCACTAGACCCAAAACTCCCCAAGTTAAATTTTTCTTGGTTTGACTTGGTCAACCAAATTGGGAGGACCAAAGTCCTCTCCAATCTCACTCATTTGGCCAAAATCTTGAACCCATTGCTCCAAGCACTTAACTAACCACTCAATCAGCTAAATCCAACCTATTGAATGCCTCATGAGTCACCATTGACTGGTCAACAAGTCAATGGGTCAAAAATTTTGTTGAAATAAGACAAAATCATGGTCATTTGACCATGCCACATGGGCAAGCTTTTCCCTCTCCCAAAACCTGCACCAACCTACTAAAAAGGAATTATTTTCCTTTCCTAAGAGGCCATAAACCAACCCACTAAACCTTGCTTAGGCTTGGTTTATCCAAATGAAGGAAAAAGGGTGTGGTCCCCTCACCACTTGAGCCAAGCAATCCCTCTCAATCCACCAACCTTCTCCAGGTTTTAGGCTGCTCATGGGACACTTAGCAAGCATCCAAAGCACCCATGAGGGAATTATAGCCATCCAATTCAAAAATAAGGGGTTAAGTGTAGGGATTTTGACCTAAGGGATCATCTTGCTCATTTTTTTGCCTAAGTCCCAAACTCCAGCATCCCCAAGACTCTCTAGGAGCTTCCCACACTCTTCAGCACTCCCCAAGGCCATTCCAAGCCTTCCCCCACCATTTCCACCACTCAAAACCACCATTTTAGTGAAAAAGGAGAGAGAAAAGAGAGAATCACCATCTCTCTTCGATATCTTCAAATCCAACATCAAAATCTTTTGGAGTCTTCAGTAAACTTGTAGAGGACATCAGCAGGAGCAAAAGAAGCCCAAGTTTGCAAAAATTTATTAGGTATATTGTAAGTTATCCTTACTTTTAGCTAAAAATTTAATTTGAAACTGTATGAAATCTACAATGCATGGAGCCTCCAAACTCCAGGTATTGCAAGATTATGTTGCCCTCTAGCTACAGCTCAAATTTTGTCAAGTTTTATCGAGTATTTTGGGAGATATGAGCATTTAAAGTTGCCTATTCAAAATGAACTGTACAGGATCGGTAGATCTGGATCGTCCCATCAAAAATCGAAGGGTCCAGATCAAGGTAGACCACGCGGTTTGCCCCTGGGTTCGAACACGGGATCTCCCGTGGTCATGGCAAGCCACATGGCAGCTTTCTGGCCATCGATCTCGCTGTCCCGTATTCTGACCGTCGGATCGTTAGATCCGACCTAGATAAGTGTGGGTCCTGCCATGCCACATGTCGCTCTGCTATTCGTCGCCGCCTTTTCTGAGCCAACCATTGTCAATGATTGGCATCGACGGCTGATTTGACCAGAAATGGTTAAAAAAATTCAAAAAATGTCCAGAATCTTCCAAAATTTATAGAAAATTAAATTTTTCATTAAATTGGATGTTCTTGGGCTCATTCGAAAGGTCATTGAATGTAGTATTTATTAAAATTAAAATTGAGTTATTTTGAGTTATGGATTGTGAGAAAATTATAGTTATTTGATTTCAATTTTCTTGCAATCTAGGGATCAAATGAATTCCAAATTTTGGTGGAATGTTCCTGTGCATCTTAGGCATATTCAATGATTTTTCTAGGGTCAGATGCTTTGTAGTTTTCTGTGATGTGAAGTTTTAAGCTGATGGATCCATTTTGGACCCAAAACTTTGAAAATTAATAACTCCATTTTTCTATAGAATTAGGCTACATAATTTGTGTCGTAGGATTGCATATGTATCAGGGTTAGCCACACCAAATTTCAAGCCTATCTGAATAGTAGAGAAACCTAGGAAAAATAATTAAGGAAAAGTCTAGAAAACTTAGAAAATTCCTAGGAGATTGTACACATACCAATAAAGGTGAAACTTGAACATAGTAAACTTAGTGACATCATGTACCTTAGGTTCAAATTTCATTGAATTTGGAGGTCATTAGTTTAGAAAATTAATTACCCAAAGTTGCAGCCTTTTTAAGGACCTAAAAAATTCCAAAAAAAAGTATTAAATCCAAATTAACTCTAAAAAATATAAATAATGTCTCAAACTGACCAGAACTTAGCTCTCTACCTAGGAAAAATAAAATTCCAATAACTGGACTCATAATTCAACTTTAATTTGACTTTTAATGAAAATTAATTATTAATTAAATTAATTAATTAAAAATTATTAAAAATCCAAAATAATTTCCAAATACTTGGAAACACTCCCATGGGTCATTCTTGACCTTTGGGATTGATTCCATGCATTTTGGGATGAGTTTGGATCAAAATGATCAAAACCTTCCTAATCAGGCAATTTTAAAAATTTAATAATTAGTCTTGTATTTTCAAAAAATGTCAAACCTCTAAAATCTGATCAAAGTCAAAAAGTCAACCTTTTGGTAAACCGTAGTTCAAGTCTAGGCCCGAACTTCAAAAAATCATAACTTTTCAAAGAAAACTCAAACTTGAGTGTGCTAGTAGTCTAACAACTCATCATAAGGTCTAATATTTATTAAAAATTTAAAACTTACAAAATTAACTCTAAATTGAAAGTCAACTTTTGGACCCTTAATTAACATAATTAAATAATTCCAATAAATTTTAAAAATCCAATAATTCATTAAAATTCTAGAAAACTTTAATTTGATTAATAAAACACTCAACCAACACTCAAACGCATGACAACCACTCCAAAGATAAAATTTATTGGATGGACTACTCTGGGCTGTGGGGCTAAGTGTTCGAAGGAGGCCTAGTTCCTCGAGTCTGATGGCACAACGCCACGAACGGATTCAATGAAGTGTTAAACATCAAAATTAAGTTACTTTTAATTACTTAACCAATTAAAACCCTTAATTCAACTACATCATTAAGGTTTTTAGGATGCACTACTCGGGGCTGCAGGGCTAAGTGTCTTAAGGAGACCTGGTTCCTAGAGCCTTGTGGCACAACGCCATGAACCTGTTGATGGAAAACATAAAATAATTTAACTTTTAAAATCAATAATTAATTAACTTAATTAATATCAGTTGATCCTTAATTTTTAACAAACTAAATCAACTTAATCAATCTCGATTGCTACTAGGTAACCCAAGCCTACGAGGCTATTAACTTAGCCCCAAGGAAGATGAAATAAACTTCACGGCCTCGATGAGCAAAAAAGGTAGGAATCATTTAACTATTAAAATAGGTTTAATTTAAACTTTAATTAAACCTCTCTTTAAGCCTTCCATAAATTCAAATATTAGATAATTTGAATAAATTACCCATCCTAGGATCTAACCCCAGCCACACAGCCTTCTACACACACTTTAGATAGTTTTCTAGGACAACCGACTCTAGATCTAGGCTAGGCCGGTGTTTACTTTTTTACTGTGTGTCGGGTTTTCTGAGTTTTCATTGCATGTTATGATTGAAATTGATTGATATGTTTGCTTACTTTTTTTACTACTCTGTGAATTGATGTGATGGGCAATTAGATTACCCTTATGTTAGGAACGATCTTGATGCTCACTGAATTTTCTGCAGGTGGCCACGCTCGTGCAGGGCAATAAAGGGAGCTAAATAAATTATAAATATAAATGCTATAGGTGCTTCAGCTGCTTAGCCCCAAAATAAAAAGAGCGTGGTCAAGTGTGTTTACTTTTTCTACACATATATATAGCTGCTTGAGATGTGTTTTAATATTCAAATACTTAGGATAACCCTGCAGGAGAGTCTAGAATTTTTATTTTCTTATTCGTGTAATTTATTTAAGTATTAAGTTGTGAAAGTATACATTTGAGTTGGGATACATAGATCCAAATGTTGGATTTAAAAGAGGAAAGGATACTCCATCGGGGGATAGTCCTTATCCATTTGGAACTCCAAATTTGGATCACTTTACTACCCAAAGTGGAAAGAGTAACCTCCCCCTCGAGGGAAGAGTTTTCTTTTCCATTTGGGTATCCAGCCACGAAGACTCCAAGGAGCTCAAAGAGGAGAAGACTGAGGAGTTGAAGACAAAGAGTATCTCACTCAAAGTCACTTGCATCTGTATTAGGATCAGAATCTAGGTTGTTGTTAGTGGTGCCCGGCCACTTTTAATTTATATAAATCTGGGTTGTAATAAGCAAGGCAATTTGCCTATGAATATTTATTTAATTAGTTTGATTATTTAATGTGTTTTAATTTGATTTGATTGCGTATAGGGCTGCCTACTTTTCTTAGTTTTTTGGCTATTGCTTGTTATTCTTTTTTATTTAGCCTGGATTCGATCAGAGGCTCATGAGGGTATGAAAAATTCTTCTACTAAAACTTTAATAAAAAAATTTAGGATAACATAGAAACTCTAATGCTTTTAAGAAGTAAGCCTGGAACCGCCGGGAGTTCTCATTTCATAATTGTTGCATTATTCTTTTTCTTTGTTAGGCACCTCCCCGCCTACGGGTTCTGGCAGACCACCTGGTCTATGAGGGTGCAGTTCTGCCCAAGGGCATCTTTAGGATAAAATCTATTTTTTAGGCCTTTTTAAAATTGCTTCATCCAATTCTATACATTTTAATCGAGTCTATCAGCATCCATTGCATTAGAAACTAATTTAAAAGTAAGTCTAAATCTTAATTGCATTATTATTTAGTATTTTCACCCAACATAAGTCTAGGGGCCACTTAGGACAATCTCTAGATATCGGCCCTAACTCTAAAAAACTTTAATAAAAATATCCTACCACTCTTGCATCAAAAGACCGCATTTATAGATTTTAATCTCCTAGGTGGTTAGCTGGCTCCCCAATCTGGGCCAGGGTAAGTCCAGGTTTTGCACTGCATTAGTTAGGTTCGGACTACTATATTCCAGTGAACAAATTTAGAGTTAGGATCCGAGGCATATTTCATTTTGAGTCATAAGACCCCAACCTCTGGGAATATAATCCCAAATTTTTAATAAAATGCTCAACTCAAATTAAATCTTCTCTCAATCCAAAATTTAAAGCCCAACACTTAGCCTAGGATGGGACACTTCTGAATTATTTTCAGAATCTTAAAGTGTCTCCTATTCTTCTTCTTTTGATTCCAAAATAAGTGTTCAATCTTGCTCCAATCCCATTCGGAATTTTAATTTCATCTCTTTGATATCATTCCTAGAAAAACTCTAAACAAAATTTCTACCATTATTTTAATCGAAAATTTCATAGGAAATTTTGGTCTCCCACGATATAATTAACTATGAGGGCTTACGCTCGTAGGATATTTAGAACCCACAATTAATTTTCAAAATTAATTTTCAAAACTCAACTAGTCTCCCTTCGAAAAATTAAATTATTGACGATCGTCATCGTATGTTCAAACGATTATTAATGGAAGATATTTTTTTCCTCTAGGGAGATATATCTTTTGTTAAGATGAATTTAAACATGAAATTAATGATCACTCCTCTTGACTATCGTAGCTTAATATTTGACTAAACATTATTTTGACCCTTCAGGGGCCATATGAAGTTCTGTCTTAAATCCGGTCATGATATTCAAGATGGAATCTGTAGTTCTAAATCTAAAGCCCATTCTAAAATTTTATTACCACCTCCCAAGGTGGTGTAATATTTCTGATGGAATGTTTGATTTTAGAATTAAATTTTAATGTCAATTCTAAATTCCCCAAAGAAGACCAAATTTTTCAAAATTCGCTTTCAAACGCCAACAAAAAATGGCAACCACGGTGGGACTAAATCTCTTTTTCCATCTAAAATAATGGCAAAACTTTGTTGCATCGATAATTTTGATTACATTTCCTTTCGTTGGTCCCTCTCTCATTTCTTCCTTGGGTAAGTGTGGCCAACATGAAAAAGAAAAGAAAAGACATGTCAAAAAGAGAGGTACAACCTCAATCCAAATATGTATATATCAGATTCTGACCTTCTGCCCCCAAGTCAATTGGTGGAGCGACAGTGTCAGGTCGATCTTTTAAGAGCCTTACTCTCAAACTTTATGAACTATGACTATTGAGTCTTTCATCAATATGTTGAGTTTTTAAAGTAGGAAATGGTTCTCTCAACTTCCAAAATTTTCCATTTTCCAAATTCTTAGCTTTGATCCTCTGCCTCCAATCAGATTGGTAGTTCGAAGGAGTCAAGCAATCAAACCCTTTTTGAATTTTCCTGCTGATTTTGTAAGCTTCTGGGTTGAGTGAAAACTTGACTTATTGTGTTTCAAAGTCTAAAGGAAATTCATAAATTTCTTAAAGTCTGTTACTTTTCCAAAATTCAGTCTTGAATTAACACCGGCATATGCTACTTTATGACGCACTATTGTAGTTTAACATGTGTAGTTGGAATCCAAATCCTTTTTTAGTCATAGCAAATCTTTATATTTTATTATCATACGTCGGGTTATAGGTCCTATAGTCCGATATGTGATATGAAATATAGAGTTCGTTATGATTCTCAAAAGAATTTTTTTTAACTTCAAAAATATCTGATTCCAATTCTTTTTGTTTCAATTCTAGAAACTCAAACTCCACAACAATGATTGGCAAGTTGATCTTTTCCTTTGACAAAGACCTTGTCTGTGAGCAGTTTGACTTAGGAAGCAACATACTGTTTGGGGTAGGATTCAACACCCTTGAGCTATCGATGGATGGACATAAGATAATTGATTTGGATGATACTAAGGACAATCCCCCTGCAGTAGAGTTTGGATCAAAATGATCAAAACCTTCCTAATTAGGCAATTTTAAAAATTCAATAATTAGTGAAACTTTGAAAATGTATAACTAATTACAGAAAAATCCAAATTGAATAAACTTAGTGTTAATCAACTCCAATTAAGGTCTAGTATTTTTTAAAAATGTCAAATCTCCAAAATCTGGTCAAAGTCAAAAAGTCAACATTTTGGTCAACCGTAGTTTAAATCTAGGCCCGAACTTCAAAAAATTATAACTTTTCATAAAAAAACTCCAAATTGAGTGTACTAATAGTCTAACAACTCATCATAAGCTCTAATATTTATTAAAAATCTAAAACTTGCAAAATTAACTCTAAATTGAAAAGTCAACTTTTGGACCCTTAATTAACATAATTAAATAATTCCAATAAATTCTAAAAATCCAATAATTCATTAAAATTTCAGAAAACTTTAATTTGATTAATAAATCACTCAACCAACACTCAAATGTATAACAACCACTCCAAAGATGAAGTTTATTGGATGGACTACTCCGGGCTGCGGGGCTAAGTGTCTTAAGGAGGCCTGGTTCTTCGAGCCTGGTGGCACAACGCCACGAACGGATTCAATGGAGTGTTAAACATAAAAATTAAGTTACTTTTAATTACTTAACCAAATTAAAACCCTTAATTCAACTACATCAGTAAGATTTTTTGGATGGACTACTCTGGGCTGCGGGACTAAGTGTCCTAAGGAGGCCTGGTTCCTCGAGCCTAGTGGAACAACGTCACGAACCTGTTTATGGAAAATATAAAATAATTTAACTTTTAAAATCAATAATTAATTAACTTAATTAATATCAGTTGATCCTTAATTTTTAACAAACTAAACCAACTTAATCAATCCCGATTGCTACTAGGTAACCCAGGCCTACGAGGCTATTAACTTAGCCCCAAGAAAGGTGAAAAAAACTTTACAGCCTCGGTGAGCAATAAAGGTAGCAATCATTTAACTATTAAAATATATTTAATTTAAACTTTAATTAAACCTCTCTTTGAGCCTTTCACAAATTCAAATATTAGATAATTTGAATAAATTACCTATTATAGGATCTACCTCAGCCACACGACCTTCTACACACACTTTAGATGATTTGCTAGGACAACCGACTCTAGATCTAGGCTAGCCTGGTGTTTACTTTTCTGATGTGTGCCGGCTTTTTTGAGTTTTCATTACATGTTGTGATTAAAATTGATTGATGTGTTTGCTTACTTTCTTTATTGCACTCTGTGAATTGATGTGATGGGCGATTAGATTACCCTTAGGTTAGGAATGATCTGGATGTTCACTGAATTTTTTACAGGTGGCCATGCTCATACAGGATAATAAAGTGGGCTAAATAAATTATAAATATAAATGTTATAGGTGCTTCAGCTTCATAGCCCCCAAATAAAAAGAGCGTGGCCAAGTGTGTTTACTTTTTCTACACGCATATATAACTGCTTGAGATGTGTTTTAATTTTCAAAGACTTAGGATAACCCTGCAGGAGTGTCTAAAATTTTCATTTTTATATTCATGTAATTTATTTGAGTATTGAGTTGTGAAAGTGTACATGTGAGTTGGGATACATAGATCCAAATGTTGGATTTTAAAGAGGAAAGGATACTCCTTCTGGGGATAGTCCTTATCCATTTGGAACTCCAAATTTGGATCACTTTATTACCCAAAGTAGAAAGAGTAACCTTCCCCTCGAGGGAAGAGTTCTCTTTTTCGTTTGGGTTTCCAACTACGAAGAATCCAAGGAGCTCAAAGAGGAGAAGACCGAGAAGTTGAAGACAAAGAGTATCCCACTCAAAGTCACTTGCATCTGTATTAGGATTAGAATCTGGGTTGTTGTTAGTGGTGCCCAGCCACTTTTAATTTATGTAAATCTGGGTTGTAATAAGCAAGGCAATTTGCTTATGGACATTTATTTAATTAGTTTGATTATTTAATGTGTTTTAATTTGATTTGATTACGTATAGGGTTGCCTACTTTTCTTAGTTTTTTCGTAATTATATATCATCCTTTTTATTTAGCCTGGATTCGATCAGAGGCTCGTGAGGGTAAAAAACATTTTTCTACTTAAACTTTAATAAAAAAATTTGGAATAACATAGAAACTCTAATGCTTTTAAGAAGTAAGCCGGGGACCGTCGGGAGTTCTCATTTCATAATTGTTGCATTATTCTTTTTCTTTGTTAGGCACGTCCCCTCCTGCGGGTTCTGGCAGGCCACCTGGCCTATAAGGGTGCAGTTCTGTCCAAGGGAATCTATACATCTTTAGGACAAAATCTATTTTTTAGGCCTTTTTTAAAATTGCTTCATCCCATTTTATGCATTTTAATCGAGTCTATCAGCATCCATTGCATTAGAAACCAATTTAAAAGTGAGTCTAAATCTTAATTGTAATATTATTTAGCATTTTCACCAAACATAAGTCCAGGAGCCACTTAGGACAATCTCTAGATGTCAGCCCCAACTCTCAAAAACTTTAATAAAAATATCCTACCACTCTTGCATCAAAAGATTGGATTCATGGATTTTAATCACTTAGGTGGTTAGCTGGCTCCCCAATCCAGGCCGGGGTAAGTCCAAGTTTTGCACTGCATTAGTTAGGTTGGGACTACTATGTTCTAGTGTCCAAATTTAGAGTTAGGATCCAGGGCAAATTTTTCTTTTTGAGTCATAAGACCCAACCTCTGGGAATATAATCCCAAATTTCTAATAAAATGCTCAACTCAAATTAAATCTTCTCTCAATCTAAAATTTAAAGCCCAACACTTAGCCTAGGATGGGACACTTTTGAATTATTTTCAGAATCCTAAAGTGTCTCCTATTCTTCTTCTTTTGATTCCAAAATAAGTGTTCAATCTTGCTCCAATCCCATTTGAAATTCCAATTTCATGTCTTTGATATCATTCCTAGAAAATCTCTAAATAAAATTTATGCCATTATTTTAATCAAAAGTTTTCATAGGGAATTTCGGTCTCCCACGCTGGAATTAACTACAAGGGTTTACGCTCATAGGAGATTTAGAATCCACAACTGATTTTCAAAATTGATTTTCAAAACTCAACTAGTCTCCCTTGGAAAAATTAAATTGTTGACGATCATCATCGTTATGTTCAAACGATTATTACAAAAGATATTTTTTCCCTCTAGGGAGATATATCTTTTGTTAAGATGAATTTGAACATGAAATTAACGATCACTCTCTTGACTATCGTAGCTCAATATTTGACTGAACTTTATTTTGACCCTTCAGGGGCCATATAAAGTTCTCTCTTAAATTCGGTCACGATATTCAAGATGGAATTTGTAGTTCTAAATCTAAACCCCATTCTAAAATTTTATTACCACCTCCCGAGGTGGTGTAATATTTCTGATGGGATGTTTGATTTTAGAATTAAATTTTAATATCAATTCTAAATTCCCCAAAGAAGACTAAATTTTTCAAAACCCGCTTTCAAACACCAACAGTGATTTGATTATAAGCATGCAAATTTTGGAGATTCTATGATCCTTCAATCTATATTTTGAAGTTTTTCATTATACTTAAAGTATTTGATTTGGGCTCATAAGGACTCAAGTATGTCACTTTTAATGTTGTTGGGGTTCACTTATCAAGATGCTTAGTTTGATTGCAGGTTTTTTGTAATCAGAGTTCCAATCATTTTGAAATTAATTTTTAAATTTTTTAATATTAATAGTGCATTAATATCCATGCTAGATTTGTTTTAGATGTATCAATTTCCAAAAATGATTTTTATTACAATAAATTTATATTCAATTTTTAAGAATCTTAATTTTTTTTTTAATTTTAATTTCTAAAAAATTATAATGTCTTTATTAAAATTTGATAAAATAAATTTCAAAATCATTAAATTTATTTAAAAACAAATAAAATATAAAATTTAATTGATTGTTATTTTTATAACCTCACAAAATTAACTTTATAATTATAAAATTCATTAAAATTTACTGATCCGAATTTATTCATATTAAATGAGTTTAATATCGGGCAAATTTTCACTCTAAGCATGATTATAAAGTTAATTAGGGAATTAAGCATGGTGTTATAAAAATTTAAATGTAGGCATAATCACCCGTTTAAACGGCGACTTAGGCTGAGTTAGCAGATGAATCAGTTAGCCGTTATGTGATCAGATATGGCAGTAAGTTGCCTGTTGTTTGGGCGACTTGTAAGTCGCCCTTTCAATAGGCGATTTATAATATTTTTTAAAAAAAAAAACTTTACACCACTACATGGTACATTGGTTTTACAATGAAGAATTAAAGAAAATTTAAAATTAACAATTAAGAATATTTAATTGAACAAAAAATTGAAGTACCTTATAAACCAAAAAGTAGTTATAAAAATTAATTGCGTCCTTAATTTTCAAAATAATAATATAAATGTAATCATTAATATAAGTTTAAATTTTTTTTATAATTTTCATTCAATTATTTGCTGTGCAAATATTTGGATTCTTTTATTCCAAAAATATGATTAGGAGCATATGATCCTTATAATGCCTCTTTCATTGTGCAATGACATTTCATTTCAGTTGCAGTAGTCTATCCCATTAGATGACCTGTTAACTTTTATTATATTATAGGGTTGTATGTGATAATTTTTTATCATTTCCCTCACCTATTTAAAGAGTCCAAAGAGGAGACATGAAATATCTTTGTAGATTTTTTTGAGCTATTCAGAATGTATTGGCCATGTTGGGAGAACTTTTATGGCATTCCCAACAAAGAAAGATTTGATGATGCCAGTCGAAGAATGCATGCTTGTATAGCAGGAGCCGGTGATAGTCCGTTGGAGCAACAAGCGAATGCGAATGAGATCTTTAGGTGTTACGTCTATGAATGGTCAGAAGATGAGGATGATTGCATCTAGAATATGCATTCTGAGTTGATTAAGGTTAGAATTTATAGGACAAAAGATTTCTTAAATACCGCCGGTTGGAAATCTCTTCAAATTAGGTTCCACTAAGAGAATGGTCACCTTATTAGCCAGTATTTCTTACATATGCGGTACCATGAGATGAAACGCCACAGAGATGGCGGTCATTCCCCTCCAGATATTGACTGCAATCACCTTAACATTGAGCATATCATTTTACATTATCCTTGTCGTTCGTGTTGTGACAAGTTCATTATAAATTTTTATAAAGATCTGATGAAGGAGTTATTACCTGATGGTCAGCTCAAACAGTTCTTAAATCTTGAGGACTGGCAAGACCTGCAATATGAGTTTGAAGTCAAAATGAAATGTTGTCCAACACAAACATAGCTCCAATCACGCTTACATATGTTGCTTACGAATTAAAAAATATAGGTTAAATTAATGTTTCTATCCTTTATGTTATTTTTATTTTGTTGTCTTAATTTGTTTTAGTAGTTATTCTGGCTTGTATTGTGTAATTGACCAACCGTGCAAGGCAAATTGCAGTTCAGATTTTCTGCAGAAACATATATGCTCTACCAATTCAGTCGAAATGATAAATTCATCAACCATAATGTTAAAAATATTACTACTATCAGGTCCAACCTCCGCATTCCGCTGACGTGTAGTCTTCAGAATCTCAGCATATTCATTATTATATGTCATGCCCTCTTTTGTATTTTCAGTGCTTCTACAATAGTCATGAATGATATCATTAGTATTTGGCTGAACACCTAGATTCGTGCCAGCATGATCATCAAGGATATGATCAAACTCTGTATCCCCATCATCGCTTGAACCACTGCTCATTGTCTCATATCCTTCATCATTGAGTATAGGATCAGATAATCTAATATCTTCAACTTCAAAACCAGAAGTACGCTGGGATTGTGTAGAAGGGCCAGCCAAATTCTCTAGATATGTGATTGGTGTGGATCTACATTTATACTTACGTAATATTAGATTGTGATCAATGAGATTTAACTTTAAAAAAATAATCATTTGATTCACAAGAACATACCCTAGATGTGCATTTGGGATTGCCAAGGCCATCTCCGCAGAATCATGCATCTCTGCATAATCATGCATCTCATGTACATGATCTAATACAACTAAATTATGAATTTGAGCCGACAAATCCTCATCCAAATTATTTTCATTGCAAATTTGCTCAACCTCCACATACATAATCAAAACTTCAGAAGCAGCCAATGATAATGCAAATTCACAACCTTCATCGTCCTCAAGCTTCGATGCCATAAATTGGTTACCCACTGAAAACCAACCCACAATGGTCACCGTGTACTTTGAGGGATCGAACTTCAGCGCCCTAAGAACCCGGTCATTCAACTGCTTCAAAGTCGACCTAAATGGAACTTGTAGGGGCCGATATTTACCACCAATATATGTTGGTGAAAAATTACCATCTAAGGATAACTCTCCATCATATAACAGCATAAAAGATTGTGGTTGTGAACTCATTTACAATACCTACATTTACAATATATTTGAAACGATATATTTATTTCATCGACACAATTATCAAACTCATAAAAATTACAATTAATAATATTGACTTTTTTAATATCTTCATTAACTCATGAAAATATAATTGTTAATAATAATAATATTAATCTCTCCTTATAATCCCACAAATATTTAACAAATTACTATTTTGTCAATATAAATTTTGGATTATTTTGACTTCGTTTATATTCACTACAAATATTAAAAAATACATTAAAGTAATTATTTATAAGTAAAGAATATTTATTATTACAAATAAAGAAGGATTTAATTATTGAATTACAATGCTTAATTGGCTAATTACGCTTCTAATCATGCTTAGTGTTAAAAATTTTCATCTCTATGTCTGCAAAATCACAAAGAATAGAAGGAAGATTCATTTCTCGAGTTAAGCAAAGTAAATAACCATCAAATGCATCAACTATTTCCAAGCAAAAGGCGCATACAGCAAAATATAACTGATTTCTGTAAATCTTTTAATATTCAACACTATTACATGATAGATTTCCAAATTTTTTGCCATTTTAAAACTCCATTTACCAAGACAAATATTTTTAATAAAAACAAAATAAAAAACTCACACAAAACATACCTGTTTCGGCGAACTTTGGCAGCAGGGTGAGCTCCGATCGGGATGAAGCAACGAAGATGAATAGAATAAATGGGGATCTCCATCCGTTTTAAAAAAATTTCGGGATATGAGCTAATCGCCCGTTGAACCGGCGATTTCGGTCCGCTGGAGTAATCGCCCGTTAAACGGGCGATTATGACATTCATGACTAATCGTCCATTAAACAGACGATTATACCTAGATTTAAATTTTTTAAAACTCATACTTAATTCATTAATTAACTTTTTAATCGTACTTACTGTTAAAATTTACCCTTTAATATCCACAAAATCTCGAAGAGCCTTCCTCCTATAAATATCGCTCTATATAATATATTTTCTTCCGTTGAGTACCGGTCCTGCTTCTTACCAAATCTGGAACCATCTCCCGAATTACCCTCACCTCTCTTTGCTATATTAATTATAAATTTACCTCGCGCTCGCTCCTATCTTTCCTTCCAGCCGAAGTAACGCAGCAAGGTAGTTAGTCTCCTTCGGGCCGAAGTAACAGCAAAACCCTAGCGGATTAAGGTATATAAGCAGTGGTACGGCGACTGCTTCCTATAGACCCCGATGGCGGAGGCGGAAAGGTTTTTGTAAGAGCTTCTTTATTCTCATTTTTTTTTCAATTTTAACTTGATTAGACTCTGTTTTCCAATTCAAGCCATTTGATTGTTTCCATATAGGTTTCTTGATTTGATTCTTGTTTTGAATTAACGATTGATCGATGATATGCGTGAGTCAATGTGCAAGAGTTCTAAAACTTCTAATAACAGTAGGTGGAATTAATTCAAATTTTCGTCTTAAATTAAATGAGCATAATTATAGCGATTTTTGTTCAAGTTTCGTCCTTAAATCTGAATTTCTGTGTATATTTGAATTTGTATCTATAATTTAGCAATTTTTAACAACCGTGGACTAGGAAATCCCTCTTTTAACTGGTTTTATAAATTCGGTGTAATAAATGTTAAAGAACTTCTCATTATATGTACTAGGAAACGAAGAACCAGAAGGAGGAGGCAAGGACCAGATTCCTTGGTAGAAACTCTTCATAAATGGAAAGAGCTCAATAAACAACTTGATTCATCTGATGGCAAGCGGATCCACAAGGCTCCTGCCAAGGGCTTAATAAAAGGGTGCATGAGAGGGAAAGGAGGTCCAGAGAACTCTAAATGCAGCTATCGTGGTGTTAGGCAACGCACGTGGGGCAAATGGGTTGCTGAGATTAGAGAGCCAAATAGAGGAAATAGGCTTTGGCTGGGTACGTTCCCCACAGCCCTTAAGGCAGCTTATGCTTATGATCTGGCAGCAAGAGCAATGTATGGTGCTGGTGCGTGTCTCAACTTCCCCGAAGTTCAAATTTCCTCCCCTTGTGAACCTAGAACCAGTAATTCAGAATCTTATTGTTCCACCACCACAGCGGCTAATTGTTTAAATGGTTCAGAGGACTTGAATCAGAGGAGCATTGTAAAGGAGCTGCGGGATGGGATTAATCTAAATGTAGATGCAGGTAAGGAGATGGCTTTTGATAGCACCCCTGCTAAACCATCTTATGTTGCCATGAGAGAGAAAATCGGGGATGACGCGAATGTGGAGTCGATTGATTGGCAAGATATCTCCTTGGAAATTTTTGATGTAGATGAAATGTTGAGGATGATGGATGCTGATCCAGGGAACATTGGGATAACTAGAGGACCAAAAATAGATGCTGGCCAGAATTGCAGCAACCAATGGCATATGGAGAGCCCTTCGGCATTGTCATTCCAGTTGCAGAATCCGGATGCAAAGATGCTGGGAACATTGGGTCATATGGAGAACGGAACTGATGGAACTGATTTTTACTATGGCTTGATTAGACCAGTAAGGCAAGAGGTTGATGACTGGCCTGCTGGAGACCCGGAATTATTCAGCCTTGGGTTCAACAATGGAGGCACTTTCTGAATATTTTTCATAGTTGATGCATGGTAGACAAGGTTATGAAGGCAAAGTGGTTCTTTTTGTATTTGGGCTGGGAGGACAGTAAACTCTGCTTTCTCAATGCAACTCTGTCAACCGCAGTTTGAGTTGCACAGGTGCGTTCTGATGTACATGACCTGATCAGAAACATAAATAAGAGGTTTCATCAGTTCTTTTTCCTTCTTATATAGCAACAGCTAACCGTTGTTTAGCAACATTCCAGTCAGTTATATTTTCTTAAATGTCAGAGCTCTTCTGTTGATTAGTACTATTGATGATCTTCTTACATGTCATGAACGAGAGAGAGATTGTGCTTTGATTTCTCTTCATTTGCAATGTTTTCTTAGTTTTCATTATTCTATCAATCGACTTTTCTCGTCAGATTTTGGATTTTTCTATAATTTTCATGTGATTCAATGAAATTTCAGAACGCGTGCGATTAAATGAAATTTTCAATGGAATTTGCAATGAGAATGAGTCAGCTGCAAAGGCTGTTTATTATTTTCATGTGCCATGAAACATTTTGTTAGATTTTATCATTTTCCTTCATTTGTTGAAGATGGATGATACGGACAAATTGATGGAAGTTCCTGTCATAAGCTCACAATTTGTTGACACTATTTTCCTTGGATCTTATTACTTCTAGAGATTACAGCGAATGCATCATTGCATAAGTTGCTAGAGTACTTCTTAGAGCTTATTGTATAACTACATTAGTTTTATTTCTTTCTTAATTTTTTAGAAACAAAGTTTAACCTAACAGATTTTTTTTTGGCCTATGCAGCCGTTTTTAGGAATTGATTTTATGATGAACATGAATGTAGCTGTGGTTTTTGGCAAATATCCAGACATGCTGATGTAGATGAGCACTACTATGTTATTAGGTAAGTCTGTCTTACACTTCATGATTACCTACTTCTGCTTTGTACTTCTATATTGGTTATAACACTATCTTCATTGTTTTCTATTTTTTGTGGACAATTTTTAGATCTAGAATGGCTTACGAAGGTGTAATGTTCAACTCTTTCTAAAAAGGACTACATAATGATGATGTTGAGATTGGGGTTCTCAATACTTTGAGGCTTGGAGGCAGGCTAAGAGAAGATTGAAAATTTTTCCTAAAAGGAAAGAATAAAAAAAATCAAGTGGTCACAAATGTGGCCATTGTTAACTTTGAGATAATCATAGGGCTACTTGTAAAAAACTACTTATCAATCATGCTAAAAAAATTCCTGGTATTGATTGCGCTATGCAGCCATATGAATATTTAGGAGTAAGTTCCAAGCTCCCAGCGAGAAGGTTATGGGAAAAAAGAACGACTGCTTGCATGTCAAAAGTTGGATGAATTATTATGTGCATACATCAGATACAGAGAATCGTCTGATTTGTCTCTCTACATCCGATGTCGTCTGCAGGTAATAATCTCTCCAAAAGTTATCCTTTCCTATTTTGAGCGCTGCAGTTGAAGGTGAGATTGTACTTTCTTTTTGTTCAAAATCTGTTCGTGGAATGGGACATGGATACAATTCATTTCTGTTTAAATTAAAAGGCTATTGGATATCGGCATTTAATGTTATCTTTTTCTTTTCGTGCATAGCATTCGATGGACTGCAGTTATTATTATTATTATTATTTTTTTGGGTGTATGACATTCAATGGATATCTCCATTCAGTTCATAAATAACGCTAACTCCAATCGGTTCCGGCTTTGATTAAGATAGTTAAACTGATGCATGCGCTGTTCATATTTGAAAACTTGTAAGAATTGTAAATATTTTTTTATAAAATTAAATAATATTTTTTTACAGTTATCAAATTTTAATAAATTTGATAATAAAAAATAATATTTTATTATGAAAATTTTAAAATAATAATAAAATAAGAGTTAAATGGTAGTATGATAACAATTTAAAAAACAAGACAATGAAAATACTTTTGATTTTAAAAATTGAATCAGATCGGCCGGTTCTATTGTGAACAGGTATGACTGTTGGTTTGGGTCTACTAGTGAAACTACTCTGTAGTTGAGTCGAGGAAAAACCAGCGCAATTGTCGGTTGAACCGGCAGTTGAATCGAAAAATTGGCTAATCGGCCGCTTTTGAAAGAATCATCTGGTTCATATTGCCTTGAATCTTAGCCCTTGATGACAAATCTAACAATTAAAATTAAACCTCATAAACATAATTATTAAAACAGAAGCTCTCAAATAAATACATCGCTCGAATTTCCTCTGAGTTTTCTCTCTCTGAATGCGAACTCGTGTCCTTGGCACTTTAAAGCTGCTTCCATTGGCAGTCTTGAAAGCCTCTTCTCTGAATTTCTTCGAAGAGTTGCAGCTCGCACTCTCCTGTGAGTTTCCTGTTTTCTTTCAGTTCATGTAGCTCATAGTCGTGCTTCCCCGCCCCTTTACTCTATGAAATATGAGATTACAAAATCCATCAAATGTTCAGAACATAGCATTCATTATATAGTTTCTTATTATTACATTTGTTTCCTTTCAATATTTTTAGCCAAAACATCAAGTTGTTGTATTTGTTACAGGATCATATTTGTTATGCACTTCTACAGTTCTACTTGGTATGTATGATAATTTATATTAATCTTGTTATTTTTGGAATTTTGTTCTGGTTAGGGAATTTTGTTTATTAGATTCTGTTTTGGTTATGGAGTTTTGTTTTGGTCATTGTAGTTTGATGTATTATTTGGGATGAAGCTCTCCAAAATCGGTCTTGGATGCATCCAAATGAAATGATGATTTCTCCAAATATTGCATTTCCGCTTGATAGTTTCTACTTTCCCCTTCTATTGTTGCTTTTAGTTAAAATCCTGAGGATGTACTTAGAGTGTTTCAAATATTAAATTATGCTGAAATTCTTTTTCTAAAGTGTTCCTACTTGTCTTGATTAATTTGGTAAGGCTGGTTTTTTGTAGTAGTCAAACTATAACCTGATTTCTCCTAATTCTATTTTTTTTTTTAATTTCTCCTAATTCTATGGTTGTTCATCAAGATGAATAATGAATTTTTTGTTTTCTAAAGCAATAGTTCGACTTATGGTGTATATTAATCATTTCTCTAGAAAGATAATATCTAATTTTTAGCAAATCATAATTGCTAAAAATTTGTTATTAAGTTTTATTATTTTTTAATAAAATTAGTATTTATTACGTCATTTGGTTCGACCCCAATTGAACATTGATCGAACCATCAAATTGATAACATTTTCTTCTTACGGTTCATTGTCCTTGTAAACAACTATCTGAATGTTCAATTTATGGGTGTCAGACCACTTGAACTACAGTAGCACACCAAGAGAGGGATGAATTGGTGTTTTAAAAAATAGTTTTTTTTTCAAAAAATACTTTTTGAAAAAACTTAATACCAAATTCAAAACTTAAGTTAAAATTGAGATCTTACAATGCGGAAGTTAAATGATATGAAAGAATAAATACTATTTTTTGTCTTGATTTTTGTAGAAAAGTATATATATTTATTTTTATTTTCTAACGAATAATTGAATCCAAAACGAATCTCAATATTCTCAACTTGAATTTGCAAAAAAATAAACTTATATGAAAATAAAATTACAATAAATTAAAGTGCGGTTAAAATAAGAACAAAAATACCAGAGATTATAGTGGTTCAGTCAAAATTTCACATATGTCCTCTCTCCGGAGTCCTCTATTCTGAGTATTGCACTAAACTCTTAGTGACTCTCTTTTTTCCCCCACAGTAAGATGAAGAAGTCCTTAACAAAATCTCTTCCACCAACCTGGTGCGATAGTACCAAAATTCTTTCCACCCTCCTAGTGATGTAGATAACCTGAATCCCTTTCACCAATGGTGCGGCGAATCTGCTGGTGGCCCTTTGACTCCAAGAGGTTCTTCCTGGAGTTTCCCTCAAGTAAAAGTCTAAGGAACCAGAAGCAAAATGGGTAGAAGGACCAGTATTAGAAAGGTGAAGAAGTTCATGAAGATCCTCTAGGTTAATAACGACTCGGCGTTGACAGAATTGACATTGAAGAGTAGTATGGTCGAAGGTGACACAAAGATTTGAGAAAAACTCTAATAATAGCTCTATATGGTAAGGGAAATCTAGGCAAATAATTCTAGTACTTGTACGAGAGAGTTTCTTGATTGAGAACTTTAGAATCAATAATGGAAGCTTGTGTATCAGACATGGGCATTTTCATCTTCCTTGCATTAGAACCTCAGATCCTCTCATCGGTGGAGATCTGTATGGCCTTGCTTTGGTGGAGCCATAGAAAGGTGAATGAGAGAATATACTTAGAGAGGAGAAAGGAATTTGAAGGTGAAGGTGTGATTGAAATGACTATTTTCCCTTCTTTTTTATAGCTCGGGTAGTTTATACATTACGATCAGTCGTTCGTACAGTATGATTAAATCTATCCAAAAAGTCTCTTTGAGAATGTACAATCAATGATCAAATCATATAGTACGATGGGGTATCGTATTGGACGATTAGTGTAAAATTCATCATCCCGAGGAGTCGTTGGTACGACTATTGATCAAAAGGTATCGTAAAAATATGCAATTCATACATTATGATCAGCAACAATGAATCATCCATAACAGTTAATATGATAATAATTAGGGCCAACAATCAAATCCTATGTGGATCGTACAGTACGATGCGTATATCATATTGTACGATGTGAACAAAATTTTTAGGGTTTTATGCGTGATGATGAGGAAAAATTCTATAAGCTAAGAATATGTACAAACAATAACTATTCATAACATAAACAAACAAAACATAAAATAAATCAACACACAACATAAAGCAAACAAACAAAATCATATCAATTAACCCCTTCCCAAAATTTTATTTATGAATATCAATGACACCTAATCTAATCCTAAGTGTACTGAAGGTATCATAACTGAGGGGTTTTGTGAAAATGTCTGCAAATTGATTTTCAGTAGCTACATGATGCAAATTTATATCTCTTTTTGCTACATAATTCTTAATAAAATGATGTTTAATATCAATATACTTTGTGCAGGAATGTTGGATTGGATTTTTTGAAATACAAATGATACTAGTGTTATCGCACATGATAGGGATAGTTTCTACAAAAAATCCAAATCAAGAATTTATTTCTTTAGCCATAAGACTTGGGCAACACAACTTCCTACAACTATATATTCTACTTTAGTGATGGATAGGGCAACTGAATTCTATTTTTTTCTAGACTAGAAAACTAAGGATTGTCCTATGAATTGACAAGTGCCAGAAGTGCTTTTCTTATCTACTCTACACACTATAAAATTTGAATATGAATATCCTATAATTTTAAAAGCGGTGTTATGTCTAGGATATTAGATGCCTAAGTTTTAGGTGCCTATAAGATAATAAAGAATTCTCTTTATAACAATCATATAGGATTCTTTCAAATTAGCCTAAAATCTAGCATAAAAATAAACACTAAATATAATATATGGTCTGCTAGCAGTTAAGTAAAAAAGTGATCATATTATTCCCTCATATTTTTTTTGATCCATTAATTTTCTATCTATATCCTTATCAAGCTAGATGTTTGAGCTCATTGGTGTATTTATACTTTTAGAACATTTCATATCAAATTTTTTTCAAGATCTCCTTAATGTATTTGGCCTGACTAAGGAAGTTACCATCCTATTTCTGCTTTACACTAAATTAAAAAAAAAGCTCAATTCTCCCATTATATTCATCTCAAACTCCTTGCTCATATTATTTAAAAATTCTTTAGATAGATTTTCATTTGTAGATCTAAGCAATATGTCATCCATATAGATTTGAACTATAAGAATATTATCTCCTATTGTTTTAAGAAATATGGTGGTGTCTACACAACCCTAAACAAATGATCTATCTAGGAGAAAGATGCTAAGTCTCTCATACCATACCTTAGGTTAGGGGTGTCAATATTTGACACGACACGAAAACCCGACTCAAACCCGACCCGGAAAACCCGACTCGAACCCGACCCGAGTTCAAAACGGGTCGGGTTCAGGTTCAGGAATTCGACCCGTTTGAAAAATGGGTCGGGTTCGGGTTGACCCGACGGGTTGTCGGGTCAACCCGAAAACCTGTTTAAACCCTGCCCGCGCTGCCCTGGCCTGCCCGCCCCCTGCCCGGCTGCCCGCGGACCAGCCCGCGCCTGCCCGCGGAGCTGCCCGCGTCTACCCGCACGCAACCGCGCGCCCGAGGCTGCCTACGCGGCTACCCGCACGCCGCTGCGACTGCCCGCGCCCACTCGCGTGCCCGGTCCCACGCGCGTGCCCCCGCAACGCCGCACCCGCCCGCGCACCCGCTCGGAGCTCACCCCCGCGTCCGCGTCCGAGCTCACCCCCGCGTCCGTGTCCGCCAGCCTGCGTCCGAGCTCGCCCCGGCGTCCGTGTCCGCCAGCCTGCGTCTGCGTCCGAGCGTTCCCGTGTCGGGTCGGGTCAACCCGGCAACCCGCCGGGTCGGGTCCTGGTTTCGATTTCTGACCCGTTTTCCTACCCGGGTCGGGTTAGGGTCGACCCGTTTAAAACGCAGGTCATTCCGGGTTCGACCCGAACCCGACCCGTGACCCGAAATTGACACCCCTACCTTAGGTGCATGTTCAATCCATATGAAGCTTTATTTAATTTATAGACATGGTTGGGAGATGATCAATTTTCAAAACTTGAGAGTTGTTCTACATAAACATATTCTTTAATCACCTCATTAAAAAATACACTCTTTATATTCATTTAATATAATTTGAAGCCTCTAAAACATACAAATGCCAGGAGAACTCTAATGGCTTCTATCTAGTTACAGGGACACATATCTCCTCAAAATTAATTTCTTCTATTTGATTGTAGCTCTTAGTTACTAATATAATCTTATTCCTAATCACTAATCTATAGTCATTCAATTTATTTTTAAATATCCATTTAATGTCAACTACACTCTGATTGGAAGTTCTACTAACCAGCTTCTATACATCATTCCTAACAAACTAGTTTAATTCCTCTCACATGGCTATCCAGAATTCATTTTTAAGGGATTGATCTATATTAGTTGATTTTATCGTAGAGTGATGTGATTGAAAAATGTATATATTTATAGTTTTGAAAAAGTTTTAATTTTCTTTGGGAAATATTTAATTTCTGGAATTTTTAATATTTGAGATCAAATGCTTATTATGAATTATATATTACCTCGAAAAGTGAACATATCATTCCCTAATAGGTACATATTACAAATCTTTAAATTTATCCCGATTATCATAGTTGAATTTGAGAAATAACTACATATGACCCCAAAGGGTCAAAATGAGTATTCAATCAGATATTTAACTACAATAATTTGAATAAGAAGATCATTGATCTCATAATCAAACCTATGATAGTAATTGATATATCTTTCTAGAGAAAGAAGTTATCAATCACTAATGATTGTTTGAAAATGGTGATAATGATCGTCGAGTTTGATTTTCCCAAAGAAAGTTAGTTGAAGTTTTGAAAATCTTAATTTTAAAATCTTGATCTGGGTTTCTAAATCTCCTACAAGCACAAGCCCCTGTAGTTAATTACATCATAGGAAACTAGAAATTTTCCTATAAATACTCTCGATTAAAATAGCGATACGAATTTTATTTAAGATTTCAAAGTTCAATGTCAAAGAAGATAGGGATTGGAAATTCAGCAGGGATTGGTTCAAAATTGAACACTTATTCCAGAATCGAAGGAGGAATAGTAGGAGGTGTCTTGAGATTCTGAATCACTTCAGAAACACCCCAACATATCCTAAGTATTGGGCTTAAGTTTGATGGAAAGAAATTTAATATTTAACTGATCAATTTTATTAAAAAATGGGAATTATATGAAATCATCAGTGCTGAGGTCTTAAGATTGAAAATTGGCCTCAGATCCTAAGTCTAAAGTGGGTACTAAAAATTAGTAACCCAGAACCTAACTAATGCAATACAAATTTAGACTTATCCCGGCCTGGATTGGGGAGCCAGCTAAACTACCTAAACGCTTCAAAACCATGTGTCCGGTCTTTTATACAAGAGTGGGTAGGGACGTTATTTAAGATTAGTTTAAGGAGAGCGGGGCTGACATCTAAAGTAGATTCCTAATTGACCCCTTGACATATATTGGGTGAGATGCTTAAGCTAGAAATGCAATTAAGAATTAGACTCAATTTTAATTTGTTACTAATGTGATGCATGCTAGTTGACTCAAATGTTATAAAATTAGAATGAAGCAATTTTAAAATCAGGATTAAAAATAAGTTTTATCCTAAAGATTGTGCAATATCCCCTTGACAGGACTACACCCGAATAGGTCAGGTGGCCTACCAGAACTCGCAAGCGGGGATGTGCCTAACATAGAAGAGAAGATTTAATATGAATGCTTGAAAAACTCCCGGCGGCCCGAGCTTACTTCTTAAGAGGGTTAGAGTTTCTATGTGAGCTTAAATATTTTAAATTTATTTAAATAAAAATAGTTTTAAACGTGTCCTCACGAGCCTCCGATCGGATTCCAGGCTAAATCAAAATTGACATGCAAGATCACCAAAAAACTAATAAAAGCAGGCAAATCCTAATCGCAATCAACACATCAATCAAATCAATCAAATAATTAAATTGATTAAATTAATATTCAAAATGAAATTCCATAGGCAAGTGCCTTTTAATTATACAACCCAGGGTCTACATGAAAAGTAAAGTGGCTGGGTACCACTGACTACAAACCGGATTCTATTCCTAAGACTCAAGTAACTTTGAGATTGGGTCTTCTCGCTCTTCACTTCTTCATCTTCTTGGAACTCCTTGGATCGTCGGGTCTGGATATCCAAGTGAAAAGAAACTCTCCCTCAAAAGGGATGTTATCTTTTCTTCTTGGATATTTGAAAGATATCCTAACTTGATCTTCCAAATGGAGGAAGACTCTCCCCTTAGAGATGTTTTCTACTCTTTGGAATTCAAGTTGAATATTTAATCCCATCTCAGAGCACTTTAAATATTTACAACTCAATTATAACTCAAATCAAATTACATTTGAATAAAATTTAAAATCTAGACTCAACAACCTGTAGGGTTATCCTAATAATCAACAGTTATATATAATTTTAAAGTAATTTTGATATATATATAAACTGATATAGAAAATATAAGTTTAAAATTAAAATTTTAAAATATCTTCAAAATAATTTAAATGTTTCTCTGAGAGATCCTCTAATTTTTCTAGTTAATTTTGAAAATAAATTTTAATTTTAAAAATATTTAATATAATATTTAATTAAATATTAGAATATTCAAATAATTCAAAAATATTTAAAGTAATTTAAGTTTTAAGTTTTAAGATTAATTTTAAATTAAAGAATTATAAATTTTAAAAATTTGGATGTATTATTTAAAATTTTCTAAGTTAATTTGACTTTTGTATGAATTTTTGGAGTTTAAGTTAATTAAATGAGTTTTAAATTAATTTCAACTTAATTAATATCCAAAATAATTTAAAGTTAATTTGAAATTAATTCTTAAATGTTCCTGGAATTTTAAGGTTATTTAAAATTATTTTAATTTAATTTTAAATAAATATTAATTAAGGGTTTAATTATTTATTTAATTAAAGTTTATTAAACAAAAGAAAATTTATAGATATATATATATCTAAAAATAAACTTAAATTAAAATTTGATTTTTAAAACACATTTTTTTTAAATATCTAGAGACTTAAAATTTAATTTTAAAATAAAGTTATAAAATTTACAAAGTACTTTAATCATATTTTATTAAATTTTAAGTCAAATTAATTAAAACTTTAATATTTAAAAAAATTCAAATTATATATTTAATATTTTGAATTAATAATAATATTAAATTAAAGTAATAATTTTCCTGAAAATATTGATATAAAGTATGTAATTTTTAGATATATATTTTATTTTATTTTATTTTATTTTAAATAAAACTAAATTTAAATTAATTTAAAATAAACTTTTAAATCAATTTAAGCCTCTGGCGGCGTCGACGGCTTCTGAAGGGACACGTGGCAACATCCCACCCGTCCGATCGAAAACACAGCATCGATAGCCCACATAGTGGCTTCTGGACGGTCCGATCAAACCATGGGAGCGGCTGGCAATCATTTGCAATGATTGCACCGCCGCGCAATCATTACAAATGATTGCAATGACGGCGCGGCTCGATCCCGCGGCCACTTATCCATGTCAGCGGGAAGCATGAGCCATTGGATCAAGCGCGGGAGTGAATCAATGGTAGAGATTTAAGTCCCATTGTTTGGTCCCGGCTAAGAGAGATAAGACGATGGAAATTTAATCCTGCCGTTTCGGATGGTTGGCCTAGATTAGGCTAGAGGAAGAATTAAGTGTCGGATCTAATCTGCAATTGATCTTAGCTGCGAAATGGCCAGATCACGACTGTTATCGTTTGATCAACGGTCCCGATCTCCTCCAATAAACAGAATACGTAAACCAAGCCCTAGACTTGGTTTTTTGACTCGTTTGTTCGATCTAATAGATTAAATCAAGTAAATATTTAAACACTAAACCTAAACATGAATAGAAATAATGTGGATCATTTATTTTAGCTTAAAACGAGCGTGATAAAAAGCTAATTAATCCTAAAATTAGTGTCATAGGGCTAGATTTTTAAGAGAACTTACCGAAGGATTTGGAAGGGAAATGGATTCTTAGAATTTGTGGTTTGCCCACGCTTAATATTGTAGAAGACTCCTCAGCTTGATGACGCTTGGATCGATTACCTCGAGCTCAGGAAGGATTAAAGCTTGAACTCCCCGGAAGTTAACCGGCAACACCTTTAACCGGTGGGGTTTAAGTGTGGAAGTGTTTGGAGATGTCTGGGGAGCTATGGGAAACTAGAGGTAAGGCTTGAGATGGGCTCGGAAGTGAGAGGGAGCTAGGGTTTGAATGATAGCTCCTTTCAGCCTTTTCCCCTATTCAACCTAACCCAGGTAATTTGGACGGCTGAGATCAACATAGGGGCTTATTAGATGCATGCCAAGTGTCCCAGGAGGTTGTTGGGAGCAGGGGAATCGAGGACAACCTAAGGACATCCACATGGAAAGGTATTTTTGTCTTCATGTGAAGTTTGGGACCACATGGGATGCTTAAGGCTTAATCCAAGGATTAGAATTAGCTCGGGAACCTTCCAGAAAAGGTTTAGAATGACTAAAATTTATTTGGCATGGAGGGGAGAGTGGTTTGAGCTAGTTTGACCACCTTTGACTCACTAAAAATCTTAAATTGATTGTTTGACTGGTCAACCAGTCAAACCATGCTGAGGTGGAGTCTAAGGGGGTTAAATGGATCAATGAAATGATTTGATAGGAGCTTAAAGTCATGGATCTAATGCTTGAAGGTTGGGTTGACCACTTAAACCTCTTAACTCCATTTGGAGACTTGATGACTGGGTTGACCAATCAACCAGTCCACATGGCAGATAAGGTGGCACCTAGAGAATGTAGGAGGTTGTTTGAATGGATCTCTAATAACTTGATTGAGAGTGCATGAGGGTTCGACTAAAAGAATGGGTATTTGACTAAAACCAAAAGGTTGACTTGGTCAAATTACTCAAAATTTGATCCAAGTTGGATTTGGAAGCATTTGAACTATGGATTGAATGCATTTGAGGGCTTGATATGGGTTTGATAAGCTAAATGGGTCAAAATGACCCATTAAAAGCCTTAAAGAAGTTTTGGGTCAACCAAAGTTGACTGGGTCAAGCAAGTTGATTTAAAGGCTAGAATTGGGCTCAACCAATTTATTTTGATATTTTGAATCTAGTGGAGGTGATTTGGAGGGTTAAAATGGTCATCTGGGTCAAATGACCTATTTAGGCCCTTAATGGGCCTAATGGGTCAACTAGGTTGACTTGGTCAACCAAGTTGACCCAAAAGCGAGGACTGGGTTCAATCAGTTCAAAATGATATTCTGAGTCTACTGGTGGTGGTCTCAAGGTCTGGGGAGGTCATTTGATTAAAAAGACCTATTTTGACCCTTAAAGGGCCTTTAGGTTAACCTAGGTTGACTTGGTAAACCATGTTGACCCAGGGTCTGGTTTTAAGTCTAACAGGTTTGGTTTGATATTTGAAAATTGTTGGAAGTGATTCCAAGCAATTTGGAGGTCATTTGGTTTGAAATGTGCATTTGGATCCCAAAAGGGCATGTTGGTCATTTTGACCCCTGGTCAACTGGGGTCAAATTGAGTCCAATAAAATGTAGTTTAATATTTAAGAGGTCATGATTAAGGGTCTGGATATGATTAGAGGCTTTGGGTAAGCTCTAAGGTCAAAATTCACTGGCTGGCAGGTTCAGTGGCATAGACTGTAAATATTTGAATGTTTTACAGCCTTTGAATTTTATTCCAGATTCTGGGGTTAAAGATCTCAGAATGGGCTCAAATTTGGAGGGTTATCTCTAGAGACATGTCATATCAGTATGCAACTGATAGACCCTGAATCAGAGGTCATTCGATTAGGTTTTGAAGTGTTCAAAGATTCACTGGAAAAGGCTTTCAGGACCTAGGTCCTTAGCCTTGGGTATGAATCTAGAAATCTGGATTTAAGCTGGATTTTAGACTTGAAAGCTGGATTTGAGCTACCTAGGTCATTTACAATCATTTGGATGATTGTAGATGATTAGACCAGATTAAGGTCAGGTCAGGTCAGGAGTTGGAGCAACTGGATCTAGGTGGATTGAAGATTTGGATTAGCTTGAGATTAAGATTGATTTAAAATAGGGATAGATCAGAATCAAGATCGATCTAATATCTTGATTAATCCTAAGGTCTAGGTAGATCTAAGGACCTAGAGTCTGGAATCTTAGGATCTAGAATAGGTCTTGGGATCTGGAGTCTAGGAAACATCCTAGGGCTTGTGAGGGTCCTAGGGTCTAAACTCTAGAAGGATCCTAAGGTCTAGAGATCCTAAAGCTTGGGCTCTAGAAGAATTCTAGGACCTAAGTAGATTATAGGGTCTAGATTTTAAAAGGATCTTAGTGTCTAGAAGAGGTCCTAAGGTCCTGAATAGATCTGGAGATTGAATCTAGATTGAACTAAAGTCTAGATTAATCAGAGGTTGAAATTATGCTGAGATCTGGATTGATCTGAGTTTTGAATAGATTGACTTAAGGTCTGGGTTGATCTGGAGCTTAAATAGATATAGTGTCAGGATTAATTTGAATCTAGATTGATATAAGATCTAAATTGATCCTAGGGTCTAAAGTAGGTCTTAGGTCTTAAGAAAATCATATGATCTGGAGTCTGGCAGAATCCTAGGGTCTAGAGTGGATCCTAGGGTTTGGATTCATTTGGGGTCAGGATTGGGTCATAATGACCTCATACAAAAATGAGGTCAACATAGAGATGAAGTCTGTATGGCTGACGTTTTTTCTAAGGTCTTGCCTAGTCCTAACCCCTACTGATGGATCACCTAAGATAAGCTCCCTAGGGTTATTAGAGGAATATATCCACTCTCTCGGCAAAGGGTCCTGATTTGCTTCTCTATCTCCTATGTCAAGAGCCTCTACTCTACAGGTAATTTCTATCTCATCTTCATCTTCTAACCTCAGCTTAGTTACTCTATCTGATTCATCAAACACAACATGAGTGGATTCCTTTACAACTAAAGTTTTTTTAAGACCCTATAGGCTTTACCTAATGAGGAATAACCTAAAAAGACTCTGTCATCTAATTTAGAATAAAACTTTCTTAGAGGAGATTTATCATTGATGAGTATAAAACACTTACACCTAAAGACATGCAAATGTAAAAGGTTAGGTGTCATACCTTTAAGCAACTCTAAGGTGTCTTATTTAACTTGGATCTAATATTCACCATATTTAGCACATAGCGAGTAGTATTCACTACTTCTACCAAAAAATATCTAGGTAGAGTATACTTAACTAACATAGCCCTAGTAGCCTCCACTAATGTTCTATTCTTTCTTTCAGCTATACCATTCTATTGTGGGCTCATATGGGCAAAAAAATTATGATTAATTCCCAACTCTTAGCAAAATAATTCAAATTTCTCATTCTCAAATTCTCCACCATGATCACTATGAATTATGGAAATTAAAAGTCCTCATTTTCTCTAAATCTAAATGGAGAATACTTTAAATTTATCAAAAGACTCATTTTTATGTGCTAAGAATCTAAAAGTCATCTACAATCACAAAGCTAAAACTCTTACCACCTAGATTGGTTGTACTAACGGGTTCAAACTAGTTCATGTGAAGGATCTCTAGAGGTCTAGTGGTAGTGATATTCTTAATGAAATTAAATGAATTTCTAATTTACTTTCCTAATTGGTAGGCATCACAGAGATGATCCTTAGAGAAGTATAACTTAGAAATGCCTCTAATTAGGCCTTTTTGACTAATTTTCTTAAGAGTTTTCATACTAGCATGACATAGTCTCCTATGCCAGAGCCATAAATCATTCATAACAGTTTTAAAGAAAATATTATCTAAATCATAAATATAAGACAAATCAAGCATATAAACATTGTTTATTCTTTTTTCCTTCTATAATTTTTTTTTCATTTAAGGTATCATGCAATTGCTAGAAAGAAATTTAATATCAAAATCCTTATCACAAAGTTGACTAATGCTAAGAAAATTATATTTTAAACCTTCAACTGAAAGAACATTTTTAATAACCAAATCCCTTTGTGTTTACCGATTATACCTAAGACAACCACTTTCCTAGTGGCATTATCACCCAAAGTTACCTTGTCTCCGCTTCGGGCCTCTAGCGTAATGAAATATTTCATATCTCCAATCATGTGTCTTGAGCAATCGCCGTCCTGATACCACATACTATCACCTATCTTCTTGTGAGAGCATCCCTACAAAGTTCATTAAAGGTTAGATTTGAGAACCCAAGTGAGTTTGGGTTCTACCTTATGCTTCAATAAATGAATGGAATGAATGTTATGCTATGATGAGACCTTGGGCCTCCAAACTAGGTGTGTTTTATGGTGTAAAGTACATGTTGTGTGTCCTAGCATGCCACAAGAATAACACCTAACCCTTGAGAATGGGTTCACTAACCTATGTGGAGGACAGTGCTTCTTCCTAACTACATATGATGCATATTGTGTCCTAGGATGTGGCTTTAGTGATAGTGTAGGCCCTTGTGTATCATTTTGTCCTTGTGTATCATTTTAAAGTACAATTATTTTCTCTTATAAATTTTTTTTTTTCACTTTTATAACTTTCAACTTTGAATTTCAATGCATGCTCACTAGTGTCTAGTTTCATTACAAGTGTCTTTAGTTCCTTGAATGCTTTTCTAACTCAATATGCTCATTTTTCATGGAGTTATGTGAATTACTTAATTCAATATGCTTCTTATTAAAATTATCAAATTCATCTAATAGTGATGCATGCTCTTTATCTAATGAAATATGTTCAGATTTGAGCTCAACATGCTATCTAACTATGTGTCATGCTTTTCGAATAAAAAAATTTATTTCTTTAAACATGCATGTTGTTTCTTAAGCTTCCCATATGAATCATTAATTTTTTTTGAAATTGAAAGTAACTCATCATAAGATAATTCACATATCTCTTCTTGATTAGAGTTAACAATTGTATCATTTTCCATTAAGTACAAGTTAGTTACCTCCTCCTCAGGTTCCTATTCAAATAAATCCGATGCTGAGTCTCCTCAAAAAGCCTTTTGAGTACTTTGTTTTCCCCTTTGCAATTTGATTCTCCTCAACCTTATCCTTCGCAGGGTGGCTTTTGAGGTTGGGGCAATCAGACCTTAGGTGTCCTTGTTTTCTGCATTCAAAGCAAATAGTATCAAAGGAAACTTTATTAAATTTACCTGTCTTTCCTTTGCTTCTATCATGATAGCACTTTTTTCCATAGAAAGCTCTTGAACTGCCGAGTCATCAATGCTATCTCATCTTTTTCATCAGCTCCAGAGCTATCGATATTTATGTCATCAACCTTCAGTGCCACTATCTTCTCCTTCCTCTTATCACCTGCATCCAAAATTCTTTGGCTCATATTTTGCTTATAAGCAATGAGAGAGCCTAGCAAATTATCAATAAAGTATACATTTAAATCCTTAGACTCAGAAATTACAGTGACTTTAGCATCAAAGCTATCAGGCAAACAATGTAAAATCTTATTCACTTTTTTCAGAATTTTATAGTTCTCTACCTAAAGCATGCAAGGATATCATTATCTTAATAAATATTGTATAAATGTCTGAAATAATCTCATTAGATTTCATGTGAAATAGTTTGTTATCATGCAATAGTAATTCAAATGGGATTGTTTCACTTCATTTGTACATTCATAAGTAACATAAAGCCTATCCCATATTTCCTTGTTAGTAGGGCAACAATAAACACGCATGTAATCTTTTGATTTTAATGCCAAAAAAAAAAAAAAGTTTAAACACTTTGCATTAAGTTGTACATATTCCCTCTCTTTCATATTCCATTCATTAAAGAGAATTTAAATTTTAACACCATCCACAATTTGGGAAGGTACAAAATATCCTATTTGTATCATATGCCATATATGATAGTCAATTGATTGTAAACATGTGGACATACAAATTTTCATAAATCGAAGAGAATATTATCAAACAATAGTGGATGGGTTATTGAATAACTCTCTAGTGTATTTCTATTCTCAAAGTGTTCTATGGATCTTTTTTTGAGATTTTTAAACCGCTAATTCAGAGAACCCGCTCTGATACCAATTGAAAGTTCAATTTGTGAATGTTTGACCACTTGAACTACAATAGCACACCAAGAGAGGGGTGAATTTGTATTTTAAAAAATAGTTTCTTTTCAAAAAATCCTTTTCGAAAAAACTTAATACCAAATTCAAAACTTAAGTTAAAATTGAGATCTTGCAATTTGGAAGCTAAATGATATGAAAGATCAAATATATATATATATATATATATATATATATATATATATATTCCTTTTTAGTTTTTGGTTTTTTATTTTTCCTTTCTAAAAAGTGAATAAAAAATGAATCTCAACGTTCTCAACTTGGATTTGTAGGAAAATAAACTTGCATGAAAGTAAAATTGTAATAAATACGATAAAAATAAGAACAAATACATCAGAGATTTATAGTGGTTCAATCAAAACTTGAAATTTGTTCACTCCCTGGAGTCCTCCACTCTGAGTATTGCACTAAACTCTTAACAACTCTCCTTTTACCCTCATAGCAAAGCCAAGAAGCCCTTACAAAATCTCTTCCACAAACCCTGTGCAATAGAGTATCGAAATCCTTTTCACCCTCCTGGTGAGGCAGAGAACCTAAATCTTTTTCACCCTCCTAGTGAAGCAGATAACCTGAATCTCTTTCACCAATGGTGCGGTAAAGTTGTTGATGGCCCTTTGACTCCAATGGGTTCTTCACGGGGTTTCCCTCAAGTAAAACTTTGACTCATTGAGAAAGAATGTGGATGATAACCGAAAAATCGTGTGAAGACTTCCTCTTTCACACTCCCTTGATCCCATAAGGCTTCTCTCTCTCTCTCTCTCTCTCTCTCTCTCTCTCTCTCTCTCTCTCTCTCTCTCTCTCTCTCTCACAACACACCTTTCTCTCGCAAGCCCAAAGCTCACCATTCAAACTCTCTCACATAAAAGACTCAACCCCCTCTCTCATCACACCTTTCTCTCCCAAGCCCAAACCTCACCATTTAAACTCTCTCACACAAAAGACTCAACCCCCCCCCCCCCCCCCCCCCCCTTAACTGCCAAACACTCTTTAAAATAGATTTATTTAAATATAAGGCTCCAAACAAAATCCTAATTTTCAATTCAAGCGTCATTGTTCATACAGTACGGTCTATTGATCATACAATATGATTAATACAATTTTCCTTCTATAGTACTATACAATAAATAGCCTATAGAACGATCAATTAAAATTGTTTAACTGATCTTGTTGTACGAATGAAAAGTATTACAGTATGATTAGTTCAACTCAAGATCTGATCGCACTCGATGAATAAAAATCATCCAAAGAGCACTCGGGTGATTCCTATAGTATGATTTTTGGATCATGCTAGATGAACCAAACTTCATCAAGAGATTCCTCGGGTGATTTGTCAATATGATATATATATCATACATTACGATATGTAATTAATTAGATCTGGTTTGATTGCTTAATTAACTAACTTAATTAAGTAATTATTTAAAAAATTATACAGTACGAAATGAATCGTACAGTCTGAATAGTTCAAATTTTAAAATTTAAATTTTCTTATTTTAGAAAAGTTAGATTCGATGACGAGGTTTCTGATTATAGCCAATCATCTAGTATGATGTGAAGTTTGTACTATATGATTAGTTATATTTCAAAATAATATTTTTTTAATTTAAATAAAATATTTTAATTAGTTTCTATTCCAATAGATCGAACAGTACAATTAATATCGTATAGTATAATTTACATAAAAATTAAAATATTTTTATTTTTACTTGCCTTGTGTATGTGTGCACAGTTACTAAGCTATTATACACCTTTTACAATAAATTGACTCAAGAAAAGATAAAAATACAAACCCTTTCAAAAATTAATCCTACACTACCAAGTCTTGAGCTCTAATCCTTTGGCGGTGCTTGGTGTATGATTAATTTGAAAAGTTAGTAAACATAAAATTTTTTTTGCAATAATAACAAGTAGGAGAAGCTAAGTAAACTCCAATAATATTTGTAATCATCAAAATATAGGCTTTTGTTTTTTTTTTGAGAAAGAAATAGGATTGCATTACTAAAAAAAACAAGCTATTACAAACTAGAACTTAATAAAAGTTGATTCCTCCTTTAACAATTGAATGAAGGAAGGACGAATCTTATTCAAAGAAAAGTCATCCCAATAGAAGTTGCTAAAAAGAGCATAGTTAGCACACAAGTTTGCCAACTTATTACAATCTCTATTAACCCAATTAAAAACCACATATCTAAATTCTTTTAAGAAAACTAGCTCTTCGTTCCAATTACCGCCCAATCCCTGTAAAAATTTGATTATGTTGAGGTTGTCCCCTTCAATAATTATACCTTTGTAACTTCGCATCCAGTCTTTAGTGATATGTTTTATAACCTCCACTGCCATAAGTTCCAGATGAGAAATATCCCAATGAATACAAGTGTGGCCATAAGCTAGAAGAAATCTCCCTTTGCTATCTCGTATAACCCCTCTGACTCCAGCTTTATAAGATTGCAGCAAGGATGCATCCACGTTAACTTTGATCCAATCGGGTGGAGGAGGGTACCAATGTTCCAACAGTCTATTAGACTGATTAGTTCCCCAATGGCCCGATTTAAAATTACCAACCATAAAAGATATAAAAGCATAGCTTATAGAGGAAATTGCAATCATCCTGGCGCTGTCCTCCTTCTCTCCATCTAAAAACCTGTTCCTAGCCCTCCAAGTAAGGAAGACTACATTACAATAAATGTTAATGATAAACCCATGTTCTTTGCTCTGATTCACCATCCAATTCCAGCACGCTTGTAGTGAAGCCAAATTAGGAAATACAAATCCCCATATATTGAGAAACTTTAACACCTCCCTCAGCTTTACACAGTTAACCGTGACATGATCAAGATCCTCCATAGCCATACAGCCCCTAGGATAGCAGAACTCCTCTTGTAATCTTCTTTGACTGAGAAAATAGAATGTAGGAATCACATTTTCGAAAATACACCACCAAAACACTTCTACCTTAGGCCTCAGTTTCAGTTTTTTAACGCACTGCCAATACAAGCAGCAAGGGTTATCTTGAACTGCAACCTTATAAGCAAGAGAAGAGATAGAACAACCAGAATTGGGATGAATAAGTTCCACATAAACTTTCTCCCTTTCTGGAAGAATCATGATTTTATAAATTAAACATATCAGTTCATTCCTAAAAAGATTTTTTAAAACCTCAACATTCCATTTACCATCAGCAATTAACATATCCATGGTCAATTTATCCTGATCCGGAATAGCTAAAAAGGTAGGCCACTTGTTCAAGCTTTTATCTAAAATCCATATATCATTATACACATCAATTGAGGAACCAGTCCCAATCTTCCACCGAACCACCAGCCTTAGAAATTCAAGACCATCTGAAATAATTTTATAAGAAGAGCTATCTCTTCTACCACCCACCTCACCACAAACACTTCCATACTTTGGTCCCAGCATTTTAATTAGCATAGAATCTTTGTCCTGGATAAACTTCCAAGCCAACTTGGCTTTAAAGGCCCAGCCAAACTAGAATAGGATCGGAGACCACGACCTCCCCCACTTAAAGGTTTACACAAATTCTCCCAGCTCATATAATGAAGCCCAAGCAACCACTCCTTTTATTCCAAATGAAACTCCTCACAACTTATCTAATTCCTTCAACACACCCTTAGGAACAAGAGCAAGCATATAATAGAATATAGAAATAGATATGAAAACCGATTTAATGAGAATGAATTTCCCAGCCAAAGAGATGTATTTGGACCCCATACATCACTTAATCTCAAAGCTTTCTCAATAATGAAATGGAAATCAGCCGCCCTTAACCTCCTCAACACCACTTTGACCCCAAGGTAATTGAACTCCCTAACCACCTTAAAACCCATAAGCCTTTCAATGGATCTCTTCATCTTCTTCTTAACATGTTTTCCAAAAAGAATAGCAGATTTCTCCACATTGATCTTTTGCCCAGTCCATCCACAAAAATTAGATAATAAATTTTTTATTTCCTTCACTACCTTGATCCTAGCATCAGAGAAAATTAAAATATCATATGCATAAAGCATATGAGAAATTCTAGGACCATTAGAAGAGATACGAACTCCCAAAGTATCTTCTCTTTGTTTGAAAACATTAGATAAAAGTTGAGAGCAAAGAATAAAAAGATAAGGTGATAGAGGGCACCCTTGTCAGAATCCACTTCTGGCATGAATCCACCTTGAAAGCCTCCCATTAATTAAAAGTGAAAATTTTGGATTTATGACACACTCCATAATCCAGCCAGAGAAAACCAGAGGAAATCCAAAGTACTTCAAAACATACCTTAAAGTCTCCCAACACATAATATCGTATGCTTGTTCCATGGCAATTTTGAAACATACCAGACCTTTGGCTGCTTTTGAAATCCTGAATTTATGAAACACATCCTGAGCAACAAGAGTATGGTCTTCTAGAGATCTGCCTTTAAGGAAAGCCACTTGCTCTATCAAAATTATTTTATGAACAATTGGACTCATCTTATTTAACAGGATTTTAGCCACCAATTTATATGCAGTTCTGCAAAGGCTAATCAGCCTAAAATGTTTCGGAGAAGTTGGGTTGCCCACCTTAGGAATCAGGCAGATTAAGGATTCTTTCTAGGCATCATTCATTTTACCCGAAACAAAAAAAAAAATCTTTAATAGCATTCAAAATATCATCTCTAATGATACCCCAATAATCTTTGAAAAAAGAGTTAGAGATACCATCATTTCCTGGTGAGATGTTACCACCAGAATGTTGAACCACGGCTTCCACTTCCTCCAAAGACAATTCCTTACATAAACCACTCCTATCATAGTCATCAAGAGAACAATTAGAAGAAGGCCACCCATGTAAATTACAACTTCTATCCTTCCATTTATCCCCAAAGAATTGAAGAAACAAATCATCAATTAGATCTTGATCTTCCACCATCGTCTCATTGCCATTATCCATTTTAAAAATCCAGTTTCAGTTCCTTCTAGCACTCGCAAAAGAATGGAAAAACTTTGAATTAGAGTCACCATCCGACAACCATTTTACCTTAGATCTTTGCTTCCACCAAGTGTTCAACCGGGCCAATACTGAATTCAGCTCACCTACCAATGCCTTCAGTCACCAAGAGTCTTCCTCAGAAAGCCATCCATCCTCAACTTCCTTAGCTTGCAGCTCCAAAATTCCCTTCTTCAGCTCTTCCTTTTGAATTACATAACTCTTATGCTTAGCTTTGCTCCAAAAAAATAAAGACTTCAAAGTTCTTTTAAATTTTATATTCAGCCGGTCCGTAAAGCCTCCTTCAGTTTTCTTCCTCCAAGCTGATTTCACAATAGCCATAGATGCCGGATACGAAGCCCACACTTCTTCAAACCTGATGATCCTATCCGAAATGAATTTATGCTCCAAGAAATTTAATAAAATGGGATAATGGTCCGAAGCCACCCTAGTAAGATGTCTCACCACCAAAGTAGAAGAGGAGTTCAAAGCAGCAGCATTCAAAAAACATCTATCAAGTCTTTCCAAGATCCGAGCTCCACCTGTTTTATTGTTGCACCAAGTAAATTTAGGCCCAATAAAGCTAATCTCATGAAAATCATTACTCATCAAGAAGGACTTCAATTCCTTGGAAGATTGAGAGAAACAAAACCTCTTGCCTCCCCTTTTATCTTCATTAGATAACAAACAGTTAAAGTCACGTCCTGCAACCATAGGGATATGGTTTGTATTAGCCGATTCCAACTTATCCCAAATTACCCTCCTTTGAACAATCTCCTTACTGGCATAAATAGTAGAAATCCTCCACAACCTAATGCTCACGACAAGAAGATCCCCTATGACCACCTGTTGAGAAAAATCAACAATGGAAAAGGAAGCAACCTTTACTTTTCAAAGAATAAGAATTCCTCCTAACAAGCCATCTGAAGGAACCTGATAAAAATCCCAATCATCACCAATAAGAGAATTGACATCCGACCTACTAAATGAAGTAAATTTAGTCTCTAACAACCCCACAAAAAAAACTTCATGATCTCTCACAACTTCCTTGAGATATAGAGAAGCTTGCTTTTTTCTAGCTCCTCTACAGTTCCAAAACATGATGGAACTCATTATAAAATTAAATGGGAAGAGTTCCCCGCCTTTAGTTTCCCATCCCCATCTTTCTTTCTGCTCCTAGAAGCCAACTTGATAGGACCAAGTTATCTGAGTTCCGTTGCAAGTTTAACTTTAGAATTAGAGGAATCTTCGTCCAAGTATTCCCCTACTATATTAGCAACAATCACCTGAGCCATAGGAGAATAAACACCCTCATCTCTGACAGTAGAGATGGCTACAGTATCAACCTCTGCCTCCCCAAGAGCAGCATGCAAATTTTTAAAAACGTCAGCATCCAGAACCACCTCCCGTTCCTCCAACAAATCATGAAGCACAACAAACTTGTTACACTCTTGAATAGAAGCCAACTCCCCCACATCACAATCCTCCTTCTCCTTCAAGCTAGAATCTTCTTGTTTAGAATCAATAGTACCAACAAGAAAATCCTTATTGCACTCATTCACTTCTTCGAAAAAATCTGGATAGCTACCTCCCAAAACCTCCAATTCCTTCTCACCAGCAATCACAGGAGGCTTTGCCACATATTCCTTCAAACCAGATTTCCTTTTCAACATGTCACTAGTACGTTGGTTCCAAAACTTCTTTTTCCCATAGTTTACCTGAACCCAAGGACCGTAAGTAGATACATCTGCCTTAGAAGATCCATCCACCTTCCCACCAAAGCTACCACCCGAATGGATAGGTAAGGACGCATCAGACTCAACAGCTTTAGAACCTCCCTAACAGACATCCACTCCAACCTCCGAACATCTGACTTTTGAATGCCCAATTCTCCCACAATTGAAGCTAGATTAGGAATTCTCTCATACACAATTTTTTGCTAAAATCTCCCCAACTCCCTTCCACCCAGACTCGAAGTGGCAGTTTATTCTCTAATTGAATATGAACGCAAATCCTAGCAAACTCCCTCCTCCCCCATTGGATTATATTGTCGTCTATTAAATAAGGTTTTCCAACCTTAGACACAATCCTATGAATGTTGACATCATCCCAACATTGCAATGGCAAATTCGGCATCCTGATCCAAATTGGAGCAGTTAAACCCTTTAAAGACTCGGGGGAGAAACAAGGTGATCACTTATCCACACCAATGATGTGCCCCTTGAAATACCAAGGTCCATTGGACAGGACCTTATCCACAGATTCCTCATCATCAAATGCACAAAGAATCCAGCCACTACCAAGCCATGTAAGGTTAAATTTCCCCAAATGTAGCCATTACCTTCTAAGTTCGGAGTTAATAACATAGGAAGGAATATTCTCACCAAATACCTTTACCACCAGAGCATTTTGCAGCTTTTTGGTGTTTTCAAGTTCGTTCTTCTCATACAATTTGACAACTTCACCGTCCTCTGCCAGATAGCTTCCAATCTCCAAGTCAGCAACTCTTCTATTGGACTTCTTGTTCCAGACATTACTCAAAAAATTCCCTACCAGTTCTTTATCCTTGATGACCCCTGCTCCATCTTCAAAATTTTTACAAGAATCACGTTCCCCAGATACACACTGGTGAACCACATCCAGATCTCCTTCCAAAATATTATTGACCGTTAATCTAGATTCAATAGAATCGTTACAAGAATGATATTTTAGAGAATCATTCCCAACATTTCCCTCTCTTAATTCTCCAGTTGAAATAGGTTCCTTCAGTACCTCAGTCGAATCTATTCTCACCACCTTTCCCACACCCCCATCTTCTTGATCCATCGATGAAGAAACACCACTACAGAATTTCGACATATTAGGGTTCTTGGGAAGTTTGATTTCTTCACATGTCATTACATTTTTACCTTTACCAATTTCTGGAATAACCTTTGTATCATTCAATAGCCCTCCTTCATTGATTGTTAAAGTTTTGCTTTTGACTGGGAACAAACGAGCTCCATTGATCGCAGAAACTCCAATTAAAGAATTTCCACCAAAAGGTGGAGGAGAAGATTTGAAAAACCCTTGAGGATGAAATGAAAGGACACCATATGCAGAATGCCGATCACCTTTTGAACCTAATGCCACCACAGATTGGCGACCGTTTGCCGCCATCGAAAAAACCTGCAACCTACGCCAAAATGATTTTTGAAAAACAGCTTCTCTCTCTACAAACCCGCAGCTTCTCTCTCTACCCACAGCTTCAAAATGATTAATTTACTCAAATTATGTCGAGCAAGCTCCAAGATAAGTAATTACAAAATTTCCATCAAAATATAGGCTTGGGCTCTCAGATTTCAACACTATCTGCACAAGATAAGCAAGCCAACATATAACGGTCACTTTCCTACTCACTATTGCAGTCTTTGGGATTCCACCTTCTATAGAACTGCTCCCCACTACGCTCATCCTGCCTACAAATAGAGTCACGGGCTTAATGCAAATTCTCTCTTGCCTTTAGTTATTATAAGTAGATGGTTATTGTATACATAAGTGTGTGAACTTCTCTCTTCTTAGTTCTCTCCTCTCCAAATTTTCTCAATTCAGGATACCACAACCAATGAAACACTCCTCAAAGGCTGCAGTCACAAAAAACATAATCTCATTTACCCTCCCAGATCATATCCATCAAATCTTGTCCTCTCTGCTACTCAACAATAATTTCAAGCCCTCTAGCATGCCAGGGTTGTCATCTCCAAAGTCGCCAAGAAGCTTAATTTTCCATTTACTGCAAATACTTCTATTTTATGCAAATCCTATAATGTGGCCAAAAGCCATAAGTTATCTTTCCAGCCTACACATGTAACCACCTCTAAACCTATTCAACTAATACATTCTGATGTATGGGATCCCTCCCCAATTGTCTCATTCAATGGTTACAAATGCTACATTATCTTTGTGGATGACTTCACCAAATTTACTTAGCTATACCCAGTGCATTCCAAAGAAGAAACTTCTCACATCTTCATACAATTCTCTAATATGACTGAAAATACATTTAACTCTTGCATCAAAATATTAATAACATATGGTGGCAGTGAATATTCTTCCAGACATTTACATCAATTTTTATCAGACCATGGTATCTCACATCAATTTAGTTGCCCCTACACACTTGAGCAAAACGGAGTTGTCAAGCGAAAACATCGTCATCTTTTTGAGATAAAACGTACACTCCTTCATGCGGCCAATCTACCTACATCTTTTTCGGCTAGAAGCTTTACATGCAGCTACATTCCTCAACAATCACCAAAGGGCTACATTGATCCAATCCATCTCAATCATGTCTTCAAGTTAAATAAAGCCATCTACGAGCTCAAATAGGCCCCTTATCAGTGGTTCACAATATTCTCCCATTTTCTCATTTCTCATGGCTTCAAATTCAGCACCTTAGACCCCTCTCTTCTTTTATATCAACATGACAGCACAGTTATTTATCTCTTAGTCTATGTTGATGACATTCTGATAGCTGAAAACATCCCACACAGCATTTCAAGCATTATTTCGTTAGTAAAACAACAATTCTCACTCAACAATCTTGTCATGATTTCCTTCTTTCTTGGAATACAGGTAAAGCATACCCCTACCTATGACTTTCTTTATCATTAGAAATACACTGAGGAACTACTTAAGAAATTTGGACTCTGTGATTACAAACTTGCTACCACCCCCATTGCTTCAAAATCAGCACCTCCATCTGACGCAGATGCCTCACCCCAATCCCACTCTCTTTCAGCAAATCACTAGCTCTCTCCAATATCTTATTGTCGGACATTGCCTTTGCAACCAACCTACTCTGCAAACATATGCACAATCCACTAAACAAACACTATCAACAACTCAAAAGATTGCTTAGCTACCTCAAAGGAACCCTAAATCTTGGACTACCATCACAAAATCCCATCTCCTTCTCCACTCATACTTTGACTCTAACTGAGCATTCGACCCCCAAGATCACAAATCCATAAATGGTTACTGCTCTTATTTAGGAAATACAGTCATTTCTTGGAGTGTTAAAAAGCAACCAACGGTAGCGAAATCCTCTACAGAATCAGAATATCATGTTCTTGCCTCCGCAGTCTCCAACATTATATGACCTCAACGTCTCCTTCACGACTTCAACATACAGTTACCAATAGTAACATATCTACACTATGAAAATACCTTAGCACTCGCCCAGTCTAACAACCTGATATTTCACGCAAGAACCAAATACATTGAGATTGACTATCACTTTATTCATGATCGCAGTACCTCCAAAGAGTTTTATGTACACCACATCGACTCCAAGAAACAACTAGCAGACATTCTCACTAAATCTTTATCATATCCTCAATTCTCATTACTTCGTGACAAATTAACAATCCAACCTATATTAGATCATTAGTTTTCAAGGTGGTGTTAGCAACTATCTGCACAAGATAAGCAAGCCAACATATAATGGTCACTTTCCCACTCAATATTGTAGTCTCTGGGATTCCACCTTCTGCAAAAATGCTCCCCACTATGCTCATCATGTCTATAAATAGAGTCACAGGCCTAATGAAAATCCTCTCCTGCCTTTATTTAATATAAGTAGATAATTAATGTACACATAAGTGTGTGAGTGCTCTCTTCTTAGTTCTCTCCTCTCCAATTTGTCTTCTTAGTTTTCCAAATAAGACAAATGTGAGAGTCTTTCAGACCAGTCTGATTTTCACAACCTTGAAAATACTGTCTTAAATAGACCTAACTTTAAAAATCACACCAAGATGGAGGAAACTACCATCAAAATACCGCAGGCTACTATGGGCTTCAAAAATCTGGCCCCAGCCTCCCCGCTTGTTGCTTTTTTTTGGGAGAGTTTTAACGGAATTAAGTTTGAGGGTAAATTTTGGATGGCAGATGAGTTTGTAGATAAGACACACCTAAAGATTTTGCCCTCCTTTTGTGAGGACTTTATGATCTGAGATTGGTTTCCTATAGGTGCAAGCCCTATAATTAATTACCCCTCTTGATCATGAGAGAAAACTTTCGATTAAGGCTAGTCATCAATCAGATATGTATAGATATGTGCATCTGGCATATAGTAGCAGCAATGGGCATTTGAAATTTGAGAATTTGAAGGTTTGAAAATTTGAAAATTTAATATTTAAAATCAGATATTTCACCATCTTGATAGATGATAGACCCGATCAAGATCCCATGGTTCCATCATCTAGGGTCATTGTGGTCCCTGGTCTACTTAGTCAGAGGAGGTAGTCGAACCAACCTGACAGAAGGATCCTTATCGGCAACCATGGGTTGCTTTGTCCAAGGGTACCTTGTAGACCTGGGGTGGGTATTTGTCTAAGGGGAAAAATTTGAATCCACCTTAGCTAACAGAGGGCTTTGTGCCCTATCAAATATATCCTATTGATTCATATCTCAAGAATTTGATGCTAATAAAGAATGTACTAGCTCTATACATGACCGGTATCACGTGGTGCCATTTAGTGGCAAAACCACTCAATTCAGAGGGCCCTGAGTCATAATCGTTTATCCTGCAGTGCTATCTGGTGGCAAAACTACCAGTTAGAGGATACATACCATGTCCTTACTGGCATGAGATTATTTGAAAATGGATCCTAATGATATTCTTGACCAGGCATTAGCTATTTGTGAGCTGAAGTAATTTTAATTTGTCTACCTCGATAAACTATTATGGAGAGTGGATGGGTTTTATACTATAAGTGTTTGGTGGTGATTTATTTTAACTTTAAATATTTTGGAGTTTTTTTGGATTTTTGGAGATTTGGATTTTGTTGGAATTTGGATGGTATTTGAAAAAATATTTGTGAACTGAAAGTTCGATAGGGATGTTAAGCCCTGATGAACTAGTCCCGAAGCTAACCAAGAGGGGGGGTGAATTGGTTATTTAAAAATTTTACAGTAATAATGAAAATCTTTTCTTTAATATGCAGTGGAAATGAATAAAACAATCAAACGAAAAGATCAACCACAATTTCACCCAAGTAGTTAATCATAGAAAAATAAAAAAATACATAAGGTAATCAGAATGAACACACCGAATTTTATAGTTGTTCGGTCAACTTGACCTACGTCCACTCCCCGGAGCCTCCCCTCTGGGTATTGCACTAAACTAAACTGTCTCTCCTTTTGCTCTCACAGCAAGGCGGAGAAGCCTGTACAAAAACCTCCTTTCCACCACACGGTGAGGAAGAGAACCCAACGTCCTTTTGCTTCCTCCTGAAGCAGGCAGAGAACCTCGGATCTTCTTGCCGACGATCCTCTCCCAAAGAACACCAACACGATGAAAGACGACGAGCGGAGAAGAAGACTCTGATCCTTGCTTGGAGCAACCTTCGTGAACCCCTCACGAACTCCCCCTCACAAGATCCTCTCTCTCTCTCCCAAACTCTCTCTCTCTCTCTCTCTCTAGGGTTTCTCTGGAAAGGAAAGTGGCAAAAGATTTTTCTTGTTGGAAGAAAAATATCTTTTAAAAGAGGGCTCAAAATTTGCCCTAAATCTCAAGTGGTCGGCCTAGATCGTCTAGGACGATCAATCGATCATCCTGTACGATCAGTTCAAAATCAGCTGTTTCAACATGTACGATCTGGCTCTTCTGGACGATCAGTAGAAAAAGTTGTTCATATCGTCCTGTACGATTTTGCGATCGTCCGGGACGATTAGTGTAAATCGAGGAATATCGTCCAGAAGACAGTTTGGGTCGTCCAGAGCAAACTGTGCTGGACGACCAAAAAATGACTTGATCGTCCATGACGATAAGGGTATCGTCCTATACGATTAGTTCAAAAAGTGCCAAAATCGTCCTGAGCACAGTTCGGGTCGTACAGCTGAAATGCATTAGACGATCATGATCGTCCAGGACGATCCTGCGATCGTCCAGGATGATATGATCGTATCAATTAAGTATTAATTGCTTTCCTTAATGACCAGACTAATTTAGGCATGATTGTACTGGATCATCCAGGACGATACACGTATCGTCCGGGACGATCAGACCAAATATCTTAAAATAAAAATTTGCCTAACTTAATCTGGCGGCTGAAAATTTTTTATTTGAGCATATCATCCCGTACGATCCAATGATCGTCCAGGACGATCTGCTTAATCAGACACACTTAACTTGGTCGCTCTAATTAGGGTTTCTATTTTTACTGGATCGTCTAGGACGATGTGCATATCGTCCAGGATGATCTGAACAAAAACTTTAATCCACTAAAGCTCTCCCCCTGAGTGTGTGTGTGCAAGGTTAATTAGCTAGGGGATCAGTTACATTACAATTGACTCAAGAAAAAGAAAATAGTACACTTAGACCCACTTGGACCCGATCTTGAGTTGGCTCGAGTTGCTCGTGATCTTTTGTGCCTGAAACAGGTTAGCCAAGCAAAACACAATGCAAACATGTTTGTCATCGTCAAAACCAGATTTGCAACAATCTCCTCCATTTTGATGATGGCAAACATTTGTGCAGTAGTTTAAAAAATAAAATAACTACGAGATCGAAAAACAAATTTTTTTAATTTTTATTTAACAACTAAAGCAATACATGAAACATAAAACATAACAAAAATAGAAATGACTACAACTGACTCCCCCTTTTGACATCATAAAAAGGAGGAGGGTAAACAGAAATACTGAAACATCAGTACAAAACAGAAAAGAAAATAACAACAAAACAGAACACTAAAATGGAGGCGGATCCTGATCTGAAGGAGGAGGTGACGGTGTTGGGTCGAAGTAACCGTGAATGGCTTGAAAGTGGGCTCCAATCCAGGCAATGTCCTGGTCATGCTGTTGTTGCTGCTGCGCAGCATAGTTAGTGAAGCGCTGGAGGTCCTCAACGTGCCGCTGCTCCTGGGCAGCCACATATGAGTCGAATCTGGCATCCCACTGATCGAAGCGCTGCACCAGGTGGTCAAAAGGAGAGGCAATGCGAAGGGGAGCAGGTGCATCGGGTGGGAACTAGAATAGCCTCTTCCTCTTCCTCCTCAACATCTGGGGCGGGCTCCGGATGTAGTCGGGTGCTGTATAGGACGTGGAATGAATTGTTTGTGAAGAAGGAAGGAGGGACATCAGGAGGGATAGGATACTGCATGTCATATTTGGTTTCTAAGGCATAATAAATGAGATGACCTAAAGTTAGATTTGGGCGACGCCTATGACCCAGATCCCTAATAGTGGGGAGGTGCTCGATGTACCGGATAATAAGGTCAAAGGCATTAAACTCCCTGCGGGCCAAGATGTAGTATGTGGTCAAGGACAGTAACGGGGTGATGTGAATTTGATCCCCTGCCTTTGGAATGATGGAGGAACGAAGGACATGATGAATGGTCTGTGCGTCCTTAAGAACTGAGGTGCAAGCATTGTCATGATAGGGTGTGTTCGTATTACGAAGGAAGTTATTGGAGACACTCCAATCATAGTCAGGGTCAGTGATAAGAGTGTGGAGTTTATCGCAAGTGACAGAAAGTTGGAGAATGTTGTGAAAGTCTTGGGTAGTGAGTTCCACGGGACGTTGATTGACATATGAGCGAAGAGTGGAATAGTCCGTAGAAATGCACAAATTGGCAAATAAAACTTGAAGGAGTTCAAGATTAAACGGAAAGGCTAGTGTAAGGATGAAGGTGAGGGAGGTGTGTGCGAACAGATCAAGAATGGGATAGGTAAGGGTGCGGGGATTTACTATTTTAGAATGTGCGATCCCCACGCACGATAGCACTCGAAAGCAGCCTGATCGGCTGCATTTGGGAAGCGAGGATCAACATGCCCACGAGAGGAACTTGCACCCTTTTGCCGCGAATGTTTGCCACCAGCCATTAGAAAGCAATAGTGAAAGAAGGTAGAGGGAGATGTGTGAAAGAAAAGATGAAGAAACGGCTGTTTAAATAGAACTTGGCCTGATCGTCCCGTACGATCGCGACATCGTCCAGGACGATATGGACATTTATGACGGCCAGGACGATTGGTCAAAAAAGCTGTCCGATCGTCTAGGATGATTAGACACAGACGATTGTCCCGAAGAGTCAGGCCGGACGACCGTTGACGAAAAGGTATCATCCAGGACGATTAGGTGGATCGTCCCGGACGATGTATAATAAGTGTGATAGACGGGCCAAATTCCAATCATCCAACGGCTGACACGTGTATCGTCCTGACGATGGAGTGGATCGTCCAGGATGATGGACAATAATTAGTGCAATTTCAACCGTTTGATCAGATCAGGAAGATAAGGAGCATATCATTCAGGACAATCACCAATAATTAGTGTTTCTCAGCAACAGGAGCAGAGTGGAGACGGTTTTGAATGGATCATCCAGGGCGATTTATGGATCATCCAGGACGATCGGTGAATCGTCCAGGACGATGTGAAGAAAATAGGAAAAAGATGGAGGATGGAAATGAACGATCAGGATCCCAAAAACACAACCATGAAAAAGAAAAGATAAAATCAAGGATATAAAACGTGAAACGAGAACACAAAAGCAACGATTTTTTTTTTTGATCAAGCTGCTCTAGTAAATCAGAATTTTTCCTTGATTTTAGATCCAAAAACCAATAAGAAGACGATTGATAGCGCTGAAATCTAGAAAAAGTTGGAAAAATCGACTTTCGTAACTCCCACCTCGGGCACCTTATCGATGCAAATCTCTTTTAAAACAAAATCTAATTCAGAAGAAAAGAAATTAGATTCGAAAAGAGATCCTTTCAAGCCTCGTTCTAGAAAAATATCTAATATAATAGTGTTACAAAGTAATAATTCAGAAATCAGAATTTTCAAACACAAGCTTTTGAAAGTATTAAGTGGCGCACGGATTTTTCTAAGACCTTTAACGATCTGAAAGGAAAGAAAGCTTGGTTGGGCTCATTTTGTGTCTCTTTTTCAATTTATTTGGCGCTTTGCACATCTTTTCATTTTTGATACACTTTGTGTATCTTTTAGTTGGCGATATTTTGCATCTTTTCAACTTTGGGCTCATTTTGTGCCTCTTTTTCAATTGATTTGGCACACTGCACATCTTTTGTAAGCTTTCTTCTTTTCATAATCGTTAAAGAGTCTCAGCTATGAAATTAGCTTCCAGACATAGGAGACTCTCTCCACAATAAGGAATAGTTATTCACAAAATAAAAGCTATACGTCATATGATAAGTGCAATCACTTGGTTTAAAAAATCAAAAAAATGACTCAAGACTTTGAAAACACTATTGATATGTGGTAGATTACTGTAGGAAGATAAAATAAATCTCTATTTCAAAAACTAAAATTTTTAATTTTGAAGAGGATATTTATCCAAAAGAAATAATACACCAGCAAAGGAGTTAGAGGAAGAGAAACAATCATCAATGTTTCTTCCCTTTAACAGATCCAGTGGAATCAATCACTGCTTACCATCTTCCAAATAAAAATAAGGTAAAACTCCCAGTCAGAAATTCAGATTATCAGAAGTAGTGAGCAGTGATCAGACTTTGAAAAGCATACAATAATAAGTGCAAGAGATGAACCAGTGAATAAAAACAGGTAGAAAACCACATCAAAGTAAATACTCAAACCAAACTAACAACAGGGCTAACACAGAAATCAGCAGAAGAAATAAAACCAACTGAAAGTAAATAATAAAAAAAACTAACTAACAGAAAACATAATAACAATCAGAACAATCAGAAATCAGCAGTCATCAGAATCAGGCATTTATATCAATCACTCATAATCTGGTTCTCGAAATGCTGAATGAGTCAAAGGCCAGTGGTTTAGTGAATATGTCAGCCAGCTGATTTTCAGTTGCTACATGATGTAGCTCAATGTCCCCTTTTGTAACATGGTCCCTAATGAAGTGATGCCTTATATCAATGTGTTTGGTCCAAGAATGTTGGATTGGATTCTTAGAGATGCAGATGGCACTAGTATTATCACACAGAATATAAATTGTGCCAACAGGTAAATCTAAATCCAAAACTTGTTGCTTTAACCAAAGAACTTGGGCCACACAACTTCCTAAGGCAATATACTCAGCTTCAGCAGTGGAAAGTGCAACTGAGTTCTGTTTTCTACTGGACCAGGAGACTAGAGACTATCCTATGAATTAACAAGTTCCAGAAGTGCTCTTTCTATCCATCCTACACCCTACAAAGTCAGAATCAGAATATCCAATGATCTCAAATGAGGTGTTGTGCCTAGGGTACTAGATTCCTAGGTTTGGGGTCCCTAAAAAATATCTAAGAATTCTCTTAACAGCAGTCAGGTGGGACTCTTTAGGATTAGCCTGAAACCTAGCACAAAGACAAACACTAAACATCATATCAGGTCGGCTAGCAGTCAGGTAAAGCAGTGATCCTATTATTCCTCTATACTTCTTCTGATCAACATATTTTCCACTTGAATCCTTATCTAACTGAACAGAGGAGCTCATGGGAGTATTGATTGGCTTGGCTTTGTCCATTTCATATTTCTTCAAAATGTCCTTAGTGTATTTAGATTGATTGAGAAAGGTTCCATCATCCGTTTGTCTTATGCTAAACCCCAAAAAGTAGGATAATTCTCCCATCATACTCATCTCAAACTCCTTACTCATTATTTTAGAAAACTCATCACATAAATATTTATCAGAAGATCCAAAAATTATATCATCAACATAGATTTGGACAATGAGTAAGTCATCCCCTATTCTCCTCAGAAAAAGGGTGGTGTCTACGCTCCCCTTAACAAACTCTCTTTCTAACAGGAATGTGCTAAGCCTCTCATACCAAGCTCTGGGTGCCTATTTCAATCCATACAAGGCCTTTTTTAATTTATAAACATGATTTGGATATTGGGAACTCTCAAAACCTGGGGGTTGTTCTACAAAAACATCCTCTTTTATTACCCCATTTTAAAAGGCACTCTTGACATCCATTTGAAACAGCTTAAATCCCATATAACAGGCAAAGGCTAGTAGCACTTTAATGGCTTCTAATCTAGCTACAGGGGCAAAAGTTTCCTCAAAATCAATCCCTTCTATCTGATTATACCCCTTAGCCACCAATCTTGCCTTATTTCTCACCACCACACTAGAATCATTCATCTTATTCTTAAAGACCCACTTGGTTCCAACAATACTTTGATTTCTAGGTCTTTCTACTAACTCCCAAACATCATTCCTTACAAATTGATTCAATTCTTCCAGCATAGCTAAGATCTAAAACTCATCCGAAAGGGCTTGATTGATGTTGGTGGGTTTAGTCATTGAGATAAAGGCAGAATGGTTTACTTCCTTCCTAAGTCCACGCCTAGTCCAAACACCTTCAGAAGGGTCTCCTAAGATCAGTTCTTTAGGATGACTTGAAGAGTATCTCCAATCACTAGGTAGTGTGGTTTGAGGTTCTACCCTCTCCTCCAGATTTGCATTTCCAATCCCTTGGGTAATTTCCTCTACCTCTTCTTCTTCCTCAATTCTATTCACCTTATGATCAAATTCATCAAACACCACATGGGTTGTCTCTTCCACCACCAAGGTCCTTTTATTGAACACCCTAAAGGATTTCCCCACACTAGAATAACCTAAGAACACTCCTTCATCATATTTGGGGTCAAACTTTCCTAAGGATGATTTCTCGTTGTTCAGAATGAAAACCTTATAGCTAAAGACATGGAGGTGGGACATGTTTGGAGTTATATCCTTAATGATCTCATAAGGTGTCTTGTTCAGTTTTGATCTCACATTTACCCTATTCAGCACATAACAGGCAGTGTTCACCGCTTCAGCCCAAAAGTATTTTGGAAGTGAATACTCGGTAAGCATGGCTCTAGCGGCTTCCACTAAGGTCCTATTCTTCCTTTCAGTTACCCCGTTCTGCTGAGGGGTCCTAGGTGCTAAAAAATTGTGACTAATCCCTTGCTCCTCACAAAAACTTCCAAACTTCATATTCTCGAACTCTCCATCATGATCACTATAAATAGTCAGGATATCACAACCTAACTTCCTCTGAATCCAAGTGGAGAAGGATTTAAACTCATCAAATGACTCAGATTTATGTGACAAGAATTTAATCCAAGTGAACCTCGAGTAGTCATCTACAATCACAAAATCATAGACTCTCCCCCCTAACCTGGCAGTGCTAATGGGTCCAAAGAGATCCATGTAAAGAACTTCTAAAGGTCTAGAGGTGCTAATGTCCTTAACAGAGTGAAAGGAGGACTGGACTTGCTTCCCTAACTGACAGGCATCACACAAGTGGTCCTTAGTGAACTTAAGCTTGGGAACACCTCTAACTAAGTCCTTTTGGGTGACTCTCCTAAGGTTTTCATACTGGCATGACACAATCTCCTATGCCACAATCAAGACTCATCAGTAGCAGTTTTAAAGAAAATTGAATTTTCAGCTTTAATGCAACTTACATCTAGCTTGTAGACGTTGTTGATCTTTTGTCCCTACAAAATAACTTTATCATTTAAGCTTAAAATACAGCAAGTGGGCAGGAATTTGATGCAGTATCCTTTGTCACAAAGTTGACTGATGCTCAGCAAGTTGTGTTCAGTCCATCTACAAGCAAAATATTATCAATCATAAAACTCTTTGAATCACCAATTATACCTGAGCCTACCACCTTCCTGGTGGTGTTATCTCCAAGTGTAACCTTGCCTCCAACCCTATCCTCCAGTGAAATGAACTGATTTGTATCTTCAGTCATGTGTCTAGAACATCCGCTGTCCAGGTACCACATGCTCTCACGAGGTCTTGTATGAGAGCACACCTACAAAAATATCAAACGTCAATCTTAGGAACCCAAACAGGTTTGGGTTTCTTCTTATGAAAAGAAGAATGCAATGCACACGTGCTGTGCTGTAAAACAGGCAGTTTGGGCCTCCACACCCAATGTGTACTATGGTGAACAGTGCAGGTGTGAGAAATGTGTCCTAACATGCCACATGAATAACATCTAACACCAGGAAAAGGGTTTACTAATCTACGTGAGTGATAGTGCCTCTTCCTAGGTTTATACGAAACATGCATTGATGATTTTAAATTTGAATCTACAAAAGGTGGAGGTGCATAAAATTATGCAAAAGTAGGAGGTGTTTGGTTTTTCTCAAAAGCACTGATTTTCACTTTCAAAAATTTATTTTCTTTATTTAAACTTGCAATTTCAAATTTTTTAAGCACCAATGCTACTTTCTACTTCACATGCCATGGTATCTAATTCTTTAAAAGCTCTATCCAAATCAACATGAGTGGTTTTTAATGAATCATGCATAGTAACTAAATCAGAATATTTTTTATTCAATTCATCAAACTCATCAAGTAAAGACATGTGATTGTTGTCAAGTGTGGAATGATCTTTAACTACAGAATCATGCTCTTTTTGCAAAGTCCAGTAATCTAGTTTCAAACTAGCATGGGTCTTCTTAAGCTTCCTATACGATGCATGAATTTTTTTAGATACTTCAAGTAATTGATCATAAGTAAGCTCACATACCTCTTCCTAGTCTGACTGACCAGGGTGATCATCAGCCATCAGACACAAATTTGTTTCCTCCTCTTCAGCTTCAGTCTCAAAGGAGTCGGATGCAGAGTCTGCCCAGAATGCCTTCTGAATTTGCTTCTTGTCCTTTCTGAACTTGTGTTTCTCCTCACCCTTCTCCTTGCTTGGATGAGCTTTAAGTGTAGGATAATTAACCTTAATGTGTCCAGGCTTCCTGCATTCAAAACAGATAGTATCAGATGAACCCTTAAAATTTTTGTTGGACTTACCCTTGTTCCACTTCTGAAAGTTCTTGTGTTTCTTCCTTAGAAAGCTTTTGAATTTCCTTGTGATCAAGGCCATGTCATCGCTATCAGACTCGGAAGAGCAAGAATCACTATCGTTGGCCTTCGGTGCCACTATTTTCTCCTTCTTCCTCTCACCTACATCAAGCTATTTTTGGTTCACCCCTTGCTCGTAAGCAATGAGTGATCCAAGTAAGCTATCAATAGAGTAAGTATTTAAATCTTTAGATTCAGTGATTGCAGTTATCTTAGCATCATATGAAGAAGGCAAACATCTAAGTATTTTGTTCACTCTTTCGTAGTCTGTAAGTTCTCTACTTAAGGCATGCAAAGAAGTGACGATTTGAGTGAATCTTGTATATATTTCAGAAATAGTTTCAGTGGGTTTCATGCGAAATAATTCATAGTCATGAAGCAAAATATTTAATCTAGACTGTTTAACTTCAGTTATACCTTCATATGTGATGCACAATCTATCACAGATTTCCTTACCAGTTGTACATGTAGATACACGCATATAATCCTCAGATTTTAAAGCACAGAAAAAATAATTCAAACATTTGGCATTTAATTGTGCTAAATCACGATCATCAAAAGTCCAATTAGCAAAGGGCAGTTCAGTTTTCACATTATTAATCAATCTAAAAGGTGGTTCGTATCCATCCTTAACTAGCATCCACAAGCGATAATCAATTGATTGAAGAAAAGTGGACATGCGAGTTTTCCAAAAGTCAAAAGGAATATTATCAAACAATGGCGGTCGTGTAATTGAATAACCTTCAGCAGTATTACGATTACCAAAGTTAGCCATGGATCAAATTCAAAAGTTTTTAAACTTAAATTTTAAATCCCGCTCTGATACCACTTGAAATTTCGATAGGGATGTTAAGCCCTGATGAACTAGTCCCGAGGCTAACCAAGAGGGGGGTGAATTGGTTATTTAAAAATTTTACAGCAATAATGAAAATCTTTTCTTTAATATGCAGCGTAAATGAATAAAACAATCAAACAAAAAGATCAACCGCAATTTCACCCAAGCAGTTAATCACAGAAAAATAAAAAAATACAGAAGGTAATCAGAATGAACACACTGGATTTTATAGTGGTTCGATCAACTTGACCTACGTCCACTCCCCGGAGCCTCCCCTCTGGGTATTGCACTAAACCAAAGTGTCTCTCCTTTTGCTCCCACAGCAAGGCGGAGAAGCCTGTACAAAAACCTCCTTTCCACCACACGATGAGGCAGAGAACCCAACGTCATTTTGCTTCCTCCTGAAGCAGGCAGAGAACCTCGGATCTTCTTGCCGACAATCCTCTCCCAAAGAACACCAACACGACGAAAGACGACGAGCGGAGAAGAAGACTCTGATCCTTGCTTGGAGCAACCTTCGTGAACCCCTCACGAACTCCCCCTCACAAGATCCTCTCTCTCTCTCCCAAACTCTCTCTCTCTCTAGGGTTTCTCTGGAAAGGAAAGTGGCAAAATATTTTTCTTGTTGGAAGAAAAATATCTTTTATAGGAGGGCTCAAAATTTGCCCTAAATCTCAACTGGTCGGCCTAGATCGTCCAGGACGATCAATCGATCGTCCTATACGATCAGTTCAAAATCAGCTATTTCAGTATGTACGATCTGGCTCTTCTGGACGATCAGTAAAAAAAGTTATTCATATCGTCCTGTACGATTTTGCGATCATCCGGGATGATTAGTGTAAATCGAGGAATATCGTCCAGAAGACAGTTCGGGTCGTCCAGAGCAAACTGTGCTGGACGACCAAAAAATGACTTGATCATCCAGGACGATAAGTGTATCATCCTATACGATTAGTTCAAAAAGTGACAAAATCATCCTGAGCACAGTTTGGGTCGTACATCTGAAATGCACTAGACGATCATGATCGTCCAGGACGATCCTGTGATCGTCCAGGACGATATGATTGTATCAATTAAGTATTAATTGCTTTCCTTAATTACCAGACTAATTTAGGCATGATTGTACTGGATCGTCCAGGATGATACACGTATCGTCCGGGACGATCAGACCAAATATCTTAAAATAAAAACTTGCCTAACTTGATCTGGCGGCTGAAAATTTCTGATTTGAGCATATCGTCCCGTACGATCCAATGATCGTCCAGGATGATCTGCTTAATCAGACACACTTAACTTGGTCGCCCTAATTAGGGTTTCTATTTTTACTGGATTGTCCAGGACGATATACATATCGTCCAGGACAATCTGAACAAAAACTTGAACAGAAACTCTAATCCACTCAAGCTCTCCTCCTGAGTGTGTGTGTGCAAGGTTACTTAGCTAGGGGATCAGTTACATTATAATTGACTCAAGAAAAAGAAAATAGTACACTTAGACCCACTTGGACCCGATCTTGAGTTGGCTCGAGTTGCTCGTGATCTTTTGTGCCTGAAACGGGTTAGCCAAGTAAAACACAATGGAAACATGTTTGTCATTATCAAAATCAGATTTGCAACATGAACCCCTTTGATTGAGATCTACATTCAACACTGTCGATAGAGGATCGAGTTTCATAGGCTTTATACCTTTGTAAGTAAATTTTCTTGATTATAGGCCTTGAAGGCCTGATATGAATTATCATGATTGATCTCACGACCACATATTTATTTAATAGTTTGAGCCGTGTCGACTCCTAATTACCAGTATCAAAGGATTGGGCTCAAACTTAAATTCACTTATTATCCCGTGCAACATCCCTAGACATCACTTGTGCACCAATAATACGCTCGTCGGGGCCCATGCAGGTGTTTGGGGGCATTTTATAATTATTTATTGAATCTTGTCGACTCCTATTTAATTACCTAGGAGGATCGGGTTCAAATTTATTGACCCACGTAGCATCCCGGGACGTCACGGGTGTTCTTACAACATACTCAATCGGGCCAATGCGGGTTTATAGTTACATGTGTATTTCGGTATACCTATGTACATACATATTACGGTGATGTTTGGGGGTATTTTAAAAATATTTAATGTTGCTCAGTTGTGTGGGAAATCATCCTTTAAATACAACATTCTTTTTGGAAGCTCGTACACGCCTTTTGTCCACTCGTAAGGATGTTGCGGACTCGGTGGTGTGGCGTTGTACTACAGTCATTTCCCATTACATACAGGTAGAATGTCGTGCACTACTTGTTACTTTTCGAAGGTGGATTGTAGTGCACTAACTAATCTCCTGCTATCATTGTTAGATGTTTCTATCTACTGTAGTTCCCCCCCCCCCCCCCATCCTTCCTATAGACAGTATGTTAAGTGTACTACGGGTCTCCTATAGAAGCTTGTAGGAACTTCTATATACTGCATATTATCTGGTGTTTGCTTACATATAGCAATTAATGCATAGGGCAGGTCTTCCACAGCCCCGTAGATATTTGCACCTTGTCATGTATTCTCTACTCTCACTTGTAGGGAGTCAATGCATTCAACTGATGTTGTATAATAATCCCGTTGCTATAATGACTGGTAGGTACTTTGAGTACACCGAGGTTATATTGCATTTGCCTACATAAGGGTCGGTATATTCAACTATCATTGTATGATTTGTTGAATACGAGGATGCCATAACAACTCATAAGTGCCTTGCATATATGTGCTGTAGATGTACTATCTTTGACTACAGAATATATGTTGTGTATACATCCGCATCTTAATGTTGATTGCAAGGTGTTGCTATGATTTCTTTAGGTGTGTTGGTAGGATAACTACCCTATCCATGACACATCCGGTATTATCACTTCTTGTTAGGCTGGGATAATTGAGGTGTTCTCTTGGAGTTGAAGCATTATTGATTATAATTAGGAGACACTAGTTATACACAGATCATACCAGCCCTCTTTCTTTATGGATGTTGCATTACAGTCATTGCATATTCTCCATGCTTTACAAAGATGTTTAGTTCTCCAAACCTTACTCATGATCGTATCACTGCACTACTCATGGATAGCTCATTGTGTACATTGGAGCTACTCTATTGCTTGAAGTATTTGCTTGATATGGTTCAAATGTTGTATGTTTATTAATCTTCATTGTCTTCGACAGTCACTCACAGAAATTTACAAGCTTCCTATAGCTTCTTGTAAATGAACTATTGTATATATGGTGGGTTCATATTCTCACTTGCAAGTGCATTATTCCATTCACTACAAGCCCTTAGCCTCACTTGTATTGATTGGAGGGATACCATTATAACTAGCGGGCTTGCTGATATATGCAACAGCCTTTCCCAAACAAGAAACCATTGCGTATCCCTTGAGTTTATTTGTATGAGAGAGACTTCATTGTTTGTAGGGAATACTATGTCTTCTTGTAAGATCGACATGAATACTGCCATCAATTTTGATCTTCATTATTTGTAAACTTGAATGCATTTGCTTGTCTTGACGTTGATATTCACTCAAATGCATCTACATATCAAACCCTTCCAGTGGCATTTAATTGTATGATTGATATAGATGTCACTTACTCCCATTCATAGACTAACTTGGTTGAATACTTTGAGCCATTTTGAAGTCATCATTCATCACTTGCATGCATTGAGATTTTATTTTCCACTTGCTTGCTTGTATGATGACATTTGGCATAGAGATATTATTGCATTTATCACATGTCTTTGCTTGCCAAAATGCAAGTCTTATATATGCTTCTTGCCACTCATTTGATGTTCAAACTATAGTTCAGTTCAACGTCTAGCTTCATTTTAGATCCAAGTTCTTTGTATCCAAAGTTTTGTTCAAGTCTTTTGAAGTCTTAAGATTCAAGTCTTTGTGATCAATCAAGTTCAACCTTTCTTAGTCAAATTTGATTTAAGACTTCTGTTCATTTATTCAACTTTGAGTTTAGTTCATTCCATGTTCAAATTCAATGTCCAAATAAAGTTCAAGTCCTTGTGATTCATTTAAGTTCATATTCACTTAGATTTGAATTTATTTAAGTCAAATGTATCAAGTTCACAAGTCCCCTGTTGTCCTTTGAGTTCAATCAAGTCCAAGTGCGGTCTTACGTTTACCCAAAATTTCAGCAACCTCCGGACGTCTCCCCCGTTTAGGGGAAATTACGAAAAATTGGGCCTCCCACCACGCTAGAGAAAAGTGTGTACGGTAGTGTCCTTAGACACCGCGGCCGTGAAATCTTCAATCTCACCATGCCAGAGAAAGGCTTGTATGGGTCTTCGGAACCTATTTCAAAAGAAAAGCAATTGTTTCCCCACAGGTACAGAGCCGCGTACGTACTTAAGATTGACCCCACCATGCTATGAAAAGCATATATAGGGCCTACCTGTCTCGTCAAAAGTGTCGCATCGGGTTCCCTTCCCACCACGCAAGAGAAAAGCATTTATAGGCAGTTTTTCGGCTCGACACGAACACCGAGAATGGGATTTAGAGTTTAGAGACTTATACCTTCGAATGGCAACGACCGGGTGGAGGCTTGTAAATCGAGTCAAGGGAAGTACTCTTTTTATTTTGTTATTTTAATTAATTATAACTAATTTTGATTAATAATAATTAGTTATAATTAATTAGTTATAATTAATAATAATTAATTACCAAAAAAATACTAATTATAATTAATTATATTTAATTATTATAATTAATTATATTTAATTATTATATTTAATTATATTTAATTATAATTGATTTATGATTAATTAATAATTAAATATAATTAAGAATAAGTAATCATAATTAAATTCAATTAATTATTATTAATTTATAATTAATTAATAACTAATTATAATTAAAAATAATGAATCATAATTAAATTTAATTAATTATAATTAATTTATAATAATTAATTAATTAAAATTAAAATTAACTAATTAAAATTAAATTCAATCAATTATAATTAACTCAATCAGATGCAGAAATTTAACAGGATTTGTACATGATTTGAGCAGGATTAAGGCTCTATTTGAAAATAGGATTTATGCAGAATTTAAGCTAAATCTTGTTTAAACAATAAGGTTTAAGCAGGATTCAGGTGAAATCTCGTCAAACAGCAAGTTAAATCTTCCATTACCCTCTTTTTTTCTTAGCAAACCCACAGAATTTGGCCGAAGAAGTGCGCGACAAAAAAGAAAGTTACCTTCGCAGGAAGCCGACACTTGTTCCTGCTTCCGATTAGAATGTCGTAACTTTCGCTCCAAACAGGAAGGGATGTCGTCGATCGAATGAGCAAAGTTGACCAGCACGAAGGAGCTGAAGAAGGAGGCGATGGGCTTATGGAGGCAAGAGTGTTGCCTCTCCCTCTCTCTCTCTCTCTCTCTCTCTCTCTCTCTCTCTCTCTCTCTCTCTCTCTCTCTCTCTCTCTCTCTCTCTCTCTCTCTCGGTGGAACAGGGAGACCGGCGGTGGAGTGGAATCGGGTTAGGGTAGGGCAATAGAGAGGTTGGAGAAGCAGAGGAAGAGTGGGTTGTTATGGACATCGGATGGAGCTCGATCTAGAGCAAGGAAGGTCTTGCTTGCGATAGGTTGGATATAGGCAATCGGAAGAGATGATCGAATGGCTAGAGAAAGGTTCGATCGGAGCTGGGTCGTGAGAGAGAGGAGAAGATTTGGAGTTGTCGTGGATTTGAGGAGGAGGATTGGTGCAGGTTTGGAGTTCGGCTGAGCGAGAGGCAACCGAAGTCTTCAGTTCCCTCTCCTTTTATTGACACAAAATGGGCTGATCTTGAGGTGAGATCACACGTGTAGGAGTGGGTGACTACATTCGATGCCATCTGTATAGGTATGGGTACTGTTCAAGCTACGGGGACAGTAACAGATAATTTTTTTTATGCTTTTTCTATTTTCTTTTGATTATTACATAAAGGTCAACAAATGCCCCCCAACAAATATGGTACGCGTCTAGAGCAAACCATGTTTATTATATGTTGATTGACCCTGTGGATCTCTAGATATTTATTCTAGATGTCATATTGAGGATTACAATTTGGGGACCTCCAAGAGCTTGTTATGATGTCATGCTAAAGTTCTCATTTTATAGATCTCTAAGAGTCTATCTCTCTACCTTTATAGATCTTTAGATATACTTGTGGTCAATAATTTGATTGACATGTTGGCTCTTGTCAAGTTGAGATCCATATGAGAATGATAGGGTGCTTTATGCTTAGGTTCTTAGAATATCACTTTGTAAATTGATGGTGGAATATAACATCACCATTCTCTATCCTTTTTTTGCTGCCACTATCATCCTTTTTTTGCATTTTGGTAGCTGCTCAACATCCTTCTTTGTTGCAATCATATATGGATGTGATATTCCGGTTGTATAATTACTGATATCATTCAAAAATTTTCTGAATTTTATAGATTTATCTACTGGTAGGACTTTGTTGTATCTCGTACTGATTGCATCTTGCTCAAACTATACTTTTTTGCTGATGGCACATTCAGTTTACGGAGGCTCTCCCATTCTTCCCTCCTTTAGTTGTATTTTGGCAAGATATTTTAAATATTTATTTGGGGATCTTGACACGTGGCGTGATGTCAAGCCAAATAAATATTTAAAATGCCCCTAATCTTTAGAGACATTGGTAGATGTCATCTAGGATATTTCTTTTTATAGCATTAACTTGAGTCCTAAGATTTTGGGTTCCTTCTATCTTATGCTTTGTGCGGCAGACATTGCTGGAGGATTACATGATTTGTCTTTACTGACTTGTCAGGTGATTTTTGTACCTTCTGCCCTATGCTTCTTGCTTTGGCGGGCTTGATGAAGGAGTATATATCGGCGACCTAAAACCCTTTAGGTTTATATTAGGTCGATAATGAAAAGTCATCAGTCCAGAGCTTTATGCATAACGAACTTGTTGATGACGAAATCCTCATAATTCAGCTTTAAGCTTTATGTGAACTTTAGGATAATTTCTTCAGTCCATTGCTTTGTGCTTTGGTGGATTTGTTGAAGAAAATTTCATTCGATCCTCGCTTTGTGCTTTACAGATTTGTTGAATGATTTGTGGGTTTTAGATTCAGTTCATATTACCAAATATGAGTAGTATCTTGATCCTTAACCACTTGAAGAGATTTTAACCTGAGTCACTTGAGTTCATCAGATTAGGCGAGCTAGGATTTGATGGCTCTTCGTCCTCTGGTTCTTGAAATGGGGGCTCCTCTACTGCGGCCTTTCTTATGGCGTGTTGAGTAGATGAAGCTTCCAGTGATCCAGCCATATTTGGGCTTGTTGGATCCGACCTCTAACACCCATTCAGGCTTCAGACTTAAGCTGTGGGAAATGCACTTCCCAATACTGAATCTACTAAAGTTGGTAGATTTAGAGTCATCCTTTGTGGTTGAAGATTTGGAGCCTACGCATATTCGGTAGTTGCTCAAGACTCCTCCTTCTCACTTGAACTTTGACTTTCTAGTCATTTGAGAGAATTCAGTGGACTACGATTACTAGAACTTGTCGAGTCAAATTGGCCTTCATTCTTCCTACAGTCCCTACTGACGGGTTGATAAAGTGGGGGTTCCGCTACTACGGCCTTTCTTATGGCGTGTTGAGTAGACGGAGCTGCCAGCGATCCGAACATATTTGGGCTTATTGAATCCGGTCTTTTACACCCATTCGAACCTTAAGCTTCAGGTCATTGAAAGTCTTTAAGCTATTCTGGCTCAATTTGTTGAAGTGCGAAGTCATAAAAGTCTCTTTCCTGACTTTTGAATCTTGGTATATTGGAGAAGGTGGTGTCTCGATCTTTTGAAAGATTATCTGCATATACTTTGAAAAGAAGATTATTATATTTTGCCATGAAAAAATATTTGTATTGATAATTTTAAATATTTATTCAGGGATTTTAGCATGCAGCGTTGTGTCGACCCAAATAAATATTTAAAATGCCCCCTATCTTACAGGGATATTTTAGAATGGAATAAACTTAGAATTTAAAAAAAAAATTATTTATTTGGGAATCTCACCACGAAGCATCGTGTCGACCCAAATAGTATATTTTAAAAAAATGCCTCCTATCTCAATGGGACAATTTTGGATAGGCTTTGTATTTTGAGATTTTAAATATTTATTCGGGGATTTTAGCAAGCGATGCGATGTCGACCCGAATAAATATTTAAAATGCCCTCAGTCTTTTGGGAGATTTTGAAATGCATTCTTATAACATAAGAGAATTTTAAAATGAAATATTTGTATATATTAATAAGTATATATAAAATACACAGTGCATTAAACACAATATTTTCTTAGGCAATTTCATGCATAGTACTTCTTCAGGTGTCGACCATTGATGGGTAGCATGGGCCTCTAACCGTGCAAATCGATAAGTTGATAGGCTCCTCCTTCATATACCTTCTCGATGATGAAGGGGCCTTCCTAATTGGATATGAATTTGCCACCAATTTTTTGGTGTGGTATGATTGGTCTTCTCAGCACCAGAACCAATTCCCCTTCTTGAAATGTCCGAAGACGTGCCATCTGATCAAATGACTTTATCATCCTTGCTTGGTAGATCTCCAGGTTCTATTGAGCATGCAACCTGACTTCATCGAGTGCATCGAGTTCTTCCATTCTCAACCGAGCATTTTTTTCTTAAGTAAGCTCATTCTGGATAGCGACCCGAAGAGATGGTAGTTCAACTTCTAGTGGCAATACTGCTTTAACTCTGAATACCAATGAGTAAGGAGTGGCATTGGTTGGTGTTTTATAGGTTGTACGATACACCAACAATGCTTCTGCCATCTTTGTATGCCATTCTCTTTTGTTCGTGGTGAGGATCTTCTTCAAAAATTTCACCAACATCTTGTTGAAGGCCTCCGCTAAACCATTAGCTCTTGGTTGTATATTGATGAATATCATCAATTGATCTTGTGTCAGTCAACAAACTTATAATTTTTTATACTTGTGAATGTTGTGCCATTATCTGAGATCACGCGGCATGGTACACCGAATCTATAGATAATGTTATGGGTAAAGAAGATGATCACGTGCTCAGACGTGACTTCTTTGAATGGAACTGCTTCTGCCCACTTAAAGAAGTAGTCTGTTGCTGGTAGAATAAAGCAATATCCAGTTGATGATGGCGGATCTATTGGCCCGATTATGTCTGTGCCCCAACATTCAAATGGCTAGGATGCTACCGTTGGGTGTAGTGGATTTGGCGGTTGATGAATAACATCACCATGAATCTGACACTCGTGGCACCTCTTAGCATGGTCAATACAATCTCTCACCATCTTAGGCCAGTAATAACCTATTCTTTTAATCTTTGTGGTCATTTTAGGATCTAATTGATGTGCACTACAGAGTCCTTCGTGAACTTCTATCACCACTCTATCAGCTTCCCTGGTCCCTAGGCACCTCAACCACATTTGTTCAAAAGCTCATTGGTACAATGTGTCGTTGACAAACGTGTATAGTAATGCCCTTTTTTGAATTTGAGCAGCTAGGGATTTATCTGTCGGGAGTTTACTTTCTTTGAAGTAGTCGATGAATGGCTACCTCCAATTGTCTTCGACTTCAACATCTAGACAATATAACCACGATTCTGAATATCGGCTGGATCTATGCCTTTTGGCCATATCACATTCTTCTGGCTGAATATCAGTAATGCTCTGTCGGGGAGGTTGAGGACCAACCGGGGTTTTATCATACTGACTTGAATTTGATATTCTCTCTGCCTACGGGAATTATAAGATTACTGGCTCTAACACCTGGCGGCTTTCAACCGCAATAAATACGGGTAACCCTTTGTCTTCATTTGCTAACTCTTTGGACAATTTAGCCAAATAATCTACTTTTGTATTTTGTCCTCGGGGGACTCGAACTATCCTAACATTTGGCACTTATTTTAGGAGCTCGAGAGTTCGTCGGTGGTAGTGGGCCAATTCAAGTTTGCAAACCTTATAAATACCTAGGACTTGATTTATTACGTGTTGAGAATCGCCAAAGATTTGAAGATTTGTGATTTAGACACCAATCGCAATCTCCAGTCCCGCTATTAGAGCTTCATATTCGGCTTCATTATTAGTTTGAGGTTCAATTAAACTGAATGAGAATCTCATGATACCTCCCTCGGGTTCTATAAAGACAAGACCGATGCTAGCTTGGGCCTTTGCAAATTTGGAGGTCTGGGAGATTTGATCGACGATGCCCCATCAAAATACATCTCTCAAAATTGTAGTTTCTCCTATTTCTCCAATATGCATGATTTGTTCATTAGGCAAATCATCATTGAGCAGAGAGTCTGCTGGAATTGGATGTGCGGCGAGAAAATCTGCCAAAGCTTGTCCCTTTACCACCTTTTGTACCATGTATACGATATCAAATTATAGTAATATTATTGTCCACCTGGCAAGGTAACCTGTCAACGCTAGTCTTATCATCAAGAATTTTAGTGGATCAATCTTTGATATCAATGTGATCTTATGAGATAGCATGCAATGGCGGAGTTTCTGGACTGCAAAAATCAATGCCAGACAGTGCTTCTCAATTGAAGAATATCACACTTCTGCTTCGATTAATCTCTGATTGATGTAGTAGAGTGCATTCTCTTTATCTTCTTTATTATTTTGGGCCAATAATGCTCCGAGGGACTCTTCTAGTGCTGCCATATATAGAATAAGAGGCTTCCCCGGAATTGGCGCTACGAGAATGGGTGGATTTAAAATATATCTTTTGATGCTATCAAATGCTTCCTAGCATTCTACATCCCATTTAAAGCATATATCGTTCTTCATTAACTTTGAAAATAACTGGCGCCTACCCAACAAATTCGATATGAATCATCGAATGAAAGCAAGCTGCTCTTGTAAAGAATAAAGTTGACGGAGGCTTATGGGCGATGGCAACTCAATGATCGCCTTAATTTTATTGGGGTCGATCTCAATACCTCGGTGATGAATAACATACCCCAAGAATTTGTCGGAGGAGACCCCAAAAGCACATTTGAGAGGATTCATCTTCAAATCAAACTTTCTAATCCTCTCAAATACTATCCTTAGGTCATTTAAATGATCTTGTCGGTCCATGATCTTGACGATGAGATCATATACATAGCACTCGACCTTTTGATGTATTCACTCATCAAATATACGTGCCATTGCTTATTTTTATGTAGCACTCGCATTCTTCAGGCCAAAGGGCATGACTGTGTAGCAGAAAATGCCGATGGGTGTTCTGAATGATATATGCTTTTTATCCTCGAGCGCCATCTTAATCTGATTATATCATAACGATCCATCCATAAAGGAGAACATGTCATAGTTGGATGTGTTGTCAACCAGAAGTTCTGACACTGGAAGTGGAAAGTCATCTTTCGGACACGCTTTATTGAGGTCCTTGAAATTAATACAGACATGAATCTGTCCATTCTTCTTCTTTATGGAGACAATATTGGCGATCTATTCTTCTCGGATAAAGCTCGCTTCTATGAGTTTCTTCATTTCAGCAATCACATATTCTTCAATCTCCAATCTTATTCTCATTGGAGCTTGTTTGACAGGCATCGCATCGGGCTTGATGGCTAATCTGTGAACCGCTACCTCAGGGGATTGTTGCAAATTTGGTTTCAAAAAGTACAGTTTTGATGATGACAAACATGTTTGTATTCTGTTTTACTAGGCTAACCCATTTCAGGTATAAAAGATCAAAAGCAACTCAAGCCAACTCAAGATCGGGTCCAAGTGTGTCTAAATATAATATTTTCCTTTTTCTTGAGTCAATTATAATGTAATTGATCCCCTAGCTAAGTAACCTTACACACACACACTCAGGGGGAGAGCTTGAGTGAATTAGAGTTTCTGTTCAATTTTTATTCAGATCATCCTGGATGATATTCACATCGTCCTATACGATCAAATGAAAAAAGAAACCCTAATTAGGGCGACCAAGTTAAGTCTGTCTAATTAAGCCGGTCGTCCTGGATGATCCATACATCGTACGGGATGATAGACTCAAATCAGAAATTCTCAGCCGCTAGATCAAGTTAGGCAAGTTTTATTTTTAGAGATTTGATCTGATCGTCACGGACGATACATGTATCATCCTGGACGATCTAGTACAATCATGCCTAAATTAGTCTAGTGATTAAGGAAAGCAATTAGTATTTAATTGATATGATCATATCGTCCGGGACGATCGCAAGATCGTCCAATGTGTTTCACCTGTACATCCAGAGCGGTGCTCAGGACGATTTTGGCACTTTTTGAACTAATCGAACAGGACGATATCAATATTGTCCTGGACGATCAAGTCACTTTTAGGTCGTCCAACATAAGTTCCTCTGGACGACTAGAGCAGTCTTCTGGACGAAATTCCTGAATTTACACTAATCGTCCCGGACGATCGAAGAATCGTACAGGATAATCTGAACAATTTTTTTCACTGATCGTCCAGAAGAGTCAGATCGTCCAGGTTGAAACAGGTGATTTTGAACTGATCGTACATGACTATCTATCGATCGTCCTGGATGATATTGGCTGACCAGTTGAGATTTAGGGCAAATTTTGAGCCCTCATATAAAAGATCTTTTTCTTCCAAAAAGAAAAATCTTTTGCCACCTTCCTTTCTAGAGAAATCTTGAGAGAGAGAGAGAGAGAGCTTGGGAGAGAGAGAGAGAGAATCTTATGAGGGGGAGTTTGTGAGGGATTCACAAAGGTTGCTCCAAGCAATGATCAGAGTCATCTTCTCCATTCGTCGTCTCTCATCTTATCAGTATTTTCTGTGGGAGGATCGTTCGCAAGAAGATCCGGGTTCTCTGCCTGCTTCAGGAGGAAGCGAAAGGAGTTCAGATTCTCTGCCTGCTTCAGGAGGAAGCGAAAGGAGTTCGGGTTCTCTGCATGCTTCAGGAGGAAGCGAAAGGAGTTCAGGTTCTCTGCCTCACTGGGTTGGTGGAAAGGAGTTTTGTACAGGCTTCTCTGCCTTATTGTGGGAGCAAAAGGAGAGTCACTTTTGTGTTAGTGCAATACCTAGAGGAGAGGCTTCGGGGAGTGGACGTAGGTTATGTTGACCGAACCACTATAAAATATGGTGTGTTCTTTCTGAGTATTTTCTGCACTGTATTTTTTTGTTATTATCTGCTTGGGTGAAATTTATGGTTGATCGTTTCGCTTATGTGTTTTCTTATTTCCGCTGTAAATTATCGAAAAGATTGTTCATGTTGCTTACGAATTTTTAAATAATCAATTCACACCCCCCCCCCCTCTTGGTTAGCCTCGGGACTTGTTCATCAGGGCTTAACATCCCTATTGAACTTTCAAGTGGTATCAGAGCGAGATTCAAAAATTTAAGTTTAAAAACTTTTGAATTTGATCCATGGCTAAATTTGGTAATCGTAGTACTTCTGAAGGTTTTTCAATTACACGACTGCCATTGTTTGATAACATACCTTTTGATTTTTAGAAAACTCGCATGTCCACTTTTCTTCAATCTATAGATTATCGCATGTGGATGCTTGTTAAGGATGTCTATGAGCTACCTTTTAGAATGACTAACAATGTTAAAACTGAACTGTCTTTCACTGATTGGACTTTTGATAATCATGACTTAGCCCAACTGAATGCCAAATGTTTGAACTATTTTTTCTGTGCCTTGAAATCTGAGGATTACATGCGTGTTTCTACTTGTACAACTGGCAAAGAAATTTAGGATAGATTGTGCATCACTTATGAAGGTACAACTAAAGTCAAACAGTCTAGGTTAAACATATTAATGCATGACTATGAACTTTTTGCATTAAACCTAATGAGTCTATTTCTGAAATATATACAAAATTTACTCAAATTATCACTTCTTTGCATGCACTAGGAAGAGAACTTACAAATTATGAAAAAGTGAACAAGATTTTGAGATGTTTGCCTTCTTCATTTGATGCTAAAATAACTGCTATTACTGAATCGAAAGATTTGAATAATTATTCTATTGACAACTTACTTGGGTTACTCATTGCTTACGAGCAAGGGGTGAACCAAAGACAGCTTGATGCAGGTGAGAAGAAGAAGGAGAAAACTGTGGCATTGAAGGCCAACGAAACTGACACTGATTCTTCTGGGTCTGATAGCGATGATGTTGCCTTAATCACTAGGCAATTCAAAAGCTTTCTAAGGAAGAAACATAAGAACTTTTAGAAGTGGAACAAGGGTAAGTCCAATAAAAATTTTAAGGGTTCATCTGATACTGTTTGTTTTGAATGCAGGAAGCCTGGACACATTAAAGCTTATTATTTTACACTTAAAGCTTACCTGAGCAAGGAAAAGGGTGAGGAGAAACCAAAATTCAGGAAGGACAAAAAAAGGATTCAAAAGGCGTTATGGGCAGATTCTGCATCTGACTCTTCTGAGACTGAAGCTGAAGAGGAGAAAACCAACTTGTGTTTGATGGTAGATGATCATCCTGGTCAGTCTGGCCAGGAAGAGGTATGTGAGCTTACTTATGATCAAATATTTGAAGTGTCTGAAAGAATTCATGCATCGTATAGGAAGCTTAAGAAAACTCATGCTAGCTTGAAACTAGAATTTCTGAATTTACAAAAAGAGGATGATTCTGTAGTTAAAGATCATTCCACACTTGACAGCAATCATATGTCTTTACTTGATGAATTTGATAAACTGATCAAAAAGTATTCTGATCTGATTACTAAGCATGATTCATTGAAAACCTCGCATGTTAATTTAGAAAGAGCTTTTAAAGAATTAGACAACATGGTATGTGAAGTGGAGAGTAGTAATGGAGCTTTAAAATTTAAAATTGTAAGTCTTAACAAGGAGAATGAATTTTTAAGAGTGAAAATCAGTACTTTTGAGAAAAATGAAACACCTCCTACTTTTGTATAATTTTATGCACCTCCACCTTTCGAAGAATCTATTTCAAAATCATCAAAGCATGTTTCATACAAATCTATGAAGAGGCACTATCACCCACATAGATTAGTTAACCCTTTTTTTCTTGTGGCATGTTAGGACACATCTCTCACACCTCCACTGTTCATCATAGTACACATTAGGTGTGGAGGCCCAAATTGTCTGTTTCACAGCACAGCACACATGCATTGCATTCTTCTTTTCATAAGAAGGAACCCAAACCTATTTGGGTTCCTAAATCTGACGTTTGATGATTTTATAGGTGTGCTCTCACACAAGACCTCATGAAAGCATATGGTACCTGGATAGTGGATGTTCAAGACACATGACTGGAGATGCAAATCAGTTCATTTTGCTGGAGGCCAGGGCTGGAGGCAAGGTTACACTTGGAGATAACACCACCAGGAGGGTGCTAGGTTCAGGTATAATTGGTGATTCAAAGAATTTTATGATTGACAATATTTTGCTTGTAGATGGACTGAAACACAACCTGCTGAGCATCAGTCAACTCTGTGACAAAGGATACAACATCAAATTCATGCCCACTTGCTACATTTTAAGCTTAAATGACAAAATTATTTTGCAGGGACAAAGGATCAATAATGTCTACATGATGGATGTATGTTGCTTTAAAGCTGATATTTTAATTTGCTTAAAAATTACTGCTGATGAGTCTTGGTTGTGGCACAGGAGATTATGTCATGCCAGTATGAAAACCCTTAGGAGAGTCACCAAAAAGGACTTAGTTAGAGGTGTCCCCAAGCTTAAGTTCACTAAGGACCACCTGTGTGATGCCAGTCAATTAGGGAAGCAAGTCCAGTCCTCCTTTCACTCTGTTAAGGACATTAGCACCTCTAGATCTTTAGAATTCATTCACATCGATCTCTTTGGACCCATCAGCACTGCCAGCTTAGGAGGGAAAGTCTATGATTTTATGATTGTTGATGATTACTCGAGGTTCATTTGGATTAAATTTTTGTCACATAAATCTGAGTCATTTGATGAATTTAAGTCCTTCTCCACTTGGATTTAGAGGAAGTTAGGTTGTGAGATCTTGACTATTCATAGTGATCATGGTGGAGAGTTTGAAAATGTGAAGTTTGGAAGTTTTTGTGAGGAGCAAGGAATTAGTCATAATTTTTCAGCTCCTAGGACCCCTCAGCAGAACGAGGTAGCTGAAAGGAAGAACTGGACCTTAGTGGAAGCCGTTAGAGCCATGCTTGCTGAGTATTCACTTCCAAAATACTTTTGGGCTGAAGAAGTGAATATTGCCTGTTATGTGTTGAATAGGGTGAATGTTAGATCCAATCTGAACAAGACACCTTATGAGATCATTAAGGGTAGAACTCTAAACCTGTCCCACCTCCATGTCTTTGGCTGTAAGGTTTTTATTCTGAACAACAGAAAATCATCCTTAGGAAAGTTTGACCCCAAATCTGATAAAAGAGTGTTCTTAGGCTATTCTAGTGTGGGGAAATCCTTTAGGGTGTTTAATAAGAGGACTTTGGTGGTGGAGGAGACAACTTATGTGGTGATTGATGAATCTGATCCTAAGGTAACTAGAGTCGAGAAAGAAGAAGAGGTTGGAGAGATTACCCAAGGGGTTGAAAATATAAATCTGGAGGAAATGGTAGAACCTCAAACCACTTTGCCTAGAGATTAGAGATATTATTCGAGTCATCCTAAAGAACTGATCTTAGGAGACCCTTCTGAAGGTGTTAGGACTAGGCATGGACTTAGAAAGGAAGTAAATCACTCTGCATTTATCTCAATGACTGAACCCACCAACATCAATCAAGCCCTTTCTGATGAGTTTTGAATCTTAGCTATGCAAGAGGAATTGAATTAATTTGTAAGGAATAATGTTTGGGAGCTAGTAGAAAGACCTAGGAATCAAAGTATAGTGGGAACCAAGTGGGTCTTTAAGAAAAGGATGAATGATTCTGGTGTGGTGGTTAGGAATAAGGCAAGATTTGTGGTTAAGGGGTATAATCAGATTGAAGGGATTGATTTTGAGGAGACCTTTGCCCCTATAGCTAGATTGGAAGCCACTAGGGTGCTACTAGCCTTTGCCTGTTATAAGGGATTTAAGCTGTTTCAAATGGATGTCAAGAGTGCCTTTTTAAATGGGGTAATAAAAGAGGATATTTTTGTAGAACAACCCTCAGGTTTTGGGAGTTCTTAATATTCAAATCATGTTTACAAATTAAAAAATACCTTATATGGATTGAAATAGGCACCCATGCTTGGTAGGAGAGGCTTAGCACATTCTTGTTAGAAAGAGAATTTGTTAAGGGGAGCATAGACACCACCCTTTTCTGAGGAGAGAAGGGGATGATTTACTCATTATCCAGATCTATGTTGATGATATAATTTTTGAATCTTCTGATAAATATTTATGTGATGAGTTTTCTAAAACAATGAGTAAGGCGTTTGAGATGAGTATGATGGAAGAATTATCCTACTTTTTGGGATTTAGCATAAAATAAATGGATGATGGAACATTTCTCAATCAATCTAAATACACTAAGGATATTTTGAAGAAATATGAAATGGACAAAGCCAAGCCAATCAACACTCCCATGAGCTCCTCTATTCAGTTAGATAAGGATTCAAGTGGAAAATCTATTGATCAGAAGAAGTATAGAGGAATAATTGGATCACTGCTTTACCTGACTACTAGCCGACCTGATATCATGTTTAGTGTTTGTCTTTGTGCTAGGTTTCAGGCTGATCCTAACGAGTCCCACCTGACTGCTGTTAAGAGAATTCTTAGATATCTTTTAGGGACACCAAACCTAGGAATCTGGTACCCTAGGCACAGCACCTCTTTTGAGATTATTGGATATTCTAATTCTGACTTTGCAGGATATAGGGTGGATAGAAAGAGCACTTCTATAACTTATCAATTTATAGGGCAGTCTTTAGTCTCCTGGTTCAGTAGAAAATAGAACTCAGTTGCACTTTCCACTGCTGAAGCTAAGTACATTGTCTTAGGAAGTTGTGTGGCCCAAGTTCTTTGGTTGAAGTAATAGGTCTTGGATTTAGGATTACCTGTGGGCACAATTTTTATTCTGTGTGATAATACTAGTACCATCTGCATTTCTAAGAATTCAATCCAATATTCTAGAACCAAACACATTGATATAAGGCATCACTTCATTAGAGACCATGTTATAAAAGGGGACATTGAGCCACATCATGTAGCAACTGAAAATCAGCTGGCTGACATATTTACTAAACCACTAGCCTTTGACTCATTCAGCATTTTGAGGACCAGATAAGGTGTGATTGACATAAATGCTTGATTCTGATGACTACTAATTTCTGATTTGTCTGTTTTTCATTCTGTTTCTATTAGTTAGCTGTTTGATTTGATTATTTATTTTCTGTTGTTTTTGTTTTTCTGTTGATTTCTATTTTAGCCTAGGTGTTAGTTTGATTTGAGTATTTATTTTGATGCGATTTTCTACTTATTTTTATTTACTGGTTCATCTCTTTTGTTTACTATTTTATCTCTTACAAAATCAGATCACTGCTCACTACTGTTGATAAACTAGATTTCTGACTGAGACTTTTGCCTTATTTTTATTTGGAAGCTGGTAAGTAGTGATTGATTCCACTGGATCTGTTAAAGGGAAGAAATATTGATGATTGTTTCTCTTCCTCTAACTCCTTTAATGGTGTATTATTTCTTTTGAATAAAAATCTTTTTCAAAATTAAAAAGTTGGTTTTTGAAATAGAGATTTATTTTATCTTCTTACAGTAATCTACCTCATATGAATAGTGTTTTCAAAGTCATGAGTCATTGTTATGATTTTCTAAACTAAGTGATTGCATTTATCATACGATGTATGGTTTTTGTTTTGTGAATTACTCTTCCTTATTATAAAGAGTAAGCTTTGTCATCTTTTATGTCTGGAAGGTAATTTTACAGCTGAGATTCTTTAACGATTTTGAGAGGGAGAAAGCCTACAAAAGATGCCCAAAGAGCACCAAAATGAAAAGAGACACAAAATTAGCCCAAACTGAAAAGATGCACAATGTCGCCAAAAATTGAAAGAATACATAAAGTGTATCAAAAATCAAAAGCTGCGCAATGCGCCAAATAAATTGAAAGAAAAATGGGCACAAAATTAGCCCACAAAGAAATAGGCTTTCTTCCCTTTCAGATCTTTAAATGTCTTAGAAAAATCCATGCACCCTTAATATTTTTAAAAGCTTGAGATGAAAATCATGATTTCTGATCTCTTACTTTGTAATATTATTATATCAGATATTTTTCTAGAACGAGGCTTGAAATGATCTCTTTTCGAATCTAATTTCTTTTCTTCTGAATTAGATTTTTGTTTTGAAAGGGATTTGCATCTATAAGGTGTCCGAAGTGGGAGTTATGAAAGTCGATTTTCCAACTTTTTCTAAATTTCAGCGCTGTCGATCGTCTTCTTATTGGTTTTTGGATTTAAAATCAAGGGAAAATTGTGATTTATTGGAGCAGATCGATTACAAAAAAAATCATTATTTATTGTATTCTCGTTTCGAGTTTTATTTACTCTACTTTTATTTTCGTTTTACTGTATGTGTTTTTGTGATCCCTGATCTTTCATCTCCATCCTCCGTCTTTTTTATTTTTTCTCACATCGTCCTGGACGATCCCCACATCGTTCTGGACGATCTTCTTCGTCCTGGATGATCCATACATCATCCTGGACGATCCGTTCAAATCATCCCCACCTGATCATACTACTGAGATGCATCAATTATTGGTGATCATCCTGGACGATCCTTTCATCGTCCTGGATGATATGATCCATACTTCCTGATCCTGATCAAATGGCTGAGAATGCACCAATAATTATTCATCATCCTGAATGATCCACCTCATCATCCTAGATGATCCATGTGTCAGCAGTTGGATGATTTAAATTCAGCCCGTCCTATACATTTATTGCATATCATCCTGGATGATCCACCTAATCGTCCTAGACGATACTTTTCGCCAACGGTCATCCGGCTTGACTCCTCGGGATGATCGCCTGTCTCTAATCATCCTGGATGATCTCTGATCGTCCCAGATGACCTGACCACCTTTTTGACCAATCATCCTAGCCGTCATAATTACTCCTATCATCCTGGATGATCCTGCGATTGTACGGGACGATCTGGCCGATTTCTATTTAAACAGCCATTTTCTTCAGCTTTATTCACACCTCTCCTTCCATACTTCCTCTCTTATATTTTCTAATAGCTGGTGGGAAGCGATCTAGGCAAAGGGTGCGAGCTCCTCACGGGGAAATGTTGATCCCCGCTTTCCAAATGCAGCCGATCAGGCTGCCTTTGAACGATATCTTGAAGTGGGAATCACACAGTCCAAAATTGTAAACCCCCGCACCTTACATACCCTATCCTCGATCTTTTTGTGCATACCTCCCTCACCTTCATCCTCACTCTGACCTTCCCATTTAGCCTTGAACTTCTCCAAGTCTTCTTCACAAATCTTTGCATTGCCATTGACTACTCCACCCTTCACTCTATGTTAATCAACGACCTGTAGAACTCACAGCCCAGGACTTTCATAATATCATTTATCTCTCTATCACTGGCGACAAACTCCACACCCTTATTTCTGATCCTGATTATAATTGGAGTGTCGCCAATCACTTTTTTAGAAATACAAATGCACCCTACCATGACAACGCTTGCACTTCCCTCCTTAAGGATGCTCGTACCATTCAACATGTCCTTCGTTCCTCCATCATCCCCAAGGATGAGGATCGCATTCACATCACCCCTTTACTGTCTCTGACCACCTATTACATCATGGCCCATCGGGATTTCAATGCAACTGATCTTCTTTTCTGATATATCAAGCATCTCACTACCATTAGGGATCCGGGCCATAGACGACGTCCAAATCTAGCTTTAGGACACATCATTACATATATTTTGGAGACAAAATATGACCTGCAATATCCAATCCCTCCTAATGTCCCTCCTTCTTACTTCACAAATAATTCATTCCATGTACTCCACAGTACCCAACTACATCCGGAGCCCGCCCCGGATGTTTAGGAGGAAGAGAAAGAAGTTGTTCCTATTCCTGCTGCACCTGATGCACCTGCTCCCCTTCATATTTCTTCCCCTTTTGATCATCTGGTGTAGCGGTTCGACCAGTGGGAGGCCCGATTTGATTCTTATGTTGCTGCCTAGGAGCAGTAGCACACTGAGGATCTGCAGTGCTTTAATGATTATGTTGCTCAGTAGCAACAGTAGCACGACCAGGATATTACCTGGTTTGGAGCACACTTCGTCGTCATTCACAGTTACTTTAGCCACCAGCCCCTCCTCCTTCTGATCAAAATCCGCCTCCATTTTAGTTTTGTGTTTTGTGCTATTTTCTGTCTGTACTGTTGTTTCTATTCCTCCTCCTTTTTATGATGTCAAAAGGGGGAGTTAGTTGTAGTAGTTTTATGTTTTCTGTATTGATCTTATTTTGTGTTCTTTATTTTATTTGTAGTTATTTTTTTGTACTATTCTAGTTGTTCAGAGAAATTTAGAAAGATATTTATTTTTCGTATATGCATTGGTTAACTCTTGGTTATTTTATTTTAAACTACTGCACTAATGTTTGTCATGATCAAAAAGGAGGAGATTGTTGCAAATCTGATTTCAAAAAGTATAGTTTTGATGATGACAAATGTGTTTGTATTCTTTTTTGCTGGCTAACCCATTTTAGGTACAAAAGATCAAAAGCAACTCAAGCCAACTCAAAATCGGGTCCAAGTGTGTCTAAATGTAATATTTTCCTTTTTCTTGAGTCAATTGTAATGTAACTGATCCCCTAGCTAAGTAACCTTGCACACACACACTCAGCGGGAGAGCTTGAGTGAATTAGAGTTTCTATTTAATTTTTGTTCAGATCGTCTTGGACAATATTCACATCGTCCTGGACGATCAAGTGAAAATAGAAACCCTAATTAGGGCGACCAAGTTAAATCTGTCTGATTAAGTCGGTCATTCTGGCGATCCATACATCGTACGAGATGATGGTCTCAAATCAGAAATTCTCAGCCGCCAGATCAAGTTAGGCAAGTTTTATTTTTAGAGATTTGATCTGATTGTCCCGGACGATACGTGTATCATCCTGAACGATCTAGTACAATAATGCCTAAATTAGTCTGGTGATTAAGAAAAGTAATTAATATTTAATTGATACGATCAGATTGTTCGGGATGATCATGATCGTCCAGTGTGTTTCACCTGTACGTCTAGAGCGGTGCTCAGGACAATTTTGGCACTTTTTGAACTAATCATACAGGATGATATCAATATTATCCTGGATGATCAAGTCACTTTTAGGTCGCTCAGCACAAGTTCCTCTGGACGTTCAGAGCGGTCTTCTGGACGAAATTTCTGAATTTACACTAATCGTCCCGAACGATTTGCAGAATCGTACGGGATGATCTGAACAACTTTTTTCACTGATCGTCCAGAAGAGCCAAATCGTCCAGGCTGAAACATGTGATTTTGAACTGATCGTAAAGGATGATCTATCGATCAACTTGTATGATATTGGCCGACCAGTTAAGATTTAGGGCAAATTTTGAGCCCTCCTATAAAAGATCTTTTTCTTCCAACAAGAAAAATCTTTTGCCACCTTCTTTTCTAGAGAAATCTTGAGAGAGAGAGAGCTTGGGAGAGAGAGAGAGGATCTTGTGAGGGGGAGTTTGTGAGGGATTCACAAAGGTTGCTCCAAGCAAGGATCAGAGTCATCTTCTCCGTTCGTCGTCTCTCATCTTGTCAGTGTTTTCTGTGGGAGGATCGTTCGCAAGAAGATCCGGGTTCTCTGCCCGCTTCAGGAGGAAGCGAAAGGAGTTCGGGTTCTATGCCTGTTTCAGGAGGAAGTGAAAGGAGTTCAGGTTCTCTGTCTGCTTCAGGAGGAAGTGAAAGGAGTTCAAGTTCTCTGCCTCACCGGGTTGGTGGAAAGGAGTTTTGTACAGGCTTCTCCGCCTTACTGTGGGAGCAAAATGAGAGTCACTTTTGTGTTAGTGTAATACCCGGAGGAGATGCTCTGGGGAGTGGACGTATGTCAAGTTGACCGAACCACTATAAAATCTGGTGTATTCTTTCTGATTATTTTATGCATTTTATTTTTCTATTATTATCTGCTTGGGTGAAATCTGTGGTTGATCTTTTCGCTTATGTGTTTTCTTGTTTCCACTGCAAATCATCAAAAAGATTGTTCCTCTTGCTTACGAATTTTTAAATAATCAATTCACCCCCCCCCCCCTCTTGGTTAGCCTCGGGACTAGTTCATCAGGGCTTAACATCCCTATCAAACTTTCAGGGATAAGCCGACCATTTCAGTGTATGTCCAAGCAAAGTAATCCCTGAATTCATAGAGGAGTTCCTTTATTTCCTCCACTTGCTCTTCTGGCAGAAGGGAACTAATGAAGGTTGGGCGAGGGTCCTCATCGGTTCCCAAGTTGACTTCTTTTAGTTCATCAATAGTGGCTACCTGTCCACCATCTTTCAGTTCTTCTAGTGCAGGGTCTGATCATTATGAGTATCAACTTCATATGTCTCCTCATTGCCGCTGTCATCGGATTCAATTTTCCCGTAAGTAATTACTTGGTAAGTCTCCTTCCGAATTATTTTCGCCAGATAAATTTGATACCTTTATATATGTTCACATCCTTCCGTCGTAATGGACACGGATTCCTTCCATACCAGAGTCTTAGGCACATACGAAGCTGTCGTTTGGAGGTAGGAATATTGATCTGCTTTCGCAACATTCTTTGAATACCTTTGGTATTAAACCTAGGTAGCCTCGTAGGTAGTAATTTTCATAATCGACGAGCATACAACACCAGTCATGATTCTCTTCCTCGAGCATTCCTATGGAATATAGTACATTCCCTGGCTCAGTCCCCTTTCTAAAAGGAAGAAGATAAAGGGTTGCAGGTTCTTCAATCATATGCACCTCTCGCGAACTTATTTCTTTGAAATATAGTATGGGAACATGCGTGACTACGAGCACACTATTTGAGATTGACATGCTATATATTCTTCTGGAGAATACATCTTGCACCGTGTTCATGTAGATAGAGTCATAGTTATAATCGTCATTTGAATATTCAACCTCCCTACTCTATTCAGCCGTTGAGTGGCATACCCTCTAGGATTTTGTAGGGGTGACATAATCTTCATCTGTGTCACTCCCCAGGTGAGGTACATATTTTCTTTCTTTAGAAGTAGCATCTATTTTGGGAAGAGTCAGCGATGCCTTCTTTCTCCCCACCTGCTTCTTCTCACCTTCTTGTTTAGGTCACTTTGTAATATCTAGATTTGATGCATGAGCCTCAAGAGAGACTGACGGCTTCAGCTTCTTTGGAATGAAGTATCTGGCATCTTCATACATCGTTACTTCACAGACTGCAAAGGGTTGGATGTCACCAGAGATCCTGAATTCTTCTCCATCTCTAATATACTTCATGCACTGATGCAGCGTTGATAAGACAATACCATACTCGTGCAATCACGGGCGACCTAGAAGAGTCTTGAATGAGGTGTCCACGTCAATCACATAAAATTTGGCATCTATATGCAATTCTCCAAATATGAGGGAGAGCATAAATGATCCCTGAGTTCTTTGCCCCTTCTCATTGAAGCCGTGTACCATCATCTTGTCTGGCCCGAGGTGTTCTATGTCGAGACACAACGATCACAGTGCTTTCAGGCTAATAAGGTTGATGGAGGATCCAGGGTCGATCAGGATCTGACTGATTAGGGAAAGGTTGTTGTATATATCAGTAAGCCCGCTAGTATTGATTGGAGAGATACCATTGTATTTATTGCGTATCCCTTGAGTTCATTTGTATGTTAGAAAGAGACTTCGTTGTTTGTAGGGAATACTATGTCTTCTTGTAAGATCAACATGAAGACTGCCATCAATTTCGGTCTTCATTATTTGTAAACTTGAATGCATTTGCTTGTCTTGACGTTGATATTCACTCAAATGCATCTACATATCAAACCCTTTCGGTGGCATTTAATTGTATGATTGATATAGATGTCACTTACTCCCATTCATAGACTAACTTGGTTGAATACTTTGAGTCAGTTTGAATTCATCATTCATCACTTACATGCATTGAGATTTTATTTTCCACTTGTTTGCTTGTATGATGGCATTGGGCATAGAGATATTATTACATTTATCACATGTCTTTGCTTGCCAAATTGCAAGTCTTATATATGCTTCTTGCCATTCATTTGATGTTCAAACTATAGTTCAGTTTAATGTCTAGCTTCATTTCAGGTCCAAGTTTTTTGTATCCAAAGTTTTGTTCAAGTCTTTTGAAGTCTTAAGATTGGTTCAAATCTTTGTGATCAATCAAGTTCAACCTTTCTTAGTCAAATTTAATTTAAGGCTTCTGTTCATTTATTCAACTTTGAGCTTAGTTCATTCCATATTCAAATTCAATGTCCAAATAAAGTCCAAGTCCTTGTGATTCGTTTAAGTTCATATTCACTTAGATTTGAATTTATTTAAGTCAATTGTATCAAGTTCACAAGTCCCCTGTTGTCCTTTGAGTTTAATCAAGTCCAAGTGTGGTCTTACGTTCACCCAAATTTTTAGCAGCCTCCCGGCATCTCCTCCGTTTAGGGGAAATCACGAAAAACTTGGCCTCCCGCCACACTAAAGAAAAGCGTGTACAGTATGTGTCCTTAGACACTGCGGCCGTGAAATCTTCAATCCCACCACGCCAGAGAAAGGCATGTATGGGTCTTCGGTACATGTTTCAAAAGAAAAGCAATTATTTTCCCGCAGGTACAGAGCCCGTACGGGTACTTAAGATTGTCCCCACCATGCTACAAAAAGCGTGTATAGGGCCTACCCGTCTCGTCGAAAGTGTTGCACCAGGTTCCCCTCCCACCACGCTAGAGAAAAGCGTGTATGGGCGGTTTTCTGACTCGACACAAACACCGAGAGGATTTTAAGTTTAGGGAGTTATACCTTTGAATGGCGACGACCGGGTGGAGGCTTATAAATCGAGTCAAGGGAAGTACTCTTTTTATTTTGTTGTTTTAATCAATTATAACTAATTTTGATTAATAATAATTAGTTATAATTAATAATAATTAATTACCATTAAAATACTAATTATAATTAATTATATTTAATTATAATTGATTTATGATTAATTAATAATTAATTATAATTAAGAATAAGTAATCATAATTAATTTATAATTAATTAATAACTAATTATAATTAAAAATAATGAATTATAATTAAATTTAATTAATTATAATTAATTTATAATAATAATTAATTAAAATTAAAAGTACCTAATTATAATTAACTCAAACAGATGCAAAAATTTAACAGGATTTGTACATGATTTGAGCAGGATTAAGGCTCTATTTGAAAACAGGATTTATGCAGGATTTGAGCTAAATCTCGTTTAAACAATAGGGTTTAAGCAGGATTTAGGTGAAATCCTGTCAAACAGCAAGTTAAATCCTCTGTTACCCTCTTTTTGACTCAGCAAACCCACGGGATTTGGCCGAAGAAACGCGCGACAGGGAAGAAAGTTACCTTCACAGGAAGTCGGCTCTTGTTCCTACTTTCGATTAGAATGTCGTAACTTCCGCTCCAAATAGGAAGGGATGTCGCCGAATGAGCGAAGTCGACCAGCACGAAGGAGCCGAAGAACGAGGCGATGGGCTTATGGAGGTAAGAGTGTTGCCTCTCTCTCTCTCTCTCTCTCTCTCTCTCTCGATCGTCGGAACAGGGAGGCCGGCGGTGGAGTGGAATCGGGTTAGGGTAGGGCAATGGAGAGGTTGGAGAAGCAGAGGAAGAGTGGGTTGTTGTGGACGTCGGATGGAGCTCGATCTAGAGCAGGGAAGGTCTTGCTTGCGATAGGTTGGAGATAGGCAGTCGGAAGAGACGATCGAATGGCTAGAGAAAGGTTCAGTCGGAGCTGGGTCGTGAGAGAGAGGAGAAGATTTGGAGTTGTCATGGATTTGAGGAGGAGGTTTGGTGCAGGAATGGAGTTCGGCTGAGCGAGAGGCAACCGAAGTCTTCAGTTCCCTCTCCTTTTATTGATGCAAAATGGACTGAGCTTGAGGTGAGATCGCACGTGTAGGAGTGGGCGACTGCATTCGGCGCCGTCTGCAGAGGTATAGCTACTGTTCAAGCGGCGGGGACAGTAACAGATAATTTTTTTATGCTTTTTTTTTTCTTTTGATTATTACATAGAGGTCAACAACTGCACTTTTGCATTTTCAGAACACAAACGATTTAAATTAATGCCAAGCCTTCTTCTATGATAACAAACACTGATCGAAGTTCTACAACGACATGTGAGTTTAGCAAGCAAAATAATAATCATTGTAAGCGCATTTTGGTGCCGTTATAATAATCCAAGAAATATTGAACAAAACAATTTAACATATTGACGATTACAAACAATTTTGTTTACTGTCAAACTTCAAGCATGCATTGGCGATTACAAATATGCTTGAAGCGATATCTAAAAGATCATAATCAATGAAGCTACATGACACAAACTTAAAAACGTAAAGAGTACATTAAAACTATAACAACATACACTTATCTTGATTTGAAGTCATATGGACTTTAATTTCTTTGTAACTAATACTCTCAGTAGAATTCACTTGATTGGAACTAATTATGACACGTTAACTTATATTGAAAATTTTCAAAAATAGATTTAGAATAATCCAATTTTCATTTTCAACAAACATACAATCAAACTAAGCATTTTGATAAGTCAAATCCAATAATATCAAAAATGATTCGTTCCAAGTTCAATTCAAGCACTTGAAGTATGATTAATTTTCAAGACATTGATTGAAGGATTATACGATCTTCAAATTTTGCATGCTTATAGTCAAATGGAGCGACTCAATGAAAAGAATTGAACGAGCCCAAATCACTCTATTATATGGTCATTAAGTCACTTAAATGTTGAATGAATGGTCTATAATCAAATTAGTCAGCATAAGCTGCATGATAGGGTATTATAGAATTTTGATAGTTGTACTCATTGTATTCATTTTAGTTTAAGCCAAGAAAAAAAAGTAATTCCATGTATTTATTTTATACTCATTCAAACAACTTCAAAGTATTTCAAATACAATGTATTTTTTTTGCATAGAAATTGAGGTTATCATAGTTGATAACTCATTTTGATAGTTTGCTAGCTTATCATCTACAGTTATCACTTCTTTGCCCTTGGTAATAATGTAATACCTTCATATCCGAAACCTAGGGAATCACTGTTAATACTTGTCTAATTTTGATTTGATTGATGATTATAAATCCTTGAGTGTCTAATGAACCTTTAGGTAAGTCAGGAAGTGGATTGGAGCTGTGAATTTTAATGTTGTGGCGCTGGGATTGGCAGTGCCGCAGCATTCAGCTCTCTGTTTAGGATGGGAAATGAGGCGGCGTTGCAGCGCTGGGTGGCGCCGCCGCTGTGCTAAAACCTCTGATTGTGAGATTCTGAAGGAATCTGGTAGATTCTTTGGGAGTGCAACGGCTCTAGGACGGTGGCGCCTCGGCATTGTGTCAAAATGATGATTTTCATGACATTTGATATAATCTTGGCACAATCAGACTCTTTTTTTTTAATTATTTTGGAGTGATGATCCATATTTGTCTCTTTATAATCCCCTTAAGATTGTTTAGATAAAATTTTAGGACTTGGGTATTTACCTCATAATTTTTATTAGATTTCTTCAATGGGAATGTTGAGAACTTCTTGGATAAGTTAAAAAATCAACATTGAATAATTTATCTTCATCTACAAATTTGTCAACATAATGAGGCTCATTGAAGATATGCAACACTGGGAATATTCAGAATTCTTAGGTTACCATTCTCTCCAATATGAACTAAAGTTGTCAATTTTTTTTTTAATTTCTCCACTTTTTGCAAACACCTCAGTCATTTTTTGACAAAGAAGAATCCGCTTGACCAAATTTTTTTGTGGAACTATTAGTCAATAATTTCAACCATCGATTACAACATGAGATACATCCATTAGCATCACATATAAGCTTGCATATTCTTGACAAGTACTGCAGCTTTAACATTATCTATCAGGAACTACTGCTATCAAATCTATCAGGAATATGAATATAGCCTAGTGGTAGAGATTAGGCTTGATCAAATCTATCAGGAACTACTGCCATCAAATCATTCGAAAAGTTAAACTTTTTGTGAAAGATCATCAGAGCATCATTATTGATTGTAGATCTCACATCTTTAATCATCATTGATCCGTATAACTTTCTTGGACTTCGTAACATTTTGTGGGCGAATCGATCAATTTCTTTTGACGTAGGAGCTTCAGGAAGATGTGAAGAAAAGTTTTACACTACTCTTTTATTGGAATCTAAAAAATTTGAGGACAGATAACATTAAATGTTCTCAAAGATTATGAGGACATGAGAAACAAAGAGAAAAATGTTGAGAAATTCATTTAAATAATTTTTGTGGTGCAAAAACAATCAACCAACAATCATTCAAGAATTAAAAAAAATATACTTTGAAGAAATTGTGAGATCTACATATCAATGGGCATTTCTACAAAAAACAAAATTTATTTAATTTGGACCAGTAAATAAATTGTAAAAAAAAATTGTGAATGCAGAAATTAGAAAAATGACAGATTTTATAAAGTGACTATACTTGGATTTTCTACCTTCACCAAATACAAATATTTTTATAAGAAAAAAATTGTAAGGGAGGCCGCAATCTGCCCGCATGGGGTAGTGGTTAATCTATTTTAACAGATAAAACTGAAACCTACAAAGAGAGGATTGAGAGATTTCATATTTTACCTTACCCATAGGGAATACTTGTACTTGAAAATGTGGATGAGGAGTGATAATTTTTATCATTTTTTTAATTTTTTTGGTCATTTTATAAAAATTTTGGCTTTGTTTTTTTTACTATGGAATTTTTTTTAATTAAAATGTTATTTACATATTTTAATAAAAAATATTAAAGCATTCATTAAAAGAAAACACGCCTCTATGAGATGTGTGTCCAACACGCACTATTTCATGCACAAGCATCGATGACTCACCAGTGATGGTTGGCTAACCAATTGGCTTAGCCTAATTTGGGCTCAATTTCAGGCCCAGACAAGCTTATTCATACATTTTTAGGGTCCACAAAATTATTTTTTAATGCTTCAATCTCAATTTGGACACTTTTTGATCTTAGTGAAGCCTTTATGATCATGTTTGAGCAAAGTTGAATAATTTGATTTCTTTTTAACATTTTTTTGTCTCAATTGATGTGTTGACTTCAAGAAAGGTTAAAAATTAGAAATTAAATAAATTACTTGGTTTATGACTATGAGAGGAAGTCCAGGTTAATATCAAAGGAGTGGTCATGCCTTGTATTTTCTTAAATTATAATTTTGCACCATTTTTTTTTTCAAAGAATGAATATATATTTTTGGACAACATAGAGTTCAACAGCAAAAAAATAAGCGGCAAATGATGTTTTAAGAAATTTAACTCATTTGCAGAATCTTGATGCACTATTTATAGAAAAAAATTCAGAATTAAATTCAAAATTATATGAGCTTCAATTTCAACAAAATTAGAGTCAAACTAAGCATCTAAAGAAGAACCCAACGACATTTAAAGTGAACTGATCCAAGTCCAAATAAATCAAGTACTTAAACATAATTAAAAACTTTGGGACATTGACTGAAGTATCATATGATCTCCAAATCTTATATTCTTATAATCAAATCTACTAGTTTGACATAATAAATCTAACAAGCCAAAGATCATTTGATTCTAAGGTCATTAAAACTTTTAAATGATGAATGAATGGTACATAATCAAGTGATTCAATATGAGCTATTTGATGGAACGCTATAGAATTCTAGCCAAATTCATTAAAATATCACTCTCATAATACTTTAAATAAACCCTCATTCTCCAAATGAAGGGATCCTGGACTTGAATTTGGAGAGTAAGGAGATTTAAAGAGCTCTAGAACAATTCATGACTTTCAACATTAACAATCATCGCTAGGCAGCGCCATTGCTCAACTACTCTCCCCTGAGTGTCATTGTTCGTCTGGCATCGCACTACTATCACAATTCATTTATTATCATCTGATTGTCATTGTCTAACTATCGTCGCTCGAGTGTTGTTGCTCGGCTACTATCATTCGACTATTGTCGTCCAACTAACACCATTTAATGATTGCATATCAAGTACTCTCTTTCATATCTCATATTTGTCAAATGACGAACTTATATTATATGTTTTATGATTCCATCTTCTCCAATTGAGCAGAATAACAAAATCATGTAACCTATCTATATTGTAGATCATTTCATCTTGCCCAGGACCCGTGATTTTTTCCTTTTTCAAATTTTTCACATAAAAATTCTAATGTCTACTATGTTATTTTTCACTATCTATATGTATGTTGAATCTTTATGCAAAGTCAAGAATTAAAACTTTTTTTCTATCGTCATAAATTTTCTAGCATACAATAATACCAATCTCATCGTGAGCTTGTAACTGACAAAAGATGTTGTGCAATGATACTTCAGCTTGATCAACCTAACTAAAACATCCACAATATCTTCTGATTGATTTCAGGCATTGATAAAATCTTTGTCCACTATTTTGAACCCTATGGTAAGTAAATAAAATACATGCAACTTATATCGGCAAGCTCTGCTGATTATAGCACAGTTTCGAACAACCTATCAACATTTAAGCTCAACAAATAAAATGAACATCAAATTAAAGAAAAAAATCTATTAGATAAAAATAATTCACTCACAACTATAGTTATGTTATAGCAAAAAATCATCATAAATATCGACCGAGGAAATGATATTGCACCGTCTTGAATTCTCGACCTTCAGCTAATTTTCTAATCAGAACATAGTGCACATCAAATGTATGGGAGTAGCTCTTACGCAAACCAACCAAAATTAAAACTTGCAATATGTCGAAATGTCAAGGGGAAGTTCAAGCAGCTTGCACAGCCTTCAAAAAGCCAATTAATAAACTTTCTAAGATCTTCCAAATCAAAGGGTTTGACGAGTTTTTCCCATTCATTCTCAGAATCCGACTTAGAATCCCCTAATATAATGTTAGTGATAGACGAATATAAGGGCCATATGGCACATGGTAGTAGAGAAGAGAAATCAAAAGAGGCAGTAAAACTATAAGACAGCATTAGGAGGGCGAAACAAACCTCTTATGTTCGTTGGTCGAAGCTAAGGTAATGTAAAGGCTGGGCTGAATTTGAATGAGAAGATTATAGACTCTGTGTGGAATCCGAATGCAAAGTTGCGTCTAAACATGTGAGTGTACACAGCATGTATATACTATACACACTGTGTACACACTATATACAAAAATAAAAGTACATAGTGTATACATACTGTGCACATTCACAATCTAGACACAACTCTATGTCCGAACTCCACACAGAATAATTTCTTCAAGAGGAGGCCTCCCTCGCCGCCATAATCACTTTGATGGAGATGAAAAAGACGAAAGAATGATGAGCAGGTGTCACAACCAAACACGGAAGGTTAAAAGACATGAAACTATGTTTTATATTCATAAAAAGAAATTTATATATAAATAAAATATAAAACAATAAGTAATAAAAATAAATTAGGATTTTATTTTATTAATATAAATCATAATTAGAGTGCATGAATGAATAATAATAGATGAAAGAAAAACTAAAAGCAACAATTACTTAAATAAAAATTATCAAACCCAACAAATATAAATAAACAACTATACAACTTAAGATATTAAATGACATATAACTATTGATAAACTTGCTTCTATGATAATGACCCACAATGTGATTCAATAGAACCTGTTATGAGAAATATTCACATAGTGAGTTTGATAACTCAAGCTTGATAAATATCTCATATCTGTTATAGTATAAATGGCAAGGCAATGAAATATACAATATGAATAATAAAAGAAACATGAATAACTATATATTAGCAGTATAATTTTATCAAGTTAGAGTCATATTATATTACATAAATAAATAGTGTCACCTATTCTAAGATGATTTTCATGTAACATATAATATCATTATGTTCATGATCATTTATGTACTAACTGTATGTAATGCACACTCAAAAACAAGAAAAGAAAGATACTAAACTCATGAAAATCCAATTGTTTCTCTAAAGACCTATTGACTAATCAGCGAAAACAGGCTTAATATCTACATAAATACTATTATAACAAGCATACACATTATGTATAACGTAAGCAAGATTTCAACATATATTGTACGGTTAACATGTAAATTGCTTATTTTAGTATATTATAGAGATTTTTGACTTGATGCTCGCAGCAGAGGAGTGCAAAAGAAGGAAGAGAAATCGTAGTTCACATAGAGGAGTGCATGGTCCATTAAGGTTTCATTTGGGACGGCTTTCTTAATGCTTCTTAAAGCAGTTTTTAAGCTACTTTAAGAAGCAATAAGAAAACCCTCCCAAACAAACCTAAATTTAAAGAAGAGGAGATGGAATGGTAGAATTGATGCATGGGAAAGTTTTATAAATTAGAATTTTAGATATTAGATAAATGAATAGATGGATTAAAATCTTATATATATAAATTTATATATTTGAAGCGATTTGTTTTAAATCCCCACCTTTTTTTTCCTCCTCATCAAAACGGGCGCGCGAGCGTGATGCTTCACTACGCGCTCAGTATACTGAAGGGCCGAGCCACAACAGGGCTCGCGTTGGCGCTCGCGCTCGAAGGCGATCGGTTGGCTCCCTCCAACTTTCGGCGGCGAGATGCTAGCGTCGGACTTCTCAGCGGAGTTTCGGTCCTTCGTCAATGCTCCTTCCATTCGCCATCCTCGTCAAGCCCTAGCCTTTCTATATGGAGGAGGAAAAAGGAGATGGGGAAAGAAGGCCTCTTTGTTATCCACCAGCTCAAGCGACTGGGATCCGGCCCTCGACTCGACCACTTTATGAGGACGCACGTTTCTCGGCTTCTCAGGACTGATCTCCTTGCGGTGCTTGCAGAGCTCCAGCGCCAGGACAACATTTCCCTATCCATGAAGGTAATTTCCAAATTCCATTGACCAGGACAACTTTTCTCGTCGTTTAGTTGCATTTATTCTTAATGAATTGCTGAGATTGTTTGAAATCTAAAGCACAAGGGAAACCTTTTTGATTGGTGAAAGCAGCTACGAGTTCGACAAGAAGACGAAACCTTATAAGCTTTATTTGGGACCATCACTCGTAGTAACATACATTAGTATCCTTATACCAATGAGAAGATTACAATGTTTAGTTTTTTGTGATCTTCGTAACGCTTAGTTACAGCCTTGACTAAATCTTGCCAAATAGTTTTTTGAGTCACACTAACTCCTTCCAAAATCTTGTTTTCCTCCCATTTTAGCTTAAATCCTGGATTTAGTAAATCTTGGGGAAATAGGATTTATTACATTTGTACTCTCATTGAGCCTGTTAATCTCCTTCATTTAAATCTTAAATCTTCAAAATATATATCAAATACTTTATCAGGATTTAATCAGATTTGACATCTATCATGTCAAATCATTTTCAAGATTTAACACATCCAAGATTTATTAAATCTGGATTTACAAGATTTACTAAATCCTACTTTAAGCCAAACAGTTCCTTAAGGGTTGGACATTCTTATGAGAAGGTATTTGGTGATGGCAGATAAATCCAAGTTCTTAACAGGAAGATATGAGCCGAGTTGGTTCATAAAGCGTTGTAGAAAATCACATGCGTAAGACTTGATCAGGATTATAGTATGGATTTGATGATTTATAGGAATGATGCCTTTATCTGTAAGAAATAATATTAGGCTTTGCAAAGTATTAATTTCTTGGTGGTGATTTTCTTTGGTAGTCCTTTAATTTTTCTTAACTTTTAACCCACCCTTTTCCAATAAATAACGAATGAAAGGATATTTAAGCTGGACATTCTTTTCCCTTGAGAGTATTATGATAAAAAGATAACTCTTTTCTTTATTTTTTTCTCAACTCCTTTAAGAATTTCTTTTGCCAAACATTTCCTTGTCATTCTTAGACATTGCAAAATATTTTACTTATGTGATCAGGAACATCACTATCTTTTATAACTATGCTACTACAAAATTGATAACAATACCACACAATGGATAAATGGCCTGTATATTGAGATCACATCATGAAAGCCTTAGAGTTTCATATCACACCTTTTAAATTATGATGAGATACTTACAGTTCCTTTTAAGTGAAGCATAATAGATTTAACCTCCTCTTAATTGATAATGCTTATGTTCAAGTCATTAAGGATATGTGTGCAGGAGTTGTTACTTGTGTTCAAACACATAGAGGTTGGACCAAGTATTTTCCTATTTCAGATGGATTACATCAAGGATCAGCTTTAAGCCCATATCTTTTTGCTTTGGTCATGGATGTTCTTACTAGACATTTGCAGGAGGATGTACACTAGTGTATGCTTTTTGCTGATGATATTCTTTTTGTTGATAAGACTAGAGAGGGAGTTGAAGGTAAACTTGAATTATTGAGGTCAACCTTAGAGTTTAAAGTTTTTTTTTTTAGTAGATCTAAAACAGAATATGTGGAGTGTAATTTTAGTAGTAATAGATTTAATGGGGGGATTGTGACTTTGAGCGATCAAGTCATTAATAAGAGTACACGTTTTAGATATCTCGGGTCTATTGTCCAAAGTGATAGTGAAATACAACTATAACAACAACATCAAGCCTTTGTCCCACTATATGGGGTCGGCTACATGAATCCTTTTTATCACAATTTTTTAAAGGATTTGTCATGATTATTCGACAAGTTTTATGCTGGTTGTCGACTACCTAATGCAACCCTCCACTTTTCTCATTCAGGACTTGGAACCTAGCAATGGCAGTGTTAATAGATGGGGATATTATTAGTAGAATTCAAGTTGGATGGTTGAAGTGGAGGAATGCATTGGGTCTTTGTGTGATAGAAAAAAGTACTCCTCAAACTTAAGGAAATATTCTATAAGATGGTGATGAAACCTGCAATGCTTTATGGCGCAAAATGTTGTCCATTAAAAGAGAAGCATGCAATTAAGTTCAGTGTTGTAGAGATCTGGATGCTAAGGTGGATGAGTGGCTTTACTCTTAGAGATAAAATGCAAAATGAGCATATACGTGAAAGATTGGAGTAGCTCCAGTGGCATATAAGATTAGAGAGACTCACCTTAAATGGTTTGGTCACATAAAGCGTTGGCCTTCTAAGTTCTAATGACCAGATTAGGAGAGTAGATGTATTAGATTTGGTCTATGTTAAGAGAGGTCAAGGTAGACCTAAAAAGACTTGGTTAGAAAATATTAGAAATAACCTTTTTTTATTAGATATAAATGAGAATTTGACACTTAACAAGACACAATGGAGAGAAATGATTCATGTACCGACCTCACGTAGTGATATAAATGTTTGATGTTGTTGTTGTTGATAATTTATCTTTTCTAGATTAGGTATGCTCCTGCATATTGCTCCAACTATATAACCTATATTAGGTCTTATGCACACCAAAACGTCATGGAGAAATTTTGATCATATGCTTTATCTTGCCATAACTTTATGATGATTGTTTCTTTGAGAGATTAAAGTGATAATCTAAGAGTGCACTTACTGATTTTATTTTTGACATATTATATTTTCTTAAATGTCATCTTAATAATAATAAGCCTGAGATAGTTTCAAAAAATTAACCATATTTTTGTCATTAGCAATTCTGTCACAATTTTTTTTTTCTCTCTCAATTCCTTCATGCTAAACTCCTATGATAATTATTACTTCAATTATTGGTCTAATTGATATTTTCCTACACAATCAACATGCACTTTATATATAAAAGGAAATTGTACAGCTCTTACCAACTTTTTTAATATTTTAACCATGATTTGCATGGCCTTTGATGAAGAAATTTTGATGCATGGACCAATTGAATTTCTACAATCACTGACAAGGAACCAACTTTAACCTATATAAACATTTACTTAACTTGCAAATAAAGCTTTATTTCCAAAGTGCTTCAAAGCCTTCAAGTTATACCATGTAGATGCCATTAAATATGGTTATCAATTGCGAATAGCGCATGATATTGCAAATATCTTGTAAAGCTATCATGCATGCACAACAAGAAGAATACTATTTTAAAAATAGCATAACAAATGAAAAAATTATGAATAAATTATTGATAATTCAATCATTTATGAGAGAATGTCCTAATACAACAAATCATTATCAATGTTATAATGTTTCTTTAACATACATGAAGGTTAATTGATGACCATTTTTATGGTGACTCTTTTTTAAGAAGTTTGGCCTAAATTTCATATTGATTGACTTTCTTCTAATTAATGAATGTAGTAATGTGGCTTACAATTAGATGTTAGTTCTGCAAGTTGAACAACATAAACAATAATAATCAAACAAATTCAAAGCAATAGGATGATAAGATAATATTGCTAGCAATTAATCAAATTAGATCAAGCAGAATTAAACATATAAAAAAAGCATACAATAGTGGAAGAAACTTCATGGAGATAGCATGAAGAAAAGAAAATAAAAAATTACTAAATGCATAGAAGAGAGAATGCACAAGTGTCATTGAGGCATCGTTGAGAAGGTTCACGTAAGCCTGAAATGTCGAGAATTGGATCCTTTCAGAAACATGAGTGGGGCATGACTCATGGGTGGCTTATGAAATCCTAATATCTTTTAAAAGTAAAAAAAAAAGGATAAATTTTAAAATAAACCTAACTTCTAAAAATTTAAAATGAACTTGAATAACATGTTAATAAAATGACAGACGCCATTTGTTTTATGCGTTAAAGCGCATACAGAGTGTGCACTATTTTGTTTTATTACACTTTGCTATGTAAATAGCATAGGAAGTACTCTATGCTACTCTATGAACTTTTGACATGAAAAGCTTCTTGACTTCTAACTATTATGCTTAATACTAGTCTTATACTAGTTAATGTAACTGTAGTAGAAAAAGTCTCATTATTGCCATTATTTTATCGCTTATTTTGTGTCTTTTATTTTACATTGCTTGACAATTTGTTTCTTTTGCAATGCTTTTGTATCCTTTGGTAGTCAAGTTGATTTCCAAAGTGTTATTTTTTATATTAAGAGCTAATCTTCTTTTTCATTAGCAGCTCCTATTTAATAGTTTTTAATCCTCTTTGTTTCTTCAAAACTCTTAGACAATAAATAATATAAAGCAGGAGAATATCTGGAAGTAGGGTTAAACATTCCTTGAGATCATATTGGAAGCATCATTAACTTTAGCTATGTCTCAACATTCTCAATGGTCATATGTCCTATTTTTTGCACATAATTTTAATCTCCTCTAGATCAACCTATATACATCTGATGGCCTATATTTTGGCTTTGGTAAACCTATATTTAACATGATCATTTCATGCAGTATAAAATATGATTTTCTTGATTATGATACTGACAATCTCAAAATTTATAGCCAAAATCATTGATTCTATATCCAATGAAATAACATTTCACAGACTTAGGGGCTATTTGGTTTAAGCATTTCTCTAGGAGAACCTTACCAAGCAAGGACAAGCTAAGTGTGAAATGAAGAGATAAGCCTTTGGCACAGTTATGTTGTTAGTTGGTTAAAAGGATAATTTGGATGAACCAGGAAGTTCCTCTAACCCATCGACATCCTCACGTGAAGTGATTAAAATTTGGCAACTTAAAGACATGGATTTTGGTGGCAGGATTCTGATGATAATTTATTCCATTACCTTTATGTCAATGGCCCATTAATATTTGTAAAATATCTATTTTTTTTATTTTTTTCTACATGATTTGGTCAGTTTTTGAGAAGTGATTAAACTTTAGCCAATTAAACACATAACTTGCCTGCTTTCCATAACTAAACATAACATCAATTAACATGTTTCCCAAAGAATCATTTTTCATGTTAGTTAAGTCAACTTTTCAAGTGATGCCATTTGTTTTAAAATAATCGAGTCTGTCTTCCATCCGTGAGAGCCAATAATTGATTCTGTGTTGTCGCATAATGGTCTGAATAGGCTAGCTATGTGCGGTGTGGGTAACTCACTGATATGGCAGCTAGCACCTGAGAGAACTTTTGTCACTCTGGTGCATCTATCCATAAGCCGAAGGTGGCCTTTTTGGCTGGAGCAGTTTCTTGTTTTTGGGAATTGAAGGAGATCTAATGCAATTATAGAGAGTAAAAAAACAAAAGATAGAAAAGTAGATTAACGCATAAAACATATTAAGAAATTTATATAAGTTCACACTATTGATGGCTATGTCATATCGTCCCCATTGTAGGTTTCACCATGATGAAGTTTTCAATTCACAGCTCTAAATTCTCAAGGCACAATATAAAGATTCCCTCTTTTTTAATTTAAAATAATTAGGTTAGTTGAAAAATACAGTGAAATCCCGACGCACCTACAATGAAACAACTCCCACGGTCATTTTATCACAAAAGTCGCCCACGACTTTGTCTGCATGCTTTATTTTTTCGTATAGCAAAAATTAAGCTCCACAATTTAATACCTGTGCCAACAAATTTTGACGAGATGTTCTATTTCATGTTATTTATGTGGAGGACCACTATTATTGCAATCTACATGGCCATGCTAATGATTGTTATCTAGTACTCTTCTAAGTACCTCTCTTCATATTAAGTGCATCTTTTTAGGACAATTTTGAGTCTTCTATAACTGTTGTGATAAGCTGCTGGGTGTGAAAAGCTGCTGAGTGTCAGATTTTTAATTATCTAAGGAATACAAGTTGAAAAGTTTTGATAGTTGAGGGACCTAAAAAGAGCATGGATCAAGACACTAGGATACTAGGACTGGAAGGATGTTAATGAAATTATGAATTAATTTTACATGCTTCAACTGTTGAGAAATATGCGAAACCTAATTCAATCATCAAAAACAAAAAATAACATGAAACAGGAAAGAAAATTCGTGCATGAAAATGCGTAATTGATGTTTATGTCATGTTACGGCCACTTTATATTTTCAGTATGCATTGATTGTGGAGAATTACAATCATATTTTCTCTGACACAAATACATTATAGTGCCCTTATAAAGAAAAATATAGGGCAATCAAAAATATAATAAAATTCTTAAAACACATTAAAAAAATAATCCACAAATATTAGAATAATCAAATTGACAAAAGACTATAACTATATGATATATTTTCATAACATATAATTTCATTGTGTTTTTATTGCAAATCTATTTGTATGATCATCACAATCATAACAATATTTTTCTCTTTGATGTGCAAAAAGTCCATATGTTGTAAATTTATTTATTTATTTTATTTTATATTAGAACACTATGCACTGAATACTTTCTGTTACAGATATATGAAGTTGCTAGGAAAGAAATCTGGTACCACCCTGACATGTTCTTCTATAGAGACATGCTTATGATGCTAGCAAGGAACAAAAGAGAGGAAGAGACTAGACAGGTTTGGGCTGATCTAAGGAGTGAAGCTGTGCGATTTGATCAGCATACATATGGAGACATTGTGAGAGCCTTCACAGACGGGGGTTTACCTGCACTAGCCATGGAATTTTATGATGAAATGAGAAGCTCTCCTGACCCACCTCTTTCTCTACCATTCAGGGTCATTTTGAAAGGCCTCATACCATTCCCTGAGCTCAGAGAGAGAGTAAAAGCTGACTTCTTGGAGCTGTTTCCAAATATGATTATTTATGATCCACCTGAAGATTTCGACGACGAAGAAGGTTAAGGAGATTTACTAGTTTTTATCGTGGAATTTAGCTGGTGGTATTTGCTGGAAAATTAGTCGTGCAAAGAATGACATTGATTATAAGTAAATGGTCGATATGGTTCCCAGATTTTTAGGTAGGCTAAATTTTTTTAGGTGTTTAATTTAGGTTTCATTTGGGACAACTTTCTTATTGCTTTATTTTTCAGATTTTAATTATAATTTCTGTTTGGCTATTTTTTTTTGTTGTTTTAAAAAAAAAATTTATACCAGAAATTTATTTTCTATAATAACTTTAAAAAGTTACTTTCTCTATAGCAATTTTACAAAATAATATGAAAGTTGTCTCAAATGAAGCCTAGTTTTCAACTCGCTAATTCAAAATTACTGTCACCTTTATTGTTTCTTTGAATACAAATTAGTGGAAGAAAATTTTTTTATGAAAAAAAAATTAGGCTTTTTGGAGTCATACCAATATTTAATGCTATCATATGTTATTGAAATTGATTCTACAGAATTTAAATTGCCATCATGAAAGCTTCCTTTCATCAATTTTCGTTCAAAGAAACTATACAAATTAATATTACGATTATTTTAAGATTTAACACTTTTGAAGATCATCCTGTTTGGTTAGAATATTCTAATTTTTTTTCTTAAATTACTGTGCCTAATTAATTTTATGCACTGGCTGAATATTAGGAAAAAAAATAAATGGGGACTTATATCATAACAGTTGTATATTTATTTATAAAATATTTTAGTAGTTAAATCATATCAAAATTTATTAAGAGAAATTATATTTCATTTTAGTGGTATTTTTAATGTGATTTAAAAATTAAAGTATTATCTAAATAAATATAAAATTTAGCCATGCATTTTAATGCTACATACATACAAAGGGATATATGTGTTGAAATATTGGTAAGGTTGTGCCAGGGGAAATTTGATTAGATGTCTCAAAGGTTATGAACAGATTATTTGAAGGGATTTATATTTTAAAGTGTTATATAGATATATAGATTTAAGCATTAAATATATAAAGAAATAAAAGTTTTATGATATATAAGAAAATCCTTTACTTAAAAATCACTCACCGTTAAAAAAAATAATTTAAAAAAAAAAAAAAAAAGAAGCTGCATGATCGCCTATAGATGCTCAAGTGTCACTCTTTTGATTAAGGATGTAAATTAAATGATTAGTTAATGTCTAATTTGTAAAATTTATATAAGGATAATAAATATGTTAAAAAATCCTTCAATTGAGAATAGTGATGATTTGTCATTGAAAATTGTCCCAAACGGACACAAATTTTGATGAATATTTGAATTAAAATTGAAATTTAATTTTAATAAACTTATAATCAAATTGAATGTCTGGATATGAAAATCCAATGATATTGAAGGTGTTTCCAATCGCAGATGAATGAGCTAGCTTGCATCGAACAATTAAAGCGTTATTTAAAACTTTAGACCCTATTTAGATAATCAAATAATCTCTAAATCTTACAGGTTTATAGTTGAATTGAGTGTCAAGATGAGATGAATCAAACGAGCCTAAGTTCACTTAATTCTTATATCATTAAGGCACTTAATTGCTAAAAAAATGATTTATAATCGAGAGAATCAATATTAATCATCTAGTGGAGTGTTCTATATTTTTTCTATATTTATAGAACATGCAACTCTTCAAAATCTATAAATAGTCTCTCAGAGCTTAGAAGTTGAATGGGCGGGGGGGTGTTGAGATGAGAAGCTCAAACTTAAGCTTGAGATTAAAGAGAGCTTAGAAGATGAGAAACTCAAACTTAAGCTTGAGATTCAAGAGAGCTTAGAAGTTATAAGAATCTCAGAGCTTCACTCGAGCACCATAACTCAACCACCACCATCGTCATACCATCATTTTCAAGTATGATCATTCAAGCAATGTCACTCAAATTTGGTGCTCAGTCCTTCAACCAATATTACCCGGCTATAATCCTCCAATCATAATTACTCGACTACAATCCTCCAACCATTGTCGCCTAAGTACATCTCTCAGACCAGTCTACACCGGCAATGCTCATCCAAATATCATCATCCGACTGTGGTCCTCTGATCCTCGTCTCCTGAATAAGGCCTTGTGGACATTGTCCTCTAACTATTGTCCATGGACCTTTGCCGCTCGACTACGGCCCTCTATCTTATAGTTTTTTGACTATTATCACCGGTCTATATCGACGTCAGCTAATTTCATCACATACCACCATGAATAACTTTAACATATGCAATCGTTCATAAGATTGATGCACGCCATTGACACAAACTCTAACTCTAAATGTCAACACTTGGATTTATATTGGACTTCTTTATCTCTGGTCTCCTCTTCTCGAAGGAGTACAACCAACAAAAAATGCAAATGACCACTTAAAGATAGTGAAAGTTCATGAGGGTGGTTAAACCTAAAGAACTAGTCCCGAGGCTAACCAAAAGGGAGGTAAATTAAATATTTAAAAAATTCTTTAATAAAAAAAATCTTTTTATATCTTGTAGCCGAAACGAATTAAATCAACAATAAAAAGATTAATCAAATATTTCACCCATACAGGTAATCATAATAAAAATAAAGTGCAAAAAATAATCAGAAAGAATACACCAAATTTTATAACGATTCGGTCAACCTGACCTACGTCCACTCCCTGGAGGCACCCTCCGAGTATTGCACTAAATATTTAGTGACTTTCATTTAGCCCCCACAACTAGGAGGAAAAGCCTTTACAAAATCTCTTCCATCAACCCGGTACTACAGAGGACTGTAATCCTTTCACAGACAGAGAACCTCAAATCACTTTCACCTTCCCCGATGTGACGGAATAGTCGGGTCATTTGACTCCAAAGAGATCTTCTTCTTCCCAAAACTTCCCTCAAGACAACCATTGAATCCGATGGTACTAAGGTGCAAGCTTACCAGAGCAACCGTGTGAAACCCCCTCCACACTCCCTTGAAACCCCCTCCAAGGATCTTCTCCCTCTCAAACTCTGCCCTTTCCTCTATCCCTTTTAAGGCTTTCTTTTTAACTTTTCTCCAGAAGAAAAATGACTCAATATATGCCAAAGACACTTATAATGTCTTTGGAGAAAGCTTAAATAGTGGGCTTTGAAAAACCCTAGATATTCAATTCTGGCGGTAAAGATTGTCCAGGACGATCGTAGGATCATCCAGGGCGATATATAGAATTTTAAAAATCTTAGAAACTCATATCTGGCGGTAAAGATCGTCTAGTACAATCACATGATCGTCTAGAACGATGTGCAGAATTTGACCTGATAGTCCTGGATGATCTCTAGATAGTCCAGGATGATTTGTAGAATTTTACTTGATAATCTTGGACGATCTCTGGATAGTCCAGGACGATCAGTTCAAATTTATACTGATTGTCTAGTACGATATTGGGGATCATCCTAGACAATTAGATGAATAATTATGATATTTCATCTTATACGATTTGGGGGTCATCCCATGCATCCTCTCGGTCATCCAGTACGATCATTACTGATCCTTCTAGATGATTGAATTGAACAAATTAACTATAATTAGTCCGCTAATCACAGGATCAATTTAGGCATGATTGTCATAGATCATCCAGTATGATATATATCATCCTGGATGATTAGAATAAAATTTTAATCTTAAAAATCTTGCCTAAATTATGATTGGCGGCTATTTTTTCATGATCGTAACTGATCGTCTAGTACAATTAGTTTAAAATTTAAACTTCTAGTTTTGACTCAATCTCACTCCCCCTAAGTGTGTATATGTATGATTATCAAGCTAGCATACACCCTTATAAGAATTGACTCAAGAAATAAAGAATACATCAATGAATATTACAGACTCTTTACAATATGACTTATTTTACCTAATCTTGAGTCCTGACTCTTTGTTAGATGGTGCATGGTGTTCCTAAAATATTAGTATACACACAAACAAGTATAGAATAAAAATACTATGAGATATAAAGATGTGAACCATAATATTTATTATCATCAAAAATATAAACTTGTGAGCTCATGTCGTAATAGATAGCTCCCATACCATAGGGCTCTTCTTACTTCAACCGTGTAATATGTTTTAAGCATTATATATTTACTAGATTAAATTAATTTCTTCTCCCAAGGAAGGGAATCATTTTAATTAGTGATAAACATTATTGAAATAATTGAGATGAGGAGCTCAAACTTAAGCTTGATGTGGGCCTCCGAAAGGACACTGCTAGGTGGGAGAACAGAATGCAAAGGGGTACGATCGCACCATCCCGAAGGATAAAATGGTCATAGGTCCTTGCACTCTTTGCAAGCAGGTCAATGGGAGGGTAGATTAGATCATACATATGATTAACCATTGAGGATAGCGGCTTCCGCCTGCGCACCTTGATGGGTAATAATATATATGACCTGATCAAAGTCATGAGATTTTCCCATCTGATATACCAGCTCGAGTGGAGTTTATTTGATGTGGGATTCAGTTCTTTATGGGCGCAAGCCCTCGTGGTTAATACATCTTAAGCCGGGGCCTAAGAAGACTCTTGATTAAGGACTATACATTATTCTTTCATATGGGATTGGTACATAGGGAGGAGTCTAGAAACTTTCTATTCAAGGGGAAGAAAAGGTTTAACTTGGCTCGGTCAATCATACACGACTCATATCATCATCCGGAATAACTAAGGTAGTGAAAAGAAATTGAAGAAAAGTCAACACTGCACTCTGAGCATACAAGAGAGAAGGATGAAGGTGGTGTCATCCATATGAAGCAGATAGGTAAGATATATAACCTTTGAAGGATAGAGGACTTATCCACCGATGAGGCATACTACTGGCATCAATAGTAATAGCCTTAAACCCTAAATATAGTGGGTTTAGTGTTCTTTACACAATACTAACACCCGTGTCCTAGCTAATGCATTCTGAACTTATATCCTGCCTTAAAAGGAAAGCCAGCTAACCACCTAGTCGTATAAAATAAATACTGTCAGGTCTTTATGAAAGATGGGTGGGCGACTGAGTCTTTAGAAATTAAGGCTGACATCTAGAGAGGTTCTTAAGTGGCCTTATACTTATGAATAGTATTATGCTCATAAACTAATACAATTAAATTTTAATTTTAATTAGTTTCTAGCGCAATACATGCTAGTTAAAATCTTTAAATTATGAATGCTTAAAATTTTAAAAAAAAGGATTATAAAATATTTTTTTTAGAAGACTAAACTTCCCCAGGTTCAGCACCTCCTCCTCATAGGTCGGATTATCTGAACTCTACCCATCGGCGGAGAAGTGTCTAAACAAGAAAGAAAGAAATACAATAATATGCATGCGACCCTGGACGATCTCCGGCTATTCTCTAGATTGTTAGCTTTCTATGTGATTTATTTCTTAAAATTTTAAATGTTAGTTATGAGTAAAAAAAGTTTTATCCCTAAAGAGCCTAGCAAAATCAAGCGCACACACATGCAAGAAAGAAACCTATAAAAGATAGGCAATTTCTACGACACAAGTAAAGTAAATACATCAATATAAATATATCCACCATAGTAAAAAAAAAGAAAGTTCGAAATTCTATGGCAAGTGCCATATAAAGTACAACCAAGGGTCTATAGAAAAGTAATGGTGACTAGGCTCCACCGACAATAACCTGGATTCTAATCCTACTGAATGACGTAAGTCTTAAAAATAAGACATTTCAACTTCATCTTCATCTTCTAGTTTTTCTATGGATCGTCTCCCTTCGATCTTTGTAAGGTTCATCCTCTAGAAGGGTGTCCAAATAAAAAGAAATTCCCTACGAGAGATTTTCGTTTCCCTTTGGATCCCTTATGTTTGAAATGTCTTATTTTTAGAGACTTTCACAACTCAATACATCAAATTACAATTACATCATGAAAAAGAAAAATCTAGACTCTCTCACATGGTTATCCTAAGCAATAAAAACAAAAAAAAGTCCCAAGTAGTTATATATAGAAATAAAAATACTCATGACAGCCACAGTTGGCCATGCTCTTATTTATTTGAGGGCTAAGTGACTGGAGCACCTGTAGCAAGCATTTACATGATTATTATTTTTAGCCCTTTTTATTAGCACTGTATGAGCATCGCCATCTAAAAATATTGTTAATACTAAGATCTCCCCTAACCTATGGGTAATCTATCGTACATCACATCATAGAGATAATATAAAATAAAATAAAGCTCATCATCAATGTAATCATTATAATAGATCAAAACAAATAGCACGCGTACCACATGTAGAGCATCACATCACATTGATGGAAAGAGAGAAAACACCTGCCTATCCTGGAGCTAGAAGTCATGCCTAACAAATAATTCTATGTGTGTGTAGTAGGCTGTATGGCTTTGGATATATCCTATGTTAGGCAACGAGTTCAAGTTGTTTGTGATCCGATTTATTGAAGGTCAAAAGGGGATTTTCAGTTTAAAGTTTAAGTATTAGTATTTTAGGGTCAATTTTAATTAATTTAGTTGGTTAAAAATTAAGAGAAAGATGGATTATATGATTTTATTATTAGCTTAGAAGGTTGATTTTAAAAGATTGATTTATGATATGATTAAGTTTTAGATGAGTTATTAGATTCTACAATTTTGGGTTATGGTTGAGTTTTTTTTAATAAGTTCTTATTTTGCTCACTTAGTTAATTAAGTTTTAATTCATTTGCATTCAATATTAGAGGTGTTTTAAGTTAGGTGTGTAATTAATTATGAGAGGGTTTAATTAATTTAGAGTTTAGATTTTAGAAGAATTTTTACTTAACATATTTTAGTTTAGGTTTATTCTCTTGATTTAGCTTATGTCCTTTAAATTTAGTTTCATTGAAGGGTGGTTAACAGATTAATTTGATTTAGTTCATGTTTATGTTCAATTTTTACATTTTAGTGGTTATGTGTGTTGATTATGGGTTGATTAAGGGTTAGGTGTGTTTTATGCACTTTGATTTGGATTATTATTGCTTTTTTTTGGAGATTTTGATTATAAGTTGGTTATTACCCATGATTAATCAAACTTAGATACTAATGCACTGATCCTATGGTAGAATGTCACTACGTTTTCTATGTTCAGCATTTCTATCCTAAGGGAGCATACATCTTAAGTCTATGTTATCTAAGACTCAGTCCTTAATTTTTGTCCTTAGGTTTCACTAGTGTTATAGGGGATGAAGAGAGGTTTATTTCTTACCTTTTAGACATTTACATGTGTGTAAATGGGTTTAGGCATCTATAATAAAATAAGAAAAGAAAAATAATCTAATAATTGAAGTTTCTACAAGATCCTAAGGGGCGGGGAAACATGCACACAGAAGGTCTCCTAAAAGGACTTTCTAAGTTTCAAGAGAATTTGCTACACCGGGGGTTACGACTCGGTGGCTTTTCCCGTAGCACCCCCGCCGAAATGAATGAGGGCGACTGATGCTCAAATCCGTTTGTCCAAGCTCCTTCGTCTTGCTCCAGTTGCTTCTTACTTTAGCTCTCCCAAAAATACCTCGCAAAGAAATCACAGAAGAGAGAGAAGGTTGTATTAGAGCAAGTTAATATTAATTAGGCAGATAATTAAAATAAAATGCAACTAAAATACTAGCATACCTTTCTTCGGGTTTAGATACCGGTTGAGTCATTTACCCTTTGATATTTCAGGTTTTGGAAGCATTCCGTATATGCTTTCATTTCAAAGCACAAGTAGGGAGAAGTAATAGAAGGGAAATAGAGATAAGTGGAAAAGGAGAAAAAGAGCTATTGCCTTACTTTCCAAAATTCCATTTTTCTCACATTATCCAACAAAAATCATTCTTCAACAACCACCCAAACAAACTCACTTTCCAATGCACTCCACTCTACCAAAACTAATAAGAAAAACAATTCAAGTAACTTCTCATTTTACTCATGTAAAGTGACATCCCATCATTATTCTTCTCAAAGTAAACACACAACATAAGAGAGTGCATGACATTTACTTAACATCTTAAGTAACTGATACAACATAAAGAAGATGCTTTTAGAAGGTTATAAAATGAAGTTTTAAACATATATCAAACCACCCTTCCATATTTCCACCAAAACCACCATAACAAAACCATATACACCTAAGAAAAGAGGTCATGTTTCTTGAGCCAAGTAACAAAACACCGCACCTACCATAAGCTTGAAACTCAACGTTTTAGTGGAAATGTGACCATTATAAAGGAATTTCGATACTAGTTCACTTTCCCCAAATGCTAGAAAACAATATTCCAACACCAACACGTATCATTTTTCCAACACAACCAAGTCATTTCATGCCAAATTACAAAGCATGCTCAACATTGAAACACAAGGCACCATGAAAATATTCCAACACAATTGCCAATATTACTCTTATATAAAATTCAAGCAAGTAGAGAGAAAATGAGATTCCATAAAACACAAAAGGCAACTCAAAATCCACCAATCTTTATGGTTAAATATGCCTCCAACAACATGAGTAACATAACTTTGAGTCTATGAAACATGTAATTACTCTCCAATGAATTTCCAACCTTATCATTATATGCCACCAAGGGTTCAAAAGAAGCTTTTAATACCAACTTGTAAACACACTTTTGTATCAAATATATCATGCCTTGTCAAAAATTTATAATCAATGATGCGCTTGTGGCTCATGACAACTCATCAAGCCTTCTCCAACAAATAAGAAATATCTCCTTCAAATCAACAAGTATGGATAAGGTCCAAAGACCAACAAAACTTCATAAGCATAAAGAAATACCAACCATGTTGAAATCCATAGAGAATAAGGTCCAAAGAGATAGTCCGTGGAATGTAATGAACTTATTTATGTCGAATTGATGATTTGAAAGAAATCAATGACTCGCAAACTACTTTCCGACAAAATTTTCATCTTCATGTTATATGTCACCAAAATATCCAAAAAAGAATCGCATTTGTATCCAATGTTATATCATAAAAGAATGCATAAACATCTCCCATCACTGAGTGAAATCATGTGTTTATACGCTAAGTATATGCTTTTGCAACATAAAACAAGTGTGATATTCAAAGAGTACAACATATGTCAACTTTCACAAGAACTTCACAATGAAATCTGCATCAACCCCCACAAAAATTAACAAGAAAACTATATAAAGGTATAGGGATTCTTACATAAGAGTGATGAATAGCCTACCCAAATGCCATAAGGATCCTTATATAAAATTAGTGAAAGAAACCCCAAAAATTTGCATTCATTTCTCACAAAAATCAGTGAGAAAAACTATACAAAAGACATAGGAATTTTCTCATAAAAGTAAAGAAAGCTCCTCCTAAATGCTGTAGAAATTCTTGCATAAAATCAGTGAGAAAACCCCTCAAAAATTACGTTTGTTTCTCACAAAAGCTTTATAAAAATTGTAGGAATTTTCACATAAGAGCAAGACTCGCCAACATATGTATCAATCTCCATACAATGTAATTTCGAACATACATAAGAAGCTTTTCCAAAACTTTTCTAATCTACTTACAAGTTTTCATTCAATGCGAAATATTCACACAATCTTAAAGCTCGATCTTACACATAGGAATTAGCATGACATGCTTAATGAAGCTTCAACATTAGCATAATGAATAATCAATAACCACACGATTTGATTAAGTAAAAACTATATATATATATATATATATATATATAGACACACACACACAAGTGTTCTTAATAATGACAAGATCCTTGGCGTTGGCAAAGAAAAGAATTCTATAACAGCACTTTCTTGAGAGCATTTCATCAAACACCTTGTATGCGATGCTTATAAGATCATACAAAAGAAAATCATCACAAAAGTCAAGATATATATACACCTACTCGATTAAAACTCTCTAAATAACTCACAAAAGAATTCTCACCATCCATGTAATAATCTTTTTGGCAAGAAGACATATATGCATAAATATAAAAGAACAACCCAAGCAAGTTTCATTCTCAGATTTTGTGGAGAAAAAGAAGGCGCAAGAGTAGATAAAGAAGTAGGAGAAGAAACAGTAGAAGAAGTAGAGGTAGGGAAAGAAGAAATAGAAGAAGTAGAATTAGGGGAAGAAGAAGTAGAAGAAGTAGACGTAGGGGAAGAAGAAGTAGAAGAAGAAGAAAAAGAAGAAGAAGAAGAAGAAGAAGAAGAAGAAGAAGAAGAAGAAGAAGAAAGGGGAAGAAATCACCTACAAGAGGAGGATCCAGCAAAGGGGCTTCGGCTCCATCTGGGGCTCATGAACCAGAAGAGAGCAGAGGGAGCTTCGGTCTCGTTTGAGACTCGTGAACCAAAGAGGAGCAACCAGAGGCCTAGGGTTTTTGGACTGGAGGGAGATGGGAAATCAAGAGAGAGCGAGAGAGAGAGAGTATTCAAATTCTAGCGAGAGGTCCCGCGGGAGAGCTTCCTTATGGGATTTTGAACATGAGAGGAAATGGCCCAGCTAGATAGGAAAGGCAAGAGTTAAATGCTCATAAATGTCGAGTAGGGACGCCACCCCCATCGTCGCCAGAATCCCTCAAATTATGCACATGTCGATAGCTAAGAGTGGGAAAACCTGCTTAGGAAATAAAATTAGAACCAACTTTAAAATAATTAAGATGATATGGGTCAAATTGGTGTTCGAATTGAACTCAATTTGACTTAAATCGAGCTGATTCAAGTTTGATTCGATTTAATTAAATTAATTTGGTAGAATCGGACCCAAATCAATGCCGATTTGGATCAAACTGCGCTCAAAGAGGCTAATGGGTGTTAATCAAGTTTAATCAAACTTTGTCGGGTCTAATTTGACTCAACTCGAGTCACCTCAAGTGCAAATTGGGCTCGATGAGGCTCAACTAAATTAATCAAACACACGCAAAAAGAATGCAAGCAAAAAGCAAGGTCAACACTTGAGATTCAAGAGAACTTAGATGTAATAAGAATCTCAGAGCTTCAATCGAGCACCATCGCTCAACCACCACCATCGTCATACCATCATTTTTAAGTATGATCATTCAACCACTGTCACTCAAATTTGGTCCTCATCCTTCGACCACTATTACCCAACTATAATTCTCCGATCACAATCGCTCGACTATAGTCCTTCAACCACTATCACTTGATTACAACTCTCAGACCAGTCTACACCAACAATGCTCATCCAACCATCATTGTCCGACTGTTGTCCTTTGATCCTCATCTCCTGAATAAGGCCATGTGACCAATTTCCTCTAACTATGGTCCATGGACCTCTATCGCTCGACTATCGTCCTCTATCTTATAGTCTTTTGACTGTTATCATCGGTCTACATCGACGTTAATTGACTTCATCACATACCACCACGAATAACTTTAAATATGCAATTGTTTATAAGATTGATGCATGCCATCGACACAAACTCTAACTCTAAATGTAAACACTTAGATTTATGTTGGACTTCTTTACTTTTGGTCTCTTCTTCTCAAAGGATTATAACTAACCAAACATGCAAATGACTAGTTAAAGATAGCTCCCATGCCATAGGGCTCTTCCTACTTCAACTGTGTAAAATATTTTAAGCATTGTATATTTACTAGATTAAATTAATGCCTTCTCCCAAGGAAGGAAGACATTTTAATTGGTGATAAACATTATTGAAATAATTTAACTGGGTCAATCCTTATAATTTTTTCCTTTCTTCATTTTTTCCAAATAAAAATTATAGTATCACTTATAATTCTTATACTCCACTCTTATGTGTATGTGTACTAGATCTTTATATAAATGCTAAGGCAACAAACTCTTTGACTCTATCGCCATGAATGTTACAACACACAACAATAAGGCATCATTTAAAAGCTATTCATATTGGTTATGACATTCATGTTAATATCTCAAGCATGATTGCATTCAAGCAAGTCCTTCTGCCTTATATTTTTATTTGCATATAAGGCAATCTTACTGGCAACCACCTTTCTTACAACTTTTAGAAAAAATGAGATTTCTTAAAAAAATATATCAAACTCTATAAAAAGTGTCTAGCTGGACTTCTGCTCCTTATGCAAGGTCATAATAATGACCTTAAAAGGCATTAATGCTCTAAAAATATATTAATATTTTACTTAGACTTAGGATACATGGGGCACTAACCCCCTATTATGACCCAACCTAACTTAAATCATACTCCTAATAGATTAACTTGGATTGGATGAGGGGCAACAGATCGGCCCAAGAACTAAGTGAAAAGAGTTGTATCTTCTTATCTTTAAATACATCCCCAGCTATAAAATAAAATAAAATACATATCTCAGCAAACTAGATCACCCTCACTCCACTGGGTTAATATCCCTTCCTGAAAATATGTAAACTACATATAATGAGTTAATAAACTAGTACATTTCATGAACCTGCAACTGTAATCAATGCATGATAATAAAAATAATATACATGTAATCATACATCACATTAGTACAAACATGTAACAGTCAGTATGAATAATAAGAATCAATGCAATTATTGTAACTTAGTGATTAATAATTATATAAAGATTTAGTACGCTCTATCAGTTATATACCATATTAAGTACAACATAATAGGTGAAATCATAAATTTATGAATGTTTGTAATTTATACCTTTATTCTATTTATATATCATGTCATACATATCAGTGTACATATCATGTAAAAGCAAGCATTCTATATTTATTTCTATCATATTGTATGGTATCAATGTATATGAAGCATGTTCATATATAACACATATAATTCTTATATATTATGCATCGGTCATATAAATCTTATCATATGCATATATCAATCATGTTTGTATTCTATTCACATCCGATGTATCATTTATTCATGCAATACTCATGTCAATCTTTTCATATACATATATCAGTCATGTCCTGTATCAATCATATCTTGTATCCTGTTCATATCACATCATATTATTTATGCCTTATCATGTCATGCCATATTCTATTAATACATATGAAATTATATAATGTATGCATGTTATATTATAAGTAAGGCAAGACATCTAACTCATGTGGTGTTTTTCTTGTATCAAGTCTTATAGGCTAATTATATATGAATCAGTCTTAATCATATCAATCCTGTAAACATGAATCAATCTTAATCATATAATCATGTAAACAAGTATCAGTCATATCATTCTCAATCACAAGTTAGATAGTTTTCATGCAAGAAGTCATCACTTTTTATCCGTCATTATCTTATGCTATATCAATCAATCTCCTTATGCCTCTATTTTCATATTTTTTTAGGATCACACCACAAATTTTATTTAAATAAAAGTCTGTCTGCCCACCATCCTATACAAGATAATATATCTCTAACCAACTTGATTCAATCAATCATTTCCCACCAGCCTTTCTTTTTTTACACATATGTCATATCACGTATATTATACTAGTAAACATCACGTACACCTCCAATATAATTATCATAGCATATAAATCAATCCAGTGAATGCCAAAATGCATGTTATGCCAAATGAATAGTAACTTTATGCACATCATATATTTTATATACATATTTAGTACACTAACTCCTAATAATTTTATATTTATTATTACTCTACTCATTTTAAATAAAATAATATATACGCAAAACCAACATATGAAATCTCAAATATAAGCTTATCAAAATATTTAGGATAATGATATTTATCACGAATCAAAAGTTACATGGTAGAGATGATCTATATCAGTAGATAATATTTTTGAACAAATTTACAAGAAAGAAAATAAATAAAATTCAAAATCATCAAAAATAGAGGTAGAGTCATAATTATATTCCATGATCAAAGCACTTTTCATAACTAGAATAATGGAAAATATCAACTAAATCCTCACTTTCTCTCTCTTCTCTCCTCCTTCTCTCTCTTCCTTCCTTCTCTTCTCCAAACCTAGCCATGCATGTGAAATGAGGGAGGGAATGGTGGTGGTGAGGTTTTAACAAAATGGATATAGATATTTTTATATAAAAATATTTTGATTATGTTAGTGTCGCAGAGCTCAAGACATCATCATCACAGCACTTCCTCAAATTACTCTAAAATAGTGAAGGTAGCACTGCTGTGCTCACAACAAACATTTTATGCATGTAAGAGTTTCATATGGATCATTTAAGAAGTCTTTAATCATGTGAAAATTAAGGTTATTACACCCCTCTAAAGGTACAATTGATCCTCAAACATATTCAATTTAACTTCTTCTACACAAGTTAATGTTAATACTCTAAAAATAATATTTGAGATGTCAAGCATCCTTAGTGGATTTATTTTGATCCCTTCCATACAAGTTAATATCATTGGAAATACTTTTATAAATAATTTTAGATAGGTCAAACATCCTTAGTAGAGTTCCCCTAACTTCTTTCATACTAGCTAATATAATTGAGTGATCCTCTAAAGAAGAACCTCCGATAAGTCAAACCCTTAGTGGATTTTTCTCAAGTTCTCTTACATATATAATGTCATCAAATAATGCTCTAATAAATAACCTTGAATAGGTTAAAAATTCTTGATGAATTTCTCTGGACCTCTTCCACATGGGTTAATGTCATTAAGTGAGCTTTGATAAACAACCTTAAATAAGTCAAATATCCTTGGTGAATTTCTCTCTATACCTTCCACATATATTATTATTATCGAGCGATGCCCTAAGAAATAATCTTGGATAAGTCAAACATATATGGTGAATTTATCTCAACTTCTTTCACATAGGTTAATATCATCAAATGACATTTTGATAAATAATTTTGGATAAGTTAAACATCCTTAATAGATTTCTCTCGATCTCTTCCAAACAGATTAATATCATTGAGAAATAATTTAACAAAAAAGCTCCAAATAAAAAAGACATCAAGAATATATTTCTCTTAACCTCTACCACATAGGTTAGCATTATTAAGTAACATAGACAAACAACCATATACATGTTAAACATCTTTGGTGGATTCTTTCGCCACATGTTAAGGTTTATGGTGATAGAACCTAAGGAAGACATAATTTCCTTAGCATTGATAAGGAGAATGGCTAAAATCATATTATTAGCAAAGCCTATCACTATCTTGTTAGTCTACTAATCATGCTTATATATAGAAGAAAAAAGATACATGCATCCAAAAAGGCTTAGTTCGTTCACTGATATGCTAAACCACTACATCTAGTGACACTATTATGAGATCTACTATACAAGTTGTGTATCTAGCCCATGTGAAAGATAAGAGAATAATTTCAAGTGCAATTGCGAAAATTCATGCAGTAAAAGATTTTCTTAATATTTTTACAAAAAGTTAACGAGTTCACCACTAGATAGAGAGATGGAGTTTTGTATCAAGATATTACCTTGTGCATGTCCTATTACTAAAGCCTTTTAGACTTGCACCTAATAAGCTGTAGGAGTTAAGGATATAATTTTGAGAATTGGTGGATAAAGGTTTTATTAGGCCTAATGCATATCCATGGGGTGTGCCTATGCTCTTTATGAAGAAGAAAGATGGCACAATGCATAGGTATACTGATTATAAAAAACTTAATGAGGTGACTCATAAAAATAAGTATTCATTAATTTAATGATTTTTTTAATCAATTGATGAGTGCATTTGTATTTTCAAAGATAGATTTGAGGTCAAGGTATCATCAATTGAAAGTGATGGAAGAAGATGAAGCAAAAATAATCTAAGTACTTGTTATGACCACTATAATTTTGTAGTCATGCCTTTTAGTGTGACTAATGCACCTACAATGTTAATAAATCTAAAGGCATACATGGATTAGTTTGTTATAGTTTTTATCGATGATATATTGGTGTATTCAAAGACTAAAGATGATCATGCAACCTACTTAAGAATAATATTGGAGGCATAATATGTATGGAATTAGAGAAAAGATTTACACTAATAATTAGAGTTTAAAATATATTTTCATCGAGGAGGAATTGAACTTGATCCAAAGAAGATGGTTGGAGTTGATCAAAGATTATAATCTCAATATTTAGTATCAACTTGGTAAGACTAATGTTGTGGTGGATGAACTGAGTAGAAAATCTCTAGGAATATTTAATTAGATGATATTCTAGTCATTTTTTATTTGTAATTTGGAGAGATTAGAGCTAGTAGTAGTTGGAGTAATTGACATGGACATTGGTATGCTTACTAAGGTGATTGTATGGCCTACCTTGTAGGAGAAGATTTATGAAGCTCAAAAAGGAGGATGAAGAGTATGGGAGATTTATAAATCATATTTAGACTTGGAGGAAACTTGAGTATTGATGATCATAGAGTGTTAACTTATAAAGCCTGAATATAACTTCCTAGTGGTATAGACTTAAGGAAAGAGATTCTACATCAGAATCATCATTATGTATGCACAATTCACCTTGAAAGTAGCAAAATATATTATAATTTGAAGTTGATTTGATCTCCTGGATAAAAAATAGAGGTGGCTGAATTTGAATCAAGATATGAAGCATTATATGATATAAAATACAAAACATCTTTATTTTGGATAGAGGTGGGTGAGAGGAGGCTAATGGGACCTGAACTAGTAATTGATGCTACTGAGAAAAATTAGATTGATCAGGGACTAATAGATAGCTGTTTAGGATAGAAAGAGAAAGTGCTGTGATTTGAAGCATCAAGCTGTGAGTTTCAGGTAGGTGATTTTGTATTTTTGATGGTCAACCCTTTAAAGAAAATTTTGTCTAAGGTATATTGGATCTTTTGAAGTGATTAATAGATTTGGGAGATTAGCCTACAAATTGTTATTGCATGATCATATGTCTATTGTGCATGACGTGTTTCATGTATTTGATTTAAGGAAATGGGTGACTAACCTTGAGTATAGAGTTCTTAGAGATGTAGCTAGAGTGTGACCTAATTTTTCATATAAAGAAGAATCTAAACATATTTTGGCTTATAATGTGAAATAGTTGAGGAATAAACAAATCCATATGGTAAAAGTATGATGGAGGCATAACTAATGGAGAGGCTACATAAGAGAAAGAGGTTGAGAAGAGATGGTTGAATCTAGATCTTTTTTATTGGTGAGAACATATATTTAATGTTGAGACTAATATTTCTTAAGGAGGGCAAAATGTAGTGCTTGTGCAGTAATTAGATTGCTTGTAATGAATAGATTTAAACCTACTTAGTTTTACATTTGTATATAGTGTTTATTTATTTATGTGAATTTTTAGAGTTATAATGCTTTCTTGATTAGATACCGAAAGAAAAATTTATCAAGGTTGAAATTATAATATTTGCTACAACAGTTTTACACCCACAATGATTAGCTCAGTAAGTTTGGCGTAATGGAATTTCTATATTTTAACATCATGCATGTGTCTATAAGTATTCTATCAGTGTGTTAATATTTAGATTATATTATGAAGTGTGTCCTTAGGATTTGTGTGCATGAATCATGAAGTATGAATTTCTCTCTTGGGAGTGATGCAGTGTTGAGTTTGGGGGCACTGTAGCACTAAGCTCTTGGTTTATGCCATTTTAATATGAACAGTTCCAATGCAGTGGTGCTGCCGTCTAGAGTGCCATGACGCCAAATCAATTTTTATATAAAAAAATCAAAATACACTAAAAAAAATCCATTTTTACAAATCCCATCCTGCTTAAGCTATCAACTTAGAGAGAGAGAAAGCTTAGGTTTAGGTGTCTATGATTCATTTTCCATTGTCAACCTAGTTCAAAAAGTTATCCCTATCAAGGTAGGTTATATTTTGCCTATCTTAGTTTTTTAATACAACAACAAAAACAACAACATCAAACCTTTATCCCACTACATGGGGTCGGCTACATGAATCCTTTTTCTCCATTGTGTCCTATTTAAAATCAAATTCTCGTTTAAATCTAATAAAGAAAGATCATTTCTAATATTTTCTAACCAAGTCTTTTTAGGTCTACCTCTACCTTTCTTAACATAAGTTAAATCTAATACCTCTACTTTCCTAACCGAGTTATCAGAAGGCTGTCATTTTATGAGACCAAACCATCTAAGGCGACTCTCTCTAATCTTATCTTCCACTGGAGCTACTCCAACGTTTTCATGTATATGCTCATTTTGTATCCTATCTCTAAGGGTAAAGTCACTCATCCACCTCAGCATCCTCATCTCTGCAACACTTAACTTAGCATTATGCTTCTCTTTTAATGGCCAACATTAGGCACCATAAAGCATTGCAGGTCTCACCACCATCTTATAGAATTTTCCCTTAAGTTTGAGGGGGACTTTTCTATCACACAACAAGCTCGATGCATTCCGCCACTTCAACCATCCAACTTGAATTCTGCTGATAATATCCCCATCTATTTCACCATCACTCTGAACAATAGATCCAAGATATCTAAAACGTGCACTCTTATTAATGACTTAATCGCCCAAAGTCACAATCCCCTCACTAGGTCTATTACTACTAAAATTATACTCCATATATTCTGTTTTAGATCTACTCATACAAAAACCTTTAGACTCTAAGGTTGACCACCATAATTCAAGTTTACCTTTAACACCATCTCTAGTCTTATCAACAAGAAAAATATCATCAGCAAAAAGCATACACCAAGGTACATCCTCTCACAAATGTCTAATGAGAACATCCATGACTAAAGCAAAAAGATATGGGCTTAAGGCTGATACTTAATGTAATCCAACCGAAATAGGGAAATACTTGGTCAAACCACCTTGTGTTTGAACACAAGTAATGGCTCCTGCATACATATCTTTAATGATTTGAATATAAGCGATATTAACTCCTTTCTTTTCAAGAACTCTCCATAGCACTTCTCTTGGAACTTTATCATATGCTTTTTCTAAATCAATGAATATCATATGTAGATCCTCCTTATTCTCTCTATATTTCTCCATCAAACCTCTTAATAAATGTATGGCTTCCATAGTAGACATACCCGGCATTAATCCAAATTGATTTTGAGAAACATTAGTATTACGCTGCAACCTATGCTCCATAACTCGCGCCCATAGTTTTAAAGTATGACACATTAACTTAATTCCTCTATAATTCGCATAATCTTGTGCATCACCTTTATTCTTAAAAATAGGAATTGACACTCATTCTTCACTCATCTGGCATCTTTGTAGTCTTCAAAGCATATTAAAAAGTTTAGTAAGCCAAGAAATTCCTTCATCTCCTAAGCATTTCCATACCTCTATTAGAATATCATCAGGTCCAACAGCTTTTCCACCCTTCATTTTCTTTAAAGTCACTCTAACTTCAATTTTACTAATACACCGATAAAAATAGAAATCTTTATTTTCATTTATGGTGCTAAGGTCACTATAATAGCAAAATATCTCATCCACATTTGTTGAATATCATCTTCTAAGAAAAGTACTTTTTGATTTTCATCCTTAATACACTTTACTTGAACTAAATCTTTACTACTCCTATCTTTTGTTTGGCTAACTTCTATATATATATATATATATATATATATATATATATATATATATATCTTTATACCTCCTTAGTATCTAATCTATTATATAAGTCACTAAAAGTTAAAATCTTTACATCGTATATTGCTTTCTTAGATTCTTTATGTGCCTCTTTAAATCTTTCCTAATTATTAAAAATTTTACAATTAAACTAATTTTTATAACAAATCTTCTTATTTTTAATCTTTTCTTGCACATTTGGATTCCACCATCAACTATTTTTATTATTAGGAGCTTTTCCCTTTGATACTCCAAGTACATCTTTTGCAATATTCTTAATATCTCAAGCCACTTTTTCCCACGTAACATTAGCATCCTCATGCACAGACAAAATCTTAAGATCTAAAATCTTACTCTTAAAAATATTTTTGAATGTTCTTTAAATGCCCCCATCTAACCCTAGAATATCAATTTACTTTATTTTTTATTTTCTGCCCCTTTATCTTAAAGTCTAAAACTAATAAATGATGCTGGGTACATAAATTTTCACTCGGAATAACTTTACAATCTTTGTAATCTAAACGATCTTATTTTCTTATAAGAAAATAATCAATCTCAGTTGTACTATATCCATTTTTATAAATAATGAGATGCTCATTTCTTTTCTTAAATAAGATATTAGCAATTAAAAAATTATAAGCTAAATAAAAATCTAATATGGTCTTACCACCTTCATTTGTCATTCCAAACTCATGGTCATCATGAATGCTTTTAAAATCATCTACATCTCTAACAACATGTCCATTTAAATGTCCTCCAATAAAAACTTTTTCTTCAAGAGGTATCTTTTGTATTAACTCTTCTAAGTCATTTCAAAATTTTAATTTTGAACCCATATCCAAACCCGCTTGAGGAGAATAAGCACTAATAATATTAACAATCTTAGCATCAACAACAATCTTTAAAGCTATAATTATATCTCCAATTCTATTAATTTTTATAACATTATCCTTCAAACTCTTATTTATAATTACACATACACCATTTTTAGTACGACTCCTACCCGAATACCAAATTTTAAATCCTAAACTATCAATCTACTTAGCCTTCTCTCCAACCCATTTAGTTTCCTGAATACACAAAATATTTATCTTCTTATGAATCATAATATCTATTAATTTCATTAATTTTCCTATAAGGGAACCTATATTCCAAGTTCTTATTCTAATTTAGTTTCATGGACTAGCTTCTTTGCCCACATCTGTCCTTGATGTGGGAACCCTTGCCTATTTTACACTATACCCGAGCGGCGATGCAGCGGCCCTTGCACACTTATCACTGTATTCAGGCCATACAACATGTCGCTTCCATAGGACGCCCTAGTATTAATAAAATACCTTAAAAGATTCATGTCATTATTATTTGATAAATTTTATACTGGCTGTCGACTACCTAACACAACCCTCCACTTTTCTAATCCAGGACTTAGGACCTGACAACGGTAGTGTTATCTTAGTTTTTTTAATAATGTAGAAATTTTGAAATTTTTTTATTAAAATTATAAATTCATAGTGTGAAAATGAGGATAACTTTACATCCATTAAACTTTTACTGTGTAATTTTCTATATATTACAAATACAAGTACTTAATATATTTTGGTATTTTTTAAAAAAAATTTCACTGAGTAAATTGAAGAGTGTACTATTTCTAGCAATTTAGAAAATAATTATGATCTCAAAAAATAATGTTATAGTACAGTTAAAACTTCAAAATAGTGTTCTGTATAATCCTTAATAATTTAGTGAAATTCTAAAAATATGAAACTCTGCTCGATTGTTGAATCTGTTGGCTACCAGCAAAACACTCTATAAATTTTTGCATTTTGATTATTTCCATATATTTCTTTGAAATGTAATTATATATGTGCTTACTTACTTGAAAAGTGTTATTTTGAGGAGTTCTAATGTGGATAAAGTTTTGTTGTGTTAAATGTACTAGGGGTTATAAAGGCTTAAGTTTTTAAATATTAGATGTGTTAAGTATTTGGGAGTCATAAGGGTTTACTTTCTGATATATTAGCCTATGGATTCATTAATATCTATTACTGTTTGGAGGTATAAGAGTCTGAGAGAAATCTATTACTTTCTACTCTGATATATGAAATACTTAATTATTTATATTTTATGCAGAGTGCATTTTAGTTCCTATTTTCTACCAACATTTTCCTGTTCAGTATAATAGCTTATTAATAAATATTTTTATTTCTGTTAAATGAATATTATGTTAAGTATTAAAAATTTAGATTGATGAGTGTGACCTACTATGATGTGTTGGCTTACACACATTCTGCATTCTATTTTAGATCAAGAAAAAGTAAGAAGCCATTAAGTAGCTGAGGTTGTAGGTTCTAATCCTCTGAGTAGTATAGGTATTTTTTGGCTTATAGATTTTGTACATCATGACTATTTTTTGCTATATTTTGTTCTTATTTGTTGTCATGTATTATATTATAGAGATTTTTATTATATATACATTTTAAAAATGAATGAAAGTAAAGAAGAGATATGTTGATGAGTTTATTTTCTTTTCATCAAATGTTACTTAGTAGCTCTGCCATTTGTCATTAGTTAAAGGAATTTGAAAAAGTTTTCAAAACTAGATCTTGGGCTTAGTTTGTCACAATTCAATATGATATGACCCATTTTGTCTATGAGTTATATTAGGTTGGGTTGTGACAGAAAATATATTGGGAAGCACTACGGTGCTATCTTGTTGGCGCTTTGACATTGCCCTCTTTGAAATGTGTGCTACAATGCTATAGTGTTGGTGATGCATTTTGTATTTGAGAATCGATATGGTGTTGTGATCAAGAATTGCAGTGCTAAGCTTTTTATTTTAATGTTTTGAAACTTCCCATGGAAATGTTGCGGTGTTGGAGATGGTAGAGCTACAATGCTAGGTCTTTAAATATCCAAATCCATTTAAAAAAAAATAGTTCTCATGTTGAGGCTATTAGCTAGAGAGAGAGGGAGAGCGAGAAAATTCTATAGAGATAAAGTTGGATTTGGAGGTCTTGATGCTAATTTTGCCTAGAGGGCTAGTTAGGAAAGTTGTTTGGATCAAAGTAGGTTATTATTACCCTATCTCAGCTTCAATTCGGGTCATTTGTATGAGAGCTATGATAATTTATTTGATTAAATAAAGTTTGGAAAATTTTCTATCATATAACTTTTGATATATTATAGAACACAATGCTCTGATTATGTTAAAAGAAAAAAAAAACTCATATTTTCACTTAATATTTTTAATTACATGAAATTTTAAGTGTTTTGATGAGTATTGTGGCATTGATAGAAGTTACCATAGAATATAAATACTTCAAAATAATGTTATGAATGTTGATCATGAATAATTTTATGATTTATAAATGTTGAATATGTATACAAGTATTTCCTCAAAAATTGTGTGTCGTACATATGAAAATTTACATATTCATTTATTATATTAGATACCATTTATGCATGTTAAAGGTATTGATATTCCTACATTCATGTGCTGGAAAATGGAAAAGGGAAGAAGAGAAAAGTGCATGTAAGTCATTACTAACATTTTATATGCATTCTATAAACTATTATAATATGATAAATATTTTTTATATATGTTGAAAGTACTGATGTTTGTACATGTCAAAAGTATTGTTATTTCTATATTCATGTGACTAAAAATGTATAAATGATTATTGGGGAGATATAAAGGCCTTATCAACTGAATGAATGAATTGTTCTATGTATAGATAGTCATAAGAGTCTGATACTATAAATGTGAATTACATATGAGGCATAAGGGTCTGACAATGTGCAAGTAAAATACTTAGGAGTGTAAGGGCTTAATGGGATTTATTGATATGATGATGTATTTGTGAGGTATAAGGTCCGGATGGGACTATGTGATGTGATGTAATGATTTATATGTGAAAATGATGTAATGTATTATGAAATATTAGTTTATTTCAATTGTTATGTTATTGTAATATGACACATGTTTTTATATTGTGTGTTGCTGGCAGTGGGTGGCGACGACGGCTGGTGGTGGCGGCCGGCAGGTGGCTGCGAGTGGTGGTGATGACTAGTGGTGGCCTGCGGTGTACTGTTGACCTCATTTTTGTATGAGGTCATTAGAGCCTAATCCAGACTTCAAATCAATCCTGAACTTGAGTCAATCCAAACCTTGATTCAGTTCTGACCTCGATCAAAATCCAGACTCCAGCCTAGTCCAAGATTCAAACCCTGGTTCAGATCTTGATCCTGCCTTTGATCTAGTTCAAATCACTTTCAAACACTTATGATCACTCCAAATGATCATGAATGGTTGAGATGATTCAAATCCAGATATTTAAACTCAAGATCTATATCAAATTCAGATTTCCAAATCCAGAATTCAAGGCCAAAGACCTGAGTCCTAAAAGCCTTTTTCAGGGAATTTTCAAACATTTCAAACCCCAGTCAAATGACCTCCGATTCATGATCTGTCAGTTGCATACTGATGTGGTACGTCTCTAGAGGTAAACCTCCAAGTTTGAGCCCATTTTGGAGTCTCTAACCCCAGAAACTAAATTTAAATTCAAAGGCTATAAAACCTTCAAATATTTACGGCCTGTGCCACTGGACCCATTATTTTGGGAAATTTGACCTTGGAATTTCCCCCAAACCCTCTAATTACCTCTAGACCCTTGATATTGATGTGTTTAATATTAATCTACATCTTTTTGGACCCACCTCGACCCAGGATTCATCCAGGGTCAAAATGACCAAAATACCCTTTAAAGGGGTTTTTGGACTTTTGACCAAAATTTAACATCGTTCAACATTTTAAACTTTTGAAACCCCTTTCAATGAATGTTTTATGATATTTGAGACCCATTGAAATCAAACCCACTCCTTGGTTTGACCTGTTTGACCAAGTCAACTATGGTTGACCAAATCCACCTTTAACCCAACTATTGTTATTTTCAACATTTGAATCCATCTCAAATCAATTTAATGCTTCAAAAACACTTGTTTGGACACTCATGACATGTCCAAAGATTTCCAAGTCAATCCTCCCTTGGGTTGACTTGGTCAACCCATTTGGAGAGGTCAAAACCCTCTCCAATTTTATGTATTCACTCAAAGTTTCAACACCATGGCCCCATGTCCCTTGATATTGACTCCTACAGCATATTTGACTCCTCCCATGCATATCCTAGTCATCATTGACTAGTCAACAAGTCAAGGAGTCAAAAATCTTTGAGATGAGGCCCAAGTCATGGTCATTTGACCATGCCACATGGACAAATCTTTTCCATCTCCCAAAACCTGCTCTAGACTGCTCAAAAGAGGTTAATTCCCCCTCCTAATTGACTTCTAATCCAGCCCCATTAACCAAGCCATGCCTTGGTTTAGCCAAATGGAGGAAAAGAGAGGTGGTCCCCCCCTCTTGGCTCAAGGCAATCCCTCTCAACCTCAGCCCTTTCTCCTGGTTTTGAGCTGCCCATGGGACACTTGGCAAGCATCTAAAGCACCTTTGATTAAATCCTAGCCATCCAATTCAAAAGCAATGGGTTAAGTGTAGGGATTTTGACCTAAGTGGGCATCTTACTCATTTTTCACCCTAAGTCCCAAACTCCAGCATCCCCAAGACTCTCCAGCAGCTCCCCACACTCTCCAGCACCTCCCAAGGCCATTCCAAGCCTTCCCCCACCATTTCCACCATTAAAACCCTCATTTTAGTGGAAAAGGAGAGAGAAAAGAGAGAAATACCTTCTCTCTTTGATATCTTCAAATCCAGCCGTCAAAATCTGTTGGGGTCTTCTGCAAACTTGAGCGTGGACAAACTACAAGTTCAGAGATCCCAAGAACACAAAAATCCACCGGGTAGATTGTAAGATATCTCAACTTTTAGGTAGAATTTAAATTTGAAACTGTACAAATTTTGCAATGCATGGAGCCTCCAAACTCCAGGCATTGCAAGATCATGTTGCCCCTAGCTACAGTTCAAATTTCGTTGAATTTCGTCGAGTATTTTGAAAGTTATGGGCGTTTAAAAATTTCAAGCGCGATCGGACGGCCCAGAAGCGGCCACGTGGCCAAAACGGACCGCGCGTCCGCTCCAGGACTCGAGCGCGGGTCCGCCTAGGCCGCGGGAGGCCACGTGGCTCAATCTGAGCCGTCGGCTCATCCCGCGGCCGAACCAACGGTCGGATCTTCGATCCGACGTGGTTAAGTGGTCGGCCCTGGGGCCGACACGTGTCTGGGACGCGGCGCCGCGCCGCCGTACGACCCAATGATTGGTACGGCGGCGGCGGCGCCCGATTTGACCATTTTTGGTCTCAAAAAATTTTGAAAATGCCCAGAAACTTCCAAAATTCACAGAAAATTCATTTTTTCACCAAAATTGACGTTCTTGGGCTTGTTGGAAAGGTAATTCAGTATAGAATTTATTAAAATTAAATTTGAGTTGTTTTGATCTCTGGATTGAGAGAAAACTGCAGTTGTTTGATTATCATTTTTCTCAATTTTCTTGCAATCCAGGGGTCAAATGGATCTCAAATTTTGGTGGAATGTTTTTAAGCATCTTAGGCATGTTCCATAATTTTTCTAGGGTCAGATGCTTAATAGTTTTCTGTGATGTGAATTTTTAAGGTGTTGGGTCCAATTTGGACCCAAAACTTTGAAAATTCATAACTCCCTTCCTGTGTAGAATTAGACTGCATGTTTTGTGCTGTGTGTGTGCATTTGGGTCAGGGTTAGTCACACCAAATTTCAGGCCCATTTGAACAATAGGGACACCTAGGGAAAATATTTAGGGAAAAGTCTAGAAAACTTAGAAATTGCCTAGGGGATTGTAAACACACCCAATAGGGGTGAAATTTGAACACAGAAAACTTAGTGACATAATGAGCCTTAGGTCCAAATTTCACTGAATTTGGAGATCATTAGGTCAGAAAATTAATTACCCAAAGTTTCAGCCTATTTAGGGATCCAGAAAATTCCAAAAAATGCAATAAATTCATATTAAGTCCAAAAATTGTAAATAATCTCTCAAATTGACCAGAACTTAGTCCTCTACTTAGGAAAAATAAAAGCCCCTTGACTGGATTCTTAATTTAACTTTAATTTGACTTTTAATGAAAATTAACAATTAATTATATTAATTAATTAAAAATTATTAAAAATCCAAAATAATTTTCAAACACTTGGAAACACCCCCATGGGCCATTCCTGACCTTTGGGATTGATTCCATGCAGTTTGGGATGAGTTTGGATCAAAATGATCAAAACCTTCCTAATTAAGTAATTTTAAAAATTCAATAATTAAGGAAACTTTGAAAATTCATAACTAATTACAGAAAAATCCAAATTGAGCAAACTTAGTGTCAATCAACTCCAATTAAGGTCTAGTATTTTCTAAAAATGTCAAATCTCCAAAATATGGTCAAAGTCAAAAAGTCAACATTTTGGTCAACCATAGTTCAAAACTAGCCCCGAACTTCAAAAAATCATAACTTTTTATAAAAAACTCCAAATTGAGTGTACTAACAGTCTAACAGCTCATCATAAGGTCTAATATTTATTAAAAATCTGAAACCTACAAAATTAATTTTAATTTAAAAAGTCAACTTTGGACCCCTTAATTAACTAATTAAAATAATCCATAAAATTCTAAAATTCAATAAATCATTCAAAATTCCAGAAAACATCAATTTTATTTTAAAACCAGCAACCAATCAGTTTAATTAAAAATTAATTAATCTTCAAACTTTAACTCAAATCACTTAATTATATCGGGTACCACTGGGTAACCCAGGCCTACGAGGCTATTAAATTAGCCCCAAGGAAGGTGAAATAAACTTCATGGCCTCGGTGTGCAACAAAGGTGGTATTCAACAAACAATTAAAATCAATTTCAAAATCAAATTTAAACCATTAAGACTTAAACTTCAATTAAAATCTCCCTTAAGCCTCTCAACTAATCAGAACATTAAACAACTTCAATCAAATACCCAATCCTAGGATCTACCCCAGCCACACGACCTTTTACACACACTTTAGATGATTTGCTAGGACAACCAACTCTAGATTTAGGCTAGGCCGATGTTTCCTTTTCTGCTGTGTGCCGAGTTTTTCGAGTTTTCATTGCATGTTATGATTGAAATTGATTGATATGTTTGTTTACTTTCTTTACTGCACTCTGTGAATTGATGTGATGGGCGATTAGATTACCCTTAGGTTAGGAACGATCTGGATGCTCACTAAATTTTCTGCAGGTGGCCACGCTCATGCAGGGCAACAAAGGGGGCTAAATAAATCATAAATATAAATGCTACAGGTGCTTCAGCTGCTTAGCCCCCAAATAAAAAGAGCGTGGCCAAATGTGTTTACTTTTCTGCACGTATATACATATAACTGCTTGGGATGTATTCTAATATTTAAATGCTTAGGATAACCCTACAGGAGAGTCTAGAATTTTTGTTTTTATATTCATGTAATTTATTCGAGTATTGAGTTGTGAAAGTGACACTTTGAGTTTGGGATACATAGATCCAAAGGTTGGATTCCAAAGAGGCAAGGATACCCCTTCGGGGGATAGTCCTTATCCATTTGGAACTCCAAATTTGGATCACTTCACTACCCAAAGTGGAAAGAGTAACCTCCCCCTCAAGGGAAGAGTTCTCTTTTCCATTTGGGTATCCAACCATGAAGAATCTAAGGAGCTCGAGGAAGAGAAGACCGAGAAGTTGAAGACATAGAGTATCCCACTCAAAGTCACTTGCGTCTGTATTAGGATTAGAATCCGGGTTGTTGTTAGTGGTGCTCGGCCACTTTTAATTTATGTAAATCTGGGTTGTAATAAGCAAGGCAATTTGCCTATGGACATTTATTTAATTAATTTGATTATTTAGTGTGTTGTGATTTAATTTGATTGCGTATAGGATTGCCTGTTTTTCCTAGTTCTTTGGCGCTTGCATGTCGTTTTTGTTTTAGCCTGGACTTCGTTAGGCTCTTTAAGGACGAAAACTATTTCTACTTATAATTAATACTTAAAATTTTAAGATTTAAATAATATAGAAACTTAACGACCTAGGGAATAGCCGGAATCGTCCGGGGGCGCATGCATATTACTGCACTTCTCTCTCCTTGCTATAAGACACTTCCCCGCCCGTGGGTAGAGTCCAGATAATCCGACCTATGAGGATGAGGTGCTGGATCTGGGGAAGTCTAGTCTTTTCAAAAAATTATTTTATAAGCCTCTTTAAAATCTCATGCATATCTGATTGGGATATTTTAACCAGCATGCATCGCATTAGAAACTAATTAAATTAAAATTTTAATTGCATTTTAGTTTAGGCATTCCACCCGACATAAGTCAAGGGGTCAATTAGGAATCTGCTCTAGATGTCGACCCCAACTTCTTAAACCAATCTTAAATAACGTCCCTGATCACTCTGCATCAAAAGACCGGACTCATGGCTTTGAAGCGTTTAGGTGGTTTAGCTGGCTCCCCAATCCAGGCCGGGGTAAGTCCAGATTTTGCACTGCATTAGTTAGGTTCGGACTACTGTGTTCCAGTGTCCAAATTTAGAGTTAGGATCCGGGGCAGGTTTCTTTTGGAGCCATAAGACCCCAACCTCCGGGAATATAATCCCAAATTTCTAAAAAAAAATGCTCAACTCAAATTAAATATTCTTTCAATCCAAAATTTAAAGCCTAACACCTAGCTTAGATCGGGGCACTTCTGAATTGTTTCAGAATCCTAAAGTGTCCCCTACCCTTCCTCATTTGATTCCAAAATAAGTGTTCAATCTTGCTCCAATCCCTTTTCAAAATCCAAATTCACCTCTTTGGTATCACTCATAGAAATCTCTAAACAAAATTTCTGCCATTATTTTAATCGAAAGTTTTCGTAGGGGACTCTGGTCTCCCACGATGTAATTAACTACGAGGGCTTGCGCTCGTAGGAGATTTAGAACCCACATCTAATTTTTCAAAACTAATTTTTAAAAACTCGATTAGTTAACTTTGGGAAAAATCAAATCACTAATGATCGTTATCGTTATGTTCGAACGATTATTAACAAATGATATCTTCTCCCTTCAAGGAGATATATCTTTTGTTAAAATGAATTCGAATATAAAATTAACGATCGCTCCTCTTGATTATTGTAGCCCGATATTTGACTGAACCTTATTTTGACCCTTTAGGGGCCATATGAAGTTCTCTTTTGAATTTGGCTACGATATTCAAGATAGAATTCTTAATTCTAAATCTGAACCCCATCCTGAAATTTTATTTCCACCTCCCGAGGTGGTATAATATTTTTGACGGGATGTTTGATTTTAGAATTAAATTTTAATGTTAATTCAAAAATTCCCAAAGAAGACTAAATTTTTCAAAACCCGCTTTCAAACACCAACATGTACTAACCCAAACTCTTAATTATTGAGATATTATTTGCTTTGTCTTAAAGGCCTCACACTTTTGTCCTGTTGGTGTAACTTCCTAAGAGGTCATCAATTACCAGATTTCTCTAGGATGAGCACGCTTAACTGTGGAGTTTAATAATAAAATTTCAACAATTATACCAAAAGACGTCTCGATATTTAAGAGTTTAGCTTTTTTTTACTTAAAGGAGTTTCATATGTGAGTTGTGGTGATGGTGGACGGCGATTAAGCAAGCTTGCTTGTGGTGTAAATGGTTTTCGCTCAAAATTGGGCGAGTTTGATTTATTTCAAAAATAATGTTAAATGATTTACACTACATTTACTTTAATTTATTTTGATCCACTTTATATTCCAACTAAATATTAAAATTTTTAAAACCCATATATTTAAAATAGATTATATCACTTTATATTCACAACACCTAAATCATCTAAGGCTTCGTTTGGTTATTTGGTACTTTTGTAAAAGGTAGTTTTAAGAAATATCGATTCAGAGAAAGGAGTTTTCTAACGGAGAAGCATATATAAAATGCTTTTTTAAAACAGTAGAAAAATGAAAAAAATGGAGTTATTGGGAACGAGGTTTGACAAACCAAATAGCAAAAAAATAAATTTGATTGCTTTAAAAAGAAATAAGCACCCAAAACGCCCAATCAAACTAGGCCTAAGTCGAATAAATTCACACCTTTAAGCGATAACTGACGCGCTGCAATCTTAACCGTTGATTATCCTAACTCGACGATGAACAAGTACGTGATCCGCACCAGACATAAGAGGCTTCTGTTCTGAAGATAGCGGAGACCCAAAAGGCGTAGGAAGTTGGAGCTTGTCTGAGCAAGAAGAAGCAGATCGAAGCGATGCCGTGCCTCAATCTTTCCACTAACGTAGACCTCACTGGCGTCGACACCTCATCCATCCTTTCTGAGGCGACCAAAACCGTCGCCAAGCTCATCAACAAGCCCGAAGCCGTGAGTTCTTCTTTCATTTCTCTCTCTCTCTCTCTCTCTACTTTTTTCTTGTGTCATCGATATTTTTATGTAATGTCTGGTGATATCTTAACTAGTATTATGATCATCTTGTATTTTGTTATTATCATTTCGATGTGTTGAGTATGCTTTTTTTTTTCTTTTAAGTGTGTGAGGAGTTATGAATATGTGTTGAGCATGCTTGTAAGAGTGAAGATGAGAGATGTTTATCGGCACTTTTTTATGTTTGTATTTGCAGTTGTATTTTAATTTTTTATTTTTAGGTTAAGTAAGTTCAATGTTTTTATCAGTTGTGAAGGAGTTGTATTGGTTCTGTGGTTTAGGGTTTTGTGAAATGAAGCTTTTCGATTGTTATATTGGCTTGCAGATTTTTGCGCTTTTCTTTTTGGTTTAGGGCTTTCGATTTTGATATTTGAAGATTCAAATATTCTTTCTTTATGATTGGTTATCATTTTCCAGAAGAAGAATACCAGGCAGGATGGGTTTGAGTTTGCGTAGATCTGACCAGTATCCCATCAAATTTTTACTAATTCATAGGATTAAAGGAAATAGTCTTGAATATGTTTCCAGATCTGCTTAGATGTTTTTCCCCTGATTTTGAGAGGTTGTGATATTTTGTCCAAGCCTCTCCTTTAGATTTTTGTGTCAAATGGACTTAAAATTTGTCAATCTATCCAAAATTGTTGTATATGTCCATGATTTTACATCTTAATCTAGTCAATTGTGTTGTTCTGATTATCGTTTCTTTCATTGATGCTTCACCTGAGTATTTTACTACTCTTTTCCCATTGATTTTGCATCTTAATCTAGTCATTGGTGTTGTTCTGATTAGCCTTTCTTTCATTGATGCTTCACCTGAGTATTTTACTACTCTTTTCCCATTTTAATTTTCTTTCTCAAGCCCCTCCCCACCCCCAATTTTGTTAATTTATTCAACATTTAGGGGCTGTTTGGTAACAGGATTTATGCCGGATTTGAGCAGGATTTAGCGTAAATCCTGCGAAATGGGATTTACGCTCGAGGTAAATCTCACTGCGGAATAAATCCTCCGTTTCCCTCTTTTTTCCGTAAATCCCGGATTTATTAAATCTTGTAGTTCGGCGGATTTACGGGATTGGCCAAATAAGCGCGTGAAAGGGAGAAAGTCACCTTCACAGCGAGCCTTAGACGTCTCTAAGCTATATTGATTAACTTAATTAATATAATTGCCAAACAGTTTCACAGGATTTAATAGTGCCAAACAGTTTCACAGGATTTAATAGGATTTATCACTTAAGTTGCCAAATAGTTCTCAGGATTTCACAACCCCAGGATTTACTAAATCCTGGATTTATAGGATTTTAAATCCTAAGTAGGTATATCTTGTTGGTTGCCAAACAACCCCTTAGTTTCTTTTGCTTTTCACAATGTTGCTGTCACACTTTCTGTATGAGACCTCTAGATTTATATTTTGGCAAAATTTTTAAATGGAGCATAGTATTAATTAAAAATAGGAAGAGGAGCCGAGCATCATAATAATTTTAAAAGAAGTAGATATGTAAAGAAGGAAGATATGAAAAATGCGTATTTTAGAATACGTAAAACAGAATTACGTAGCATAGAATACTTGAAATCGTTTGCCGAAGCTGCTCAAATACGCAAAATAATTTGCCGAATCCAGTCGAGTGTGTCTGAAACATCCGATGCCATTCGTCCGCAATAAACCGACCGGCGCGCCAATTTCATCTGCAAATTAGGCGGGTTATTGTGCCGGCACATGCAAATTCATCCTGCTTGTGGATTTTTGGATCCAAAGTACATTTAGTGCGGCAAATTTGTGAATTCAAAGTAGATATGGAATTGTTTGTGGCCGACAATTGTGTACACTTATTAATTTTTCATTATTTTAAATAAAATTATTTTTTTTTACTTTTTCATTTTATTACCTGATTCAATGCTCCGTTCAGTTGCTATAAATAAGCTAGCAATTGAAGAACTACTTCAAGCTCTCATCTCTAAAGCAATTTGTAAAACAAGAGAGTTGAAGAAGCTGCTGTATTTTAAAAGCAGACAATTTAACTCATGGCATTATCTGTTTTTAATTTATATAAGCATAAAAATGTTATTTAACATATGCTTCTATGAATTCTAAAAAAAATTAAAATAATATAATTAACTAAATTGTTAAAATGTTAATTTAATTTAATTATATTTTATATAAGTACTTTAATTAGATAAATTTCATTAGTAAATTATAAGTAATAATTAAATATTTATTTAATTATTATATCAGTAAATATTTAATATAAAATTTAATTAACAAAATTGGCGCTCCGGTTGGTTTCTTGTGGTTGAACAACATCGGATGGTTCGATGAACAATGTAGAGTGTCGATTGCATGAAATGGTTTCACACATTTATTAGAATGCCTGAAACCATTTCGCACAATAGACTGGATTCAACAAATCATTTTGCGTATTCGAGCGGCTTCGACAAATGATTTCACATATACAATGCTACTTAATTCTGTTTTACGTACTCTAAAATATGTATTTACGTATCTGCTCCTTTTAAAATTATTATGATGCTTGGCTTTTTCTCCTAATTTCAATTAATATTACACTCCTTTTAAAAATTTTGCAGTAATTAATTATTTCACATAGATATCTTATACTTCTCCCATATATAATGTGTCTTAAACAAAAAAAGAAGAAGATATTTCACCTAGATATGACGTTTCACATGGAATATGGCTCATGGGGAACTACTTTATATTTATGTGAAAAAGTTTTGTTTTTTATGAAATATCTTATTATTCTTTCTAATAATGAATGGTGTGCACTATGGTGTAAAGTTCCATTGAAACTATAGTGCATGACTAATGGCTCAACATGTGCTATTTTAAATAATGATAAAAAGAAAAATCATGAATAATTTATTACAACACAACAATACAAGCCAAAAAACATCTTTAAAAAGCATAATATCATATAATAAGAGTAAAAGATTTTTTAACTTCATTATACATGAAGGCTAATGAAAAACAATTAGATTGGCAAATAGAGAGTATCATGGAAAAAAGTAATTACATTGGAAAATGAAATATCATGTGCATAATAATATATAATAGAAGAAAATAATGCAAAGCAATGAAACGTGGGCCAAGAAATTACATTGGAAAATGAATTATTTGTGTAGTAATATTTAATATAAGAAAGTAATGCAAAGTAATGAAACTTGAGCTTTCCTTAAGAAAGACAATCATAAATATTCTCAAAGAAATGCGGAAGACATACGTAATAGTTCAGATACTAGTTCCATATCTAAATTCCAGGAAATCTAAACTAGTCATCTTTGGAATTATTATCACCATCAACATAGACTAAAGTAGTCATGTCTTCATCATCATCATCTCCTCTCCCACAGCACATTTTTCATCACCTTAATAATCTTCATCTACAAGTATCTAGGGCTAAATGAAGTTTCCCTTTATTTTTCTATACAGTGGCCTCAAATGAGGTAGTTTTTCATTGGCACATAGGTCTTAAAACATTAACATGTGTCAAATGCTCTTCGCCATAGACTAACTCCAACTTCACTAGTATCCACTCATGGAGCTCGCACTTGTGGGCCTAACTGTTTCAAGCTAGCACGAAATATAAATGCTTTGCGTTTTATGATATTGCGTAAATTTTGGGCGCTATTTTATGAACTCATGTCATGCCATCCTAGTACCACATGATGTGCATCACACTCGATATTGGCTATGATGCTGACAAGTATACACGTTATATTTTGGTGATTTACAGTAGTTCGCTAAATATGAAAAACCAAACAGAAGATGGGGAGTTGGGTATTATTGTACCATTTTGAAATGTGCCAAGTTAGCTGCCACTTGAAACGATTACAATGGCAGTAGATTACAAGCGATTCTCTTTAAGGGATATAGCAGTTATATCATTTGCTTTTACTCTTGACCTCTTCAATTGCAGAAGTGGCATTTGAATCAATATATATTTTCTTTGTTATGAGCTTTCCCAAAACTGCTTTTCTTGTAATGCATGGTAGAAAGCGAAGCAATATTCTTTGTTATTTTTTTTCATGATTTCCTTGTAAGCATTCTTAATTGATTATTATTATTATCTGTTTCTAAATGCTTTACCTATCATTACAAAATATCTTGTTCATTCTTTATTTTCAAATATGATTTTAGTTGTTTGATATATTTGAGCTTTACTTTACTTGTAATTGGCAGAACCCTAAATCTTCTTAATTTAATAAAAATTATTATTTAATTTATCAAACAACTACTTATGACTTACTCTTGGCCCTTAATTTTTTTTAATTTAAATTTTACATAAAACAAATTGATATATTTAATTCATGATAAAAACAGCAACAACGAAATCAAGCCGTTATCCAACAACATGGGGTTAGCTACATGAATCCTTTTTCTCCATTAATAAGTTGGGCATAAGACCTTTACAAACCAGTGAATATCATGCACGAAGCTTGGAAATATATTACCCTCTATGCAAGCAACTTGTGCTAGGGCTTGAAGCAATTATCTTTATCTGAGAATTAGGTAGAGGTAGACCTAAAAAGACTTGGTTAGAAAATATTAGAAATGATCTTTCTTTATTAGATTTAAACGAGAATTTGACTTTTAATAGGACACAATGGAGAAAAAGGATTCATGTAGCCGACCCCACGTAGTGGGATAAAGGCTTGATGTTGTTGTTGTTGTTGTTGTTGAGAATTAGGGAGCATATCACCTGATAGAGAGTTCTGACATGAAGTAGATGCAATTTCCACCAAATCAGCGAAACACAAGAAGAATTTAAGAAGAAAAACACACCACAAACTTTTTATTGCAAGAATTATGAAAGAAAATAGCAAGATACAATTACATCTTTAATTGGAGAGGACGATCCGACTCTCCCAAATCTCTAGCCGCCAGCTAGAGCCCTCACAACCTAACAAACCCTAATTTTAGCAAACACAAGCATGAAAACTAACCCTAGGGTAAACCACCTACATAAAGCACACAAAAATATTGCAAATCCCAAAACAACCCCTTCATATTAATTTTTCCTCCTAATTCTCCCCCATTACCCCTTTGAAATAGCTCCCTAGGCCCCACCCCAAAAGGGGCGGAACCTAATGCAAGCGGGCTTTCCGCCTGCTGTAGAAAATAGATGGTCCTGGAGGGACAAGTCCATCAATTATGAAAGAATTGATTGAAAGAAAATAGCAAGATACAATTAGATCTTTAATTGGAGAGGACGATCCTGCTCTCCCAAATCCCTAGTTGCCAGCTAGAGCCCTCACAACCTAACAAACCCTAATTTTAGCAAACACAAGCATGAAAACTAACCCTAGGGTAAACCACCTACATAAAGCACACAAAAATTATGCAAATCCCAAAACAACCCATTCATATTAATTTTTCCTCCTAATACTCCTCCATCACCCCTTTGAAATTGCTCCCTGGGCCCCACCCCAAAAGGAGCGGAACCTAATGCAGGTGGGCTTTCTGGCTGCTGTAGAAAATAGACGGTCCAGGAGGGACAGGTCCATCAATCCCCCCTCCCCCCAAATGCCCACCTTATCCTAGGTGGAAGACGAAAATTGCTTTTTCATCCTCTCGTATGGGTCCTATGTGGCGTCATAGTCATGTATATTCTTCCATTTTATTAGCACTTACTTGATCCCTGCCTCTCCTTGTCGTACCCCTTTCAACTCCAGTGGTTTCAATACTACTTCCAAATCCCCTATTAGTGTCACGAGTAACTCTGAACTGGGTGCCTGATCCCTAATAGCTCTCACCACAATAGCACTCTTGTGAAACTCCTGCAGAAGGTGAGGAATATGGATCTGGTCCGTGGCAACACAAATCTCTCTTTGTACAACAGTCTCTCCCTCTCTGGGAAATAGCCCGGGTGGCTACTCTCATTCCTCAGCAAATCTGCCCTAATCCCCCCCAGCTCCTTATCTTGCACATTCTTCTCCTTAATAGCCCTCCAATCTAACACCAGTGATACCAAAATGGCTAACTCCTGGAGGTCCCCCACGCATCTGGATAAGGCATCATTCACCTTGTTATTAGCCTTGGTCTATACTGGATCTCGAAATTATATCCCAACAGCTTGAACAACCACCTCTGATGCTCATCGGTCACCATCATCTGCTGTAACAGGTATTTCAAACTCCTCTTGTCTGACCTGACGATGAAATGTCGGCCCAGCAAGTAAGACCGCCACTTCTAAATAGTTAACATAATATTTATCAACTCCCTATTATAGACTAACTTCAGCCTAGCTCTGGTTGTCAACACCTGGCTGAAGTAAGCTATAAGCCTATGAATCTGCATAAGCATTGCCCCTAATTCATACCCTGATGTGTCAGGCTCCACCACAAAAACTTAGCTGAAATCTGGTAGGGCCAGGACTGGTATTGTGGTTATGGCCTTCTTCAATCTCTCAAAGGCCTCGGTAGCTACCTCGCCTCACATAAAACTATGCTTCTTCAGTTGCTCCGTCAGTGGCCACGTTATAGTGCTATATCCCCTCACAAACCTCCTTTAATACCCAGTCAATCCTAGGAAATCCCTCAATTCCTTTAGAGTCCTAGGTAGCAGCCATTTTAACATAGCCTCAATCTTGGCCTGATTAGCGGCCACCCTCTCCTGAGATACCACGTGCCCCAAGTACTACACACTAGGCTGTGCAAAGAAACACTTCTTTAGGTTGGTCCACAGCTAATACTCTTGCAACACCTCCAACACTACCTTCAAGTGTTCCAAATGCTCCTCGTCTGACCTACTGTACTCCAGGATGTCATCAAAGAAAATCAATACAAATCTCCTGAGATATGGTCAAAATACCCTATTCATGAGGGATTGGAATGTAGCAGGGATGTTCGTGAGGCCAAACGACATCACTAAGAACTTGTAATGCCCCTCATGTGTCCTGAATGCAGTCTTTGGGACATTCTCCTCTCTCATTCTTATCTGATAGTAGCCAGACTTCTAATCCATCTTCGTGAATACTACAGTTTATCTAGCAACTCATTTATCACCAGCATAGAAAACTTGCCTGGCATAGTCTCCTTATTCAGGGCTTGGTAGTCCACACAGAATCTCCATCTCCCATCCTTCTTCTTAACTAGTAAAACTGGGTTAGAAAAAGGGCTCACACTCGGTCTGATGATCCCTTTCTCCAACATTTCCCGGATCAATTTCTCAATCTCATCCTTCTGGATCTGAGGGTAGTAGTAAGGCTTGACACTAATCGGTGACACCCCCCCTCAAGATGATGGCGTGCTTCTGCTCCGATGGTGAAAATTCTTGAGGTGGCTGAAAGACCTCACTGAACTATTGTATAAGCGGCTGTATTGAAAGAGGGATGTCTCCCCCCTCCTCCAATCTAATCCCGTCGGCTATCTAAGTATTCAAACTTCTTACAGTACTCCGCTACTGATCCTCTTGCGTCAGAGCGAAGAACTGCTCATAGAAGTCCTCTCCCCTGTTGGTTTAGAAATGTTTCAACAGGCAGTCCTTGAGCTCCCTCCAACTTTGTATGGGTCGCCTCATGTCTCTCCACTGGAAACATGCCAATGTCTTCCCCTCCAAGCACAGGCTAGCTGCCTTCAGTCTCTTCTCTTTTAACTCATTAACGACAAAATATCTCTCCACCATATAGATCTACCCATATGCATCCTTTCCATAAAAAACATGCATCTTTAGCTTCCTCACCCTCGGATCTGTCTGTTCCCTCTGATTCCTCCAAAATTTCCCCAAGTGGGTCGTCCCCCCTACCTCCCAAAGTGTCCCGATCGTCCTTTCCACGCTCGTACCCATACCCTTTGTCAAACTCCCTTCCCATCCTTTCAAAATCAGCACTCCTCCGGTCATAATTCGCTCCTCTTCTTTCAAATTCAGCACCCCTTTGTTCATACCCAACCCTCTCACGCCTCTCCCCATACCTTTTACCTATCTCCTCCCTAGGAATGGGTTCTAGACGAAGTCTTCTCTCTTCTCCCTCCAAGATCTCCACCTCTTCTTTATATATATATTAGATCACCAACTCTTGTTCTTCCCCTCCTTATCGGATTAGGGTTTTCTCCACTCCCTTGGTTGCTAGCGGCTTCCCTCATCTCCGATGACACTGTTTTGGTTTGACCCTCGAGCAACTTCTTCATCATCTCTTCCATGATGACGAATTTCCCATCGATCTTCTCGTGAACTGTTGAAATTTGTGTTTGAAAATTTTAAATTTCACATTTCAATTTCCAACACTTCTGCCTTTTTTCATGCCATGTGTATTCAGATCTATGCTCCGAGCAGCAAAATAGCAAAAAACAGCGAATCTGGTCTTCAAACAATAAAAATCAACAAAATCGGAGAGGAAAACGTAGTAGAAATCAACAAGGAAGACTTATATTTCAACCTATGACACCACTCTGATACCAATTTGATAGGAAGTAGATGCAATTTTCACCAAATCAGTGAACCGCAAGAAGAATTTGAGAAGAATACCACAAAACTTTTTATTGCAAGAATTATGAAAGAAAATAGCAAGATACAGCTGGATCTTTAATTAGAGAGGAAGATCCGGCTCTTCCAAATCCCTAGCCTCCGACTTAAGAAACCCTAATTTTAGCAAACAAAACCATGAAAACTAACCTAGGATAAACCAAAAATAATGCAAATCCGAAAACATCCCCTTCATATTAATTTTCCCTCATAATTCTCCCCCATCACCCGTTTGAAATAGCTCCTTGGGCCCCACCCCAAAAGGAGCGGAACCTAATGCAAGTGGGCTTTCCGCCTGCTGTAGAAAATAGCGGGTCCAGGAGGGACTGGCTTGGCCGGTTCTGGACCTGTCCATCAAGTTCCTTAGGTGACCTGCAATTTCAATGACTTTTGAAGTAATTTTAGAAACTAGGGGTAATATTATTGATATTGTGTGAGTTTCTCCTTTGAGGGATGTATTATGCATGGCATTGTGAATCTTGTTTTTCCATGTTCTGTTATTTGTCCTTTTTTAACATATACTTGAATAGTGTTGCACAAAGTTCTTATCCAGTATGTTTGAAGCTTGCTTTTAAGATTTCTTCTTTTACAGTATGTGATGATAGTTTTGAAAGGATCAGTGCCTATATCATTCGGTGGAACCGAGGAGCCTGCTGCATATGGTGAACTAGTTTCTATTGGAGGATTGAATCCTGATGTGAACAAGAAACTAAGTGCTGCTATCGCCACAATTCTTGAGACCAAGTTGTCTATTCCCAAGTCACGTTACTTTTTGAAGTTTTATGATTCAAAGGCAAGCATTTCTACCCCTAAAGGCAATGTAATGATGCCTTGTATCCAGTCCTTAGTTTTCTCATTGCAATTCTGCTTATTGTTAGGCTCATCAAACTCAAGAATTTGAACAGTGTTTACATGCTACACATCAGCAATAGATCATGTAAATTGCTATTTACTATCTATAATCCTGTAGTGCTCCTAGCTTTGTGATCTATTATCATTTTTATTATCCATAGCAGTAGTTTGTCAGTGCTATACTTCATCTGTACAAACATTATATAAATTGATGTTTCCTTCATACTAATGTTTACCATAGTTCAATTTTTTTTTTTGCAGGGTTCAGCATTTGGTTGGAATGGATCTACTTTCTAGAATGTCCAGCTGAGTGATTAGCAGTGATTTAGTCCTAAATGCTTGAACGCTACTGTTATATATAATTTGTTTGCTTGCCAGTTATCATGCTGTATGCAAATGTTTCTCTATGTTGCTGTTAACTTTACCAGCTACCTTAAAACATGGCTTTTATTACACCTTTCTTAAGCCTTTTCCATTTGAGCAATGCTCAAAGTTTGCAGTAGGTAAATTAACTGCATTATGTTAGTCTTTCATTTATTTTTGTTGTCCTGATGTCAGTTGCTTGAATGGGAGATTTGGTACAGGGCATGTGCTGCTCCCATTGGCTTGGGCTTTCACCTCTATGTTGTTTGATTAGATGTCTCAGCCTTACCATCAACCCCTCTGTATTTTATGACTTCTGTTCAGAACATTTGCAAAGAGTCCGAATATGTAGAGAGAAATTTCAATCGCTAGGTGTCACTGTCTTAGAACCACCACCTCTGATCGCCACAATTGGTAGCTACAGGCCGCTAATTGCAGCCATCACATCCAGCCGCTACTTCCATCGAATTTTGGCTGCCAGTGATTGCTGTTATCATTTCAAAAATCAATTTATTCTATACTGAATAAAAATAAAGGTGAATTTTTATTTATATGTCTCTTAATACTCAAAAGTGGACAAATATGCCCACTCTTTATTTTTTTGGGGAAATATTCCTAAAAGTTCTTTTTGGATGAAATTACACCCTCTTGTACATGTGGACTAGGCTCGAAATGGTTGCTATGTTGAATGCCTTTGGCAAGCTCCCATCACAAAATATCCTTCTCCTTCACACTCCCGCTCCAAGTGGCGCATCATTGAGCTCTCCTTACAAAATATTCTATGCTATAGGCCAACTCCCATCATGAAATATCTTCTCCTTCACACTCGCAAATCCCATTGATGCCTTAGGAGAACTCTCGTCACAAAACACATGGTGTCGTTGACACCCTATGGTGAATTCCCATTGCAAAATACCTTCCACAAACTCCCGTTGCAAAATATCTTTGGCAAACTTTTATTGCAAAATTCCGTTGGTGAAATTCCGTCATGGACTCACTAAATACTCTTTTCCTTCTCACTCCCTGTTCCTATCACAAACTCTCCTTAATTCGGTCATAGGTTCAAACTAGAATTTGAATTTGTTCAAACCTATTTCGAGTCCATTGAGCACTCATTGAAAATAAGAGCTATCATTCATTGAGGGTAATTTTGTCCGAAATGAACTTACGGGCATGTCTCCAAGAAAACAAACATGTATATTTCTCAATTTTCGGGTATTACTAGGCATATAAAGTTAAATTTCCTAAATAAAAATATATTTTTAGTGTACCATATATATATATATATTAAAAATCAAAATATAAATAAAAAAAAAAAACTGATCCCAAGTCGCCCCTATGGTTTTGTTAAATTTTACCTTGAAGTTTATTGATACCTTTTTGAAGCCTTTTCTACTTGAGCATTGGTTTTTTTTGCCTTCCAATTCTATTTCCATCCTTAAATATAGATCCGGTGTAGTTTCTTACTTGCATATTTTTTTATTGATACTCAAGTTTGATGTAGAGCGAAATGTCTGCAGTAGGAAAAGTAGTTGCACTAGAATTGTACTGAAGTTGTATTAAATCATGGGCCGATTAGGGGCACTTGTCTTTACTTGCTTGGGCCTTTCCCCCTATGTTATTTGATTGGAGACTTTACATCCCATCAAACTTTTGTGATTTGAGTAAAAATATTTAAAAAAAAAAGAAGCATGACATAAAGCCATAAGGTAGAATGCAATATTGTACACACATTGATATCACGGTCTTAGAGAGACCAACAGAGGCATTTTTGAGTTGCTATTGATTTTTCACTTATTCACAACAACTACTGTAATTTAGAATGGAACTTAGGATATAAAGTTTGATTTGTATAGTGTGCTCACTTAAACATGGTTCTAGAATTACTCTTGCGCTTAATTGAACTTTATATCTGTAACTTCTGTGGTCATCTTATGGATGTTTTTAATCTAAATGTCCAAAGATTTTATCCATTTTTCTTTGAAAGATATTAGGGGCATTTTTTAATCCTCCTTCATCAACTTCAATTACCTCCCTTTGAGATTCGTCTGATCCTTTTATTTCTTTATATCTTTCACAATGCTACAAAACTTCCGATCGCCAGTCTACTTTTGACATTCCCAAAGCTTTAACAAAAATCTTTCAGTTAGCTGAAGAAATCCAAATTATAGGAGAAAATCCTCTCAAACATTGGGATAAAAATCATGAATATGCAGATCTACCAATCATTAATCCAGATCTCATAATTAAAACAAAAGAATTAGAATACTCTCCACACACAAAATAAGGAAAAATTCATTAGTCAAATAAATGAGTTAAAACATTTAGGACTAATTAAACCCTCAAAATCTCATAAGTCCCCTCTTTTGCTTGTTTACGGGCGGGCTAAAAAATTCCTGTGTTCTTGAACAAGCTATAGCGTCGGTGTATGTTAACTTATACTCATTTGTGTTATAAAAAGTTTATATATTCTAATATAATAGCAGCCAGTTTTTATAATCTCGTTTTTCTAGTACCAAAGTGAAAGATGAGGCATCAAAAAATTTTAACGGCAAGAATTCTCCTACCTAAGGGAGAAATATCTTTATAGTTTTGACTTATCACAAATAAATTAGAGCAGAATAATTAATCCATTTCAGATAGACATTCTTGCAGAAATAAAACAAAATATTAGAATTTTACCCGTAGATGTAGATATCGTAGCAGAACTTATAAATATAAATAGTGAAGCTAACACGATATTACTTAGAAATTTAAATGAAGAAATAAAAAAAGTTACAAAGATCTTAAAAAGGCCATATAGACAGACATCCAGAAAAAGACTTGACTCCAGAAATTAGGCATTTAAAGCAGAAATTAATTGAATTAATTAGAGAAGTAGTTAATCAAAATTAGTAAATAGAAATATGATGATTTCTCTAAGAATCTCTACAGAGAATTCACATTTATGGATAGTCAAAGAGCAAAAATTAGCCATAGAAAAATAGGCATAACCATTAATCAATAGAAAAAATAGGCATTACCATTACAACATAACTACGATGCAAAATAATATTAAAAAATAATATTATTAGTGAACTAGCACATTTTATCTAGCCAATCTACCAAGTTGTATCAGAGCAAGAAAAAAGATCTATAAACAGTTCAATGGTTAGATTTAGAAATACCAAAAAACAGAAAAAATATTGTTATCATAGACAGATATAAATTTAGTTGTTATTTTGATACAAAATATAATCATAGTTTACATAGTAATGATAGTTCGTCAAATAGTATTGTCGATCTAGTTATTTCATTAGCTGATTAGTTTCATCAAGAAAAAATATATCATATCGTCGAAAAAATGACACATATCATAAATATTTAAAAACAAATAATTGAAGATGTAAATGATAAAATAGTATATTTAAAATCTCAAAATGATAAAATTATTAAAAAATTAAGTTTCTATTTTACTGAAAATAAAAATAAAAATTCAAAAAATTTAATTACAATTAGTTTAATTAATAAAATAAAAGAAGACTTTGATCAGTTAAATGACATAAAAAGTAGTTTACAAAAATTAAATATAGCTTGAAATGAATTAAAATAAATTATCTTAACATGAGTACGTATAAAGATTTAAAACTCTTTTTAAATATAATATGAGTACATTAGAAAAATTAAATATTTATATATAAATTTTAAAAGAATGCCAACTATATCATACAGATGTCATAGGTTTAACCACCTATTTAGGAATTCAGAATAGTGATAAAACTTATTCAAAAATTTAAAATTTTCAAACAATTTTACTGCTAAAATATTTTAAAAAATAAATTCTATTGAAACAAAAAATTTAAATCAAACATAGATAGCTTTTGCAAACTATATGTATCTTATGCTAGCAGAGCGGGAAAATACTTTGATCAAGAAACATCAGATCGATTTTTAATTAAATTACCAGGAGAATTAGGAAAAGAAATTCATGATAAATGAAAATCTACTTATCCTAATAACGAAGACATTAAATATTTATGGATAGGACCAAGAATAGTCTTTACATTTTGGCAATTATAAGAAAAATGTAAAGAATATAAAATACAGAAACAAGTTAAAAAATAATTTTATGCTTTCTGTAAAAATATATATATATCTCAATCGTTTCCCGAAAAACGAAAATGAAAATTTTTAAGAAAATCAAAACGAAAGTTTCCTAGGAAAGATAAAAATGTCATAAAACCAAGCACGCGTAAATGCCTTTGTTATATTTGTGGATCTCCTGATCATTTGGCTAATAAATGCGATAAAAGATTTTCAAACAAACCTAGGTCCTTATTAATTCAAAATTTAGATGAAGATGTAGTTAGCATATCATCTAATGAATCTCAAGGAACAATTTATAATATAACAAAGGAAGATTTTGATTCAGGCAATTCAGATTTAGCTATGAATGGATTAATCGATGCCATAGATAGATGGAATAATTTGTCATAACAATGTCTACATGCGAACATTTATTCGAAGTAGGAAAGGGTAGCATAAATAGAGAATGTCTACATTGCAAATATTATCTGGATAGGTTTTTCTAAAACTGAGTTTAAATTCCATTCTAAACCAGCGTATATCTCCGGCCTAATTTTTTTCCAGACATTGCTCTTATCCCTTCACTTGTTAACATAGATTCTAATGCTTCATTATTTATTTTGAATTTAACATTAGAATGTTCTTGCATTTTTCCTATAAAACCTGTTGTTACTCTAAGATTTTTTGATCCTATAGTCATATTATAACCTTTAGTTTTAATTTCTATTTTTAGATTTTGAACACATTCTTTTATATCCATAATAAAGTTTAGAATAAAATATATAATTGCTCCCGTTCATATCTATTTCAAACTAATCCTAAATGGATTTGGGTCATTTTCATTAATTTTATTTTCTCCCAATCATCTTTTGTAATTAACGGTATTGATATTTGATCGGAGTCTGTGATACAACTTATTTTTTGTTCTGCGATTGTTTGAATAATATTTGATTTTGAAATTAGTGAATTATCATATAATTTTTTAGTTTTGATAAGATTAAGTTTTCCATTATTAAATATTTTGAGTTGGTTTTCTATATCTATTATTTCAGATAATTTTCTATCATAATTTATAGGAGTTCTTTTAAATAATTGTAACGATGTCTGTTTATTTACCATTTTTTGTAACTTAATATTGATATATAAGGAATAATTTCTTTCCCATTTTTAAGACTTTTTATTAATTCAGTTAAATCACCTTGTTTTATGATGCCAATTTGTTTATTTTCGATTTCTAAAATTTTTGTTTCAATAGAATTTATTTTTTGAAATATTTTTAGAGGTAAAATTGTTTGAAAATTTAAAATGTTTGGATACGTTTTATCACTATTTTGAATTCCTAAATAGGTGGTTAAACCTATGGCGTCTGTATGATATAGTTGGCATTCTTTTAAAGTTTCTATATAAATATTTAATTCTTCTAATGTACTCAATATTATATTTCAAAAGAGTTTTAAATCTTTATACGTACTCATGTGAAGATAATTTGTTTTAATTCATTTAAAACTATATTTAATTTTTGTAAACTACTTTTTATGTCATTTAACCGATCAAAGTGTTCTTTGATTTTATTAATTAAACTAATTGTAATAAAATTTTTAAAATTTTTTATTTTCATTTTCAGTAAAATAAAAACTTAATTGTCTAATAATTTAATCGTTTTGAGATTTTAAATATACTATTTTATCATTTACATCTTCAATTATTTGTTTTTTAATATTTATGATATGCATCATTTTTTCTAGGATATGATATATTTTTTCTTGATGAAACTAAAATGATTTGGCTAATGAAATAACTAGATCGACGATACTATTTGACGAACTATCATTACTATGTAAACTATGATTATATTTTGCATCAAAATAACACCTAAATTTATATTTATCTATGATAACAATATTTTTTCTATTTTTTGGTATTTCTAAATCTAACCATTGAACTATTTTTAGTTCCATAGATCTTTTTTCTTGCTCTGATACCACTTTGGGGGCTTGGCTTGATAAAATGTGTTAGTTCACTAATAATATTATTTTTGAATATTATTTTGCATCGTAGCTATGTATAATTAATGTGATGGCTATGCCTATTTTTTCTATGGCTAATTTTTGCTTTTTGGCTAAGCTATGCATAATCAATGTAATGGCTATGCCTATTTTTTTATGGCTGATTTTTGCTCTTTGGCTAAGTTATGCATAATTAATGTAATGGCTATACCTATTTTTTTCTATGGCTGATTTTTGCTCTTTGGCTATCCATAAATGTGAATTCTCCATAGAGATTCATAATATTTATATTTACTAATTTTGATTGACTACTTCTCTAATTAATTCAATTAATTTCTGCTTTAAATGCCTAATTTCGGGACCCTAGTCTTTTTCTGGATTTCTGTCTATCTGCCTTTTTAAGGTCTTTGTAACTTTTTCTATTTCTTTATTTAAATGTCTAAGTTATATCGTGTCAGCTTCACTATTTATATTTCTAAGTTCTGCTACGACATCTGCATCCATGGGTAAAATTCTAATATTTTATCTTATTTCTGCCGGAATGTCTACCGGAAATGGATTAACCATTCTGCTACGATTTATGTGTGATAAGTCAAAATTATAAAGATATTTCTTCCTTAGGTAGGAGAATGCTTGTCGTTAAAATTTTTTGATGCCTCATTTTCTATTTTGGTACTAAAAAAACGAGGTTATAAAAGCTGACTGCTATTATATTAGAATATATGAACTTTTTATAACGGAAAGGATTATAAATTGACATACACCGACGCTACATCTTGTTCAAGAACGCAGGAATTTTTTAGCCCACCCGCAAACAAGCAAAAGAGGGGACTTATGACACCACAAATTCGTGAGTTCGTGTGTTGGCTGCACTCGATCATAAAGGTCAATAGTTATATCGTTCTCTTATAAATAATTCACATAAAATAATTATAGAACTAGATTTTACGAACCGAGTAATTCGTTTTTAGAGATGGGAGAGTTTGATATAAAAAAAAATAAAGATAGTATCTCCCCTGTTGGGGAGAAATAAAAAGACTACTCACTCATGTGAGATGTACACATGGAAAAGAAGAAAAGAGATTAAACAAACTTTAATATATAAAAGAGAATATCTTACAAAGAATTTTGCAGAAGCTTGACAGGAGAAGGAAACTTGCACACCTAATTTATTCCTTACAGATGATATTTCACATATATTTTTTCACACTAGATTTCTCACACCTTTGGCTGAAGTATTCAGCCTTATTTATAGGGGAAATTAAACAAGAAATTGGAGAGAAAATCGTGGGAGGCAAAACCAGGGGCGCCTATAGTTTCTTGTACAGTAAAATGCTACAGTAAAAGTACGGCTATAGTAAAAAGTAATTATGAGCGGTATCCTTACTTTGTCAGCATTCATTCCATCTTTATCCTTCCATTATTGTTCCATGTCATTGTCGATATTTTGCAGAGTTTCATCATCTATTCTATTAAGCCAAAATCGTTCATTTTCTTCTTCTGGAGTATTTCTCTCAGGAGTTATCCGTTGAAAAACAGTACAGAAATCTTCTTTGGGATTAACTAATTGAGCATTAAATATTTTAAGATGCTCAATTAAGTTTATATCTTTGACATAATATTGGAATTTGAACATATGTCCTCTGATTAATTTATTGTGCAAGAAGATCATCAGATTTTTATCTTGATAAGTCAGATGCATGTAAAAATATGGCTTAGAAAAATCGCTTTTCATCTTCTCAATCTGAAATGCTCTATAATATTTTAAGGATTGATTAAAAATATCTGGATCTACTATCTTATGTGGAGTGTCATCAGTTAGTTTTAAAATCTTATGGTGTTTTATGAATTTCAATAACATGCTTAGAACTGTTCATAAGATTTTCATAGATTGGTCCCACTGAGTTGAGTTTATGAGTATAGTAATAATTTTGCTTTATAGTCTTCAAACATGAGCCATAGTATCCTCTTCAGTTCTTTGTGCTTGAAGCATTCGATTTGGTCATATAGCTTGTCTTCTCTGTTGATAATAATTTTACATGAAAAGTCATAGTCCAATAACTTCTGAACTGTCCATTATTGGAAGGTTCTTATATATGCCAGATTGAGAGAAAGATCGATCATATAGAATCCAGGTATACAGATTTTATAGGCACATCGCAAGCAGCCTTTCTGAACATACAATTATTTTATAGCATATGAAATGCCTGAAACAGTTTCATTTGCTAGATAAGATATAACTATTTCTTTATAACATTTCTGCATATCTAGCTGATTATCTTCCTGAATTTTTCTATATATTTTTCTTTTTATGTTATCTTTCATTTTTGAAAAATACATATATTGATATTATTTTTGTAAATTATCTTCTGATATGTCTAAAATAATATTTGATAAATATTTATGATCTTTTTGTAATTCACTACATTCTTTTTGTACTAATATTATTTTAGCCTTTTCCTGGTTTACTATTTTTTCTAATTCTTATATTTTGGTTTTTTGATTTGCTATGACTATCTTTTGTAAATTGATAGGAGTTTTAGGTACAAGAGATATATTGCCTAAATTTACCTCTGATTGTAATTATTTCATTATTCAAAAATTCTATGTGGCTATTTATGCCATCAAAGCAAATAGTAAGACAACTGAGAGTATGTATCATGGTTTTTGCATCGATTTTATTACACCATAAATTGTCTAATAAAATAGTAATGTTTAATGGTTTAGCTAGTTGTACTTTGGGTCTGAATTGAAGATTCGTTCTCTGTATATTAGCTAATGCTAATTGACCAAAATGAATTATATTTGAAAAAGATGGTTGTGAGGGGGTGTTTGCTGGAGAGTCCATTGATTCCTGCAAAAAGAAAGTTAGTTAGTAAAAACATGTATTTAATGGCTAATTGGCTAATTGTTATCTAATTTTTGCTAAGGAGGATTATAGTCAGGAGCTCTTGTAACCCTAGATAGAAAATTTGCAAGAAAATTATTAGTACCTTTAATATGTTCAAGATTTATTTTATACCCATGTCCTTCTATAGTAGTGATAAAATTTATCCATCTTTTACTATATATTTTCTTTTCATTTTTATTTTTATAAAAATGTACAATGGCTTCACAGCATGTGCGTATTGTAAATTCTTTTTGTAAAAATAATTTGAAACTATGTAAAGTATTAATTACTCCTAATATTTTATAATATAAAGAAGTTAAAGATTTTGATAATTGTTTAAAACTTCTTGAAGCATATCTACATAGCTTTTCTGTAGATTGAAAGGCTTCTTTAAATGGTTTTATTTTTAATTCTGCTCCCTAACCCTCTGTTGAGGTATCGACTACTATTTTATGTTTAGATTCTAATGGTAATGTTAATTTTGGTAATGTTTTAACTTGATTTTTTATTTTTTGTATTATTTTAATGTCTTCAGAATTAAAATATTTTTGTCCTGTTTTGCTTGTATTCTTGTATAATGATTTTATAATTTTGCCTAAGTCTTTTATATATGGTCGTGCATAATTTAATAATCCTAAAAATTTTTATAATTCCTTAGTGTCTTCTATTTTATCAGGAAACTCTAATATTTTTGTGGCGATATGGTCTTGTAATTCTATTGTCCCATTGCCAATTTTTTGTCCTAAGAAATCAATATATTCTTTAGCTACCTCTATTTTCTTTTTTGATAAAAAAATGTTGTTTTAATTTGATTTTTTATTTTTTGTATTATTTTAATGTCTTCAGAATTAAAATATTTTTGTCCTGTTTTGTAGTTTTTCCTAAGTCTTTTATATATGGTCGTGCATAATTTAATAATCCTAAAAATTTTAATAATTCCTTAGTGTCTTCTATTTTATCAGGAAACTTTAATATTATTTGTGGCGATATGGTCTTGTAATTCTATTGTCCCATTGCCAATTTTTTGTCCTAAGAAATTAATATATTCTTTAGCTACCTCTATTTTCGTTTTTGATAAATTAATGTTATTTGTTATGCAGAGTTGTAAAACAATTTCAATATGTTTATAATGATCTTTTAGTGTATATGATGTAACTAGAATATCATCTATATAGACTAAGGCATAATCTAAATGTCCAAAGATTTTATCCATTTTTCTTTGAAAGATACTAGGGGCATTTTTTAATCTGAAAGGCATAATTTCCCATTCGTAATGTCCTATAGGTGTTGTAAACATTGTCCAAGGTATGGAATCAGGATATAACTTTATTTGCCAGAATCCGAACTTGCAATCAAATTTGCTAAAGTATTTTTTATTTTGAATTAAATTAATGAGCATGTCTTTATCGGGTATTTTGTAACCATCATCTTCTGTATTATCATTTAACCGTTTGTAATTAATAACCATACGGGCTTTATTTCATTTTATTTCAGCATGATTACGTACCATAAATGCAGCTGATCTATATGAGGAGATTTAGAGGGTTTAATTAGTTCTAAATGTTTTAACTCATTTATTTGACTAATGAATTCTTCCTTATCTTATGGAGAGTATTCTAATTCTTTTGTTTTAATTATGAGATTTGGATTAATGATTGGTAGTTTTGCATATTCATGGTTTTTATCCCAATGTTTGAGAGAATTTTCTCCTATAATTTGGATTTCTTCCACTAACTGAAAGATTTTTGTTAAAGCTTTGGGAATGTCAAAAGTAGGCTGGTGATCAGAAGTTTTGTAGCATTGTGAAAGATATAAAGAAATAAAAGGATCAGACGGATCTGAAAGGGAGGTAATTGAAGTTGATGAAGGAGGGGATCCACCACGCTTCGGGAGCACTCTGATCTTGTTTGTAGGAATTGTTGTAATACGTTTGCTAATTGTAATAAATTCTTTTATAATATTAAATTGACTGTCTAATGAAAGCATAAAATTAAGGCCTAAGATAAATTCCGGCTTGAGAGCGTCATGCACTAAGATTTTAGGCATAGGATATTTTTTGATTAACGTTTCTGGAGTAATATAAAATTGTATTTGACTATTAAGAAGACATTTATTAAAATGTAAGGACTGATTTCCTACTAGTTGCGAAGAAGTATTTGTATCATGGGATATATAATTTTTGTCAAGAAGATTTGTTGTAATGACGGAGGTGGTATTTCCACTATCTATTTAGGCTTGGACATCCAGAGGCTGATGATTTTCGAGAATGATTTTTGCAGAGACTGATAAAAGGGATGTCGGATGATTTTGCGCAATCATATTATCAGTGGGAATATAAGCTAAATTTAATTTGTTAATATTGGTTATATCATTATCACTTGATTGAATATCTTCCTCAGTTTCACTATTTTTTATAGATTGTTTTAATTTTTTGGTTAAATAGATCGTTTTAATTTTCTGGTTAAGCGTTCTAATTTTTTCTTAGTTAGATATTATTGTATAATTTCATCTTCGGTTTTAGTTATTTTATCTTTAACTTGATTTTCTACATTTTCTAATCGCATAAATAGTCTTTCTAAAGAAATCGATATTTTCTCAAGTTATAATTCGATTTTTTCAAATCGTTTATCATTTGCAAATTTACCTTTTTTTATTATTCCTTTATACTCGATGTTATGATGTTTAAGTGCACATAAATGGCAGATTTCGATCATACATTTTTGACATTGACATCGATGATTAATATCTAGTTAATATTTGCAATGTAGACATTCTCTATTTATGCTATCCTTTCCTACTTCGAATAAATGTTCGCATGTAGACATTGTTATGACAAATTATTTCATCTATCTATGGCCTCGATTAATCCATTCATAGCTAAATTTGAATTGTCTTAATCATAATCCTCATCTATTATACTATAAATTGTTCCTTGAGATTCATTAGATGATATGCTAACTACATTTTCATCTAAATTTTGAATTAATAAGGACCTAAGTTTGTTTGAAAATCTTTTATTGCACCTATTAGCCAAATGATCAGGAGATCCACAAATATAACAATGGCATTTATGCGTGCTTGGTGTTTTGACTTTTTTATTTTTCTAGGAAACTTTCGTTTTGATTTTCTTAAAAATTTTCGTTTCGTTTTTCGGGAAACGATTGAGATGTATATATATTTACAGAAAGTATAAGATTGTTTTTTAACTTGTTTCTGTATTTTATATTCTTTACATTTTTCTTGTAATTGTCAAAATGTAAATACTATTCTTGGTCCTATCCCGAAATGTTTAATGTTTTTGTTATTAGGATAAGTAGATTTCCATTTATCATGAATTTCTTTTTATAATTCTCCTGATAATTTAACTAAAAATCGATCTGATGTTTATTGATCAAAGTATTTTTTCGCTTTGCTAGCATAAGATACATATAGTTTACAAAAGCTATCTATATTTGACCAGTTGTTTATACTTAATTGTTCTAGATTTCTATATGCTTGATCTTGCATATTGGTATTTTGTTGGCTTGGATCAAATCCTAAGATTAATGTTCTAATAAATTTTGTAAAATTATAAGGATTATCTCCTAGTTGTCTTAGGATTTCTATTTCTCCAGCCTTTTTTACTTTAGCTTTATTATAAATGTTTGCAGCTGTTTCTCATAACAATGTTTCAAGAAAAGCAAACATATCTCCTACGCCTTGTTTATCACTATTAGCCCAAGCTCTTACCGCATCAAATTCCCATTTACTAATAATAGATTCTCATATTTGCGGATTATTTAAATTTATGGTTAAAATCGTTCCATTCCTATGGGTTGGTATTAAATTTATTTTTTCTTTTAGTTTTGCTGAGCCTCTAAATCGAAAATTTCTACTATCATCATTAAAATCATACGTTGAAGTCCCTGGTTTGAATGGTCTTCCTGGTCCATCATCTTCTCCTGAAGGTGGGATTGGTTCAAATCGAGGACGTTTTCCTCTATCTTGTTGTTGGGTTCTATTTGACGTTCCTAGTGTAACAACTTCTCCAAGATTCATATTCATTTTTAATTCTTCTTTTTTTAATTTTTTCAATTTTTTGCCAATCAAAATTAGTATTAAATTTATTTTGATAAGCTAAATCCAAATCATATTTTTCTTCTATTATTTGATAAGGAATATCTAAAGAAAATACTGCATCTTATAAATCTTGATATATTTTGATATTATCAAAATTTTAAATAACTCATTTTGGTTAGAATTTGGCTTGGATTGAGTCAGTATCATTATCTAATTTTTGTTTTATTTTTACTTGTTTATAATTTGAAAATCTAATACTTAAACTGTCATCTTAATTTTCGAATGATGTATTTTTATATGGCTATGCCTATTTTTTCTATTGATTAATGGCTATGCCTATTTTTTCTATGGCTGATTTTTGCTCTTTAGATATTCAAAGAATGCCAACTATATCATACAGATGCCATAAGTAGGCATTACAGCATAGTTACGATGCAAAATAATATTAAAAAATAATATTATTAGTGAACTAGCATATTTTATCTAGCCAATCCCCCAAATTGGTATCAGAGCAAGAAAAAAGATTTATGGAACCAAAAATAGTTCAATGGTTAGATTTAGAAATACCAAAAAATAGAAGATATGCTATATGACCAAATTGAATGTTTCGAGCACAAAGAACTCAAGAGGATAATATGGCTCATGTTTGAAGACTTTAAAGTAAAATTAATTACTTTACTCATAAACTCAGTGAGACCAATCTATCAAGATCTTATGGACAGTTCCAAGCATGTTATTGAAATTCATAAAACACCACAAGACTTTAAAGCCGAACAAACTGAGATACTCCACATGAGACAATAGATCCAGATATTTCTGATCAATTCTTAAAATATTATAGAGCATTTCAGATTGCTTAGATGGGAAGCAGTTTTTCTAAACTATGTTTTTATATGCATCTGGCTTATCATGAGAAAAATTTGATAATCTTCTTGCACAATAAATTAATCAGAGGACCTATGTTCTAATTCCAATATTATGTCAAAGATATAAACTTAATTGAGCATCTTAAAATATTTAATGCTCAGTTAGTTAATCCCAAAGGAGATTTCTGTACTGTTTTTCAATGAATAACTCCTGAAAGAAATACTCCAGAAGAAGAAGAAGAAAATGAACGATTTTGACTTGATGGAATGGATGATGAAACTCTGCAAAATATCGACAATGACATGGAACGATAATGAAAAGATAAAGATGGAATGAATGTTGAATAAATGACAATGCAAGGATACAACTTAGATATTTTTTACTGTAGTCGTACTTATTACTGTACAAGAAACCATGGGCGCCCCTAGTTTTGTCGCCCATGGTTTTCTCTCCGATTTCTTATAAATAAGGCTGAATACTTCAGCCAAAGGTGTGAGAAATCTAGTGTGAAAAAATATATGTGAAATATCATCTGTAAGGAATACGTTAGGTGTGCAAGTTTCCTTCTCTTGTCAAGCTTCAGCAAAATCCTTTGTAAGATGTTCTCTTTTATATATTAAAGTTTGTTTAATCTCTTTTCTTCCATTTCTATATGTACATCTTTCACTCAAGGAATACGTTAGGTGTGGAAGTTTCCTTCTCTTGTCAAGCTTCAGCAAAATCCTTTGTAAGATGTTCTCTTTTATATATTAAAGTTTGTTTAATCTCTTTTCTTCCATTTCTATATGTACATCTTACATGAGTGAGTAGTCTTTTTATTTCTCCCTAACGAGGGAGATGCTGCCTTTTTTTTTGATATCAAACTCTCCCATCTCTGAAAACGAATTACCTGGTTCATAAAATCTGATTCTATAATTATTTTATATGAATTATTAATAGGAGAACGATATAATTATTGACCTCTATGATCGAGTGCAGCCAACACACGAACTCACGAATTTGTGGTGCCATAAGTCCCCTCTTTTGCTTGTTTGTGGGCGGGCTAACTAATTCCTGCGTTCTTGAACAAGCTGTAGCGTTGGTGTATGTCAATTTATAATCATTTCTGTTATAAAAAGTTCATATATTCTAATATAATAACAGTCAGCTTTTATAACCTCATTTTTCTAGTACCAAAGTGGAAGATGAGGCATCAAAAAATTTTAACGGCAACTATTCTCCTACCTAAGGGAGAAATATCTTTATAATTTTGACTTATCACACATAAATTGTAGCAGAATGGTTAATCCATTTATGGTAGACATTCTTGTAGAAATAAGACAAAATATTAGAATTTTAACCATGGATGCTGATATCGTAGTAGAACTTAGAAATATAAATAGTGAAGCCGACACGATATTACTTTATATCTGTAACTTTTGTGGTCATCTTATGGATGTTTTTAGTCTTAATTTGCACAAAATTTGCAATTTAAAGGTCTCGAGCAATCTCTTAGCATTTTTTTTTGGATTGTTAGTCACCGGTGGAAAGCACAGGTGAGTCCCAAAGTGCTTTATGAATAATGATTATGATTCGATAAAGTTTTTAGTCCTTTGTGAGTCATGATTATGGTTCAATAGAGTTTTTAGAAGGAACATAAGGGTGATATAATTTAGGAATAAGATTTTTTGCAAAAATTACACCACCAATTCTCCTCCATCATAATGTTGAGCTAATGATAATGCCTATATCATTGTGCGATGTTGATGTGTATCGATCTAGTCATCTTCTTAGTCTTTCTTGAAGACCATGATTAACTTCGTCCTAGTTAACATCATTCGTTCTTCTTATTGTTGTTGTGGAGAGTGCTATTGACCAAAATGTAGGAATGAAAAAAAAAAAGAGAACATAGATGGTACCTATGTTTTAGATTGTTGCCTTGATGCGGAGGTTATTAGATAACCATAGTAATTTGTTTGTTTTGGAATGATTGCACCCCTTTCTTGTGGATCCCATCCATTGAAAGATGGTCATTGGTTGTAGGATTGGTTAAAAATTAGAGTTGCTCTTGATGGTTCTACATCTAGCATATCTTGTGTAGTTTGAGGTTTGCTTTTGTCTCATCTTCAGTCTCATCTACCCATTCTTTAATACTTCTCTAATTCACCACATCTCATATTTCAATGAACATTATTTAACTAAGTTACTATTTGTTTGAAATTAGGGAACTATATTAGAGGCCATAACCACTTGCTCATGGTAAGATAGTGACCCATCGAATACCCAAGATTCTTTTAGGCATTTGAGATCACACGTATCGCTAGTGTTCGGTATATTCAATTTCTATGTTTAGGTCGCAATCTACTAATAACCATGGTGAACACCTTTCATTTACACATCAGAGAGATGATCGTCACTCTCCTAGATGTATGCATCATATTTGGTTTTTAGACAGATAGATATCCACATGGCTAGATTGTTGCAACGACCTATTGGGATCACGTTCAATTTCTGAAGATGTATATCATGATCCTATTAATTCACGTCTAAGTTCAATATGAGACAGGTATATGTGTAGACTTGTATGCCATTACGTTGGTTGCTATGGACACTTGTAATGGATTCTTATATGAACATGACTAACATAGAAATATTTCGATGTGTTTTTGCTTATATTTTCTTTATAATTGGTTGCTTTTAAATGCTTAATACGTCAGGCTCTAAAATTTATTTGCAGTATCTACCCTTGTTGAGGATTTAAGAATAATTTTCAATCCACTCATTAGATGATATGACTCTAAAATTCATTTGTAGTATCTACCCTTGATAGAGAATTTAAGAATGTTTCCAATCCACTCATCAAATGATGTAGTACTTTTGCATCTATAATTGGAGCTTAATTGCTGGATGTTTGCATCCATTGTAGGTTTGGGCTTGGGAAGCGATTGCATGTTAGTCATCCCACTTTGCATGTATTATACCCCAATGGCGTCTTAGAAAAATTCCGTGGATGTAAATCTATATTGATATCTGCATAATTCAATGTGTTTTGGATGTCTTAAAAGAAGTCTCAAAAAAATTGAAAATGGAATGATGCAAGGTTTAAGGAAATTTTAGTACATAACATTAAGTCCTATGATTCTATCATAAAAAATTGGATATTCTACGAAAAGTTTGGTACAACAATTGAATTATGTAATTCTCTATCCAAATCAGCTATTACTATAGATCTTAATGTGCTCATCTAGGCATTCTAGGTTATCTGACCCCATATTCAAATTCTTGATTCTTGTTCTATCCCAAATTTGCACTGGGTTGTAGCATATGACGACGAGTCCTATTAATATCTTAGAAACATGTTGAGTGGTACCTACATGATAATGTGATTGTGCAATTTGAAGGTCAACCATAGATTGATGTCGATCAAATAGATTCAAATCTCAATCAAGCAGATAGTAGAGGAAAGACAGATGTTGACCAGCTAGATTATTATTAGTTGTACATAGAGCTGTGGAATCACTGACTTGCTTATGATGTGGAGCCTAAATATTCCTATAATAATGATCGTGTAATTGCTTGTTATTTACGGTGGTAGAAATTTTGGCCCTCGTTTTATCTGCTTCAATATGAGTCACAATTACCTACAACTTCCTGTCTCATGCTACTAATAGAACAACTTTATGTAAGTATATTTGTTCTTTAACTGGTTTGAATAAGTTTACACAAAAAAGCTGATGAACTGATTATAGCAAGAGACCATATAACAAATGAAGAACTTATTCCAACCATTTTATGATGGAGATAGATGAGATGAAGGTGAAATTATGTTTTTCGTTAATATATTTGGGTCAGAGATCTAATAATTATGAAATATGATGCACTCGGATAGTATTAGAGAATTTGTAGATGATGTTAAAGATAAGATAGGGGCAAGCCTTCATGCTACATCACATGATCTGTTAGGACTATCAAGAGAAGTTTTGATTTTTACTTCTCGCTAATCCCACGATCAAGGGTTCATATTTCAATCTTGGATGAGATTACAGGAAAGGGGCATAGTTATCTCACAACAAAGCAGATTTTCTTACTGTGATTATATAATAACCTCCATGCCGGTGTAACAATATACTTTAGGGGCATCATCCGTGTTCACATTTTTTCTATCCTATACTGATTATCTTTTTGGTTAATAGCACTTCATACAACAACAATAAGGAGAAGAAGATGAAGATGACTAGGAGGTAGAACTCGACCATTGCATCTAGAAATGACCAAAAAGGAGGCCGGATCGATACATACCGGTGTCGAACACCATCCTATGAGAATGTGGATGTCCTCAATAGCTCAAGTTATGATGGAGGATGAGTGTTATGTAATTTTTCCATAGAACAAATGTGTAAATATTTCAGATTGCAATGAAAATTATCTTTGACTTGTCTTTGTTAAATATTTTCAGATTGCAATGAAGTTATCTTGAGGAGCTTTGTAGATGCAAATGAGGGTCATTACTTGAAAGCCTTACGAGTATTGCACCCCCCTCAGATGTCTTATGGAGCCTTCAGATTCAAAATTAGTTTTCTGGCATGAGAATTGCTAAATTAAAATGTTGTCAAACTTTTCTTTGGGTATAGGAAATCTTGGTGAAGATTTCTTATACAGGCCATATATGAGGTTATTGTCAGCCTAATCGAAAAAGGGGTCAATGCAATTCTTCTAAGCTTGGTCAGCTTTTGTGTTTAAAGGCGAATGAGTTTGAGAACCAAAAGAGAGATCGGGATCCAAAAATCAACATAAATAGAGAAAATGAAACAAATGCTTTGATTTTAGGGAATTTTATTGACTAGGAGATTGATGGAGAGGCTTGTTTATCTAGGGGAGCAAATGCAGAGAGATTTGGTGTTTGTATTCCATAGGGTGATGGAGGAAGGTTATTAATACAGCCCCATGAATCATGAATCAAGGAAATTATTAAGAGGCCGTGAAATTTGAGATAGAACTAGTAGCAGCTAACCTTTGCGTGGAATGACAGCATCATAAAGAGTTATAATTATTTGTGGATTAAGTAAGTTGGTTCTTCCATAGAAAGTCAAAAGTGGCTGAACTTTGATTCCAAAGTCAGTTCTACACCCCCACTCCTAAGCTCTGGAATAAAGTAGGTTCTTTATTTGTGTGAAGGATTTTGATTAAGTGAAGTGATAATGCAATTAGACATGTGACCAAATGAACAGCCAGTGAGTGATATAAGGGAGGCTATTAATTCATCCCCAACTCTTAAGAAATTATTAGTCGGAAGCGAATAATTTCAGTTTACATTGAGAGATAAAATGATTGCTTGAGCCTTGTTATACTTTTGTAAGGGATCAGGTGATAATTACCACCATAAAGTTGTATTAAAATGTAATAATCCATTTTCTCCATGAGTCAAATTCTCATTTTAATCTAATAAAAAATATCATTTATAATATTTTCTAATCAAATCTTTTTAGGTCTATGTCTATCTTTCTTAACATAGGCCAAATCTAATACATCTACTCTCATAACTGGTTCATCAGAAAAATGACGGTAATTTTGTGTGATAAAAATGAGAATTTTAGTAAGGGTGGATTGGAAAATGATTAAATTGGAGGGAAGATGAGAGCAATATTTCTTGAAGATAAAATAGTGAAAAATAGATTTAGGTTCTTTAAACAATGTATAATATTAGATAGAAAATGCTATTATAAGATGAGTTATTGACAGAAAATTTGTGCTTCTAGTATGGCTGTGATAATGATAAGTTGAAGTCAAGATGTTACATGGCTTGTGTCTGTAAAAAATGAAAAAGAAAAAAAAAAAAACTTGGTATTAATAATGATCATGCTATTGTTGTGCCAGCTTATTAATTTTGAAAGACTTACATTTAACTTGTGAGATACATTTTAGATCATAATATGCAGATTTAAACAGAAATATATGATAATGAGGCACAAATTAGTTACTAAATAGACATGATTCTTGTCTGCTATGCTTTGACAAGTGAAAGATCAAGGAGCTCCTTAAACTCCAACTTTTTAGTTTCACTATGAAATGTTCTCTGTTTGTTGGGCCAATAGGTTAGCCAAATCTCGCCTTTTATTTCCCACTCCATGTTTTTCCCCGTTGCACTTTGACAAATTCTCCATCTCACGCTCTCTCCATACTCATCTCCGGCAAAAATTACACCTCCTTGTTTTGTGAAGGGCCTGTAAGCGCTTGAGTAGCGATCTCTAAACCATGCTTTGGGTTGGAGAAGCGCCAGCTTTGATGGCTTGGAAGAGGAGACTTCCCTTCCATTCACCCCATCATGAAGAAACCAATTCAAGTTTGCAGTGTAGCCGAAAACTGATTGTTCAAACTTCCATGGCTTAATGCTGATAGTTACAGACTCAGATGCTGAAGCTGTGATGCCCATATATGAATTGGGCGGGTCAAAACCACCTTCAATGGATCTCTCTATCCCCACTTCTCGGGTTGGGTTTTCCGATGATTTTGTTACAGATACTGAGAGTATTTCATTCTGGAGCCTCGGAGTGAGCTGCAGCGATATTCGAGACGGAAAGTGCTTCTCTTGTGAGCCATACCCTCGATCATTTAATAGTGTTTCAGGAACTAGTGGATTCACATCACACCTGCCATATGAAAAATGCTAGTTAGGTGCAGTATACTTATACATTTTTCTAATAAGTGTTAACAATTATTGGGCAAATTGTATTTCATTCTACCTTATATTGTCTATGCTGACCAATACATCTATCCAACTTTTGCTATGCGTGACCGTGTAGGCAAGCTGAATCACAGCCTCAAGTTGTTGGTTGTTGAGAGAGAATAACAAGCGGTCATCTGCGATCCTGGAGCTTGTATTTTCCAATTTAATGGCTATTATGGGGCAGTAGCACTGCACTTTCCATAGCCCAACTGTAGACAAAGCATATGAAAACAATGGTGAAGGTGTTTTGAATGAGTGATTTGTGGCTTTAAGCTCGACTATCTGATTAGTTATAGCGAGGTTCAATGATCTCATCCATTTCTCCTCAAGGTTGGACCCAAGAGCTTTCATGAGCAGCTTTGATGCCTCTCGAGCGCTTGGAGTCGTTAATTGAAGCCTTAGGGTATCTAGGCATCCCCCTCGGATATCTTGAGGAGCTTCATAGATGCATACTAAGAATGCTAATGTGATAAATGCAAAATTGAAGGTGTCGTCAAACTCTTCTCGGAGTTCTAGAAATCTAGGTGAAGATTTCTTGCAGGGGTCATACTTGAGGACACTGTTAACCAAATTAAAAAAGAGATCGCTTCGAATCTCTTCTAGGTTTTGTCGGTTTTTGGATTTGAAGGCTAACAAGTTGGAGGACCAAAGAGAGATTGGGATCCGGAAATCAACATAAATGGAGAAAATGACACCAATGCTTTGATTTTGAGTGATTTTTGTGATTAGGAGATTCATGGAGGGGCTTGTTGATCTAGAGGAGCAAATACAGAGAGACTTCGTGTTTGTAGTCCATAGGGTGATGGAAGGAAGGTTTTTAATCCAGCCCCAAATATCAAGGAAAAGAGAAGTGGCCATGCTGTTTTTGAGATAGAACTAGTAGCAGCAAACGTTCACTTATAAGGACAGCAGTAAGAATAGTTTAATTATTTGTAGAGTAAGTCAAATGATTCTTCCATAGAAGAAGTCAAAAGTGGCCAAACTTTGATTCCAAAATTAGTTCTACACTCCTAAGCCATGGAATAAAGCAGATTCTTTATTTGTTGAAGGATTTTGATGGAATGCAATGATAGTGTAATTAGACATGTGACAAAATGAACATCCAGTGAGTGATAAGAGCGAGGCTATGAATTCATCTCCAATGTAAAAGAAAAAAAAACTATATTGAGAGATAAATGGAATGCATTGTTATGCTTTTTATAAGGAATTAATCAGGTGATAAATACTACCAGAAAGTTTTATTAAAAGATAATAAAAATATTGAAACAATAGTAGTGAGAAACGATACTAATGTAGTAGGTGCCAATTAGCCTAATTGATAAATATCTTGTAAGTTATTGAGTAATTTATAATTCCAGATTCTGTGGAAATTTTCGTTGGTTAGGTTTTCATCTATTATAAATGGATGCCCTCTGAACAGAAGAATTTGAAATATTTGGCAATGACTCGTGGAATAAAGATTTGTGCTTGAATTCCAGAAATGTGAATTTCTCTATATTCGTTTATTTTGTGTTTATCTGCATTTCCACCATTTTCTAATATCTTGTTTTTGGATTGAATCATGCTATTGATTACTACAACAACATCTATTTATCCCACTACATGGGGTCGGCTACATGAATCCTTTTTCTCTATTGTCCTGTTAAAAGTCAAACTCGTTTAAATCAAATAAAGAAAGACTATTTCTAATATTTTCTAATCAAATCTTTTTCGGTCTACCTCTACCTTTCTTAACATAAGTCAAATCTAAGACCTCTACTTTCCTAACCGGGTCATCGGGAGGCCGCCGTTTTATTTGACCAAACCATCTAAGGCATCTCTCTAATCTTATCATTCACTGGAGCTACTCCAATCTTTTCACGAATATGCTCATTTCGTATCTTATCTCTAAGGGTAAAGCCACTCATCCACCTGAGCATCCTCATCTCTGCAACACTTAACTTAGAACTATGCTTCTCTTTTAATGGCCAACATTCGGCACCATAAAGCATTGCAGGTCTCACCACCATCTTATATAATTTTTCCTTAAGTTTGAGGGGTACTTTTCTATCAAACAATAAGCCTGATGCATTCCTCCACTTCAACCATTCAACTTGGATTCTGTTGATAATATCCCCATCTATTTCACCATCACTCTGAACAATAGATCCAAGATATCTAAAACGTGTACTCTTATTAATGACTTGATTGCCCAAAGTCACAATCTCCTCACTAGGTCTATTATTACTAAAATTACACTCCATATATTCAGTTTTAGATCTACTCAAGCGAAAACCTTTAGACTCTAAAGTTGACCTCCACAATTCTAGTTTACCTTCAACTCCCTCTCTAGTCTTATCAACAAGAAGAATATCAACAGCAAAAAACATACACCAAGGTACATCCTCTTGCAAATGTCTAGTGAGAACATCCATGACTAAAGCAAAAAGATATGGGCTTAAGGCTGATCCTTGATGTAATCCAATCGAAATAGGAAAATACTTGGTCAAACCACCTTGTGTTTGAACACAAGTAATAGCTCTTGTATATATATCTTTAATGATTTGAATATAAGCGTTATTAACTCATTTCTTTTCAAGAACTCTCCATAGCACTTCTCTTGGAACTTTATCATATGCTTTTTCTAAATCAATAAATATCATATGTAAATCCTCCTTATTCTCTTTATATTTCTCCATCAAACCTCTTAATAAATGTATGACTTCCATAGTAGACCTACCCGGTATGAATCCAAATTGATTTTGAGAAATATTAGTATCACGCCGCAACCTATGCTTCATAACTCGTTCCCATAGTTTTAAAGTATGCCACATTAACTTAATTTCTCTATAATTCGCACAATCTTGTGCATCACTTTTATTTTTAAAAATAGGGATTAACACACTCATTCTCCACTCATCTGGCATCTTTTTAGTCTTCAAAATAATATTAAAAAGTTTGGTAAGCTAAGAAATTCCTTCATCTTCTAAGCATTTCCACACCTCTATTGGAATATCATTAGGTCCAACAGCTTTTCCACCCTTCATTTTCTTTAAAGCCTCTCTAACTTCGGTTTTACTAATACATCGATAAAACAGAAATTTTAATTTTCATTTAGGGTGCTAAGGTCACTACAATCAATTTTATTTTTACATTGTTCATTAAAAAGTTTAGCAAAATATCTCATCCACCTTTGTTGAATATCATCTTCTAAAAAAAGTATTTTTTGATCTTTATCCTTAATACACTTCACTTGAATTAAATTCTTACTACTTCTCTCTTTGTTTGGCTAACTTATACATATATCTTTCTCCCTCCTTAGTATCTAATCTATTATATAAATCACTAAAAGTTAAACTCTTTGCGTCGTATATTACTTTTTTAGATTCTCACCATTTATAAAACCAAAATGGAATTGAATGTTCTAATAATTCTGGATTTAATATAAACATCCTGGAATGAGTGCGCGAAGAATTTAGAATGTAAAAGGCTTTTTGCATTGCCTGAACATAGGTCCAGTAATTAAAAGAACATGATTTAACTATTCCGTTAGGATTTATTAGTTCAAATCGTTGTACTTGAAAGGGGTAAGCCCCCAGTCTTTAGGATGAATTATGCTGAGGATGTTGGCTCTACTATACGTAAAGTTCTTTCTCTCATCATAATGATGCTTAATATCTATATATTGAAGATGAATTAAAATAGCTTCATACGTATCTCTATCATAGGTAGAGTTCTGTAGAAAAAGATTGTTGTTTAAGTATTTCTTAAACAAGAGCCAATGAGATGTTGTCTCGGAGTCCTCTTGATTGAGGTCTAATATAAGCTCAACTCTTAGTTTGAGCACAGGTTCAAACATATCTAAGGTTTGAGTATTAGTGAGTTGCACCATGGGTTGTGGAACACTAGTGGTAGGTTCGAATTTTATCGAACTTTCGACCTCTGATGGGCCGTACAGATACGCTTTAAGCGGTATCATTTTAGGAAAAGGAGAGAATTCGCCTCTTCCGCGGCCTTGTTGGCCACGTCCTTTGCCCTCGCGAGGTACCCCGAGGATGGGGCCATCCACGACCCCATTGCGGGGTAGAAGTTGCGCGTCCTTTGGGTGTGCGCCACCCTTCCGAGTACATTAGTCGGATGCTCCAGCAAGATATTCACGAGTTAGAAAGTCAGACAATGAATTATTTTTGCCGTTAATAAATTTTATTGAGAAATCAAATATGGCTAATTGTGCTTGCCAAGTGGCAAATATTTGTTTAGATGCTAAATTTTTAACATCTTTTTCTAAAATAAATTTTGCAGAAGAGCAATTAATATGAAGCAGAAAAGAAGAATTTAATAAATCTTCTTGAAATTTAGTAATTGATTTTACGATTGCTAACATTTTTTTTTATGGTAGAATATTTACTTTGTGTTGGATTCCATAGTCCTGAAGTAAAACGGATTAATTCTTCTTTGCTAGAAGAGAGGTTTTCTTGTTTAAGAATACCTTCATACACTCGGTTGAAGGCATCTGTTTCGACTATTTTTGGATAGTTATGATTTGCTAAATTGATACAGGGCAGATTTTTAACATGTTTTTTAAAGAGTTGAACTGCCTGTGTACAAATATCATCCTAAGGGGATGCATTTTTTCGAAGCCTTTGATATAAAAGCGCTGCATCTTTGGCCAAATTATGATAAAAATCAGATACATAATTTAAAGCACCAAGAAATCTTTGTAATTGTTGTTTATCCAGGATTTTATTTGAGAATTTGTCAGCATATTCTATACTACGCTGGATAGGTATAATTGTGTCATTTTGAATATTATGACCTAAAAATCTAATTTCTTATTGAAATAATTTTATTTTTGGTTCTGAATTGACCAGGCCATTTTGCATGACTAACTATTTAAAAGTTTTTAAATGTTTAAAATGTTATTCTATAGTTTGAGAGAACACTAAGATGTCGTCAATATAAACAATATATTTTTTGTAGGGATTAAAAATTTCATTCATGATATTCTGAAATTCAGAGGGAGTATTTTTTAAGCCGAAAGGCAGTATATTCTATTCATATTGTCCGAATGGAACTATGAATGTGGTTTTATAGCGATCTTCTTCTTTTATCTAGATTTGCCAGTATTCAGATTTTAGGTCAAATTTAGAGAATATATTTGCTTGAGCTAATCTATTAAGAAGGTCTCGTTTATTAGGAATAGGATGTCGTATCCATTTAAGAATTTTATTTAAAGGTTTGTAATAAATAACAAGGCGTGGTTTGCCTCTTTCTTTTTCTGCCGCATTCATGACATAAAAGGCGGTGCAGTTCCAAGGAGGGCTGGATTTACAAATGATTTGTTTTTTTAATAAATCATTTATTTCTTTTTGACAGAGGTATAAGTATTCTCTATTCATTTGTGATGGTCTGGATTTAGTAGGGATTTGTCGTTCGTCAAAACCCTCAATATTGGGAAGACTAACACAATGAATTTTTCGATCCCAGAAACTAATGGGATTATCTCCACAAATTTGTGTTTTAATTTTGTTTTCGAGTTTAGAGATTTTATGTTTTATCTCTGCTTGTTGCAGTTTGTTGGTTATTTCTTTTATTTGAATTTTTTTGTTTAAGAAATTTATGTGTAATTGTTTGCCTTTAAATTTATTTATTTCATTTAATTTTTTTGGATCCGTAATAAAATTAAATTTTATTGGCGGATGGCAACAATGAGAAATGATACCGTCTTGGTCGGTAGTCATTGGCATAATTTTGTATACGAACGGGGTTCCTAATATAATATGTTGAGATAAATTTTTAACTTAGAGAAAAGGGGTTTTGATACAGTAGTCTTGTTGACATACTGCTGCTTGAGATAATTTATATTTTATTTCCATAGTATTACCACTAGCTGAAGTGAGCCTTTGAGTGGTTTTTTCAAAATATTTTGAAGGAATTAATCCTTCCTGGACGCAGTTCATATCTGCTCCACTGTCAACTAGTGCTGTTAAATTTTGAAGCACATGTGAGTATTGAATAACTAACGTTATGGTAATATACCATTTATGTATAATAGCTTTTTGTAAAGAATTAATAAGTGTATTATTCTCAGGGTTTTGAGAATTGTCTAGACCGATTTCTTGTTCAGGGTCAGGTTGCTCAAGGAGCTGATTTAATTCAAGATTTGTAACTCTGGTAGAGAGTTGGTTTTGCTCATTTTTTAAAGCTTGCACTTCTAGCTTTAAAGTTTTAAGTTCATTTTTTAAATCGGTTAGAAAGTCGGAGTAGGATTGCGTTCTATTTCTTTTAACCTGAATCGGTCTAAGACCTCTTTCATTGAATAATTGGGAAATTTATGTACTCTAGGAAGAGGATTCATTATTCAGAGTCGGAATTAGATTCATTATCTTCTGTAGATTCAGATGCTGATTCGTCATAATTCAAAAGAATATTCATTAGTAATTCTTTTGTTTCATCATCGAGTTTTAACTCATTAATTTTTTTTTTATGGGACACTTATTGGAAAAATGTCCAGTTTTTCCACATTTAAAACATTTGATATATTTTTCTGGCTTATTTTCTTTAGTTTCCTTTTTAAAATGTTTAAATTTTTTCTTTTTTTGAAATTTATCTTTTGATTTAGAGGTTTGGTCTCTAAATGTTTTCGTTTTTTGTTTAGCAGAATGCCTTTCTTTTTTGGTTAATGGTCCGGGACATGCGAATTGTTCGCATAAAGCTCTTAATTGCTTTCTATCTGAAATATGTTCTCATTTAAGTTGTTGGTTCATTCTTATGTCATTACATAAAGTGATACCAACTTTGATACATTCACTAATTATACGTCCATACGTATATTGTTTGAAAAGTAGCTGCTCGTTGGCATTCCATAATTTTCCCTTTACCTTAGTAGCAAAGGTGGCCGGGAGTCCTTCGAGAAAATTTTCTTTCCAATAATTGGAACTAGCATCAGATAGGTTCATAACCCTGGTCATAAATACGTCTTTATATTAGCGAAAATGAGAGAGTGATGGACATTTTAATTTTTGTAATAGAGAACGCATCTGTTCTCTATTATTTGTCATATATCCTAGGAAATGTTCTAGGATGTTATGAATTAGCATATAAACAGCTTCATCATTTGGTTTCTCCGAATCTAAAAGACTTTTTTCACTTTGAAGGTCATTTTTCTCAGCTTGACTGAGATAATTATCCCACCATCCTTTAAGGATGCCAGTGAAACCATTAATAATGATTTACACTTCTTCCCAAGGTTGATGACCCTTACTTTGAGCTACAACCGAATAAATGAGCATTCAATGTACAATTTTGTGAATTTGATATTTAGAAATAATATATCATCGAAAAATTACCTTGTTCGGGCACGAATCTCTAGGCAAAAATTATATTGGAAACTTCAAAAATTAATTCGGAGACCATCTGAACTCCGATTTCAGCAAACTTATAGTCGAATTGAACGTCTCGGAAATACAAACCCAACGACACCAAATTCAACACAATTCGAGCCCCAATGAGTCTAAATCAAAGGCCCAAAGCACGTTCGGAAGGTTTAATCCATAATTCAGATTACCAAACAGTCTCCAAACATGACATGCTTATAGTCGAATCGAGCGGCTCGACGAGACGAATCCAACGAGCCCAAGATCGCTGAATTCTGATATCATTAAGACCTTCAGATGCTTGATAAACGGTTCACGATCAAGGGATACAACATCAGCCGTCCATTCGAAACACTCCCAATTTACCCTTGATCTTGTTATTATTTACTGGTCATGCCACTCTCAGAAAACTATAAATAGACCCCTCATTTCTCTTGAAAAAGGGGACCCAAGCAAGAAGAAGAAGAAGAGAAGGAAGAAGAAGCCAAGGAAGAAGAGAAAGAAGAGCTCTCTTCCCACCAGACTCCTCGACAACCACCGGACTTCCGCCCAGCCAACAAGTGACACGGGACTTCCGCCTGGCCACCAAGTAACATCGGACTCCTGTTCGTCCATCGACGAACTCCAGAATTTTGCCCGGCCTCCAAGTGATGCCGGATTTCTACCAGACGTGGAATTTCTACCTGATGTCGGACCTCCGCTCGTTGTCGGATTTCTAGCCGACGCCGAACTTCCACTTGCCGCCGAACATTAGTCGGACTTATACCCGATGCCAGATTTTTACTTGATGTCGGACCTCCGCTCGTTGCCGGATTTCTGCCCGTCGTCAGAGTGCTACCTTGCACAGGATTTCTACCCGACGTCAGACCTCCGCTCGTTGCCGGATTTCTACCCGCCGCCGGACAATAGTCGAACTTATACCCGACACCGAATTTCCACCCGACGTCGGACCTCCGCTCGTTGCTGGATTTCTACCCGACGCCGGACTTCTACTCGTCGCTCGTTGTCGAACTTCTGCCAGTTACTGGACATTCGTCGGACTTCTACCCGATGTCAAACTTTTACTCGACGTAGGACCTCCGCTCGACGTCGGACTTCTACTCGTCGCCCGTTGCCGAACTTCTGCCAGTTACTGGACATTCTTCGGACCTCTATCCGGTGCTGGACTTATGTCAATCGCTGGACCTCTACATGACGTCGTCCTTCCAACCTCCGTCGCCCGTCGACTATGGTCCTTCGGGCTTACGTCGCCCATCAACTACGATCCTTCCGACCAAACGAACATGTCAATAGTAAATCTTTGTATTCCCATTATGTACTCCATATTATGTACATCAAGCCAAGGCCTTCCCTCCAAGGAAGGGTCTCATTTGTAATCGACTGCAGATAATAGTGGATTCATTTAAACTGGGCTAGGCCCCGTGGTTTTTCCTCATTTTTATGGGTTTTCCATGTAAAAATTTTGGTGTCCCTTATTAATACCGCATCCTTTTTTTTATCTGATTGCATGCTGGATCTTCGTACAAAGCTAAGGCATTAAACTTTATATTTCTCTACCGCCGCGAATATTTCAGGACGCAACAAGAAAGACTGTCAAAATTCCATTCGTATAATTGTCTAGGTTATACGAAATTTGTTTATTTAGATCTTCTTCATATAAAAGATCAGAAGGTTGTGTTACACCTTATGATTAATGGTTTCTAATTCAAGATTGCTGGTTTTGAAACCTATTTCGTTATTAACTTAGGCAAAACCAACTTTTCCTAAGGCAATATGTACTTACATGTTTAAGACAAGAAATCATGTCTAAGACTTAGGCAATAATAATCATGCTATTGATTATTTGATTTTATTTTTGTTATGTAATTCTCAAATTTTAAGCATTCTATGATGTTTAGTAGTCAGTAATTTTTATAATTTATTTATTTATTTTATTAAATATCTTCCCTGGGATTATTATCTTAATGTTTATTCAGATTTCAATTACTCTTACAGTTATTTTGGTATTCATTGCATTTATCATTAGCATCTAATCGAGGTAAGAAAACCGTAGACATTAGCACATCGGAATTTTTAAGTTTCATTTGAGACGATTTTTTTATTGTTTTTTAAAGCATTTTTCTTATATAGAAATTAAAATTTTTGTACTAAAAATTTATTTTAAGAATAGTAAACGCAGCCTTACATGATTTCAGAATGCTTTTTGGTCAAGTTTCTGTTGTTCAAAGTTATATAGAAAACCTGAATGTTGATGAGTTATTTTTGATAGCTTAAGTCATAACATAATGAAAAATATTTGAAGGTTAAAAGATGAACTTTTTGGCATTAGAATTTTGGATTTTTTTGTTGTTATGTTTTTCCGGTGCATCATGCTATATCTTGGCAAGAGCTGTTGCTATTTGTCAAATATATTTCTTGAAAAGCAAGTCAGGCTTAATTTTGGATCATTATTTTAGATGCATTGAGAGCATGGAGTTTTGAATGTTATAGTTTTAAAAAGTGTGGGTACGTTGAATGGTTTTTTCAAATCTTGGGAAGTAAAAAAAATTGCGGTAATTAGTTATTAAAAAACGAGGATATTAGGAAGAATACATTTCATAAAATGAAAGATGTATTGATAGGTGTTAGGGAGGCTGTGGTGGTGCCAACATGGACGGTGATGCATGGGCATATGTATTAGAAGTATAAGATATATAGGGTGTGGGGCATCTCTTATAAAATAGAGGTCTCATTTCATGAAGTGGAAGATGTATTTATTGACAAGGTTGTAAAAATTAAATCAGACAACGAGCCAGAAGTATTTCATGGTTTGATGGTTCAATTAGGATTGAATTGAATGATGTAATAAATATTAATTTTATTAAAAAAATTATGTAATTTATATAATAATAATGCAATCATTGACACAAATATAACAAAATTTAATAGAATCATGCTATGAAGCTTAAAATATACAAAATAAATAAATGCAGTAATTTTAAAATAAGTTATATTAATTTTGTGAGCAACTAATTTCTTTATAGTTGTAATTTGAATGATAAAATTCAAATTTTTTTTATGAGAATTTATAATTTCTTCTTCTAATTGGCAAAGCTATGAAAATAAAAGAAAGATAAAATAGTAATTATATTTGTACACTTATATATTTACGCAGAAGAAATAAGTAAAGTGCATTAATTAATTAAACATAAAAACACTATAACTTATATAAAGGTTTGTACATTTTATACTATTTAGTAATATAAAGAAAATACATTTATGATATAGAGATAAATGTAACAATATTTCTCATTAAGGCTATACTATGATAGAAAATTCATATCATTCAATGCAATATGAACGGTCTATAATATAGATGATCATGAATAAAGTGTAAAAATAATTTATGAGTAAATATCAATATTATTACCACAATAGAAAAATGAGTACTCACCTCTAATTCAAATAACTAACAATTCATTTAATATATATTTCATTGTCGTTCGCTTAACATTTATATAATTACATATAAGGTGTTCTCATCGTCATAGTTTATAAATTATCAAAAGTATTCTCTATTTCAAGTAATTAAAATTTCCTCCCATAAATCTAATTTATTCTTTTTATAACTAAAATTTGGTAAGTAAATTCTCTCTCTCTCTCTCTCTCTCTCTCTCTCTATATATATATACTCACCTCAGATAACTAAACAATTAACTTAAATATCAACTCAGTTGTCGTTTGATTAACGCTGTGATTACATATAAGATGTTCTCACAGCCATAGTTTTTAAATTATCAAAAGTATTCTCTATTTCAAGTTATTAAAATTTCCTCCCCTAAATCTAATTTACTCTATAACTAAAATCTTAAATAATTATTTTTGGTACAACTCTCTCTCTCTCTCTTTCTCTCTCTCTCTCTATATATACATACCCTTTATTTCTTAAAAAGTTTTAAAGAAAATTTATAACTAAAAATAATATAAAATATATTATTTTTAGCAATGATATTTAATATAAATTTAGATAATAATTTATTTACTCAAAATCCTAATTTAGTTTGTTGTAAACATCTTGATATATAAAATAATGTTAGAAATTCTTATAAACAACTTAAAATTTCCTTCCCAACCTTGTAAAGCTTGTTTGTTCAGCTCAATTTCGTTAAACTACGCATGCACTCTACCTCTGTATCTCTTGGTGGTTACAAAACCGTCCTGTGCATGCAACCCTTGCTCAATCATACCATTAGCACACAAGCCTGCTCTCCAACCCTGGCCTTGATCTTTCTCTTCGATTCCCCCTCATCTTATACTAATTTATAGGAGCAAAATTCCTTTCGTCTTCTCACGTGGGAATTGAGTCGACAGTTATTTGTCTTCATCGACATGAGGCAACCGTTGATTCTTCGTCTTCTCATGACACTAAGGTACAAAATCGACTAGTCATCGGCCTCCTCAAATTTGAACATTCGTCTTCTTCGTGAATCTTTATTTTTTAGGCCTTCGTCTCTTTCATGACTCTAAGCGATGGAATAGACAGGCTGCCAATTCGAGATATTACACAACAAGAGAAGGGCCACAAACATACATCATCCTTCAACAACCAATAATGATGGGAGTGCAACAAATCAAATTGAGGGGCTTAGGATAGCTAGGTTGGACAAGTGTAATCATCAAAGATAAAACCACCAGTTGACATCATAGCCTAAAGTTTGACAAACTTCGAAAGGAAACCATCAAATCACAAGAAGATGAGCAAATAATTCAAAATAGAAGTATGCACCAACAACACGACAAAAAGAGCAAGGCCAGAGCCAGAATCCAAATGACAACCATCCTCTCATAGCACCAAATCACAAAAGAGAAGTAATTTAAAAAGTATTATGTGATAAAACACTACTTGAAGAAAATAGAACCAATATTGAAGCATCTCAAGGAAACAAAGAATGTTGTCAAGCATCAGCCTCAAGAGGCTAAGTATCCTTGCATTTCCATTGGAAGCATAAGTTTTTGGCCTCAAGAGGCCAGAAGTATCCTTATATTTCTGTCTTTTAAACTTATAAGCAACTAGGAACTTGATTCTTACAATATTGTTAGTGAGGGAGGTAAAATTATAATTAAAAAGCCTTGCATTCCTTCTCTTTAAAGGGAATAGACTAAAATAGAGGTAATTAAGTACTATAGTTTTCTAGATGTGTTTTGCTTGAGTCTAGAGGCCTTTTCGAGAACTTGCGATAAATTAAGCTGGAGAAGAAAAGGATTGCCAAAAAAGTAATAAGTTCCTAGCTAGCCACATATTTGAAGGGCAAGAAAAGAATAAATAGTCGTGTCTCCCCTAAAAATCATTATATAGCTTGCAAGTTTACTTATTGTCAAAACCCCGAGAAATGATTTATCAATAATTTTAAGCCATTAAGGACAGCCATCCAACAAAATAAGAAAGCTTAATTGAGCATCCCTTAAACCATATTTAGTTCCACCAGCTAACCAAGATAAATTTCTCAAAAAAATATAACTTAACTCTAGCATTGGAAAATGATCTGCTCCACCCCAATGAATTGAGCCAACAACACTAGAACAAGAGAGTTGTTTATTGCATCATAGCAATTTAAATTAATGGTATCAAAAGCAGAAAGAAAATTTTCAAAAACCATTAGAAATAACGGAGCTAAGCTTTGCATGGGGAGTTCCATCAGAAATGTTGTCCAACTCAAACATAACTACAGTCACGTTTACATATGTTGAATAGAAAATAGGAAAGCTATGTCCTCCTCTAAATGTTATGTACACCAACATCTCAGTTTATTTCTTGCTTAGTAGGATGCATGTCTAAGTATTTGTCTTTGTTATGTAATGTGTTACTTTGCTTAATTTCATGTCGTTGTTAATGTTTAAGTATATTATTGAGTTGGTATTTTCGTGTAAGATTAGTGTTGAGAATGATATAATGTTCATTTCTTTTATTTGATGTATTCTCATTATGTTTGTAGTTAATTTAAATTTATTTTAATAAACATTTAATAAGGAAATTGGAAACTAAATTAACTAAAGGAAAGATAAGTAAACTCGTAGTCAATAATCACTAGATAGATGAACATCAGCAAAAGTTTACATAAGATATATTAAAAACATAACATCAATTAACGTCTCCTACGTCCTCTATGGGGTAAAGCATGACTGCCAGGTGTGTAATGCTATGGTGGACGTACAAGCCTGTCACGTAACACATGCTGCTCTGCCCCAACTATGCTTGCTAATGTACTGTCTGGAACATACTCATGTGGGTACCATCCTCGTGTAGACTCCTAAGTCGGCTGAGTAAAGAAAGGCTGAGAAGGTCCCAAATCTTCATACGATGATGGTCCTGCATCTGTAAATTGAGGATCAACTGTCACTGCACTGAAGGTGCCGTATGGATGCCCTGTATATCCATGCTCTAAGTACTGCTCATCAGGAATATGAAGCTCTCTACGCAAATCCACTATCATCTCAGCAATTTTCTTAATAATACTTTCGGCATTGCTGTAGTCATGTGAACTCACCAAAGGTAGCACTGCCCTCTCTGTGTCCAGGAAGAAATTACGCTAAAGGAAGGGAAAAAAATTAAACTACTATAAAGTGAACATTCTTCCGTAATGAAATATATACCACAATAATATTACTTACCAGATATCACTCTGAAGGTGCTCTAGGGTAGTATGTTATCGGTGGTGTTGATGGTAGCTTTAACATGTACAATGTTGCCCAGGACCTGAATCACTGTAGGTAATCCTGAATGAAGTGCTCAATATCAGGTCCAACAGTCAGTCCTTCAATAACATATGCTTGTCTATCCTCCCTCAGTCCAATGTAAGGTAGGTGGTACACCATCCAATCCGTGTCACCTTTACCACGCCCATCTACTCTCGCAAATTTGTTCTCCATGGGTTGAACATCCGTAGTAGGAGTAAGCCTGAACTGTCGAACAATTCTATCTGGTAGGTGCCGCTCCACTCGAGACCCACAAACAAGAGGCACCCGAGCTAACCATATTGCTGGTCCTGATAGGCATATATCAGCAACTTGAGAACAAATTTCTGGAGTGTAAGGCTCCCATGTGACCTGCCAAACCAAACAAATTCTTATTCATTTAACTAAAACTGTTATAATTTAAGTGATATAACTTCTACATTACTAATATCAATGCAAACCTGATTATCTAATAGGCCATTTAGCTCATCTCTATAACTATTGAGGCTACTTGCTGGGAGCTGTCTTATAAATTCCTGGATCCACCTACATAAACAAAAAATATATAATCATATGATGTTGATAAACAAATAATTATACGTATTAGAAATTCTTAGCATATGATTTAGATTACCTGTAGCCAACAGAAAGACCATCCAAATTGACATGATGTGGTACATGAAGTGCAGGACGTCCAACATGAAGTCGCTCCCAACACCAAATCTGGAGCAAACGTATGCATCCTGCAATATTTGCCCTCTTAGGCTTGGTCGCCTCCACAAGTTCCCTATACAAGTGGGCTAGTACTGCTGCCCCTAAAGAGTAAGTGCTGAACAAACCCAAGTCCTCCAACAACTGTAAGTACCTTAAATGGATCTCACAACCTGAGGTGTCTAGGTTCCCATCAAAAAGAGAATGTACGCACAAAAATGCTGCCAAAAATCTACCTCATTCAACTCCAAATAGGAATCCCTATAAAAGGTCCAACGTAGTCATCTCAAAGGTAAGCAAGTCTGAGCTTGTGCCTGTCCCATCCTGAACTTTGAAGAGACTCGTGGGTTGAATGGATCATGATACACGACATCTCGCTGAGGGTGTTGCCATAACAGATTATCACAACAATCAGGCCAACTAACCCATCATCTACCTGGGCTGACAATATTGTTACCAACCAAAGCTGGCCCATCAATGTGAACCCCCAATATTAGAGCAACATCCTGCAAAGTAATACTCATCTCACCTACAGGTAAGTGAAATGAGTTTGTCTGAGGTGACCAGCGCTCAACCAAAGCTGTAAGAGATTGTGATTCATCCTGATATATCGCAGTTGGCTAACACAGTCCAATCCTAAGATCCGAAGAGCTTCCATAAATCTAGGACAATTAATTGGCCACTCATAAACTATGAGAAGATGCGAGGCAGCTTCCAAATCCGTTCCCTACATGCCACGAAGATTGAAGGGCATTAGTAATATTAAATGAATCAACGAACGATCATTAAGAAAAATATTCATACCTCATCCGGATGGGCTGCTCTGTGTGAACCACGTAGTGAGGCAATGGTGGGATGTAGATCCGTCGGCACATGTTGTTGCTCCTCATCCCCCTGTGCTACAGATTTTCTAGCAACGTTTTCGTCGAGCATGTTGACTTTCTATCATAATAGCTATAATTTTGGATAAAAAATTTATTAATTCGAGTAAATAAAATATTAAGATCAATAATGACATCTAAATTAAAATATTAATAAAAAGCTATGTACGTATAATCAATTTGGTGATGCACCACCCATAATCAATTTGGTTTTAAAATATCCACCTTTTCAGTATTTGTTCTTATATATGACATCCATTATCTTAACCCTAATTTTGAAAAACAGCAAGAACAACACCGACATATAAAATAAGTCATTAATTAACATGTTAAACAATTTATTAATATTAATTATATATATATATATATATATATATATATATATATATATATATATATATATATATATATATATATATATATCAATAATTGTTTAATATTCACGAAAATTTTAATTCGAAATATATATATAAACTTACAAATAAATACTAAATAAATTGGGGTACCATACAAAGTTATATTTTTTGCAACACCAAATAAAACTTGAACATACAAATAGACACATACTAAATAACTTCAACTACAACACAAAGTTCTGTTTTATGCAACACCAAGCATAAAGGAAACATCAATGTAATATTATATAACTTGCACACCAAACAAAATTTGGACGTACAAATAGAAACATAATAAATAACTTGAACTACAATACAAAGTTTTTACTTATGCAACACCAAATATAAAGGAAGTAACAATGTGATATTACATAACTTGTACACCAACACGCACAACTCATACGGAGATAAATTTTGGCTCAATACTTTCACGAATGCTTTGCACGGCGTGTTGGGCAGGTTGTTCTATTATGGCCAACTATATGACAATAACTACATACCCTGGTACTTTGTTGCCTTGGTTCATCCATTGTTTCTGAATCGATTAGTTTTCGGCCTACCGAATCTCTTTCTAAAGTTTGGAGGGTTCAAGGGGTACATACCAGATGCAGGATCATGACTGGGCCAGTATGCCTTATCTGGTATTATGTGAAATTCATCCACATAAGTTATCTTAAAGATATTCATTATGTAGTACTCTGAAACATAATCTAGATGACTTATCCTACAGAAGAACTTATAACATGGGCACATGGCATGTGATAAATAATAGTCCTTCCACAACTATATAAACTATTAGCACCCGGTGTAATGTCCACGCAGTATGATCTTGATGACATATCAAATACTTAAAACTCACGCATATTAATCCACGTTGGCTCCGGTATTCTTCTAGCATCTACTTCTAGTTTTCGTAATTTGGCTTGGACTCGTGGGGAGAAATAATTATTACTTTGGTGTTCTTCAGTAGTGATATTCTCAAGTCGTCGGACAAACATTCAAACAATATTATAATATATGGCAGTAATGAGAGATTGCATCGGTAACCCACGTGGTCTCTTTAGTATGCCATTAAAGGCTTCTGATGCGTTAGTTGTCATTACTCCGTATAGAAATCCACCATCAAATATCAAGGTCCACTTTGAAACATCCCTTTCTACTAACCATTGATGAAGTTCTAGCTTAATTCTTATTATATCTAACATTCTCTGATTGAATATTTCTGTATCATCGGTAATGCCGGCTATGTACATCTTCTGGCATAGAAACTCCGCATCAGTTAGTCCCATTTGTCGAACAGCTTTCTTAAAGTTTTCGCGTAAGTGCCTAAGACAGTGACGGTGTGCTGCACCTAGGAATATGTTCCTACATCCACGTATCAACCCAGCATGCCGATCAGATATGATACAAAGATTACTTCTAGTAGCAACAGATGGGAGTAAATTATGAATTATGGTAAGAAACCAAATCCAAGAGTCATTGCACTCTGACTCTACAATGCCAAATGCTAATGGGAAAAAGGTCGTTATTTACATCAAGCCCAACAGCTATGAGTAATGTACCCCTATACTTACCCAATAGGAAAGTCCCATCTAGGCTAAGAACGGGTCGACAAAACCTCCAACCAGTGATAGATGGCTCAAAAGCCCAAAATAACGTTTGAAATCTATGTGAACTTAATGATTGAATTTTGTACACAGTTCCAGGCATAGCTTGAACAATACCTTCCATAAATAAATTCAGTGTTCAGTAGGACTCTTCCCAACTGCCAAACACTACCTTAATAGCCTTCCGACGTGCATCCCATGCTTTCATGTATGAAACTTTAATGTTAAACTTTGCCTCAACTCTTCCAATAATTTCTTTAGGTTTAATATCCATTTGTTTCCTTATAGTTGGAATAATAAAGAAACTAATGAACTGTAAATTACATTGCCTGTGCCCTGCTTGAAGAATAGGGTTTGTGCACGTATATGGACCTTTTATCGTTGCTATCTTCCATACCCCTCCCAATCGCTTGCTCAGGTTAGCGTGTAAACGCCAGGGATACTTCACCGGCAGATTATCATGTTGTATATAAACAACTGTGAATTTTTGTTTGTTTGAAGCTACCACGACAAACTGAACATTATTTATAATAGACCAACAGTGCAAGGCAAATTGCAATTCAGATTTTCTGCGGAAACACATATGTTCTACCAATTCAGTAGGAATGATAAATTCATCATCAGTGGTGCTAAAAATATTACTACTATCAGGTGCAACCTCCGCATTCCACTGACGTGTAGTCTTTGGAATCTCAGCATATTCATTATTGCATGTCATGCCCTCTTTTGTATTTCCAGTCATTCTACAATAGTCATGAATGATATCATTAGTATTTGGTTGAACACCCAGATTCGTGCTAGTATGATCGTGAAGGATATCATCAAACTCTGCATCCTCGTCATCGCTTGAACCACTGCTCATTGTCTCATACCCTTCATCATTGAGTATAAGATCAGATAATATAATGTCTTCAACTTCAAAACCAGAAGTAGTCTGGGATTGTGTAGAAGGGCCAGCCAAATTCTCTTGATATGCGATTGTTGTGGATCTACATTTATACTTATATAATATTAGATATCGATCAATAAGATTTAACTTTAAAAAAAAAATCATTTCCTTCACAACAACATACCCTAGATGTACATTTGGGATTACCAAGGCTATCTCCGCAGAATCATGTATCTCATGTACATGATATAGTACAACTGAATTATGAATTTGAGCCGACAAATCTTCATCCAAATTATTTTCATTACGAATTTGCTCAAACTCCACATATAGAATCAGAACTTCAGAAACAACCAATGATAATGCAAATTCACAACCTTTGTCATCCTCAAGCTTCGATGCCATAAATTGGTTACCCACTGGAAAACGACCCATAATGGTCACCATGTACTTTGAGGGATCGAACTTTAGCGCCCTAAGAACCCGATCCTTTAATTGTTTCAAAGTCGAGCTGAATGGAACTTATAGGGGCCGACATTTACCACCAATATATGTTGGTGAAAAATTACCATCTAAGGATAACTCTCCGTCATATAACAACATAAAAGATGATGGTTATGAACTCATTTTCAATACCTACATTTTCAATATATTTGAAAGGATATATTTATTTCATCGACACAATCATCAAACTCATAAAAATTATAATTACTAATATTGACTTTGTTAATATCATCATTAACTCATAAAAATATAATTGTTATGAATAATAATATTAATCTCTCCGTATAATCCCACAAAAATTTAACAAATCTACTATTTTGGCAATATAAATTTTGGATTATTTTTAATTCGTTTATATTTACTACAAATATTAAAAAAACCATGAAAATAATTATTTAAAAATAAGGAATATTATTTATTACAAATAAAGAACGATTTAATTATCGATATATGCTTCAATATAATTAACGAATAATTATGTTAGAATAAATGCTACTACATTCTGTGAGATCAATGCGAATGCTAGACAACACCCTCCCTAAACTTTGACAAAATGACCCTCATTTATATTTCCTAGCTTAAAGAAAAAATATAGCAAAATATAAATAGCCATAATTACTTCATAACCAAATGATTAAGCATTAACAAGCTTAAAAAAGCCATAAAAATCATAACTATTTTGCATTTCTTGTTATTTATCCAAACATTTCTAAAAAAATACACATAATACATTAAGCACCTAAAACCATTCCGTTCTACAAATTTACACGGTGCATTATCTTTTTTCAACCTTACTCTAACTTCTATTTAAGATATTTAAGATAGGAAGATAAAGGATCTTCCAAGTCATTTTCATTTTGCAAATATGATTAAGGGTGTAAACATTTGTGTGGTTGATTCATCCATTCTCCGTAGGACATAGGAAGAATAGTTTGTGCACAAGAGATGCAATGAATTTTCCTTAATAGCTATGGAAGTAATCTTACTAAGAATGCATTCAGGAATTGAAACTGATCTTAGTTAATATGTGAGGAAGTTATTGATGTAGGATCTGATCAATTGAAACAGGCCGCCCAAAGACAAGAACTTGAGTCTCAAGCTTGCTAACTAGTCATTCAGCTTATCTAATAAAGTGCACCTCTTTGGTCAGAAGCCTATATGGAGAGGCAGTTGGCCAAGGTAAATTGTTGACCCATGTACTGTGAGCAAACCGGAAAAAAAAAAAAAATTTCACTCGTACCTATACAGTGCCAGATCGCACGTCGCGGTAGCTCCGAACCCCTCTCCTCGCACGTCGCTCGCACGTCGTTGGCACAACCTCCCCAATCCGCGTTAAATAGCGGAGAAATGAGAGAGCCGAGGCTGCCTCTCTTGACTCCTCTTCCTTTCACACGCTCCTTCGTCGCTGATCGACTTCGCCTCTTTGATGATGTTCCCTTCCAGTTAGATTGGAGGTAGCAATAGGAGCTCGCTTGTTGTGAGATTAACTTCCCTCCTTTCGTGCGCTTCTCCAGCCCCTTCGACGACGTTCCCTTGCCTTCGGATCAGAAGTTACAACACTTCGAGCGGAAGCAAGATGGGAGTTCGCTCACTGCGAAGCCATAGCCGCATGCTCCTCCACCTTCTTCGTTGCTGGTCGACTTCGCTCCTCCGAAGACATTCCCTTCTTGTCGGATCGAAAGCAACGATAGGGAGCTCGCTTGCGTGATGGTAACTTTCTCTCTATCGCGTGCTTCTTCGGCCTACTCCCGTAACCCGCTGAGCTAAGTGAGGGAGGAGGGTTTAATTTAATTAATTATAATTAATTATAATTGATTAATTAAAATTTTATTATAATTAATTATTAATTATAGTTAATTATAATGAATTATTCTTAATTATAATTAATTCTTAATTATAGTTAGTTATTATTAATTATAATTAATAGACTAATTATAATTGATTAATTAATTAGTTTTAATTATAATTAATTATAGTTAAATATTATTAATTATTGTTAATTATAATTAATTATTAATTATAGTTAATCATTATTGTTTATAATTATTTATAATTAAATATTATTAATTATAATTAATAGATTAATTACCATTAACTAATTAATTATTATTAATTATTTAAGTATTATTAATTATAATTAATTATATTTAATTAATGTTAATTATAATTAATAAAAAAAGAGGAAAAGAAAGAGACCTTCCCTTGCCTCGATCCACATGCCAACTCCACCGATGTCCCTCCGTGCAGGTATAAGATTTCTAACTTGAAACCCCGCTCTCGATGCTAGTGACGAGCCTGCGGACCTCCCTATGCGCTCACATAGTACGGTGGGAGGGAAACCGATTCGGCGCTTGCGATGAGGCGGGTAATCCCTGGAGCACTCACGTAGCATGAGGGGGACGAAAACTAAGTACCCATATGTGGGGAAACAACTGCGCTCTTTTAAACAGGTACCAGAGACTCTTAAGTGCTTATGTAATGTAGCGGAGATTGAAGAAAATGCAGCCGCGGTGTCATCTAACATCTACTTGAAGCGCTCATGTAGCGTGGAGGGGAATGTTAGTCTCCCAAAATTTCTCCTAAAAGAGGGAGATGCTGGAGGCTACCGAAATTCAGAGCAAATACAGAGGACTTTAATGAATGCAAAAGACATGAAATTGGACTTGGACTTGAACTGAACATTAAATAAAATGAACCTAATTGAACTTGAACTAAAACCAATAAGTACAAAAGACTTGATTTGAATGAAAAGAACAACAAGAGACTTATGAGCTTGGACTCAAATGAATTACAATGAATTTAATGTGAATAAACTTGAACTCAAATGAACGTGCAAGGAGTTTTCACTTGAACTTGAACAATGGAAAGAACTTGATTTGGACTCAAGTGAACTTGCATGATTTGAACTCAAGCAAATATTTGATTCAGAACCATAGTGGACACGAACTCGAACTTGAGCTTGAACTGAATTACAGGGAATTTGAATGACATCGAATTGAACATGTGAGACATGATATAATATTTAAAATGAGATCATGATTGGTCCAAATTAAATGCAAGAAAGCATATACAAGACTTGCAATGAATATAGAACCTACAAACATCATTTACTCAAAAATGATGATGAAGACTCATGCAATCAAATGCCATTAGAAGGGTTTGACATGCAATGAACATAACAAGGTGACACATTTGGATGCATTCGAGTGAATATCAACATACAAGCAAAAGACGAGTTCATCAATGCAAACAAGTGAAAATCAAATGCAAGAGCATTGCAACTTATATGCAAGATAACTCACTCGCAAGTGACAATGCAAACTCAAACAATTGATTGATTTGGAACAATTGCATCGCCCACAAGGAGCATGCAATGAATGTGACCATTCTCCTACGAGCATGTATAAAAGACTTGCAAACACTACTTACTAACAAGTGGTAATGAAATTGTAAACAACATAATCAAATTTTGAGACATGATATAGTGCTCTTAATGGATAACATGACTTGCTTACAACGATCGACAATAATCAAAGATGGAAAGTAAACTGATCACAAATAAATGTACAAAAACATCCCAAACAACTGTTACAAATCATACACAAGTGATATTGATCAATATGTGATGCATGTATCAACCTTACAAGCAAATACATCAAGCAATAGAGGATCTCCAATGCACCCAATGAACTGTCCATGAGTGATAGCAGGAACATGTGGTGATATACTCAAAACCTTCATGCCGAATGGGAGGAAGATATCGAAGGGACAATGATCAATGGGAGCATCCTGAAGTCACTCTCAAGAATGAAAAATCCATGATGCATGTGACAAGCCACATATGAATGATAATAAAAGATTATGCAGTGATTTACCCACAAGCAGAAAAAGATGATATGCAGTAGATACATGCTCCTACAAGTTGTTATAGAGGACCTTTTCTGTATCCAATATATTGTACTCATACTAGTAAAGATGTACGACGTGCAACAAGAGTAGAGGCCTACGAGCCGTTGCAAGAGATATTTCGTGCACTCAACATACCATATGCGGGAAAATACAGAAGGACTATGACAAACACAGGCTCCTACAACCTGCTGTAGAAGACTCGTTATGCATCTAATGCAGCATGATCACACCAAGTGCAAATGCTTACGAGCTACTATAGGAAACTCGTTGTACGTACAATAGGCCAGCTATATGTGAGCGAGTACAAGAGAACTGTAGTGAATGTAATTGCCTACGAACAAAAAAAGGAGATTTGTTAGTGCACATCAATCTACCTATGGAAAACAACAAATAGTACACAACAGTCTACCTGTATGAAACGGGCAAAGGACCATAGTGCAACACCATGCCACTAGATCCAAAACATCCATACAAGCAGACAGAATGCGTGCACAAGCCCTCAAATCGAATGATGCATTCAAATGACGGTTGCCCATAAAGCTGATCAAAATTAAATATTCCAAAATGTCCCCGCACATGCACTGTAATAAGTATGCACATAGGTACGCAAAAGGGCATGTGCAATCACAAAACCCGCATAGGCCCTGGCGAGCGTGTTATAAGTACACACGTGACGTCTAGGGATGCTGCGCGGGTCAATAAATGAACCCCAGTTCGAGCCCGATCATTCTATATAGATAGATAGAAGTCAACATGGCTTGAACTATCAAATAGACATACAGTCAAAATGTTGACCGAAATATGTTTTACACATGTATATTAGGCCTTCAATGTCTATAACAAAAGAAATTCATCAACAAAAATATAAAGCCAATGAAGAACCTGATCCTCTGTCGGCAAGTTAGCAGAGTAAACAAGGTTCAATTTCCAAATGCAAATGTCCGTAAACACCTCGATGATGGCTGTGTTGAACGTAGATCTCAATGAGAGGGGTTAATTCCAAATACTCTATATTTCAAAAAGCTTCCCAAATACTCACAAAATTCAAAAATCCAAAAAATACCAAAATCTCAAATATTCAAAATTGAAATTAACCATCAATCACTTAAAACAAAAATCCATCTACCCTCTGCAACAATTTGCCGAGGTGGAGAAATTGAAAGATACTTCAACTCACAAAGAGCTAATGTCTGCTCGAGAATATCACTAGGATTCATTCTCAAACAGTCTCCTGCTAACGGAGACATGGCACATGTCCTATAACTAGTGATTTTACAGACAAATGGCACCGCAGGTAAATGGTTATGACTGGGGCCCTCTAAACCGGATGGTTTGCTGCCAAATGGCACCACTAAATTGCATTTATGGCTAGAGCATGTATGCTCCCCAATGGCATCAAATCCTTGAGATATGAATCAATAGGATATAATTGATAGGGCACAAAGCCCTCTATTAGCTAAGGTGGATTTAAAATTGTCCCTTTAGACAAATACCCACACCAGGTCTACAAGGTACCCTTGGACGAAGCAACCCATAGCTACCGACAAGGATCCTTCTGTTAGGTTGGGTCGACTACCTCCTCTGACTAAGTAGACTAGGGACTGTGATGACCCGGGATGACGGAACCATGGGATCTTGATCGAGCTCATCATCCATTATCCGACCATCTGCTTTAAGTAGATAGTTCAATTTCTAGTTTTAAATTTTAAAATTTTCAATCAAACTTTCACATCCCCAAGCCCATACTGCTACTATATGCTAAATAACATGTATCTCTACGTATCTGATCGACAACTAGCCTTAATCGAAAGTTCTCTCTCGTTATCGGGAGGGGTAATTAACTATAGGGGCTTGCGCCTATAAGAAACAAGAACTCAGATCATAAAGCCCTCGCAAAATGAGGGCGAAATCTCTGGGTAGTGTCTTATCTTCCAACTTAATCTGCCTTCCCAAAATTTACCTCGGAACTTAATCCATTAAAACTCTCCCGAAAAGCAACAAGGGAGGCCGAGGCCGAATTTTCGGAGCCCACATAAATAAAAGAATTTTTTTTCATTTTTATGCCCATTATTTCATTAAACCTTTTGGGTTCATCAATATAAGGAGAGAGACACATTTTATATGTTGATAGATTAACATCTAGACCCTTAAAAGAAGCTAGAAACATAAGGTTCCTTTTAATAGAACATATAGTGGGCAAATCAATGTTATCCATAGTGAGCAAATCATTCATAAAAATAAATTAGAAGATATAAACATTGCCAATGGATATGGGTGAGTAGTTCCCATTTGAAATCTCTTCATCATATAGGAAAGAAAAAACATTCATTGTTATGATAAAGAGAAACGGGAGAAAAAATAAGCACCCTTTTCTCAACCAATTAGTGATGTGGCCTAATGTTAGATCTTTTGGAATGACCAAAAGATGCTTGAAGAGATTTCCCAAGAGGCTTAGGAAAGTAGCAAAGGGTGTGGGAATGTTAGATTTTGAGTGGAATTAATATGATAAGGAGATTGGTCAACCAATACAAAATAGCACCCAGGTACAAAATTAATAGACTAACTTTCCACTATTAGCAAAGTCTTATAGATCACACTTTATTCATAAAGAGATCTAATAAGAAAAAATTATAATTCTAATAATTTATGTGGATGACATGAATAGAATAGTAGATGATTCAAAAGAAATGAGGAAGCTAAAGATTAACGATCCAAAGAATTTGAAGTGAAAGATTTGGAAAGACTAAAATATTTTTGTGGAATAAAAATAACTCACTCAAAAACTACTAGGATATTAATCTCACAACAACAATGCATCCTGGATCTAGTAAATAAAACATGTATGATGGCATGCAAGCCCTTAAAAATTCCAATTGCTTATTATAATAAGCTTGGAGAAGCAAGAAAAATCTCATATGTTGACAAAGGAAGTTACCAAAAGCTGATCAAGAAGCTTATCTATCTTGTCAGACAAGACCAAATATAGTTTATGCTAAATTGCATTTACAAGTTGAACAATGCCTAAAAGTGATCTCATGAAGAAGAATCTTACTAAAGCGAAATGGAAACTTAGAATAAAAAATACACAGACGCTGATTAGGTAGGATCCCTTATAGACAAAAAATTTTCTACTTATTATTGCACCTTCTTTTGAAAAAAATTTTAATCACTTCAAGAAGCAAAAAGCAGTTAGTAGTCTCTAGATCTAGTTTTGAAGCTGCATTTCGAGCAATGACTTAAGGAATTTATGAATAGTTTAGAATTAAATCATTCTAAATAATTTGGGAATAAAATTGAAGATTTCATGAAGTTATACAGCGACAATAAATAACCATTAACGTTGCCACAATGCAATCCCACATGATCGAACAACACAGAAATTAATTGACACTTTATTAATGAAAAAATAAGTGGATTTATATGTATTATATATGTTCAAGCAATCAAGCAATATATTTTAACATATCACATTTGAGTTAGCCATGCAGAGCCATGGAGAATATATACTCTTCAGCTTATGGAGTGTTGGAAAGTCAAGCTTGACAATACTGTGAAAAGATTCCATAGGGTTGAGATGGTATTGCCTTTCAAGGCATCACACACAAGCTATGGTAATTCCTTCTTCCCATTTATGCATGTATAAAAGCTTGTTTAATACTTGTGTATTCTATCCTGGTACTATATCAAGTATTAATATATAAGTTGTTTTTAAAGAAAGAAGTTACCTAATGTAACATAGAATTTTATTGTATATATAAAGGTGTAAGGTTGTCAATAAAATATACATAAAATTCAAATTATCTCTTCTCTTTTCGACAGGTTTCCAATTTCTATGCTTGGGAAAAGGCTAATGATTATGATGGTTAGGTTGATTGTTAGATGAGATAAAAAGAAGAAAGAAAGTTAACAGCCAAAGACAAGCAAAAATATAAGAAACATTATTTTCACTAGGTTTCAAGTTTATTGTTAATATTGATTTAAAAGAGTTGCACGAGCTAGATATTTTTGAATCATGGCATGACAATTTAACACAGCATGTTTCATAAATCCAATCTATCATAACTAGAATGACAATGAATCTAACACCCTCCATCAGATGAAATAATTTAAGCTTACTCTTGAAGTGATAATCTTTTCCATTAAGCATCATAAAAATCATCTCAAAGCTAGTTTTTGTTTTTTGTTTTTGGTTCTAGATATGAATAAAAGGAGGTAATTGACCTTACTTTTGCATAATAGAAAATGCAGATACCAATTCTTACGAATGAGCCCATGAAAATACATCATTATCACATTTGATGCTCTAGTTAGTTCATGTTTGTGATATGTTCTAAATTGGAAGAAACTTAGCTCATATAAAGAAAGAAAGCTCAATAAAATTTTCTATTTCTTATATGGTAGCAAACATATTTATACTGTGAGTTGATATCACCTACTATTTCTCTTTATGTGGTGCTCTATAGAAAAATGAGTACAAGTTCCCTAAAGGTGATTAGAAAAGAAATAAAAGAAACAGGACATCTCTTTTTTTAATGGTTTTGGGAAGGGATGAACATTTGTAATTAACTCAAAATGTGAAAAGCAGCATTCCGTCTACATTTCTCAAAGAGACAAATCTTATAAATGGGGCCATACAACTTAAGTACATTACTACATTTCTCAAAGAGACAAATCTTATAAATGGGGCCATACAACTTAAGTATATTTAAACCTAAAGGTAATGTAAATACAACCATTACATAATTTAATGCTTCATATTGTTTAAATGCTTGTTATATTTTCTAAAATAAAAAAAAAAGGAAAAAATAAGCTCAATTCAAAAACAATAGAAGATGATTTTAAATTTCTTTTAAAGTAACAAACACAAAACTTTACACATGATGACCTAGTAAATTATTGCTATTCACCATGCTAGTGCACAAAGAAAAATGAGTGCAAGATTCCTGAAGATAACTCAACAAATAAAAAAAAAAGAATTAAGAGATAAAAGACAAACCAATTTTTCTTAGTTGTTGGAGGGAATGTGCATCTTATATGACTCAAAGGTATAGAATTCTTCCATATTAATCAGAGCGCAAAAAATAAGTAGCTCAATAAAATGATAGAAAATATTCCTACAAATGTTTGCAATATATAGGGAAATATTATGTTTGAAATTTTGCAAAACAATGCAGTAGAGAATTAGCAATACGAAGGTTGTTCGAAGACATGCAAATTAACAAAACGATTTGCAGGTTTGATAGAAGAAATTAGATCCCTTTCAAACAATTAGAAAAAGTGCCGCATATCTCTGTTTCAAATGTGGCAACGGGTAGCTTGAAGATATTGTCATGATAAATATATGATACAATCATTTCATCGAGAAAACAATAAAAGAGTTGGACAAATTGTCATAAAAAGTGCATAGAAGATTATAATTTGTCAACATTACCTCACAAATAAAAAATAACAATAAAACAAAAATCGCAGACCATATCGTCCAACTCCAATTGAAAGGTGAAGTCTTTGTAGATAGAACCTGAATTTATGAACAATGTGAACATCGTATTAACAATACTAAATAATAAATAACAGAAAGTAAACAACAAGCTTTCCAAAACTTCTAACTCTCCTACAGGGGCGGATCCAGCCTTAATTTTTAGAGGGGGCAAACTTAATTTTTATTTCAATTAATAATGAAAATTTAAAATACCTCTACATAAGGTGTTAAATTTTTTACCAATATACCACAACATAACATGTCATATTTGACAAATTACTAATCACTCACATGTATTAAAAAATGATCCATAAAAAAAGTTGAGGATTATTTTATAATTTCGAATCATTAAAATCTGTAAGATGGCGACCTACATTAAAAGTGTTTAAAATAGTTTTAGGAAGTAACAAGCGATGGCGACATACACTAATTGTGTGAGATATGCTGAGTGATTTTTCCCAAGCTGGTGCTTGCAACTGAAGTTGGTTCTTGCAATCGAAGGCGTCGGACTCTGTGAGTACCTGAGAGTGCAAAATGGGCTTTTGATTTGGTTAAAAAAAATTGCAAGTAGCAGAACTCTAGGAGACTTGGGTCGAACCGTGGAAGTCGGCAGCAACATCCTACTTGCAATCGAAGGCGAAGCCCAGCGAATCGATGATGCTGTCGTGTAGAGAAGAAAAGCAGAAAATGGGGTGCAATAGGACGAGGTGTGGAGCAGGCGGCAGCCAACCAAAGGCCTTCGAGGCGTCTTGCGGGATACTCGAGCGGAGCGGAGGAGAAGCGGCAGCGGGATTGGATAGGGCAAATTAATATTTCTAGGGGGACAAACTTATATTATTGCCCACATCATAAGTAATTTCTTTTTTTAGGGGGACAAGATGGGGCAAATTAAAATTTCTAGAGGGGCAAACTTACATTATTGCCCCTTCATAAGTAATTTTTTTTTTTAGGAGGGGGAATTGCCCCCCCTCAAACTAACATGGATCCACCAATGCTCTCCTATGAAACCTTTAGACAAGCAAGCTAATGTCATTATTTATCTCACTGAGAATTATTAGAGGACCTTATGAATAGCTTGCAAATTTAAAGCCAACTAAAGACATCATGGTTTTGCAAAAATCAAGCATATAAAAATTGGATAGCTTGGAAACAGACCAGCAAACTTCAAGAAACTTATACCGAAATAACACTTCTTCCAAGGAAGCAATGCTCTTAGTTTCAACTTTATGACATGCCTCAGTGTCTCCTTTTTTTTTTTTTAATGTAAATCTAAAGTTTTGTATTCATTGGGAATGCAAATCATGTGTAATGATTGCTAGTTTTTATTTTCTCGTCCATCAAGTGTTTTATGTTATCAGCTAATAAATGAATGAGATATATTCTCTAGTATAACTCGTTAACTCATTCCATTGAATTTTAATCATCATATATGGAGTTCAAAGTTATTTCCATGATGTGCACTTATTAATTACTACTTTTTTGCATTCCGATTCCTACTAAGTATTGCTCAAGTTTCATTGCACCACTATTGCCCATATATTCCCACTAATATTTTGCCACTCAAAATTGATGTTTTGTTTTTCCGCCATTGTTTGCCTTATTATTCTATAATCCCTCTATTATCACTAATATATGGTTGTTGATTATCGCTACTCATCATCACCGCCTTAACTTGTTAATGTCGCTATTCATTTTATCCATTTGCATTGTATTCAAAACCTCATTCCATGCCTTTCCCCACGTGACCAATATGGGGCATCTCTATTTTGGGGTAAATAATTTCCCATGTCTCCAAGATATCCTTAAATAATTTAAGAATTGAATTTTATGAGAGAATTTCTACTGATGGAATTAATGAATATGTTCAAATTAGATGTTTCGTGCAGATTTTAACATGATATAAGAATTTTCTTATTTTGAATCATTGCTACAAACAAAGAACCTTGAGGCATGTAAATTCATTGAGTGTGTTGTTGGATATGTATCCCTTGAGCACTTCATAAATGTGTTTGACTACTTTTAAGGGAGAATCTAGCATATTTGTCAATGGCGCATGGCGTGGCGCACCTATGGCGCCAGCTGTATGGCACGACACACATATTCAAGTTGGCGCGCGCCATTTGTGCCAAGGCGCGCACAATGGCGCACGGCGTGCGCAATTTGAATTTTAGAGATCTTTTAAGTTAAGTGTTGCAGAGATGAGGATGCTCAGGTGGATGAGTGGCTTTACCCTTAGAGATAGGATACGAAATGAGCATATTCGTGAAAAGGTTGGAGTAGCTCCAGTGGAAGATAAGATTAGAGAGAGTCGCCTTAGATGGTTTGGTCACGTAAAACGGCGGCCTCCCGATGACCCGGTTAGGAAAGTAGAGGTCTTAGATTTGACTTATGTTAAGAAAGGTAGAGGTAGACCTAAAAAGACTTGGTCAGAAAATATTAGAAATGATCTTTCTTTATTAGATTTAAACGAGAATTTGATTTAACAGGACACAATGGAGAAAAAGGATTCATGTAGCCGACCCCACGTAGTGGGATAAAGGCTTGATGTTGTTGTTATTGTTGTTGTTTAATATAATTATAGATAGTTTTTAATATTTATATATTTCAATTTCTAAAATAATGTAATAATTAATTTTAAAATTATTTGATATGATTAAAATAGTTTAGTTAGGTTTTATTAAACTTTATTTTAGTAGAAATTTTAAAAAAACTTGAAGCTCACTTTAATGATTTGGACTTTGGACCACAAACATATTCAACCAAGCCTTACCCAACTTGATTGATACTCTAAAATAGGACTCATATAAAGATTTTTAAAATTCTTTTTTATTTTGCACCGTATTCAAAATGGAGCGTGCCGTGCCGTGCGCTATGCGCCATGGCTCCACGGGAGACTGTGCACCATGCTACGCCATTTGCCGTTGATAAGTATGGACTCTAGTGCAGTATGTTAAGTAGTTCATAAGCTAAATTTCAACTTCGCACATGATATTTTACTTTTAAAATTCAAAAGTTACTCAAAGGTTGAAAGTTAATTATAAGATGGTTAAAAGTTAATTGAGAATTGGTTAAAAGTTTGTTGGAAGGAGGTTGTGATAAGGTTAATTGAATCATCCTTATCCAAGTTTATGTGGCTGGGGCCTATCTCTCAAGGTTCAAATTCAAATTGGTTGAACCATCTTCATCCATAACTTCATGTGGTCAAATTCAAGTTAAAATCCAATGTGATTCCATATTTCAATGCTTAGTTCAAAACTCCTCACTAAATTCAAGGCTCCAAGAGGTTGCTAGCCAGTTTCTCTTTATTACTGCAACATGGCATGAAATATATTAGACACAATCTGGCCACTACCTGGCATGATAAATCCATTCTCAAATTTTTAGAGGCAGAAATTTTTAACCTAGAAGCTCCATTATCCTATACTTTAGTCGCTAAATTTACCTTTAGCCACCTAAGCTTGAAGATTATTTGCACCTTCATGCTTGATCATTGTCTGCTAGGTGACTGCTTTGTTGATCACATACTTATCAAACTATATTGGAAGCTATTATTCTACAATTTTCTATTTGTGTTCATATTATGTGAATGGCATATAAATATATGTATTGAAATGATCTCCATAATTTGATACTTCCAAGGAGCCCCATATTTTTGGGTTGTTTTCTCTCATATCTATATCCACTAAATCAATAAGTCTACGCTATAATTTTTGTGCAATTTTTGGTGAACCAATACAAGTGGATCATGTTGCCGCTAGTTGACTCTCTTAACCTTTGACAACATGTGTTCTTGTTGAGATAAACATTTATTCCACTTTAGCTCAAGAGATATATATTGGTAATTCATACAAGTTACTCCTTGATGATGGAAATTTCTTCATGTTGAACTAGTCCTCCTTTCTTCATTAGTATTTAAATTATATGGTTAAAGAATGTTTAAGTTTATTCTCTAATTTGATTCATGTCCTTTTTCACTTCTTGAATGACGAAATCTTATACAAATAATACTTATGAAGTGATTTGTACTAAACAAGTGAATTCCTGATAGCATGTAATAATGTCATGTAAAATAAAGATTGCATTCTACATGCATTATGTATGAATATAAAATTTTTATGATGTGATTCTTTATTTGACAAATAAGCTCTTACATAAAATCATGAATTGTACAAGATATACTCAAGTCATGCTATGCAACTACCTAGAACAAATAATATGTACTAGTTTACATAACTATATACATGTGAATGAATGATAGAATTATATATCCATGAGAAAATGAAGGCCAAACAAGATGATCCACAATTGGGTAATTGTAAAGATTTTCCAAGTTGGAGGGCAAATTGACAAACTAGTCTAAATGATTGAAAAATAATGAGAGATGAGTTTTCTATATGATGAAAAAGGGTATCAATGATTATAAGTGAGTTTGGTAATGCATATTATGATATATACAAAATGAAAAATCCTACGGGTACAAAGATGAAGATCCTAAACATGATAAGGAGGCCCGATGTGTTACTATGACATATCCAGGAAGTGATATGATAAGAAAGCTAGTCAATCCAATCATTTATTACATGATATAAATGAAGCTATTATCTCTCATGATGAAAATGATGAATGATTTACATATTATGAAATGTTATTGTATCATGAATGGTTGATTTAGCAAATCCTATATATCCAGATTTACTAAATCCTTAGGGCGTTCAATATTGAAAACTATTTGGCAAGAAAAATGTTAAATACTAGTGAATCCTCTAATATTGTTTGGTAATGCAACTCAAGATTTAAGATGATTAATTTGTTTTAAATGTCTAAATAATTAAATCATACTTATTATAATCATATTATATTTAATTATCAAAAAAATAAAACACAAATTTTTTTTTATTCTAGAAGATAAGCAATATTCTTCTCATTGTCTGCCTATTTCTATAATTTCTCCTCTTTGGTTTTTGTCTATACTCTTTCTAGAGCCTTGGGCTTATCTAGGGTTTGCTTTTTCTCTGCTCCATTTCTTCGTCTGCTGCTTTGACTTTGCGTGAAGTAGAAATTGGCATCAGGGTTTACCTGGAGTGAAGAGAGACGGGATAACCAATGCTTTGAACTCTTCTGAGCACCAACATTGCTTCTCTGCCACGATTTCCTTCCCCAGCGGGCAAAGATCTTTGCCAATAACCGACAAATTTTCGAATTTTTTGAAGTTTCCTTTCTGTCGAAATAGTTGGTTTCCAACTCAATTGCTATGAATGACTCCTGCAGGCGGAGGAGGAAGGAGAACCTCTTGCGGACGTTGAGCGAGTTGAGTGGAGCGATTTCAATGGCAGCATTCAGCCTTAGATCGATGCCCTTTCGCTTGGCACGGCTGAGAATGCTCCGTGACCACCATTTCCACTGGACCATCTCAGAGCCCGAGGGTTTGGCGAGGTTTTTGAGTATTCCGTATTAAGAATTTCTCCCAGCAACATGGTTTGAAGTATCTGAAAATGCTTTTTCCACCCAAAATTATTTTTTTAATTTTATGCACATTTTTTAAAAAGAAATTTGGCGATGATAAAACGAGTTAGCATCTCCAACCAAAAAAATTATTTTTCACTCTAAAATATAGTAAAACTTTAAAATACAGTAATTCATCTCCAATTGAACTCTATTTCTTCTATTCTTTCTCGTGCTTCTTCATCTCGCTGCAAACAAACCATCTTTCTCCTCTTTCGTGCGCTTCTTCTGTAAATCCCGTAAGTCAAATTTTTTGGCGTAGGTGAATAGTGTGACGCCAATATTAGCATCGCACTGTTCACTCACGGAAATTAGCGGACAATTTTGCGTTCGATTGGATCGTTTAACGGATGACATACACTTATTTACCGTTCAGTTGCGGATGGTCTTAGAGCACCAAAAAAAATTTGCATCTCATAGTTAGCAAGAAAATGAAAGTTAAAGTATTAATCTAAATGCAGATTGAGATTGATATATCATCAAAAAATTATCTTGATCGGGCACAAATCTCGAGGCAAAAAGCAAGTTGGAACCTTCAAAAATTAAATACGGGACCATTTGAACTCCGATTCTAGCAAACTTATAGTCGAACTAAACGTATCGGAAATATAAACCCAGCAACACCAAATTCAACTCGATCTGAGCCCAAATGGGTCCAAATCAAGGATCCGAAGCACATTTGGAAGGTTCAATCCATAATTTGGATTACCAAACGGTTTCCAAACAGGACATGCTTATAGTCGAATCGGGCGGCTCGACGAGACGAATCCAATGAGCCCAAGATTGCCAAATTCCGATATCATTAAGACCTTCAAATGTCTGATAAATGGTCCACGATCAAGGGATTCAATATCGACCGTCCATTCAAACCACTCCACATTTGCCCTTGATCCTCCTCATATTTACGGGTCATGCCATCCAAAAAGAACTATAAATAGCCCCTCATTTCTCTTAAGAGGCGACCCAAGCAAGAGAGGTAAAGAGAAGAGAAGAGAAGAAGAAGAAGAAAGGAATAGGAGAGAAGAAACTCCTCCTCGACCACCGCCGGAATTCTGCCCTATGCCCGAAACGACGCTGGAATTCTATCCGACCTCCGAAGGACGCCAACATTCCACCCGATCTCTGAGTAATGCAGAAACTCTGCCTGACATTGTAACTATCTAATCCTAAAGAGATTCATTGTAATCTAATCGTCCTAAGTTTTAAGGACGATTCAACCTCTTGTATTCCAAGAAAACACTAGTGGAACTCTTTCAACTGGGCGCGGCCCCGTGGTTTTTTTCCCTTTATAGGGTTTTCCATGTACAAATACTGATGTGCTTTGATTTTCTATTTGTGTGCCGAATATCCGTTCAACGCTAAGACGGAAATTTTCTAAATTATATGGTCACGTATATTCGAGTCCGCAACAGTTTGGCGCCGTTTGTGGGAACTACTACCCCATAATTGCAAGTATTGTCTCGATGACCAACAGGCATAGCAATCGTCTCGTAGGAGCCTCCCGCTCCCACTCTCATCAATCCAGAAATCAGTCTATAAATCATGGACGTCAAGTTTCTGCCTCCTTTTATCCTGGGGGGCTACACACTGCGGGAGAAGGAACCTCAGGACCATCTTTGGAGGAGAGAATCCGAAAGATTGAAGAATCTCATAACAAGATCCTTCAACTCCTACGAGAGATTCGTCAACCAGCATTAGCGCAACAGGAGGAAATTCTTCTCCCTCGAGATCCTCCACGGGTCGAAGATGTTCAACTCGAACATCTTCAAGCAGAGATTCCTCTTCCTCCACCAAGAAGATACCCGTCATCACAGCCAGATAATGAACTGGCTGACACAGCAAGTTCTACTCATCCTTCACATACAGGTCGGCATCCTCGAGTTCCTTTGGACCTCCCTGATGAGTTAGACCAACCGCACGTTGCTGAGCTCCCTCGCAACGTTCTACGTCATGAATTACGGAGATTAGTACGAGAAGAATTCCCTGGAGGAGGTATAAGACAAAATCTTCGACAATGGAACCTACAAGAGTCATCACCTCTAACAGAAGCTATTCTCCAGCATCCCATTCCGATTGGATTCAAACTACCGAGCATCGAATCCTACGATGGGACATCCGACCCATATGAGCATATCGATCATTATCGAACAATTATACATATCCAGCGAGCTTCAGATGCACTCATATGTCAGGTTTTTCCTGCTACCCTCAAGGGACAAGCACGAACTTGGTTCTATTCGCTTCCATCTGGAACGATCCCTTCATTCAATAAAATGGCTAAAGTGTTTGTGGAACAATTTGTAACCAATCGAAGAATAGCTAAGGATTCCTCCCACCTATCCGAAATCTGTCAAAATGAAGGAGAATCATTGAAAGAGTATTTTCAACAATTTTCTACCGAGGCTCGACAAATTCCGGGAGTAGATCCTGAATTATTGAGAGGGGTTTTTCTTGGTGGCCTCCGTCCTGGCCCCTTTTATTCATACGCCGATCTGATTCATAGTGTGGAGGCACAAATCTCTACAGATGAAGCCATAAATACTCACAGAAAGCAGTTTGAGCAGACTAATGGGAAGCACAAAGGTGCTCCTGGGATGGATAATTCTTCCTTACAGCGAAAAAAGCAAGGGAAAAATAATCTACCTCCTAGGCCTCAATTACCGCGACGGGAACCTCGACAGGAGAAGGAGTATACCCCACTCAACACATCTCGAACAAATGTATTAATGGCCGTTTGAGATCAAGATACAATGAAATGGCCGCATCCTTTGAGGCCGAATACAGGCAATCAAGATCAGTACTGTCGCTTTCATCGTAGTCGTGGCCACACTACGGAAGCCTGTAATCAACTCAAGGATGAGATTGAAAGACTTCTCCGCCAAGGCTATCTCCGACAGTTTATTCGAGATTCACCTACCCGAGAGGAGTCTCGCCCTTGTCCCACTGGGGGGCGAAATCAACAACAACAGAGGCAACCACCGAATAATCGCCCAACAGTTGGTGAGATTGAGACCATTGCAGGAGGACCGTTATTATCTGATCAGGTTTTTTTTTGCTGTAGATGAAAATCCAACACCAAAGAGAGCTCATATTGATCAGTCTATCACTTTTGATGATTTAGACTTGGAGGGAGTAAAAACCCCTCATCAGGATCCGCTTGTGATTAATGCGGGGATAGGCGACTCGTGTTATAATATCAAAAGAATCTTGGTGGATAACGGTAGTTCTGTGGATGTGTTATTTTATTCAACTTTTCTAAATATGGGCCTCACCAGAGAAAAGCTTCAGCCTGCTGCAGGTCCATTGTACGGGTTTGACAATCGGCCTGTGCAGACAGAAGAGACAATCAGTCTCCCAGTTGTGTTGGGAGAGTTTCCCCGACAGATTACTCATTATATTCAGTTTATTATTGTAAAGTCAGAATCAGCTTACAATGCCATCTTTGGAAGGCCGCTCCAGTCCATTTTTGGGATCATCGCTTCCATACCTCATTTGAAGCTGAAATTTCTTACCCCGATTGGAGTAGGTGTGGTACGTGGAGATCAACAAATAGCACAAACCTACTATCTTAGGCAGGTTCAACCACATCCAAAGGTAATGCTAAGTATCGAGGATTTTGATCTCCGAACCGAGGATATCCCTCAGAGGGCTTCTCCTGTAGAAGACCTCACTACTGTATCCTTATCACAAAAACACTCTTCAAGAACTATACAGATTGGGTCTCTTCTTTCAAATGAAGAGAAGGAAAAATATATAGATTTTCTACGTAAGAATCAAGATATTTTTGCATGGGGTCCGGCAGATATGCCCGGCATCAACCCTGAAGTGATCATGCATTCTCTTAAGGTTAACCCGACGTGCAAGCCAGTAATCCAAAAGAAACAAAATTTTACGCCAGATCGTCAGCAAGCAATTGAGCAGGAGGTTAATAAGCTTTTGGAAGCTGGATTTATACGTGAAGTGCATTACTCTACCTGGTTGGCAAATGTCGTCATGGTGCGGAAGTCAAATGGGGCCTAGAGAATGTGTGTAGATTATACCGATCTAAATAAAGCCTGCCAAAAAGACAGTTTTCCACTTCCTCGTATTGACCAATTAGTCGATACAACCTCCGGACATCAGATGTTGAGCTTTAAGGATGCCTATTTCGATTATAATCAAATAAAGATGGACCCGGCTGATGAGGAGGCAACGACTTTTCGCACAGATAAAGGGTTATACTGCTACCGAGTGATGCCATTTGGTCTCAAAAATGCTGGGGCAACATATCAACGTCTTATGAATAAGGTTTTCAAAGATCTTATTGGACGTTCTATGGAAGTATATGTTGATGATATGTTGGTAAAAAGTCTTGAGAAATCTCAACATATATCTGATTTAGAACAGTGTTTTCATTTGCTACGACGCTACAATATGCGACTTAATCCTGCTAAATGTGCTTTTGGAGTCGCTTCTGAAAAGTTTTTGGGGTTTATGGTAACCCACCGAGGGATTGAGGCTAATCCTGAGAAAATCAAGGCACTAAGAGACATAGTGCCCCCGAGAAATATCAAGGAAGTTTAGAGACTGAATGGAAGAATTGTAGCATTATCTTATTTTCTAGCGCGCTCCGGAGATAAGTATCTGCCCTTCTTCAAGGTACTTAGAGGCGCTCGTAACTCTGGGTTCCAATGGACAGATGAATGCCAAGAAGCCTTTGAGCAATTACGAAAGTGTTTGGTATCCCCACCACTACTTTCTAAACCAACACCAGGAGAGAGATTATATTTGTATTTGGCTATTTCTGTCCAGGCCATTAGTTCGATCTTGGTTCGAGAAGAAAATGTTGTACAAAGTCCTATCTATTATGTTAGCAAAATTTTATCTGAAATGGAAGGACGTTATCCTTTAGCAGATAAAACAGCATTGGCGTTAGTTTATTCTGCCAGAAAACTACGTCCTTACTTTCAAGCCCATTCAATTGGGGTTTATATAAATTTGCCTTTAAAAAGCATTCTACAAAAGCCAGAAGCATCAGGTAGGCTCGTTAAGTGGTCTATAGAGCTGGGAGAATTTGATATCCACTACTTGCCTAGGCCCGATATTAAATCTCAAGTGCTAGCAGATTTTATAGTTGAATGCACCGTCCCGGTATCCGATATTTAACCAAGTGCTTCACCTTCTCCATCATGCTGGACATTGTATGTTGATGGAGCTTCTAGAAGTTTCGGGGCTGGGGCTGGAATTTTTTTAATCTCTCCGTAGAAAGTTACCCTTGAGTATGGGCTCCGACTTAAGTTCCCAGTAATAAACAATGTAGCAGAATATGAGGCTCTAATTGCTGGATTGAGACTAACAATTGACTGTGAGGTTCAAAATTTAGTAGTCTATACTAATTCACAGTTAGTCGCCGCTCAGGTTGAGGGGGAGTTTGAAATCCATAACCTACAACTGGCACAGTACTGCAACATCGTCAAATTGCTTCTAGCCGGTATAAAGAAGCATCAGATCATCCATATTCTATGAGAGCAAAATGCGCGAGCAGATGCTCTTTCAAAACTTGCTACAGCAACCACTGAAGATATCTTCAAGCAAACGTGTATCGAGGAAATCCACTTTCCAAGTATCCAAGGACCATGGGTCATACAATCAATTGTCGAATCAAGAGAAGCTTCTTGCATCGATCCCATATTGTCTTTTTTACAATGTGGAATACTACTTGAAGACCCTATAGCAGCAACACGACTTCGGAGACAGGCATCAAATTTCACTGTGATTGATAATGAGTTGTATAAACGTGCCTTCACCAGACCGTATCTCAAGTGTCTCCCGCCATCAGAAGCTGATTATGCACTCCGAGAAGTTCATTCAGGAGTATGCGGAGAATATTTGGGAGGAAGAGCGTTAGCTTACAAGATTATGAGACAAGGATTCTATTGGAATACAATGAAACAGGACGCACTTGTGTTTACTCAAAAGTGCAAAAATTGCAAATTGCATTCCAATCTCACCCATACGCCTGCATTGGAGCTTGCATCACTACAGAGCCCCTGGCCTTTCGCTCAGTGGGGAATTGATATCATGGGACCTTTTTCTATCGCTACGGGATAACAAAAATTCATTATCTTGGCAGTAGATTACTTCACCAAATGGGTAGAGGTAGAACCGTTGGCTAAGATTACTGAAGCAAATGCCAAACAGTTCCTATGGAAGAATATAGTCTGTCGTTTTGGCATTCCTGTAAGAATTATCACAGATAACATGACACAGTTTACTGGAAAAATCTTCACTTCTTTTTGTAAAGATTTTCATATTCATCTAGTCCACACAGCTGTCGCCCACCCTCAGGCAAATGGGCAAATAGAGGTCACAAATCGAACAATTTTAAAAGGACTGAAAACACGCCTAGGGAAGGCCGAGGGCAATGGGCCGAAGAACTCCCAAATGTCCTCTAGGCTTATCGGACTACTGCCAGAACTCCTACAGGAGAAATCCCGTACAACCTCTACTTTGGAAGAAAAGCAATTATACCAGTTGATATTGGAGTTCCAAGCAATAGAGTTCAAACATTTGATTTCAATAATAACAAGGAAAAGATCAGAAAGAACTTAGATCTCCTTCAAGAAGTAAGAGATGTAGCTTCACTTAGGACCACTGCATACCACCAAAGGGTTACTCATCACTATAATCGGAAAGTTAAACCTCGATCTATCTCAATCGGGGATTTGACGCAGCCTCGAAGCAGCAGGAAAGGGCCCTCAACGTAACAAGCTCTCTCCCCTATGGGAGGGTCCCTATTTGGTAGCAGCTATGATCAAGCCCGATACCTTTAAATTGAAGGATGCTAATGGAAAAATGCTCCCCCGAACTTAGAATATTAGCAACCTTCGTAAGTATTATCAATAGATATTGATTATACTAGTTATCTTGTGTTTATTGTTTACTTCAAGCTATATTAAAGATGTCCTTGTACAGAGTTATTATGTTCAGACATCTCTTGTATGTGAACTGGGATAGAACTCTTCTAACCCCTTATCCTTAAAAGAGGGGATTATTGTATTGTCTTATCTCATACAGTAATGTGACGTTCACTTTGTTGTTGCACAATCTTAAACTCTTTATTCATGATTCGAGAAATATACAATCTACATTGTATCTCAATCACTGGATGATCAATGCCAGGGGGATTTGATCCGACCTCTTCTATACAGATTAAAAATCATCAAGCAAAAGCTTTGATTAACAATCTCGAAAAGGTCAAGATATCCAAGGAGGATGTCTCTCGCAGTCACTCCGGTCACCAAAGACTATCACAATATTTCTCATTGAAATAAAATTAAACATGTCTCATGTATATATGCAAGAAAGAAAAGAGAAATATCAATAATTTCTTTATAGATTACTGAACATTACATATATCATATGAAAGCATCCACAACAAACACATATACTTATCACTAGAAAGAAAACAAGGTGATACAATCAACATCAATCACTCATACAGGATATCAATATCATCCTCATCCTCCTCAAGGGAAAAGGCCTTCTGTAACTCGCTCTCTATCTCTTCACCACCAGAATCTGAAGAAGGGTCACCGGAGGCCTGGCTAGGTGTCAACCCATCAATATCTGCACCAGTCTTGCGCTGCACTACATGCACGCCCTTCATAAAACCTCTGATGAAGCCCTCTTCCATACAGTCTGCTTCCAAAGCCTTCACCTCGACGTCATAGATTTGGTTGTGATCTTCTTGAATGTGATCTTCAACAATTATCTTGAAGGCGGCTGATTTCTTGAAATCATCTATAACGGTAGACGGTAGCTGCTGAGCTTCCCTCTCTGATAGCATACTTTGGAGCCTCTTGTTCTCAGCTACAAGGATCTCCTGATCTTTTATTTGCTGAGTGATCGTCGTCTGCGCATCCACTAACTCAATATGTAGACAATCCATCTTTTGATTCTGTATGGAGGCTGAAGTCATCATATTAGCTAGTTCTTCCCTACACTTTGCTAGCTGCTGCTCCACCATCTGCATCTCCTTTAATTTTCCATCATGTTTCTTCTTATATTCGCCCTGAAGATATTTAATCTTCACAAATTCTTCATTCTAGTCATTCAGGGCCTTGGTAATTTGCGCCGACTGAAGCAATAAAAATAACTTTTATAAGGAAAATATTTTATGAAAAAGAATAAAAAGAAGAAGGAGAAGCAAAAAGGAGAACGTACCAATTCCTCAGTACGTCGATAGCCAATGCATTGATGTTTCAAAACATCCTCTGGAATGTGTGACTTGGATGGAGAAATATGGGGATCTTTACTAGTAATTGCTAAAACCTCCTCCACCCTTTTCTTCTTGGCAGCCTGCACATTGTCCTCACTTCCTGGTCGTTTAGGAGGAATTTTTGAAGATTGAATAGCAGCCTCTGAAACTTTCACTGACTTTTTTAACATCTGAGCATGTGATCTTCCTACTTGAGTAGATAACCCCACTTTGAACAAATACTCTTCATCTATGTATCTGCTCAAATAACGAACCTCATAATGAAGAGTATCAATATCAGAGAATTTGAGTATCTTCAATAATTCTTCGGCTCCAAGATGTAGGGAAATTGGTAGCTCCCTCAATTTCCCCCACTTTTCCAGGAGATTCCAGTCATTTTTCACGTAAAAGAAGTCACTGATCTAACTTTTTGATGAATCCCGAGTACGAATATCCAACCACTTGGATCTAAAAGAAATACGGTCTTGTGTATCACCAATCAGACGACCCATCCGAGAAAGACAATTAGGAGATAACACTGCTCCACGGTCTCGAAAAAGTATAATCAACCCCATGATAATTGACATAGCTCTATAAGACAGTTGAGCTAAACTCACCCCACAAATCGTTAAAATGTCGCTTAATTCAGGAGATGGTGGAAACCTTAAACCTGCTCGTAAACTGAATTCATAGACTATAATAAATCCGAGAGGAGGAGAACAAGCCCGATCAGACCTTGTCGGCACTTTCACCACCATATCATTAGGAAAATAGAATTTTTTCCTAAAAGCAAGCAAGGCGTCGCCAGTAACAGTGGAGACAACGTCATCCATTTTTGTCGCTTTGTAAGTCTTTTTTACTCCTTCACGTCAAGCAACAAAGCGATCGCCTTTGGTCGAAGGATTTTTGGTGGATTTTGGATCATTCATGTCGACTTCTACACTAAAATGAATCGTTGACTTCGAGTAGGGAAAATCACCTACAAGCAGTAGCAGAAAACAAGGAAGAAAAGAAGAAAAGTTTCACTTCGTTGCAAGAAGAGGGGCGCTAATTTAGTAGGAAAAATCACATACATAAAAATAGCAGAAAGCCTCGATTGTAAGAAGGAGAAAGGAGTGAATTATTCTATAGCCTCAGGGGGGTATATATAGTGCTTTTTGAGAACATTCCAGAATTCTGAATTTTCCAGATTTTTTTTGAAATTTTCTGAATTTTTTTCGGATTTTTTTGAATTTTTTAATTAAAAAAAATAAAAAATAAAAAATAAAAAATAAATAAAATAAAATAAAATAAATAAAATTTTTTGGCGGTTTGAAAAACCGCCAGTGGCAACAGTCGCGTCCGGCCGCGGCTCGAGGCGGTTCCACCCGCGGAACCGCGCGGGTCAGGCGGCTCGGCCACGCAGACCAAGCGAGCCCAGGCGGGCTGCGGGCAGGGCCAAGCAGGCCGCGGCGCTGGCCGCGGCGCGCTTCAGCGCGGTGGGCCAGGCGGGCCGCAGAGCGGGTCGGCGCGGCGGGCCAGGCGGGCCGCGAGCAAGTCGCGCGCGAGGCTGCTGGACGCGATTGCGGCGGTGGCGATCGGTCCAGCCAGTTCGGCTGCCCACACAAATCTGAGCCCAAATTTTGGCCCAGACAGGTCAAATCGGACGTTTTTGGGGTCCTCGGACACATTTTTTGATGTTTCAGACTCAATTTTGACACTTTTGGAGCTCAACGAGGCCTTTAAGATCAAATTTGAGCAAGTTTATTTTTTTGGAACATAATTTTTCACAAATCGGCCAATGTCAAATGTCAGAACAAGCATTTTCGGACTCCTGGAGATTTGACGTCCGAAAATAGGGGGGCACCTTATATATCATCAAAAAATTATCTTGATCGGGCACAAATCTCGAGGCAAAAAGCAAGTTGGAACCTTCAAAAATTAAATACGAAACCATTTGAACTCTGATTCCAGTAAACTTATAGTCGAACTGAACGTATCGAAAATACGAACCCGGCAACACCAAATTCAACTCGATCCGAGCCCAAATGGGTCCAAATCAAGGAGCCGAAGCACCTTTGGAAGGTTCAATCTATAATTTGGATTACCAGATGGTTTCCAAACAGGACATGCTTATAGTCGTATCGAGCGGCTCGACGAGACGAATCCAACGAGCCCAAGATTGCCGAATTCCGATATCATTAAGACCTTCAAATATCTGATAAATGGTCCACGATCAAGGGATTCAATATCGACCGTCCATTCAAACCACTCCACATTTGCCCTTGATCCTCCTCCTATTTACGGGTCATGCCATCCACAAAAAACTATAAATAGCCCCTCATTTCTCGTAAGAGGGGACCCAAGCAAGAGAGGTAAAAAGAAGAGAAGAGAAGAAGAAGAAGAAAGGAATAGGAGGGAAGAAACTCCTCGACCACCGCCGGAATTCTGCCCTACGCCCGAATCACGCCGGAATTTTGCCCGACGCCGGAATTCCGTTGCCCGACGTACGAGTAATGCCGGATATCTTCTCAAGTGAAATCAGAATTCTGTTCGACGCCTGAATTCTCCCAGATTTTGAAACAACGCTGGAATTCTATCCGACCTCCGAAGGACGCCAACATTCCGCCCGATCTCTGAGTAACGCAAAAACTCTGCCTGACATTTGCTAATCCTAAAGAGATTCATTGTAATCTAGTCATCCTAAGTCTTAAGGACGATTCAGCCTCTTGTATTCCAAGAAAACACTAGTGGAACTCTTTCAATTGGGCGTGGCCCTGTGGTTTTTTCCCTTTACAGGGTTTTCCACGTACAAATATTGATGTGCTTTGATTTTTTGTTTGTGTGCCGAATATCCGTTCAACGCTAAGACGGAAATTTTCTAAATTAAATCATCGCGTATATTCGAGTCCGCAACAGAGATTATGAATGGGTCCAAATCAAATTCATTTAATTCTTATTTGGATATGATTTGAATAAATTTTGCATGTGATTAAATTTTTTGTTAGCATGAGATTTGACTTTTATACGACCAAATATTATGTGAGATTAGGTTATCCGTTAGATTTTGGGCTGACTCGAAATCTTGAATTCCTGACTAGAAGAAAAATGATACGTTATTAATGTTTCTCATAAAAAATTATAAAGAGAATGAAATCCTAATGATCTTGGTGATACTAATTATTTTAATGTTAATATAAATATCTTAATCTTATCAAGAAATTAAGAAAAAATCATAAAATAATAATGAACTAATATACAACAACTAAAATAAATCATAACTTAACTAGCATATGCATACAACTAGACAATATCAAACTAATTCTCCAACGAAATGAATAATTAGATAGCTTTTATGATGATTCGTTGACAATAAATATATTTGAATTTCTAGGCGAAAAAATTCATACTTAAAAGTGCATGAGCTCTAAAAAATAATCTAACTGGCTAAGTAAAAGATTAAGCCATAAAAAGTTGAAATTCTTTCGAGCTAGTTCATATAATTAACTTATAATAAATAAGATTCATGCATGAGATGGATGAGTTGAAATTCTTTGTATCATTAATTTACTAAGTTGTTGCTAAATCCTAGCTTGACCAATATAGCATTTGTAGTTGGAGGTCAATTGATCAAATTGAAAAAGTAAACCCTCATTATGAAAATGAACAAAACACATTGAAAGGTTGCTCCAAGTATTGGATGGATAGAAAGATACTGATCAAGATGTTAGGATCAACTGTTTATTGCATCATAATTCATCATAAGTTATCCCTAAACCCTAAATTGAACTTTAGAACTCTTTTTTGTAGTTCAAAAGTTGATCAAATTGAAAAAAGTAAATCCAACATGTGAAAATGAAAAAAAAAAAAAAAAACACACACATATTACAATAGATGAGTCTAATAAGTAGAAAACATAAAAGAAAGAAAACATTTATGCATATCAAGGACAATAAATATATTGAATAAGAAGATTTAACTCTTAATGAAAAGTTTGATTGAAATTACTTATAGGAATATCTTGAATAAGAGTTTTGTTGCGGGCTAGAATATACGCGGCGGTAGAGTCAGAATTTTACGTCTCAGCGTTGTATGAATATCCAACATACAAATAGAGAACACAAAATTTTTTATTTGGAAAACATTGAAAAGGGGAAAACCCACTTGGCCACGCTCAATTGAAATGATTCCACTAGTGTTTGAGTATATTACAGTTGACTGAATCAGCCTTGAGGACGATTAGATTATAATAATCAACCGTTTGGTTGAAATCTAATGACAAAAAGGGGTCAGGTGGAGCTTCAACGTCAGTTGGTGGTCCAGAAGAAGTCCCGACGTCAATTGGTGATCCGGTGGAAATTCAGCGTCAAACGGTGGTCCGACAGAAGTCTGGGGGTCAGTTGGTGGTCCGGCGAAAGTCTGGCGTCAGACGGTGGTCTGACAGAAGTCTGGCGTTAGGTAGTGGTCCGGTAGAAGTTCGACGTCAAGCGGTGGTCCAGTAGAAGTCTGGGTGTCAGTTGGTGGTCCGACGGAAGTCCGATGTCAGGTGGTGGGCGGACAAAAGTTCCGGCATCAGTTGGTGGTCCAGCAGAAGTCCGGCATCAGGAGGTAGTATGGCAAAAGTCTTGCGTTAGGTGGTGGTCCGGTAGAAGTCCGACATCAGATGGTGGTCTGACAGAAGTCCGGGCGGTGGTGGAGGAGGAGCCATGTGGCTAGAGAGATCTCCAATCTCTCTCTTACTTCCTTGGTTGGGGTCCCTTTTCATGAGAAGTGAGGGGTCTATTTATAGATTTCTAAGAGTGGCATGGCCCATAAATAGGAGGAAGATCAAGGGTATATTGGGAGTGTTTTGGATGGATGGTCGATGTTGAATTCCTTGATCGGGGACCATTTATTAGGCATTTGAATGTCTTAATGATATCATAATTTAGTGATCTTAGGCTCCTTGAATTTGTCTCGTTGAGCAGCTCGATTCGATTATAAGCATGTCATGTTTCAAAACCATTTGTTAATCTAAATTATGGTTTGAACCTTCCAACAGCGCTTCGGGTCCTTGATGTGGACCCATTTCGGCTCGGATTGAGTCGAATCTGGTGTCGTTGGGTTCGTATTTTTGAGATATTCAGTTCGACTATAAGTTTGCTGAAATTGGAGTTTAGATGGTCCCAATTTTAATTTCAAAATTTTCCAACTTGATTTTGCCTTGAGATTTGTGCCCGATTAAGATAATTTTTTGATGATGTATGAGTTGCTCCCCTATTTTTGGACGTCGAAGCTCCAGAAGTCTAGAAATATGCATTATAACTCTTGGGAATTTTTTGACGTAATTTAAAATTCAAGCATAATCCAATCTTGAGCGTAGATTTCCTAGATAGTTTTAAAAGTGTCAAAATTGAGTCTGGAATGTCAAAAAATGATACTAGAGACCCCAAAAAAGTCCGATTTAGCCTTTTTGGGCAAAAAATTATACCCGGGAACATCTCAGGATGGACTAGCTTTACTGCCTGCGCACATAGGCATGCCTGCTCAGTTGCCCACGCTCTCATAGGCCCGCGTGCGCCTGCCTGCACTGCCCGGGCATGGCCGACGTTGCCCACGCCGCCTGCGGCATGGCTCCGGGTCGTGCGCCAACTGTTGTGATTGGCTGCGATTAACTAATGGTTCAAGTAACTGTTGGCTAACCGTCAGCTAACTGCCAGCTAAAATTTTTTTTAACTCCTCCAACCTATAAATACCCCCTAAGGTATTCAAAAACTCACCTTCCCCCTCTCTTCTCTTCCTCAGGCTGAGGCATTCCCCTAGTCCTGTTCATGTGGTATCCCCTATCTAGATCTAGGTCCCCTTATTAAGTAGGAGTTTTCTCCTCCTTCTTCTTCTCTCCCTTCAATCCTTTTCCTATATAGGAGGCCTTCCCCTGCTTTGGATAAGTGGTATCTCATATTGCACTACAGGGCCCCTCCCTATACTGAGGTTATGACAGGTGAGAATCCTTCTTCGAGAGATCGTGCGGTCAAAGGAGGTTCACATCCTGCTACCCAGAATGATGGTGAAAGGAGGCCAAATAAGAGAGCCAAGGAGGATGATGTCGTGTCCACCGTTATAAGTGATTCTCTGATTGTTCTCCATAAGAAGTTCCACTTTCCCAATAATCTTGTGGCGATGGTCCCTAAAAGATCTGATCGGGCGAGCCTTCCTCCCCCAGGGTACTTGGCCATCTACAAGACCAGTCTGCAAGCGGGGCTGTGATTCCCACCTCTTCCAGAGTTGATCGACATTTTAACAAGGTGTGGGGTAAGTTTAGCCAATTTTCTTAAAGAGTCACGCCCGTGACGGTGGGATTGATTGCCTTCTTCAGAGATCGAGGAGCCGTTCTAATGCCCGAATGTCTTTCAGGGATGGGACGATTCACCAGTGATGCACAGGGACATGTAATATTTAGATCCAAATGGTTGGACGTCTATACCCGAGATCCATCGAGGAGCTAGGCCAGTACATTTTTCTTTGTGAAAAATGATTGGGGCCTTATAGAGAAATGGTGGAAGATGAAGGATTCGCATGCACCTTTACATGTTGGAGAGGAAGATATTTTGAGGATTCTCAACATTCCTAACATCTAGCATTTTCTATATGAGGTTCGCTACTTGGAACAGATTTGTAGAAGAAGTATTTCTGCTCAAAGTTGGACTATCTTTTCAACCTGGGAGGTCTGATGCAAGGATGTTGAAGAAGTCCTCCAAAGTTTCTGAGCCACCTACCCCAACTTCAAAGGTCGCTCCTAAGTGACAGGCGAGAGGTGATGATCCCCAGGCTTTATTGAAGAAGAAGAAATTAGAGGGGGTTGCAACAAGTACTAGCAAGGCTCCCCCCAACTCCTCCCCTACCAAGTTGCATATTCCAAAGGATGTGTTAAATCACCAGTGTATCAGATGTCGTCGAGCTGAGGACTTGGTGAGTAGTAACTTCTCTTTTATTTTCCTTATTTAGTATATCTATTCGAACTGCCTCTTACAAATATCATCTCATTATTTTAGTTACTATGATGGATGGAACTTAAGGCCAAGCTTACTCAGTCCTTGGATAAATGGAACAAAGAATTTATGAAGGTAAAATATCTTCATGGAGAGTACAAGTGGAAGTTCAACCATAGGACTAAAGAGATGAGGGCAGTAGAAGAACAGTTGGGTGAGTGCAGAGCTGAGTTGGCTATTAAGGTGGCTTCTGCTTCTTTACAGAACCAGCAGATAGATAGGCGCCATATTGACCTAGTGGATGCACAAGCGATGATCAACCAGCTTTTGAAGGATTAGTAGATCTCTAAAGAGAAGATAGTGGCTCTCGAAGCTGAAAATAAGGGATTTTAGAATCTTATAGCCGATAAAGAAGCTACTCTATCAAGGGTCGAATCTGGATTAGGATCTTCGAGAGTTATCAAAGATTTTAAGAAGTCTATAGCCTTCAAGACCATCATCTAGGATTGTATTCAGGAGGCTTGCGATCACATATATGATGTAGAAGTGAAGGCTTTGGAGCAGCAGTGCATTGATGAAGGCTTTATTCGAGGCTTTTTGAAAGGAGTTCACTTCGTACAGTGCAAGATCGGAGTTGAAGTTAAAAGGTTGACACCCAGCCAAGCTTCTGATGGTTCTCCTTCAGATTTTGATGGTGGCGAGATAGTGAGTGAGCTATAAAAGGCCTTTGCCCTTGAGGAGGATGATGAGATTGTAGAGATTAAGTAGTGTTTTTGTTTTCTACTAATTGCATCACTTTATCTTTCTTAGTGATTATTACATGTGTCAGATGTTTATACTCTCATGTGTGATCTTCTATGATTTAGTATACAGTTGTTGATATTTTTATTTCAAGCTGAATAGTGAAAAATATTTCAGTGATCTCCTTCAACTTAAGTGAATTTGATTGATGTCTTCCTAAGATACTCGACATATTCGAGGTTGCTAGTTATAGCATTATTTAATGCCTTTTAACCCATATGGATGAGGTCAGATTGAATCCCCCTGGGACTGATCATTCAGTGATTGAGATGCAATAAAATATGCTTACCTTTCAAATCAAGAATTTTAAGATTTAAGTGACACCGACTTAGGATGTTCGACCTATCCGTGATTGTTACTCAAAATATTCTTTGATGCCTTTCAACATATATGAAAGAGGTCAGATTGAATCCCCCTGGGACTGATCATCTAGTGATTGAGATGTAATAAGGATGGCTAATTTCTCAAATCAAGGATTTTAATATTTAAGTGACACCACCTAGGATGTTTGACCTATCTGAGGTTGTTAATCAAAGCATTCTTTAATACCTTTCAACTTGTATGGAAGAGGTCGGATCAAATCTTCCAGGGACTAATCATCTAGTGATTTAGATGCAATAAGGATTGTGTATTTCTTGAATCAAGGATTTTAAGATTTAAGTGATAACCACCTAGGATGTTTGACCTATCTGAGATTGTTAATCAATGCATTCTTTGATGCCTTTCAACTTATATGGAAGAGTTCAGATCAAATCTCCCTAGGATAGATCATCTAGTGATTGAGATGCAATCAGGATTGTGTATTTCTCAAATAAAGGATTTTAAGATTTGAGTTCACATCATATGTGAAATTATCATTGCAATCTCACTTGAAGAAGAAGATAATATAAATAAATAAGCAAACAAAGTTTCACTATATTAAACAATACCATACTTTTCTGATATAACTTAAGGATACAGAGGTTATAATCGACTTAGACAACACTAGGGACAAATAACTCTTAACATTGAAGATGTACAAGACCTAAAACAAGTAGTACTATTATATTCTACTGATAGTACTTGCGAAGATTCTTAATATTTCATGTTCTAGGGAACATCTTTTCCACAACAACCTTCAACTTGAGAGTCCCGGGCTTGACCATGGCTGCCACCAAGTAAGGACCTTCCCAGAGGGGAGAAAGTTTATTATGTTGAGGGCCTTTCTATACTGCCTCGATACTGCATAGAATTAGGTCTCCAATCAAAATACGTCGAGGTTTCATCCTTCAATTAGTGACGGGCAATTCTTTGGTGGTATGCAATAACTCGAACGTTTTCCACATCCCTTACTTTTGAAAGGAGATCTAAGTTATTTCTGAGTTTCTCCTTATTGCTATTGAAGTCAACAGTTTGAACTCTATGACTTGGGACTCCAATATCGATTGGAATGACAACTTTTGTGCCAAAATAGAGATTATAGGTGGTTTTTCCTATTGGAGTTCTGGTAGTGGTTCGATAAGCCCAAAGGACATTTGAGAGTTCATCAGCCATTGCCCCCCAAACTTCCCCAGACGTGTCTTCAATCCCTTTAGTATAGTTCAATTTGTGACTTATATGTATTTGTTTGCTTGAGGATGGACAATAGCTGCAGGCACCAGTTAAATATGGAGATCTTTGCCAAATATTATAAAGATCTTTTCAGTGAATTGAGTTTCATTATTGGTAAAAATTTTTACTGGAATGTCAAAATGACAGATTATATTCTTTCATAAAAAGTGCTTGGTATTGGCTTCAGTAATCTTCACCAGAGGTTCTGCCTCCACCCATTTGGTAAAGTAATCCACGACCAGGATGACAAATTTCCATTATCCGGAGGCTATAGGGAAATGTCCCATTATGTCGATCCCCCATTGGGCAAAAGGATAGGGACTTTGTAATGACGAAAGTTCTGTGGTAGGTAAGTACTTTTGTGTAAACTTTAGAGCATCTTGCTTCATTGTAGGCTACTAAAACCTCTATATCATGATCTTGTAGGCTAGTTCCCTTCCCCCTAAATGCTCTCCGTATATACCTGAATGGAATTCTCGAAGTGCATAATCAGCCTCTGAAGGGGGGAGGCATTTGAGGTAGGGTCCTATGAATGCTCGTTTATTAAACTCTCTACTAATAATAGTGAAGTTTGATGCCTACCTCCGTAGTCACATTGCAGTTATTAGATCTTCAGGGAGCACACCTTCTTGTAAGAAAGATAGGATGGGCTCAATCCAAGAAGCCTCTCTTAGTTGTTCGATTAATTGTATAACCCACAAATCTTGGATGCTTGGGAAGTAAATATCCTTAATATACTTCCTCTTGAAGACGTCACTAGTTGTAGATGTAGTAAGCTTAGAGAGAGCATCTGCTAGTGTATTCTGCTCCCGAAGGACATGGATGATTTGATGCTCTGTTATATGGGCCAAAAGTGATTTTGATATTTTATAGTACTAGGCCAACAGTGGGTTGTTGGCATCAAACTCCCCCTCCACCTGAGAGGCGACTAGTTACGAATCAGTGTGAACCACCAAATTTAATACTTCGCAGTCGATTGTTAGCCTTAATCCGATAATAAGGGCCTCATATTCAGTAATATTATTTGTTGCAGAAAACTTCAATCGAAGTCTATATTCGAGGGTAGTTTGTTGTGGGGAGCTTAATAAGTTTTCAGCACTAGTGCCAGAACTCCAAAAAGCTCCATCGACATATAAGGTCCAGCACGCAGAAGAAGGAGAAGTAGCTAGTGGTTCGTCATAGATAGGATTGATATATTTGACTAAAAAATTTGTAAGCACTTGTGACTTGATGTCGGGTCTAAGAAGAAAATGAATGTCAAACTCTCCAAGTTCCACTGACCACTTAATTAATCTTCCACATGCCTCAGGCTTCTGGAGAATATTTCTTAACAATAAATTTGTATAGACTCTAATCATATGAGCTTAAAAATATATACAACTTTTCTTCTAGTAGTAGCTTTGAAAGTAGTGGAGGTGAGGAAAGATAAATTTGGAGCTATTTGAAAGCCTCATGGCATTCATCTATCCATTAGAACCCCTGAGTTATCAGCTCCCCTTAGTATCTTGAAGAAAGGCAAGTATTTGTCGCCTGAGTGGGCCAAAAAGCAAGAAAGAGCTGTAATTCTTTCATGTAGTCTCTGGACTTCCTTAATTTTTGTTGGGGGCACCATATCTCTTAGAGCCCTGATCTTCTCAAGATTTGCCTCGATCCCGTGATGGGTAACAATGAACCTCAAAAATTTTTTAGAGGCTACATGGAATGCACACTTAGAGGGATTGAGACGCATGTTGTAGGATCGAAGAAGACATAAGCTTTATTCTAAGTCAGAGATATGCTGTAATTTTTCAAGACTTTTTACCAGCATATCATCCACATATACCTCCATAGTATGCTTTATAAGATTTTTAAATACCCGATTATCAGGTGTTGATGTATGGCTCCAGCACTCTTGAGTCCGAATGGCATGACCCGATAGCAGTATAGTCTTTTATCAGTCTGAAAAAGCAGTTGTTTCTACATCTACGAGATCCATCTTTATTTGGTTCTAGCCAGAGTAGGCATCAATGAAGCTCAGCATTTGGTGCCCAGACGTGGCATGGACTAGTTAGTCAATATGAGGGAGTAGAAAACTATCCTTCGGATAAGCTTTATTGAGGTTCGTGTAATCCACACACATCCTCTAAGCTCCGCTAGCTTTCTTAACCACGACGATATTTACTAGCCATAAGGGATAGTGTACCTCATGTACAAATCTAGCTTCTAAAATTTATCAACTTTCTTCTCGATTGCTTATTGGCGATCTAGCATAAAATTTCATTCTTCTGTATTACTAGCTTACACGTCGGGTTGCTTTGAAGGAGTGCATGATCACTTTAGGGTTGATTCCGAGCATATAGGCTGGACTCTATACAAAAACATCTTGGTTCATACGTAGAAATATGCATATATTTTCTTCTTAACATTTGAGAGAAGAGATCCAATTTATACAGTTTTTAAAGGGTGCTCATCTAATAGAGAGATACAAGTAAGGTCCTCAACGGGGGAAGCCCTTTGAGGAATATCCTCATTCTGGAGATCAAATTCCTTGATGCTTAGGATAATCGGTGAGCATGGTTGAGCCTACCTAAGATAGCAGGATTGTGTTACTTGTTGATCTCCACGTACTATACCTACACCCTTTGGGGTAGGAAAGTTCAGTTTTATGTGATGGATGGAGGCAATAATCCCAAATATTGACTGGAGTGGCCTTCTAAAGATAACGTTATAAGCCAATTTCAACTTTACTATAATGAACTAGATAGAACGCATAGCATGTCGAGGAAACTCTCTAAGTATGATTGGGAGATTGATTATTCCTTTCACTTGTATAGGTCGATTATCAAACCCATACAGTGGACCTGCGGTAGGCTGGAGTTTCTCTCTGGCTAGGCCCATGTTAAGAAAAGTGGAGTAATATAGGACATCCATTGAGCTCCCCTTGTCAACCAGGATCCTATTAATGTTGTAGCAGGGGTCACCAATCCCCGTATTAATCACAAGTGGGTCTTGATCAGGGGTCTTTATTGGTGTTGGCTTCTTGCTTGCTATAATTAAGACTTAAGTAGGTATTGATGGATCTCCAATAATAGTTTCAATTTCATCAATAGTTTGATGATTATTTAATGGTTACCTTTGCTGTTAAATTTGCCCCCCAATAGGACCAACCTCTTTATGAGTAGGTGAGTTTTGGATGAATTATCGGAGATAACCTTATCAGATTAGCCTCTCAATTTCATCCTTGAGTTGTCTGCATACTTCAGTAGTGTGTCCACGGCTATGGTGGAAGTGACAATATTACTCCTGATTTTCCACGTTGGGCTTTAAAGGATTCGGTCACTTTACGTTCTATTGATCTTGGATAACCATCAATACATTTTCCTGAGATACGTTAAGTGACATACACCCCTTTTTTTGATGAGGCTATTGTAGTGGCTGTGAGAGTCGAGAGGGCAAGTTGTAATTTTCTTGCTTCTTTCACTGCGATGATGTATAATCTGCCCCTGAAGCACTTTCACACTTTCATTTGTTTACTCAAATTACTTTCTATGAGCATTAATGGCTTCATCGATAGAGGTTTATGCTTCCACGCGATGGATCTGATCAGCGTATGAATGAACCGTGTCTTGCATGAGTGCTGAGTAAAATTGGCTGGGATAAAGCCCTTCGAGTAAAACTCCACTAAGTAATTTAGGATTCACCGCCAGAATTTGTCAAGCCTTAGTAGAAAATCTTTGAAAGTATTCTTTGAGGGACTCACTTTCACTCTGGTGAATTCCTGAGAGGTGGGAAGAATGTTTAACCATTTTTTGATTGGCAATAAATTATTCGACGAGCACTTTGACCAATTTGACAAATATGAGAATGATATTGGTTGGAAGTGAATAGATCCATGTTCGAGCTTGCCCTTTGAGGGTGGCAGGAAAAACCTAGTAGAGAAGCGCATTTGAGGCTCGTTGAATATGCATGATGGTTCTATAGTGATCGATATGTTCGTAGGGGTTAGATGTCCCATCATAGGAATTAATGCTCGGTAGCTTGAATCCTACTGGAATGGGATGTTAAAGGATGGCTTCGATCATATTTGATGACTCATAGAAGTTTCACTGACGAAGAGATTGTCTTACACCTCACATGGGAAATAGGGTGTTGCGAGGGAGTTCATTAATGTGTGGTCGGGCTAAGTCCTGATGGATACCCGAAGGAATGAGAGGTTACCGACCTGTGCTTGAAGGATGGGTAGAGCTTGTTGTGTGAGTAAGTTCATTGTCTTGATGCATCAGAGGATGCATCCTGGGCGAAGGAAGAGGAATCTCAACATAAAGATATTCGAGTTGAACATCTTAGACCCATGGTGGATCTCGAGGGAGAAGAATCTCTTCCTGTGGTGCTAGCACAGGTTACCGAGTCTCTCATAGGAGTTAAAGGATCTCATTATGAGATTCCTCCATTTTCCAGATGTGATCTTCCAGGGATGGTCCTGATGTCCCTTCCCTGGTAGGGTTTCACCCACCGAGGTGAAAGAGGTCGATGCCTGGCATCTCTCGTTCATGGATTGATTCTTGGATTAGTGTGTGTTGGAGCAAGAGGCTCCCAAGATGTGATTGCTATACTTGTTGGCCATTGAAGTGGTGCTTAGGATAGTGGGATTGGAGTTTCCCACAGATGACACCAAATTATTATGGGCTAGAACACACGCGATAGTAGAGTCAAATTTTTATGTCTCATCGTTGTATGAATATCCAGCACATAAATAGAGAACAAAAGATTTTTTATGTGGAAAACCCTAAAAAGGGAAAAAACCATGGGGCCAAGCCCAACTAAAATAATTCCACTAGTGTTTGAGTATATTACAGTTGACTGAATCAGCCTTGAGGATGATCAGATTACAATAATCAACTATATAGTCAAAATCTAGTGACAATTAGGGGTTAGGTGGAGCTCTAGCATCAGTTGGTGGTCCGATAGAACTTCGATGTCAGTTGATGGTCCAGCAGAAGTTCAGCATCAGGCGGTGGTCCAGCAGAAGTCCGGTTGTCAATTGGTGGTCCAGCAGAAGTTCGGCATCGGGTGGTGGTCCGGTAGATGTCCCAGCGTCAATTGGTTGTCCGACGAAAGTCCGACATCAGACGGTTGTCCGGTAGAAGTCCGGGCTTCAGGTGGTTGTCCGACAGATTGCATCCTGCATTTAAGAATTTTGTTTAATGAATATATAGTATATGATATCATATTTATATGTTAAATAGTATATATCATTAATTAATTAGATCAGACCTTAATTTTTTTTATTAAACTATCTCTTAAAATATTTTTAAAATTCTCTTTATAAGCCCTTTTTCTTCATATATTATTTCTGTACCAAGATCAAAAGATACTTTTATCAAAGGAGATTAATCAAATAGTTTATAAATCAATCCATTAAAAATAATTTATGGGGCTTAATATCTTTCTTATTTATAATCAAATAGTTTTAAGCTCGATTAAATGATGTTGAATTGTTACTTGTGCTTTCAAGAATTTCTTTCTAGTTATAACTTGTTGATTTATTGAGTGACTAACTTTGCTTTATTTATAGATGTTTGGCTGATGAGAGTGCTGTCTTGTTGCTCTATTCTTTGGTGAATGGAAATTCTGCTTATCTAGAAAACATTTTACTGGGAACTGATTTGGATAAGTTGATAAGTATGTTCTTATGCACTAAGCTTGACTTTATTTTATAATTTGTTTCTCTAATTATATGTATTTTATTTGGTGAATGGAAATTCTGCTTATCATTATGACAAATTTGATATTGATCATTTGTAAAAGGGATGCATTGTTGATCTTGAAGGAATATGGGGCCAGCACAACTTTTCCTATGTTTAGTACATCAAAATTTCTATAAGATGCTATGGAAGAATGAATTGGCGCAGTGACAAATTGTTCTTACGAAATTGTAATTAGCAATATGAAGAGAAATATCGACCAATTAGATTTATTAAAAAAATTCCAATATGGCTTTTAAATGAAGAAAATATTGGGTTGTGATTTTGCAATCCAATTTTTGTTAGGACAGAAACTCCTACATTTGGTATCGAATATCATGTGGTACTTTTTTGCATAAAGCTATGTTCCCCTTAACTTCCGCTATATATTGTTTCATTCTATCTATGCCACCTCCCTTATATGCAGTAACCCAATGCTAGCATTTGAATTGTTTCTTTCCATCAACCCCTCTAATTTTTGTGAAATGATTCCAAACAATATCCATTTTTTCGGGCACATTATGACCTGATGTTATGGGCTGTGAGCACTAGGAGCTTCCATTCTAGTATCAACAATCAAATGAATTCTAAACAAATTTACATTTGCACCATATTTATAGCAATAGATATTGACAAAAGATTGGAAGGAATTGGCTAAAATATCATCTTAAGTCCAAAAATCCTTGATTAAAGCATGAATGAACAATGCTCTTTTAGCATGTTGTATTATTATGATACATCACGTGAAATGATCATAGTGAAAAAAAAATCAAAAAATGTATATGATTGCATAATCAAGCATTACTAATAATTATACTTCATAAATGAATTATAAATTTTAATTTGTTAGGCATATCATTATATATAATACACATCATACAATCCTTATCATTAATTATATGAGGTCTGGACTGGCTATTGGTTTTAAAAAGCAATGATACAAAACCATAATAAGTTTAAATAGTAACATATTAATACTATTTGCTAAAAAAATCATTTTTTATTATGTGAGCCACTATTTGGATTGAATTTAGTTAATACAAAAAATTGAGAATAACAAAAAGATCAAGTAGAACAAAAAATATTATGATTTATGTGGTTCATAGAAATCTATATCTATAGAACATGAGAGCGGAATTAATCTACAATGAAGCAGTCGCATAAATGTACAAATCAATGAGATACATGAGATAGTGTTCCCAAAAGAGAAGAAAGAAGTTAATCAATAGAAAAGTCAAGATTTAATTTATTTTCACCATGTTTGTGATTATACTATTTTAATTTCATGACAAATGGCATAGAAATTTGTGGATTCATAACAGAAGGATGTAGTGAACAATGACTGGGAATCAACCATGTTCATTTTGGATTAGTCTGGGTCATATAGGCCTTCAAATGTTTAGTTCTGATATATTGTAGATGTTGGGCTATTAATTTAGTCCAAGTTGATGAATTGATCAAAGAATTCAATGAAATACAAACAAACCAAGTCATGAAAAATCCCAACTAATAATAATGACAAAGTAGAGACTTGAAGATTTGGAATTGTAGCATGTAGGCATGGCAACACTACTGCTGGGTTAAGCAACTTATCTAAGATCTACTAGTAATTTTAGAGTTTGTTTGGCATGGTCACTAGCTCAAAGTTCGTGTAGGTTGTTAGAACTAATAGGACTATCATAAGGCTAACCAAGAGGGGGGTGAATTGATAATTTTAAAAAAAATATTTCTTGGATTTTCAAAAATTGTTTCTAGAAAACTTAATTAATGATCCTTAAAATATGTAGTTGATTAGATATGATTATCACAAAATATTTTTCAACCATGAAACTTCAAAATACTGAAAAATAATAAATGCAGAAAAAGTAAAGTGAACAGAAGAACACTAAATTTTATAGTGCTTTAGTCCAAACTTAACCTACATCCACTCCATGGAGACTCCTTCGCCAAGTATTATAATAAATCAAAGTGACTCTCCTTTTGCTGCCATAGCAAGGTGGAGAAGCCCTTACAAACTCTCTTCCACCAACCCAGCGCGACAGAGAACCAACACCTTTTACACTCTCCAAGTGATGGCAGCGTACCATCATGTCCTTTTTCACCCTCCTTATGAAGGCAGAGAACCGTCATCCTTTTTCACCCTCCTGGTGAAGGCAGAGAACCCACATCTTTTTTTACCCTCCTGTGAAGGAAAAGAACCTTGACCCGATGTTGAAAAACTTCTCTCAAAAGTCACCAGAGGAGATGGGCAGAAATTTGAGGGAGACAAAGAGATGCTCACTTTATGCAACATTGTGAATTCCTCACAACTCCCCCTCACTAGATTTCTCACACTTCACTCTCACAATCTCTCCCAAACACTCACACTCAATGGCCACTCTTAAGAGAAATTCATAGCAAACGTCTTAGCAGTCAGTTTTTAGGACTTCTTACATAGGAAGCACAAAAAACCCTCTAAAACTAAAAATAACAAGTGAAATGAATTCAGATCGTACAGTACGATCATGTATCGTCTGTATGAATAGTTTAAAAAATTTTGGTATGACCCTATACAAACCTAATTTCTATACTAGCAGTCGTCTGTACGAATTGACATCATATAGTATGAATAGTTGAACATTTTAACTTTTATTTTATATGAACCTAATTTTGTACACTATCAGTCGTCTATACAAACTGACATCGTACTATACAAATAGTTCAAATCTGAATGTGTTCGTTTGGTATGATCATGTACGAACTTTATTTTGTACTCTATCAGTCGTATGTACGACTTGATATTATACAATACGAATAATTCAAAAATTTTAAGCACATGTTCGCTAAACTGCATTCGAGAGAAAATGTTAGTACTGATAAAATTTTGTATTGTACAGTATGATTAGTTTTAAAAATTTTGTTTACACTCTCTCCCCTTGTGTGTGTGTATGCATAGTTACCCATTTACAATCACACTCTCTTAGACTCAAGAAAATAAACATAAATATTTACAGTCTTTATTACATGAATTTCTATTCTACTGTATCTTGAAGTCTTCAGCAATTTGGAGTATGATTTTCATGAAATGTTAGTATACACAGAACAAACAAAAGTATCCAATTTATGCTAGGAGAAATAATAAAAAATCAGCAAAATAATTAGTTTTGTTATCATAAAAAATCACAAGCATAATCTTAATTCCTGAGTTTCAACAATCTCCCCCTTTTTGATGATGAAAAAAATAATTATTATTTGAACTACCAATTAACATTCTTTTCTCTGAGCCCCCCCTCAATCAATACAAAAAAAACATCTTACAAATCAAAACACAAACAGAAGACCAACAACACAAATAAACATTAAAATATAGCCACAAGAAAATATTCAAAAAAAAAAAAAAAACAAAACAACACAAGAAAATAATAAAAAAACAAAACAACAAAACAACACAAGACTTCAAACAATTACACCTTGATACCCCCCTTTTTACATCAACAAAAAGGAGAATTCCCTAAAAAAGTTAGATGCTATGAACTAATCTGATAGTTGATAAAGAAGAGAATTTTAAACATCTGCAAAAACAACATTAAATTCTTGATGTGAAAACCTCGTATTTTAAATCAAAAAATAAACTAAGATAAGAGAAGTTGATCAGGGTTAATGTTCATGCAAGAAAGCATGAATATCAAATAGATTAATTATTATAAAATAATAATTGAATGAAAATCAATTAGTTTCAAATTCATGAGTTGAAGTTATTATTAAGTGCATAGGTTTTTCTATATAGAGGAAAGAACTAGATGTAGTGTGAGCTCATTTTATGCCTCTTTCCAAATTTGGCGATCATTACACATCTTTTGATTTTGAATTTTATTTGACGAATATTGCGCATCTTTTTAGGTTGGGCTCATTTTGTGCCTCCTTTTAATTTTGGCACACTTTGTGCATCTTTTAACATTTTGTTCTTTCCACAATCTAAAGCAATAATAAACCTAATATATAATAATAAAAGCAATATAATGAATAAGAAAGTAAAAGAAAAATGAGAAATATTTTTTGCAATAATTATAACTATAAGATATGTCTATTAGAACACTGAAGATGATCTCCTTACCTAAGCCTAATTGTAATTTGATTTTAAAAAAAAAACTTGAGATGAACTAAATTTTGATAAAGGAAATAATATTATAATGCAAAAACTTTTAAATTTTTTTATCTTTAGATCAACATTTGTAAATTAGTTTATAGTAACTTATAAGCAATTCGAGAGAATTAATAATATCACAAGTCAATCATTGCAATCAATTCCCAACAACAATAGAACATAGATTCAAATAAACAACAATTGATTTAATATAAAAAACACTGATCCAAAATAAAACACCTGAATATATAAAAATAAAGAGAAAATCAAAACATATATTGACAATAACTAAATTACTATTCTAATACGCTGGAGGTGGCTAAGGAGGATACCACATTATAAAGTAGCTATTTATGGTAGCTACTTGAGTGTTGATTGAATCGACCTGTTCTCTAGCCCAGCCCATGTCTTCATTGTATTTAGCATCCTAATGGTCTAAGCAAGTCTCAATATGATCAAATCGTTGATCAAAATGAGACTGAAGACCATCAAATTGCTGGACCATTTCTTGATAGAAATTATGCTCAGGTCCATGAGCAGGAGCAGGTGTAGGTGATGGTCCTCCTTCTTCACCTGATTCTTCTCCTTCATCCCCTTGATCTCAATGGGAAAGAATTCAAAATGAGGCATCAGTGAAATAAGCAGGAATGTTATTTTGGGGATCAGGATGAATGAGATTGTACTTCTGATCAAGAATATAGATAATCAGGTGTCCTAAAACCATATTTTCTTTCTTCTAGTGGCAAGAAGTCTGATGTCAGACAAATTATTGATGTAGTCTAGAATCAACTGGGTTTCATCAATAGGAGTGTTGCTTAGAATACAATATGTAACAAAGGAAAGTAGAGGGGTGATATTGATTCAATCACCAGCTTTGGGGATGATAGAAGTTCTTAGGAAATGCTAGATGACCCTAGCATTTTGATTTAATGTAGAAACAAGGGGTAAATGTTAGATGGAAGGTATAACTCTAAGAGTTTGATTAACAATGGTTAAATCATAATCACTCCTAGATATCATTGAATGAGCCCTAACCCCTTAAGTTCTAAGGTGTAGATATCTTCCCAAATTTTGGTAATTTCAACACGAGTATGAAAGACATAGGAGGTAATTGCCATGTTGTTGTCTTGCATTCTCATATTGGCAAGAAAGTAGTAAAAAGTTTCAGAATGAAATGCATAAATTAGAGTGAGAATGAAAGAGAATTGAGTGGGGTCGAAAAGGTGCATGATTTGAAAATTAATGTCTTCCTGAATCAGAAGATGAGAAGGGGTAATCTTAGCATGAACAAACCTATCAAAGGCTTGTTCATTTTCTCTAGACATAAAGTTGTCATCTCATTCAGAACTAGATGACCACCCCTGAAAGTTCATGGATGCTTGCTACTGCTTGCCATATAAAAAGAAGTTCAAATACAAGAGTTGAAAGGGATAGGAGATGAAAAGGATGGAAAAAATTCAAGGAACAATCTTCCGATTTATAGAATTTGAACTATTTCGTATAGTATGAAATTACATTCGTATGTATGATTAAAAGCTTCATACAGTACGATCTTTGGTTTGTACATATGAATGCAAATGGTCAGGAACAATAATGCTACGAAACATCTTTTCATAAAGCTATTTTACGATGAGATATTATACTAAGTTAAGTGTTGCAGAGATGAGGATGCTCAGGTGGATGAGTGGCTTTACCCTTAGAGATAGGATACAAAATGAGCATATACGTGAAAAGGTTGGAGTAGCTCTAGTGGAAGATAAGATTAGAGAGAGTCGCCTTATATGGTTTGGTCACTTAAAAGGATGGCCTTCCGATGACCCGGTTAGGAAAGTAGAGGCATTAGATTTGACTTATGTTAAGAAAGGTAGAGGTAGACCTAAAAAACTTGGTTAGAAAATATTAGAAATGATCTTTCTTTATTAGATTTAAATGAGAATTTGACTTTTAATAAGACACAATGGAGAAAAAAAATTCATGTAGCCGACCTCATGTAGTGGGACAAAGGCTTGATGTTGTTGTTGTTGTTGTTATTCTTGAGTCAAAGTCATGTAAGGGTGTATGCTAACTTGGTAACTGTGCACACACACCGGGGAGTGAGAACATGAATTTTAGAATTTTTGAAGTTCGTACTGTATGAACCAGATCATACTTAATGATAAGTTATTAAAAAAAACTAATTAAGCTAATTGAGTAATTTATTTTTTTTAAACTAATTGTACTGTACAAACCAAATTGTACAGGACGATTAGTTTAAATCAGAAATCCTAGCCACCAATCAAATTTAGGTAAGTATTTTAATTTTTAAATTTTGAATAGTTCATACTGTACTAATATGTTTGTGCTGTATGATATTTAAAATATTACCTAAAATAATTCCTATGATTAGTCAATCAAATCAAGGTTTAATTTAATATGGTAGATCGTACATATGATGTTGATCATACTGGAAGATTGGTAGAGATGAAATTTGATTGTCCCAAGGATCGTACTGGAAAAAACCTTAAAATTTTAACTAATCATACAATATGATGTAAATCATACTGGATGACTCATAGAGTCAATTTTCTATCATCTCGGAGTTCATCCTGTATGATCTTGAGAAGAATGAACTAATCGTATCATACGACCTAATGATCATACTGTACGATTGGTATATAAAGTTATACTGATACTATTTAGTCGTACTGGACGAACATGGGTGTTTGAATTAATTATACTGTATGACAAAAGTTTGGGAGGGTGGTTAAACCCTAAAGAACTAGTCCCGAGGCTAACCAAAAGGGGGTGGGGGTGGATGAATTGGTTATTTTAAAAATTCTTTAACATAATGAGAAATTAAAAACCTCTTCATGTGGAAGCAGATTAATTTCACAAGAATAAAAATTTCTGAGATTTCAAACACAGAACAATTCACAAAAAAATGTGAAAATTAATTGAGAAAAAATAATCAGATAGAACACACCTAGTGGTTCGTTCAACTTAACCTATGTCTAATCCCTGGAAACCTCCTTTCCAAGTATTGCTCTAAAAGTAGTGTATCTCTTTTTACCCCCACAGCAAGGTGGAGAAGCCCTTACAAAATCTTTCCATCGACCCGATGAGGTAGAGTACCTTGAATCCTTTTACTCCCTCCTGGAGTAGACAGAGAACCTAAAAATCCTTTTATTCCCTCCTGGAGTAGGCAGAGAACCTTGGAATCCTTTTACTCTCACCTGGAGTAGGCAAAGAACCTGGATCTAATGCTGATGAAGATCTCCCCAGAGCTACTAAGGAACTAGACAAGCAGCTTAATGAAAATGGTGGAAACCTTATTTGGAGCAGCCTTTGTGAATCCCTCACAACTCCCCCTCATAAGAATTTCTCTCTCCCAAGCTCTCTCTCTTCCTTCTCTAGCTCTCTCTCAAGAAAATTAAACAGTAAAAGATTTCTAATAGGAGTATTAGAAATCCTTAAATAGTGGGCTTCAAAAAAACCTTAATTTTTAAGAAATCTATCTTCTGTTTGTACATTATGATACACGTATCGTACAGTACGATCAGTGTAATCTAGAATTGTCCAGTAAGTTTGTGCAGATGAACAATACAACCTTTAAACTAATACGATAAAAATATCGTACGGTATAATTTTCAAAATTTTGTTCTGTACGTTCAGGATGATGCTGGGGACGACCAACTTCATTCTTTGTCAACCATATAGTACGATTGAAATCGTACAGTATGATTAGTTCAAAATTTATGGCTTTTGTATGGTATGATCTTTGGGATAACTAATTTCATACACTGTCAATCGTATGGTACGCTATAAATCGTACGATACCTTCAATCATAATAATTATCTCTGATTTGATTGCCTGATATCACGGGGTTAATTAGGGAATAATTTAATTAAGGCATACAGTACGAATGAAATTATATGGTACGATCAGCATATTTAGACCCCTAGTGGCTAGGGTTTTGACAGAGTTATATAGATCATACAGTACGAATTAAAATAGTACTGTATGATACATGTATCGTATAGTATAAAGACAAATCATATAGTTTGAATTACTTAAAAAGAAAAACTCTCTAAAAAACTTTTATCTCTCTCCCCCTGTGTGTGTGTAAGATTACTCAGCAAAGATATCCACCCAATTACAGGATACGACTTAAGAAAGGAAAAAATATAGAATAAAAATGAAAAGTGACTTTAACCCTAATCTACCTAGTCTTGAGCTGATTCAAATTACAAATGTATGATGGAATATAATCCTAAAAAGTTAGTACACACAGTATAAAAAAAATATCATAAAAATAAGATAAAGTAGTAGTAGGCATAATAATGTTTGTTATCATCAAAATCACAGTGCTTGAACCATATTTGCAACAATCTCCCCCTTTTTGAAGATGACAAACATTGTTAGTTTTGAATTTTTAAGAAGTTTCTTTACTCTAAATTCCCCCTTAGATGAAAATCAATTTTAATTAAAAGGAGTGTAAAAAGAAACAACAACAACAATAAAAATAATAAATAACAACAACAATAATAAACAAACAATAACAACAATACTACTCCCCCTTTTATCATCACAAAAAGAGAGAAACAACAATAAGAAGAAAAGAGGAAAAAATAGAAACATATACAGAACAGAAATAAAAATAGAAATAGAAACAAAACCAGAAAGCAAACAGACTCAAAAGACTACCAACTCAAGATAAAGAAAATATCACAACTCTTAGTAACTTGCGTGAGCATTTTCAGAATGTAATAAACTTACTCTACAAATAGAAAAAGCTTAAATAAGATAAGTGTTGACTTTATCACAACCAAAGGAGTTTGATTCTAGAGTTTACACACCCAGCTTAGAATCTTCATAGGCTAAAGTCCATTGTTTAAACAAAAGTCTAACTTAGAAATTACAATTAGATAGAAAAACTTAAACTTTTCAGACTGCTAGCATGAAATATATAGAATGTTACTATAAAAGTGGTGAATGAAGAACCAAGATTTTTCAAAATCAAGTATTAAACATATTATGAAACACAGGGATTTTTTAAGATTTAAAGATTTACCAAAAAGAAAAGCTAATTTAAGTTGGGCTCATTTTGTATCTCTTTTATCAGTTTTTAGCGCATATTACGCATCTTTTATTTTTAGGCTCATTTTGTGCCTCTTTTATCATTTTTTGGCGTCATTGCATAGCTTTTTGATTTTGGGCTCATTTTGTGCCTCTTTTGATTATTGTAAATTACTTCCTTTTTAAATCTTTAAGAATCTAAATTATAAGATTATCTTCAAATAGAAGAGAATAATAACTCACTCTCTTGTATAGGGAGGATTAATCTACAAAGCAAATCCAAGCTTTCTAATAGGAATAAAAACCTGTTGTAGAAAAATAATGAATTTCATTCGTTAAATTGCAGAATATATCCATGATATAAAAATATGTAGTAGAGAGAATAAGTTTTCATTTCAACTAACTTAATTCCAATTTGATTTAGATTTTTAAGTATACACAAGGAATTATCATGCAAAGGAAATACAAAAGGATATGTAAATTCATGAATGTCTATCTTGTTAGTTTAAAAATGTCAGCAATTTCCTATTTAAGCTTTTTTATAAGAATAGAAGTATGTTTACACAAATAGAAAAGAATATTGTTTAGTCCAAGTTCAGTCGTACAATATGATCTAAGTTGTTTGGTATGAGTTCATTCATACAGTACGAACTCATTTTTCAAGTACGAGTTAATTCGTACAATATAAACTCATTCATTTAGTACGAGTTCATTCGTATAGTACGAACTCATTCATCTAGTACGAGTTCATTCGTATAGTATGATATAAGAGAAGAAATTTTTTTTAGTGTGGTTTAGAAAAATGGTTTGTGAAATGGACAGGACTCAATTATAAAGAATGATAACAACAAAACCAAAAGGAAAAATAAGAACAAAAATAAAATCATCAACAAAAATGATTGAAGGACTAAACAGAAAAATTAAATAAAGTAAAAAAGAAAAACACATAAAAAAAGACATGCAAGAAAAAGAAATAGAAAGACGAAAATAGAAAGCATAAACATAAGGCATCAATTTCAAGCATGAATGTCTATTACACCTAATTTGGTTCTTAAGATGCTGAAAGTGTCAAAGGCTAGTGGTTTTGTAAAGATATCAGCAAGTTGATTTTCAATGACTATATGGTGTAGCTCTATCTCCTTTTATAATATGGTCCCTAATGAAGTGGTGCCTCATGTCAATATATTTAGTCATGGAGTGTTGGATTGGATTCTTTGAAATATAGATGGCACTAGTGTTATCACATAGGATTAAAATTATGCCTACAGGTAATCCTAAATCTTGAATTTCTTATTTTAACCAAAGGACTTGGGCCACACAACTTCTTAAGGCTATGTATTCAACTTCAGTAGTAGATAGTGCAACTGAGTTCTATTTTCTACTGGACCAGGAGACTGAGGATTATCCTATGAATTGACATGTTCCAGAAGTACTTTTTCTATCAACTCGATATCCTGTAAAATTTGAATTAGAATATCTTATGATTTGAAAGGAGGTGTTATGCCTAGGATACCAGATAACTAGGTTTTGAGTTCTTAAGAGATATCTAAGGATTTTTTAAACAGCAGTCAAGTGTAACTCTTTTGGATCAGCCTAAAATCTAGCAAATAGATAAATACTAAATATAATATCAGGTCTACTAGTAGTCAAGTAAAGAAGTGATCCAATTATTCCTCTATATCCCTTTTGATCAATAGATTTTTCATTTGAATCCTTATCTAACTGAACAATGGAACTCATGGGAGTGTTGATTGACTTGGCTTTATCCATTTTATATTTCTTAAGGATCTCCCTAATGTATTTTGAGTGACTAAGGAAAGTTTTATCATCCTTTTGCCTTATGCTAAATCTAAGAAAGTAGGTCAGTTCTCCCATCATACTCATTTCAAAATCATTACCCATCATTTTTGAAAATTCATCACACAGATTTTTATTACAAGTTTTAAATAAAATATCATCAATATAAATTTAGAAAATCAGTAGTTCATATCCTACCTTTTTCAGAAATAGGGTGGTGTCTACGCTCCCCTTAACAAAGGTTCTTCGTAGTATGAATGTGCTTAGCCTTTCATACCATGCTCTAGGTGCTTATTTCAGTCCATATAATGCCTTTTTAATTTGAACACATAATTAAGAAATTGTGAATTTTTAAAGCCTGGGGGTTGTTCAACTTACACATCTTCTTTTATTACCCCATTCAAAAATGCACTCTTGATATCCATTTGGTCCAGTTTGAATCCCTTAAAGCAGGCGAAGGCTAGTAACATCCTGATGACTTATAATCTAGCTATAGGGGCAAAGGTCTCTTCAAAGTTAATTCCTTCTATCTAGTTATACCCTTTAACCAGTAATCTTACCTTATTTCTCACCACAATACTAGAATCATTCATTTTATTTTTGAAAACCAATTTAGTTCCAATTAGACTCTGGCCCATAGGTCTTTCAACTAGCTCCTAAATATCATTCTGAAAGTTTGTGAGGGTGGTTACCCATAGAACTAGCCCGAGGCTGACCAAGAGGGTAAAAAGTCTTAAATAAAAAGAAAAATCTTTTTGATATTTTTAAATATTTTGAAACTAAATATTCTTGAGCAAAAGCAGATACCATAATTAGAGATTTCAACTACAGAATAAGTCATAAAAAATGCAAAAATAAAATACAAAAAAAGTAATAAGAAGGAGCACACTGAATTTTATAGTGGTTTGGTCAAATCTGACCTACGTCCACTCCCCAAAATCTCATGTTCCAGGTATTACACTAATCAGTTAGTGTCTCTCCTTTTGCTCCCACAGTAAGGCAAAGAAGCCCTTAAAATCTTTCCACTGACCCGATGAGGCAGAGAACCTTGAATCCTTTTTCACACTCTGGGTGAAGGTAGAGAACCCAAAATCCTTTTATTTCAACCTGGAGTAGGCAGAGAACCTGATAATCCTTTTACTCCCTTTTAGAGTATGTAGAGAACCTGGATCTGATGCTGATGGTTATCTCCCCAGAGCCACTAAGGAACCATAGACGAAGAAGGAAGAAGATGATCAAATCCTTTCTTGGAGTAATCTTTGTGAATCCCCTCATAAACTCCCCCTCATAAGATCCTCTCTCTCCCCCAAACTTTCCTTCTCCTTCTCTAAGCTCTCTCTCTGGTTAGAACAACAGCAAAAGCTTTAATGATCAGTAATTAAGATAGCTTAAATAGGAGGCCTTAAAAAGTGCCCTAATTTTTAACTTGCCATCAAAGATCATCCAGGACGATCCGATGGCCATGTATGATCAGTATAAATTAGCCCATCCATTCAGGATGATCAGAGATACCTGTATGATTAACGAAATAAAAATATACTGATTGTCCCAGATTATCTTGTTATTATTCTGTATAATTAATTCAAAATATGGTTTATCATCCGATAGATCATTTGGGATTGAAAGTGCAAACAGGTTGTTAGACCTATTGCTCAATGTCCCTAGGCTAACCAAGAGGGGGGGTGAATTGGTTCTTTTTAAAATTACTCTTGATATTTTGGAAAATTTAAAAGCTAATCGTACAGTACGATATAACTTCGTACAGTACGAACAGAGATAATTTATGCTCTTTCTTTTAAAATAGAAATTCAACCACAACGAGACTAAACTGCAGAAAATAAAAATGCAGAAAAATAAATAGTGAACAGAAAACACCAGAATTTATAGTGGTTCGGTCAAACACGACCTACATCCACTCCCTAGAGACTCCTTCTCTAGGTATTGCACTAAAAATAAGTGACTCTCCTTTTGCCCCCACAGCAAGGCGGAGAAGTCTTTACAAACTCTCTTCCACCAACCCTGGTGCGGCAGAGTACCATCATCCTTTTCACCCTCCAAGTGCGGCAGAGAATCGTCGTCCTTTTCACTCTCCAAGTGTGGCAGAGAACCGACGTCCTTTTCACTCTCCAAGTGCGGCAGAGAACCAGAATCCTTTCGAATAATACTCTTGCAAAAGTCTCCAAGGAAATAGGAAGATGCTTGAAGAACAAGTAAAAGAAATCCTCTCAATTGGATAACCTTGTGAATCTCCTCAAAATTTTCTCTTGAAAGATCTCTCAAAACTCACTCCCAAACACTCTCCCAATCACTCTCCTCTCACTTCCCAAAAGAATTTTTACAGAAGGATTTTTTCTCCAAACAGTTTTGAGTCATTTTTATACTTAGGACAGAAAAAACCGTCCAAAAACTGAATTTTCAAGTTAAGACCGTGCCGATCGTCCCGTACGATCGACAATCATACTGTACGAATAGTTCAAAAATTTAAACAATTCGTTCTGTACGACTCATCAGACGAATAAATCAGAGCCGTTCGTACACATAGTTCGTCCCGTACGATCGCTTAGACGATCAAGTCAGTAAGCATCGTCCGAACACTTCGTCCCGTACGAACGCTTGGATGATCAAGTCAGTAAGCATCGTCCGAACACTTCATCCCGTACGAACGCTTGGATGAATCGAACAGTAAGCATCGTCCGATCACTTCGTCCCGTACGAACGCTTGGACGAATCGAACAATAAGCATCGTCCGATCCATTCGTCCCGTACGAACCTATGGACGAACCTAATTTTGAGCTGTTCGTACAGCAAAAACTCATGTATGAATGGTATTCGTACTGTACGAACATCCCTTAGAAAAATTTTCTTGTCTGATGGGATCTCCCTGGAGGACATATTCTTTATATCGTACTGTACGAAATAAATTCATACTGTACGATCAATTTAAAACTTTTAAACTTTTTACTCCCCCATTGTGTGTGTGCACAGTTATCCAACTTACAATCACACTCTCTCAGACTCAAGAAAAAGAAAAAAATTTACAGACTTTCTTTACAGTGAACAAGTGAACTTGAAGTCTTCAACAGCCTTGAGTGTGAATTTCCTGAAAAATACTTTAGTGCACACAGACAAAAACTCAAATATATGTTAGAAGATGAATTAGACAAACAATAAACTTTTGTAATCATCAAAAATATAAACTTAGATTAGAATTCTCATGAACAAAATGATTCACTCAAATCAAAACAGGGATGTCCAGGATAATCATAAGAAAAATGTACTGATAGTCTCAGACAATCTTGTGATCATCCTGGACAACTAGTTCAAAACATAGTTTGTCGTTCGACAGATCATTTGGGACGTCCAGGATGATTAGAAGAAAAATATGCTGATCATCTGTATGATCATAGATGATCATCCTAGATGATATGATCATTCAATCTAACCATAGTTAGATCCCTAGTCATAGGACTATTTTAGGCATGATTGCTACACATTATCCAGGATGATCAGAATCGTTATGTACGATTAGAACAAAATTTTAATTATCAAACCTTGCTTAAATCATGTCTGGCGGATGGATTTTTTTATTGATGCGTATCATCCTGTACGATGATAGTATTATCTAGGATAATTTGTTTAATCAAGCTTACAGTAAGTAGTGAGGGAAAGGATGGGAGTGATGTGAATGCGATCTTCAGCTTTAGGAATAATAGAAGTTCTAAGAATATGCTGGATGGTCCAGGCATCTTTACTAAAGAACTGGCGATAGAGTTATGTAAAGGGGCATTGGTATTCCTAAAAAGGGTATTAATATGACTCCAATTAAAGTTAGGATTGGCTAGTACAATGTGAATCATATCTCTGGTGGTGGAAAGGTGAAGAAGTTCAAGTAGTTCCTGATATGTGATTTCAACGGGTCATTTATTCACATAGGATTGAAGTGAAGTATAGGTAGATTTAATTCTAAGACTGACGAAAAACTCAAATAGAAGTTCAGAATTGAAGGAGAAAGTGAGGGTCAGAATGAAAGAAAGACTTGTATGGGTGAAGAGGACAAGTACCCTATAGGTCAGAACATTTGGATTGACCACTTTGGAAGGAGTAATCCCTGTAGATTTATAACGAACATAAGAAGCTTGATCCGCTGCTTCAGTAAAGTGGGGGTCAATAGTTCCCTTGGAGGAACTTCCTTTCTGCATTCTAAACCATTTTCCACTAGTCATATTAAAGATTTGAGAGTTTGAGTGAAAGAGAGGAGGAATTGAAGGATTTTGGAGTAAAGAAAATAATTGAAATCATCTATTTATATAGGGCCGACCACATCATCAAGGATGATTGAGATATCATCCAGGATAATTAGACATAGGTGATCGTCCTGAGGAGTCAATCAGTATGATCATCGATTAGCTCAATCGTCTAGGATGAATACGTGGATCATCCAAGATAATGAGTTATTGATCATGCCAACTGTCAGTCAAATCATCCAGCCATTTACCATGTGGATCGTCTAAGGTGAATAGGTGGATCGTCCAAGATGATTACCAATAATAGAGTCAGATCAGCTATTGGATGTGGGTTGAACAGTGAGTGACCATATCATCCAGGATGATGGTATATCATTCAGGATGATGTGAACAAAATTTGGAAGCCTTGAGTGATAGAGAGGGATGATCAGATATGATCCAAAATTAAAAAAAAATGTATTAGAATTAAAATTATAGACTGACTCAGTTCTAATCTACCCAATCTTGAGTTGGCTTGTAAGTGAGCTTGTGATCCTGAAATGTTAACCTGTAGCAAAGAAAAATAAGTATGCAATAAACTCAAATAATAAGAATTAGCAATGTAAGCAAAGTAATACTACTTGCTATCATCAAAATTATGGTGTTTAGGCCTCGATTTGTAACACATTCTTCACAAATTAATTTAACTCTTCTTGCATGGCTAGGATCCAGAATTCACAAGATAGGGCTTGATTTATGTTGGTGGGTTCAATCATTGAGATGAAGGCAGAGTGGTTTACTTCTTTTCTAAATCCATGCCTAGTTCTAACACTTTCAAATGGGTCTTCTAAGATCAGTTCTTTAGGATGACTTGAATAATATCTTCATTCTCTAGGCATTGTGTTTTTAGGTTTTACCTTTTCTTCAGATTTGTAGATTCTACTTCTTGGATGACTTCTACTACTTCTTCTTCCACCCTAGACCCTCCAAAATTATCAAATTCATAAAAAATAACATGAGTGGTCTCCTCTACTACCAGTGTATTTTTATTGAAGACTCTATACGATTTTATAAGATTTGAGTAATCTAGGAACACTTCTTCATCATATTTTGGGTCAAACTTTTCTAGTTGAGGCTTCTCATTATTCAGAATGAACACTTTACATCCAAAGACATAAGGTGAGAGAGGTTGGGTGTCCTACCCTTAATGAATTCATAGGATGTCTTGTTTAGCTTGGATCTAACATTAACCCTATTCAGAATTTAACAGGCTGTATTCAGCACTTATGCCCATAAGTATTTAAAAAGTGAGTATTCAGTTAACATGGCTCTAGCAGCTTCTACCAGGGTCCTGTTCTTTCTTTCAGCTACCTCATTCTGTTGAGGGGTCCTAGGAGATAAAGAATTATGATCTATCCCTTTCTCCTTACAATAAGATTCAAATTTTTTATTCTCAAATTCTCCATTATGGTCACTATGAATGGTTAAGATTTCACAACCTTATTTTCTCTGAATATAAGTGGAAAAAGATCTAAACTCCTCGAATGATTCACTTTTATGTGATAGGAATCTAACCCAAGTAAATCTCGAATAATCATCAATAATCACATACCCAAAGACTTTTCCCCCTAGGCTTGTAGTACTAATAGGTCCAAAGAGATCTATGTAAAGGACTTCTAAGGGTTTGCTAGTGGTAATGTCCTTAATTGAATGGAAGGAGGATTTGGCTTGTTTCCCTACTTGATAGGCATCATATAAGTGGTCCTTAATGAACTCTAGTTTGGGAATACCTCTCACTAAGTCTTTTTAGGTGATTTTTCTAAGGCTTTTCATGCTTGCATGACATAATCTTCTATGTCATAACCAAGATTCATCAACAATTATTTTTAAACAAAAAGTAGTATCAGATTTAATGCAATTAAGATTAAGCATATAGGTATTGTTGATTCTCCTTCCCTGTAAAATAGTTTTGTTATTTAAGCTTATTATGAAGCTAGTTGAAAAAAAATTTATGATGAAGTCTTTATCACAGAGTTGGCTGATACTGAGCAGATTATGTTTCAAGCTATCTACAAGTAAAATATTTTTAATGATGAAATTTTTTGAGTTTCTAGTTATACCTGTGCCCATCACTGTCCTGGTGGTGTTATCTCTAAGTGTCACCTTACCTTCTATCCTGGCCTCCAGCAAAATAAATTAATTTACATCTCTAGTCATATGCCTTAAACATCCGCTATCCAGGTATCACATGCTCTCATGAGGCCTTTTGTGAGAACACTCCTATAAAATTATTAGATGTCAGGTCTGGGAACCTAAAGAAATTTAGGTTCCACCTTATGGAATGTGGGATGAAATGCTTGTATGCTATACTGTGAATTTTGTAATTTTGGTCTGCACACTAAATACATTCTATGATGAATAGTGCAAGTGTAAGAGATATATCCTAACATGCCACAAGAAAAATATCTAATACTAAAAAAAGGGTTAACTAATCTATATGAGTGATGGTGCCTCTTCCTAGGTTTGAATGGATGTTGTATTGGTGATTTATGAAATTCTATAAGTGACGGTGGTGTTTTATTTTCTTTAAAAGTTGTTAACTTTTCTTGCTGAAATTTGTTTGCATTTTCAAGAATTAAATTATCCATTTTTAATGCGTTCTCCCTAATGTCAAATTGAGATGCAAGAGATTTTAATTCCTTAAATGCTTTTTCTAATTCAACATGCGATGATTTCAAGGACTCATGTTCAACACTTAAATCAAAATGCTTCTTATTTGAAATATCATATTCATCTAACAAAGCCATATGATTGCTATCTAGAGTGGAGTGATCATTCCTTAAGCATTCATGCTCTTTCTGTAGAATTAAAAAATTAGATTTGAGGCTTGTATGTAATTTTTTAAGCTTCCTATATGAAGAATGAATTTTTTTAGAAACTTTAAATAATTATTCATAGGTAAGCTGACAAACCTCTTCTTAATCAAAATTATCAAGATGATTATCTACCATTAAGCATATGTTGGTTACCTCATCTTCAGTTTCAGTTTCAGAAGAGTTTAATGCTAAGTCTGCCTAGAAGGCTTTTTGAGTCCTTTGCTTGCCCTTTTGAATTTAGGCTTTTCTTCACCCTTCTCCTTCTTTGGGTGAGCTTTAAGAGTTGGGCAATCAGACTTCAGTTTCCCTGGCTTCCTGCATTCAAAATATATAATGTCATAAGAAACTTTAGAATTCTTACCAGTTATACCTTTATTTTATTTCTGATGATGCTTTTGCTTTTTTTTAGAAAGCTTTTGAACTGCCTAGTCATTAAAGCAATGTCATTATCATCTTTCCTAAACACTCACTGTCAGAATCATTAGCCTTTAAGGCTATAGTTTTTTCTTTCTTCTTTTCCCATGCATCAAGGTGCCTTTGATTAACTCCTTGCTCATAGGCAATGAGTGACCCAAGTAAGTTATCAATGGAATAAACATTCAGATCTTTAGATTCAGTAATGACAGTGATTTTTGCGTCATAGGAAGAAGGTAAATATTATAAAATCTCGTTAAATTTTTCATAGTTTTTAAGCTCTCTTCCTAAGGCATGTTGGAAAGTAATAATCTGAGTAAACTTAGTATATATTTCAGAAATAGATTCACCAGGTTTCATGCAAAAAAGTTTATAATCATGACGTAGAATGTTTAGCCTGGATTATTTTACTTCATTAGTTCCATCATATGTTATGCAAAGTTTGTCCCAAATCTCTTTACTAGTTGAACAAGTAGAAATACGAATATAATCTTCAAATTTTAAAGTACAGAAAAAATAGTTCAAATATTTGGCATTTAGTTGGGCTAAATCTCTATCATCTATAGTCCTTTCAGGAAAAGGTATTTCAGTTTTAACGCCATTTACTAATCTAAAGGGTGCATAATATCCTTCTTGGACTAACATTCATATGCGATAATCAATTGATTATAAAAAGGTGGATATGCAAAATTTCTAAAAATCTAAAGGAATATTATCAAATAACGATGGTCGTGTAGTTGAATATCCTTCTGCAGTATTACGATTACCAAAATTAGTCGTGGATCTTTTTTTAAAAGTTTTTCAAAACTCAATTTATGAATCTCGCTCTGTTACCACTTGAAAGTTCGTGAGGGTGGTTTAACCCTAAAGAACTAGTCTCGTGGCTAACCGAGAGGGGGGGGGGGGGGTGAATCGGTAATTTAAAAATTCTTTAACAAAATAAAAAATTAAAAACCACTTGATGCGAAAGCAGATTAGTCTCATAATAACTAAAATTTTAGAGATTTCAAACATAGAAGAATTCACAGAAAAATGCAAAAATTAATTGCAAAAAAATAATAAAAAAGAACACATCATATTTATAGTGGTTCGGTCAACTTGCCCTCTGTCCACTCCCCAGAAACCTTTTTTCTAGGTATTGCACTAAAAGTAGTGTCTCTCCTTTTTCCCCTATAACAAGGCAGAGAAGCCCTTATAAAATCTTTGCACCGACCCTGTGAGACAGATTACCTTGAATGCTATTACTCCCTCCTGGAGTAGGCAGATAAAGTAAAAATCCTTTTACTCCCTCTTAGAGTAGGCAGAGAACCTTGGAATCCTTTTACTCCCACCTGGAGTAGGCAGAGAACCTGGATCTGATGCCGATGAAGATCTCCCTAGAGCCACTAAGGAACCAAACAAGCAGCTTGATGAAGATGGTGGAAACCTTGCCTGGAGCAACCTTTGTCAATCCCTCATAACTCCCCCTCATAAGGATTTCTCTCTCTCCCAAGCTCTCTCTCTTTATTCTCTAGCTCTCTCTCAAGAAGACTAAAAAACAAAAGATTTCTAACAGGAGTATTAGAAATCCTTAAGTAGCGGGCTTTAAAAAACCCTAATTTTCAAGAAATCCATCTTCTATTCATACAGTATGATACACATATCATACAGTGTAATCTGTGTAATTTAGAATCATCCAGCAAGTTTGTATAAATGAACAATACAACCTTTAAACAAATTGTATGATATGATAAAAATATCATACGATACGATTTTCATAATTTTCTTCTATTCTTTCAAGACGATGCTTGGGATGACCAACTTCATTCTCTATTAGTTATACAGTAGGATTGAAATCATACAATATGATTAGTTTAATATTCATAGCTTTCGTATGGTACGATCTCTAAGACAACCAATTTTGTAAACTATCAATCATATGGTATGTATAAATCATACAATACAATCGATCATAATAATTATCTTTGATTTGATTGCCTGATATTATGAAATTAATTAGAAAATAATTTAATTAAGGTGTATAGTATGAACAAAATTGTACGGTATGATCAGCATATTTAGACCCTTACCGTTAGGGTTTTGATAGAGTTGTACATATCATACAGTACAAATTAAAACTGTACTATATGATACATGTAACATATAGTATGAAGATAAATCGTACAATACAAATTACTTAAAAGGAAAAACTCTCTCATAAACCTTTTTGTCTCTCCCCCTGTGTGTGTGTAAGGTTACTCAATAAAGATATCCACTAATTACAGGATACGACTCAAGAAAACGAAAATACAGAATAAAATAAAAATCGACTTTAACCCTAGTCTAGCCAGTCTTGAGCTGATCTGAATTACAAATGAACAGTGGACTATAATCCTAAAACATTAATACACACAGCACAAAATATCACAGAAATAAGATAAAGCAGTAATAGACACAATAATGTTTGTTATCATCAAAATCACAGTGCTTGAACTAGGTTTGTAATATATGATCCTCGATTACTGTATAAAAAAACATGGCTAACTTAAAAATTTAGGGGGTTTTGAGCCTTTATTTAAATATCATCCCTAATTCATCTTAGGGATTCTTTTGCCACTTTTTTTAAGGGTGAGCTTCTATAAGAAGGGTTTGAAGAGGGAGAATTGCTTTGAAGAGACATATATATATATATATATATATATATATATATATATATATAGAGAGAGAGAGAAATGACGTCTTGAGGGAGAAGATTCTTGTGGGACAAAAGGATGTGTGAGAGGGGTTTCTACACATTGTTGCTCATTGATCTTGCACCTTCTTCCTCTAAGGTCAGTGTCTTTGCTTAAGGGAAACTCTGAGAAGTGTCTCTTCATGGGATGAATTCAACCGCTCTATCACACTAAGGAGGTGAAAGGAATTCGGCCATTCTATCGCATCGAGGAGGTGAAAGGGATTCAACTACTTTGACGCATTGAGTAGGTAAAAGGGATTCGACTACTCCGTCGCACCGAGGAGGTGGAAGATATTTGTAAGGCCTTCTCTACCTTGCCGTGGGGAAAAAGGAGAGTTACTAGTATTAGTGCAATACTCAGAGTGGAGGACTCTAGAGAGTAGATGTAGGTTAAGATTGACCAAATCACTATAAAACTTTAGTGTGTTTGTTCTTGTGTTTACCTTTACTTTTTCGCATTTTTATTCTTTGCATCTTACTTATTGCATATGTGTGATCTGAGAGTTCTTTGTTTTGCAAAAATCGAATATATTATTTTTTTTTTCAAAAAGAAAAAGAAAAAAAATCAAAAATTAAAAATAAAAAAAAATATTTTCTTCTTTGCAAGTATTGCTTAAAGTCAAAATAAGGTTTTTATTTTTGATTAGTGTTGTCAAATTATTCATTAAATCATAAACTTTTAAAAAGGATGATTTTTAAAGGGAATTGTAAACACCAATTCACCCCCTCTTGGTGTGCATTTGTAGTTTAAGTCAGTCTAACAACCCAAATTTGAACTTTTAATTGGATTAGAGCGTGTCTCAAAATTAGTGTTTTAAAAAGCCTTGAGAAAAAGATCCATGTCACACCTAGGGAATAGAAATACTTCATAGGGTTATTCAATAACCTGTCCATCTTTATTTGATCATATTCCCTTTAATTTTTAGAAAATTTGTTTGTCTACATTTTTATAATTAATTGACTTTCGTATGTGGCATATGATACAAGAAGGTTATTCTGCATCATTTAGAATTGTGAATGGAATCAAAATTGAAACACCTTTTAGTAAATGGAGTAATGGGAGATCATACACAACTTAACACTAAATGTTTAAACTATTTTTTCTTTGTATTTAAATTAGAAGACTATATGATAGTCTCTACCTGTACCGTTGGCAATAAATCTTGGATAAGTTATGCATTACTTATGAGGGAACAAATAAAGTTAAACAATCTCATTTAAACATATTATTACATGATTGTGAATTATTTCACATGAAATCAAATGAGACTATGTCTGATATGTACACTAGATTTACTCAAATAGTGACATCCCTGCATGCTTTAGGTAGAGAACTATTAAACTTTGAAAAAGTTAATAAAATACTTCATTTCTTGCTCGATAGTTATGATGAAAAAGTTACTACTATATGTGAATAGAAAGATCTGAATGTTTACTTAATTAATAATCATCTTAGCTCACTAATTACATATAAATAAAATGTAAGCCAAAGATTGCAGGATGTAGGAGAGAAAAGGAAAGAGTAGATCATGGCTCTGAAGGCCTATGACTCAGACAACAATAGCTCAGAATCAGATGATAATGATGATGTAGCCCTTATGATGAGACAGTTCAAAAGCTTCTTGAAGCGAAAATAGAAGCACCATTTTAAAAAAAACCAAAGGCAAAAGAGGAAAATTTAATAAAAGTTCATCTGATGTGATTTATTTTGAATGAGGAAGCCATGAAACTTAAGATATGAATGCGCCAACCTTAAAACTCACCCTACAAAGGAGAAGGGTGAACAGAAGATAAACTTCAAAAATGGGAAGCAAAGGACAAAGAAACAACATGCAATGTTAAATTCAAAATGTTCTGAATTAAAAAAGGAGCATGATAGTCTTAGAATTGAACACATTTTATTAGATAAAGGGCATACTTCTTTATTTGATGAATATAATGAACTAAATAAAAAGCATCTTGAATTAAAATAAGTCTCATGAATCCTTAAAAATCAAGCATGTTGAGCTAGAAGATGCATTTAAGGAATTAGAAACACTTGCAACTGAACTAGACTTTAATGAGCATGCATTAAAATTTGAAGTTGAAAGTTATAAGAGTGTAAATGAGCTTTTGAGAGTGAAAATTTATGCACTTCAAAACAATAAACCACTACCTACACTAGCACAATGGATACAACCCAAAACATAATATGTATTTTATATCTCTAAAAGGAGGCAATACCACTCACATAGGTTAGTGAATCCATTTCTAGGTGTTGGATGTTATTCTTGTGGCATGGTAGGACACATAGCCCACACTTGCACTAAACACCATAAAACATCTAATATAGAGGCCAAAGTCATTTGCATCACAATATAACATGCATTTATCTCATCCATCAAAGCATAAGGTAGAACCTAAACTCACTTGGGTTCTCAAATCTAACCATTGATGACTTTGTAGGGATGCTCTCATAAAAGGCCTAGTAAGAGCATATGGTACCTAGATAGCGAATGTTTATGGCACATGGCTGGAGACTTGAAGTAATTTATCACCCTGAAGGCTAAGGCAGGAGGTAAGGTAACATTGGAGATAGCACCACTAAGAAAATGGGTGGTTTAGGTATGATTAGTAACTCCAAAAAATTTTTTATAGCTCTAAATTTTTTTTATAGAAAATATTTATTTAGTAGATGTATTAAAATATAATCTATTTAGCATTAGCTAGCTCTATAATAAGGGCAACAACAATAACAACAACATCAAGCCTTTGTCCCACTTCGTGGGGTTGGCTACATGAATCCTTTTTCTCCATTGTGTCCTATTAAAAGTCAAATTCTCATTTAAATATGATAAAAAAGATCATTTTTGAAAACCAAGTCTTTTTAGGTCTACATCTACCTTTCTTAACATATGTCAAAGCTAATTCCTCTACTTTCTTAACTAGGTCATTGGAAGGCCACCGTTTTATGTCCAAACCATCTAAGGCGACTCTCTCTAATCTTATCATCCATTGGAGCTACTCCAACCTTTTCACGTATATGCTCATTTTGTATCCTATCTCTAAGGTTAAAGCCACTCATCTACCTGAGCATCCTCATCTCTGCAACACTTAACTTTGCGTTATGCTTCTCTTTTAATGGCCAACATTCGGCACCATAAAGCATTGCAGGTCTCACCACCATCTTATAGAATTCTCCCTTAAGTTTGAGGGGGGCTTTTCGATCACACAACAAGCCCGATGCATTCCTCCACTTCAACCATCCAACTTGAATTTTGCTGATAATATCCCCATCTATTTCCCCATCACTCTGAATAATAGATCCAAGATATCTAAAATGTGTACTCTTATTAATGAGTTGATCATCCAAAGTCACAATCCCCTCACTAGGTCTATTACTACTAAAATTACACTCTATATATTCTGTTTTAGATCTACTCAAGCGAAAACCTTTAGACTCTAACATTGACCTCAATAATTCAAGTTTACCTTTAACTCCCTATCTAGTCTTATCAATAAGAAGAATATCATTAGCAAAAAGAATACACCAAGGTACATCCTCTTACAAATGTCTAGTGCGAACATCCATGACTAAAGCAAAAAGATACGGGCTTAAGGATGATCCTTGATGTAATCCAACCGAAATAGGAAAATACTTGGTCAAACCACCTTGTATTTGAACACAAGTAAAAACTCCTGCATACATATCTTTAATGATTTGAATATAAGCATTATTAACTCCTTTCTTTTCAAGAACTCTCCATAGCTCTTGTCTTGGAACTTTATCATATTCTTTCTCTAAATCAATAAATATAATATGTAGATCCTCCTTCTTCTCTCTGTATTTCTCCATTAAACCTCTCATTAAACGTATGGCTTCCATAGTAGGCCTACCTAACATGAATCCAAATTGATTTTGAGAAACATTAGCATCACACTGCAACCTACGCTCCATAACTCGCTCCCATAGTTTTAGAGTATGACACATTAACTTAATTCCTCAATAATTCACATAATCCTGTGCATCACATTTATTCTTGAAAATATGAATTAACACACTTATTCTCCACTCATCTGAAATCTTTTTAGTCTTCAAAACAACATTAAAAAGTTTAGTAAGCCAAGAAATTCCTTCATCTCCTAAGCATTTCCACACGTCTATTGGAATATCATTAGGTCCAACAGCTTTTCCACCCTTCCTTCTCTTTAAAGCCTCTCAGACTTTGATTTTACTAATACGCCGATAAAAATATAAATCTTTATTTTCATTTAGGGTACTAAGGTCACTAAAGTCAATTGTATTTTCACATTCTTCATTAAAAAGATTATCAAAATATCTTATCCACCTTTGTTGAATATCATCTTCTAAGAAAAGTACTTTTTGATCTTTATCCTTAATACACTTCACTAAATGCATGATTAGTCAAAATAAAACAAAAATTTTAGAAGAAAAAGGGTAAATAATGTTTATAGGCTTGATTTGATGTATATTGATAATTCAAATGCTTATATCTCCAAATTATTATTGATAAATTGTGGCTATGGCATAGGCGACTATGTCATGTAAGCATGAAAACTCTTAGGAAGATAACTCAAAAAAGTTCTAGTTAAAGGCATACCCTAGTTAGATTTCTCTAAGGATCACCTGTGTGCTGCCTGCTAATTAGGAAAATAATTCAAATCATTATTTTATTCAATTAAGGACATCACCACCTCTAGACCACTATAAATCTTACATATGGACTTATTTGGGCATGTTAATACAGCCATGTTAGATGGGAAAATTATTGGGTATGTGATTATTGATAATTACTCTAGATTTACCCAGGTTAGATTTTTATCTCATAAAAGTGAATTATTTGAGAAATTTAGGATGTTCTCTACTTAGATTCAAAGAAAATTATGATATGAGATATCTACTATCTATAGTGATCATGGTGGAGAATTTAAGAATGACAAGTTTGAATCTTTCTGTAAGGAACTAGTAATTAAACATAACATTTCTGCTCCTAGGACCCTTCAACAAAATGGGATAGCTGAAAGGAAAAAGAGAATTTTAGTATAAACTGTTAGGGCTATGTTAGTTGAATACTCTTTCCCAAGATATTTTTGGGTAGAAGCGGTGAATACTGCTTGTTATATTTTGAATAGGGTACATGTTTTATTTGAAAGTTCGTGAAGGTGGATAAACCTTATAGAACTAGCTCGAGGCTAACCAGGGGGGGGGGGGTGAATTGGTATTTCAAAATTTTTTATATAAAAGAAAAATCTTTTTGAAATATTTTTGAATATTTTAAACACAAATAATTTAAGCAAAAGTAAATCACCAAAAATAGAGATTTCAACAATGTTCAGATCACAGAATTAATTAAAATTAAATATAAAAAAATAAGTAGAAAGAACACAACAGATTTATAGCGGTTCGGTCAAATCTGACCTATGACCACTCCCCAGAATCTCCCGTTCCAGGTATTGCACTAATTAGTTAGTGTCTCTCCTTTTACCCCCACAAAAAAGTAGAGAAGCCCTTACAAAATATTTCTACTGACCTAGTGAGGCAAAGAACCTTGAATCCTTTTTCACCATCCTGGTGAAGGTAGAGAACTCGACAGTTCTTTTACTCCCTTCTGGAGTTGGCAGAGAAACACAGAATCCTTTCACTCCCTCCTGGAGTAGGTTGAGAACCTGAAAATCCTTTTACTCCATCTTGGAGTTGGTAGAGAACCACAAAATCCTTTTACTCCTTTTTGGAGTAGGCAGAGAACCAAGATATGATGCTAATGATTATCTCCCCAGAGTCACCACGGAACCAAGGATGAAGAAGGAAGAAGATGATTGAATCTTTGCTTGGAGCAACCTTTGTGAATCCCCTCATAAACTCCCCCTCACAAGATCCTCTCTCTCTCCTAAACTCTCCCTCTCCTCTAAGCTCTGTCTTGTTAGAAAAATAGCAAAAAGATTTTCATAGTAGCAAGTAAGAGAGCTTAAATAGGAGGCTTCAAAAACATCCCTAATTTATAACTTGGCGGTAAAGATCGTCTAGGATGACTCAAATATCATCATGTATGATTAGTACAAAATAGCTCTTTTAGCCAGTATGATTAGCATTGCCTTGTACGATCAGTTCAAGTATTTGAACAAATCATTTAGTATGATATTTTTATTGTCCTGTATGATTAGTACAAAGGTGGCTATTGATCATCTAGTATGATGGATGGTGAATAATTACCATCCCATGTAGAGCTCTGATCGTCCAGGATGATGTAGAGGTATCATCCAGGATGATTAGTTGAAAAGTTAAAGCTTTCATCCTGTACGATATGTAGTGATTAGTTATTGTCCAATGCAGAGCTCTGATCATCCAGGATGATGGTTTCTAATCATCTTATATGATTTGATCGATCAATTTAACTATAATTAATCCCTTAATCAAGGGATTATTTTAGGCATGATTGACATGGATCATCCAGGATGATATGGATCATCCTGTATAATTAGAACAAAATTTGAATTATGAAATCTTACCTAAAATATGATTTGCTGCTGTGTGTTCCAATTTGTACTGATCGTCCTGTATGATCCAAACCATCCAGGATGATTAGTTAAGTTAGCTTAATAAATAGGGATGCCCTAATTAGGGTTTCTATTTTTAACTGATCGTTTAGGATGATTTAGAATGGTCCCTATACGATCAAAAATTAAAAAACTCTTTAACTCATAAAATTTCTCCCCCTAAGTGTGTGTGTGTGTAAGGTTACTTAGCTTCAGGATCCATCACAGTACCTTTCACTCAAGAAAAATTAATAGATACATTAGAATAGAAATTACAGACTGACCCAATCTTAGTCTACCTAATTTTGAGCTGATTGACATTCCAAGTAAACCTATGGACCTGACAGGTTAGTAAGTAAGGCAAATAAAAGCAGATATCCAAGAGTTATAGAAGTAAAAAAATAGTAATGTTTGTTATTATCAAAATTATTGAACTTTGGCTCAGATTTGCAGTAATCTCCCCCTTTTTGATGATGGCAAACATTGTTATAAAAAGTTTCGAAGGTAGGAGAATTTTTGTTTTTATTCATTTTCCTTTTTTTTTTCAATGAGACATAAAAAGAAGAATAAAATTAGAACAAACCAAGTTTCACTAAAACATCAGGCAAACATACAACTAACATACTCCTCCCCCTTTTGACATCAAAAAAAGGAGGAAGAAAGAAAAATACTAAAAATAGAAGAAGGTACAGAACCAGAGTCTAGTACAGACATAGAAACAAAAAAACAACACTAAAAGACTAAAAAGAAGAACTCTGATCAGGTGGAGGTGATGGTGGCTGGAAGTATCGGGAAAGAGAGGCAAACTGCTCCCAAACCAATAATCATCAAAACAAAAATACAGTTTTTTTAATCGATCAGCTCCAACAAATGATATTTTTTACCTTAAATTTAAATTTAAAAACTCAAAAGAAATGAATCGACAACGCTGATATCCAGAAAAAGTTAGAAAACTGATTTTTGTAAACTCTACCTCAGACACCTTACATGTTCAAATTTCTTTTAAACAAAAATCTAATTCAGAAGAAAGTAAATTAGATAAGAAAAAGTGATTATTTCAAGCTTTGTTCTAGAAAAAAAATCTAATAAAATAGTATTGCATAGTAAAGAACCAGAAATCATGATTTTTAATATCAAGTGTTTGAATATATTAAGTGGCACAAAGATTCTTCCAAGATTTTTAAAGATTTGAAAGAGAAAGAAACTTATTTCTTTGTGGGCTCATTTTATGCCTCTTTTTTAGTTTATTTGGCATACTTTGCGCGTCTTTTGATTTTTGATACACTTTAAGTATCTTGTAATTAATTGGCAACCATTGCACATCTTTTTAGTGTTGGGCTCTTTTTGTGCCTAGTTTTTAGTTGATTGGCGCACTTTGCACATCTTTTGTGAGCTTCCTTTCTTTCAAAACCTCTAAAAGACTCTCAGTTGTGAGATTATCTTCCAGATATAAGAGAAAAAAACTCACTCTTTAGATAAGAAAAAGTAAACCACAAAACAGAATCATTCTCATATGATAAATGCAACCATCTGATTAAGAAAATATGAAAGTGATTCAATGATTTAGAACACTACTCATATGAGATAGATTACTATAGGAAGATAAAATAGATCTCTATTTCAAAGTTTAACTTTTTAATTTTAAAAAGATTTTGATTCAAAAAGAAAAATACACCATTAAAGGAGTTAGAGGAAGAGAGAATAATCATCAATACTTTTTTCTTTAACTGTTATAGAGATGTCAATCACTACTAACAAGCTTCTAAATAAAAATAAGATAAAAATCTCATTTAAAAGATAAGTTCATCAGCAGAAGTGAGCAGTGATCTAATTTTAAAACTAAAAACAATAATAGGAAGTCAAAAATATAAAGCAAAAATTCAAAAGGGAGATCAACAAATAAATAAAGCCTAGTAAGAAAGACACACATAATAAAACTTATAGAAAGAAATAAACAGATAAACAAAAATAAGAAAAATAAAAATATAGACAAAAAGTATCATTTTCAAGCATAAATATGTATCACACCTAATCTGATTCTTAAGGTGCTAAAGGTTTCAAAGGCTAGTGGTTTTGTGAAGATATCTGCAAGTTAATTTTTAGTGGCTACATGGTGTAGCTCTATGGCTCCTTTAGTAATATGGTCCCTAATAAAGTGGTGCCTGATGTCTATGTATTTGGTTGTAAAGTATTGGATTGGGTTCTTAGAAATGCAAATGACACTAGTGTTATCACATAGGATTAGAATTGTGCCTACAGGAAGTCCTAAATTCAAAATATATTTCTTTAGCCAAAGGATCTAGGCCACACAACTTCCTAAGGCTATGTACTCAGCTTCAGCAGTGGACATGATAATTGAGTTCTATTTTCTACTAGACCAAGAGACTAAGGATTATCCTATGAATTGACATATCCAAGAAGTGCTTTTTCTATCAACTTGACATCCTGCAAAATCTGAATCAAAATATTCTATGATTTCAAAAAAAATTGTTATGCCTAGGAGACCTCCTAAGTCTTGGGTCCCTAAGAGATATCTATGGATTCTCTTAACAGCAGTTAGGTGGGACTCTTTTATATTGGGCTAAAATCTAGCACAGAGATAAACACTAAATATAATATCAGGTCTGCTAGTAGTCAAGTAAAGAAGTGATCCAATTATTTCTTTGTATTTCTTTTGATCAACTGATTTTCCATTTGAGACTTTATCTAATTGAACATTGGAGCTCTTGAGAGTGTTTATTAGCTTGGCTTTTTCTATTTCATATTTTTTCAAGATATCCTTAATGTATTTTAATTGATTAAGAAAAGTTCCATCATTCATTTTTGTTATGTTAAACCCCAAAAAGTAGGATAATTCTCCCATCATACTCATCTCAAATTCCTTAGTCATTATTTTAGAAAAATCATCACATAATTTTTATCAGAAGATTAAAACAGTATATCATCAACATAGATCTTGACAATGAGTAATTCATCTTCTACTCTCCTCAGAAAAAGGGTGGTGTCTATACTCCTTTTAACAAACTCTCTTTCCAGTAGGAATATGCTAAGCCTCTCATACCATATCTTGGGTACCTGTTTTAATCCATACAAAGCCTTTTCAGTTTGAAAACATGATTTAGAAATTGAGAATTCTCAAAGCCTGGGGTTGCTCTTAAACACATTTTCTTTTATTACCCCATTTAAAAAGGTATTCTTGACATCCTTTTGGAAAAGCTTAAATCCCTTATAACATGTAAAGGCTTGTAGTACTCTAATGGCTTCTAATCGAGCTACAGGGGTAAAAGTTTCCTCAAAATCAATCCCTTCTATTTGGTTGTACCCCTTAGCCACTAATCTTGCTTTATTCCTAACCACCACACCATAATCATTCATTTATTCTTAAAGACCCATTCGGTTCCTACCACACTTTAGTCCTTAGGTCTTCCAACTAGTTCCCAAACATCATTCCTTATAAATTGATTCAATTCTTCCTGTATGGCTAGGATCCAGAATTCATCTGATAAGGCTTGATTTAGGTTAGTGGGTTCAGTCATTAAAATGAAGGTAGAGTGGTTTAGTTCTTTTCTTAGTCCATGCCTAGTCCTAACACCTTCAGATTGGTCTCCTAAGACCAGTTCTTTAGAATGACTTGAAGAATATCTTCATTCTCTAGGCAAAGTAACTTCAGATTCTACCCTTTCCTCTAGATTGACAGATTCTACTCCTTGGGTGTCTTCTACAACCTCCTCTTCTTCTACCCTAGACCCTCCAAAATTATCAGATTCATCAAACACAATATGAGTTGTCTCCTTAAAAATCAGGGTTCTTTTATTGAAGACTCTATAAGATTTCCCAACACTTGAATAACCTAGGAACACTTCTTTATTAGATTTTGAATCAAACTTTCCTAGTTAAGACTTTCATTATTCATAATGAACACTTTATATCCAAAGACACGAATGTGAGAGAGGTTGGGTGTCCTACCCTTAAGAATTTTATAGGGTGTTTTGTTCAGCTTAGATCTAAGATTTACCCTATTCAGAACATAATAGGCTATATTCATCGCTTCTGCCCAGAAGTATTTAGGAAGTGAGTATTCAGCTAGTATGACTCTAGTGGCTTCTACCATGGTCCTGTTCTTCCATTCAGCTACCCCATTCTGCTGAGTGATTCTAGGAGCTAAAAAATTATGATATATTCCTTGATCCTTATAGTAGGTTTCAAATTTCTCATTTTCAATCCCTCCACCATGATCACTATGAATAGTCAGAATTTCACACTAAGTCTTTTTGGGTGATCTTCCTAAGGCTTTTCATACTTGTATGACACAATCTCTTATGCCACAACCATGATTCATTAGCAATTGATTTTAAGCAAATAGCAATATCAGCTTTAAAGTAATTTAGATCCAGTATGTAGAAATTGTTGATTCTTTTTCTCTACAAAATAATTTGGTCATTTAAGCTTATAATGTAGCAAGTTGGCAGAAATTTTATGCTGAAGCCTTTATCATAAAGCTGGCTGATGCTGAATTGATTGTGTTTTAGTCCATCTATAAGCAAAATATTTTTAATGATGAATTTTTTTGAATAACTAATTATACCTGATCCCACCACTCTCCTGGTGGTGTTGTCTCCAAGTGTTACCTTGCCTCCTACCCTGACCTCCAGCGAAATGAACTAATTTATATCTCTAGTCATATGCCTTGAACATTTGCTATCTAGGTAACACATGCTCTTAAGAGGCCTTTCATGAGAGCACACCTATAAAATTATCAAATATCAGATTTGGGAACCCAAACAGCTTTGGGTCCCTTGTAATGAAAAGAAGAATGAGATGCATGTATGCTATGTTGTGAATTTTGCACTTTTGGTCTCCACACCCAATATATACTATGATGAATGATGCAAGTGTGGGAGATATGTCCTAGCATACCACAAGAAAAACATCTAACTCCAGGAAATGGGTTAACTAATCTACGTGGGTGATGGTGCCTCTTCCTAGGTTTGGATGATGCATGCTTTGATGATTGTGTATGAAACTCTTCAAGTGATGGTAGTTTTTTATTTCCCATGAAAGCAGTTAATTCAGCATAAAAAAATTTATTTGAACTTTTAAGAATTGAATTTTTTATTCTCAATGCATGCTCCCTACTCTCTAAATTAGATGTAAGAGTTTCTAATTCCTTGAATACAATTTCTAACTCAACATGCGATATTTTCAATGAATCATGCTTAGTGGTTAAATCAGAATACTTTTTATTTAATTCATCAAATTCATCTAATAAAGCCATGTGATTACTATCCAGAATGGAGCTATCTTTCCTTAAGCATTCATGCTCTTTCTACAGATTTAAAAATTTAACTTTGAGGCTAGCATGTGCTTTCTTGAGCTTCCTATATGAAGAATGAATTCTTTTAGAAACTTCAAATAATTAATTATAAATAAGCTCACATATCTCTTCTTGATTAAAGTGATCAAGATGATCATCAGCCATTAGACATAAGTTTGTTACCTCCTCTTCTACTTCAATTTTAGAGGAGTCTGATGTTGAGTCTGCCCAAAATACCTTTTGGATTCTTTTCTTGTCCTTCTTAAACTTAGGTTTTTCTTCACCCTTTTTCTTGCTCGGGTGAGCTTCAGAGTTGGGTAGTTAGACTTCAGATGCCCTGGCTTTCTGTATTCAAAATAAATAACATCAGAAGAACTTTAGGATTTTTATTGCTCTTACCTTTATTCCACTTCTGATGATGCTTTTGTTTCTTCCTTAAGAAGTTTTTAAACTGTCTTGTTGTTAAAGCAAATTCATCATCATCAGAACTAGAAGGATCAGTGTCAGAATCATTAGCCTTCAAGTCTACAGTTTTCTCCTTTTCCTTGTCACCTGCATCAAGCTGCCTTCAGTTTACTCCTTGCTCGTAAGCAATTAGTGATCCAAGTAAGTTATCAATTGAATAAGTATTCAGATCCTTAGATTCAGTAATGATAGTAATTTTTGCATCAAAGGAAGAAGGCAAACATCGCAAAATCTTATTTAATTTTTTATAATTCATAAGCTCTCTTCCTAAGGCATGGAAAGAAGTAATAATCTGTGTAAACCTAGTATACATTTTAGAAATTGATTCACTAGGTTTCATGCAAAAAAGTTTGTAATCATGAAGCAAAATATTCAGCCTAGATTATTTGACTTAAGATGTTCCTTCATAGGTAATGTATAATCTATTCCAAATTTCTTTTCCTATAGTACAAGTAGAGACACACATGTAGTCTTCAGATTTTATGCACTAAAGAAACAGTTCAAACATTTAACATTAAGTTGTGCTAAGTCTCTATCATCTATAGTCCATTTAGTAAAAGGTAATTCAGTTTTAATGCCATCTACTAATCTAAAAGATGTAGAATATCCATCCTTAATAAGCATCCACATGAAATAATCAATTAATTGTAAAAAGGTGGACATGCGAGTTTTCTAAAAATCAAAAGGTATATTATCAAATAGAGGTGGTCGTGTGATTGAATAACCTTTCATAGTATTACGATTACCAAAGTTAGCCATTGATCAAAATTTAAAAGTTTTCTAAAACTTGATTTTGTGAATCTCGCTCTGATACCACTTAAAAGTTCGTGAAGGTGGTTAAACCTTATAGAACTAGCCTGAGGCAAACCCAGAGGGGGGTGAATTGGTATTTCAAAAATTCTTTAAACAAAAAGAAAAATCTTTTTGAAATCTTTTGAATATTTTAAACACAAATAATTTAAGCGGAAGCAAATAACTAAAAATAGAGATTTTAATAATGATCAAATCATAGAAATAATTGCAAATAAATGCAAAAAAATAAGTAGAAAGAACACAATAGATTTATAGTGGTTCGGTCAAATCTGACCTATGTCCACTCCCAAGAACCTCCCGTTCTAAGTATTGCACTAATCAGTTAGTGTCTCTCCTTTTGCCCCCACAATAAGGCGGAGAAGCCCTTACAAATTCTTTCCACCTACCCGATGAGGCATTGAACCTTGAATCCTTTTTCACTATCCTTGTGAAGGCAGAGAACCCGATAATCCTTTAACTACCTCCTGGAGTTAGCAGAGAACCACAGAATCCTTTTACTCCCTATTGGAGTAGGCAGAGAACCTAACAATCCTTTAACTCCTTCCTCGAGTTGGCAGAGAACCACATAATCCTTTTTCTCCCTCCTGGAGTAGGCAGAGAACATGACAATCCTTTTACGCCCTCTTAGAGTAGGTAGAGAACCTAGATCTGATGTTGGTGATCGTCTACCCAGAGCCACCAAGGAACCAAGGACAAAGAAGGAAGAAGAAGATCAAATCCTTGCTTGGAGCAACCTTTGTGAATCCCCTCACAAACTCTGAAAGTGCAAATAGGTTGTTAGACCTATTAATTATGTACCAATACTAACCAAGAGGGGGGGTGAATTAGTTAATTAAAAAATCTCTTGATTGTTTTGAAAACCCTTTTAATAAAAAAAATTATATATATATTGTACAGTACTATTTCATTCATACAATACAAACACTTATTAAAAATTCTATTTTTTAGCCACAAAAAAATAAAGTACAATGCGAAAATTAAAAATGTGGCAAATAAACACAAGAACAGAGAACACCATATTTTATAGTGGTTCGGTCCAACAAGACCTACGTCCACTCCTTGAAGACTCCTTTAGGAATTGCACTAACCAATAGTGTCTCTCCATTATCCCCCACAGCAAGGCAGAGAAGCCCTTATAAACTCTTTTCCTCCAAACTCCGATGTGACAGAGAACCGTTATCCTTTTTCACCCTCCCTGGTGATGGCAGAGAACCACTCATCCTTTCACACCCTCCTTATGTCGGTAGAGAATCAAACATCTTTCTAACCCTCCTGGTGATGGCAGAGAATCACGCATCTTTTTTCACTTTCCCCGGTGATGGTATAGAATCAATCCTTTCTTCAAAAACTTATCCCAAGAGACTTTAAAGACATAGAGAAGAGAAACAATGAGATCCTCACCTTTAGATAACCTTGTGAATCCCTCATAATTTCCTATTGAAAAATCTCACCAACACTCTCCCAAATACACTCCTCAAAAGCACTCAAGAGAAATTCGTGCAAGGACTCTTAGACTGTCAGTTTTTAGGACCCTTATATACAATAGACAAGAAAAATTGTCCAAAAACTGTAAATTTTAAGTTTCATGGACTTGGATTATACAGTACGATCGATCTTCGTACATACGAACAATTCAAAAAGTCTTATACGGTGTTGTACGAACCTGATTTTATACTCTCATCAGCATTTATAGAATGTTGATCATACAATACGATCAGTTCAAAATGTGAGACTTTCGTCTGTACAAATATGGACGAACTCGATTACATACTCTGATCGGTGTCTGTATGAACTCACTTCATATAGTATGATCAGTTCAAAATTTTCATAATAAATTTCACTTCGTCTGTATGATTGTGTACGAACCCTTTTTGGTACTCTGATCGGCGTCTGTACGAACCATATTCATACGGATGATCCATTCAAATTTGGTGCGTTCATATGAGATGATCTGATGGGTCTGATTTTGTACTCTGATCAGCGTCCAGGATGAACCCACATCGTACCATATGATCGGTTTAAAAACTTACAGGATCATACGGGACGGTCTGAATGAAGCTGATTTTGTACTCTTATTGGCGTCCGAGATGACCCCATTTTATACAGTACGAAATATACTTAGAAAATTTTTCCAGTTAGGCACCAATCAACTTCGTTTCTGACGGACATAGAGGAAAAATTGTCCAGTATGTTATGGCATCATATAGTACGATTATTTTTAAAAAATTAAGTTTTATCTCACTCGACAGTGTATGTGTGCATAGTTATCCAACTTATAATCACACTCTCTCAGACTCAAGAAAAATAAAAAATTACAGACTTTACCTATAATAACCCTTAATCTAATACGTCTTGAAGTCTTTAGTAGTCTGGAGTATGATTTTCCTGAAAAATATATTAGTACACACAAAAACAAACTTTTCAAAATATTTTAGGAGAAATAATAATCAAATAATAAGATTTTGTTTTCTCCAAAAACTTACATGGTTATAAAGATAAATCTTTGAAAAGCTAATCTGTAATAATCTCAATAATCTCCCCCTTTTTGATGATGACATAACAAATATTATTTGAGTTAAAAACTAACACACATTTTCTCTTTAGCTCCCCCTAAATACATGCTCCCCCTAAATGAATGATCTATTTAAAATAAGGGGTTCCAATAAAGATCCGAGAAAAATACTACAGAAAAAAATAGAAAGACAAACACACACAAATACATACATAACATGCATATCAAACAAAACACATCAAACAAATCACAAACACACACATAACTTACATCAAACAAACTCCCCCTTTTGACAACAATAACAAGGGAAGCAATCAAAATAGTTAAATGAATTATACTACAATATTAAAATCAGATGCAAAAGGTAAAGATTCAAAAGTTTAAATCACAGAATAACAAGGATAAGAAAAGTTGATCTATGTCAGTAATGTAATAGATAGATTATGTAACCACAACTGTTGCAAAAATGATGAAATAAAATTAATAATTTTCTAATTCAATAGTGACGATCATTATTTAGCGTGATTGAGAAATTGATAAAGGAAAGAGCAATTGGCAACATTGCGCATCTTTTCAATTTGCATGGCACACTTTGTGCATCTTTTCAATTTTGGGCTAATTTTGTGCCTCTTTACAATTTGGTGATCATTGCGCATCTTTTTGTATTCGTGGCACACTTTGTGCATCTTTTCAGTTTTAGGCTTATTTTGTGCCTCCTTAAAAAATTTTCTTTCCAAAACCACTCTCTCTAGACATAAATACAAAATGAACACTTTGAGATAGAAAGAAGAACAAAAGTATGACATCAAATTTGCAAAAATTTAAGCTAAGTAATACATGTCTAAAAATAATATAAAAAAGATCTTCTAATCTACATCCAATCACAAAGTAATCTAAATATTTTGAGAGATTAAATTATGCACAACAATTACTATTGTAAAATAGATTCAACTAACATTTTTGAAGGCAATCAACTATGTTTGATTGATAAATTTTAAAACATTTCAACTCACAATCACATTCATATAACAGTATACATAAAAACATGACTTTTTCATTTCATTAATCATCAAATCAAGTACATCGCATAACATCATCCAGTAGACCAACACAAGTACAATCAGAATAACTAAGAATAATAATAACACAAACAACAAGTCAAAAAACATCCAAGCCTAGAGAAATAATATAGACACAACCAAATCAGAAGATCATCACTGAAATAGAGTAGAAGAACCATCAACTACACAACCAAGGAAAAAACAAAAAAATAAGAAATCATCACTAGTAATCTGAAGGACCCTGATCTGGAGGTGGTGGTTGAGCAGTGAATATAGCAAAATAACTATTGATCGTGGCAAATATTAGTGTTCACTGATTCAAATTGATCTTGGATCCATCCTCTGTCTTCATTATACCTATCATCTTGTCGCTTTAAATGAGCTTCAACCATATCAAACCTTTGATCAAGTTGATCAAAATGCTAGACCATATCTTGATAGACGTTTTGGTCAGGTCCAGGTGTAGGTGCAGGTGTAGCTCCTTCTTCTTCAGAATCGTCTCCCCCTGAATCTTGATCTTGATTAAATAGTGCTCGAAAGGAGGCGTTGGTGAAGAAGATAAGAAATTCGGTGGGAGGATCAGGATTGATCAGATTGTATTTCTTCTCCAATATATAAGTAACCAAATGTCCCGAAGCCATGTTTTTCTTTCTTCTATTATTAGGTTGCCCAATGTCATAAAGCTTATACAGGTAGTACAAAATGAGTTGGGCTTCATCAAAAGGTTTTTCAGTCATAATCAGGTAGGAGATAGTGGACAAAAGAGGGGTCATATTTATACGATCACCAGCTTTAGGAATGATTGATGTTCTTAAAACATACTGAATGATCCTAGCATTTTGATGTAGGGTATATATATGAGGTAAATGACTGATTTGACGAACACCTCTAAGAACTTGATTCACTTCACTCCAATCAAAATCAGATCTACAAGTCATTACGTGTGCCCTTGTCCCTTGGGTTCTAAGATGAAGAATATTTCTCAAGTCTTCTTTAGTGATTTGGATTCTCTGTTTAAAGAAATATGAAGATATTTCGATATGATCTTCATTAAATTTCATGTTAGCGAAAAATAGTCAAAAAGTGTCCTTGTGGTAGGCATGAATCAAGATTAAGATGAAGGACAGTCGAGTTGTGGCGAAAAGAGGTATGACAGAAAAACTTAAATCTCCTTGAATGAGGACTCTAGAAGCAGTGATTTTCACTATACAATACCTATTGTATGCTTCCTCATTTTCACTTGATAGGAAATCATCATCTCTCTCTACTCTTGAGGAGGATCCCTTAGAACCCCACGCTCGTTTGTTGTTGCTAGCCATGAAGATGAGAAGGTTTTGGAGGTTGAAAGAGATGTGAAAACAATGACATCCAAACCCTTCAAATTTAAAGAAAAATGGCAAATCGTACCGTACGAAGGAAAGTTCATATGTATGATTGTGAAATTATACTGTACGAATTAAAATTCATACATACGATCACCAGTGTATAGAAATGAACAGATTTTTATAAACTACCCTTCCTGAGGCATCCTTTCGTATAGGCTTTTTGACTACAAGATCGTACAGACGAACAAGTGTTCGTCTGGGACGATCAAAAAATAAATGGTCGTCCAGAAACTGTTGGGGTCGTCTGCGGGAAATAATGACAACTCGATCGTACAGATGAATAGGTGCTCGTTTGATATGATCAGAAGATTAAAGATCGTTCTGTGATGGCTAGGTTCGTCGTTATCCAAATCGACAACATGGATCGTACAGACAAATGACGAGTTCGTACGTACGATCAGCAATAATAGCTGACACAAACTGCAAACCTGTCCCCATGCGTACAGACGAACCTGTACATATTGTACAGGATGATGACATCATCATACAGTACGAACACTTATAAATAAAATTGTTTCATCTCCTCAACTCTTTAAAATTTCATGTACACGCTACAGAATTCGTATTGTATGAAATAATTTCATACAGTACGAATAGAACACAGAAAAAATAGTGCATGATAATCTCAAAAACCTTTCAGAGATAATCATTCATTTTTTTTAAAATACAAACAATAAAAAGATAAAGTGACCAAAAAATAATCAATACAAAATAAAGCATCCAACCTATACTACACACACACTTAACATAAATAACCACACATTTACACATAAAACAAGTTTGCAGAATTTTCAGTCATGTATTAAGATCGATCACACCTAGCCTTGTCCTTAAAATGCTAAATGTGTCAAAAGCTAGTGGTTTTATGAAAATATCTGCAAGTTGATCTTTAGAAGCAACATGATGTCATTCAATTTCTCCTTTCACTACGTGATCTCTTATAAAATAATGCCTTATACCGATATGCTTAGTTCTAGAATATTGAATAAGATTCTTTGAAATGCATATGACACTAGTGTTATCACAAAAAATTGGAATTATACTAAAAGAAAAACCTAAGTTAATTAACTGTTATTTTAACCAAAGCACTTGTACAATACATCTTCCTAAGGCAATATATTTAGCTTATGCAGTTGAAAGGGCCACTGAGTTCTATTTTCTACTAGACTAAGAAACTAAGGAGTTTCTTATAAATTGACAAGTTCCAAAAGAACTTTTATGATCAACCCTATAACCAACAAAGTCGGAATCAGAGTATCCAATAATTTCAAATGCAGTGCTATTCTTGGGATACCAAATTTCTAGGTTTTGAGTCCCCAAAAGATATCTCATAATTCTCTTAACTGTAGTCAGATGTGATTCTTTTGGATCAACTTGAAATCTAGCATACAAACAAACACTAAACATGATATCCGTACTGCTACCTATCAAGTAAAGCAAAGATCAAATCATCCCTCTAAACTTCTTTTGATCAACTATTTTTCCTTTAGGATCCTTATGTAACTGCACTGAAGAACTCATTATTGCAAATCTGGTTTTGATGATGACAAACATGTTTCCAATGTGTTTTGCTTAGCTAACCCGTTTCAGGCACAGAAGATCACGAGCAAATCAAGCCAACTCAAGATCGGGTCCAAGTATGTCTAATGTACGGTTTTTCTTTTTCTTGAGTCAATTGTAATGTAACTAATCCCCTAGCTGAGTAACCATGCATACACACACTCAGGGGGAGAACTTGAGTGAGTTAGAGTTTCTGTTCTTTTTTTGTTCAGATCGTTCTGGATGATATTCACATCGTCCTGGACGATCCAGTAAAAATAGAAACCCTAATTAAGGTGACCAAGTTAAGTGAGTCTGATTAAGCAGATCGTCCTGGATGATCTTTAGATCGTACGAGACGATATGCTCAAATCAGAAATTCTCAGCCTCCAGATCAAGTTAGGCAAGTTTTTATTTTAAGTTATTTGGTCTGATCGTCCCAGACGATACGTGTATCATCCTGGACGATTCAGTACAATCATGCCTAAATTAGTCTGGTAATTAAGGAAAGTAATTAATATTTAATTGATACGATCATATCGTCCCGGATGATCGCAGGATCGTCCCAGACGATTAGGATCATCCCGGACGATCCGGATCGTCTAGTACATTTCAGCTGTACGTCACGAACTGTGTTCAGGATGATTTGGGCACTTTTTGAACTAATCGTATAGGACGATGTCCCTATCATCCTGGATGATCAAGTCTTTTTTTGGTCGTCCAGCACAGGTTTCTTTGGACGACCCGAACTATCTTCTGGACGATATTCCACGATTTACACTAATCGTCCCAGATGATCGCAGGATCGTATGGGATGATATGATCAATTTTTTCTACTGATCGTCCAGAAGAGCCAGATCGTCCAGGCTGAATCAGTTGAATTTGAACTGATCGTACAGGACGATCTACCGATCGTCCTGGATGATCTTGGCCGACCAGTTAAGATTTAGGGCAAATTTTAAGCCCTCCTATAAAATAAATTTTTCTAGGGACAAGGAAAATCTTTTGCCACCTTCCTTCCCAGAGAAACCCTAGAGAGAGAGAGAGAGGATCTAGTGAGGGGGAGTTAGTTAGGGATTCACTAAGGTTGCTCCAAGCACAGATCATAGTCATCTTTTCCACTCGTCGTCTTTCGTCTAGTCGGTGTTCGTTGTAGGAGGATTGTTCACAAGAAGATCTGGGCTCTCTGCCCGCTTCAGGTTGAAGCAAAAGGAGTTTGAAGGTTCTCTGCCTGCTTCAGGAGGAAGCAAAAGGAGGTCGGGTTCTCTGCCTCACCGTGTGGTGAAAAGGAGTTTTTGTACAGGCTTCTCCGCCTTGCTGTGGGAGAAAAAAGAGAGTCACTTTTTTGTTTAGTGCAATACCCGGAGGGGAGGCTCCGAGGAGTGAACGTAGGTCAAGTTGACCGAACCACTATAAAATCTGGTTTACTTTTTTGATTTTGGTCTGCACTTTACTTTTCTGATATTAACTGCTTGGGTGAATATCTGTGATTGATCTTTTCATCCTTGTTTACTTGTTTCCGCTGCAAAGTATTGAAAACATTTTTCTGTTGTTCGTGAAATTTTTAAATAACCAATTCACCCCCCCTCTTGGTTAGCCTCGGGACTAGTTCACTAGGGCTTAACATCCCTTTCGAACTTTCAAGTGGTATCAGAGCGGGATTCAAAATTTAGGTTTAAAAACTTTTGAATTTGATCCATAGCTAACTGTAACAATTGTAATACTGCTGAAGGTTATTCTATTACAAGACCACCATTGTTTGATAACATTCCTTTTGATTTTTGGAAAACACGCATGTCCACTTTTCTGCAATCTATTGATTATCGTATGTGGAGTTAGTTAAGGATGGTTATGAAGCACCACATAGACTTATCAATGGTATTAAAACTGAACTTCCGTTTGTAGATTGAACTTTTGATTATCGTGACTTAGCACAGTTAAATGCAAAATATTTGAACTGTTTCTTTTGTGCTCTAAAATCTGAAGACTATATGCGTGTTTCTACTTGTACAACGGGTAAAGAAATCTGGGATAGATTGTGTATAACATATGAAGGTATAACTGAGGTCAAACAGTCTAGGTTAAACATCTTGTTGCATGATTATGAACTTTTTGCATGAAACCTAGTGAGACTATTTCAGAAATGTACACAAGATTCACTCAAATCATTACCTCTTTACATGCTCTAGGAAGAGAACCGACTAATTACGAAAGGGTGAATAAAATTCTTAGATATTTGCCTTCTTCATACGATGCTAAGATTACTGCGATCACTGAATCTAAAGATTTAAATACTTATTCTATTAATAGCTTACTTGGATCACTCATTGCTTACGAGCAAGGGGTGAACCAAAGACAACTTGATGTAGGTGAACGAAAGAAGGAGAAGACAGTGGCACTAAAGGCCAAAGATTCAGTTGATAGCACTTCCGGGTCTGATAGCGATGATGTTTCCTTGATCACAAGGTAGTTCAAGAGCTTTCTAAGGAAGAAGAATTTTCATAAGTGGAACAAAGGTAAGACCAGTAGAAATTTTAAAGGTTCATCTGAATCTATTTGTTTTGAATGCAGAAAGCCTGGACACATAAAGGCAGATTGTCCTACACTCAAGGCTCACCCAAGCAAGGAGAAGGGTGAGGAGAAACCAAAGTTCAGGAAGGACAAGAAGCAGATACAAAAGGCGTTCTGGGCAGACTCTACATCCGACTCCTCTGAGACTGAAGCTGAAGAGGAGGAAACAAACTTGTGTCTGATGGCTGATGATCACCCTGGTCAGTCGAACCAGGAAGAGGTATGTGAGCTTACTTATGATCAATTATTTGAAGTATCTGAAAAAATTCATGCATCGTATAGGAAGCTTAAGAAAACTCATGCAAATTTGAAACTGGATTATTTGACTTTGCAAAAAGAGCATGATGTGTTGATTAAGGATCATTCCACTATTGATAGCAATCACATGTCTTTACTAGATGAGTTTAATGAACTGAATGGAAAGTATTCTGATTTAATTATTGAGCATGATGCATTAAAAACATCGCATGTTGAATTAGAAGCTGCCTTTAAGAAATTGAAAGATATGGCATGTGATTTAGAAAGTAATGAAAGTGCGAGAACTTTTGAGATTACTAGTCTTAACAAGGAGAACGAATTTTTAAGAGTGAAAATTGCTGCTTTTGAAAAGAACAAAAAACCACCTACATTTGAACAGTTTTATGCACTGCCACCTTTTGAAAAATCTGTTGCAAGTTCATCAAAGCATATTTCATACACTTCTAGGAAGAGGCACTATCACTCACGACGTTTGGTTAATCCTTTTCCTAGTGTTAGATATTTTTTATGTGGCATATTAGGACACATTTCTCACACCTGCACTGTTCACCGTAGTATACATTGGGTGTGGAGACCCAAACGGCCTGTTTCACAGCACAGCACGCATGCATTGCATTCTTCTTTTCATAAGAAGGAACCCAAACCTGTTTGGGTTCCTAAGACTGACGTTTGATATTATTGTAGGTATGCTCTCACACAAGACCTTGTGAGAGCATGTGGTACCTGAACAGCGGATGTTCTAGACACATGATTGGAGATGCAAATCAGTTCATTTCGCTGGAGGCCAGAGCTGGAGGCAAGGTTACACTTGGAGATAACACCACCAGGAAGGTGGTAGGCTCAGGTATAATTGGTGATTCAAAGAATTTTATGATTGATAATGTTTTGCTTGTAGATGGACTGAAACACAACTTGCTGAGCATCAGTCAACTTTGTAACAAGGGATACAGCTTCAAATTCCTGCCCACTGACTGCATTTTAAGCTTAAATGATGAAGTTATTTTACAGGGGCAAAGGATCAACAACGTCTACAAGCTGGATGTAAGTTACATTAAATCTGATAATTCAATTTGCTTAAAAACTGCTGCTGATGAGTCTTGGTTATGGCATAGGAGGTTGTGTCATACCAGTATGAAAACCCTTAGGAGAGTCACCCAAAAGGACTTAGTTAGAGGTGTGCCCAAGCTTAAGTTCACTAAGGATCACCTGTGTGATGCCTGTCAGTTGGGGAAGCAAGTCCAGTCCTCGTTTCACTCTGTTAAGGACATTAGCACCTCTAGACCTCTAGAAGTTCTTCACATGGACCTCTTTGGACCCATTAGCACTGCCAGCTTAGGGAGGAGAGTCTATAGATTTGTGATTGTAGATGATTATTCGAGGTTCACTTGAGTGAAATTTTTTTCACATAAATCTGAATCATTTGATGAGTTTAGATCTTTCTCTACTTGGATTCAGAAGAAGTTAGGATGTGAGATTATTACCATCCATAGTGATCACGGAGGGGAGTTTGAAAATGAAAGATTTGGAAGTTTTTGTGAGGATCAAGGGATTAGTCATAATTTTTCAGCTCCTAGGACCCCCAGCAGAACGGGGTAGCTGAAAGGAAGAACAGGACCTTAGTGAAAGCCGCTAGAGCCATGCTTGCCGAGTATTCACTTCCAAAATACTTTTGGGCTTAAGCGGTGAACACTGCTTGTTATGTGCTGAATAGGGTGAATGTGAGAGTCAAACTGAACAAGACACCTTATGAGATCATTAAGGGTAGAACTCCAAATCTGTCCCACCTCCATGTCTTTGGCTGTAAGGTTTTCATTCTGAACAATAGGAAATCACCCTTAGGAAAATTTGACCCCAAATCTGATGAAGGAGTGTTCTTAGGATATTCAAGTGTGGGGAAATCCTTTAGGGTGTTCAATCAGAGGACTTTGGTGGTGGAAGAAACAACTCATGTAGTGTTTGATAAATCTGATCCTAAGGAGTCTAGATCTGAAGTAGAAGATGAAGAGATTGTTGAGGTTACCCAAGGAGTTAGAAATATAAATCTGGAGGAAAGGGTAGAACCTCAAACCACGTTGCCTAGTGATTGGAGATATTCTTCGAGTCATCCTAAAGAACTGATCTTAGGAGACCCTTATGAAGGTGTTAGGACTAGGCATGGACTTAGGAAGGAAGTAAACCATTCTGCCTTTATCTCAATGACTGAACCCACCAACATCAATCAAGCCCTTTCAGATGAGTTTTGGATCTTAGCTATATAAGAAGAATTGAATCAGTTTGTAAGAAATGATGTTTAGGAGCTAGTAGAAAGACCTAAAAATCAAAGTATTGTGGGAACCAAGTGGGTCTTTAAGAATAAGATGAATGATTCTGGTGTGGTGGTGAGAAATAAGGCAAGATTGGTGGCTAAGGGGTATAATTAGATAGAAGGGATTGATTTTGAGGAGTTTTTTGCCCCTATAGCTAGATTGGAAGCCATTAGAGTGCTACTAGCCTTTGCCTATTATAAGGGATTTAAGCTGTTTCAAATGGATGTCAAGAGTGCCTTTTTAAATGGGGTAATAAAAGAAGATATTTTTGTATAATAACCCCCAGTTTTTGAGAGTTTCCAATATCCAAATCATGTTTATAAATTAAAAAAGGCCTTATATGGATTGAAACAGGCACCCAGAGCTTGGTATGAGAGGCTTAGCATATTCCTGTTAGAAAGAGAGTTTGTTAAGGGGAGCATAGACACCACCCTTTTTCTGAGGAGAATAGGGGAAGACTTACTCATTGTCCAGATTATGTTAATGATATCATTTTTAGATCTTCTGATAAATATTTATGTGATGAATTTTCTAAAACAATGAGTAAGGAGTTTGAGATGAGTAAGATGGGAGAATTGTCCTACTTTTTGGAGTTTAGCATAAGGCAAACGGATGATGGAACCTTTCTCAATCAATCTAAATACACTAAAGACATTTTGAAGAAATATGAAATGGACAAAGCCAAGCCAATCAATACTCCCATGACCTCCTCAGTTCAGTTAGATAAGGATTCAAGTGGAAAATTTGTTGATCAGAAGAAGTATAGAGGAATAATAGGATCACTGCTTTACCTGACTGCTAGCCGACCTGATATCATGTTTAGTGTCTATCTTTGTGATAGGTTTCAGGCTGATCCTAAAGAGTCCCACCTGACTGCTGTTAAGAGAATTCTTAGATATCTTTTAGGGACCCCAAACCTAGGAATCTGGTACCCTAGGCACAACACCTCTTTTGAGATCATTGGATATTCTGATTCTGACTTTGCAGGGTGTAGGGTGGATAGAAAGAGCACTTTTGGGACTTGTCAGTTCATAGGACAGTCGTTAGTCTCCTGGTCCAGTAGAAAATAGAACTCAGTTGCACTTTCCACTGCTGAAGCTGAGTATATTGCCTTAGGGAGTTGTGTGGCCCAAGTTCTTTGGTTAAAGCAATAAGTTTTGGATTTAGGTTTACCTGTTGGCACAATTTCTATTCTGTGTGATAATACTAGTGCCATCTGCATCTCTAAGAATCCTATCCAACATTCTAGGACCAAACACATTGGCATAAGGCATCACTTCATTAGGGACCATGTTACAAAAGGGGACATTGAGCTACATCATGTAGCAACTAAAAATCAGCTGGCTGACATATTCACTAAACCACTGGCCTTTGACTCATTCAGTATTTTGAGAACCAAATTAGGAGTGATTGATATAAATGCCTGATTCTGATGACTGCTGATTTCTGATTATTCTGATTGTTATTCTATTTTCTGTTAGTTAGTTTTTGGTTTTGATTTGATTATTTGCTTTCAGTAGGTTTTATTTCTTTTGCTGATTCTATGTTAGCCTTGTTGTTAGTTTGATTTGAATATTTACTTCAATGTGATTTTCTACCTATTTTTATTCACTGGTTCATCTCTTGCACTTACTGTTTTATGCTTTTCAAAGTCTGATCACTGCTCAATACTTCTAATAATCTGAATTTCTGCTGGGAGTTTTACCTTGTTTTTGTTTGGAAGCTGGTAAGCAGTGATTGACTCTACTGGATCTGTTAAAGGGAAGAAACATAGATGATTGTTTCTCTTCCTCTAACTCCTTTGCTGGTGTATTGTTTCTTTTGGATAAAACATCCTCTTCAAAATTAAAATTTTAGTTTTTGAAATAGAGATTTATTTTATCTTCTTACAGTAATCTACCTCATATCAATAGTGTTTACAAAGTCTTGAGTCATTATTTTGATTTTCTAAACCAAGTGATTGCACTTATCATATGACGTCTGGATTTTGTTTTGTGAATTACACTTCCTTATCATGGAGAGCATCTCCTATATCTGGAAGGTAATTTCACAGCTGAGACTATTTAACGATTATGAAAAGAAGAAAGCTTACAAAAGATGTGCAGTGCGCCAAATCAATTGAAAAAGAGGCACAAAATGAGCCCAAAGCTGAAAAGATGCGAAATGTCGCCAACTAAAAGATACACAAAGTGTATCAGAAATGAAAAGATGCACAAAACGCCAAATAAATTGAAAAGGAGGCATAAAATGAGCTCAATCAAGCTTTCTTTCCTTTCAGATCGTTAAAGGTCTTAGAAAAATTATTGCGCCACTTAATACTTTCAAAAGCTTGTGTTTGAAAATCTTGATTTCTAATTTTTTACTTTGTCACACTATTATATCAGATATTTTTTCTGGAACGAGGCTTGAAAGGATCTCTTTTCGAATCTAATTTCTTTTCATCTGAATTGGATGTTTGGTTTGAAAGAGATTTGCATCGATAAGGTGCCCGAGGTGGGAGTTACGAAAGTCAAATTTTCTAACTTTTTCTGGATTTCAGTGCTGTCAATCGTCTTCTTATTAGTTTTTGGATCTAAAATCAAGGAAAAATTCTGATTTACTCGAGCAGCTTGATTTAAAAAAAATGATGCTTTTATGTATTTTTGCTGTAAGTTTTATTCATTTTTATTTTGTTTTAATTTTGTGATTGTATTTTTGGGATCCTGATCTGTCATCTTCATCCTCCATCTTTTTCTATTTTCTTCACATCGTCCTGGATGATACCCCGATCGTCCTGGACGATCCCAACATCGTCATGGATGATTCATCCAAAATCGTCCCCACACTGCTCCTGCTTCTGAAAACTCCAATTATTGGTGATCATCCTGGATGATCCTTACATGGTCCTGGACGATATGATCCATATCTTCCTGATCTGATCAAACGGTTGGCATTACACCAATTATTGTCCATCATCCTGGATGATCCACTTCATCGTCCTGGATGATCCACGTGTCAGCCGCTGGACGATTGGAATTCGGCCCGTCCGACACACTTATTGCACATCATCCTGGACGATCCACCAAATCGTCCTGGACGATACCTTTTTATCAACGGTCGTCCAGCCTGACTCCTCAGGACGATCGCCTATGTCTAATCATCCTAGACGATCGGACCGCTTTTTTGACCAATCGTCCAGGATGTCATAAATGCCCATATCGTCCCGGACGATGTCGCGATCATACGGGACGATCAGGCCATTTTCTATATAAACACCAATTTTCTTAAGGATTTTCCACACTCTTTCTTCCACTCTCCTTCTACTTCCCTACACTTTTGATTTCTAATGGCTGGTGGTAAATGTTCCCGTCAAAAGGGTGCAAGCTCCTCCTGGGGGCCTGTTGATCCTCGCTTCCCCAATGCAGCCGATCAGGCTACCTACGAGTGATATTGTGAAGTGGGGATTACACCGTCAAAAATAGTAAATCCCCGTACTCTTACTTATCCTATCCTTGACCTCTTCGCACACACCTCCCTCACCTTCATCATGACTCTCGCCTTTCATTTTAGCTCGAAACTTCTTCGCATTTTCTTTGTAAACTTGCAGATTTCGGCTGATTATTCCACCCTCCGCTCTTATGTAAATCAGCGCTCCGTCGAACTCACTTACCAGGACTTTCATAATATTCTCCAACTTTTCGTCACTGGCGACAAACTCCACACCCTTATCACCGACCCTGACTATGATTGGAGTGCCGCCAATCATTTCGTTCGCAATACAAATGCCCCTTATCATGATAATGCCTGCACTACACTTCTTAAGGACGCCCGGACTATTCAACATGTCCTTCGTTCCTCGTTCATTCCAAAGGCGGGGGATCGAATTCACATCACCCGACTACTGTCCTTGACCACCTACTACATCCTGGCCCATAGGGAATTTAATGCATCTGACCTTATTATCCGGTACCTCGAGCACCTCACCACTATTCGGGATCCAGGTCATCGCCGTCGTCCAAATCTAGCCTTAGGACATATCATTGCCTATGCCCTCGAAACCAAATATGACCTGCAATATCCCTCAGCTCCAGATGTCCCTCCTTCCTTCCTCACCAACAATTCCTTCCATATCCTACACTGCACCCGACTATATCCGGAGCCTGCCCCGGATGTTGAGGAAGAGGAGGAAGAGGCCATTCCAGTTCCTGCTGCACCATATGCACCTGCTCCTCTTCGCATTGCCTCTCCCTTTGACCACCTGGTGCAGCGTTTCGATCAGTGGGAGGCCAGATTTGACTCCTATGTGGCTACCCAGGAGCAGCGGCACGCCGAGGACATCCAGCGCTTCACTGACTATGCTGCGCAGCAGCAACATCAGCATGACCAGGACATTGCCTAGATTGGAGCCCATTTTCAAGCCATTCACCACTACTTCAACCCACCACCGCCACCTCCTTCTTCCGATCAGGATCCGCCTCCGTTCTAGTTTTCTGTTTTGTAGTTGTTTTCTTTTCTATTATGTACTGATGTTTTAGTATTTCTATTTACACTCCTCCTTTTTTGTGATGTCAAAAGGGGGAGTCAGTTGTAGTCGTTTCAGTTTTTTGTTATGCGTTATGTTTCCTGTATTGATTTAGTTAAATGAAAATTGAAAAAAATATTTGTTTTTTCGATCTCTTAGTTAATGTTATTTTCCAACTACTGTACAAATGTTTGCCATCATCAAAAAGGGGGAGATTGTTGCAAATCTGGTTTTAATGATGACAAACATGTTTCTAGTGTATTTTGCTTGGCTAACCCGTTTTAGGTACAGAAGATCATGAGCAAATCAAGCCAACTCAAGATCGGGTCCAAGTGTGTCCAATGTACTATTTTTCTTTTTCTTAAGTCAATTGTAATGTAACTGATCCCCTAGCTGAGTAACCTTACACACACACACACTCAGGGGGAGAACTTGAGTGAGTTAGAGTTTCTGCTCATTTTTTATTCAGATCGTCCTGGATGATATTCACATCATCCTGGACAATCCAGTAAAAATAGAAACCCTAATTAGGGTGACCAAGTTAATTGAGTCTGATTAAGTAGATCGTCCTGAACGATCTTTGGATAGACGGGATGATATGTTCAAATCAGAAATTCTCAGCCGCCAGATCAAGTTAGGCAAATTTTTATTTTAAGTTATTTGGTCTGATCGTCCCGGATGATACGTGTAACATCCTGGACGATTCAGTACAATCATGCCTAAATTAGTCTGGTAATTAAAGAAAGCAATTAATATTTAATTGATACGATCATATCATCATGGACGATCACAGGATCATCCCGGATGATCCGGATCGTCTAGTACATTTCAGCTGTACGTCCTGAACTGTGTTCAGGACGATTTTGACACTTTTTGAACTAATCGTACAGGACGATGTCCCTATCGTCCTGGACGATCAAGTCATTTTTTGGTCGTCCAGCACAGGTTTCTCTGGATGACCCGAACTGTCTTCTGGACGATATTCCACGATTTACACTAATCGTCCCAGACGATTGCAGGATCGTGTGGGACGATATGATCAATTTTTTCTACTGATCGTCCAGAAGAGCCAGATTATCCAGGCTGAATCAGATGAATTTGAACTGATCGTACAGGACGATCTTGGCTGACCAGTTGAGATTTAGGGCAAATTTTAAGCCTACCTATAAAATAAATTTTTCTTGGGATAAGGAAAATCTTTTGCCACCTTCCTTCCCAAAGAAACCCTAGAGAGAGAGAGAGGATCTAGTGAGGGGGAGTTAGTGAGGGATTCACTAAGGTTGCTCCAAGCACGGATCATAGTCGTCTTCTCCGCTTGTCGTCTTTCTTCTAGTCGGTGTTCGTTGTGGGAGGATCGTTCACAAGAATATCCGGGTTCTCTGCCCGCTTCAGGTGGAAGCAAAAGGAGTTCGAAGGTTCTCTGCCTGCTTCAAGAGGAAGCAAAAGGAGGTCGGGTTCTCTGCCTCACCGTGTGGTGAAAAGGAGTTTTTGTACGGGCTTCTCCGCCTTGCTGTGGGAGCAAAAGGAGCGACACTTTTTTGTTTAGTGCAATACCCGGAGGGGAGGCTCCGAGGAGTGGACGTAGGTCAAGTTGACCGAACCACTATAAAATCTGGTTTGCTTTTTTGATTCTGTTTTGCACTTTAGTTTTCTGATATTAACTGCTTGGGTGAATATCTGTGATTGATCTTTTCATTCTTGTTTACTTGTTTCCGCTGCAAAGTATCGAAAAGATTTTTCTGTTGTTCATGAAATTTTTAAATAACCAATTCACCCCCCTCTTGGTTAGCCTCGGGACTAGTTCACTAGGGCTTAACATCCCTTTCGAACTTTCACTCATGGGTGTATTCCCTAGTTTAGCCTTATCCATTTCATACTTCTTAAGGATGTCCTTAATATATTTTAACTGTCTCAAAAATGTTCCATCATCATCCTGCTTAATGCTAAACCCCAAAAAGTAACTCAAATCTTCAATTAAGCTCATCTCAAATTCCTTACTCATTATTTTTGAAATTTCATCACAAAGATTTCTATCTGTAGATCCAAACATGATATCATCCACATAAATTTGAACAATGAGTATTTCATCTCCTATACTTTTTATAAAGAGAGTGGTGTCTACGCTCCCTTTTATAAATAATCGTTCAAGTAGGAAAGTGTTTAGCCTTTCATACCAAGCTCTAGGTGCCTGTTTAAGTCCATACAATACCTTTTTCAATTTAAAAATATAATTAGAAAATTATGCATTTTTAAAACCTAGAGGTTGCTCAACACAAACATCTTTTTTTATCATCCCATTTATAAAGGCACTCTTTACATCCATTTGATACAACTTAAAACCTTTAAAATAGGCATAGGCCAAAAGCACTCTAACTGCCTCAAGTCTGGCTATCGGGGCAAAAGTCTCCTCAAAATTAATTCACTCAATTTAATTATACCCCTTACCCACTATCCTTACTTTATTCTTTATAATCACTTCATAATTATTCATCTTATTTTTAAATACCCACTTTGTTCCAATAATACTTTGATCTTTTGGTCTTTCTACCAATTCCCAAACATCATTTCTAGCAAATTGGTTCAACTCATCATACATAGCTAGAATCCAAAACTCATCCGAAAGTGCTTGATTTATACTAGTGGGTTCAATTATTGAAATAAAAGTAGAAAATAAAAGCAGAATGATTTCACTTCTTTCCTCAATCCATGCCTAGTCTTAACTCCTTTACTTAGGTCTCCTAAAATCAACTCCTTAGGATGACTCTTAGGAAAATTTTATTCTCTAGGTAATTGATGTTCTTCCTCATTTTCCAACCTCTCTTCAACTTTTTCATTTTCAAGTCCTTGGGTGATTTCCCCAACTTTATCTTCATCCAACTTAAACCCTCAAGTATTATCAAATTCATAAAAAATAACATGAGGGGTCTCCTCAACTACCAATGTCCTTTTATTAAAAACTTTATAGGATTTTCCAACACTTGAGTATCCTAGAAAAATTCCTTCATCAGATTTAGGATCAAATTTTTCTAAGAGAGTTTTTTCGTTATTATGAATAAACACTTTACATCCAAAAATATGTAGATGTGAGAGGTTGGGAATTCTACCTTTAATAAGTTTATAGGATGTCTTGTTTAATTTTGATCTAATGTTCACCCTATTCAATACATAGCATACGGTACTACTGCTTTTGCCTAAAAATATCTTGAAGGTGAATATTCTGCCAATATGGTACGAGTAGCTTCAATTAATGTCCTATTCTTTCTCTCAACTACTCCATTCTACTGAGATGTCCTAGAAGATGAGAAGTTATGGTCTATTCCATAGGATTTATAAAAATCATCAAATAATTCATTTTCAAATTCTCCCCCATGATTACTTTAGATTGTAATAATTTCATATCCTAGTTTTCTCTAAATCTAAGTGGCAAAGTCTGAAAACTCCTCAAATGATTCACTCTTATGATTTAAAAATCTAATCCATGTGAATCTTAAGTAATCATCCATAATTATATACCCAAACCTTTTTCCTCCTAGACTTAAAGTACTAACGGGTCCAAAGAGATCCATGTGAAGAATTTCTAAGGGCTTGCTAGTTCTAACTTCCTTGATTGAATTGAAGGAGGATTTGACTTATTTTCGTAGTTGACATGCATCACATAAGTGATCTTTTGTAAAGTCTAATTTGTGTATACCTCTAACTAACTCCTTTTGGGTGATTTTCCCAAGGTTTTTCATGCTAGCGTGACAAAATCTTCTATGCCATAACCATGACTCATCAGATATAGTTTTCATACAAAAAATAGTAGAGGATTTTAAATAATTTAAATCTAGTATGTATACATTATTTACTCTATCACCATTCAACACAATAATTCCATTTTGACTAATAACACAGCTAGTAGGCAAAAAATTTATATGATAACCTTTATCGCACAGTTGACTTATGCTCAATAGATTGTGTTTTAAGCCTTCTACTAACAGAATATTTTCTATCAAAAAATTCTTTGAGTTTCCAATCATACATGTACCTACCACTCTCTTGGTGGTATTATCTCCTACTGTAACCTTGCCTCCATTCCTTGCTTCCAACGATATGAATTGGTTCGCATCTCCAGTCATATGCTTTGAACAGCTGCTGTCTAGGTACCAAATACTCTCACGAGATCTTGAGTGAGAGCGTATCTACAAGAAAATCAAACATTAGTCCTGGGAATCCAAATAAGTTTGGGTTTACCTCTTGGTAATTTTAAACCAGATGTATATGTGATATACTGTATTTTATGCACCTTAGATTTCCACACTAAATATATTATATGATGAATAGTATAAGTGTGGGAAATATGCTAAATCATACCACAAGAAAAACATTTGACTCCAGGAAAAGGATTTACCAATCTATGTGCTTTGTAATATCTTTTCCTAGGTGTTGAACTCATATTCTTTTGTTTAGACCTATAGAATTGTTCAAGTGTGGGAGTAGGTCTATTTTCTTTAATTCATTTCAACTCCAATTCAACATATGAGTTTCTATTCTCAAATATAGAAATATCCATTTTCAAGTCAATTTCTCTATGTTCAGATTCTTCCAAAAAGACTTTAAAATTATTTTCAAGTTCTGTATGAGATAATTTTAAAACTTCATGCTGTTTGTTCAAATCATCTTATTCATCCAACAGAGTCATGTGGTTGCTATCAATTAATGCATGGTCTTTCCTAAGGATTTCAAATTCTTTCTATAGTTCTAAGTAATCCAAATTCAACATTGCATGTAGTTTCTTTAGTCTCCTATATACAGAATGAATGCGCTCAAAAACTTCAAATAATTCATCATAACTTAAGTCACATACCTCCTTTTGATCTGAATGATCAAGATTGTCAGCCATCAAGCATAAATTTGTGACATCCTCTTCAGGTGCTATTTCTGAGGAATCTGAAGCTGAGTCCACCCAAAATGCTCATTATAGTCTCTTCTTGCCCCTTCTATCATTGGGTTTATCCTCGACTTTCTCCTTGCTAGGATTGGCTTTGAGATTAGGGCAATCAGTCTTTATGTGTCCTAGCTTCCTGTACTCATAGTAAATTACATCATTATAAGCCTTAACATTTTTATGGAACTTACCCTTGTTCCACTGCTGACGTCTCCTCTACTTCCTCCTTAGGAAACTTCTGAATTACCTTGTCATTAAGGCAATATCCTCTTTATCCTCAGGCTGGGACTGATCACTCTCCGAGTCATCCACTTTTAATGTAATGTTCTTTTCTTTCCATCTGTCACCTGCATCAATCTGTCATTGAGTCACTCCTTACTCGTAAGCAATAAGTGATCCAACCAGATTGTCAATAAAATAAATATTTAAGTCTTTTGACTCCGTTATAGCAGTAATCTTTGCATTATAAGCAGTAGGCAAATAATATAATATCTTATTTACTTTTTCAAAATTGGTTAGTTCCCTACCTATAGCATATAATGAAGTTACTATCTGTGTAAAATGAGTATACACGTCAGAGATTGACTCATTTGGTTTCATGCAAAAAAGTTTATAGTCATGCAGTAGAATATTCAATCTAGATTATTTCACTTTATTGGTTCCTTTATATGTAATGGAATGCCTATCCCAAATCTCTTTTCCAGATTTATAAGTAGAAACACGCATGTAATATTCCAATTTCAGTGCAAAAAAGAAACTATTCAAATACTTAACATTTAATTGAGCTAATTCACATTCTTCTACAGTCCAATTAGCAAAAGGTGTTTGAATTCTAATTCCATCTATAAGTCTAGTAGGTGCAGTGTAACCTTCCTGTACTAAAATCCACATGAGATAGTCAAGCAATTGTAGAAAAATAGACATGTGAGTTTTCTAAAAGTCAAACGAGATGTTTTCAAACAGTGAAGGTCTAGTGATCGAATAACCCTCAGGTATGTTTCAATTTCCAAAATTAGCCATGATCAAATTTCAAAAAGTAATTTAAATAGTAGTTTTCAAAATAGGCTCTGATACCACTTAAAAGTACGAATAGGTTGTTAGACCTATTAATTATGTTCCAATGCTAACCAAGAGGGGGGTAAATTGGTTATTTAAAAAATCTCTTGATTATTTTGAAAACCCTTTTAATAAAAAAACTATATATATATCGTACAGTATAATTTCATTCATATAGTATAAACACTTGTTAAAAATTATATTTTTTAGCCACAAAAAAATATAATGCAATGCAAAAATTAAAAATGAGAAAAATAAACACAAGAACAGAGAACACCAGATTTTATAATGGTTCGGTTGAATAAGACCTACGTCCAATCCCGGAAGACTCCTTCAGGAATCGCAGTAACCAATAGTGTCTCTCCTTTAGCCCTCATAGTAAGGCGGTGAAGCCCTTACAAACTCTCTTCCACCAAACCCCGACGCGACAGAGAATCGTCGTCCTTTTTCACCCTCCTTGGTGATGATAGAGAACCACTCATCCTTTCATACCCTCTTGGTGTCGGCAGAGAACCGAACGTCTTTCTCACTCTCCTGGTGATGGCAGAGAACCACACATCCTTCTTTACCTTCCCTAGTGACGGCAGAGAATTGGTCCTTTCGTCAAAAACTTCTCCCAACAGACTTCAAAGAGATAGAGAAGAGAAATAATGAGATCCTCACCTTTAGACAATCTTGTGAATCCCTCATAATTTCCTATTAAAAAATCTCACCAACACTCTCCCAAATACACTCCTCAAGAGCACTCAAGAGAAATTCATGCAAGGACTCTTGGACTCTCAGTTTTTAGAAACCTTATATACAATAGACAAGAAAAATCATCTAAAACCTAAAAATTTCAAGTTTCATGGACTTGGATCGTACAGTACAATCGATCTTTGTACGTACAAATAGTTTAAAAAGTCTCATATAGTGCTGTACGAATCTCATTTCATACACTGATTAGCGTCTGCATGAACGCAGATCGTACAGTACGATCAATTCAAAATGTGAGACTTTCATTTGTATGAACATGGACTAACTCAATTTTGTACTCTGATCGGCATCTGTACGAACTCACTTCATATAGTACGATCAGTTCAAAATTTTCACAATAACTTCCACTTCATCTGTACGATCATATACAAACCCTATTTCATACTCTGATTAGCATTTGTACGAACCATATTCATACAGAATGATCTGTTCAAATTTGGTGCGTACGTACGGGATGATCTAGATGGGCCTGATTTCATACTCTGATCGGCGTCCAGGACGAACTCATATTATACTATATAATCAGTTCAAAAACTTACAGGATCGTACGGGACGGTCTGAACGAAGTTGATTTTGTACTCTGATTTACATCCGGGACGACCCCATTTTATACAATACGAAATATACTTAGAAAAGTTTTCCAGTCAAGCACCAATTAACTTTGTTTCTGAGGGACATAGAGGAAAAATTATCCAGTACGATTAGTTTTAAAAAATTAAGTTTTATCTCACTCCCCTAGTGTGTGCATGCACAGTTATCCAACTTACAATCACACTCTCTCAAACTAAAAAAAAATAAAAATTATAGACTTCACTTACAATAACCCTTAATCTAATACGTCTTGAAGTCTTTAGCAGTCTGAAGTATAATTTTCTTAAAAATATATTAGTACACACAAAAACAAACTTTCCAAAATATGTTAGGAGAAATAATAATAAAACAATAAGATTTTGTTATCATCAAAAACTCACATGGTTATAAAGATAAAGCTTTAGAAAACTAATATGCAACAATCTCAACAAACTCCCCCTCATAAGATTCTCTTTCTCTCTCCCAAACTCTCCCTCTCCTCTAAGCTCTCTCTGGTTAAAAAAATAGCAAAAAGATTTCTGAGCAGTAATTAGGAAAGCTTAAATATGAGGCTTCAAAATAAGCCCTAATTTACAACTTAGCGGCAAAGATCATCCAGGATGATTCAAATATCATCTTGTATGATTAGTGCAAAATAGCTCTTTCAACCAGTACGATTAGCATTGCCTTGTACTATCAGTTCAAGTATCTGAAGAAATCATCCAATAAGATATTTCTATCTTCCTGTACGATTAGTACAAAGGTGGCTATTAATCATCTAGTATGATGGATGGCGATTAATTATCATCCCATGCAAAGCTCTGATCGTCCAGGACGATGTAGAGTTATCGTCCAGGACTATTAGTTGAAAAGTTAAAGCTTTTATCCTATACAATATGTGGTGATTAATTATCATCCAATACAGAGCTCTGATCGTCCAGGATGATGGTTTCTAATCGTCTTGTGTGATTTGATTGTGTTGATATTATCTATATCATGACCCATTCTAGAGATTTTGATGATAACAAACATATGCTTGGATGTTCTAATTTGTGTGTTAAGTATTTCAGGTGAAATGATTTGATGGATATGCATAATAACTTCAATTTGAGTTGAAAGAAGTCAAGATGGACCAAGATGGAAAGCTTGAAGATTTTTATGTAGGAGTGTGTTAGTGGTTCATTAGTATTTACTTGTATGGTTTAATTTGCTCACATTTAAACATCTATTAAAATTATTTCTAAATTATTAATGATCTATAAGATTTGTTAATTAAATTTTATATGCATCATTGATTACATAGAATTTATCAAAAATGCAAAGATACTTAATTAAGGTAAATGAATAAGTTTTTGCGGTAAAATTCTATTACGTATTCTTTTTAAATTAACTTGTTTCATATCAATTTACTGATGTATGATTAATTTAATTTAAATTATATCATACTATTATATGAATATTTAAATATCTATAAATATATAAAAATATGTATAAGTTTTTATTTTACTAAATATGATATTTGGTTAATTGACATGTGGTCTGATTGTTATTCCGTTAAATTATTTAGATTCTGTAGATATAAATTGTTAGGTTATGTGACCCATTTGGAGCTATATTTAATTTATTATGATTTTCTAAACATTAGCTGATTTTAATACTACTTGCTGGGTAGCCGTTTTTGCCTTGTTTTGGATGTATATGAAGACTTTTTGACTTATCCATGTGACTAGCCATTTTATAGCCATTTGGAACTTATATTTCTTTGATATAAATGAATTCTTTATCAAATATAATATGTTTTAGATGATAAATTAATATTAGATTAATAGTTTTATTGAAACTTGGCTTTACTTTCCCTTTCTCTTTAAATACTACTCATCCTCTTCATATAAGGGTAATTAAAGAGAGAAACTCCAGCACTTTTTTTCATTCCTTTCTTCTTGGTTACATGCTAAATCTTGAGAGGAGAAACTTTGATCTTCATTCTAAGAGCTCTTTTCATTTGCGAGATCAAATTCTTGGTTGGAAAGTTTCAACGCACTAAATCTAGTAATGTCTCATGAAGTTCTTGAGTTTGTTTTCTTCTTCTAAATATTCACTTGCTGATCTATTAGTTTTCATCATATATACTCTCTTGAAAATATTTATCATTTGATGAAATACTAGTTAGGAATGTTATTTTAAGTTTTATATGTGAAATCTTTTAAATCCATAAAAGACAACAAAGCAAGTATTTTAATTTTCTTTTATATGGCATAAATTTGCATTTCAAATCTAAGTTTTCTTAAAAGTATTATATCTAAAGAGTTATAGTTTAAATCAGTAAGAAAAATATTTTTATTTAATATATTATTCATATTTTTATCAAAATATAAATCTATCTTAAAATGAGCAAATTTTATATTTCATTTGCAAGTAGTGAGGTGATTAAAATTAATTTGCAAGATCACCTCAAATATTTTGGTCATTTTGTTACAAGATATTTTGAGCTTATTTTATTTACATCAAATTGTATTTTTCTTTTTCTTGATCTAAGCCATTTGGCTTAGTAAAGCTTAACTTGTAATTAGATTGGGTTGTATTCGCCCGTGTAGGAGAGTACTTAGGTTGTAAAGAACTTCTTTGGTTTAAAGAAGTGAGGTTTGCTAGGCAAACCTGGATTAGTGGATTCTAGCCCAAGAGTTGACTAGTGTGGACGTAGGTCGGATTGGAATGAGAGCCGAACCACATAAAAATCTTGTGCCCCTTATTTTCATTTCTTGCTTCAATTTTTATTTAACATTTTCGTAAAGAATTATGTGTTTATTTATTCATTGCAAAATAGCTTTAAAATTATTTTAATTGCCTTCTTTTATTAAAAATTTTAAGAACCCCAATTCACCCCCCTCTTGGGGTGCCATAGTTATCCAACAGATTGATCAATTTAACTATAATTAATCCCCTAATCAAGGGATTATTTTAGGCATGATTGACATGGATCGTACAAGACTATATAGATCATCCTGTATGATTAGTACAAAATTTGAATTATGAAATCTTGCCTAAAATATGATTGGCGACTGTTTGTTCCAATTTGTGCTGATTGTCCTGTACGATCCAAATTGTCTAAGATGATTAGTTAAGTTAGCTTAATAAATATGGATGATCTAATTAGGATTTCTATTTTTAACTGATCATCCAAGATGATTTAGAATTCTCCTGTACGATATGATCAAAAACCAGAAAACTCTCTAACTCACAAAATTTCTCCCCCTTAGTGTGTATGTGCAAGGTTACTTAACTTCAGGATCCATCATAATACATTTTACTCAAGAAAAGTTAAAAGATACATTAGAATAGAAATTACAGACTGACTCAATCCTAGTCTACCTAATTTTGAGCTGATTGACATTCCAAGTAAACCTGTGGACCTAACAGGTTAGTAAGCAAGGCAAATAAAAGCAAATATTCATTAATAGCAGAAGTAAAGAAACAGTAATATTTGTTATCATCTAAATTACTGAACTTGGGCTCAAATTTGCAACACTATCGAAACTCAATAAGGCACCCTATGAGCTACTTAAAGGTAGGACACCCAATCTTTCACATCTACATGTCTTTAGTTGTAAATGCTTTATCCTTATCAATAGAAAATCTCCTCTAGGAAAGTTTGATCTTAAGTCTGATGAAGGAATCTTCTTAGGATATTCCTCTATAGGTAAAACTTATAGGATCTTTAATATAAGGACCTTAGTTTTAGAGGAGTCCTCCCTTTTTATATTTAATGAATATGATAAATCTAGTGATCCTAGGTTAAAAGAAGAAGAAGAGATAGAGGTTACCAAAAGAGTAGAATCTATTGACCTAGAAGATAGAGAAGAACCTCAGGAGTTATTTCCTAGGGAAAGGATATACTTATCTAGTCATCTTAGGGAGTTCATCTTAGGAGATTCATCTGTTGGAGTTAAAATTAGGCATAGACTTATAAAAGAGGTTAGACATTCTGCATTCATCTCTATGGTATAACCCATAAATATAGATTATGCCTTATCTGATGAATTCTGAATCCTAGCTATGCAAGAAGAGTTAAACTAATTTGTTAGTTATAATGTATAAGAGTTGGATAAAAGACCTAAGGACCAGCGTATAGTAGGCACCAATTGGATATTGAAGAATAAGATGAATGATTCTAGAGTAGTGGTTAGGAATAAGGTCAGATTAGTAGCTAAGGAGTATAATCAAATTGAAGGCATTGATTTTGAGAAGACCTTTACCCCTATAGCTATACTAGAAGCTATCAGAGTGTTATTAGCCTTTGCATATTTTAGAGGCTTTAAGCTTTATTAAATAGATATAAAGAGTGCTTTCTTAAATAGGATTATCAAGAAAGATATTTATGTAGAACAATCGCCAAGATTTGAAAATTTAATCTTTCCCAATCATGTAAATAAATTGAAAAAGGTATTGTCTGGGTTGAAGAAAGCACTTAGGGTATGGTATGAAAGGCTTAGTACATTTCTCCAGGATAGATCATTTGTTAGGGGTAGTGTAGATACAACCCTATTCCTAAAGAAAGTAGGAGATGATCTACTCATTATTCAAATATATATGGATGATATACTATTTGGATCAACAAAATGAAAACTTTTGTAATAATTTTTCTAAAATAATGAGTAGAGAGTTTGAGATGAGTATGTTGGGAGAGCTAACATATTTTCTTTGATTTAGTGTGAAGTAAGGGATGATGGAACCTTTCATAGGCAAAGTAAGTTCATCAAGAAAATTTTAAAGAAGTATGAGATGGAAGGTGCTAAAGCAATTAATATTGCTAGGCATAGTTCCTCATTTGAAATTGTATGATATTCAGACTCAGACTTTACAGGGTATACAATAGATATAAAAAGTACTTCTAGAACTTATCAATTCATAGGGCAATAATTAGTTTCTTGGTACAGTAGGAAGTAAAACTTAGTAGCCCAATACATAGTTGTAGGAAGTTGTATTGCTAAAGTCTTATGGCTAAATCAATAAACTCTTGACCTTGGACTCTCTGTAGACACTATCCCAATCATATGTGATAATATTAGTGCCATCTGCATTTTCAAAAATCTAATTCAATACTCTCGTACAAAGCATATAGATATTTAATATTATTTTTTTAAAGATCATGTAGCCAAAAGAGATATAGAACTACATCATGTAGCAAATGTAAATCAATTGGTAGACATTTTCCCCAAACCCCTAAACTATGACACCTTTAGCACACTAAAGACTAGACTAGGTATCATTGATATTCAGCTTAATTTGGGATAGAAGTGTGATCAACAACATGTGTAGTTATAAGATTGTGTGTTTCCATATTTATTATGTTTCTTGATTTATTTTATTTTGTTTTGGTTTCTTTGTTTGATGTTACGAGTTAGTAAATGTTCCTTGATCATCACACACCAAATAAATTTTCAAAAAATAAAAACATTTAAAAAATAAAAAAATATTATTCACATCATACTATATGAATCTCATTCGTATTATATGATATGTACAAATTCTGCACATCTTCAACACCCATGTAATCAATGGTCCTGATCTGACCAATGATTACTAATTGTACTGTACGCCCACCTCTTCATACTATATGATCCACAGGTCAATAAACATTGGATGAATTTAAATCAGATGGTATGATATTAATTACATAATCATACTGTATCAACACCTATTTTTAATATACAAACCCATAATAAAAGTTCATACAAAATGACTCCTTGGGATGAATACTTTTTTTTGAAGATCATTCAGTATGATCCTGATCATACTGTATGATTTGACTATTTATTTTGATAGGCCATCCAGATGATTTAACTTCTTTTAATCATACTATATGATCCCCAATCATACTGTATGATCTCCAATTATACTGTACGATCTACTAAAATCTATAAAATAAAGGAAAATTGAAGGAATGAATCACACATCTTTAAACTCCTATCCTCTTCTATTCCTAGCTTTGGCATTCCATATGGCCGATAGCAAAAGAGATCATTTGATTTTAGGGAGCTCCTCTTATGATCCTGTTGATAATAGATTTTAAATAATTGAAGATGAGTCTGCATACCTGTTGACCTCATTTTTATATGAGGTTAATAGGACCAATTTAGCCCCTAGGATCTAACTAGAGCCTAGATTAATCTTGACCGTAGAACAACTTAGACTCCAGATCAATCTAGATCTCAGACCAATCTAGATCACAGATCAATCCTGATGTCAAGCCAATCCAGATCTCAATTCAATTCAAACTTCAATCAAGTCCAGACTTCAAACCTACCCAAACTTTAAACCTATCCTGATCCAAACTCTAATTCAAACCTTGATCCTGCCTCTGATCTAGCTTCAACCCTATCCAATCACTTATGATCACCCAAATAATCATAAATGATTTAGATAATTCAATCCTAATCATTCAAATCCAAAATGCAACTTAAATATATAAATTCAAGCCAAAATCCCAGTCCAAGTGCTTAGGTCCTGAAAGCCTTTCGAGTGATTTTTTCAAACACTTCAAGCCTTAGTTAAATGACCACCAATTCATGATCTATCAATTAAATATTAATTATGCATGTCCCTAGGGTCTATCGTCCAAATTTGAGCTCATTTTGAGGCCTCTAACCCCAGAAATTAGATTGATTCCCAAAGGCTGTAAAACCTTTAAATATTTATGGCCTATGCCACTAGACATGTCCCTTAGTGGAATTTGACTTTGGTGCCTTTTCCAAACCAACTAATCACACACGGACCCTTTATTATGACTTGTTAAGCATTAAACTATATTTTGGTGGACTCACTTTGACCCCCAGTTAATTAGGGGTCAAAATGACCAAAATGCCCCTTTAGGGAAATTTTGGAGTTTTCTATAGACTTCAACGTGGCCTTTTCAGATTAAGCCTTAGAACCTACTCCAAGGCATCCTAATAATTATTAGGAGCACATTAGACTCAAGCCCTAACCCTGGTCAAAGTTGGTTGACCAGCTCAACTAGTTTTAACCAAAATACCCCTTAGGGGTTTGAACATCAATTTCAAACCAGATGATCTCCAAATTCCATGAGACCACCTCCAACAGACTCAAAATATCAAATCAAACTTGGTGAGCCTAAACCCATCCCTTGGGTCAACCTAGTTGACCAGTTCAACCTAGGTTGACCCAATAACCCTTTAAGGGTTTAATGGTCACTTTGATAATTTGGACCATTCCAAGCCTTAAAAACACCTCTATCAGACTCCAAATATCAAACCAAACCCATCAAGCTCAGACCCAGACCCTGGGTCAACCTAGTTGACCAAGTCAACTAGGGTTTATCCTAATACCCTTTAAAGGTCAAATTGGCCATTTTCACTCAAATGACCAATCCAGACTGGGAGACAACCTCCATTGGTCTCAAAATATCAAATAAAATCTATTGAGCCCAAACCCTGGCCTTGGGTCAACCTAGTTTAACTAGATTAACCCTTAAGTCCTTTTGCATTGGAACAAATCCAAAATGTAGTCAAAGCTTAGCTAAAACCAGTTGATCATTCTTCCTTAGTTATTTGGACCTGATTAGACCCCTTAACAAGTCAATAGTTGACCTACTCAACTAAGCACAAATCTAGTCAAAAGTGGTCTATTTGGGTAAAGCCACTTCAAACATTCAGCTCAAGCAATCCAATCCTTATCAAACTTCAAATCAATTCTTACCTAGAATCTAGATTTTCCCTAGCCATTAGTCAATTAAACCTAAGTCAAGTTGACTTGGTCATTTCAACAATACTTGGCCAAATATTTTTGTATGCATTCAAACTTCAACCCTTAACCTCCAAACCCTCTTCAACTCACTCCACTAGCTCTTGATGCCACCTAGCTAACAACTCATTATGGCATGACTATGTTGATTGGTCAAATAGTCAAAAATGTCTAATTAAGCTCAAAATGGTTAAAATGACCATTCCAAACCTTTTCTCTCCATAACAGCCTATCAAGCCAATTTAATTAACTCTAGAAGCTTCCTGGACTCTAGCCCAACCCAACCGAACCACTAGTTTAGCTCAAATAAATAGTGGTCCCCTCCCCATATGAGAATATCTCCAAGTCATTTTTACCTAAACCAGGATGTTTCACTACTCCTTAACAGCCCAGACAAGCTATTGAGCATCCCGCCGTCCTTCGTGAATGATCACAGCCATCCCATTTCCCTCAAATGCTTGGAATAGGGTAAGAGGGATGAAACCTCCTCATGGAAATATATCTCTCATTCCAGTCATTCTTCAAGAGCTTTTACATTTAATTCTTCATCCCTGGAGCTACCTCTAAAAGTTCATGAGGGTGGTTAAACCCTATAAAACTTGCCTGAGGCTGACCAAGAGGGGGGTGAATTGGTATTTTAAAAATTCTTAACAAAAAAAAATCTTTTTTTTTTCTTTTTAAATATTTTAAAAACTAAAACAACTTAAGTGAAAGTAGATACTAAAATAATAGATTTCAATCACAAAGCAAATCACAGAACAGTGCAAAAATAAAATATGGAAAAGTAATAAGAAAGAGCACACAAAATTTTATAGTGGTTCAGTCAAATTAGACCTACATCCACTCCCCAGAATCTCCCATTTCAGGTATTGCACTAATCAGTTAGTGTCTATCCTTTTGCCCCCACAATAAGGCAGAAAAGCCTTTACAAAATCTTTCTACTGACCCGGTGAGGTAGAGAACCTTGAATCCTTTTTCACCCTACTGGTGAAGGCAGATAAACCAGAATCCTTTTACTCCCTCCTAGAGTAGGTAGAGAACCTGACAACCCTTTTACTCTCTCCTATAATAGGCCGAGAACCTGGATCAGATGTTGATGATCGTCTCCCCAGAGCCACCAAGGAACCAATGATGAAGAAGGATGAAGATGATTAAATCCTTGCTTGGAGAAACCTTTATAAATTCCCTCATAAACTTCCCCTCAAAAGATCCTCTCTCTCTCTCTCTCTCTCTCACTCCCAAATTCTCCTTCTCCTTCTCTTAGCTCTCTTTAGTTAGAACAGTAGAAAAATATTTTCTTAGCATTAATTAAGAGAACTTAAATAGGAGGCTTTAAAAATAGCGGTAATTTTAATTTGGTGGCAAAGATCATCTAGGATGATTCAAATATCATCCTGTATGATTAGTATAAAATAGTCCTTTTAGCTAGTATGATCAACATTGCCTTGTACGATTAGTTCAAGTATTTGAAAGACTTATCCCTGAAAGTTCGATAGGGATATTAAGCGCTAGTGAACTAGTCCCGAGGCTAACCAAGAGGGGGGGGGGGTGAATTGGTTATTTAAAAATTTCATGAGGAACGGAAAAATCTTTTCGATACTTTGCAGTAGAAATAAGTAAACAAGAACGAAAAGATCAATCACAGATATTCACCCAAGCAGTTAATATCAGAAAAGTAAATTACAGAATAGAATCATAAAGGCAAACCAGATTTCATAGTGGTTTGGTCAACTTGACCTACATCCACTCCCCTGAGCCTCCCCTCCGGGTATTGCACTAAACAAAACGTGACTCTCCTTTTGCTCCCACAGCAAGGTGGAGAAGCCTGTACAAAAAATCTCCTTTCCACCACCAGGTGAGGCAGAGAACCTAACCTCCTTTTGCTTCCTCCTGAAGCAGGCAGAGAACCTTCGGACTCCTTTTTCTTCCACCTGAAGCGGGCAGAGAACCCTAGATCTTCTTGCAAACGATCCTCCCACAACGAACACCAACTAGAAGAAAGACGACGAGCGGAGAAGATGACTCTGATCCGTACTTGGAGCAACCTTAGTGAATCCCTCACTAACTCCCCCTCACAAGATCCTTTCTCTCTCTCCCAAACTCTCTCTCTCTCTAGGGTTTCTCTGGGAAGGAAAGTGGCAAAAGATTTTTCTTGTTCCAAGAAAAAGTTCTTTTATAGGAGGGCTTAAAATTTGCCCTAAATCTCAACTGGTCGGCCAAGATCGTCAAGGACGATCGATAGATCATCCTGTACGATCAGTTCAAAATCAATTGATTCAACCTGGACGATCTGGCTCTTCTGGATGATCAGTTCAAAAAATTATTCATATCGTCCCGTACGATCCTGCGATTGTCCGGGACGAATAGTGTAAATCAAGGTATATCGTCTAGAAGACAGTTCGGGTCGTCCAGAGAAAGTTGTGCTGGATGACTAAAAAATGACCTGATCGTCCAGGACGATAGGTATATCATCCTATACGATTAGTTCAAAAAAGGCCCAAATCATCCTGAACACAGTTCGGGACGTACAGCTGAAAAGTACTAGACGATCATGATCGTCCGGGGCGATCCTGCGATCATCCAGGATGATATGATCGTATCAATCAAATATAAATAGCTTTCCTTAATTACCAGATTAATTTAGGCATGATTGTACTGAATCGTCCAGGACGATACACGTATCATCCGGGACGATCAGACCAAATAAATTAAAATAAAAACTTACCTAACTTGATCTGGCAACTAAGAATTTTTGATTTGAGCATATCATCCCGTACGATCCAAAGATCATCCATGATGATCTACTTAATCAGACCCTTTTAACTTGGTCGCCCTAATTAGGGTTTCTGTTTTTACTGGATCGTCCAGTATGATGTGAATATTATCCAGGACGATCTGAACAAAAAATGAATAGAAACTCTAACTCACTCAAGCTCTCCCCCTAAGTGTGTGTGTGTGTAAGGTTACTCAGCTAGGGGATCAGTTACATTATAATTGACTCAAGGAAAAGAAAAACCATACATTGGACACACTTGGACCCGATCTTGAGTTGGCTTGAGTTGCTAGTGATCTTTTGTGCCTGAAACGGGTTAGCCAAGCGAAACACACTGGAAATATGTTTGTCATCATCAAAACCAGATTTGCAACAATCTCCCCCTTTTTGATGATGGCAAATATTTGTATAGTAGTTTGAAAATAAAGATAACTCAGAGATCAAAAAACAAATATTTTTTTTTTCAAATTTTCATTTTACAACTAAATCAATACAGGAAACATAACACATAACAAAAAATTGAAACGACTATAACTGACTCCGCCTTTTGACATCACAAAAAGGAAGAGGGTAAAACAGAACACTGAAATATAAGTACAAAACATAAAAGAAAATAACTACAAAATAGAAAACTAGAATAGAGGCGGATCCTGATCGGAAGGAGGAGGTGGCGGTGGTGGGTTGAAGTAGTTATGAATGGCCTGGAAGTGGGCTCCAATCCAGGCAATGTCCAGGTCATGTTGCAGTTGCTGCTGCGCAGCATAGTTCATGAAGCGCTGGATGTCCTTGGCATGCCGCTGCTCCAGGGTAGCCACATAGGAGTCAAATCTGGCCTCCCACTGATTGAAGCGCTGCACCAGGTGGTCAAAGGGAGAGGCAATGTGAACGGGAGTAGGTGCATCTGGTGCAACATGATCTGGAATAGCCTCTTCCTCTTCCTCCTCAACATCTAGGGTGGGCTCAGGATGTAGTCGGGTGCTGTGTAGGACATAGAAGGAATTATTGGTGAAGAAGGAAGTAGGGATATTTGGAGCTGTGGGATATTGCAGGTCATATTTGGTTTCTAGGGCATAGGCAATGATATGTCCTAAGGCTAGATTGGAACGACGGCGATGACCTTGATCCCGAATAGTGGTGAGGTGCTCGAGGTACCGGATAATAAGGCCAAGATGTAGTATGTGGTCAAGGACAGTAGTGGGGTGCTGTAAATTCAATCCCCCACCTTTGGAATGATGGAGGAACGAAGAATATGCTGAATGGTCTGGGCGTCCTTAAGAAGTGTAGTGCAAGCATTATCATGATAATGGGCATTTATATTGTGAAGGAAATGATTGGCGACACTCCAATCATAGTCATGGTCGGTGATAAGGGTGTGGAGTTTGTCGCTAGTGACGAAAAGTTAGAGAATGTTATGAAAGTCCTGGTAAGTGAGTTCAACGGGGCGCTGATTTACATAAAAGCGGAGGGTGGAATAGTCAGCCAAAATCCGCAAATTTTTAAAGAAAACGTGAAGAAGTTCCGTGCTAAAAGGAAAGGTGAGAGTCATGATAAAGGTGAGGGAGGTGTGTGCGAAGAGGTCAAGGACAGGATAAGTAAGAGTGTGGGGATTTACTATTTTCAATGGTGTGATCCCCACTTCACAATAGCGCTCGTATGCAGCCTGATCGGCTGTATTGGGGAAGCGAGGATCAACAGGCCCCCGGGAGGAGCTTGCACCCTTTTGCCGCGAGCGTTTGCCACCAGCCATTAGGAATCAAAAGTGAAGGAAAGTAGAGGGAGAAGGAGTGTGGAAAATCCTCAAGAAAACTGCTGTTTAAATAGATCTTGGCCAGATCATCCCGTACGATCGCGAGATCGTCCAGGATGATCGGTGCAATTATTACGGTCTGGACGATTGGTCAAAAAGGCGGTCTGATCGTCCGGGATGATCAGATATCATCCAGGATAATTAGAAACAGGCGATCATCCCGAGGAGTCAGGCTGGACGACCGTTGATGAAAAGTATCGTCCAGGATGATTTGGTGGATCGTCCTAGACGATGTGCAATAAGTGTGACGGATGGGCCAAATTCCAATCATCCAGCGGTTGACACGTGGATCATCCAGGATGATGAGGTGGATCGTCCAGGATGATGGATAATAATTGGTGCAATGTCAGCCATTTGATCAGATCAGGAAGATATGGATCATATCGTCCAGGATGATGTAAGGATCGTCCAGGACGATCACTAATAATTGGAGTTTTTCAGCAGCAGGAGCAGTGTGGGGATGATTTTGAATGAATCGTCCAGGATGATGTTTGGATCATCCAGGACAAAGAGGATCATCCAGGATGATCGGGGTATCGTCCAGGATGATGTGAAGAAAATAGAAAAAGATGGAGGATGAAGATGACAGATCAGGATCCCAAAAAGACAACCATGAAATTAAAATAAAATAAAAACGAATAAAACTCACAGCAAAAACACATAAAAGTAACAATTTTTTTTGATCAAGCTGCTCGAGGAAATAAGAATTTTTCCTTGCTTTTAGATCCAAAAACTAATAAGAAGACGATTGACAGCGCTGAAATCTAGAAAAAGTTGGAAAAATTGACTTTTGTAACTCCCACCTCGGGCACCTTATCGATGCAAATCTCTTTCAACAGACATCCAATTCAGAAGAAAAGAAATTAGATTCGAAAAGAGATCCTTTCAAGCCTCATTCCAGAAAAATATCTGATATAATAGTGTTACAAAGTAAAAAATCAGAAATCAGGATTTTCAAATACAAGCTTTTGAAAGTATTAAGTGGCGCACAGATTTTTTTAAGACCTTTAACGATCTGAAAGGAAAGAAAGCTTGGTTGGGCTCATTTTATGCCTCTTTTTCAATTTAGTTGGCACTTTGCGCATCTTTTCATTTTTGATACACTTTGTGTATCTTTTAGTTGGCGATATTTCGCATCTTTTCAGCTTTGGGCTCATTTTGTGCCTCTTTTTCAATTGATTTGGCGCACTGCGCATCTTTTGTAAGCTTTCTTATTTTCATAATCGTTAAATAGTCTCAACTGTGAAATTACCTTCCAGATATAGGAGATGCTCTCCACGATAAGGAAGAGTAAGTCACAAAACAAAAGCCAGTCGTCATATAATAAGTGCAATCACTTGGTTTAGAAAATCAAAATAATGACTCAAGATTTTGAAAATACTATTGATATAAAGTAGATTACTGTAGGAAGATAAAATAAATCTCTATTTCAAAAACTAAAATTATAATTATGAAAAGGATATTTATTCAAAAGAAACAATACACCAGCAAAGGAGTTAGGGGAAGAGAAATAATCATCATTCAGCATTTTGAGAACCAGATTAGGAGTGATTGATATAAATGCTTGATTCTGATGACTGCTGATTTTTGATTATTTTGATTATTATTTTGTTTTTTATTAGTTAGTTTTTTTATTTGATTATTTGCTTTCAGTTGGTTTTATTTTTTCTGATGATTTCTGTTTTAGCCTTGTTATTAGTTTGATTTGAGTATTTTCTTTGATGTGATTTTCTACCTATTTTTATTCACTGGTTCATCTCTTGCCCTTACTGTTTTATACTTTTCAAAATCTGATCACTGCTCACTACTTCTGATAATCTGAATTTCTGACTGGGAGTTTTACCTTGTTTTTATTTGGAAGCTGGTAAGCAGTGATTGATTCCATTGGATCTGTTAAACGTAAGAAACATTGATGATTGTTTCTCTTCCTCTAACTCCTTTGCTGGTGTATTATTTCTTTTGGATAAATATCCTCTTCAAAATTAAAAATTTTAATTGTTGAAATAGAGATTTATTTTATCTTCCTACAATAATCTAACTCACATCAATAGTGTTTTCAAACTCTTGAGTCATTATTTTGATTTTCTAAACCAAGTGATTGCACTTATCATATGACGTATAGTTTTTATTTTGTGAATTACTCTTCCTTATTGTGGAGAGAGTCTCCTATGTCTGGAAGATAATTTCACAGCTGAGACTATTTAACGATTATGAAAAGAAGAAAGCTTACAAAAGATGCGCAGTGCACCAAATCAATTGAAAAAGAGGCACAAAATGAGCCCAAAGCAGAAAAGATGCGAAATGTCGCCAACTAAAAGATACACAAAGTGTATCAAACATGAAAAGATACGCAAAGAACCAAATAAATTGAAAAAGAGGCATAAAATGAACCCAACTAAGCTTTCTTTCCTTCAGATCATTAATGGTCTAAGAAAAATCTGTGCGCCACTTAATACTTTCAAAAGCTTGTGTTTAAAAATCCTGATTTCAGATTTTTTACTTTGTAACACTATTATATCATATATTTTTCTGGAATGAGGCTTGAAAGGATCTCTTTTTTGAATCTAATTTCTTTCCTTCTGAATTGGATTTTGTTTTAAAAGAGATTTGCATCGATAAGGTGCCCGAGGTGGGAGTTACGAAAGTCAATTTTTCTAACTTTTTCTATTTTTTAGTGCTGTCAATCGTCTCCTTATTGGTTTTTGAATCTAAAATCGAGGAAAACTTTTGATTTACTGGAGCAGCTTGATCAAAAAAAATTGTTGCTTTTTTCTGTGTTCTCATTTTCGAGTTTTCTTCATTTTTGTTTTGTTTTTTCTTCTTACTGGTTGTATTTTTGAGATCCTGATCTGTCATCTCCATCTTCGATCTTTTTCTATTTTCTTCACATCGTCCTGGATGATCCACAGATCATCCTGGACAATCATCTTCATCCTGGACGATCCAAACATCGTCCTGGATGATCAATTCAAAATCGTCCCCACTCTGATCATACTGCTAAGTAACTCCAATTATTGGTGATCGTCCTGGACGATACCTACATCGTCCTGGATGATATGATCCATATCTTCCTGATCTGATCAAACGACTGAGATTAAACCAATTATTGTCCATCATCCTGGACGATCCACATGTCAAGCCGCTGGACGATTCGAATTCAGGCCGTCCATCATATTTATTGCATATCATCCTGGACGATCCACCTAATCATCCTGGATGATACTTTTCACAACGGTTGTCCAGCCTGACTCCTTGGGATGATTGTCTGTGTCTAATCATCCTGGATGATCTCTGATCGTCCCGGACGATCGAACCACCTTTTTGACTAATCGTCCTGGCCGTAATAATTGCACATATCATCCTGGATGATCTTGCAATCGTATGGGACGATCAGGCCAAATTCTATTTAAACAGCTATTTCTTCATCTTTTCTTTCACACATCTCCCTCTACCTTCTTTCACTATTGCTTTCTAATGGCTGGTGGCAAATGTTCACGGCAAAAGGGTGCAAGTTCCTCCCGTGGGAATGTTGATCCTCGCTTCCCAAATGCAGCCGATCAGGCTGCTTTCGAGTGCTATCGTGACATGGGGATCACACATTCTAAAATAGTAAATCCCCGCACCCTCACCTATCCCATTCTTGATCTGTTCGCACACACCTCCCTCACCTTCATCCTTACACTAGCCTTTCAGTTTAATCTTAAACTCCTTCAAGTTTTCTTTGCCAATTTGTGTATTTCTGCAGACTATTCCACTCTTAGCTCGTATGTCAATCAACGTCCCGTGGAACTCACTACCCAAGACTTTCACAACATTCTTCAACTTTCTGTCACTGACGACAAACTCCACACTCTTATTACTGACCCTGACTATGATTGGAGTGTCGCCAATCACTTCCTTCGCAATACGAATGCTCCCTATCATGACAATGCTTGCACTTCTCTTCTTAAGGACGCACGAACCATTTAGCATGTCCTTCGTTCCTCCGTCATTCCAAAGGCGGGGGATCGAATTCACATCACCCCATTACTGTCCTTGACCACATACTACATCTTGGCCCACAGAGAGTTTAATGCCTCTGACCTTATTATCCAATACATAGAGCACCTCACCACTATTAGGGATCCGGGTCATAGGCGTTGCCCAAATCTAGCTTTAGGTCATCTCATTCATTATGCCTTAGAAACTAAATATGACCTTCAGTATCCTGTCCCTCCTGATGTCCCTCCTTCCTTCTTCACAAATAATTCATTCCACGTCCTACACAGCACCGTTTCTATTTTTGTTATGTGTTATGTTTCCTGTATTGCTTTGATTATTAAATGAAAATTAAAAAAAAAAAATTATTTTTCGATCTCCTAGTTATTTTTCAAACTACTGTACAAATATTTGCCATCATCAAAAAAGGGGGAGATTGTTACAAATCTGGTTTTGATGATGACAAACATGTCTCTATTGTGTTTGCTTGGCTAACCCGTTTCAGGCACAAAAGATCACGAGCAACTCAAGCCAACTCAAGATCGGGTCCAAGTGTGTCTAAGTATACTATTTCTCTTTTTTCTTGAGTCAATTGTAATGTAACTGATCCCCTAGCTAAGTAACCTTGCACACACACACTCAGGGGGAGAGCTTGAGTAAATTAGAGTTTCTATTTAAATTTTTGTTCAGATCATCCTGGATGATAGTCACATCATCCTGGACGATCAAGTAAAAATAGAAACCCTAATTAGGGCGACCAAGTTAAGAGGGTCTTATTAAGCAAATCATCCTGGACGATCTTTGGATCGTATGAGATGATATGCTCAAATTAGAAATTCTCAGCTGCCAGATCAAGTTAGGCAAGTTTTTATTTTTAGATATTTGGTCTGATCGTCCCGGACGATCTAGTACAATCATGCCTAAATTAATCTGGTGATTAAGGAAAGTAATTTATATTTGATTGATTCGATCATATCGTCCTAGGCGATCGCAGGATCATCTCGGACGATCATGATCATCTAGTGCATTTCAGCTGTACGACCCGAACTGTGTACAGGATGATTTGGGCACTTTTTGAACTAATTATACAGGATGATCTCCTTATCATCTTGGACGATCAAGTCATTTTTTGGTCATCCAACACAACTTTCTCTGGATGACCCGAGCTGTCTTTTAGACGATATTCCTCGATTTACACTAATCGTCCCGGACGATCGCAGGATTGTACGGGACGATATGAATAATTTTTTCTACTGATCGTCCAGAAGAGCTAGATCGTCCAGGCTGATGTAGCTGATTTTGAACTGATCGTCCTGGACAATCTTGGCCGACCAGTTGAGATTTAGGGCAAATTTTAAGCCCTCCTATAAAAGATCTTTTTCTTTCAACAAGAAAAATCTTTTGCCACTTTCCTTTTCAGAGAAACCCTAGAGAGAGAGAGAGTTTGGGAGAGAGAGAGATGATCTTGTGAGGGGGAGTTTGTGAGGGGTTCACGAAGGTTGCTCCAAGCAAGGATCAGAGTCTTCTTCTCCGCTCGTCGTCTTTTATCATGTCGGTGTTCTTTGGGAGAGGATCGTCGGCAAGAAGATCCTAGGTTTTCTGCCTGATTCAGGAGGAAGCAAAAGGATGTTGGGTTCTCTACCTCACCGTGTGGTGGAAAGGAGGTTCTTGTACAAGCTTCTCCACCTTGCTGTGGGAGCAAAAGGAGAGACACTTTGAGTTAATATAATACCCGGAGGGGAGGCTCTGGGGAGTGGACGTAGGTCAAGTTGACCGAACCACTATAAAATTAGGTGTGTTCATTCTGATTACTTTCTGCACTTTTGCTTTTCTGTGATTAACTACTTGGGTGAAATTGTTGTTGATCTTTTCATTTGATCGTCTTATTTTTTTCCGCTGTAAATCATATAAAAGATTTTCATTGTGGCTGTCAAATTTTTAAATAACCAATTCACCCCCCCCCCCCCCCCTTATTGTTAGCCTCGGGACTAGTTCATTAGGGCTTAACATCCCTATCAAACTTTCAGATTACACCTTCCTAAATGGTCAATCCAACTGTTCTGACCTATAGGGTAATTGATCTCTTTGCTCATACATCTCTTGCTTTCATTCTAACCCTTGCTTTTCCTTTTAATTCTTAGCTTCTATTTGAATTTTTGCCAGTCTTTGAATCAATTCCTCCTGTACTTCCCTACAACCCTATGTGAATAGACGACCCATTGAAATCATATATTAGGACCTACATGAACTTCTTCATCCTTCCACCACTGGCGACAAGATTCACATCTTGCTCATCGATCCTGACTTTAATTGGAGTCCAGTTAATACCCTCCTTAGGAACACAAATGCCCTTTTCACGACTCTGCAGCCCATTCTTTAGTAAAAGATGCACGGACCATCCATTATGTTCTTACTTTTGTTATTCCCAAAGCTGGGGATCACATTCACATCACTCCCATCCTTTCCCTCACCACTTACTACATAATGGCTTATAGAGATTTTAATGCCACCTATCTCCTAATCAGATACATTGAACATCTCACTAGCATTAGGGATCCAGGACCCAGGAGAAAACTAAATCTAGCTTTAGGATACATCATTACTTATGTCCTTGAAACTAAGTATAACCTTTAATATCCTAACTCACTTGACTACCAACCTACCTTTTATTCCAATAACTCCTTCATCGTCCTCCACAGTACTCACCTTCATCCAGAACATGGGGAGGATGTGGGAGAAGAAGACGAACCTATTCCTGCTCCTGTTCCTATTCGTCAATATCCCAGATAGATCAACTGGTGGAGTGATTTAACCAATGGGAGGCCAGATTTGACTCATACGTAGTTGAACAGGAGCAGCATCATATAAAGGATGTTGATCATTTTAATGCTTATGTAGCCCAACTGCAGCAGCAGTACGACTAGTATATGGCCTGGTTTGGGGAACAACTTACTTTCATTCACAATCTCTTTCAGCCACCACCACCACCTCCTCCACCTGATCAAGGTCCTTCTTACTTTTAGTTTGCTTAGTGTTTTTGTGTAGTGCTTGTACTGATGTTTTTATATGTAATTTGTTCTATTTTGTGTCTTTCCTCCTTTTTGTGATGTCAAAAGGGGGAGTAGTGTATCATTTGTCTTATTTTTAGTGAAGTTTATCTTGCTTTTTTTTGGTTCCTATTTTCTAAATGTCTTTCATTTAATTAAAAAAATAAAATAAAAATAAAATAAATAAATATTAAATTCAAATTTCTAATAAACAATGTTTGCCATCATCAAAAAGGGAGAGATGTTGCAAATTTGGATACATTTACTGTATTTTTGATAATAACAAACATTATTTTCTTTATATTGCTATTACTACATATTTGTTTTTGGTTGCCCTACCTACTAACTTTTTTAGGTCCTCAAAGATCACTTGCAAAATAAATCAGCTCAAGATTGGGTCTACCTAAAATTTTATTTCAATGTAATTTTTTCCTTTCTTGAGTCAAATGTAATGTGATGGATCCCCAGCTAAGTAACCTTGCACACACACACTCAGGGGAAGAAATTTGGTGAGTTTGAGAGTTCTTCTATTTTTTATCATATCATACATGACAATCCAAAATCGTCCCGGATGATCAGTTCAAAATAAAAACCCTAATTAGGGCATCCCTGAAAATTAAGTTTACTTAACTAATCATCCTGGATGATTTTGTATCATTCAGGATGATCAGTACAAATCTAGAAATTAGCCGCCAATCACATTTCAAGTAATATTTTATTTTTTATATTTTTTAAACTAATCATATAGGATGATCTAGATCATCCTAGATGGTCCATGACAATCATGCTTAAAATAATCCTGTGATTAGAGATTTAAGTATGGTTAGATTGAACGATCATATCATACAAGATGATTGATAGATCGTCTATAACGATTCATGATTTTTCTTCTGAATGTACTGGATGTCTCGAATGACTTATCAGGACGATATTCATTAATTTGAACTAATTATACATGACAATTAAAAGATCATCCCGGATGATAAGTACATTTATTCTAATTAGCCTGGACGTCTCGAATGATTTCTCAGGATGATATGCTTTGATTTGAACTAATCATATAGGACGATCTCAAGATTATCCAGGATGATAAGTACATTTATTCTAATCGGTCTGGATGTCCCGAATGATTTCTCAAGATGATATGCTTTGATTTGGACTAATCAGACAAGATGATCGCAAAATCATCCTGGACAATAAGTACATAATTATTGTTCTAATCATACTGGCAACAAAGATCATCGTGCCTGGATAGGCTATTTTACACGTATCATACAAGATGATATACATATCATCCTAGATGATATTCTTGACAAATTAAAATTAGGGAACTTTTTGAAGGCTCTCTATTTAAGCTTTCTAATTATCTCTTTAGATAACCATCTTTGTTATTGAGTCCAATCCAAAGAGAGCTTAGAATAAGAGAATGATAGTTTGGGAGAGAGAGAGGGAGAATATTATGAGGGGGAGTTTTTGAGGTGATTCATAAAGGTTGCTCCAAGCAAAGATTCGATCATCTTCTTCCTTCTTCATCTTTGGTTCCTTGGTGGCTCTAAGGAGACGATCATTAACATCAAGTTGAGGTTCTTTATCTACTCCAGGAGGGAGTACAAGGATTCTAGGTTCTCTGCCTACTCCAGGAGGGAGTAAAAGGATTTCTATGATTCTCTGCCAACTCTAGGTGGGAGTAAGAGGTTTCTGGGTTCTCTGCCTCACTGGGTTGGTGAAAAAGATTTTATAAGGGCTTGTCTACCTTGCTGTGGGGGCAAAAGGAGAGACACTAATTGAATAGTGCAATACCTAGAACGGGAGGTTCTTGGGAGTGGACGTAGGTTAGATTTGACTGAACCACTATAAATCTACTATGTTCTTTCTACTTATTTTTTTGCTTTTATTTTTGCTTATTTCTGTGATTTGATCTCTAATTGAAATTTTTGATTTTGATTATCTACTCCGCTTAAACTATTTGTGTTTAAATTATTTAAAAAGATTTTAAAAAGATTTTTTTGTTTATTTACTTAAAAAATTTTAAATACCAATTCACCTCCAATCTTGGTTAGCCTCGGCTAGTTCTATAGGGTTTAACACCCTCACGAACTTTCACATAGGTCATTATATAAACTATGGCTTCAATAGTTTAATACAACTATTCCATAGAGTATTAAGACACTTTGTCTTGTTAATTGATTGCTATAATGTGATTGAAATGTGCATGTAAGGGTTAGAAAAATATTAATTTTAAACCTACTCAACTTAGGAACACTAAGGACAATAATTAAGGCTATGTCTTAGTGAACTTAGTCAAAACTTAAGTTTCATACATACATCCAATAGGGATGAAATTCAAAATACTTAAACATAGTGACACTACCTACTTTAGGATAAGAACTCACTAATTTTTAAAATTCATTAAGCCAAAATTTAATTAACTCAAAAGTAAACCTTTATTTAAGCTCAAAACTTCTAAAAATTTTAATAAATCCAATTTAAATCTAAAATTATATATAATACCTCTAACTGACCAAGATTCAATCCTTAACTCAAGAAAATTAAAATCCCTTTGATTTGACATCAAATTCAAGCTTAATTTAATTTTAATTAATAATTAATAGTTAATTAATTTAATTAATTAAAAATTTTAGAAAATTCCTAAATACTTAGGAATCTCTCTTTAGGTCATTCCTAACCTTTGGAGGTGATTTCAAGGAGTTTGGAATTCATTTGGATTCAAATCATTAAAAGCTCCCCTTAATTAAATTAATTAAATAATTCCAATAAATACCCAAACTTGTAAAAATTATAACTAATTAAAAAAAAAAAATAAATTGAGCAAACTTAAAGGCATTGGACTCCATTTATGGACTAATATTTATTAAAAATATCAAACCTTAAAATCAGTCAAAATCAAAAAGTCAACTTTTTGGTCAAACTTAAGTCAAAATCAAGTCAAAACTTTAAACATACATAATTAAATGTAAAAAAAAATTCAAATGCAGCAAACTTAGTGTCTAATTACTCATCTTAAGATCTAATTTTTTATAAAAATACTAATATTATAGAAATTAATCTTAATCTAAAAGTCAAATTTTGACCCCTAGTAATTCAAATAATTTGAGAAAATATTAATAATTAATTTAAAAATCTTGAAAACCTTAATCCAACTTTAAAACTAGCAAATATTCAATCCTAACTAAAATTTATCAACTTTCAAGCTTTAATCAATCAAATTCATTTAATTTTATGTGTTACCACTGAGTAACCTAGGCCTATGAGGCTATTGACTTAGCCCCAAGGAAGGTGAAATAAACTTCACGGCCTCGATGAATAATGAAGGTGGTAACCATTTAATACTTTAAAATGTACCTTAAAAATAATTTTAAATTATTAATACTTAAACCTTAATTAAATTTTCCCCTAAGCCTTTTAACCAACCAGAACAGTGAAATAACTTTAACAAATCAATCCTACACAGGACATATCCAAACCATATAACCTACCTCATACACTTTAGATGGTTTGCCAGGACAACTAACTCTAGTCTTAAGCTAGGCTTGTGTTTACTTTTTTATTGTGTGCCAGGTTTTTTATTATTTTCACTGCATTCTAGTTGGTAGTTTAGATTGATTAATTATTTGTTTAATTTATATAAAATCTGTGTATTAATTTGATGGGCATTAGATTACCCCTAGGTTAGGGACAATCCGAATGCTAATATAATCTTATATAGGTGGCCATGCTCATACATGACATAAAAAGTTAAAGGAGGCAAAATAAAAATTATGCTTTAAATTGACAACATTTTCTGCAGTTGCTTCAGAAATGCTAAGGCCCCCTTTTAAATTAAAAGAGCATGGCCAAGTGTGGCTGAGATTTGAGCATTTTGAATTTGATAAATATAACTGTTTTAGATTTTAAATTTGATCACAATTACTTAGGATAACCCTGCAGGTGTTCCTTAGTCTTTTATTTTTAAGTATTCAATGTATTTGATTTATATTTAAGTTGTAAATATTTAAGTACTTTGAGATGGGATATTAAACATCTAATTCAGAATCCAAAGAGGAAGGGACATCCCTTAGGAGAGAGTTCCTATCTATTTGGAGATCCAAATTTAGACGACTTTAAAATATCCAAAGGGAAAAGATAACAGCTCTTTCGAGGGGGAGTTTTTTTAAATTTGGATATTTGAATTTGACAAATCCATGAGACTACCCGAAGAAGTGAAGAATGAGAAGAATCTTAATTCTCAAAGTCACTTGAGTCTTAGGTGTAGAATCTTGATTATTGTCAGTGGTACCCAGCCACTTTTAATTTCAAGCAATTCTGGATTGTAATATTAAGTGGCACTTGCCACATGGATTTTTAATTTGAGTATTTAAATTTAATTGATTTATTTAATTTGATTGTACAATAGAAAATGCCTATTTTTCTTAGGTTTCTTTTATTACATGCCAATTTTGATTTAGCTTAGAACCTGATCCGAGGCTCGTGAGGGATTGTTAAAACTTTTTCTACTTTAATTATATTTAAAAGATTTTAAGCTCACATATAAATTATAACGCTTTTAAGAAGTAAGCCCAAGATTGTCAGGAGTTCGCATAGCATTTTGTTGCACCTTCATTCCTTTGTTAGATACCTCCCCGCTTACGGGTTTTGGCAGACTACCTGACCTATTATGGTGCAGTCCTGTCAAGGAGATGTTGTACAATCTCTAAGATAAAATTATTTTTAAGCCAGATTTTTTAAACTGCTTCATTCAAATTTCTGCAATTTAATCGAGTCAATTTGCATTCATTTCATTAGAAGTAAATTAAAATGAGTCAAAATTTAATTGCATTTACTTTAAGCTTCAAACTAACCAACATAAGTCAAGTGGACAAATTAGGATATGCTCTATATGTCAGCCCCAACTCCTTAAACTTAACTTAATCAAACATCCCTACCACTCTCACATAAGTGATCAGACTCATAGTTTTAAACTGTCTAGGTGGTTAGCTGGCTCTCCAATCCAGGCCAAGGTAAGTCCTAGTTTGTACTGCATTAGCTAGGTACAGGTTTCTAGTTTTCAGTACCCAATTTAGACTTAGGTTCTGAGGTAGGCTCAAGCTACAAGACCTCAACCTTCAGGAATTAAATCCTAATTTTCTAATAAAATTAATAATTCAAACTTAAATATCTTTCAATTCAAATTCAAGCCCAACACTTAGGATAAGCTAGGGTGCTTCTGAAATGTTTTAGAATCCCAAAGCACCTCCTACTATTCCTCTTTTGACCTCTAGAAATAAGTGTTCAACCTTAATCTAATCCCTTTTAAATTTCCAATCCTTGCCTCCTTTAACATCAAGCCTTAAAATCTTAAATAAATTTTCTACTATTATTTTAATCGAGAGTATTCATAGGAAATCTGGTTTTCTATGATGTAATTAACTATGAGGGCTTGTGCTTATAGGAGATTTAAAAACCTAGATCAATTTTTTAAAATCAATCTTTTCATAACTTTAATTAACTATCTTTAGAAAAATTAAATTTAATGATCATTATCATAATTTTTAAATAATTGATAATATATGATATTTTCTTTCTCGGGGGAGATATATTATTCTATTATCCTAATTTTAATTATGAAATTAATGACCTCTTATCCAAATTATTATAGTTAAACATTCGATCAAACATCATTTTGATCCTTCAGGATCATACATTATCTTTCCTCGAGTTTGATTATAATAATTAGGAGAAATTCAAAGTTTTATAATTTGGACCCATTAGGGAATGATATGTTCTTCTCTTGAGGTGATATATCGTGCATAATGATGTGTTCAATTTCAAAACTAAAATCCCAGAAATTAAAATCTCCCAAAATAATTTAACTTTTTCAAAACTCAAACCATAACTTTTTTTAATAACATAATACCATCATTTTAAAAGTGTCCACATCACACCTTCATGAATCTTGGACCAAATTATTCTTAATTACTAGGTTATAGACCTCTTTACATCCACCACTTTGCAATTTCTCTTAACCTTCACTTTTTCATTGAACTCTAAACTACTCTTTGAATTCATTGCAAGCCTTAGAGTGAATGCTGATTTTTCTTCAATGAACTCCTATGTCTGTTGGCAACTTGTAGAAATAACTAAATAACACCCTTCCAAATACTTATATCTATCCACTGAAGGGGTTAAACCATATATCTTATCATCTAGGGGAGACTATGGTTGGACCACTGTAAATTTGGCCATTAGGAATTCTCCTTTGAACTAAAACTAGGGGTGTCAAGTTTTGACACGACACGAAAACCCGACTCGAACCCGACCCGGAATTTTCGGGTTTGACCCGACCCGTTTCTCAAACGGGTCGGGTTCGGGTTGCGAAAATTGACCCGTTTGAAAAACGGGTCGGGTTCGGGTTGACCCGGCGGGTTGCCGGGTCAACCCGATAACCCGTTTAATTTAAAAAAAAAAAAATTTTCCCGCTTCCCGCTCGCTGCCCGCTACCCGCTGCCCGCTGCCCGCGCGCCCGCTGCCCCGCTGCCCCGCCCGATCGAGCCCGCTGCCCCGCGCCGACGCACGCGCCGCGTGTCCGCTGCACCGCTGCCCCGCACCCGCTGCCCCGCGCCCACGCCTGCTGCCCCGCTGCCCGCAGCCCGCGCCCCCGCGCTGCCCCGCTGCCGCGTGTCCGCCCCGCGCTGCCCCGCTGCCGCGTGTCCGCTCCGCGCTGCCCCGCCGGCGACCGCCTCCGCCTCGCGCTGCCCCGCCGGCGACCGCCTCCGCCCCGCCTTCCCGTGTCGGGTCGGGTCAACCCGGCAACCCGCCGGGTCGGGTTCGGGTTCGGATTTCCGACCCGTTTTTCTACCCGGGTCGGGTTAGGGTCGACCCGTTTGTAACGCGGGTCATTCCGGGTTCGACCCGAACCCGACCCGTGACCCGAAATTGACACCCCTAACTAAAACCATCCCCTTATCCAATCCCTAAACCAGAATGCCTATATCATTCAGCATGTACGCCTCACTTCCATTCTTTCTAAACCTGGAGATAGAGTGAATATCACCCCACTTTTATCTGTATTTACCAACTTTATTATGTACAACAGAGTTGTGGACAAATTTAATTTAAATTTTAAATATCGCACAAGATTTGCTTTAAATTTATATTTAAGTTTCTTTAATCAAATATGCATAGATTTAAATTATACCAACCTTAAGGATAGACTAATTTGTCACAATCGATTTGAGAAGATAAACTTTCTATGCTTGATTGAATACTATATAGGGAATATTCAGTCAAACATGCATAGATTTATATTTCACCTATCATTTCAATTATAAAATTAATCCAATGTTTAAAGCTTAGATCTTCATTCCACAAATCTTTCCCATACCTTAAAAAGAAACTAAGATAGGGTTTATTTTATTCTGGGTTGTAGACTTCATATAGGGGCAGACCCCTATAATTAATTATATATTCTAGGAGAATACTCATGATTAAAGTGAAGAATAAAATATTCTAGTTGTCCTCTGATTTTAGATTTTTTAGATTTTAAATTTTTAAAGAGTTGAATTTGAATATGCAAAAGATTTAAGTGTGTTTACAATCTGGACTTATACTTATTTGGAGTGAGTTTTCAGCTAACAATCCTAATGTACAATCAATCTCCCAAGATATAATGCATCATAGGCTGAGCTTTATCTAAGAAGTCAAAGAATAAATCAGACTCTTAAATTGATGACTCAAGATGAGTAATTTTAACTTTTAAGTTTAATTATAAAAGTGAGAAGATTCACTAAGAACTCTAAATTTTGTCTTATTTAATTTACCTAACTAAATTTTCTAACTCTCGAAATTTCTTAGAAACTTTGGTAGCATAACAGGCCTAGCTAAAGGAAAATCATAGCATCCCCCGATTGCAATAGGGACTCCACTACCTTGCCAATATGAGGCATACACCTAGGCTCTACGCACGTAGTGGAAATTTAAACTGCATCATGTATGTATGATTGGGTAAAGGGGTTGTGTATACGATACCCAGTATTGTATCATCCTAGAACTAGTATACAAGCTTCTACAAAGTCTAAAACATATACACCGAAAGAAACTTAGGAAAATTTCTACCCTTTAATGTCAATGAAAACTACCACTCATATGATGCAATGCATAATGCAATATAAGAAATGAAAAGAATTAAATAAAAAAATCAATTCATTTATTTATCGATAATTTGTGACAGACTCAGACTCTATAGGAAAGAAAAGTGGTCCAGCTCCACCATAACAAACCAAGATTTGTAAGCCAATTATTTATATATAAATATATCCATATTCAGATATACTTGCTTAAAATCATCAAGCTCCATGTATTCTATAGAATTTCAAAAGAGAGTATCCTTTAAAGGAGAGGATATCATCTTTTGGAGCCCTTTTGTATAAGCAGGTATATTTAAATCTTTTACAACTTAAGATTTTATACAACTTGATCTATATACATTCTATATTTACAATGACTTAGACATATACATTATTCCTAGGTATATTGTACTTTGACTCTTACTTGAATTTAAAGGCAATATAAAAGCACATAAAAGTGCAAAGCAGTTGTGTAATAACTTGATGCTTCAAATGCACTCCGTAAAGAGCGTAAGTGCACCAACATGAATTTTAAATATATGACATCCAGATTAATAAAAATAAATAAACATACACAAGGTACTCTCCAAGCAAAGTACCTTACAAGCAAATCAACCCACCGGTCTAACCAAGGCTAAAATTGGTTTTCTTAGCAAACCATCTAAGTGTGTGTAAAAAGGTTGTGTGGCTTGGATAGTTGCTAGGTTTTATTATTTTAAAATTATCTATAAATGAATTTATTTATTCAAGGACTTTAAAGGGTGGTTTTAATTTAAGTTTTAATGATTTAGTGATTTTAAATTTCTTTTAAAGATGTTTTGATTGTTGAAGTTATTTACATTTAGATTTTAAAGAACATAGCGTTCAATAACTTCTAAGTGCCAGAAGCTATTGATCAGGAAGTCATAGGCTCATATTTATGATGCTACCAATCCCCAAGATAGGGGTTGATGAATATTATAAAATCCTTCATTTTAATTAAATATTTTAATCCTTAAAGTTTTTCAATTCAATACACTTTTTCCCTCTTAAAAGGAATCAAGCATGAGGGTATAGAAGCTATAATGTATAAATATTTCATTAATAATTTTTATTTGAATTAAAATTATTATTTATTGATATATTTAAGTTTATATTTTAATGTTTATATTATGTCAAATTTGTTCAAGACATTGTCATAATGAGCATGAGGATATTGGGCCTCCTTAGGATACGAAGTTCCATAGCTCGAGATAGTCTAGCCTAGATACTTCATTGACAAGAATATTGGTTGTTTATTTAATATTTTTACTGATTTAATTTTATTGAATTGATTATTTACTAAAATTTTAATGATTTATTAGTTTTTCATATTTTAATGCATAAAATATAGGGTCCATTTTTTGACTTTTTAATTTATGTTGGTTTTTAGAATTTTATATTTTTATAAATATTAGACCCAAAGATAAGTCCAACTCCTTTGACTTCACTAAATTTGGATATTTCTAAAATTAGTTATGAATTTTACAAGTTTGGTGTATTTTGTGAACTAAGTTTGACCAAATTATTGACTTTTTGATTTATACTAAGTTATGAAGTTTTTATATTTTTGATAAATACTAAACCCAGAGATGAGTCCGATGCTTTTGAGTTTTCTCAATTTAAATTTTTTTTGGAATTAGTTCTGAATTTTTTAAGTTTGATGATTTAATGGATTTATTTAATCATTTAATTAGTGGTATTTTCTTATTTTTATATGAAATAAACTCTAAACCTCTTAAAATTTTCTTCAAATGTCAAAAATGACCTCTTGAGTAAATTTTAAGTATTTAAATTATTTTGGTAATTTTTATAAATTTTTAAATATTTATTTTAATTTATTTATATATTTCTTAATTTTTAAAATTTATTTTAATTTAGAATGAATCTGATGGAGATATTTTTTTCCTCTATTGTGCATTAAAGTTTGAGCAATTTGATATATTATTTATAATTTTTGGATTTAGAATGAATTTATTATAAATTTTCAAATATTAAAGGTTAATTATGTACATGAACTTTGGGTTTTCTATATGACTGACCAAATGTCCTCCAAATGCAATTAAATTTAAAACATAGGTACATAAATATGTGATTTAAACCCACTGAATTTGGGCTCATCAAAGTTCCCCTAGGTTGAGATATCAATCACCAAACTTAAGTACATATATAGCTTTGGTGATTTATTTTAGGAACTAGATAAAAAAATTATTTTAGGAGCTAGATAAAAAAATAAATAAATAAATTAAAAAAATTATTTTAGGAGCTAGACTCACTCGAATTGGGTAAAATTAGTGGCTAACTAACCCTCGTACAAATATAAACGCATCACAGAAAAATGAACATCTAATTCTAAGTGTGTGAAGAGTTATGAATTTTCAAAGTTATGGGTCCAAAATGGACCCATACACTTGAAATTTCAACTCATAGAAATTTTGGTCAAATCAAGACCTAAGAAAACTAATATAGATCAATGATACCTACTAATACATACCATCCAAATTTGAGGTTAATTTGACCAATGGATCTTGAGAAATTCATGAAAATTAGAAAACAATCTTCTCTATTTTTCTCAACATTTATTGGTCAAAATTGATTGAAATTATTTTAAAAATAAAATAGAGCTTAAGAACTTTCCAACAAGCCCAAGAACAGTCAATTTAGATTTAAAATGAATTTTCTATGAATTCTAAAATTTGTAGGGCATTTAAAACATTTTTAATTCATTTTTTCGGGATTAAAATGGTCAGCACCTTTATGACCAATGATTGGTAATCATTGGGTACATAGCACCGTGCCACCACAGCTCAGAACATGCGTCAGTCGCCACAGGATTCACTAATACATGTTAGTTATTGGATTTGGCTGTCGGATCAAACTACACAGGATCTGACAGCTTAGATGGTACCATGCCGCTAGTAATTTAAACTGCATGTGTGGTTTATTAATCCATCAGATGAGTGATGTTGTTTGAAATGATTTAGACCATCCGATCATGCATGTATCACGATCAAACGGTTTCGCTATGAATAAAGCTTTTTATTTCAAAATGAGCTAAAAATTTAAATGCCCATAACTTTTGATCCAATCATCCAAATTCAATGAAATTTGAAATATAGGATCTTGATAGCCTAATCTTTTAATACTTGGAGTTTTGGGGCTCCATTTTTTTTTGGGGGGGGGGGGGACCTACCGTGGGGCGTACGTGTTAATATAAAAAAAGATTACAAGGTCCTTAAAGGGAACCTTTAGCTCACTACTGCTCGAAAGAGCTACAAAACAAATAAAAAAAAAAACTTAAGAGCCGGTGGTTCCCTGTTTTATAATGTACAAAATTACCTAATAAGATTCTAGGTCTGCCAGAGGATAGAACCCAAAAAAGGAAGAAAAATGCGAGCAAATTCAACACAGTCATCCTTCAAAAATGCCCATCTTGTTCCCAAAATTCTTGACATCTTCAATCTGCAAAAAAATCAAACTATAAAACCAGAACAATTAAACCAAGAAAAATGCAAGTTTAGGTCTAATCAAAATAAAAGGCCAAAGGATAGCATCCATGTACAGCCTATCATCCCTAAAGATCAACAATAAATTAGTCATGTTATAAATATCAGCCAAAAGACTAAAAGCAATGCTACAAGAATAGGTAGAAACCAAATACAGATAAATCGAAGCCAACATGGCAGGATAATGAAGAAGATGGCTAATTGCTAACTCACAAGAATAGCTCCATACATTAGGATTTTGTAGAAATTTAAGTTTGATCATAAAACTTCAAATCAAGATAACTCTCTAACCTTTTGTTTGTTTTTCTTTATCTTGGACTTATTAGTAAGCTTGTGAGACCCTATACAACTTCCTTCAAGACTCTAAGAGCTAATGATGACTAGATTAAGAGATGGAGTACTATTATCCTTTCTCTCTCTTTCATTCCCTCTCTCACTAGATTGGGATTTTCTTGAACTAGAAAAGGGCTAGAGATGTTATAGGAGAGCTGTGGAGGTTGCTACGGAGTTAGGGAATCAGATTGATTAACCCTTAGGCTTTTGGAATGGGGGTATATATAGGAGAGAGAAAATAAACCTACCCATTAAGTTGGACACATGCATGCCATGTCATTGATCCAAGGCACCTTGGGACTAACTAATAGGAGCTAAAGGATCATTCTAGAATAATTTAGCTCATTGGTCCAAGTGGTGAGGGAGTTATACTTGAACCAATCTTAGGAGAGAGAAATTAAGTTCAATGGATAAGATCTTACCACTAAGCTTAAGCTAGCAGTCATTTTAGTTATGGACTGACCAATGGGAGTGAAGGAGAGGTTCTAGAGAATTTGGTTCCACATGGTTGGTTGGGGAGGGAGTTATGCTTGAACCAATCATTAGAGAGAGGTTATTTTGGTATTCCTGCCACATCACCAACCCATGTGACATAAGCTTAACATGACCTATAAAGAGAATGTTCTAGAATGTATGCAAGCCATTAGATGGGTTTTTTAGATTGGGCTAGATTAAGATTGGGCCCAAGAAAATTGGTTTTAGATGGTTTGGTTTAACCTAAATAGTTGATTTAGGTCAAACCATGGGTTGGGCCTCATGGGTAATATGCATTGGGTTAATTTACACCTACTATAACCATTTAGAAATTTAATTCCACAAGGGTTGGGTTTTGGCTCACAAAAACCCCTTTTGATCTACTTGGTTCAACCCTAATGGTCAAACCAGGTGGGCCTATGGCTTGGAAATTTTTTTGTAGACTCATATTAACCTCATGAATAGTCCTTATAAGTTTGGTTCAATGATTTAATCAAAATCATGAAAATTGAATTTTTTAAGTGTATGTGATAATTTTAATCTGTTAGGGTTGACTTGGTCAACCATATTTGACCAGGGGTCAAAGGTGGGTCCAACTCATTCCAAACAGTGTTTTGGACATGTTGAAAGTAGTACCATGCATTGGTGAGTTCATTTGGTTCAAAATATAATTTTAAGGGCTTAAGGGGTCATTTGGTCAGCAACGATTAACTTGGTCAACCAAGGCTAACCATGGCTTGGAACTTGGTTTAATATTTTTCAAATGTCATTTTGAATTTGTTGGAGGTGGTCCCAAGGTTTAGTGGGGCCTCCATATATGTAATATAGTTTAAAGGACAAAAGGGAAATTTGGTCAACCTAGGTTGACTTGGTCAACTAGGGTTAACTAGAGCTTGAGGTTTGGTTCAATGGATGTCAAATGATGTTTTGAACCTATTTTTAGAAGGTTGCATGGCTTGGTTTGATTGAGCCTTGTTGAGGTTTAAGGAAAATTCAATTTTTAAGGTTTAGGGTTTTAATGTTTTGTGGTCAACCATGGCCAACCATGGTGAACCAGGAATGTTGGCTCAATGCATCATATGTAGGTTAATAGTGATGTTCGATGAGTTTAGTGTAGCTTTCAAGGTCAAATTTCACAATATGGTATGATTAGTGGCATGGGCTATAAATATTTAAAGGTTTGTAGCCTATGGAAATGCTTTCAATTTGTGGGGCTAGGAGCCTTGGAATGGCTTCAAATTTATGTAGTTGACTTTGGGGACATGCCTAGTCAATATCCAACTGACAGATCATGAATCCAAAGTTATTTGATTTATTGTGAAGTGACCAAAATTTCTTTAAAAATAGGTTATGGACCAAGGGATTATGGGTTAGCTTTGAACACTCAATTATGGAGTTTTGATTTGATCAATGAGTTTTATCGTTGGGTTTAATTTAGATTTGATTTAGATAATGACTTGGAAGGATTTAAGATTTAAAATTCTTGAATCATTGATAATCATTAATGATCATCAATGATTGAACATGTGATCTACTGATTATCACTGGAGATAATCAACTGATGGATTTAGGGTTTGATTTTGATTTAGGTTTTGAATTGATCAATGAAGATCAATGATTAGAGGAAATTTAGTTTTTATAATGATCATATCACTAACACTCATTTGGTGATTGTCAGGTGATAGATCAGGTGATCATATTATAGTCAGGGGTGAATGTCAAGTGATGATTTTGAAGTCAATAATTTGATCACTATGCCATAGCACAGTGATGGGATGAATGTAAAGCTTGAAGTGTGGTTCAATGATTGATACTTGGAGATTGGATTTTTATTTAAATCATTAACTTCATCCAAAAATGAGGTCAACAAGTAGACCACCAATAGGTGTGATGAACTTGAAAAGTAAATCACACGTATTGGCATTGACCAAAGCAATCAATTGAATCCAAGAGATTGATAATCTGAATGAGATAGTGTCTCTCAAATAGATTGATTTGAACTTGACTAGGATAACAAGAAAGATTAAAATCTAAAAGAAATAGCGGCTCTGAAATAGATAGAATTTATACTTGATTAGAATAGCAGCTCCTAGACAAGAAGGATTAAAATATGAATAAGATAATTATTCTTAAATATATATAATTTATACTTGATTAGGATAGCATCTCCTAGAAAACAATGGTTGAAATCTGAATTTGATAGCTTCTCTCAAATTGATAGAATTTATACTTGACTAGGATAGTGGCCCTTAGACAAGGAGTGAAATCTAAATGAGATTGTGACTCTCAAATAGATAGAATTTATACTTAACTAAGATAGAGACTCCTACATAAGAATGGTTAAAATATGAATGATATAACATCTCTCAAATAGATATAATTTATACTTGACTATGATAGCATCTCCTAATTAAGAAGGATTAACATCTAAGTGAGATATCGACTCTCAGACAAATAGAATTTATACATGACTAGGATAGATGCTCCTAGACAAGAAGGATTGAAATCTAAATGAGATAATAGCTCTCAAACAGATATAATTTATACCTAACCAGGATAACATCTCCTAGATAAGAAAGACTAAAATGTAAATGAGATAGGGGCTCTCAAACATATATAATTTATACTTGATTAGGATAACAGCTCCTAAATAAGAAGAAATGAAATCTAAATGAGATAATGGCTCTCAAACAAGTAGATTTTATACTTGACTAAGATAGTGTCTCCTAGACAAAAAGGATTTAAATCTAAATGAGATAGCTGCTCTCAAATATATAGAATTTATACTTGACTAGGATAGTGGCTCCTAGACAAGAAGGATTGAAATCTTAATGAAATAATGGCTCTCAAACAGATAGATTTTATAGTTGACTAGGATAATGACTCCTAGATAAGAAGGATTTAAATCTAAATCTAAATAAGATATTGGCTCTCAAATTGATAGAATTTATACTTGACTAGGATAGCAGCTCCTTAACAAGAAGGATTGAAATCTAAATAAGATAGTAGATCTCAAATAGATAGATTAAACTATAATAAAGTTTATAATATATACTGAAGGGTATTATATTTTAATGATATTCGAGGAATTTAAAACTCTATAAACTTTAGTATGAACTTAAGATTCATCCTTATCTTCTAGTCTCAGTTTCTTCTGCAAATTATATACATTCAAGCAATTATGCAAAAACAAATGGCGAGAAAATTTTATTTATTATCAAAATTCTCCTTTAGCACTATCCATCATTATAGCGCTTAAGACACCATCCATTTATAGGTAACATTGGATGATCTCATTTACAATCAAACAACTGATAAGATCCCCCTTAATATGCCATTTCTACCATGAATAAACCTTTCCAAGTTGGTTTAAATTTACCTCCTATCTTTTGATGGGCTAAGATAGGTATTTACAGAACCAAAACTAAGTCTCTTACTTTAAAAGTTCTTGGATGAACCAACTTGTTGTGTACTTAATCATCTTGGCTTTATATAATTTAAGGTCATGTTGAGCCTACAGATGCATCTCTTCTAAACTTCTGAGCTCTTCTAATCTAAGTTTTGCATTCTACTCTTCTGTAATCTTATAGTTGATAGCTACACGTAGTGAAGGCAGCTGTACCTCTAAAGGGAGAACAACCTCTGCTCTAAATAATAAAGCAAATGGTGTTGATTGAGTTGGAGTTCTATAGGTGGTTCTATATGCCCACAAATCTTCTCCTAACTTTTCATGCCATTGTTATTTGTTATCATCTAGTATTTTCTTTGTAATTTGGACCAGTATTGTATTGAAGGCCTCAACCAATCCATTTGTCTAAGAGTAATAGATTATTGAGTATCTTCAATCAATATTATGACATTTTAAAAAATTAGTTATTTTAGTGCTTTTGAATGACACACCATTATCTAATATGATTCAATGAAAAACACCAGATCAATACATGATATATTATTTAAAGAAATTTATGACATAATGAGCTTTAGCTTCCAAAGAATCTCTTCTTCCCATTTTATGATGTAATATGTAGCTGCTAAGATGAACCTATGAACTCTGGAGGATGGCAGATCAATTGGACTAATAATGTCTATACCCCAGCTTTTAAAAGGTCATAAAGCATTTGTTGGATATAATACATTTAGTGGTTGATGTATAACCACACCATGTCCCTGACATTGATGACAACAACATGCATCTTTCATGCAGTCATCAATCATCGATGGCCAATAATAACTCATTCTTTTAATTTTTATTTTCATCTTTGGACCTGATTGATGTGCGTCACATAATCTAGCATATACTTCTTAGATAATTTTTAATGATTCTAATTTACTTAGGCTTCTTAAGCACATCTAATCAAATGATCTTTTGCATAAGATTTCATTAATCAATGAATAAAAATGAGATCTTTTGATTTGATCTGCTACCGGTTTATCATAAGAGAGCTTATTTTCTTTCAAGTATTCAATGAAAGGTTTTCTCCAATCCACCATCTCATCTTCTATTGCTAAAAAAATTTTCACCTCATTTGAGGATTTTTTGTTTATATATTCAAGGTCTATAGGTGATAGAACCTAGCGATCTTGTACTTCTATTGTAATTGAATCTCCCTCGGGACTGTACATAGATTTAACCGACCTTGCTAAGGCATCTGCCATTGAATTATATCCATGAGGAAATTTGTATAGTGTTATAGTTGAGATTTATTTGAGAAGATGCATTGCATATTGATGATAAGGAACCAAATTTTCTTTTAATACTTGACAAGTTCTGGCTATCTGGGTGATTACTAGCTGTGAATCTTCAAAAAAATTATTTTCTTGAATTTGATTCAAGGTAGTCAATTCTAACCCATTTATTAGTGCCTTGTACTCAGCTTCGTTGTTCATGCAAGGTTTTGAAAAATGATAATATTAATACATTACAACCTTTTTTGGGGTAATGAATACTATTCTAATTCCAACTTTCCCTAGGAAATATGACCATATGCTTCTTGTTGATTAGAAGATGCACCATCAAAATAGAATTCCCAGATGGATTTTTATTTATTATTAGACTTAAAATTTATTCATATGGTAATTCATCATTGATTGGACAATGATCATGTATAAGGTGAGCTGCTAAAAAATTTGCCATAGCTTTCCCTTTCACTGCTCATAAAGGAATTAATATAATTTCAAAATTTGATAATATCATTGACTAACTAGCTAGTCTCCCTAACAATGTTATATGGGTCATCAGATATTTTAATAGATTTACTTTGGATAATAAATTCACTTTATGTGAGAGCATAATGTCTTAGCTTTTGAGCTGCGAAGATTAAGGCTAAGCAATATTTCTTTATCGAAGGATAATTTACTTCAGTTGAAAGTAAACATCTACTCAGATAGTAGAGTTTCCTCTTTTCCTTTCTCATTAACCTGAGATAACAAGGTGCCAAGAGATTCACTTAAAGATGTAGCATATAAAATTAGTGGCTTCCCTAGAATAGGAGTAGCTAAAATTAGGGAATTTATCAAATACTATTTATACTGTCAAATGCTTTCAAATAATGATCATCCCACTTGAAACAAGCATTTTTCTTATATAAAGCTGCAAATGGTTGACATCTACCTGATAGATTTGATATGAATCTTCTAAGGTACACTAGTCGATCTTAGAAAAATATTAACTGAGTAAGACTTTTATGTGGTGGCAATTCTATTATAGCTTTGGTTTTATTTGGATCTATTTTGATTCATCGATGTCAGATAACAAAACATATAAATATTTTTAAAGTGACACCAAAAGTACACTTCAATGGATTCATTTTTTGAAGTTTTATTGACATAATCTTTGGAAAATGATTCTTAGATCATCTAAGTGGTGACCTCTTTCAAGACTTTTAATGACCAGATCATTGACATATCATCCACTTGATTATGGATTAGTTCATCAAAAATCCTTTTCATTGCTCTCTTATAAGTTGCTCCAACATTCTTTAGTTTGAATGGCATTTCTGTATAACAGTAGAGTCTTGGTGTTCTAAAAATAGCATATTTTTCATCCTCATGAGCCATTTTGATTTGGCTGTACACAGATGAGCCATCCATAAATGAGAATATTACATGAGAGAAAGCAATATCAATCATAAGCTCTAGTATAGGAATCAATAATTCATCTTTAGAAGAAGCTTTATTCAGATCTCGAAAATTAATACAGACCTAAATTTGACCATTCTACTTCTTAACTAGAATGACCCTAGCTAACCAGGTTGGATATTTCTTCTCCCTAATAAAACCTGCATTGATTAACTTTTTAACTTTAAATATTACTTGTTGTTCAATATCGAGCCACATTCATTGAGGCACTTGTTTAACTGAAATCATTCCTGATTGAATATCAAGATTATGAATTGCTATATATGAAGATAATCTAAGCCTTTCTTTATAGATCTAGGCAAAAAGTCTTTAAATTCTTCCTAGAGTTTGATCATTTTATTTGCCATGTCCTCATTTAATAAAGAACTTATGAAAAATGAATGAGGGTCTTCTTTAGTTCCCAAATTTATTTCTTTCAAATCGTCAACAGTTCTGGATATGCATCCCTAGCTTGAGAGTCATCCAGATCATCTGAAGTTTCTAAATAGAATTCGTTAAGAGTCTTAATGTTTGTTAAAAAGAGACTATCAAACTTGAGATTATTTGATATAACTAAGCAATATTCATCATCGCCAAATAAACATAGAGCAACACCTAATTTTGATGTGTATTTGTGATATTTTGTATTCCATAGGTATTTAAATTATTTGGGCTTCGCCTCTAGTCCAATTTGATGGCATTAAACCTTATTTAGCAAAATTTCTTACATAATTAGAGTACCAGTCAAAAGGGAGTTCCACTATTTCATCCATAAATGGATCACTGAAGTGTACATCAATTTCAGTGGTTTAGTTGGTAGAAGGTACAAAAATATTGGCTTTGGTATCTAGGTCTAAAGGAAGAGAGGTTTTCACCTCTAACCTTTTTTATATTGCTTTGAGAAAGTGGAGTAAGGGTAATATTATTCACATACTTTTTTAATCTTTCCATACTAGATAGATTTAAATCAGTTTTCCTAGTGACTTGGACTCTATCTCAGTCCCTACCTGCTTTAATGGAAATCTCAAACTTAACTACTTTATATTATTCCTATAGTCTATAGCCTATGGCTTTTTATCAATTACATGTGATTCCACCTCCGAGATGGATTCAAAATCAATAGGTATTGTAGGCGTCTTTATTTGTACATTTTTTTTCATTTTCTTTTATCACTCTATTTTTCCATCCTCAACCTCTTCCTTTAGATTATTGAGCCATTTAACCACCTCTTTGTGAGGGAGGGCCAAGTGACCAGCAAACATCATGTTCAAGATGAGGATGCTTTACTTTTTCTTTTCTTTTTCTCTTCCTTTTTATTTCTTTACTTTTACCTATTCTTCACCCAGTTTGGGATTTTTAGAAAAGATAGACATGAATTAAAAATGGCTGCAAGTCACCTTTAATAAAGTACTCTTCTCATTCACAAGAATATTTAATACACTGATGAATGGTGGAAGTCACCGTTTATATTCATGTAGACAACGTCTACCCAAAAGAGTGTTAAAAGAAGCTTTGGAATCTATTATATGAAAATTGGCTTCGATCTTTAGGTTTTTTATTTCTAATATCAAAGTGATTGAACCTAAAGCTCTCTCACCTTATTCGTTGAACCAGTGTAACATCATTTTAATAGAACTGATTTTGCGAGTATCCACATTCAGGTATGCGAGAGTTCTAAGAGTAGTAATGTTGATTGATGCACCCAAATTAATAAGAACATATGATAATTTAAAATTGTATATATATATATATATATATATATATATATATATATATATATATATATATATATATATATATATATAACAAACGATTATGATCTGATGTTCCCAGGAGAAGATCTTCATCTTAGAACATAACTTCTGGGATTTCTTTACAACTCAATGTTCTTTCAGGCTGCATTGATGCTAACTGAGCCATATAGGTCTCCAGATCAAGTAAAGCTTTAATTAAAACCTACCTCATTTTTTTTTTTGGAAAGAACCAAAGCCTCGTAAAGACTCAGTTTTGCAGACACCTTTTTAAGATGTGCCAACACATCATAATCCACTTTAGGAATATCTAAATTAGCTACATCTAGATCTAGTTAAACTGGTGTTGATGTTTCTAGATTATCAATCACTTGCTTTCCTTTGCTAGCTACAGATGCTAATGGTGGTAACACCTTACCACTTTGTAGATCTACTTGGACGATCTCTTCTGAAGAAGAGATAGTTGGTTCTTTTGATTCTATATTTTTATTTATATTTAATGCTTCATCTGATGAATTATCAGAATCAGACATCTCAACTTCTATATAAATAACATCACCCTAAATATCAAGTATAGGGGAATTACTATTAGAGAAATATTAAAGAGATTCTTTTAATTCATTTAAATTTATTTCAGGTTCTATAGAGTTATTTTATATTGCATCATTTATTTGATAATAATCAAATATAGACAAGATATACATTGAATCTTTCTTCATTACACTCTTAGCCCATGGCGGGACAAAATAGAAATCAAAGAGTGTAAGCGGTACAAGATCTTTTGCTTTCCCATTAGAAGACATTATAACTTTGTTGTTTATATTGCTATTTTTATTCCTGAGATCTTCCTTCTAAACTACTAAAGATTGACCAATTGATCTCTTCTGAGGTTTTTTAAAAGAAGCTTTATTCTGGACTTCCTCTTTAGAAGTTGTTAGTTCAACCCAGAGGGACTCTACACTCCTTGAGACACTTGAAAAGATGAATGATAAATTTTATTTAGAACTTTCTTAGAAGATCAAGATAAGGCTATATCCCAAACATCATCATATTTTGGATTTAAAATTAGTACGGAATGATCACCAGTCAAGTATTTAGCAGATCCCTAACTAGAATCAGTTAAATACGCCTTGGGTATCACAACCAATCCATCTTTGATACTCCTTTCAAGCCATTCCTTGAAAGTTATACAATCTTCTAACTCATGACTGATCATCCGGTGATATGGGCAATATTTAGGTTTCCCCACTTTGCCCACATCTTCCAACTTCTTAGGTTCAGGAAGTTTGAATTATTAATTCTTTAGAAGATTCTTGAAGATCCTTCTAATAACCTCTCTTTTAAATGAATAAGCCTTATTCCTCAGAGCTTCAAATCTCTCCCTTTTCTCTTCAGGAATGAGATTGGAATAAGATTTGAATTGTGAATTTGGAGGCCTGTTATATTGTTTATACTGTGATGGACGACCTGGATTTTTTGTAAACTTGCATTAGTTATTTACCCTTATTGACAGAAGATACTAAACCAGCCTTCTTTTCTAACACCTTCTGAGGTTTTAGTTTTTTTATTTCTATTGGATATTAATCTTTTCAGAAACTAAATTGAGACATTTTCTCTTAAAGATTAGAGGCTTTACTCAATAACTTTTCAAAAGTTTTGATTGTAAAGCCTTTCAATAAGAAAGCAATTAGACCATGAATATTTTTTAGAAGGATTTCTATAGCATGTTATTCTTGGAGCTGATGTTCGCACTTTATGCTGATATTCCTCCACCTTAGGATGTAGTCAACCAGACTTTCACCAGGTTTCCTTTTCCCCACTACCAGATGCCCTACTGTGACATGATGACATGCTCCAATAAACCCTTTAGTGAAAATTTATTCTAACTCTACAAATGTCTACACTGACCTATTAGGTATTTCAGCATACCAGTCAAATATGATATCTGAAGAGCTGCTTATAAATTGTCTAAAAAGTAAAGCATCACTGCCTACTACATTGCAATAGCTGGCCCTGAAATGTGCTAGATGTTGTTTCAAATTCCCCATTCCATCCAAATTTTTGAATGATGGAGGAATAAATCCTTTAGCATGAGGAACCAAGTCATATTCATTAAGGAATGGTCTACCCTTAGAATAGACGAGGTACTCTTAGACTGTGCTAGAGCTTCCTTGACTTGTTGTTCTTTCATTTGCTTTATATCTACTATTTATACTGTCTCTTTTTCTGACTTCACTACTTAAATTTTATTTTCCTTCATTACCTCTTTAAATTTATTGCAGTGCTACGTAGGCTCATTTGGAGTAGAATCTATGTGAGCTTTAGTAGGAGGAACTTTATTTTGCAGAGAGACCTTAGCTTCCATCAACTCTTCCATTTTCTTCTCCATTCTAACTATTTAATCATCCTTCTGACATAGTGATCTAGAAGATTGCTAGTCATATTGGGGACATATTCTTCATCATCATCTTCTTTCTCCATATTCTTTATGTTTTCTGAATTTAACATTGTCTTCTTTTTATGTTGCTAAGTAGATGATCGTGTATCTACCATTCATACACACTCAACCATTTCTTCATCTTGTGAATTTATTTTTACATTTTCTACAGCTTCTTATTCATCTATCTTTCGAATACTCTCCTTCATGTAATCCATCATTTCTTGTATAGGTTTTCCCACTATATTGTGAGGATCCATAGGAGTGTATTCTTTGACAGTTGATACTTCTTCAACAGCTTAGCCTTTCTTTACTCTTTCTTTTGCCATGGGCTATTTATGAGCCACTAGTGCAGTTGATGTAGTGACCATTTAAGGAAGTCATAATTTATTGCCATCAAATAATAATACTAGTTGGCTTGTCAATTTCAATCTCCTTTTATCAAGATAAGAGGATGAATCTTGACATTGTAGTTGATATTTATCATCTCTTAATTGATGCTGACAAGAAGAGTGACCAAAAGTTCTAATTGGGATGATTCTAAACTGAACTATGTTGGTAATTAAATTTTATATTATGATCAGGGTCATACGGTACGATCCATTTAGTCAATCATCGTACATATGACTCCTCGGGTTGAATGCATTTTATGACAATCGTCTCATACAACCTTGATCATACTATACAATTTAATTACTGTTGCAAATCTGGTTTTGATGATGACAAACATGTTTCCAGTGTGTTTTTCTTGGCTAATCAGTTTCAGGCACAAAAGACCGCAAGCTACTCAAGCCAACTCAAGATCGGGTCCAAGTGTGTCAAATGTATGATTTTTTCTTTTATTGAGTCAATTGTAATGTAACTGATTCCCTAGCTAAGTAACCTTGCACACACACACTCAGGGAGAGAGATTGAGTGAATTAGAGTTTCTGTTAAAATTTTGTTCAGATCGTCCTGGACGATATCCACATCGTCCTGGACGATCCAGTTAAAACAGAAACCCTAATTAGGGCGACTGAGTTAAGAGGGTCTGATTAAGCAGATCGTCCTGGACGATCTTTGGATCGTACGGGACGATATGCTCAAATCAGAAATTTCCAGCCGCCAGATTAAGTTAGGCAAGTTTTATTTTAAGTATTTTGGTCTGATCGTCCCGGACGATACGTGTATCGTCCTGGACGATTCACTACAATCATGCCTAAATTAGTCTGGTAATTAAGGAAAGCGATTAATGTTTAATTGATACGATCACATCGTCCTGGACGATCGCAGTATCGTCCCGGACGATCGTGATCGTCTTGTGCATTTCAGCTGTACGTCCAGAACTATGTACAGGATGATTTGGGGCCTTTTTGAACTAATCGTACCGGACGATTACCATATCGTCCGGGACGATCAAGTCATTTTTTGGTCGTCCAGCACAGATTTCTCTTGACGACCCGAACTGTCTTCTGGACGATTTCCTTCAATTTGAACTAATCGTCCCGGACGATCGCAGGATCGTACGGGATGATATGAACAACTTTTTCTACTGATCGTCCAGAAGAGCCAGATCGTCCAGGCTGAAATAGCTGAATTTGAACTGATCGTACAGGACGATCTACCGATCGTCCTGGACGATCTACCGATCGTCCTGGACGATCTTGGCCGACAAGTTGAGATTTAGGGCAAGTTTTAAGCCCTCCTTTAAAAGAACTTTTTCCTAGATTTGGAAAAATCTTTTGCTGCCTTCCTTCCCTGAGAAACCCTAGAGAGAAGAGAGAGTTGGGAGAGAGAGAAGAGATCTTGTGAGGGGGAGTTAGTGAGGGATTCACTAAGGTTGCTCCAAGCACGGATCAGAGTCGTCTTCTCCGCTCGTCGTCTGTCGTCTAGTCGGTGTTCTTCGTGGGAGGATCGTTCGCAAGAAGATCCGGGGTTCTCTGCCCGCTTCAGGTGGAAGCAAAAGGAGTTCGAAGGTTCTCTGCCTGCTTCAGGAGGAAGCGAAAGGAGGTCAGGTTCTCTGCCTCACCGTGTGGTGAAAAGGAGGTATTTTGTACAGGCTTCTCCGCCTTGCTGTGGGAGCAAAAGGAGAGTCACTTTCGTTTAGTGCAATACCCGGAGGGGAGGCTCCGGGGAGTGGACGTAGGTCAAGTTGACCGAACCACTATAAAATCTGGTTTGCTTTTCTGATTCAGTTTTGCACTTTACTTTTCAATATAAACTGCTTGGGTGATTATCGTTGGTTGATCTTTTCGTTATTGTTTACTTGTTTCCGCTGCTAAGTATCGAAAAGATTTTTGTTGTTATCGTGAAATTTTTAAATAACCAATTCACCCCCCCTCTTGGTTAGCCTCGGGACTAGTTCAGTAGGGCTTAACATCCCTTTCGAACTTTCAAGTGGTATCAGAGCGGGATTCAAAATTTCTGTTTAAAAACTTTTGAATTTGATCCATGGCTAACTGTAACAATCGTAATACTGCTGAAGGTTATTCTATAACTAGACCACCGTTGTTTGATAACATTCCATTTGATTTTTGGAAAACACGCATGTCTACTTTTCTTCAGTCTATCGATTATCGCATGTGGATGTTAGTTAAGGACGGATACGAACCACCTTTTCGAATGGTTAACAATGTGAAAACTGAATTGCCGTTTGCTGATTGGACGTTTGATGATCGTGATTTAGCACAGTTAAATGCCAAATGTTTGAACTGTTTCTTTTGTGCTTTAAAATCTGAGGACTATATGCGTGTTTCTACTTGTACAACGGGAAAAGAGATTTGGGATAGATTATGTATAACATATGAAGGTACAACTGAAGTCAAACAGTCTAGGTTAAACATCTTGTTACATGATTACGAACTTTTTCGCATGAAACCTAGTGAGACTATTTCAGAAATGTACACAAGGTTCACTCAGATTGTTACCTCTTTGCATGCTTTAGGTAGAGAACTTACCAACTACGAAAGAGTGAACAAGATTCTTAGATGTTTGCCTGCTTCTTATGATGCTAAGATTACTGCTATTACTGAATCCAAAGATTTAAATACTTACTCTATTGACAGCTTACTTGGATCACTCATTGCTTACGAGCAAGGGGTGAACCAAAGGCAACTTGATGCAGGTGAACGCAAGAAAGAGAAGACAGTGGCACTAAAGGCCAAAGATTCAGATGCTAGCACTTCCGGGTCTGATAGCGATGATGTTGCCTTAATCACAAGGCAATTCAAAAGCTTTCTAAGGAAGAAACATAAGAACCATCAGAAGTGGAACAAGGGTAAGTTCAATAAAAACTTTAAGGGTTCATCTGAATCGGTTTGTTTTGAATGCAGGAAGCCCGGACACATTAAGGCTGATTGTCCGACACTTAAAGCTCATCCAAGCAAGGAGAAGGGTGAGGAGAAACCAAAGTTCAGAAAGGACAAGAAGCGGATTCAGAAGGCGTTCTGGGCAGACTCTGCATCCGACTCTTCTGAGACTGAAGCTGAAGAGGAGGAAACAAACTTGTGTTTGATGGCTGATGATCACCCTGGTCAGTCCGACCAGGAAGAGGTATGTGAGCTTACTTACGATCAGTTATTTGAAGTTTCTGAAAAGATTCATACATCATATAGGAAGCTTAAGAAAACCCATGCTAGTTTGAAACTAGATTATCTGACTTTGCAAAAAGAGCATGAAGTGTTGATTAAGGATCATTCCACCATTGATAGCAATCACATGTCTTTACTAGATGAGTTTGATGAACTGAATAAAAAGCATTCTGATTTAATTGTTGAGCATAACTTGTTAAAAACAGCGCATGTTGAATTAGAACTTGCTTTTAAGAAAGTGAATGATTTGGCATCTGAGTTAGAAAGTATTGAAAGTGCAAAAACGTTTGAAATTGGAAGTTTAAACAAACACATTGAGTTTTTGAAAGTAAAAATCAGTTCTTTTGAAAATAACAAAACACCGCCTACTTTTGAACAATTTTATGCACCGCCACCTTTTAAAAATTCTGTTGCAAGTTCTTCAAAGCATGTTTCATACACTACTAGGAAGAGGCACTATCACTCACGACGTTTAGTTAATCCTTTTCCTGGTGTTAGATGTTTTTCATGTGGCATGTTAGGACACATATCACACACTTGTACTGTTCACCGTAGTACACATTGGGTGTGGAGACCCAAACTGCCTGTTGCACAACACAGCACACATGCATCGCATTCTTCTTTTCAAAAGAAGGAACCCAAACCTGTTTGGGTTCCTAAGACTGACATTTGATGATTTTGTAGGTGTGCTCTCACACAAGACCTCGTGAGAGCATGTGGTACCTGGACAGCGGATGTTCTAGACATATGACTGGAGATGCAAATCAGTTCATTTCGCTGGAGGCCAGAGCTGGAGGCAAGGTTACACTTGGAGATAACACCACCAGGAAGGTGGTAGGCACAGGTATAATTGGTGATTCAAAGAACTTTATGATTGATAATGTTTTGCTTGTAGATGGACTGAAACACAACCTGCTGAGCATCAGTCAACTCTGCGACAAGGGATACAGCATCAAATTCCTGCCCACTGGCTGCATTTTAAGCTTAAATGATGAAGTTGTTTTGCAGGGGCAAAGGATCAACAACGTCTACAAGCTGGATGTAAGTAGCATTAAATCTGATAATTCAATTTGCTTAAAAACTGCTGCTGATGAGTCTTGGTTATGGCATAGGAGATTGTGTCATGCCAGTATGAAAACCCTTAGGAGAGTCACCCAAAAGGACTTAGTTAGAGGTGTGCCCAAGCTTAAGTTCACTAAGGATCACCTGTGTGATGCCTGTCAGTTGGGGAAGCAAGTCCAGTCATCTTTTCACTCTGTTAAGGACATTAGCACCTCTAGACCTTTAGAAGTTCTTCACATGGACCTCTTTGGACCCATTAGCACTGCCAGCTTAGGGCGGAGAGTCTATGGTTTTGTGATTGTTGATGATTATTCAAGGTTCACTTGGGTTAAGTTTTTGTCACACAAATCTGAGTCATTTGATGAGTTTAGATCTTTCTCTACTTGGATTCAGAAGAAGTTAGGATGTGAGATTATTACCATCCATAGTGATCACGGAGGGGAGTTTAAAAATGAAAGATTTGGAAGTTTTTGTGAGAATCATGGGATTAGTCACAATTTTTCAGCTCCTAGGACCCCTCAGCAGAACGGGGTAGCTGAAAGGAAGAACAGGACCTTAGTGGAAGCCGCTAGAGCCATGCTTGCCGAGTATTCACTTCCTAAATACTTTTGGGCTGAAGCGGTAAACACTGCCTGTTATGTGCTGAGTAGGGTAAATGTGAGAGTCAAGCTGAACAAGACACCTTATGAGATCATTAAGGGTAGAACACCAAATCTGTCCCACCTCCATGTCTTTGGCTGTAAGGTTTTCATTCTAAACAACGGGAAGTCACCCTTAGGAAAATTTGACCCCAAATCTGATGAAGGAGTGTTCTTAGGATATTCAAGTGTGGGGAAATCCTTTAGGGTGTTCAATAGGAGGACTTTGGTGGTGGAAGAAACAACCCATGTAGTGTTTGATGAATCTGATCCTAAGGAGTCTAGATCTGAAGTAGAAGATGAAGAGATTGTTGAGGTTACCCAAGGAGTTGGAAATACAAATTTGGAGGAAAGGGTAGAACCTCAAACCCCACTGCCTAGAGATTGGAGATATTCTTCGAGTCATCCTAAAGAACTGATCTTAGGAGACCCTTCTGAAGGTGTTAGGACTAGGCATGGACTTAGGAAGGAAGTAAACCATTCTGCCTTTATCTCAATGACTGAACCCACCAACATCAATCAAGCCTTGTCGGATGAGTTTTGGATTTTAGCTATGCAGGAAGAATTGAATCAATTTGTAAGGAATGATGTTTGGGAGTTAGTAGAAAGACCTAGAAACCAAAGTATTGTGGGAACCAAGTGGGTCTTTAAGAATAAGATGAATGATTCTGGTGTGGTGGTGAGAAATAAGGCAAGATTGGTGGCTAAGGGGTATAATCAGATAGAAGGGATAGATTTTGAGGAAACTTTTGCCCCTGTAGCTAGATTGGAAGCCATTAGAGTGCTACTAGCATTTGCCTGTTACAAGGGATTTAAGCTGTTTCAAATGGATGTCAAGAGTGCCTTTTTAAATGGGGTAATTAAAGAAGATGTTTTTGTAGAACAACCCCCAGGTTTTGAGAGTTCCCAATATCCAAGTCATGTGTATAAATTAAAAAAGGCCTTATATGGATTGAAACAGGCACCAAGAGCTTGGTATGAGAGGCTTAGCACATTCCTGTTAGAAAGAGAGTTTGTTAAGGGGAGCGTAGACACCACCCTTTTTCTGAGGAGAATAGGAGATGACTTACTCATTGTCCAGATTTATGTTGATGATATAATTTTTGGATCTTCTGATAAATATTTATGTGATGAGTTTTCCAAAACAATGAGTAAGGAGTTTGAGATGAGTATGATGGGAGAATTGTCCTACTTTTTGGGGTTTAGCATAAGGCAAACAGATGATGGAACTTTTCTCAATCAATCAAAATACACTAAGGACATTTTGAAGAAATATGAAATGGACAAAGCCAAGCCAATCAATACTCCCATGCCCTCCTCAGTTCAGTTAGATAAGGATTCAAATGGAAAATCTGTTGATCAGAAGAAGTATAGAGGGATAATAGGTTCACTGCTTTACCTGACTGCTAGCCGACCCGATATCATGTTTAGTGTCTGTCTTTGTGCTAGGTTTCAGGCTGATCCTAAAGAGTCCCACCTGACTGCTGTTAAGAGAATTCTTAGATATCTTTTAGGGACCCCAAACCTAGGAATTTGGTACCCTAGGCACAGCACCTCTTTTGAGATCATTGGATATTCTGACTCTGACTTTGCGGGGTGTAGGGTGGATAGGAAGAGTACCTCTGGGACTTGTCAATTCATAGGACAGTCGTTAGTCTCCTGGTCCAGTAGAAAACAGAACTCAGTTGCACTTTCCACTGCTGAAGCTGAGTACATTGCCTTAGGAAGTTGTGTGGCCCAAGTTCTTTGGTTGAAACAACAAGTCTTGGATTTAGGAGTACCCGTTGGCACAATTTCTGTTCTGTGTGATAATACCAGTGCCATCTGTATCTCTAAGAATCCAATCCAACATTCTAGGACCAAACACATTGACATTAGGCATCACTTCATTAGGGACCATGTTACAAAAGGGGACATTGAGCTACATCATGTAGCAACTGAAAATCAGCTGGCTGACATATTCACTAAACCACTGGCCTTTGACTCATTCAGCATTTTGAGAACCAGATTAGGAGTGATTGATATAAATGCTTGATTCTGATGACTGCTGATGTATTATCTTTCTGATTGGTATTCTGATTTCTGTTAGTTAGGTTTAGTTTTTTTTTTATTTCTGATTTCTATTAGTTAGTTTTTGGCTTTGATTATTTACTTTCAGTTGATTTTATGTTTTTGCTGATTTCTGTTTTAGCCTTATTGTTAGTTTGATTTGAGTATTTACTCTGATATGATTTTATACTTTTTTTATTCACTGGTTCATATCTTGCACTTATTGTTTTATGCTTTTCAAGATCTGATCACCGCTCACTACTTCTGGTGATCTGAATTTTTGACTGAGAGTTTTTACCTTGGTTTGGTTTGGAAGCTGATAAGCAGTGATTGACTTCGCTGAATCTGTTAAAGGGGAGAAACATTGATAATTGTTTCTCTTCCTCTAACTCCTTTTCTGGTGTGCAGTTTCTTTTGAATAAAAATCCTTTTCAAAATTAAAATGTTAGTTTTTGAAATAGAGATTATTTTATCTTCCTACAGTAATCTGCCTCATATCAATAGTGTTTTTCAAAGTCTTGAGTCATTAGTTTGATTTTCTAAATCAAGTGATTGCATTTATCATATGTTGTATGGGTTTTGTTTTGTGAATCGTTCTTCCTTACTGCGGAGAGTCATCTCCTATGTCTGGAAGATAATCTCACAGCTGAGACTCTTTAATGATTATGAAAAGGAGAAAGCTTATAAAAGATGAGCAGTGCGCCAGATAATTTGAAAAAGAGGCATAAAATGAGCCCAAAACTGAAAAGATGCAAAATTGCCAAGTTGGATACACAAAGTGTATCAAAAATCAAAAGATGCGCAAAGCGCCAATCAATTTGAAAAAGAGGCACAAAATGAGCCCAACACAAGCTTTCTTTCCTTTCAGATTATTAAATGTCTTAGAGAAATCTGTGCGCCACTTAATATTTTCAAAAGCTTGAGTTTTGAAAATCCCGATTTCTGATTTTTTACTTTGTAACACTATTATATCAGATATTTTTCTGGAACGAGGCTTGAAAGGATTTCTTTTCAAATCTAATGTCTTTTATTCTGAATCGGATTTTTGTTTTGAAAGAGGTTTGCATCGATAAGGTGCCCGGGGTCAGAGTTACGAAAGTTGATTATTTCCAACCTTTTTGGATCTCAGCGCTGTCAATCGTCCTGTCATTGGTTTTTGAATCTAAAATCAAGGAAAAATTCTGATTTTCCTGTTTTGTTGTTGTTCTGTGTATGTTTTATTTTATATTTTATTTCCGTGTTATGTTTTTCTCTCCTCCTTTTTGTGATGTCAAAAGGGGGAGTCAGTTGTAGTCGTGTCTGTTTCTATTTTCTGAGTCATGTTTTCTGTATTGTTTGAGCTGTTAAATGAAAATTTAAAAAATGTGTGTTTTGTTTGATTTCTTAGTTTCATTTTATTTTCATCTTAGTTTCATTTTATTTTCAGACTACTTTACAAATGTTTGCCATCATCAAAAAGGGGGAGATTGTTGCAAATCTGGTTTTGATGATGACAAACATGTTTCCAGTGTGTTTTTCTTGGCTAATCAGTTTCAGGCACAAAAGACCGCAAGCTACTCAAGCCAACTCAAGATCGGGTCCAAGTGTGTCAAATGTATGATTTTTTCTTTTATTGAGTCAATTGTAATGTAACTGATTCCCTAGCTAAGTAACCTTGCACACACACACTCAGGGAGAGAGATTGAGTGAATTAGAGTTTCTGTTAAAATTTTGTTCAGATCATCCTGGACGATATCCACATCGTCCTGGACGATCCAGTTAAAACAGAAACCCTAATTAGGGCGACTGAGTTAAGAGGGTCTGATTAAGCAGATCGTCCTGGACGATCTTTGGATCGTACGGGACGATATGCTCAAATCAGAAATTTCCAGCCGCCAGATTAAGTTAGGCAAGTTTTATTTTAAGTATTTTGGTCTGATCGTCCCGGACGATACGTGTATCGTCCTGGACGATTCACTACAATCATGCCTAAATTAGTCTGGTAATTAAGGAAAGCGATTAATGTTTAATTGATACGATCACATCGTCCTGGACGATCGCAGTATCGTCCCGGACGATCGTGATCGTCTTGTGCATTTCAGCTGTACGTCCAGAACTATGTACAGGACGATTTGGGGCCTTTTTGAACTAATCGTACCGGACGATTACCATATCGTCCGGGACGATCAAGTCATTTTTTGGTCGTCCAGCACAGATTTCTCTGGACGACCCGAACTGTCTTCTGGACGATTTCCTTCAATTTGAACTAATCGTCCCGGACGATCGCAGGATCGTACGGGACGATATGAACAACTTTTTCTACTGATCGTCCAGAAGAGCCAGATCGTCCAGGCTGAAACAGCTGAATTTGAACTGATCGTACAGGACGATCTACCGATCGTCCTGGACGATCTTGGCCGACAAGTTGAGATTTAGGGCAAGTTTTAAGCCCTCCTTTAAAAGAACTTTTTCCTAGATTTGGAAAAATCTTTTGCTGCCTTCCTTCCCTGAGAAACCCTAGAGAGAAGAGAGAGTTGGGAGAGAGAGAAGAGATCTTGTGAGGGGGAGTTAGTGAGGGATTCACTAAGGTTGCTCCAAGCACGGATCAGAGTCGTCTTCTCCGCTCGTCGTCTGTCGTCTAGTCGGTGTTCTTCGTGGGAGGATCGTTCGCAAGAAGATCCGGGGTTCTCTGCCCGCTTCAGGTGGAAGCAAAAGGAGTTCGAAGGTTCTCTGCCTGCTTCAGGAGGAAGCGAAAGGAGGTCAGGTTCTCTGCCTCACCGTGTGGTGAAAAGGAGGTATTTTGTACAGGCTTCTCCGCCTTACTGTGGGAGCAAAAGGAGAGTCACTTTCGTTTAGTGCAATACCCGGAGGGGAGGCTCCGGGGAGTGGACGTAGGTCAAGTTGACCGAACCACTATAAAATCTGGTTTGCTTTTCTGATTCAGTTTTGCACTTTACTTTTCAATATAAACTGCTTGGGTGATTATCGTTGGTTGATCTTTTCGTTATTGTTTACTTGTTTCCGCTGCTAAGTATCGAAAAGATTTTTGTTGTTATCGTGAAATTTTTAAATAACCAATTCACCCCCCCTCTTGGTTAGCCTCGGGACTAGTTCAGTAGGGCTTAACATCCCTTTCGAACTTTCAATTACCTTTTTTGATAAGTTTTCTAGATGATTTAACTTCCCTGATCATACTGTATGATCCTTAATCATACTATACGATCACCTAAAAAATCTATATAATGAATGGAATTCTAAGGTTCTAATTCACCGAACATCCTTCTATCTTCCTTCACCTCCTTTATAGCATTAGAGTTCTAAAATGGCAGGAGGTAACAAGAGAGCATGTCTACTTAAGGGGAGTTCTTCTCATTGTACTGTGGATGAAAGAGTTAAATCGATTAAGGATGAGTCAGCCTATCACTGATTCAAGCATGCACACATCACACTGTCCTGTCTTCTTAATCAAAATGTTCTACAATATTAGGTCATGGATCTTTTTTCATCCACCACACTGCATTTTCTCCTAACCCTTGAATTTTATTTAAATTTTGAGCTTCTTTTTGAATTATTTATAAGCCTTAGAGTAAATGTTGAATTCTTAGTCTTGACCTCCTATATTTGCAGGCAGGCTGTAGAAATTACCACACAGGATCTTGCGAACTTCCTATATCTTTTCATTAATGGGTCTAAAACCTACTTGTTGTCACCTAGGTGAGATTATTATTGGACTATTATGAACCTAATAATTAGAAATTCCCCTTTAAATTAACACCAGTCCCTTCTTCATTCCCTGACTCAAAATGCACGAGTAATCTGGCAAGTTCTTTGAACTTCAATTCTTTCTAAAGCAAGAGATAGAGTCAACATCACTTAACTCTTATCTTTAGTATGATATTTCATTATGTCTGACACCCAATTTGATAAAGCCCACATGATTATCTGCTACATTCAAAATCTCACTGCTATCCATCATCCATCTGCTTGACAAAAGCAAAATATTGCTTTAGGACATCTAATATCATATATTTTGAACCAAAAATATCAACTTGTCTATCCTAGCACCGTAGATAATTTCCCTATCTTTTTCACCAATGGCACATTTAAAATTTTCTTTCATCGACATCAAAGAGATGAGCCAGAAGAGGAGCCTGAGTTTGATGAGGAATGGAAAGGACTTCCATCACTACTACTAGCTCATGCACCAGGACCAGCCCCTACAGCCCAGGCTAACCTCTACACCACTTTGGTTGAGGGTTGTGAGGGCCTGAACATGAGGATCGCCTCATATATCAAAGAATGCAACCAACACTAGATGCTGATTTAGCAGCAGAATGACACGCTCCTATAGCACCACCAGCAGCTACAATAGTAACATGTAGTCAATAGGGAGTGGTTCACTGAGTTATTTACTGCTCTTCATGAGTATCTCTAACCACCTCCACTACCTCCACCTAATCAGGGACCATCCTACTTCTGGGCTATGTGTTTTAGTGTAGTTTTTATATTTTTTCTTTTTTGATTGTTTGTATTTTTCTTTCTTATGATGTATTGTCTCTCCTTTTTGGTGATATCAAAAGGGGAAGGAGGTTTTTGGTTGTAATTTATTTATCTATTATTTAGTTTAATTTTATTTTTCATATAATTATGTTTTTTGTATTGTTATTTATTATGTGAAAGTTTGTGAGGGTTGTGAAACCCTATAGAACTAGCCCGAGGCTAACTAAGAGGGGGGGGGGGGGGGGGAGTGAATTGGTGTTTTAAAAAATTCTTTAAAAGAAGGAAAAATCTTTTTTATCTTTTTTAATATTAAGCGGAAGCAGATACTAAAATCAAAGATTTCAACCATATAACAAATCATAGAAAAATGTGGAAAAAGTAATCAGAAAGAGCACACTGAATTTTATAGTGGTTCAGTCAAATATGACCTACATCCACTCCCCAGAACCTCTCATTCCAGGTATTGCACTAATTAGTTTGTGTCCCTTCTTTTTCCCCCATAGCAAGACAGGGAAGCCCTTACAAATTTTTTCCACTAACCTAGTGAGGTAGAGAACCTTGAATCCTTTTTTACCCTCATGGTGAAGACAGAGAACCCAAAATCCTTGTACTCCCTCCTGGAGTAGGTAGAGAACCTAACAATCCTTTTACTCCCTTATGGAGTAGGCAGAGAACTTGGATCTGATGCTGATGATCGTCTCCCTAGAGCCACCAAGGAACTAAGGACAAAGAAGGAAGAAGATGAATGAATTCTTGCTTGGAGCAACCATTGTGAATCCCTCACAAACTCCCCCTCACAAAATCCTCTCTCTCTCTCCCAAACTCTCCTTCTCCTTCTCTAATATCTCTTAGGTTAGAACAGCCGCAAAAGATTTGCTTAGCAGCAATTAAGAGAACTTAAATAGGAGGCTTCAAAAATAGCCCTAATTTTCAATTTGGTGGTAAAGATCATCCAGGACGATTCAAATATCATCCTGTACGATAAGTATAAAATAGTCCTTTCAACCAAAACCATCAGCATTGTTATGTACATTCAGTTTAAGTATTCGAACAAATCATCCTGTACGATCTTTTGACTGTCATGGAAGATTGGTTCATGAGTGGCTATTGATCATCCAATATGATGGCTGGCGATTAATTATCATCCCATGCAGCACATGCTTCATCCAGTAGGATGCCTAAAGATTAATTATCATCCCATGTAGTTGATGGGTCATCCCGTATGAAGTAGAGGTATCGTCCAGGATGATTAGTTGAAAAGGTTATAGTTTTCATCCTGTATGATGGGTGATGATTAATTATCGTACCTTGCAGTGCTTGGATTGTACAATACAATTGTCTCTGATCATCTTGTATGATTTGATTGATCAATTTAATTATAATTAATCCCCTAATCAAGGGATTATTTTAGGCATGATTGTCATGAATCATCCAGGATGATATGGATCATCCTATATGATAAGAATAAATTTTGAATTATGAAATCTTTCCTAAATTGTGATTGGCGGCAGTTTGTTTCAATCTATACTGATCGTCCTTCATGATATAAATTATTCAGGATGATTAATTAAGCAAACTTAATAATCAGGGATGCCCTAATTAGGGTTTCTATTTTTAACTGATCATCCTGGATGATTTAGAATTGTTCGGTACAATATGCTCAAAAAATAGAAAACTCTCTAACTCACCAAATTTCTCCCCCTAAGTGTGTGTGAGCATGTAAGTCTCTTGTGGAGATAATTATGAAATTTAGGGAATAGGGATTCAATGTTTCGATGTTCTAATCTTTGGAGGAAGGCATTATGGAGCTTAGAAGGTTGTCCATCAAGAACTCAAGCTTGGTTTGTCTTTACATGACTGTGGTATTCTTCTCTTGGAAGAATAGGAATGCGGTTAAGCATGGAGGAAAGGTATCTTCTATTTTTATAACTGCAGCGAATGTTCTGTTTTCAGCAATGCAACCAAGAGTTAATCCATTACTAGAAGACTGGGATGTTTGCCTCCGTTCAGAGTTTCTGAATCTCTGGTATCCCCCACCGCTAGGCTAGATTAAAATCAATATGGATGCCTCTTTGCAAAGTTCTAATCTTGGAGGAATTGGAGGAGTTATCCGAGATGACAAAGGGAGATTCCTAATGGCTTTTGGTAAACAAATGAAGCATTGGGATGTAGCCCGAATGGAAATACAATCGGTGTTAGCCATTAGAGAGATTTTTCAAGATTGGCTATTCAAATACAAAGGTGTGGTTGTGGAAGGGGATAATGTAAATATTATCAAATTCATTTCTGACTCAATGACAGATTCCAATTGGATGAAAGAGAGCTTATGGAATAAGGACCTTTATTTTTTGCACAACTTTAATAATGTTTTGTTTCATTCTATTCCTAGAAATTGTAATAGTGTGGCGGATTGGTGTGCCACATTTGCTTTAAGTAGAGATTTTCTTTGGGATAGCTTAGATTTTAGTATCATTCCTTCTTCTTTGAGTTCTTTGTTAAAGAAGGAATGTACTAGTTTTCTTTAGTAGCTTGTAATAGTCATTTCTTTAATACTAATTGCATCTTGCAAAAAAAAAGTGCGTGTGTGCAAGATTACTTAGCTTCAAGATCCATCATAGTACATTTGACTCATGAAAAGGTAAAAGATGCATTAGAATAGAAATTACGGACTGACTCAATCCTAGTCTACCTGATTTTAAGCTGATTGACATTCCAAGTGAACCTATGGACCTAAAAGGTTTATGAGTAGGGCAAACAAAATAGATATGCAATAATAGCAATAGTAAAGAAATAGTAATATTTTTATCATCAAAATTACTATACTTGGGCCCAGATTTGTAACAATCTCCTCCTTTTTGATGATGACATACATTACTGTAAAAAATTTCAAAGTCAGGAAAATTTTTTATTTTTATTCTTTTCTTTTTTTTATTTATTCTTTTAAATGAGAAATAAAAAAACAAAATAGAAATAGAACAAAATAAATTTCACTAAAATATAACTAAATAACATATTAAGCAACAAACAAAGCAACCAACATGCTACTCCCCCTTTCGACATCACAAAAAGGATGAATAAAGAAAACATTAAAATAGAATAAATTAAATAAATCAAAATCAGAGTTTTTTTTTTGAATCAATCAATCTTGAGTAAATGATAAATTTCCCATAATTTTTAGATTTAAAAACCAATAAGAATGAAATGACATGCTGAAAACTAGAAAAGGTTAAAAATCAATTTTGTAAACCCTACCTTGTACACCTTATAGGTTAAAATTCTTTTTAAATAAAAATTTAATTCAAAAATAAAAAATTAGATAAGAAAAGTGCTCCTTTCAAACTTTAATCCAGAAAAAATTTGTTAAAATAGTATTGCAAAGTAAAGAATCAGGAATCATGATTTTTATTCTCAAGTGTTTGAAGATATTAAGTAACACATGGATTCTTCTAAGATTTTTAATGATTTGAAAGAGAAGGAAGCTTATTTCTTTATGGGCTCATTTTGTGCCTCTTTTTCAATTATTTGCACACTTCGTACATCTTTTCATTTTTAATACACTTTATGTATCCTGCAATTAATTGGTGAACATTATGCATATTTTAAGTGTTGGGCTTATTTTGTACCTCTTTTCATTTCTTTTGCGAGTTTGCTTCCTTTCATAACCTCTAAAGACTCTTAGTTGTGAGATTATTTTTTAGATAAAAGAGAAGAAAAAACTAACTCTCTAATATAAGGAAGAGTAACTCACAAAATAGAATCATACTCATATAATAAATACAACCACTTGATTAAAAAAACATAAAAGTGATTCAATGATTTAGAACACTATTCATATGAGATAGATTACAGAAGGAAGATAAAATAGATCTTTATTTTAAAGTCAAACTTTTTAATTATGAAATAGATTTTCATTCAAAAAGAAAAGTTATACCATTAAAGGAGTTAGAGGAAGAGAAACATGCATCAATATTTTTTCCTTTAACTATTTTAGAGGAGTCAATCACTACTTATAAGCTTTTAAATAAAAATAAGGCAAAAATCTCATTTAAATAGCAGGTTCATCAACAAAAGTGACCAGTGATCGGATTCTTAAAATACTGAAGAAAAAACATCAGGAAATTAAAACATAAAATAAAAACACATAAAAAAAAATAAAAAAACAAATAAAAAAAATACTAAGAGGAGAAACATAAATAGAAAGCATCATTTTCAAGCATGAATATCTATCACACCTAATCTGGTTCTTAAGGTGCTAAAGGTTTCAAAGGCCAATGGTTTTGTGAAGATATCTGCTAGTAAGTTTTCAATGGCTACATGGTGTAGCTCTATGTCAACTTTGGTAACATGGTCCCTAATAAAGTGGTGTGTGATGTCAATGTGTTTTATCATGGAGTGTTAGATTGGATTCTTTGAAATATAGATGGCACTAGTGTTATCACATAGAACTAGAATTATGCCTACAAGAAGTTCTAAATCTAGAATTTGTTTCTTTAACCAAAGGACTTGTGCCACATAACTTCCTAAGGCTATGTACTCAGCTTCAGTAGTGGATAGGGAAATTGAGTTCTATTTTCTAGTAGACCAGGAGACTAAGGATTATCCTATAAATTGATATGTCCCAAAAGTGCTTTTCCTATCAACTCGGCATCCTGCAAAATCTAAATCAGAATATCCTATGATTTCAAAAGAGGTGCTATTCCTAGGATACCAAATTCCTAAGTCTTGGATCCCTAAGAGATATCTAAGGATTCTCTTAACAGCAGTCTGGTGGGGCTCCTTTGGATTAGCTTGAAATCTAGCACATAGATAAACACTAAACATAATATCAGGTCTGCTAGTAGTTAAGTAAAGAAGTGATCCAATTATTTCTCTATATTTCTTTTGATTTATAAATTTTTTATTTGAATCCTTCTCTAACTAAACTGTGGTACTCATGGGAGTGTTGATTGGCTTGGCTTTATCTATCTCATACTTCTTAAGGAAGTCCTTATTATATTTTGACTGACTATGGAAGGTTCCATCATCCTTCTGCCTTATACTAAATCCAAGAAAGTAAGCCAATTCTCTTATTACACTCATTTCAATTCCTTACTAATTGTCTTTGAAAATTTATCACATAGTTTTTCATCAGAAGATCCAAATAGAATATCATCAATATAGATTTGAACAATCAATAATTCATTTCCTACCTTTTTTAGAAGAAGGGTAGTGTCTACACTCCCCTTAACAAAGGTTCTTTCTAGTAAGAATGTGCTAAGTCTTTCATACCATGCCCTGGGTACTTATTTTAGTCCATGTAAAGCCTTTTTTAATTTGAACACATGATTAGGAAATTATGAATTTTTAAAGCTTGGAGGTTGTTCAACATACACATCTTCTTTTATCACCCCATTCAGAAAATCACTCTTAATATCCATTTGAAAAAGTTTGAATCTCTTAAAAAAGGCAAAGGCTAGTAGCACCCTAATGGCTTCTAATCTTGCTACAGAGGAAAAGGTCTCTTCAAAGTCAATCCCTTCTATCTAATTATAACCCTTAGCAATAATCTTTCTTTATTTCTCACCACTACACCAGAAACATTCATTTTATTTTTCAAAACCCATTTAGTTCCAATAGCACTTTGGTTCTTAGGTCTTCTAACTAACTCCCAAACATCATTCCTTACAAATTAATTCAACTCTTCTTGTATAGCTAGGCTCCATAATTCATCAGATAAGGCTTGATTTAGGTTGGTGGGTTCATCCATTGAAATGAAGGCCGAGTGGTTTACTTCTTTTCTAAGTCCATGTTTAGTTCTAACACCTTCAGATGGGTCTCCTAAGATCAGTTCTTTAGGATGACTTGAAGAATATCTCCATTCTCTAGGCAGTGAAATTTCAAGTTCTACCCTTTCCTCGAGATTTGTAGATTCTACTCCTTGGGTGACTTCTATAACCTCTTTTTCTTCTTCCCTAGACCCTCCAAAATTATCAGATTCATTAAACATAATATGAGTGGCCTCCTCAACTACCAATATTCTTTTATTGAAGACTCTATAGAATTTCCCAACTCTTGAGTAACCAAGGAACACTCCTTCATCAGATTTTGGGTTAAACATTCCTAGTTGAGACTTCCCGTTATTCAGAATGAACACTTTACATCCGAAGACACGAAGGTGAGAGAGGTTGGGTGTCCTACCATTAAGAATTTTATAGGGCATCGTGTTCAGCTTGTATCTAAAATTAATCCTATTCAGAACATAATAGGCTGTATTCACCACTTATGCCTAGAAATATTTAGGACGTGAGTATTCAGCTAACATGGCTCTAATAACTTCTACCAGGGTCTTGTTCTTCTATCAACTACCCCATTCTGCTGAGGGGTCCTAGGAGTTAAAAAGTTGTGATCTAATCCTTGTTCCTTATAGAAAGATTCAAATTTTCCATTCTCAAATTCTCCATCATGGTCACTATGAATGGTTAAGATTTCACAACCTAATTTTCTCTGAATCCAAGTTGAAAAAGATCTAAACTCCTTGAATAATTCACTTTTATGAGATAGAAATCTAACTCAAGTAAACCTCAAATAATCATCAACTAGCACATACCCAAAGTCTTTCCCTCCTAGGCTTGAAGTGCTGACAGGTCTAAAGAGATCCATGTGAAGGACTTCTAAGGGTTTGCTAGTTTTAATGTCTTTGATTGAGTGGAAGGAGATTTAACTTGCTTTCCTAACTGATATGCATCACACAGGTAGTCCTTAGTGAGCTCTAGTTTGGGTATTTCTCTCACTAAGTCTTTTTGGGTGATCTTCCTATGGCTTTTCATGCTTACATGACGCAATCTCCTATGCCATACCAAGATTCATAGCAATTATTTTTAAGCAAAGTGCAGTATCAGCTTTAAAGTAATTTAGATCTAGCATATAAATATTGTTGATCCTTTTTTCCTGCAAAATAAATTTGTCATTTAAGCTTATAATGCAGATGGTTGGCAGAAATTTTATGCTGAAGCCTTTATCACAGAGCTGGATGATGCTGAGCAGATTCTGTTTTAATCCATCCGCAAGAAAAATATTTTTAATGATGAAAATTTTTGAATTACCAATTATACTTGAGCCCACCACTCTCCTTGTGGTGTTATCTCTAAAAGTTACCTTACCTCCTGCCCTAGCCTCTAGCAAAATGAATTTATTTGTATCTCCAGTCATACGCCTTGAGCATCCGCTGTCCAGGTACCACATGCTCTCACGAGGCCTTTTGTGAGAGCACTCCTACAAAATCATCATATATTAGATTTGGGAATCCAAATAGGTTTGGGTCCCATCTTATGGAAAGAGGAGTGAGATGCATACATGCTATGCTGTGAATTTTGTAATTTTGGTCTCTGCACTAAATGGGTTCTAAGGTGAATGGTGCAAGTGTGGGAGATATATCCCAGCATGCCACATGAGAAACATCTAACACCAAGAAAAGGGTTTACTAATATATTTGCGTTATAGTGCCTCTTCTTAGGTTTAAATGATCCATGCTTTGTTAATTGTTTATGAAACTCTTCTAGTGCATGTGGTTTTTTATTTTCCTAGAACATAGTTAATTAAGCTTCTAAAAACTTATTTGCACTTTCAAGAATTAAATTTTCTATTTTTGATGCATACTCCCTACTATCTAAATCAGATCTAAGAGTATCTAAGTACTTGTATTCTTTTTTTATTTCAATATGTAATTTTTTCAAGGAGTCATGCTTAGTAGTTAAATCAAGATGATTTTTGTTTAGGGAATCAAATTCATCTAGTAAAGCCATGTGATTGCTATCTAGACTGAAAGATCTTTCCATAGAATTTTATGCTCTTTCTACAGAATTAAAAATTTAACCTTATGAAGAATGAATTCTTTTTGAAACATTAAGTAATTGATCATAGGTAAGCTCATATACCTCTTCTTGATCTGAGTGATTAAGATGAACATCAGCCATTAAGCACAGGTTTGTTACCTCCTCTTCTGCTTTAATTTCAGAGGAGTTTGATGCTGAGTCCACTTAGAAAGCCTTTTGGATCCTTTTCATATCCTCCTTGACCTTAGGTTTTTCTTCTCCCTTCTCCTTTCTTAGGTGAGCTTTCAGAGTTAGGCACTAAGACTTCAGATGCCCTGGCTTCCTGCATTCAAAAAAAATAACATCAGAAGGCACTTTAGAATTTTTATTATTTTTACCTTTATTCCATTTTTTATGATGCTTTTTCTTTTTCCTCAAGAAGCTTTTGAATTGTCTAGTTATTAAAGTAATGTCACCATCTTTAGAACCAGAAACATCATTGCCAAAATCTTTAGCCTTCATGGCTATAGTTTTCTCCTTCTTCTTTTCACCTGCATCAAGCTGCCTTTGGTTACTCCTTGCTCGTAAGCAATTAGTGATCCAAGTAAGTTATCAATTAAATAAATATTTAAATCCTTAGATTCAATAATGATAGTAATTTTTACATCAATGGAATAAGGTAAACATCTTAGAATCTTGTTCACTTTTTCATAGTTTGTAAGTTCTCTTCCTAAGGCATGCAAGGATGTAATAATTTGTGTAAACCTAGTATACATTTCAAAAATTAATTCACTAGATTTCATGCAAAAGAGTTTCTTAGTCATGAAGCAAAATGTTCAGTCTAGATTGTTTAACTTTAGTTGTTTCTTCATACGTTATGCATAATCTGTCCCAAATTTCTTTTTCAGTAGAACAAGTAGAGACACACATGTAATCTTCAAATTATAAGGCACAGAAAAAATAGTTCAAATATTTAGCATTCAATTATGCTAGATCTCTGTCATCAGTTGTCTATTCAGCAAAAAGAATTATAGTTTTAACACCATTTGTAAGATGAAAAGGTACAGAATATTCATCCTTAACTAACTTCCACATGCGATAATTAATTGATTGTAAAAAGATGGACTTGTGAGTTTTCCATAAATCAAAAGGAATATTATCAAATAGATGAGGTCGAGTAATTGAATAACCTTTCGTAGTATTATGATCAAAATTTAAAATTTTTTTAAAACTTAATTTATGAATCCCGCTCTGATACCACTTGAAAGTTTATGAGGGTTGTGAAACCCTATAGAACTAACCTGAGGCTAACCAAGAGGGGGGGGGGGGGGAATTGGTGTTTTAAAAAAATTCATAAGAAGAAGGAAAAATCTTTTTTATCTTTTTAAATATTTTAAAACTAAATAATCTTAAGCAAAAGCAGATACCAAAATCAGAGATTTCAACCACAGAACAAACTAAATAAAAATGAAGAAATAAAATGCAAAAAAAGTAATAAGAAAAAGCACACTAAATTTTGTAGTGGTTTGATCAAATCTGACCTATGTCCACTCCCCAGAACCTCCCATTCCAAGTCTTGTACTAATCAGTTTGTATCTCTCATTTTGCCCGCGCAGTAAGGCGGAGAAGCCCTTATAAAATCTTTCCACCGACCTAGTGAGGCAGAGAACCTTGAATCCTTTTTCACCCCCCTAGAGAAGGCAGAGAACCCAGAATCCTTTTACTCCCTGCTGGAGTGGCAGAGAACCTGAGAATTCTTTTACTCCCTCTTAGAGAAGGCAGAGAACTTGGATCTGATGTTGATGATAATCTCCCAAGAGCCACCAAGGAACCAAGGAAAAAGAAGGATGAAGATGATTGAATCCTTGCTTGGAGCAACCTTTGTGAATTCCCTCACAAACTCCTCCTCACAAGATCCTTTCTTTCTCTCTCCCAAACTCTCCTTCTCCTTCTCTAACCTCTCTTGGGTTAGAACCACAGCAAAAGATTTACTTAGTAGCAATTAAGAAAACTTAAATAGGAGGTTTTAAAAATAGCCCTAATTTTTAATTTAGCTGCAAAGATCATCCAGGATGATTAAAATATCATCATGTATGCTTAGTACAAAATAGTCCTTTCAACCAATATGATCAATATTGCTATGTATGAGCAGTTCAAGTATTCAAACAAATCATCACGTACGATCTTTCGATCGTCCTGGATGATTAGTTCATGAGTGCTATTGATCATCCAATATGATGGCTGGCAATTAATTATCATCCCATGCAGTATATGGTTCATCTAGTATGATGCCTGATGATTAATTATCGTCCCTGTGCAACAGATGGGTTATCCCGTACGAAGAAGAGGTATCGTTTAGGATGATTAGTTCAAAAAGTTATAGTTTTATCCTATATGATGGGTGATGATTAATTATCGTACCATGTGAAAGTTTGTTAGGGATGTTAAGCCCTTATAAACAAGCCCAAGGCTAACCAAGAGGGTGGTTAATTCATAGTTTTAAAATTCTTAAGCAAAATTGATGTTAAAAACCTTTTTAATATTTTAAAACAAATATAATTTCGGGATGATGTGTAGATATTTAACAAAATAAAATAATAACTTCAATCACAGGATCATCAATAGAAAAGTAAAGTATAGAAAATAATCAGAAAGAACACACCAGATTTTATAATGGTTCGATCAACATGACCTACGTCCACTCCCTAGAGCCTCCCCTTCAGGTATTACACTAAAATAAAGTGACTCTCCTTCTGCTCCCACAGCAAGATGGAGAAGCCTTTACAAAACTCCTTTTCACCAACCCGGTGAGGCAGAGAACCCAGAATCCTTTTACTTCCTCCTGAAGTAGGCTTATCTCATTTCACTTCCTCTTAAAGCAGGAAGAGAACCTTGATCTTCTTGCAGTCAATCCCTCCTTCAGAGCACCTAGGGATAATGGACAATAATTGGAGACGAAGACTCGAATCCTTCAGAGCGCCTGCCAAACCCTCCATCGCAGCCGGCTAACCTTTATGAACACCTCACAAACTCCCCCTCACAAGATTCTCTCTCTCTCTCCTAAGCTCTCCCTCTCTCTCTCTCTAGCTCTCTTAGGAAAGGACTGTGGCAAAAGGTTTCAAAAGTAGCAAGAAAAAGATCTTAAATAGAAGGGCTCAAAAATTGTCCTAACTTTTAACTTGCCGTTAAAGATTGTCCAGGATGATCTGTCAATCGTCTTGTACGATTAGTGTAAATCAGCCCCTTTTGGCCTGGACGATCTGGTTCTTCTGGATGATTAGAAGACATTATTTATTTAGATCATCTGAGATAATTTCACGATCATCCTAGACGATTAGTTTAAATCAGGAATATCATCCAGCAGATAGTTTGGGATGGGACATCTAGGAGAAAAGTTTGGATGATCTAAAGAAAATAACTTGATCATCCAAGATGATATCTTTATCATCCTGTACGATTAGTTCAAAAATGCCCAATATCGTCTGACACACAGTTCGGGTCATCCAGGACAACCATATTGGACATTTTTAAAATAACTTGATCGTCCAGGATGATATTTTTATCGTCCCGTATGATTAGTTCAAAATCGAGAATATCATCCAGTAGCAGTTCAGGTCATCCATATGAAACACACTAGATGATCAGAATTTATAATTGATCATCCAGGATGATCTTGCGATTATCTAGGATGATATGATAGATCAATCAATTCTTAATTACTTTTCTTAATCACCTGACTAATTTAGTCATAATTACAATGAATTATTCTGGATGATACATGTATCATCCGTGATGATTAGACCAAAATATCAAAAATAAAAACTTGCCTAACTTAGTCTGGTAACTGAGAATTTTTGATTTGAGCTTATCATCTTATACGATGTAAGTATCATCCAGGATGATCTGATTAATCAAACCAACTTAACATGGCTGCCCTAATTAGGATTTCTTTTTTCAATTGATCGTCCAGGATGATATTAATATCATTCAGGATGATATGAACAAAATCAGAATAAAAACTGTAACTCATAAAAATCTCCCCCTGAGTGTGTGTGTGCAAGGCAACTTAAGCTTGGGGATCCATTATATTACATTTGACTCAAGAAAGGTGAAAAAATTATATTGAACCTGAAACAGACACATACTGACTCGATCTTGAGCTGGCTTGAATTGCAATTGATTTTGCGAGCTTGAAAGGTTAGGCACTCAAACAGAAATAGAAATATTTATTATCATCAAAATCATAATCCTTAAATCTAGATTTGTAACACCATGTAGTGCTCGAATCGTATAGTATGATTGTCTCTGATTGTCCTGTATAATTTGATTAAATAATTTAACTATAATTAATCCCCTAATCAAGTGATTATTTTAGGCATGATTGCCATGAATCATCCAAGATGATATAGATCATCCCGTACGATAAGAAAAAATTTTGAATTATGAAATCTTGCCTAAATTATGATTGGCGACTATTTGTTTCAATCTGTACTGATCGTGTTGTATGATTTAAATCATCCAGGATGTTTAGTTAAGAAAACTTAATAATCAAGGATGCCTTAATTAAGGTTTCTATTTTTAAGTAATCATCTAGGATGATTTAGAATTGACTGGTATGATATGATTAAAAAATAGAAAACTCTCTAACTCACTAAATTTCTCCCCCTGAGTGTGTATGTGTAAGGTTACTTAGCTTCAGGATCCATCACAGTATATTTGACTCAAAAAAAGGTAAAAGATGCATTAGAATAGAAATTACTGATTGACTCAATCCTAGTCTACCTGATCTTAAGCTGACAGATGTTCCAAGTGAATCTGTGGACCTGAAATGTTAGTGATAAGGACAAACAAAACAGATATGCAAGAATAGTTGTTGTAAAAAAACACTAATGTTTGGGCCCAGATTTGCAATAATCTCCCCTATTTGATGATGGCAAATATTGCCGTAAAAAATTTTAGAGTCAAGAAATTTTTTTTTGTTCTTTTCTTTATTTATTTATTATTATTTTTTTAAATTAGATATAAAAAAAAGAACAAAAATAAAACAAAATAAATTTCACTAAAATATAAGCAAATAATATATTAAGCAATAAACTACGCAACCAACATGAAAGTACGAGATGCGCCAAGAGGGGGGGTGAATTGGTATTTTAAAAATTTAACCCTACACAAGAGTTCTAATTTTTTTGTATTTTTAAAATATAACTCAACGAATAATGTGCGGAAGCAAATACAACGTTCACAACGATGATATTGATAATTCAATTTTAGATTTTACAACACAAGATTTAAATCATGATTTTTTCACAAGCAATTTAACGTACTTATTAACAGCATGAAAAGTAAAGTACGGTAAACAGGAAAAAACACACCAGAGATTTTTATAGTGGTTCGGTCACTTGACCTACGTCCACTCCCCGGAGTCCTCTACTCCGGGATTTGCACTAGAAAAAGTTGACTCTCCTTTTGCCCCCACAGCAAGGCGGAGAAGCCTTTACAATACTCACTTTCACCTCCCTCGGGGCGGCGGAATACCAAACGCTATGTCACCCTCCTGGCGACGGTAGCGGACCTTCTCCTTTTTCTCCCTCCTGGAGATGGCAGAGTACCTTGGCGATGTTGATCTTGAAGTGACTCTTCCCTCGAGAACTTTCTTGAAGCTTCCCAAAGCCACAAGAGGAGCAAAGCATGCAGCTAGCTTGGAGCCACCGTGTGATCCCCTCACACTACTTCTCCCTCACGCTCAAGCTCACCTTCACCTTCCTCTCTCAAGCCCTGGATTTCTCCAAAAACTTCTCTCTAACGAATCCCCTTCTTTTTCTCCAAGCCTCTCACAACAAAAGGATAGATCAACAACTCCCTAAAGAAAATTTTAAGTTGTTTTTATATCAGGCTTCAGAAAACCCTAAAAGTTTCAACTTTTGCATTTCTGTTCGTATAGTACGATATATAATCGTCCAGTACGATCAGTTCAATTACAGCTCCATCAAGTACGAGTACAGACGAACAGTTATCGAATTTTATTCATATCGTACTGTACGATATGTATATCGTACAGGACGATACTGTTGATTCATATTATTCGTACATGACGAACTGTGGGACGATCCTCGGGATGAAAGAATTCGTCTCTGTCAGTTGTCCAGCACTCCTTCAGTCGTACAGTACGATTAGTGTTTTTCAGGATATCGTCCAATATGATACGAATATCGTCTAGGATGAATAGAACAAAAATTCTTGGTATCGTCTGGTACGATCGCTGGGATGAAGGAAATCGTCTCTATCGGTCATCCAGCACTCCACTAGTCGTACAGTATGATTAGTTCATTCCTTGATATCGTCCTGTACGATATGAATATCATCCAGGACGAACAGAACAAAAAACCTTAGTTTTGTCTAGTATGATCTCTGGGACGAATGAAATCGTCTCTGTCAGTCGTACAGTATGATAAAGTATCATACAGTACGATTGACATTTAAATTAGAAACCAACGTTTATTTCCTGATTAGGGAGATAATTTTGGTAAGTATTAATTAATCGTACAGGACGATAAGAATCATACAGTACGATCAGTACAGAAAATCAAAATTTAAAACTTACCAAACTTATTCTAGCGGCTAGGGTTTCTCAATTATATCTTATCATACAGTACGATATGTATCGTACAGTATGATTAGTTTATAAACTTAATCATTCGAAAATTAGCCGTTAGCCTGAGTATTTTTAATTAATCGTACAGTACGATACGAAATCGTAAAGTATGATTTTCTTAAAAAAAATTTAAATCATTAAAAACAATTCTCCCCCTGTGTGTGTGCATGGTTTCTCCTTTCACATGCATGCTTCTGTGGCTGACTCAAGAAAATAAAAATAAAGAAATAAAAATTACAGACTTTTCAACATCCTATTCTACTCGGTTTGAGTCTCCAATAATCTTGAGCAGTGTGCATCTGACCTGAAATGTTAGTGCTCATATACAAGGATTAAGCATTTATAATCTAAAGGAAGTCTATATGGATTCAGTAAGTATTAGTTGTCACCATCAAAATTATATCCTCGGGATCCTGGATTTCAACAATCTCCCCCTTTTTGATGGTGTCAAATAATATTTTCTGATGGACAGATGTTCTGACTTCTTTAACTCCCCCTCAGAAGAGTAGCTTATTAATTTTTAAATAGGAGGAGAAGAAGCAGTTTTTTTTTATTATAACATATAAAAAAAATAAGATAGAAAAAAAACATGTAGTGAGAACATAAACAACCAATATCATTTAATAGTAAGCAAAAATAGAATACAGAACACACAGAAATGTCTCCCCCTTTTGACAGCATCAAAAAGGGAAGAAAAAGAAAACAACTACAATGACAACAAACAGAAAATAGAAACAACTACAATAACTCAAAAATCTAGATCCTGATCCGAAGGTGGTGGCGGAGGATGTGGAAACAGCTGGTGGTACTGATGGAGGGACGCAAACTGGTGATCGATCGAGGTGAAGCGCTCCCTAAACCATCTCATATCAGTGTCATGCTCCTGATGTTGCTGAGCAATGTGGGCATCCAACCTAGTCTCCAGGCGATCAAGGCGTTGAATAATGTCGTCGTGAGGAGCAAGGCCAGGTGGGTGGATTGGTGGTGGTGGAGGTGCGTCAGCAGGAACAGCAGCCTCTTCATCATCAAACTCAGGATCGGCCCCCCGATGGAACAAGATACGAAAGGAGGCATCCGAGTAGAAGATAGGAAGATGATCTAGAGGTAGCAGATAATGAAGTTAGTTTGTGGCATCTAGGATGTATCCTATGACATGCCCTAAAGCAAGGTTCAGTTTACGGCGGGCACGGGGATATCGGAAGGCAGACAGGGTATGAATATAATCAAAAACTATTTGGGCTTCATTGAATTTTGTGCCAGACATGATTAGATATGTGATGACAGAAAGCAGTGGAGTAATATGGATGCGGTCTCCAGCTTTGGGTATAATGGATGTGCGAAGGACATGCTGGATAACGCGGGCATTCTGATTTAGGGTTTGGACCAGGGGTGGGTGTTGATTGGAGGGGAGACCCCTAAGGGTCATATTTACTGATGTCCAATCATAGTCATGGGAGATTATGGATTGGGGACGAGGGCCGTTAGTGGACAGCCCTATGTGTGCAGCAATGTCATTGACGGTGATAACAACATTCTGTTTACAGACATAAGACGTAAAAGTGGTGTTTTCTAGGTCGATTCGAATATTGGTAAGAAACTCAAATAGGAGTTCGGAGTGAAAAGGAAAGGCAAGAGTCAAAAGGAATTGAAGGGTAGTGGAGGCGAATAGATTCATCACCTCGAAATTTAGGGCGGCTTGATTTAGCATGCGGAATGGAGTGATCTTGGCTTCCTTGATTTTAATATACGCTTTCTCATCTGCAGCGGAGAGAAAACGATCATCGAAATGCCGAGAGGAGGAAGAGCTCCCGATGACCATTCGACTGCGCTTATTGGACCTAGACATGGTGGAAGAAAGGATTGGAGAAAGGAGGAAATTCAGAGTGATTGAGAGTGAGTCAGAATATGCAAAGAATCCCTCCCTTTTTGTAGAATTTGTGAGCTATCGTACAGTACGATTGAGGATCATACAGTACGATATGCGCAGTAATGTCGTCTGGATGACCGTGCAAAAAGGTGAGTCAAATCATACAGTATGATCAGAATCGTACTGTACGAACGTGAGTGTGAGGCGTTCGTCCCAAGGAGTCGTCTGAACGACTTTTGACAAAAATGTTCGTACAGTACGAACAGGTGTTCGAACAGTACGAAAGGCAATAATGTTCGTACCGGTCGAGTTTAAATTCATCCTAATCAATTTGACACGTGGATCGTACAGTACGATTGGTAATTTGTACAGTACGATGACTAATAATGTGTATCGTGCGGTACGAGTGGTGAATCGTACAGTACGATAGGTACAAGACATGAAAGATCTGGACCGTGTATGGGAATGGACGGCTGAGATTGGAGTGATTTGAACCTTATCGTATAGTACGATATTATATCGTATAGTACGATTGTCAGAGAATATCAAGGTTTGTGAGCAGCATGGTAAGAGGATCAGGAATCCATTTTTTTTTTGTTTTGTTTTTTTTTTTTCGAACAACACAAATCATAACAAACATAAAAATTTTTTTGTTGGTTTTTTTTTTGTTTTTTTTTTTATTTTAGGCTTGAATGTCTATGACACCTAATTTGGTTATTAAAGTGCTAAATGTGTCATAACCTAATGGTTTTGTGAAAATATCAGCCAATTGATCTTCAGTAGCAACGTGGTGCAGTTCAATATCTCCTTTGGCTACATGATCTCTAATGAAATGATGTTTAATATCTATATGTTTAGTTCGTGAATGTTGAATTGGATTTTTGGATATGCAAATAGCACTAGTGTTGTCACACATGATCGGAATGGTTCCTACAGGTAGTCCTAGATCTACAAGCTGTTGTTTTAACCACAAAACTTGTGCAACACAGCTACCTACCGCTATATATTCTGCTTCGGCTGTTGATAGGGCGACTAAATTTTGTTTCCTATTGGACCATGAAACTAACGATTGTCCAATAAATTGATAAGTGCCAGAAGTGCTTTTTTTATCTACCCTACATCCTACAATGTCTGAATCTGAGTATCCTAAGATTTCAAAAGAAGTGCTGTGTCTAGGATACCAAATTCCTAAGTTTGGGGTGCCTAATAGATATCTAAGAATCCTTTTGACAGCAGTCATATGAGATTCTTTCGGGTTAGCTTGAAAGAGGGCACAGAGACACACACTAAACATTATGTCTGGTCTACTGGCAGTCAGATAGAGAAGCGATCAAATTATTCCCCTATACCTCTTTTGATCTACAGACTTCCTACTGGGATCTTTATCCAATTGAATGTTAGAGCTCATGGGTGTATTCATAGCCTTAGCATTGTCCATTTCATATTTTTTCAAAATATCGTTGATGTACTTAGACTGGCTAAGAAACGTTCCACCTTCCGTTTGTTTTACACTAAATCTAAGGAAGTAACTAAGTTCTCCCATCATACTCATTTCAAACTCATCACTCATTGTTTTTGAAAATTCATTACATAAGTTTTTTTCTGTCGATCTGAACAAGATGTCATCTACATAAATCTGAACAATGAGTACTTCAATTCCTACCTTCTTCAAAATTAAGGTGGTGTCCACACTACCCTTAACAAAACCTCTATCTAGTAGGAACGTACTAAGTCTTTCATACCAGGCTCTAGGTGCTTATTTCAACCCATATTGTGCCTTTTTCAGTTTGAACACGTGGTTTGGAAATTGTGAGTTTTCAAACCCCGAAGGTTGCTCCACATAAACATCTTCCTTGATTACCCCATTCAGGAAGGCACTCTTGACATCCATTTGATATAGCTTAAAATCCCTAAAACAAGCAAAGGCTAACAGGACCCTGATGGCTTCTAGTCTAGCTACCAGAGCAAAGGTTTCTTCAAAATCTATTCCTTCAATTTGGTTATACCCCTTTGCTACTAACCTAGCCTTGTTTCTTACTACTATTCCAGAGTCATTCATCTTATTTTTAAAGATCCATTTAGTTCCAACCACACTTTATTCTTTAGGTCTTTTGACTAACTCCCATAGATCATTCCTAACGAATTGGTTCAACTCTTCTTGCATTGCTAGGATCCAAAATTCATCTCCTAAGGCTTGATCTATACTCGTGGGTTCAATCATAGATATGAATGCAGAATGACTAACCTCTTTCCTGAGTCCATGCCCAGTTTTTACCCCTTCTGATGGGTCTCCTAAGATCAGCTCTCTAGGATGACTAGAAGAGAATTTCCAATCTCTAGGCAGATGTTCCTGAGGTTCCGCTCTAGTCTCTATGGTAATGGTTTCTTCTCCCCGTATAACCTCAACTTCTTCTTCTTCATGATTAGGTTCAGAGGTCTTATTAGATTCATCAAATACCACATGGGTGGACTCTTCTACAACTAGGGTTCTCTTATTGAATATTCTATAGGCTTTACCTACCGATGAGTAGCCTAGGAAAACCACTTCATCAGATTTAGGATCGAACTTTCCTAAGGGTGACTTGCCATTGATTAGGATGAAGCATTTGCAACCGAAAATGTGTAAGTGGGAAAGATTAGGTGTCCTACCCTTAAGCAACTCATAGGGTGTCTTATTAAGTTTGGATCTAGTATTTACCCTATTTAACACATAGCATGCGGTATTTACTGCTGCTGCCCAAAAGTATCTAGGGAGAGTATATTCAGCTAACATAGCCCTAGCAGCTTCAACTAAAGTTCTATTCTTTCTTTCTGCTATTCCATTTTGCTGAGGAGTTCTAGGAGCAGAGAAATTATATTCTATTCCAACCTCTTTACAAAATGATTTAAATTTATCATTCTCAAATTCCCCACCGTGATCACTATGAATTGTTGAAATTACACATCCTAATTTCCTTTAAATCCAAGTGGAGAAAATTCTAAACTCTTCAAATGACTCACTCTTATGAGCTAGGAATTTCACCCAAGTAAACCTAGAGTAGTCATTTACTATTACAAACCCATATAACTTCCCTCCTAGGCTGGCTGTACTAACAGGTCCGAACAGGTCCATGTGGAGAGTTTCTAGTGGCCTAGTGGAGTTGACATCTTTGATTGCATGAAATGAAGATTTAACTTGTTTTCCTAATTGGCAAGCATCACAGAGATGATCCTTAGTAAAGTCTAGCTTTGGTATGCCTCTAAGTAAGTCTTTCTGAGTGATGTTCCTAGGTGTTTTCATACTAGCATGGCATAGTCTCCTATGCCATAGCCAAGAGTCATCCGCTATTGTTTTCAGACACAAAGAGTTTGAGGTTTCAATGCAGTTCAAATCTAACATGTAAACATTGTTTATACGTTTTCCTTCTGACACAAGTGAATCATTTAAGTTAATCATGCATTTATTAGACAGAAATTTTATGTCAAAGCCCTTGTCACATAGTTGACTTATACTTAAAAGATTGTGCTTTAAACCATCCACTAAAAGTACATTCTCAATAATTAAATTTTTAGTGTTTCCAATGATACCTGAGCCCACCACTTTCCTGGTGGTGTTGTCTCTCAAAGTTACCTTGCCTCCTGACCTGGCCTCCAGTGTCACGAACTGCTTCATGTCTCCAGTCATGTGTCTCGAGCAGCCACTGTCCAGGTACCACATGCTCTCACTAGGTCTTTTGTGAGAGCATCCCTACAATATCAATCACGGATTAGCTTTGGGAACCCAAGTGAGTTTGGGTTCCACCCTATGCTTGTATGAATGAAATGTATGCATGTTATGCTGTGATGAATGCGATTTAGGTCTCCACACTAGATGTGTCCTATAGTGAATTGAGCACGTGCGGGCTATGTGACCTAGTATGCCATAAGAATAACATCTAACACCTGGAAATGGGTTCACTAATCTACGAGGGTGGTAGTGCCTATTTCTGAGTTTGGATGATGCATGCCGTGCTGGTTTTGAATGAGATGATTCACATGGTGGAGGCTGAAAAAACTCAACAACCGTGGGAGGTTTTTTATTATTCTCGAATGCATGAAGTTTTTCATTTAAAAATTTATTCTCTTGGTTAAGAATAGCATATTCGAATCTCAATGCATGCTCACTACTACTAAGTTCCCCTACTAGTTCTTCTAGTTCCTTAAATGCATTCTCTAATTCAACATGTGATGATTTCAAGGTATCATGTGCAGTGGTTAACTCAATATGCTTCTTGTTTAATGCATCGTATTCATCAAGCAAAGACATATGATCTTTATCTAAGTCAGAAAAATTCTTTACTACACTAGCATGCTCCTTTTGTAAAGTACTAAACTCAGAATTAAGACTAACATGCTTTTTCTTCAACTTTCTATACGAGTCATGGATTTTTTTAGAAATAACAAGAAGTTCATCGTAAGACAGTTGACATACCTCATCTTGATCTGATTGATCAAGATTATCATTAGTCATAAGACACAGATTCGTTACCTCCTCCTCTGCTTCTTCTTCTGATGATTCTGAGGCAGAGTCAGCCCAAAATGCTTTTTTAGTCTTAAATTTGCCCTTCTTGAACTTTGATCTTTCCTCACCCTTCTCCTTGGTTTGATGAGTCTTGACGTTGGGGCAATCAGCTCGGAGATGACCGGGTTTCCTGCACTCAAAGCAAATTGTTTCAGATGCAACCTTAGTATGCTTTGAGTTCTTACCTTTGTTCCAATTTCTTTGATGACGGCGCTACTTTCTTTTCAGAAAATTTTTAAATTGACGAGTCATCAAGGCGATGTCGTCAACTTCCTTCGCTGCTGAGCTGTCACTTTCAGAATTGTTTGCTTTTAAAGCCACCGCTCGCTCCTTCTTCTTTTAACCTGCATCACTTTGTCGTTGACTCACTCCTTGCTCGTAGGCAATGAGTGACCCAAGCAAATTATCAATAGAATAAACATTCAGGTCTTTTGACTCAGTTATTGCAGTGATTTTAGCATCATATGAGCTAGGCAAACATCGCAGTATTTTGTTTACTTTCTCCGAGTTAGACAACTCTCTTCCTAAAGCATGCAGAGATGTTACAATCTGGGTGAATCGAGTGTACATGTCAGATATAGTTTCACTAGGTTTCATGCGGAATAGTTCGTAATCATGTAGCAGTATGTTCAACCCAGATTGTTTGACCTCACAAGTTCCTTCGTACGTGATACACAGTTTGTCCTAAATTTGTTTACCAGTAGTATAAGTTGATACTCGCATATAGTCTTCTGATTTTAATGTGCAAAAGAAACAATTTAGACATTTAGCATTTAGTTGTGCAAGTTCTCTATCCTCAATGCTCCATTCATTAAATGATAGTTCAGTTTTAATTCCATTCAACATACGAAATGGTGCAGAATAACCTTCTTGGACTAGCATCCACATGCGATAGTCTAAAGACTGTAAAAATGTAGACATGCATATTTTCCAGAAATCAAACGGTATGTTGTCAAATAACGGTGGACGAGTTATAGAATAACCCTCCGCAGTGTTACGGTTACCAAATTGAGCCATGGATCTTATGTTTCTAGGTTTTCTAAAACACTATTTTGAAACCCCGCTTTGATACCACCTGAAAGTACGAGATGCGCCAAGAGGGGGGGTGAATTGGTATTTTAAAAATTTAACCCTTCACAAGAGTTCTAATTTTTTTGTATTTTTAAAATATAACTCAACGAATAATGTGCGGAAGCAAATACAACGTTCACAATGATGATATTGATAGTTCAATTTTAGATTTTACAACACAAGATTTAAATCATGATTTTTTCACAAGAAATTTAACGTACTAATTAACAGCATGAAAAGTAAAGTACGATAAACAGGAAAAAATACACCAGAGATTTTTATAGTGGTTCGGTCACTTGACCTACGTCCACTCCCCGGAGTCCTCTACTCCGGGATTTGCACTAGTAAAAGTTGACTCTCCTTTTGCCCCCACAGCAAGGCGGAGAAGCCTTTACAATACTCACTATCATCTCCCTTGGTGCGGCGGAATACCAAACGCTATGTTACCCTCCTGGCGACGGCAGCGGACCTTCTCCTTTTTCTCCCTCCTGGAGATGGCAGAGTACCTTGGCGATGTTGATCTTGAAGTGACTCTTCCCTCGAGAACTTTCTTGAAGCTTCCCAAAGCCACAAGAGGATAAAAGCATGCAGCTAGCTTGGAGCCACCGTGTGATCCCCTCACACTACTTCTCCCTCACGCTCAAGCTCACCTTCACCTTCCTCTCTCAAGCCTTGGATCTCTCCAAAAACTTCTCTCTAACGAATCCCCTTCTTTTTCTCCAAGCCTCTCACAGCAAAAGGATAGATCAACAACTCCCTAAAGAAAATTTTAAGTTGTTTTTATATCAGGCTTCCGAAAACCCTAAAAGTTTCAACTTTTACGTTTCTGTTTGTACAGTACGATATATAATCGTACAGTACGTTCAGTTCAATCACAGCTCCGTCCAGTACGAGTACAGATGAACAGTTATCAAATTTTATTCATATCGTACTGTACGATATGTATATCGTACAGGATGATACTGTTGATTCGTACTGTTCGTACAGGATGAATTGTGGGATGATCCTCGGGATGAAAGAATTCGTCTCTGTCAGTCTTCCAGCACTCCTTCAGTTGTACAGTACGATTAGTGTTTTTCAGGATATTGTCCAGTACGATACGAATATCGTCCAAGACGAATAGAATAAAAATTCTTGGTATCATCTGGTACGATCGCTGGGACGAAGGAAATCGTCTCTATCGGTTGTCCAGCACTCCACTAGTCGTACAGTACGATTAGTTCATTCCTTGATATCATCCTGTACGATATGAATATCGTCTAGGACGAACAGAATAAAAAACCTTGGTTTCGTCTAGTACGATCTCTGGGACGAATGAAATCGTCTCTGTCAGTCGTACAGTACGATAAAGTATCGTACAGTACGATAGACATTTAAATTAGAAACCAATGTTTATTTCCTGATTAGGGAGATAATTTTGGTAAGTATTAATTAATCGTACAAGACGATAAGAATCGTACAGTACAATCAGTACAGAAAATCAAAATTTAAAACTTACCAAACTTATTCTGGCGGCTAGGGTTTCTCAATTATATCTTATCGTACAGTACGATATGTATCGTACAGTACGATTAGTTTATAAACTTAATCATTCGAAAATTAGCCGTTAGCCTGAGTATTTTTAATTAATCGTACAGTACGATACGAAATCGTACAGTACAATTTTCTTAAAAAAAATTTAAATCTTTAAAAACAATTCTCCCCCTGTATGTGTGCATGGTTGCTCCTTTCACATGCATGCTTCTGTGGCAGACTCAAGAAAATAAAAATAAAGAAATAAAAATTACAGACTTTTTAACATCCTAATCTACTCGGTTTGAGTCTCCAATAATCTTGAGCAGTGTGCATCTGACCTGAAATGTTAGTGCTCATATACAAGGATTAAACATTTATAATCTAAAGGAAGTCTATATGGATTCAGTAAGTATTAGTTGTCACCATCAAAATTAAGTGCTCGGGATCCTGAATTTCAACACAACATACTACTCCCCCTTTTGACATCACAAAAAGGAGGAAGAAAGAAAAATACTAAAATAGAATAAAGTACATAAAGTACATAAATCAAAATTAGAGTTTTTTTTTATCGATCGATCTTGAGAAAATAATAAATTTTCCTTAATTTTTTGATTTAAAAATCAATAAGAATGAAATGACACGCTAAAATCCAAAAAAAAGTTAGAAAATCAATTTTGTAAACCCTACCTCGTACACCTTACAAGTTAAAATTCCTTTTAAACAAAAATCTAATTCAGAAAAAAAATCAGATAAGAAAAGTGATCATTTCAAACTTAGTTCTAGAAAAATATCTGATAAAATAGTATTGCAAAGTAAAGAATCAAGAATCATGATTTTCAATCTTAAGTGTTTGAAGATATTAAGTGGCACATGAATTCTTCTAAGATTTTTAAAGATTTAAAAGGGAAGGAAGCTTATTTTTTGGTGGGCTCATTTTATGCCTCTTTTTTAATTATTTGACATACTTTGAGCATCTTTTAATTTTTGATATGCTTTGTGTATCCTATAATTAATTGGCGAATATTATGCATCTTTTCAATGTTGAGCTCATTTTGTGCCTCTTTTCATTTTTTTATGAGCTTGCTTCCTTTCATAACCTCTAAAGACTCTCAATTATGAGATTATTTTCTAGATATAAGAGAAGAAAAAACTCACTCTCTAATATAAGGAAGAGTAACACACAAAATAGAATCATACTCATATGGTAAATGCAACCACCTGATTAAGAAAACACGTAAGTGATTCAATGATTTGGAATACTATCCATATGAGATAGATTACTGTTGGAACATAAAATAGATCTCTATTTCAAAGTCCAACTTTTTAATTTTGAAATAGATTTTGATTTAAAAAATACCATTAAAGGAGTTAGAGGAAGAGAAACAATCATTAATATTTCTTTCTTTAACTATTTTAGAAGAGTCAATCACTGCTTACAAACTTCTAAACAAAAATAAGACAAAAATCTCATTTAAATAGCAAGTTCATCAGCAGAAGTGAGCAGTGATCTGATTCTTAAAATACTGAAGAAAAAAATATCAGGAAATCAAAAATATAAAATAAAAATATATAAAATGAAATAAACAAATAAAACTCTAAGAGCATAAACATAAATAGAAAACATCATTTTCAAGCAAGAATATCTATCACACCTAATCAGTTTCTTAAGGTGTTAAAGGTTTCAAAGGCTAGTGATTTTGTGAAGATATCTGCTAGTTGGTTTTCTGTAGCTACATGGTGTAGCTCTATGTCTCCTTTGGTAATATGGTCCCTAATGAAGTGGTGCCTAATGCCGATGTATTTGATCATGGAGTGTTGGATTAGATTCTTTGAAATGTAGATGGCACTAATGTTATCACATATGACAAGAATTATGCCTATAAGAAGTCCTAAATCCAAAATATGTAGTTTTAACCAAAGGACCTAGGCCACACAACTTCCTAAGGCTATGTACTCAGCTTCAGCAGTGGACATGGCAACTGAGTTCTATTTTCTACTAGCTCAGGAGACTAAGGATTGTTTTATAAATTGATATTTCCCAGAAGTGTTTTTCCTATCAACTCAACATCCTACAAAATCTAAATCAAAATATCATATGATTTCAAAAGAGGTTCTATTCTTAGGATACCAAATTCCTAAGTCTTGGGTCCCTAAGAGATATATAAGGATTCTCTTAACAGTAGTCAGGTGGGACTCCTTTGGATCAGCCTAAAATCTAGCGTAGAGATAAACACTAAACATAATATCAGGTCTGCTAGCAGTCAAGTAAAGAAGTGATCCAATTATTCCTCTATATTTCTTTTGATCAATAATTTTTTTATTTGAATCCTTATTTAACTGAATAGTGGTACTCATGGGAGTGTTGATTGGCTTGGCTTTATCCATCTCATACTTCTTAAGGAAGTCTTAATTGTATTTTGACTGACTAAGGAATGTTTCATCATCCTTCTACCTTATAGTAAGTCCAAGAAAGTAAGCTAATTCTCCCATCATACCCATTTCATACTCCTTACTAATTATTTTTAAAAATTCATTACATAATATTTTATCAGAAGATCCAAATAAAATATCATCAACAGAGATTTGGACAATCAGTAATTCATCTCCTACATTTTTAAGAAATAGGGTGGTGTCTACGCTCCCCTCAACAAAGGTTCTTTCTAGTAGGAATGTGCTAAATCTTTCATACCATGCCATGGGTACTTATTTTAGTCCATGTAAAGCCTTTTTTAATTTGAACACATGATTAGGAAATTGTAAATTTTTAAAGCCTGGAGGTTGTTCAACATACACATCTTCTTTTATCACCCCATTCAAAAAAAAACTCTTAACATCCATTTGAAACAGTTTGAATCTCTTAAAATAGGTAAAGACTAGTAGCACCCTAATGGCTTCTAATCTAGCTACAAGGGCAAAGGTCTCTTCAAAGTCAATCCCTTCTATCTAATTATACCCCTTAGACATTAATCTTGCTTTATTTCTCACCACTACACTAGAATCATTCATTTTATTTTTGAAAACTCATTTAGTTCCAACAACACTCTAGTCCTTAGGTCTTCCAACTAGCTCCCAAACATAATTCCTTAAAAATTGATTCAACTCTTCCTACATGGATAGGATCCAGAGTTCATCAGATAAGGCTTGATTAAAGTTAGTGGGCTCAGTCATTGAAATGAAGGTAGGGTGGTTTACTTCTTTTCTAAGTCCTTTCCTAGTTCTAACTCCTTCAGATGGGCCTTCTAAGATCTATTCTTTAGGAAGATGTTAAGAATATATCCATTCTCTAGGCAGTGAGATTTTAGGTTTTACCTTTTCCTCCAGATTTGTAGATTCTACTCCTTAGGTGAATTCTACAACCTCTTCTTCTTCTTCCCTAGACCCTCCAGAATTATCAGATTCATCAAATATAACATGAGTGGTCTCCTCAATTACCAGTGTTCTTTTATTGAAGACTCTTTAGAATTTTCCAACACTTGAGTGACTTAGGAACACTCCTTCATCAGATTTTGGGTCAAATTTTTCTAGTTGAGACATCCCATTATTCAGAATGAACACTTTACATCCAAAGACACAAAGGTGAGAGAGGTTGGGCGTCCTACCCTTAAGAATTTCATAGGGTGTCTTGTTCAGCTTGGATCTAAGATTAATCCTATTCAGAACAAAATAAGCTGTATTCACCTCTTCTGTCCAAAAATATTTAGGATGTGAGTATTCAGCTAACACGACTTTAGCGGCTTCTACTAGGGTCATGTTCTTCCTTTCAGCTACCCCATTCTCCTGAGGGATCGTACGAGCAGAAAAGTCATGATCTATTCCTTGCTCCTTACAGAAAGATTCAAAATTTTCATTCTCAAATTCTCCACCATGGTCACTATGAATGGTTAAGATTTCACAATCTAGTTTTCTTTAAATCCAAGTGGAAAAAGATCTAAACTCCTCGAATGATTCACTTTTATGAGATAGAAATTTAACCCAAGTAAATCTCAAATAACCATCAACTATCACATACCCAAAGACTTTCCCTCCTAGGCTAGAAGTGCTGACAGGTCTAAAGAGATCTATGTGAAGGTCTTCTAAGGGTTTGCTAGTGTTAATATCTTTAATTGAGTGGAAGGAGGATTTGACTTGCTTTCCTAACTAACAAGCATCACATAGGTGGTCCTTAGTGAACTCTAGTTTGGGTATTCCTCTCATTAAGTCTTTTTGGTTGATCTTCCTAAGGCTTTTTATGCTTGCATGACATAATCTCATATGCCATAACCATGATTCATTAGCAATTATTTTTAAGAAAAGAGTAGTATCAGATTTAAAGCAATTTAGATCCAGCATGAAAATATTGTTGATCCTTTTTTTTTTCTGCAAAATAATTTTATCATTTAAGCTTATAATACAATTGGTTGGTAAAAATTTTATGTTGAAGCCTTTATCACAGAGCTGACTGATGCTGAGTAGATTATATTTTAATCCATCTATAAGCAAAATATTATCAATGATGAAATTTTTTGAATTACCAATTATACCTGAGCTGACCACTCTCCTGGTGGTGTTATCTCCAAGTGTTACCTTGCCTCCTGCCCTGGCCTCCAGTGAAATGAATTTATTTGCATCTCTAGTCATATGCCTTGAACATCTGCTATCCAGGTCCTACATGCTCTCACAAGGCCTTTTGTGAGAGCACTCCTACAAAATCATCATATATTAGATTTGGGAATCCAAACAGGTTTGGGTCCCATCTTATGGAAAGAAAAGTGAGATGCATGCATACTATGCTATGAATTTTGCTATGTTGGTCTCCACAGCAAATGTTTTCTACGATGAATGGTGCAAGTGTGGGAGATATGTTGTAGCATTTCATAAGAGAAACATCTAACACTAGGAAAAGGGTTTACGAATCTATTTGGGTTATAGTGCCTCTTCCTACGTTTGAATGATGCATGCTTTGTTGATTGTTTGTGAAACTCTTCCAGCGCAGGTGGTTTTTTATTTTCCTTGAAGGCAAGTTAATTTAGCTTATAAAAACTTATTTGCACTTTCAAGAATTAAATTTTATATTTTGAATGCATGCTCCCTACTATTTAAATCAGATGCAAGAGTATCTAAATACTTATATTCTTTTTCTAATTCAACATATAATTTTTTCAAGGAGTCATCGTTAGTAGTTAAATCAAGATGATTTTTGTTCAGGGAATCAAATTCATCTTGTAAAGACATGTGATTGCTATCTAGAGTGGAATGATCTTTCCTAAGAATTTCATGCCCTTTCTGCAGATTTAAAAATTCAACCTTGAGGCTAGCATGTGCTTTCTTGAGCTTCCTATATGAAGAATGAATTCTTTCAGAAACTTTAAGTAATTGATCATAGGTAAGCTCACATACCTCTTCTTGATCAGAGTGATCAAGATGAAAATCAAGCATAGGTTTGTTACCTCCTCTTCTGCTTCAGTTTCAGAGGTGTTTTATGTTGAGTCTTCCTAGAAAGCCTTTTGGATCCTTTTCTTATCCTACTTGAACTTCAATTTTTCTTCACTCTTCTCCTTGCTTGGGTGAGCTTTCAGAGTTGGGCACTCAGACTTCAGATTCCCTGGCTCCCTACATTCAAAATAAATAACATGAGAAGACACTTTGGAATTTTATTATTTTTACCTTTATTCCATTTTTTATGATGCTTTTGCTTTTTCCTTAAGAAGCTTTTGAATTGTCTAATTATTAAAGCAATGTCATCATCTTCAGAACCAAAAACATCACTGTCAGAATCATTAGCCTTCAAGGCTACAATTTTTTCCTTCTTCTTTTCACCTACATCAAGCTACCTTTGGTTCACTCATTGCTTATAAGAAATTAGTGATCCAAGTAAGTTATCGATTGAATAAATATTAAAATCCTTAGATTCAGTAATGGCTGTAACTTTTGCATCAAAGGAAGAAGGTAAACATCTCAGAATCTTGTTAACTTTGTCATAGTTTGTGAGTTCTCTTCCTAAGGCATGCAGGGATGTAACAATTTGTGTAAACTTAGTAAACATTTCAAAAATTGATTCATTAGGTTTCATGCGAAAGAGTTCATAGTCATGAAGCAAAATGTTCGGTCTAGATTTTTTAACTTTCATTATTCCTTCATAAATTATACATAATCTATCCTAATTTTTTTTTTCGGTAGAACAAGTAGAGACACATATGTAATCTTTAGAATTTAAGGCACAAAAAATAGTTCAAATATTTAGCATTCAGTTGTGCTAGATCTCTATCATCAGTTGTCCATTCAGCAAAAAAAATTTCAGTTTTAACACCATTTATAAGATGAAAAGGTGCAAAATATCCATCCTTAACTAACATCCACATGCAATAACCAATTAATTATAAAAACGGTGGACATATGAGTTTTCCAGAAATCAAAAGAAATATTATCAAATAGAGGTGGCCGAGTAATTGAATAACCTTTCGCGGTGTTATGTTTACCAAAGTTAGCCATTAATCAAAATTCAAAAGTATTCTAAAACTTAATTTGAATCTCACTCTGATACTACTTGATATTTTGTGAGGGTTGTGAAATCCTATAGAACTAGCCCGAGGCTAACCAAGAGGGGGGAGGGGGGGGGGGGGGGGGTGAATTGGTGTTTTAAAAAATTCTTAAAAAGAATGAAAAATCTTTTTTATCATTTTAAATATTTTAAAACTAAACAATCTTAAGCGAAAGCAGATACCAAAATCAGAGATTTCAACCATAGAACAAATTATAGAAAAATGTGGAAATAAAATGCGAAAAATGTAATAAGAAAGAGCACACCAAATAATGGTGGTTCAGTCAAATTTAACCTACGTCCACTCCCCAGAACCTCTCGTTCCAGGTATTCCACTAATCAGTTAGTGTCTTTCCTTTTTCCCTCATAGCAAGGTGGAGAAGCCCTTAAAAAATCTTTCCACCGACCCGATGAGGCAGAGAACCTTAAATCATTTTTCACCCTCTTAGAGAAGGAAGAGAACCCAGAATCCTTTTACCCCCTCTTAGAGTAAAAAGAGAACCTAACAATCCTTTTACTCCCTCCTGGAGAAGATAGAGAACTTGGATCTGATGCTGATGATCGTCTCCCCAGAGTCACTAAGGAACCAAAGATGAAGAAGGAAGAAGACAATTGAATCCCTACTTGGTGCAAAATATCCATCCTTAACTAATATCCACATGCGATAACCAATTAATTATAAAAAAGGTGGACATATGAGTTTTCCAGAAATCAAAAGAAATATTATCAATTAGAGGTGGTCGTGTAATTGAATAACCTTCCACGGTGTTGTGTTTACCAAAGTTAGCCATTAATCAAATTTCAAAAGTATTCTAAAACTTAATTTATGAATCTCACTCTGATACTAATTGATAGTTTATGAGGGTTGTGAAATCCTATAGAACTAGCCCGAGGCTAACCAAGAGAGGGGGGGGGGGGGGGGGGGGTGAATTGGTGTTTTAATAAATTCTTAAAAAGAATGAAAAATCTTTTTTATCATTTTAAATATTTTAAAACTAAACAATCTTAAGCAGAAGCAGATACCAAAATCAGAGATTTCAACCATAGAAAAAATTATAGAAAAATATGGAAATAAAATGCAAAAAAATTAATAAGAAAGAGCACACCAAATAATGGTGGTTCAGTCAAATTTAACCTACGTCCACTCCCCAGAACCTCTCGTTCTAGGTATTGCACTAATCAGTTAGTGTCTTTCCTTTTGCCCTCATAGCAAGGTGGAGAAGCCCTTAAAAAAATCTTTCCACCGACCCGGTGAGGCAGAGAACCTTGAATCATTTTTCACCCTCCTAGAGAAGGAAGAGAACCCGGAATCCTTTTACTCCCTCTTGGAGTAGGAAGAGAACCTAACAATCCTTTTACTCCCTCCTGGAGGAGGCAGAAAACTTGGATCTGATGCTGATGATCATCTCCCCAGAGTCACTAAGGAACCAAATATGAAGAAGGAAGAAGACGATTGAATCCCTACTTGGAGCAATCTTTGTGAATCCCCTCATAAACTCTCCTTCATAAGATCCTCTCTCTCTCTCTCCCAAACTCTCCTTCTCCTTCTCAAAGATCTCTTAGGTTAGACCAACAGCAAAAGAATTTCTTAGCAATAATTAAGAGAATTTAAATAGGAGGCTTCAAAAATATCCCTAATTTTTAATTTGGTGGTAGATATCTTATTGTACGATTAGTGTAAAATAGTCCTTTCAACCAGTACGGTCAGCATTTCTATGTATGATCAATTCAGTATTCGAATAAATCATCTCGTATGATCTTTCGATCATCCTGGATTATTAGTTCATGAGTAGTTATTGATCGTCTAGTACGATGGCTAGGGATTAATTATCGTCCCATGCCATACACCGTTCATCCAGTATGATGCCTGATGATTACTTATCATCCCATGCAGAAGACAGGTCATCCCATACAAAATAGAGGTATTATCCATGATAATTAGTTGAAAACGTTATAGTTTTCATCTTGTATGATGAGTGACAATTAATTATTATACCATGTAGTACTTGGATCGTTACCATTCTCTCCGATCATCCTGTACGATTTGATTGATCAATTTAACTATAATTAATCCCCTAATTAAGGGATTATTTTAAGCATGTTTGTCATGAATCATCCAAGATGATAGGGATCATCTTGTACAATAAGAATAAATTTTCAATTATGAAATTTTGCCTAAATTGTGATTGGCAGTTATTTGTTTCAATATATACTAATCATCCTGTACAATATAAATCATCTAGGATGATTAGTTAAGCAAACTTAATAATAAAGGATGCCCTAATTAGGGTTTTTATTTTTAACTAATCATCCAGGATGATTTAGAATCATCCGGTATAATATGATCAAAAAATTAAAACTCTCTAACTCACTAAATTTCTCCCCCTAAGTGTGTGTGCAAGGTTACTTAGCTTCAAGATCTATCACAGTACATTTGACTTAAGAAAATATAAAAGATGCATTGGAATAAAAATTATAGATTGACTCAATCCTAGTCTACATGATCTTAAGCTGATTGACATTCCAAGTGAACCTATGGACCTGAAAGGTTAGTGAGCAGGGCAAACAAAATAGATATGCAAGAATAGCAGTAGTAAAGAAACAATAGTGTTTGTTATCATCCAAATCACTATACTTGGGCCTAGATTTGCAACATTATGCTTATGTATATATATTCTCTCTTACTTTTGAAGTAATTCACTCAGTGAGGGGAAGATTAGGAGAAAATAAAAATATCTTGAAAATTTAACCTACAATGTTAAATATCACAAAAAGGGGAGATTATTATAATCCATGATCCTGAGCTTATGATTTTGATGATAACAAATATTATTGATTTTCTCTTTATTTATCCTAATTTTTTAGTGGATATTTACTTTTAAGTGTAATAATATTTCAGATACATCATACACCATACAACATAAAATTTAAGGCACATGTCTGGGTAGAACAGGAAAAATTCTTTGCAAGAATCTATATTTTTCCTTTCTTTATTTTATATTTCTTGAGTCATATTCATGTAAAGGTGTATGCAGACTTGGAGGCCGCACGCATAGAGAAGAGAGAACAAAATGAATTTCAAATTATTTGAAGTTCATACCGTATGATCCCTATTATTCATAAAATCATTAAAAATGTCTAACTGTATAATTAATGATTTTGAACTAATTATCTTATACATCCCATATCAAACTAGACGATCAATTCAACTGAAAAACCCTAGCTTCCAATCATATTTTAGGTATGGTTTTAAAATTTCAAATTTTAATTGATAGTACTGTACAAACCAGATTATACTGTATGATATTTAAAGTCCTACCTGAAATAATCTCATGATTAGTCAATCAAATTAAGGTTTAATAAATATGACAAATCGTACCGTATCAAGTGGATTATACTGGATAATTGGCAGAGATGAAATTTGGTTGTCCGATGAATCATCCAGGATGAAACCTTAATTTTTAAACTAATCATACAATATGATGTCAATCGTACTAGATGACTGGAGAAGATGATTTCCAATCATCCTAGATTTCATCATATACAATCTTAAGAATAATATCGTACCATATGATCCTTTGATCACACTATTTGATCAGTATGCAAAGATTGAATAAGTCGTACTGTAACTGTTCAAATCATAATGGATGAAAGGTTTTTTTTGAACTAATTATATTGTATGTTCATCAATATACCATATGAATAGAAATGATGGAATTAAATTTTAAGGGTTTTTTAAGGCCTCTTATTTAAACACTCTTATTAGATTTAAAATAATCTTTGGTTGTTTAGTGTTTTTCTATGAGAGAGATGTGAGAGAACTTAGAGCCTTGTGAAGAAGAAGGAGAAGTTATGAGAGGGAGAAGTAGTGTGAGGGGATTCATGTGATTTCTCCAGGCAAGCTTCTACCTTAGTTCCTCTAGGTATCTGAAAGTTCGATAGGGATGTTAAACCCTAGTGAACTAGTCCCGAGGCTAACCAAGAGGGGGGGTGAATTGGTTATTTAAAAAATTTCACGATAACTATGAAAATCTTTTTATAACGTGCAGCGGAAACGAATTAAAACAACGATAAAAAGATCAACCACAGATATTCACCCAAGCAATTAATATCAGGAAAAATTAAAGTGCAGAATTGAATCAGAAAAGCAAACCAGATTTTATAGTGGTTCGGTCAACTTGACCTACGTCCACTCCCCGGAGCCTCCCCTCCGGGTATTGCACTAAACAGAAGTGTCTCTCCTTTTGCTCCCACAGCAAGGCGGAGAAGCCTATACAAAAATCTCCTTTTCACCACACGGTGAGGCAGAGAACCCGACCTCCTTTCGCTTCCTCCTGAAGCAGGCAGAGAACCTTCGAACTCCTTTCGCTTCCTCCTGAAGCAGGCAGAGAACCTACGAACTCCTTTCGCTTCCACCTGAAGCGGGTAGAGAACCCCAGATCTTCTTGCGAAGGATCCTCCCACGACGAACACTGACTAGACAAAAGATGACGAGCGGAGAAGACGACTCTGATCCGTGCTCGGAGCAACCTTAGTGAATCCCTCACTAACACCCCCTCACAAGATCTTCTCTCTCTCTCCCAACTCTCTCTCTCTAGGGTTTCTCAGGGAAGGAAGGCAGCAAAAGATTTTTCTTAATTTTAGAAAAAGTTCTTTTATAGGAGGGCTTAAAATTTGCCCTAATTCTCAACTGGTCGGCCAAGATCGTCCAGGACGATCGGGAGATCGTCCTGTACGATCAGTTCAAAATCAGCTGATTCAGTCTGGACGATTAGGCTCTTCTGGACGATCAGTAGAAAAAGTTGTTCATATCGTCCCGTACGATACTGCGATCGTCCGGGACGATTAGTACAAATTGAGGAAAATCATCCAGAAGACAGTTCGGGTCGTCCAGAGAAATCTGTGCTGGACGACCAAAAAATGACTTGATTGTCCAGGACGATTGGTACATCATCCTGTACGATTAGTTCAAAAAGGCCCAAAATCATCCTGTACACAGTTCGGGTCGTACAGCTGAAATGCACAAGAAGATCACGATCGTCCGGGACGATCCTGCGATCGTCCAGGATGATGTGATCGTATCAATTAAACATTAATTGCTTTCCTTAATTACCAGACTAATTTAGGCATGATTGTAGTGAATCGGCCAGGACGATACACGTATCGTCCGGGACGATCAGACCAAAATACTTAAAATAAAACTTGCCTAACTTAATCTGGCGGCTGGGAATTTCTGATTTGAGAATATCGTCCCGTACGATCCAAATATCATCCAGGACGATCTGCTCAATCAGACCCTCTTAACTTAGTCGCCCTAATTAGGGTTTCTATTTTAACTGGATCGTCCAGGACGATGTGGATATCGTCTAGGACGATCTGAACAAATTTTTAACAGAAACTCTAATTCACTCAATCTCTCTCCCTGAGTGTGTGTGTGCAAGGTTACTTAGCTAGGGAATCAGTTACATTACAATTGACTCAATAAAAAGAAAAATCATACATTTGACACACTTGGACCCGATCTTGAGTTGGCTTGAGTGGCTCGCGGTCTTTTGTGCCTGAAACAGATTAGCCAAGCAAAACACACTGGAAATATGTTTGTCATCATCAAAACCAGATTTGCAACAATCTCCCCCTTTTTGATGATGGCAAACATTTGTAAAGTAGTCTGAAAATAAAAGTAAACTAGGAGATCCAACAAACAAATATTTTTTAAATTTTCATTTAACAGCTAAAATAATACATGAAGCATGACTCAGAAAACAGAAACAGACACGACTACAACTGACTCCCCCTTTTGACATCACAAGAGGAGCGAAAATCATAACACGGAAATAAAACATAAAATAAAACATACATAGAACAACTACAAAACAGGAAAATCAGAAGTTTTCCTTGATTTTAGATTTAAAAAAAAAATAATGACAGGACGATTGACAGCGCTGAAATCCAGAAAAGGTTGGAAATAATCAACTTTCGTAACTCCGACCCCGGACACCTTATCGATGCACACCTCTTTCAACACAAAAATCCGATTCAGAATAAAAGACATTAGATTTGAAAAGAAATCCTTTCAAGCCTCATTCCAGAAAAATATCTGATATAATAGTGTTACAAAGTAAAAAATCAGAAATCGGGATTTTCAAAACTCAAGCTTTTGAAAATATTAAGTGGCGCACAGATTCCTCTAAGACATTTAACAATCTGAAAGGAAAGAAAGCTTGTTTTGGGCTCATTTTGTGCCTCTTTTTCAAATTGGTTGGCGCTTTGCACATCTTTTGATTTTTGATACACTTTGTGTATCCAATTTGGCAATTTCGCATCTTTTCAGTTTTGGGCTCATTTTATGCCTCTTTTTCAAATTATCTGGCGCACTGCGCATCTTTTATAAGCTTTCTCCTTTTCATAATCATTAAAGAGTCTCAGCTGTGAGATTATCTTCCAGACATAGGAGATGACTCTCCGCAGTAAGGAAGAACGATTCACAAAACAAAATCCATACAACATATAATAAATGCAATCACTTGGTTTAGAAAATCAAACTAATGACTCAAGACTTTGAAAAACACTATTGATATGAGGCAGATTACTGTAGGAAGATAAAATAATCTCTATTTCAAAAACTAACATTTTAATTTTGAAAAGGATTTTTATTCAAAAGAAACTACACACCAGTAAAGGAGTTAGAGGAAGAGAAACAATTATCAATGTTTCTTCCCTTTAACAGATTCAGCGAAGTCAATCACTGCTTATCAGCTTCCAAACCAAAACAAGGTAAAAACTCTCAGTCAAAAATTCAGATCACCAGAAGTAGTGAGCGGTGATCAGATCTTGAAAAGCATAAAAATAGTAAGTGCAAGATATGAACCCGTAAATAAATAAAAACAGGTAGAAAATCATAGCAAAGTAAATACTCAAATCAAACTAACAAAAAGGGTAACACATAAATCAGCAGAAGAAATAAAATCAACTGAAAGCAAATAATCAAACCAAAACTAACTAACAGAAAATAGAAATCAGAATACAAAAATTAACTAACAGAAATCAGAAAACAGAATACAAAAAACTAACTAACAGAAATCAGAATACCAATCATAACAATCATAAATCAGCAGTCATCAGAATCAAGCATTTATATCAATCACTCCTAATCTAGTTCTCAAAATGCTGAATGAGTCAAAGGCCAGTAGTTTAGTGAATATGTCAGCCAGCTGATTTTCAGTTGCTACGTGGTGTAGCTCAATGTCCCCTTTTGTAACATGGTCCCTAATGAAGTGATGCCTAATGTCAATGTGTTTGGTCCTAGAATGTTGGATTGGATTCTTAGAGATACAAATGGCACTAGTATTATCACACAGAACAGAAATTGTGCCAACAGGTACTCCTAAATCCAAGACTTGCTGCTTCAACCAAAGAACTTGGGCCACACAACTCCCTAAGGCAATGTACTCAGCTTCAGCAGTGGAAAGTGCAACTGAGTTCTGTTTTCTACTGGACCAGGAGACTAATGACTGTCCTATAAATTGACAAGTCCCAGAAGTACTCTTCCTATCCACCTTACACCCCGTAAAGTCAGAATTAGAATATCCAATGATCTCAAAAGAGGTGCTGTGCCTAGGGTACCAAATTCCTAGGTTTGGGGTTCCTAAAAGATATCTAAGAATTCTCTTAACAGCAGTCAGGTGGGACTATTTAGGATCAGCCTGAAACCTAGCACAAAGACAGACACTAAACATGATATCAGGTCGGCTAGCAGTCAGGTAAAGCAGTGAACCTATTATCCCTCTATACTTCTTCTGATCAACAGATTTTCCATTTGAATCCTTATCTAACTAAACTGAGGAGGGCATGGGAGTATTGATTGGCTTGGCTTTGTCCATTTCATATTTCTTCAAAATGTCCTTACTGTATTTTGATTGATTGAGAAAGGTTCCATCATCCGTTTGCCTTATGCTAAACCCCAAAAAGTAGGATAATTCTCCCATCATACTCATCTCAAACTCTTTACTCATTGTTTTAGAAAACTCTTCACATAAGTATTTATCAGAAGATCCAAAAATTATATCATCAACATAGATCTGGACAATGAGTAAGTCATCTCCTAATCTCCTCAGAAAAAGGGTGGTGTCTACGCTCCCCTTAACAAACTCTCTTTCTAACAGGAATGTGCTAAGCCTCTCATACCAAGCTCTGGGTGCCTGTTTCAATCCATATAAGGCCTTTTTTAATTTATAGACATGATTTGGATATTGGGAACTCTCAAAACCTGGAGGTTGTTCTACGAAAACATCTTCTTTAATTACCCCATTTAAAAAGGCACTCTTAACATCCATTTGAAACAGCTTAAATCCCTTATAACAGGCAAAGGCTAGTAACACTCTAATGGCTTCCAATCTAGCTACAGGGGCAAAAGCCCCCTCAAAATTAATCCCTTCTATCTGATTATACCCCTTAGCCACCAATCTTGCCTTATTTCTCACCACCACACTAGAATCATTCATCTTATTCTTAAAGACCCACTTGGTTCCCACAATACTTTGATTTTTAGGTCTTTCTACTAACTCCCAAACATCATTCATTACAAATTGATTCAATTCTTCCTGCATAGCTAAAATCCAAAATTCATTCGATAGGGCTTGATTGATTTTGGTGGGTTCAGTCATTGAGATAAAGGCAGAATGGTTTACTTCCTTCCTAAGTCCATGCCTAGTCCTAACACCTTCAGAAGGGTCTCCTAAGATCAGTTCTTTAGGATGATTCGAAGAATATCTCCAATCTCTAGGCAACTCTGTTTGAGGTTCTACCCTTTCCTCCAAATTTGTATTTCCAACTCCTTGGGTAACCTCAATAATCTCTTCATCTTCTACTTCAGATCTAGACTCCTTAGGTTCAGATTCATCAAACACTACATGGGTTGTTTCTTCCACCACCAAAGTCCCCCTATTGAACACCCTAAAGGATTTCCCCACACTTGAATATCCTAAGAACACTCCTTCATCAGATTTGGGATCAAATTTTCCTAAGGGTGACTTCCCGTTGTTCAGAATGAAAACCTTACAGCCAAAGACATGGAGGTGGGACAGATTTGGAGTTCTACCCTTAATGATCTCATAAGGTGTCTTGCTCAGTTTGACTCTCACATTTACCCTATTCAGCACATAACAGGCAGTGTTCACCGCTTCAGCCCAAAAGTATTTTGGAAGTGAATACTCGGCAAGCATGGCTCTAGCGGCTTCCACTAAGGTCCTGTTCTTCCTTTCAGCTACCCCGTTCTGCTGAGGGGTCCTAGGAGCTGAAAAATTGTGACTAATCCCATGACCCTCACAAAAACTTCCAAATCTTTCATTTTCAAACTCCCCTCCGTGATCACTATGGATGGTAATAATCTCACATCCTAACTTCTTCTGAATCCAAGTAGAGAAGGATCTAAACTCATCAAATGACTCAGATTTATGTGACAAAAACTTAACCCAAGTGAACCTTGAATAATCATCAACAATCACAAAACCATAGACTCTCCCCCCTAAGCTGGCAGTGCTAATGGGTCCAAAGAGGTCCATGTGAAGAACATCTAAAGGTCTAGAGGTGCTAATGCCCTTAACAGAGTGAAAAGAGGACTGGACTTGCTTCCCCAACTGACAGGCATCACACAGGTGATCCTTAGTGAACTTAAGCTTGGGCACACCTCTAACTAAGTCCTTTTGGGTGACTCTCCTAAGGGTTTTCATACTAGCATGACACAATCTCCTATGCCATAACCAAGACTCATCAACATCAATTTTTAAGTAAATTGAATTATCAGATTTAATGCTACTTACATCCAGCTTGTAGACGTTGTTGATCCTTTGCCCCTGCAAAACAACTTCATCATCTAAGCTTAAAATGCAGCCAGTGGGCAGGAATTTGATGCTGTATCCCTTGTCACAGAGTTGACTGATGCTCAGCAGGTTGTGTTTCAGTCCATCTACAAGCAAAACATTATCAATCATAAAGTTATTTGAATCACCAATTATACCTGTGCTTACCACCTTCCTGGTGGTGTTATCTCCAAGTGTAACCTTGCCTCTAGCTCTGGCCTCCAGCGAAATGAACTGATTTGCATCTCCAGTCATATGTCTAGAACATCCGCTATCCAGGTACCACATGCTCTCACGAGGTCTTGTGTGAGAGCACACCTACAAAATCATTAAATGTCAGTCTTAGGAACCCAAACAGGTTTGGGTTCCTTCTTATGAAAAGAAGAATGCAATGCATGCGTGCTGTGCTGTGAAACAGGCAGTTTGGGTCTCCACACCCAATGTGTACTACGGTGAATAGTACAAGTGTGTGATATGTGTCCTAACATGCCACATGAAAAACATCTAACACCCGAAAAAGGATTAACTAAACATCGTGAGTGATAGTGCCTCTTCCTAGTAGTGTATGAAACATGCTTTGATGAACTTGTAACAGAATTTTTAAAAGGTGGCGGTGCATAAAACTGTTCAAAGGTAGGCGGTGTTTTGTTCTTTTCAAAAGCACTGATTTTTACTTCTAAAAACTCATTCTCTTTCTTTAAACTTGCAATTTCAAATTTTAAAGCGCCATTGTTACTTTCTATTTCACATGCCATTGTATCTAATTCTTTAAAAGCTCTTTCTAAATCCACATGCATAGTTTTCAATGAATCATGCTCAGAAACTAAATAAGAATATTTTTTGTTCAACTCATTAAACTCATCAAGCAGAGACATGTGATTGGAATCAAGTGTGGAATGATCTTTAACTACATAATCATGTTCTTTTTGTAAAGTCAAGTAATCTAATTTCAAACTAGCATGAGTTTTCTTAAGCTTCCTATACGATGTATGAATCTTTTCAGAAACTTCAAATAATTGATTGTAGGTAAGCTCACATACCTCTTCCTGATCCGACTGACCAGGGTGATCATCAGCCATAAGGCACAAGTTTGTTTCCTCCTCTTCAGCTTCAGTCTCAGAAGAGTCGGATGCAGAGTCTGCCCAGAACGCCTTCTGAATTCGCTTCTTGTCCTTTCTGAACTTTGGTTTCTCCTCACCCTTCTCCTTGCTTGGGTGAGCTTTAAGTGTTGGACAATCAGCCTTTATGTGTCCAGGCTTCCTGCATTCAAAACAAACAGATTCAGATAAACTCTTAAAATTTTTATTGGACTTACCCTTGTTCCACTTCTGATAGTTCTTATGTTTCTTCCTTAGAAAGCTTTTGAATTGCCTTGTGATTAAGGCAACATCATCGCTATCAGACCCGGAAGAGCTAGCATCTGAATCCTTGGCCTTTAGTGCCACTGTCTTCTCTTTCTTGCGTTCACCTGCATCAAGTTGCCTTTGGTTCACCCCTTGCTCGTAAGCAATGAGTGATCCAAGTAAGCTGTCAATAGAGTAAGTGTTTAAATCTTTAGATTCAGTAATAGCAGTAATCTTAGCATCATAAGAAGCAGGCAAACATCTTAGAATTTTGTTCACTCTTTCGTAGTTAGTAAGTTCTCTACCTAGAACATGCAAAGAGGTAACAATCTGAGTGAACCTTGTGTACATTTCTGAAATAGTCTCACTAGGTTTCATGCGAAAAAGTTCATAATCATGTAACAAGATGTTTAACCTAGACTGTTTGACTTCAGTTGTACCTTCGTATGTTATGCATAATCTATCCCATATTTCTTTTCCCGTTGTACAAGTAGAAACACGCATATAGTCTTCAGATTTTAAAGCATAAAAGAAACAGTTCAAGCATTTTGCATTTAACTATGCTAAATCACGATCATCAAACGTCCAATCAGTAAAAGGCGATTCAGTTTTCACATTGTTAATCAGTCTAAAAGGTGGTTCGTATCCGTCCTTAACTAACATCCACATGCGATAATCAATAGACTGTAGAAAAGTAGACATGCGTGTTTTCCAAAAATCAAAAGGAATATTATCAAATAACGGTGGTCTTGTAATAGAATATCCCTCAGCAGTATTACGATTATTACAGTTAGCCATGGACCAAATTCAAAAGTTTTTAAACCTAAATTTTGAATCCCGCTCTGATACCACTTGAAAGTTCGATAGGGATGTTAAGCCCTAGTGAATTAGTCCCGAGGCTAACCAAGAGGGGGGGTGAATTGGTTATTTAAAAATTTCATGATAACTATGAAAATCTTTTTATAACGTGCAGCGGAAACGAATTAAAACAACGATAAAAAGATCAACCAAAGATATTCATCCAAGCAGTTAATATCAGAAAAAATTAAAGTGCAGAATTGAATCAGAAAAGCAAACCAGATTTTATAGTGGTTCGGTCAACTTGACCTACGTCCACTCCCCGGAGCCTCCCCTCCGGGTATTGCACTAAACAAAAGTGTCTCTCCTTTTGCTCCCACAACAAGGCAGAGAAGCCTATACAAAAATATCCTTTTCACCACACGGTGAGGCAGAGAACCCGACCTCCTTTCGCTTCCTCCTGAAGCAGGCAGAGAACCTTCGAACTCCTTTCGCTTCCTCCTGAAGCAGGCACAAAACCTACGAACTCCTTTTGCTTCCACCTGAAGCGGGCAGAGAACCCCAGATCTTCTTGCGAACGATCCTCCCACGACGAACACCGACTAGACGAAAGACGATGAGCGGAGAAGACGACTCTGATCCGTGCTCGGAGCAACCTTAGTGAATCCCTCACTAACTCCCCCTCACAAGATCTTCTCTCTCTCTCCCAACTCTCTCTCTCTCTAGGGTTTCTCAGGGAAGGAAGGCAGCAAAAGATTTTTCCAAAAATTAGAAAAAGTTCTTTTAAAGGAGGGCTTAAAATTTTCCCTAAATCTCAACTGGTCGGCCAAGATCGTCCAGGACGATCGGTAGATCGTCCTGTACGATCAGTTCAAATTCAGCTGTTTCAGCCTGGACGATTAGGCTCTTCTGGACGATCAGTAGAAAAAGTTGTTCATATCGACCCGTACGATCCTGCGATCATCCGGGATGATTAGTGCAAATTGAGGGAAATTATCCAGAAGACAGTTCGGGTCGTCCAGAGAAATCTGTGCTGGACGACCAAAAAATGACTTGATCGTCCAGGCCGATGGGGTCATCGTCCTGTACGATTAGTTCAAAAAGGCCCCAAATCGTCCTGTACATAGTTCTGGACGTACAGCTTAAATGCACTAGACGATCAAGATCGTCTAGGACGATATGATCGTATCAACCAAAAATAAATTGCTTTCCTTAATTACCAAATTAAATTAGGCATGATTGTACTGGATCGTATGGGACGATACACGTATCGTCCGGGACGATCAGACCAAGTATCTAAAAATAAGAACTTGCCTAACTTGATCTGGCGGCTGAGAATTTCTGATTTGGGCATATCGTCCCGTACGATCCGGAGATCGTCCAGGACGATCGGCTCAATCAGACCCTCTTAACTTAGTCACCCTAATTAGGGTTTCTGTTTTAACTGGATTGTCTAGGACGATGTGGAGATCGTCCAGGACGATATGAACAAAATTTTTAACAGAAACTCTAACTCACTCAATCTCTCTCCCTGAGTGTGTGTGTGCAAGTTTACTTAGCTAGGGAATCAGTTACATTACAATTGACTCAATAAAAAGAAAAATCATACATTTGACACACTTGGACCCGATCTTGAGTTGGCTTGAGTGGCTCGCGGTCTTTTGTGCCTGAAACAGATTAGCCAAGCAAAACACACTGGAAACATGTTTGTCATCATCAAAACCAGATTTGCAACAGATCAATTCAAACTTATTGAGCCTAAACTCAACCCTTGGTTTGACCTAGTTGACCAAGTTAATTGTAGTTGACTAAATACTCTTTAAGTATTCAAACTTGCATTTCAACCCAAATGACCCCTTTAACACTTGGAATCACTTCCATTCGACTCAAATGATCCCAAAATTAATGGACCTAACCCTTGACCCTAGGTCAACATGGTTGAACAAGTCAGCCATGCTTGACCAAGCTTATATACACCTTTAACCCCTTTAAACCCTCTGACCAAGGCCTTCTTAAACCTATTCAAACCCATGGGATGACTTATTAGGTCCCTATAAGATCCCCTTTGAAGGCCCAAACCTTGGGTCCACTTGGGTTAGCCATATGGCTTGACCCAAGTGCCCAAAGAGGGTTCTCCATGAACCATATCTCAACTCAAGCCAAACCAAAATCAAACTAATGGAAGCATTAGATCCCCCATGGCCTAATACATCTACCCGAGTTGACCCAGCCCTTGGGTCAACTCAGGTTAGGAATTAGGCTAACCCAAAGTTTTCAAAACAATTATAGATTGAGCCATTTCACATCCTAGGCTTCCCCATGCCCAACCAACACTTCCATTAGGTGACCCTAAGTCCAACACACCTATGCTAGTTGGCCCAACCCTTGGGTTTACTTGGGTTAACACCCAAGCTAGTCCAAAGTGGTGAAACCCCTTTGACATGAGCCCATTCTCACTACAGATCAATTCAGGCCCAATTGCCATTTGCATTGGGAATCCCTTGACCCAATACACCTCCCACATCAATCCTAGCGCATGACTTAACCTAGGTTGCACCTAAGTTGACCCAAACCGTATTGGTTTGGGTTAACCCAAGCCACTGATTGAGTGGGCTTGCCTCCTACCCAATTGAGTCCGTAGTTGAGCTCACCTAACCTCCAGCATCCTTTCCAACTCACCATGACCAACCTTCTTGCTGGTGACGGCCAAAACAAATGATAAACAAGCTCTGATGGTCCCCCCATCATGAGCTCTAGTCAAAGCTTCCCAAGGCTTGAACTCGTCCCCACTAAGTGAAAATGACTCCCCAGGTTGTCCCATTCCACTTGGATGCCATCCAACAGTTTGCCCGAGCCATCCCGATCATCCATGGCTTAGGGGGTCACTTGAATAGGGCAGCTCGATACAACCAACCTCATTGGCATCCAAGTTTTCAAAAATCTTCCCAGAGCTCCCTGAGCATTTTTCTTCATTCTCCCAGCTTCCGAGCCTCTTCCAGCCATTGTCCCAAGTGAGCTCGAGTGAAGTCTATCTGCCTCCCACTCAAAGTCATACCTCCAGTGATCCTTTTATCATGACATCTGAAGGATAAGTGATCACCATCTTCCTCTCAAGCTTCCTAATAGAGAAACTCAATTGTTAAGGCCTTCTCTATGGTAAAATCCTAACCCTGAGCTCCCTTGATAGGTAGTCTGGTCAAGTGTGAAGGAAACCTTCACCCTAATAGATTCCACCACTAGATTGAAGGTTTCCATTGCCCTTATGCTCTTGGAGAAATTTTAAAGGGTTTCACCGATGAGATCTCTCAGATTATGCCAAAGAAGCCCTATGACTACGAGATTCTATGGGAGGTGGAAGACATAATCAGAGTCAGTGATCTCGATCAACGACTCTGATTAAATCCCATGATCTCGGACCAGATTTAATCCTAGCCATTTGATCTCATATCGGGTGGCCATGATTAATCTTGCATTATCCAATTAGCTGCTAATGATTGGCTACCCAATCACGTATTACCCACATGGAAAAGTGTGGCTGACTGGGTAATTTTCCATTTATTAATTCCAAAAAATTAAGGAAACTTAGAAAATTAATATCTCCTCATCCACTTAGCTGACTTAAATTTTCTTAAGCCCATTGGAAAGATCTTGAGGAGATCAACAAAAGCCTTATGGTCTTAGGTTGTGAACTTGCATGAAACTCAGTTAATTCTAGTAGTTATCCTAGGGGTATTTTAAAGTTTTCTCTTAAAATTGAACTCAACACAACCTGAGACTTTGGGGAATTGAGACTTTGGGGAATTGAATTTGGGCATGTCTTTGATATGTCCAAATTTTCTCCCACCTGTTTGAATTGTTTAAGGGCATATTTAGTTTAATTTGAACTTAGGGATCATGGTATGACCCCTAAATCAAAATTAACTTAATGATCTTTCCAAAGAGATTTAGGTTATGATTGTTTGTGTGCTAATTGTGCTTAGAATATGGAGTAGATGGCCACTTATTTCATCCCCCCCCCCCCCCCTTCCTAAGGTAGTTAATTTTAAATTTTTTATGGTAACCCTATGGTAGGTGGTTTGGTTAACCACCTTACCAGATTCACCTTAGGCCCAAATTCAGTGAGCTAGAACCTTGAGGTCAAGTGAACTCATGGCCCAAGTTTCACTAGAATTAGTGCCCATTTGGTCCACCATTTAGGAGACCCAAATTCAGCCCTTAAAGTTGACTTAGGATCTTAATTAATTCATCATTAATTCAAATTAAATCCAAAAAATTTATATAATATATTAAATTGATTATACTTCAACCCTCTATCCATGAAAATTAAAGTCCATAAGGTTAATTTCATTATAATTATTTCAATTAATTAAAAATATTAAAAAAATCAAAAAAATTCTTGAACACCTAGAATTATCCCTTTAGGTCATTTCTGACCTTTGGGGGTGATTTCAAGGAGTTTGAGATTGATTTGGATTAAAATTCCTAAATCCATCCTAATTAAATAATTTTAAAGTTTAATTAATTAACAAACTTTGGAAATTCATAATTAATTCAAAAAAATTATAAATTGACCAAACATAATGTCATTCAACTCCACTTAAAATCTAGTATTTTCTAAAAATGTCAAATCTTCAAATTTCAGTCAAAGTCAAAAAGTCAACTCTCCTCTCAACCATAGTTCAAATCTAGGTCAAAACTTAAAAAAGTAATAACTTAATGTATAGAATTACAAATTTGGCAAACTAAGAGTCTAATTACTCATCTTTAGGTCTATTATTCAGGAAAAATATTTAAACTTCAAAATTCACTTTAATTTAAAAAGTTAAGTGTTGATGCTTAATTAAATGATTTAAAATAATTCAAATAATTCTAAAATTTAATAATTAACCTAAAATTCCAAAAAAATTTAACTTAATCATTCAAACCAGTAATCAATCAATTAACTTAAAATTTATCAATGCTTAATCCTCAACTAATTAAATTAACTCAATTAATATTAGTTACTATTGGGTAACTCGGGTCTGTGAGGCTATTAAATTATCCCCAAAGAAGGTAAAATTAACTTTACAGCTCTGGTGTAAACAAATGTAGTAATCAATTAACTATTAAAATAGACCTTTGAAATTAACTTTAAATCACTAATACTTGAACTCAACTTAAATTCCTTTGACCTCCAACTAATTGAAATGCTAGACAACTTCAACAAACTAAACTACCTAGTCTAGGACATATCCAAGCCACTCAACCTTCTTCACACACTTTAGATGGTTTGCTAGGACAACCAACTCTAGTTTTAGGCTAGGTTGGTGTTTACTTTTCTACTATTGTGTGCCTAATATTTTGAGGTTTTCACTACATGCTGGTTGAAAATAAATTGATTGCTCTAGTTGATGTGTTTATTTATTTAATGTAATCTGTAAATTTATGTGATGGGTATTAGATTATCCTTAAATTAGGAATGATCTGGTTGCTCACAGAATTTTCTACAGGTGGCCATGCTCATACAGAGATAAAATAAAGGGAGCAAATTAAAGATTCAAATTAGCAAAAAATTTTTGCAGGTGCTAATTGCTAAAGCCCCCTTAAAATTTAAAAGAGTGTGGCCTAGTATGGCTAAGAATTTAATTTTAATGCATATATAACTATTTGGGATATTTTCTTAATTTTAATTGTTTCGGATAATCGTGTAGGGAGACTAGATTTTTATCTTAAACTTATGTAATTTAACTAAGTTGTAATTGAGTTGTGAAAGTGAGTCTTTGAGTTGGGATACTACATCCAACTTGGAATCAAAATAGGAGAGGGCATCTCCTAGGGGAGAGTTATCTTCTATTTGGAAATCCAAGTTAGGATGACTTCAATATCTAAAGAGAAAGGAAAATATCCCTTTAGGGGAGAGTTTCTTTTTATTTGGATATCTAAACCTAAAGAATCCAAGGAGTTTATGGGAGGAGAGAAGATGAAGAAGTAAAGATGAAGAGTATCCCACTCAAAGTCACTTGCGTTGGTCCTAGGATTAGAATCTAGGTTGTTATTAGTGGTACCTGGCCACTTTTAACTTCTATAAATTTTGGGTTGTAATTAAAAGGCATTTACCTAAGGACATTTTAATTTATTTAATTGATTCAATTGATTGATTGATTTACATTTCTTGTACTTACAATTACCTATTTTATCTTAGCTTTTTTTTATTGCATGCTGTATTTGATTTAGCTTGGATACGCGGAGGCTATTGAGGGTACATAAAAGAAATTTCAACTCAAAATTAAAATTAAATTTTTGTTAGGATAACATAGCAACTCTAACGATCGAACAAGTAAGCCCGATATCGCCTGGAGTTCTCATTTATGCATATTAATTACTTCTCTTCCTTGTTAGGCACCACCCCGCTTGCGGGTTCTAACAGACTACCTGGCCGATTAAGGTGTAGATCTGTCAAGGTGATGTTGTGCAATCTCTAAGGAAAAATTATTTTAAAGCCTTCTTAAACTACTTCATCCACTTTATGCATTTCATCGAGTTAATTAGCATACATTGCATTAGAAACTAATTAAAAGTGTCTAAAATTTTGATTACATTTTCAAGCATTTTCACCAAACATAAAGTCAAGGGGCAATTTTGGATCCACTCTAGATGTCACCCCAACTCCTCAAAACTTTAATTAATAATGTCCTGATCACTCTTTCATAAAAGACCATACTCATGGATTTTAAATAGCCTAGATAATTAGCTAGCTCCATAATTCAGGTCGGGGTAAGTTTAGGTTTTGCATTGCATTAGCTAGGTTCGGGTTACTATTATCCAGTGCCCAATTTAGACTTAGGATCCAGGGCAAACTCAAAATCATAAGACCCATCTTCTGAGAATATAATCCCAAATTTCTAATAAATTGGTCAACTCAAATCAAAGCATCTTTCAATCTAAAATTTAAAGCCCAACACATAGAATATGTTAAGGCACTTCTGAATCATTTTAGAATCTCAAAGTGCTTCCTACTTCTCCCCTTTTGATCTCTAAAATAAGTTCTCAAATTTGATCTAATCACAGTTGAGATTCTAAATTCACCTCGTTTGACATCAATCCTTGAAAATCTTTAAGATAAAATTTCTGTCGTTATTCTAATCATGAGTAATCATTGAGAATTTAACCTCCCTATGATGTAATTAACTATGAGAGCTTGTGCTAGTAGAAGATTCAGAACCCATATTTACTTTTCAAAAATTGATTTTTAAAACTCAACTAATCTTCTTTAAGAAAATCAAAATCAACGGCGATCGTTATCATCAGTTTCAAATAATTGATGATGAATGATATTTTCTTTCTTTGAGGGAGATATATCATTTGTTGATATAGCCTCAAATATGAAATTAGTGATAATTTATCTAGATTATAGTAGCTAGATATTTGATTGAACTTCATTTTGACCCTTTGGGGTCATATGTAGTTCTTTCCTCAACTTGGCTACGATATTCATGACGAAATTTGCAATTCTAAATTTGAACCCATCGGGAGATCTTATTTCAACCTCTAGAGATGGAATATCATTTTAAATGGATGTTCGATTTTAGAATTAAAATTCAAAATCAATTTCAAAATTTCCCAAAGAAAATTAATTTTTTAAACTTCTTTCCAAACTTTCAACACAAATAATATCAAGAAGGATTTTTTTATAAAGAAAATTTTAAATGACCAATTCACCCCCTTCTTGGTGTGCCTAGGGAAATTCAACAAGGTTTTGTAGCCTCTGTTGAACTTTCAAAAACACTTACACCCAAAGACATGTAAATGGGAAAGATTCGGTGTCCTACCAATAAGCAACTCATAAGTTATCTTATTTAGTTTGGATTTTATATTCACCCTATTATGCACATTATAAAAAGTCTACACTACTTCTACCCAAAAATATCTAGGAAGACTATACACCACTAATATTTCCCTAGCATCTTCCACTAATGTCCTATTTTTCCTTTAAGCTACTGCGCTCTGCTAAGGGGTCTTGAGGTTAGAAAAATTTTATTCAATCCCAAATTCCTTACAAAATGATTCAAATTTGTCATTTTCAAATTCTTCACTATGACCACTGTGAATTGTGGAAATTATAACTCCTAGCTTCCTCTGAATCCAAGTGGAGAATATTTTTAATTCATCAAAAGACTCACTTTTATGTGCTAAAAATCTAACCCAAGTGAATCTAAAATAATCATATATAATAATATATCCAAGCTTTTACTACCTAAGCTGGCTGTACTAACGGGACCAAACAAATCCATATGGAAGATTTCTAGTGGTCTAGTGGTGGTGATATCCTTAATGGAATAAATAGATGACCTAGTTTGTTTACCTAATTAGCAGGCATCGAAAAGATGATTTTTAGAAAAATCTAGCTTGGGTATGCCTCAAATTGTAATCTTTCTAAGGGTTTTCATACTTGTATGGCATAATCACCTATTCTTTAGCCATAATTTATTAACAACAATTTTAAACAAAGATTATTTAAATTATCAATACAAGACATATCAAGCATATAAATGTTGTTTATCCTTCTTCCTTCTAATTTTTTCCACATAAACTAATCATGCATTTGCTAGGAAACAAATTTATTTCAAAACCCTTATCACAAAGCTGGCTAATAATAAGCAAATTATATTTTAAACCATCTACTAAGAGTATATTTTCTATAATGAAGTTATTTGAATTTCCAATTGTACCTGATCCCACCACTTTCCTAGTGGTATTGTCACCTAGTGTTACCTTGCTCTGCTCTTGGCCTACAACATAATGAACTGCTTCATATCTCCAGTCATATGCCTTGAGCAGTCACTGTCCAGGCACCACATGCTCTCACTAGGCCTTTTATGGGAGTATCCCTACAATGTTGATCGAAGGTTAAATTTGGAAACCCAAGTGAGTTTGAGTTCCACCTTATGTTTTAAGGAATGAATGGAATGAATGCTATGCTATGATGAGATCTTGGGCCTCCACACTTGATGTGTTCTTAGGTGAATTCTACAATTGTGGGCTATGTGTCCTATCATGCCACAAGAATAACGCCTATCCCTAAGAAATGAGTGTTGACCTCACTTTTAGTTGAGGTTATTTGACCCACACCACCATGATCTCTAGCCGCTACATTTATAGCTCTTTGAGTCAAAATCATTCAGCTTACAAAGACCTAACTGGTAGCCATCAATCTACAGCTCTACACTATAATCAATCACCCTACACTTCAAGCAGTCAATCAATAAAACTTATAATTAATGAACATGCATTCAATCATAATTAAACTTACAACCAACCTATATACACTCAATCAAGCTTCAATCACCCCTGGCTATCCAGTCACATAAATCAATCATCACTTCTATAGTCAACAATCTCTAAACTACAATCACCTGGTTAATTATAGCTCTGCAGTGCAATTAAGTAGCTCAATGCACTACCTTACCCAATGCACTGACCCCTTGACTTCAGTTATGATCCAAACCACATTCACCCCGCCTTTAATCAATGATTACACTCAACCATCATGGATTAATAATCAATCAACAACCCTACTGTAGTCAATTAACCTAGAGCACTGCCTTACCTAGTGAACTATCCTTTATGACCTCAATTATGTTCAAATCACGTCATAAGGAGTTTTATATTATAATTCATGCATCACTAGCTCCCTGGGCTAGTGATTGATTAAGTTGACCCAATTGGGTTAGCTCAAGCTTACCAAATTGATCATCAAGCCTAATTACCTTCAATTAAATTCCAAATCAGCTTATAATCTTCATCAAACTTCCTTGATCATCATTACTAGTGAAATGGTTATGATTGGTCACCCTGACCTAGTCGATAGTTGACTTGGTCAACTAAACCCAATTTTAGTCAAATTAGTCAATTCATTATATACACTTTAATTAAAATCCTACATCTTGGCTTCAAATCCAGGTAAACCAACTCCATTATCATTTCAAATATTCCCCATTTCCTAACCCAATTGATTTGGCTAGCTCTGATTAGTCAAATTAGTCAAAAACTCAATATACACTCAAATGGTCAACTTTTAGTCAAACACCTACACCTTTATTTCAAATCTCCTCCAATCCACCTCATCAGCTTTTCACATCTTTCTCCACCTAAGCATTTTTTGACCACGATTGGTCAAATAGTCAAAAAAGGGCTAAATAGGCTTATTTGGTCAAATTACTTAAACAAACCTTTTCCCTCCAAATCAGCTAGCTCAACCCATTCAAATAGATCCTAATTCATTTCTAAACATCACTTAAACTATTCTTAAACCCTATTTTAGTCTAAGGTAGCTATTGGTCCCTCCTCCCCATGTGAAGAAAAACTTAGTTTGCTATGTCATAGTCCTCGCTGCAGCCCACTTGCCTAGCTTTTAACCATCTGAGATAGATGGCCAGCATCCAAAGTATCATCCCAATCAATCCCAGCCATCGAAGTTCTCTCTAGCACTTAAATTGAGCAAAAGTATGTAAAACCCTCACTCCAAGCTATCATAAAAACCTAATCCTTCTTCAACCACTCTCTTTTTTTTTTTTGTTTTTTTCCTCTACACACATCCCTCTACACTTCCCAGCTCTGAATCAACTAGTCAATGGCTATCAATGGCGTGCTTCTGGCCATCTTCCTCAAAGTTTGTCTAATGCATGTTCCTTATAATACAGACTTCCTCATCCATTGAATCCTTTAAGAGGATTGATCTAGGGATCTCAAGCAACAAAATGAGCCCTTAAAAATGCCTTAAGACCAATTAGATCGAGGTAAGATCTAAACCCCAGCTTATAATAGTCAGGGTTAAACAACTTTACATAAAGTGCTTTTCAAATCATGAAAACTACTCCCTGTCTTTATTTGTTTAGAATTTACCATTATTTAAAATTTCAAACCATTTGATTAAGTAGATTGCGAGTTTGAACCTCTCTTCTTCTAATAACCCAAATAGTATTCATGCATGCACTAGACATCAATCTAGTCGTTGTTCTTCTAATCAAGGGTCTATATCTCAATGTTTCATTTGATATTTTAACTGAAGATTGTTACCTTACCTCCCAATTCTCCATTCAGTTTTATTACGATCGTCTGCTCTTATCACGTGTGGATGAATGATAGTGATCATCAGCTGAAGTGTTTAAGTGCCCACCGTGTGTTTTGATATGGTGTCGTGCTACCATTCAATCATTAGGCATGATTGCACCACCACATAATCATGATAATAATTGGCTCGCCTCCACCGTTATTTGATTAAATCATTTAAAAATTTTATTTAAATACTAAAATCCATCAAAACTTTAAAAATGTATAGTAAATTTATTTTTTAACTACTTTTGAAGTTCTTAGTCTCTATGGAATCAGCATGAAGTCTACTTTAATTTAAAAATATTTTTAGAGCGTTTTAATCTTTGTCCAAGAAGAAAATAAGGTTTGTTCACTTAAGAATTTTCCTTAATAATTCCTTGATTAGTGTTCAAATTGGTTCAAACTTTGGAGGTTATGAATTAGGGTAGGTTCTCTACCTATTGTAATTTTTCCAAGCCTTGGGGAGTATTGCATCTTCAGTTATTGAAGTTTAAAAATAATGGGTCATAATTTGACCCAATGTTTTGGAAATTCAACATACTCAATCCACATAGAATTAGCACACCATTTTTCTGTGGTATGTTTACATATATGGAAGGGTTAGATACATTTAATCGCAAGCCCATTTGAACACTAGTGACACCTAGGACAAATAATTAAGGTTTATGTCTAGTGAGCTTAGAAAAATTTTAGAAATTTATATACACATCTAATAGGGATGAAACTTTAAATTAGGGAACTTAGACAAATTATATACCCTAGGAATTAAATTTATCTTGATTTGATATTAATTGACCATGAAACAAAAACAATCAAAATTAGTCTTTATTTAAGGGCTGGTTTTTCCTAAAATCACAATAAATCATATAAAATTCATAAAAATACAAAATCATCTCCAATCAACTCTAAATTAATCCTACAATCATTAAAAAATAAAATTCAGATCCACATGTGATTAAATTTTAATTAATAATTAATTAACCTTTAATTGATTATTAATTAAATAAATTCATTAAAAATAATATCAAATTAACCTCAAACTTTCAGAGATTGATATATTAGTCATCCTTAACCAATGTTACCAATTTCATAAAGTTTAGAGTTTATTTGATATTAAAATCAAATAACCCCTATAATTTTAACAATTAATTCATTTAAATAATTGGTCAAAGACTTAATTTCATATATAATTAAATAAATATGACAAATATAAATCAAATATACATAATAAAATGTAGTAAAATAAAATAAAATTTAGAGATTAATAATTTAATTTAAATAAAAATTTTTAATAAAATTTAATTATAATTCACTAATAATTAATTAAAATTCCTTAATATAATTTAATAATTCATTAAATATTCTAAGTAATTCAATAAAAATTAGAAGATTATAATTAAATTTAAATTACTTAAATCATATTAATTTGATAATTTATTTAATTAAAATTTCTTTTAATCAAATAAATTTGATAATTAATATTAGTTAAATAAATAAGGGCCTTTATGCTTCATGTTTGACTCTTTTAGAGAGCATTTAAGTATTTAATTTCAAGGCCTTTAATACATTTTAAATAACCAAAAAGACCCCTATCTGTTTTGCACAACTCCTTTCAAGAAGGCACTAACACATTAGATTAGGAGATCTTCAAACCTTAATAAATCATTTGACCCAATACTTCATGCCTCACTCTACTTGGAGGGCATGTGTATTGGATTTAAGGGTCCCTTCTATATCCCTTAATAAAGCATTAATAAATATTCAAGAGCTTTATGTAACCATTTATCCTATATGGGGATGGTAGCATTGTGAGTATAAGCCTTTGGATTTCTAGGTTTGTGGCTTTCGCACTTTAAAGTTTATTAGCATACAAATTCTTCAAAACTAAATGATCACTACAACCATCTAAAATTCAAACAATAAAATCCAAATTCATACAAGATAATCTTTAACTAAATAACCCCTTTCGGCCTTAATAAATAAATATCTCAAATACAAGCAATTTGAATATTAAACTTCTAAAGGATATACCAAAGCCACACAGCCTCCTTCACATACTTTAATGGTTTACTCGGAAAACCAACTTTAGACTAGGCTGGGCTAGTAGTGTGAATTATTTGTTGGGTGCATTACTTAGAGAGCACTCTATATATGTTTATTTATTTTATGCAATCTAGATGTTATGCATTTTAATTTTTGTCGGTGTACTTAGGCTCTTAGCATTAGATGATTACACAACTATTCTTACACATTTTCTATTAACTATTAATTCTTTCATATGATTTGTATTTCTAGTAAGAGTTAAAGTAAAATGTACCTAGAAATGATGTACATTTCTAAGTCATTGTAAATATAGATTGTATATAAATCGAGTTGTATAGTATCATGGGTTATAAAAGAGTCAAATGTATCTGCTTATATATATAAATGTGGCTCTGAAAGATAATGTCCTCTCTTTTTGAATTCAGTAGAAGATTTGGAGCTCGAAGACTTTAAGTACATGTATTTGATTCTATATATGATAGGCATAAAATATAGGTTTGTTATGGTGGAGCCTAGCCACCTTACTTTCCTATATAGTCTGAGTCTGTTGTATACATTCAAATTAATAAATAAATAAAATTTATCTTATTTATGCAGTATTTGTTACGACTCGAGCTCACGAGTTCTCGTTTTGATGATAACAAACATTATGGCTCACTTCTCCTAATATTTGGAATATATATGTATTTGTGTATATACTAACATTTCAGGAAACAGCATGCACCATCCAACAAAGAATCAAGGCTCAAGAACGGGTAGAATAGGTTATGATGTGTGATTCTTATAATTCTCATTTGATGTACTTTTTGATTTCTTGAGTCTAGTCCTGTAAGAGTGTATGCTTGCTTGTGATCATGTACACACATTCTCAGGGGGAGTGAGATCTGTCAAAACCAGAAGTTCAACTTTTGAATAAATCATACTAGATGATTTTAGATCATCTAGGATGATATGTTCATTGAACTAATCATCCTAGATGATATTTATATAATCCTGGATGATCCAATATGATCTCAAAACCCTAGCCGCCATAATAATTTAGGCAAGATTTTAAGTTCAATTTTTGGTCTAATCATCGAGGACGATCCATATCGTACTGGATGATCTATGATAATGTTGCCTAAATTAATCCTATGATTAGTCAATTAAATATGCTTATTTTTATATTCTAATAATTATGGATGATCTTATAATCGTCCTGGATGATTAGTGCAAATTTGAACATATCATCCAGGTGATCGTCCTGGACTATCAGGTCAAATTTTGAACATCATCCTGGACAATCCTGCGATCGTCCTGGATGATTTTTGGTGACAAAATTGAGTTTTTAGGGTTTTTTGAAGCCATCTTTTGGAGCATATCGTCCTGGACGATCCTGTGATCGTCTTGGATGATCTTTGCCACCAGTATTAATTTGGAAGGGTTTTTAGAGCTCTCTTTTTAATCTTTCTCAAGGCACTTGATAGGTGCTTTTGGCAGCCATTGAGGCTTCATTTCTTCTGGAGAAAACTTGAAGAGAGAGCTTGAAAGGGAGAGAGGAAAGGGTGGAGTTTGAGAGGGAGAAGAGCCTCGGAAGGGGGATTCTCGAGGGAGTGTGAGGGGGTTCACACGGTTGCTCTGGCAAGCTTGCACCTAAGTACCATCGGATTCAAGGGTCATCTCAAGGGAAGTTTTGGGAAGAAGAAAATCTCTTTGGTGTTAAAGGACCCAGCTACTCCGCCGCATCGGGAAGGTGGAAGTGATTTTTTAAGGGCTTCTCCACCTAGCTGTGGGGGCTAAAGGAGAGTCACTTTGTGTTAGTGCAATACTTGGAGGGTGCCTTTGAGGAGTGGATGTAGGTCAGGTTGGACCGAACCACTATAAATCTTGTGTGTTCTTTCTGATTATTTTCCACACTTTATTTTACTGCGATTATCTGCTTTGGTGAAATCTATGACAAATCTTTTTATCGTTGTTTTAATTCATTTATGTTGCAAGATATAAAAGGATTTTTCTTTTGTTTTAAATATCTAATTCACCTCCCCCCTCTTGGTTAGCCTCGGACTAGTTCATAAGGGCTTAACACCCCTAACGAACTTTCAATATTCTCCTTATTTATATCATCCCACTCATCACATTCATATGGTTGATATCTTACATTAGGGGGTAGTAGGTTTTCTTATATTTTCCATGGTGTGCATGCTTCAAACTTTGTAGGAATAAGTATACTAGTTCTAGGACGATATAGCCTTGGGTACTATAAATACCAACTCCTTTACCTATTCATATATACATATATGTTTATTTTATTTTAGAGCTTAGGACCTGTATCCCACCGTGGGCAAGGTAATGGGGTCCCTATTGTGTATGGGGGATACAACTATTTTCCTATTTGTATAGGGTCATTATGCTACTAAAATTTCTAAGAAATTTTCGTAGTTAGAAAATTTAAATAAGATAAAATTTAGAGTTTTTAGTGAGTCATCTTGTTAGCATCTTTTAAACTTAAAGTTTAAATTACTCATCTTGGGTCATTGATTTAGAGTCTGATCTAATTCTTGTATCTCTTATGATAGAGCTAACCATATCGTGTATCAAATATAGGACGATTGTGTGTTTATTAGGTTGTTAGCTAGCAGCTCATCCCAAGCAGGCATAAGCCAAGAGGTGTTTGTACACCTTATATCCCTTATAAAAAATATATGTATAAAGGATTTAAATGTATTTTATGTAAGATTTAATAATGTTTTTGAAGAAATGATTAATATTTTTGAAGTACATAAGGTAACTCTCTTATATTTTAAAATCAAAATAAATCAAATCTCCACTTTAGTTGAAAGTTTTCTCTTTAGAGATGTAATCAATTATAGGGGTTTGCCTCTATAGGACCCAAGATCCCAGTATAAAATAAACCCTATCTTATTTCTCTAAGAGAGGGGAAAATCTCTGTATGTTGACTAAAGTCAATCCAGCGTTAATTCCATAAAACGACAAGTGATTATGAATTCCATCATTCAGGATAATTTCTACATTCCCTACACCAAGTTTAAATATAAAAATAAATAATTTCTTTTCCCAAATCAATAATGCAGTGTTAGTTTATTCTTAGGGATAATTAATACTAATTATGTAGATTTGTCTAAAAATATATTAAGTAGCAAATCAATGGTACAAAAAATATCATTTAATTTGTTCACAAATTTTTTTGACTAACCTATGTTGGGGATAGTGCCTCTTTCTATGTACCTGTGATGCATGTCATGTTTTAGGCTGTGGCTTTGTACCATTTTAGAGTGCATTTATTTTCTTTTGAAAAAATTCATTTACATTTCTATAGATTTTAACCTCTAATTTCAATGTGTGGTCACCAGTGTCTAGTTCTATTATAAGTTTTTTTAATTCCTTGAATGCATTTTCTAATTCAATATATTCAAATTTCAAGGATTCATGTGACTTTATTGGCTCAATATGATTTGTATTTAAGTTATCAAATTCATCTAGTAGGGATGCATGTTCCTTGTATAAAGAAATATATTTAGCTTTGAGATTATCATGCTCCCTAACTGTAATATCATGATCCTTTTTTAAATCAAAAAAATTCTACTTTCAAATCTGCATGCAAAATTTTTAACTTTTTATATGAGTCCTAAATTTTTTTAAAAATAATAAATAGTTTGTCATAGGATAATTCACATACCTCATCCTGATCGGAGTTAACAATTGAGTCATTGGTGATTAAACATAAGTTTATTGTCCGCTCTTTAGGTTCTTACTTGGATGAGTCTGCCAAGAAGGCATTCTATAACCTATATTTACCCTTTTTGAAGTTTGACTTCTCTTTACCCTTCTCATTAGTGGGTTGATTTTTTAGGATGGACAATCAAATCTTAAGTGCCTTGGCTTCTTGCATTCAAAGAAAATTACCTCAAATGAACTTTTATGAAATTTACCAGTTTTACCTTTGCCCTTCTCAAAGTGACACTTTTATTTTCTACTTAAGAAGCATTTGACTTATCTCGTCATCAAGGCTATGTCTTCATCTTCATTTAATCCAAAGTAGTTGCTATTTGAGACATCGGCCTTCAGCACCATGGTCTTCTTTTTTTCTTTAATCACATGCATCCAAAAGTTTTTGACTCATATTTTGCTCATAAGAAATGAGTGAGCACAACAAATTGTTAATAGAGTAGACAATTAAATCTTTTGATTCAAAAGTAGCAGTGACATTTACATCGAAGCTATCAGGTAAATAATGAAGTATTTTATTATCCTTTTTTGAGTTTGATAATTCTCTTCCTAGAGCATGCAAAGATGTCACTATTTTTGTGAACCGAGTACACCTGTCAAAAATTGATTCACTAGATTTTATGCGAAAGATTTCATATTCATAAAGTAAAAAGGTTTAAATTAGATTGTTTGACCTAGTTGGTTTGTTCATCAGTGATGCATAGTTTATCTCAAATATCTTTTTCAATTGTTCAAGTAGAGAATCTCATGTAATCCTCAGATTTAAGTGCATAAAAGAAATAGATTAAGCATTTGGCATTAAGTTATGCTAAGTCTCATTCTTCTAAACTCCATTCAGTGAAAGGAATGTTAGTTATAACCACATTAACTATACAATACGGTACAGAATAACCAAATTGAATCATTAACCACATTCTAAAGTCAATAGACTGTAAAAAGGTCAACATTCTTATTTTTTAAAAATCAAATAGAATATTATCGAATAATGGTGGATGAGTTATTGAATAACCCTCCACGGTATTCCTATTCCTAAAATGTGCCATGGAACATTTCTCAATGATTTTTAAATCAGTAATTCTAAGACCAGCTCTGATACCAATTAAAAGTTCAAATGAGATTGTTAAAACCTTGTTGAACTGCCCAAGACACACAAAGAGGGGGTGAATTCTTATTTTAAAAACATTTCTTTTTCAAAAACTTTTCTTTGAAAAAAAATTAACTAAATACACAAGAGGAAGCAAACAATAAACAACATAATAAAATTTATATTTTTGATTTTGTAGAAAAATGAACAAAAAGATATTTTTGTTCATTTTTATTTTTAAATTTTTTTATTTTTTCTTGCTCATAAAAATCAATCCAAAAAAATCACAACAATACTTTCAACCCAGATTTCCAAGAACATAATATGCAAAAAATTAAAAAATGTGAAAGGCAAAAGTGCTAAATAAAAAAGAAATTAGCGCACAAAAAAGTTTATAGTGGTTTGGTCAAACCTTGACCTAAGTCCACTGCCTGGAGTCCTCCTCTCTGGGTATTACACTAATCCTTTAATAACTCTCATTTAGCTTCTATAACAAGGTAGAGAAGCCCTTAAAAAATCACTTCCACCCTTCCACGGTGCAACGGAGAAGCGAAAATCCTTTTCACCCTCCTAGTGAAGTAGAGAACCTGAATTCCTTTCACCCTCCTGGTGAGGTGGAGAAGCCTGAATCCCTTCTACCAATTTGATGTGATAGAGTAACTAGATCCTTTGACACTGAGAGCCTCTTCTCAGAGTTTCCCTCAAGCAAAATAATGACTCTTGGAGGAGGTAGGTGAAAGTTCATGAAATAACTTTTTGTAGAACCCCTCTTACACACTCCCTTAATCTCATAAGGCTCTTCTCTCTCAAAACCTCACCTCTCTCTCTCCCAAGACCACTATTATATCTTTAAACTCTAACTTACAGAGAAGCTCTAAAAGAAAAACTGGCCAAGGACCCTCTTAAATGAAATAAGAGATGTTTAAATGTAAGGCTCCAAAAAATCCTAAATTTTTAATTCAGCAAACTCTGTTTGTACAGTATGATCTGTGGATCATATAGTACGATTAGTTCAATCTCTATCTATTCTGTAAGATGAATAACTTCAATATGATCAGTTCAAGAATCTTAAACTAATCGTATAATACAAACCATTGATTGTATAGTATGATTAATATATTTTGCTTAAGTTCATCCAAGATAATTTATGGGATGATAAAAAATCATCTCTATCGATTTACTAATATGATTAATATTATACTATAAGAATTCCTCAATCCAATCAAGGTTCATTCATGATGATCCCTTGGACAATAAAAAATCATCTCTACTAATCATCTAATACGATTAAGATCATATTGTACGATCAAATTCATTAATCAAACCTTATCACCGGGATTAATTTAGGTATGATTTCAAATATCATACAGTATGAACTTATTCGTACAATATGATTAGTTTAAAGTTAAAATTAAAAATGCTTATCTAAATTTAATTAACGGCTAGGGGCTCGAATGTACGTTGATTGTCCTGTATGATTGAGTTCGTACATTATGATTAATTTAATATTTTTAATCTCTAAATTAATTATTTTAATTATTTTTTTATGAACTGATCGCATAGTAAAATCAAGATTGTATGGTACAATTTTCAAAAGATCTGAACTTCTAAATTTCACTCCCTCGTGTGTGTGTGCACGATTGTGAAGCTAGGATACACTTTTTACAAAACTTTTTACTCAAGAAAGATAAAAATAAATAAGCAAAAATATAAACTCTTATAAACATCAAACCCTTTTACCTAGTTTTAAGTCTTGATCTTTTATTGATGCATGGTGTATGATGTACTTGAAATATTAGTGCTCATAAAATAAATATGCAACAATAGTACTAGGAGAAAAAATTTAAAATTTATTAATATTTGTTTCATCAAAATCAGGAGCTCAGGATCTCGGATTGCAATAAGGGCATCCAACTATCTGTGATGTTTTTCCTTTTTCCAGTTATGTAGGCAATCCAACAAGATTCAATCTAAATTATATAAGTCTTATTTCCAAAAATCATTCATATCATAAGTGGCTTTCATATTAAAAGTCGTTACTTTCTACCCGTCGGCATATCATATCATATCAATCGGTCTTCTTATACATCCCTTTTTGTATTATTCAGGATTCTACCATAAATTTTATTTTAAAGAAAAACATGTCGACCCATTCTCCTATACAGGGTAATATGTCTTGAGCCAACCTAAATCAGTTAATTACTTTTGACCAGTCTTCCTTACAAACACACATTTTACACCATATATAACATACTAAACAAGTGATATTATGCTTAATATTTATCTCATTATATCATATTAATGCATGTAAAATATTTATATGAGCCAAAATTTATTACATTCATAAAAAAATATTGTGTGCTCTTTTTTACCATGTATACACCCACAACAACTGGATTTTAACAAGTATGCATGTCATACACTAGTATTATAAAACTTCGAAAATTATTTATTCAATTTGTATCTTTATCTAAAATTCTCAATTTAGGGCATTTTCCTCAAAATATAAAAATACTTGATGAAAATTTAATATATTCTATTAATATGTGCAAAATGATTAAAACTATAACATACTAGAAGTTATATAGTATAAGTTTATTAAAAAGATATCTCAACTTTTAAAAGTTTTGACCAATTCATAAAATATAAAATAACACAAAATTATTGAAATCATAGGTAGGGTAGACCGTTTGGCAAAAATGGCTCTATAACCTCAAAACCTTAGTTTTTCTTTTCTCTCTCCTATCCTTTCTTATCAAATTTGATTTTTTTTTATCTGCTTAATGGGAACAAAAATGTAAATAGAAAATAAGGATTAAGGAAGTGGTTTTAGATTTTTATACTAAAATAATTTTAGATTTTAATACTAAAATAATATAAGGATATAAAGTAATCATGTCATTTGTTCAATTTTTTTAGCATAAAATTAATATAAATCATTTTATATCTTCAAATGTAGGGATCCAAAAATTATAAAAAAATATTCATAAAATAGCTCAGCATATCTAGAAGACTTCGGTGAAATCAATTTGTAAAATGGACACCTAACAATCCCCGAAAATCCATTTGTATCGATATATATCAATTTATTAAGGAACTTTAATTAATTAAAAAGCTTCTTATTTTCATATCTACAATTCTAATAGAATTAGAAAAACATTATTATAATTATACCATAATAATATCTATATTATAGAAAAAGGGTTTGAAAATTAAACTTATAATGACTTCTAAAATATTATTTTATTATTGTGGGTCAAAATACATCTTGTAGAAATTTAAGGGTTATTACAGGTCATCACTTCATACTCATTGGCATATCACATTTATATCAGTCAATCACCTTATGCCACCCTTTTTAAATTCTTTAGGATTCTACCAAAAAATTGATTTAAAGAAAAGTTTGTCAGCCCACTCTTCTATACAGGATAATATGTCACTAGTTAACCTGAATCAGTCAATTATTTCCATCCATCCTTTCTTACTTTAACAATCATGTATATTATAATAGAATAGAAAACATCATGTACACATCTAGTGTAATTATTATTATACTTATTAGTAACATATTTTATATCAAAATGCATGTTAGACTAGATGAATAGTAAATTTATCCATATTATGTATTTCATGTCAATATTTAGTGTTGCAAGTGTAAGTTCTTTAGAATATCAATCACATATCAAAAGTTATACAGTGTAAGTTCTTTAGAATGAGATATTGCATTTTTATCAAAATCAAAAGAAAAAATAGGTAAAACTTAAAATCATTGATAACCTAAGTAAGATTAAGATTATCTACCATAATCAGAGCACTTTTTATAACTGGGGCAGTAGGAAATGATAGCTCAAACCCTATTTTCTCTCTCATCTATCCTATTCTCTCCCCCTTTCTCTCATCTTCTCCTTTCCTCTTTCACCTAACAAGCAAAGGAGAATAATAAGGGATATGGTGGGTGTGAGGATTTTGATATAAATGAAATTTTATTAAAGAAATGATTTCTCTGATCTAGTATTGTAGCGATCAAAACCTAAGTGCAAACCCTAATAAACTTGAGAGTTTCATGCTATAACGCTTCACCAACATAGCATTGTAGTGCTCTTAGTCAAAATTTTAGATTTATAAGAATTTCAATGAAATTAATTTTTGAGGCTATTACATTTGATATGATTGTGAGAATGGACTGTTTGAGTAAATATGTAGCTTATATTCATTATAGCAAGAGGAGGGTTACTTTGTGTGATAAAATGGAAGCATTTCATTTTTAAGGTGCTAAAGGTATTTTATCTTTTTTGATAATTGTGTTGCAAGTTGACAAGTTTGGGAGAAAAGAAAATTTTATTTTTTTGGCTTATATGAAAAACTTGAATAAATTTGTTAGGAGTATTGAGAATGTTCCAATGGTGAGAGAATTCCCTGATGTCTTTCTTGAGAAATTGATAAGTTTACCTCTAGAAAGACAGGTAGAGTTCTACATTGATGTGGTACTAAGAAAATAACAAAGACTCCTTATTTAATGGCTCCAAAAAAATTGCAGGAGTTAAAAGTTCAATTGTGGGAGCCATTAGATTAAGGAATTATAAGACTAAGTGGATCTATATATGGAGCTCCTTTGTTATTAGTATAGAAGAATAATGGATCCTTATGGATGTGTATTAGTTATAGATAAGTGAATAAGGCATCTATTAAGAATAAATATCTACTACCCATACTTGATGATTTATTTTCCACTTACAAGGTGCAACTATATTCTCTAAAATTAATATGAGGTTTAGATACCATCAGTTGACGATGAAAGCTAATGATGTGAGGAAGACAACATTTTGCATTGGGTATGAGCAATATGAAGTCTAGTAATGTATTTAAGAGTGATGAATGCACTAGATGTATTCATGGATCTGTTTCATAAGGCATTTAAGGATTATCTCAATCAGCTTATTATTACATTTATTGATGATTTTCTAGTGTATTTGAGAATTGAAGATGATCAAGCAAGGCATTTAAGGCTGACTTTGGAGACCTTAGGGTATCATAAGATATATGCTAAATTTTTAAAATGTGAGTTTTGTTTAACTTATGTAGTATTTTTGGGGCATATTATAAGTAAGGAACATTAATAGATCCCTAAAAAGTGCAAATTATGATGGATTGGTTGATGTTGACATTAGTGATTGAGGGTCATAATTTTTTAGGCATGATAGGTTATTATAGGAAGTTTATAGAGGGTTTTTATAGATTGTGACCCTTGGATAATACTAACTTAAAAGTCTATGTCGCCTGATTGGATACCAGATTGTAAGGTTGTTTTTCAAAAGTTGAAGGAGTGTTTGGTGTTAGCTCTTATACTAACTACTTTACCAAATATTGAAGGTTTTCAAGTATATAGTGATGCTTCTTTGAAAAGCCAAAGTTATGTAATGTAGTAGGTTAAGAAAATGGTTGGTTATGCTTTCAAATAACTGAAGTCATATGAGAAGAACTATCCTACTCATGATCTATAGTTGGCAGCCTGAAAATTTAGAGATATTATTTGTATGTGCTGACCTCATCTTTATATGAGGTCATTAAGACCTATTCAACCCTCAATAAAACTTCAATCCATCCTTCAATTAATCTCCAATTCAATTTCCACCCCAGACCTCAATCTAGCCCTCAATCACCCTTTGATCCAGCCTTCAATCAACTTTTAACCCAATCCTTAATCAGGCTTCAACCATGTCCCTCAACCATCCATTTGGTTGTTACTAATGTCAATGATTCATACTGAGTCTGTCAAATCTAGAACTACATTCAAATCTAGAATTCCAAACTAAATCTCAAAGTATAGGCCTTTATCCTGAAATCCATTCTGGGTGATTCTTTAATCACCATTGTTGCAAATCTAGTTTTGATGATGACAAACATGTTTTCAGTGTGTTTTACTTGGCTAATCTGTTTCAGGCACAAAAGACTGCGAGCCACTCAAGCCAACTCAAGATCAGGTCCAAGTGTGTCAAATGTATGATTTTTCTTTTTATTGAGTCAATTGTAATGTAACTGATCCCCTAGCTAAGTAACCTTGCACACACACACTCAGGGGGAGAGATTGAGTGAGTTAGAGTTTCTGGTCAATTTTTGTTCAGATCATCTTAGACGATAGTTGCATCATCCTGGACGATCCAGTTAAAACAAAAATCCTAATTAGGGCGACTAAGTTAAGAGGGTCTGATTAAGCAGATCGTCCTGGACAATATTTGGATCGTACGGGACAATATTCTCAAATCAGAAATTCCCAGCCGCCAGATTAAGTTAGGCAAGTTTTATTTTAAGTATTTTGGTCTGATCGTCCCGGACGATACGTGTATCGTCCTGGACGATTCACTACAATTATGCCTAAATTAGTCTGGTAATTAAGGAAAGCAATTAATGTTTAATTGATACGATCACATCGTCCTGGACGATCGCAGGATCGTCCCAGACGATCGTGATCGTCTTGTGCATTTCAGCTGTACAACCCGAACTGTGTACAGGATGATTTTGGGCCTTTTTGAACTAATCGTACAGGATAATGTACCAATCGTCCTGGACGATCCAGTCATTTTTTGGTCGTCCAGCACAGATTTCTCTAGACGACCCGAACTGTCTTCTGGACGATTTTCCTCAATTTGTACTAATCGTCCCGGACGATCGCAGTATCATACGGGACGATATGAACACTTTTTCTATTGATCGTCCAGAAGAGCCTAATCATCCAGACTGAATCTACTGATTTTGAACTGATCGTACAGGACGATCTCCCGATCGTCCTGGACGATCTTGGCCGATTAGTTGAGAATTAGGGCAAATTTTAAGCCCTCCTATAAAAGAACTTTTTCTAAAATTAAGAAAAATCTTTTGCTACCTTCCTTCCCTGAGAAACCCTAGAGAGAAGAGAGAGTTGGGAGAGAGAGAAGAGATCTTGTGAGGGGGAGTTAGTGAGGGATTCACTAAGGTTGCTCCGAGCACGGATCAGAGTCGTCTTCTCCGCTCGTCGTCTTTCGTCTAGTTAGTGTTCGTCGAGGGAGGATCGTTCGTAAGAAGATCCGGGTTCTCTGTCCGCTTCAGGTGGAAGCGAAAGGAGTTCGTAGGTTCTCTGCCTGCTTCAGGAGGAAGCGAAAGGAGTTCGAAGGTTCTCTGCCTGCTTCAGGAGGAAGCGAAAGGAGGTCAGGTTCTCTGCCTCACCGTGTGGTGAAAAGGAGATTTTTGTACAGGCTTGTCCACCTTGCTGTGGGAGCAAAAGGAGAGACACTTCTGTTTAGTGCAATACCCGGAGGGGAGGCTCCAGGGAGTGGACGTAGGTCAAGTTGACCGAACCACTATAAAATCTGGTTTGCTTTTCTGATTCAATTCTGCACTTTAATTTTTCCTGATATTAACTGCTTGGGTGAATATCTGTGGTTGATCTTTTTATCGTTGTTTTAATTCGTTTCTGATGCACGTTATAAAAAGATTTTCATAGTTATCGTGAAATTTTTAAATAACCAATTCACCCCCCCCCTCTTGGTTAGCCTCGGGACTAGTTCACTAGGGCTTAACATCCCTATCGAACTTTCAAGTGGTATCAGAGCGGGATTCAAAATTTCTATTTAAAAACTTTTGAATTTGATCCAATGGCTAACTGTAACAATCGTAATACTGCTGAAGGTTATTCTATTACCAGACCACCGTTGTTTGACAGTATTCCTTTTGATTTTTGGAAAACACGCATGTCTACTTTTCTGCAATCTATTGATTATCGCATGTGGATGTTAGTTAAGGACGGATACGAACCACCTTTTCGAATGATTAACAATGTGAAAACTGAATTGCCGTTTGCTGATTGGACGTTTGATGATCATGATTTAGCACAGTTGAATGCAAAATGTTTGAACTGTTTCTTTTGTGCTTTGAAATTTGAAGACTATATGCGTGTTTCTACTTGTACAACGGGAAAGGAAATCTGGGATAGGTTATGTATAACATACGAAGGTACAACTGAAGTCAAACAATCTAGGTTAAACATCTTGTTACATGATTACGAACTTTTTCGCATGAAACTTAGTGAGACTATTTCAGAAATGTACACAAGGTTCACTCAGATTGTTACCTCTTTGCATGCTTTAGGTAGAGAACTTACCAACTACGAAAGAGTAAACAAGATTCTTAGATGTTTGCCTGCTTCTTATGATGCTAAGATTACTGCTATTACTGAATCCAAAGATTTAAATACTTACTCTATTGACAGCTTACTTGGATCACTCATTGCTTACGAGCAAGGGGTGAACCAAAGGCAACTTGATGCAGGTGAACGCAAGAAAGAGAAGACCGTGGCACTAAAGGCCAAAGATTCAGATGCTAGCACTTCCGGGTCTGATAGCGATGAAGTTGCCTTAATCACAAGGCAATTCAAAAGCTTTCTAAGGAAAAAACATAAGAACTATCAGAAGTGAAACAAGGGTAAGTTCAATAAAAACTTTAAGGGTTCATCTGAATCGGTTTGTTTTGAATGCAGGAAGCCTGGACACATTAAGGCTGATTATCCAACACTTAAAGCTCACCCAAGTAAGGAGAAGAGTGAGGAGAAACCAAAGATCAGGAAGGATAAGAAGCGGATTCAGAAGGCGTTCTGGGCAGACTCTGCATCCGACTCTTCTGAGACTGAAGCTGAAGAGGAGGAAACAAACTTGTGTCTGATGGCGGATGATCACCCTGGTAAGTCGGACCAGGAAGAGGTATGTGAGCTTACTTACGATCAGTTATTTGAAGTTTCTGAAAAGATTCATACATCGTATAGGAAGCTTAAGAAAACCCATGTTAGTTTGAAATTAGATTATTTGACTTTACAAAAAGAGCATGATTCTGTAGTTAAAGATTATTCCACACTTGATTCCAATCACATGTCTCTGCTTGATGAGTTTGATGAATTGAACAAAAAATATTTTGATTTAGTTTCTGAGCATGATTCTTTGAAAACCACGCATGTTGATTTAGAAAAAGCTTTTAAAGAGTTAGATACAATGGCATGTGAAGTAGAAAGTAACAATGGCGCTTTAAAATTTGAAATTGCAAGTTTAAAGAAAGAGAATGAGTTTTCGGAAGTAAAAATCAGTGCTTTTGAAAAGAACAAAACACCGCCTACCTTTGAACAGTTTTATGCACCGCCACCTTTTAAAAATTCTGTTGCAAGTTCATCAAAGCATGTTTCATACACTACTAGGAAGAGGCACTATCACTCACGACGTTTAGTTAATCCTTTTCCTGGTGTTAGATGTTTTTCATGTAGCATGTTAGGACACATATCACACACTTGTACTGTTCACCGTAGTACACATTGGGTGTGGAGACCCAAACTGCCTGTTTCACAGCACAGCACGCATGCATCGCATTCTTCATTTCATAAGAAGGAACCCAAACCTGTTTGGGTTCCTAAGACTGACATTTGATGATTTTGTAGGGGTGCTCTCACACAAGACCTCGTGAGAGCATGTGGTACCTGGATAGCGGATGTTCTAGACATATGACTGGAGATGCAAATCAGTTCATTTCGCTGGAGGCCAGAGCTGGAGGCAAGGTTACACTTGGAGATAACACCACCAGGAAGGTGGTAGGCACAGGTATAATTGGTGATTCAAAGAACTTTATGATTGATAATGTTTTGCTTATAGATGGACTGAAACACAACCTGCTGAGCATCAGTCAACTCTGTGACAAGGGATACAGCATCAAATTCCTGCCCACTGGCTGCATTTTAAGCTTAAATGATGAAGTTGTTTTGCAGGGGCAAAGGATCAACAACGTCTACAAGCTGGATGTAAGTAGCATTAAATCTGATAATTCAATTTGTTTAAAAACTGCTGCTGATGAGTCTTGGTTATGGCATAGGAGATTGTGTCATGCCAGTATGAAAACCCTTAGGAGAGTCACCCAAAAGGACTTAGTTAGAGGTGTACCCAAGCTTAAGTTCACTAAGGATCACCTGTGTGATGCCTGTCAGTTGGGGAAGCAAGTCCAGTCCTCTTTTCACTCTGTTAAGGACATTAGCACCTCTAGACCTTTAGAAGTTCTTCACATGGACCTCTTTGGACCCATTAGCACTACCAGCTTAGGGGGGAGAGTCTATGGTTTTGTAATTGTTGATGATTATTCAAGGTTCACTTGAGTTAAGTTTTTGTCACATAAATCTGAGTCATTTGATGAGTTTAGATCCTTCTCTACTTGGATTCAGAAGAAGCTAGGATGTGAGATTATTACCATCCATAGTGATCACGGAGGGGAGTTTGAAAATGAAAGATTTGGAAGTTTTTGTGAGGATCATGGGATTAGTCACAATTTTTTAGCTCCTAGGACCCCTCAGCAGAACGGGGGAGTTGAAAGGAAGAACAGGACCTTAGTGGAAGCCGCTAGAGCCATGCTTGCCGAGTATTCACTTCCAAAATACTTTTGGGCTGAAGCGGTGAACACTGCCTGTTATGTGCTGAATAGGGTGAATGTGAGAGTCAAACTGAGCAAGACACCTTATGAGATCATTAAGGGTAGAACTCCAAATATGTCCCACCTCCATGTCTTTGGCTGTAAGGTTTTCATTCTGAACAACGGGAAGTCACCCTTAGGAAAAGTTGACCCCAAATCTGATGAAGGAGTGTTCTTAGGATATTCAAGTGTGGGGAAATCCTTTAGGGTGTTCAATAGGAGGACTTTGGTGGTGGAAGAAATAACCCATGTAGTGTTTGATGAATCTGAACCTAAGGAGTCTAGATCTGAAGTAGAAGATGAAGAGATTATTGAGGTTACCCAAGGAGTTGGAAATACAAATTTGGAGGAAAGGGTAGAACCTCAAACAGAGTTGCCTAGAGATTAGAGATATTCTTTGAGTCATCCTAAAGAACTGATCTTAGGAGACCCTTCTGAAGGTGTTAGGACTAGGCATGGACTTAGGAAGGAAGTAAACCATTCTGCCTTTATCTCAATGACTGAACCCACCAACATCAATCAAGCCCTGTCGGATGAATTTTGGATTTTAGCTATGTAGGAAGAATTGAATCAATTTGTAAGGAATGATGTTTGGGAGTTAGTAGAAAGACCTAAAAATCAAAGTATTGTGGGAACCAAGTGGGTCTTTAAGAATAAGATGAATGATTCTGGTGTGGTGGTGAGAAATAAGGCAAGATTGGTGGCTAAGGGGTATAATCAGATAGAAGGGATTGATTTTGAGGAGACTTTTGCCCCTGTAGCTAGATTGGAAGCCATTAGAGTGCTACTAGCCTTTGCCTGTTATAAGGGATTTAAGCTGTTTCAAATGGATGTTAAGAGTGCCTTTTTAAATGGGGTAATTAAAGAAGATGTTTTCGTAGAACAACCCCCAGGTTTTGAGAGTTCCCAATATCCAAATCATGTCTATAAATTAAAAAAGGCCTTATATGGATTGAAACAGGCACCCAGAGCTTGGTATGAGAGGCTTAGCACATTCCTGTTAGAAAGAGAGTTTGTTAAGGGGAGCGTAGACACCACCCTTTTTCTGAGGAGATTAGGAGATGACTTACTCATTGTCTAGATCTATATTGATAATATAATTTTTGGATCTTCTGATAAATACTTATGTGAAGAGTTTTCTAAATCAATGAGTAAAGAGTTTGAGATGAGTATGATGGGAGAATTGTCCTACTTTTTGGGGTTTAGCATAAGGCAAACGGATGATGGAACCTTTCTCAATCAATCAAAATACACTAAGGACATTTTGAAGAAATATGAAATGGACAAAGCCAAGCCAATCAATACTCCCATGCCCTCCTCAGTTCAGTTAGATAAGGATTCAAATGAAAAATCTGTTGATCAGAAGAAGTATAGAGGGATAATAGGTTCACTGCTTTACCTGACTGCTAGCCGACCTGATATCATGTTTAGTGTCTGTCTTTGTGCTAGGTTTCAGGCTGATCCTAAAGAGTCCCACCTGACTGCTGTTAAGAGAATTCTTAGATATCTTTTAGGAACCCCAAACCTAGGAATTTGGTACCCTAGGCACAGCACCTCTTTTGAGATCATTGGATATTCTGATTCTAACTTTGCGGGGTGTAGGGTGGATAGGAAGAGTACTTCTAGGACTTGTCAATTTATAGGACAGTCGTTAGTCTCCTGGTCCAGTAGAAAATAGAACTCAATTGCACTTTTCACTGCTGAAGCTGAGTACATTGCCTTAGGGAGTTGTGTGGCCCAAGTTCTTTAGTTGAAGCAGCAAGTCTTGGATTTAGGAGTACCTGTTGGCACAATTTCTGTTCTATGTGATAATACTAGTTCCATCTGTATCTCTAAGAATCCAATCCAATATTCTAGGACCAAACACATTGACATTAGGCATCACTTCATTAGGGACCATGTTACAAAAGGGGATATTGAGCTACACCACGTAGCAACTGAAAATCAGCTGGCTGACATATTCACTAAACCACTGGCCTTTGACTCATTCAGCATTTTGAGAACCAGATTAGGAGTGATTGATATAAATGCTTGATTCTGATGACTGCTGATTTATGATTGTTATGATTGGTATTCTGATTTCTGTTAGTTAGTTTTTTGTATTCTATTTTCTGATTTCTGTTAGTTAGTTTTTGTATTCTGATTTCTGATTTCTGTTAGTTAGTTTTGGTTTGATTATTTGCTTTCAGTTGATTTTATTTCTTCTGCTGATTTCTGTGTTACCTTTATTGTTAGTTTGATTTGAGTATTTACTTTGCTATGATTTTCTACCTGTTTTTATGCTTTTCAAGATCTGATCACCGCTCACTACTTCTGGTGATCTGAATTTTTGACTGAGAGTTTTTACCTTGTTTTGGTTTGGAAGCTGATAAGCAGTGATTGACTTCACTGAATCTGTTAAAGGGAAGAAACATTGATAATTGTTTCTCTTCCTCTAACTCCTTTACTGGTGTGTAGTTTCTTTTGAATAAAAATTCTTTTCAAAATTAAAATGTTAGTTTTTGAAATAGAGATTATTTTATCTTCCTACAGTAATATGCCTCATGTCAATAGTGTTTTTCAAAGTCTTGAGTCATTAGTTTGATTTTCTAAACCAAGTGATTGCATTTATCATATGTTGTATGGATTTTATTTTGTGAATCGTTCTTCCTTACTGCAGAGAGTCATCTCCTATGTCTGGAAGATAATCTCACAGCTGAGACTCTTTAATGATTATGAAAAGGAGAAAGCTTATAAAAGATGCGCAGTGCGCCAGATAATTTGAAAAAGAGGCATAAAATGAGCCCAAAACTGAAAAGATGCGAAATTGCCAAATTGGATACACAAAGTGTATCAAAAATCAAAAGATGCGCAAAGCGCCAACCAATTTGAAAAAGAGGTACAAAATGAGCCCAAAACAAGCTTTCTTTCCTTTCAGATTGTTAAATGTCTTAGAGGAATCTGTGCGCCACTTAATATTTTTAAAAGCTTGAGTTTTGAAAATCATGATTTCTGATTTTTTACTTTGTAACACTATTATATCAGATATTTTTCTGGAACGAGGCTTGAAAGGATCTCTTTTCAAATCTAATGTCTCTTCTTTTGAATCGGATTTTTGTGTTGAAAGAGGTTTGCATCGATAAGGTGCCCGGGGTCGGAGTTACGAAAGTTGATTATTTCCAACCTTTTTTGGATTTCAGCGCTGTCAATCGTCCTGTCAATGATTTTTGAATCTAAAATCAAGGAAAAATTCTGATTTTCCTGTTTTGTAGTTGTTTTATTTCCGTGTTATGTTTTTCGCTCCTCCTTTTTGTGATGTCAAAAGGGGGAGTCAGTTGTAGTCGTGTCTGTTTCTATTTTCTGAGTCATGCTTCATGTATTATTTTAGTTGTTAAATAAAAATTTAAAAATTGTTTGTTTGTTGGATCTCCTAGTTTACTTTTATTTTCAGACTACTTTACAAATGTTTGCCATCATCAAAAAGGGGGAGATTGTTGCAAATCTGGTTTTGATGATGACAAACATGTTTCCAGTGTGTTTTGCTTGGCTAATCTGTTTCAGGCACAAAAGACCACGAGCCACTCAAGCCAACTCAAGATCGGGTCCAAGTGTGTCAAATGTATGATTTTTCTTTTTATTAAGTCAATTGTAATGTAACTGATCCCCTAGCTATGTAACCTTGCACACACACACTCAGGGGGAGAGATTGAGTGAGTTAGAGTTTCTGGTCAATTTTTGTTCAGATCATCCTGGACGATAGTTGCATCGTCCTGGACGATCCAGTTAAAATAGAAACCCTAATTAGGGTGACTAAGTTAAGAGGGTCTGATTAAGCAGATCGTCCTGGACGATATTTGGATCGTACGGGACGATATTCTCAAATCAAAAATTTCCAGCCGCCAGATTAAGTTAGGCAAGTTTTATTTTAAGTATTTTGGTCTGATCGTCCCGGACGATACGTGTATCGTCCTGGACGATTCACTACAATCATGCCTAAATTAGTCTGGTAATTAAGGAAAGCAATTAATGTTTAATTGATACGATCACATCGTCCTGGACGATCGCAGGATCGTCCCGGACGATCGTGATCGTCTTGTGCATTTCAGCTGTACGACCCGAACTGTGTACAGGACGATTTTGGGCCTTTTTGAACTAATCGTACAGGATGATGTACCAATCATCCTGGACGATCCAGTCATTTTTTGGTCGTCCAGCATAGATTTCTCTGGACGACCCGAACTGTCTTCTAGACGATTTTCCTCAATTTGTACTAATCGTCCTGGACGATCGCAGTATCGTACGGGACGATATGAACAACTTTTTCTACTGATCATCCAGAAGAGCCTAATCGTCCAGACTGAATCTGCTGATTTTGAACTGATCGTACAGGACGATCTCCCGATCGTCCTGGACGATCTTGGCCGACCAGTTGAGAATTAGGGCAAATTTTAAGCCCTCCTATAAAAGAACTTTTTCTAAAATTAAGAAAAATCTTTTGCTACCTTCCTTCCCTGAGAAACCCTAGAGAGAAGAGAGAGTTGGGAGAGAGAGAAGAGATCTTGTGAGGGGGAGTTATTGAGGGATTCACTAAGGTTGCTCCGAGCACGGATCAGAGTCGTCTTCTCCGCTCGTCGTCTTTCGTCTAGTCAGTGTTCGTCGAGGGAGGATCGTTCGTAAGAAGATCCGGGTTCTCTGCCCGCTTCAGGTGGAAGCGAAAGGAGTTCGTAGGTTCTCTGCCTGCTTCAGGAGGAAGCGAAAGGAGTTCGAAGGTTCTCTGCCTGCTTCAGGAGGAAGCGAAAGGAGGTCGGGTTCTCTGCCTCACCATGTGGTGAAAAGGAGATTTTTGTACAGGCTTCTCCGCCTTGCTGTGGGAGAAAAAGGAGAGACACTTCTGTTTAGTGCAATACCCGGAGGGGAGGCTCCGGGGAGTGGACGTAGGTCAAGTTGACCGAACCACTATAAAATCTGGTTTGCTTTTCTGATTCAATTCTGCACTTTAATTTTTCCTGATATTAACTGCTTGGGTGAATATCTGTGGTTGATCTTTTTATCGTTGTTTTAATTCGTTTCCGCTGCACGTTATAAAAAGATTTTTATAGTTATCGTGAAATTTTTAAATAACCAATTCACCCCCCCCCCCTCTTGGTTAGCCTCGGGACTAGTTCACTAGGGCTTAACATCCCTATCGAACTTTCAACCATAAAATCCAGTCAAATGACCTCTGATTTATGATATGTCAGTATATGTTGACGAAGAATGTCCTTAAAGTCAACCCTCCAAATTTGAGCATAATTCAACATTTTTAACCCCATAAATGGATGATTTCCAAAGGCTGTAGAACCTTCAAATATTTATAGCCTATACCACTAGACTAGCCACTTTGTGGAATTTAACCTTAGGACTCTCCCCAAGACCCTTGACCATGTCCATAGCCTTTATTATGACATGTTGACCAGTAAACTATATTTTGCTGGACCCAATTTAACTTATAGTTGACCAGTGGTCAAAATGACCAAAATGCCATTTAAAGGGCAAATGTGGACTTTTCCCCAAAACTCAACATGGCATAGCCAATTCAATCTTTACAACCCCTTTCAATGCAACCTAAACATCATTAGGAGTGCATTGGACTCAAACCTAGGCTTTTGTTTGACCTAGTTGACCAAAATGCCCCTTAAGGATCCAAATGGTCATTTCAACCCAAATGGCCATTTTATTGCATGGGACCACCTCCATTGGCCTCAAAACACTGGTTTGAACTTGTTGGACCAAAACCCAAACCATGGTTTGACCAGGTTGATCAAATTAACCATTAACCCAACCAAGGTCAAAATTAATGCTCAAACCAATTTTAAACCCAATTTGTCACTTCAAATCCTTCAATTGGACACGCCAAACATGTCTATCATATCCCTAAGTCAAATCCCCATGGATTTGACTTGGTCAAATTTTCATGCATGGTCAACCCCTCACATACACTCAACACCCATGCAAACTTCAATCCCTTAGCTCCAAGCCCCTTGATATAGTTTCCTACTACATGCTCAACCTTCTCAAGGCCTATCCCAATCACCATTGACTGGTCAATAGGTCAACAAGTCAATAAGCCCTTTCAAACTCATGGGAAAGGGTTAAATCATGGCCACATCACCATGCCACCTTAAAAATCCAACCCCATCTACCAAATCCTGCTCTAACCTACTGAAAAGTAGCTCATGCCACTCCCAAAGAAGTCCTAAGCTAGCCCCTAATCCATGCTTAAGATATAGTTTAACCAAATCGGGGAAATGCATGTGGTCCCCATCCCAATGAACCAAAAGAGGTCCCCCTCAATTCCAACCTTCCCCTTAGCTTCTAACATCCTTGGGAGACACTTGGCATGTATCCAAGCCCCCTCCAAACAAATCAAGGCCATCCATTCAAAAAGGTGAAGGTTAACTGTAGGAAACTTGACATAATGCCCATGATTCAATCTCATTTCAAAAAACTCTGGCTCCAGTAGCCTCCATCCTTCTAAAAACCTTCCCCAACCTCTCCAGCCATTCCCCAGCCAATTCCAAGCTTTTCTCCTCAAAAACTCATGCGCAAATCACTATTTTGGTGAGGAGAGAAGGTTTTAGTGAGAGAAAGTGGAATTTCTTTAGTAATATGAAATCCAGCCATTATCAACTTCTGTACTCTTCAGTAAAGTTGTAGAGGACTTCACCAGGAGAAAAAGGAGCCCAAGATCTTAAAACTCCATTGGCTGGATTATAAGATATCCTCACTTTTAGTTTAGAATTTAATTTGAAACTGCTCAAAATCTGCAAAGCATGGAGCCTCCAAACTCACGGCATTGCAACATTATGTTCCCATGAGCTTATATTTCAAATTTTATTAAATTTGCATGAGTATTTTGGGAGATATAAGCATTCGAATTTTCTAGTTAATTTTAAACTGAATCTGTCAAGGTAGATCATAGCCGTCCTATTTCCTCTTTATCCTAATTGGACAGCTCACAATCCGTCAAACAGCACAATTTCCCTCAAGATTTGAATGTGGTTCAGTTTGGACCGCGGGATGCCACGTGCTTAATCTCAGTCGTTGGTTCATCCAACGGCTGACATGTTTAAGTGACCCATTCTGGGTCAAACACGTCTCACTGCACCGCGACGTCGCGCTGCCGCCAACCAATCATTGCCAATGATTGGATTTATGGTGCTGGTGGCTGATTTGACCCAAAATTGATTAAAATATTCATAAAAAAATTATTTTTTTATCAAATTATGTGTTTTTTATGTCATTTGAAAGATAATTTTGTGTAATATTTATTAAAATTAAATTTAAGTAATTTTGATCACTGAATTAAGAGTTATTTCACAATATTTAAAATTTAATTTTAGAAATTTTCTCACAATCTAGTGGTCAAACTGGACACAAATTTTTATAAAAGATTTTTTGGTATCTTAGGCATCGACTATATTTTTCCTAGGCCCAAATACCCATTGGATTTTAGTGATGTGAATTTTTAAAGTGATGGGTCCATTTTAGGCCCAAAATTTTAAAAATTCATAACTCTCCAAGTTTTTAGGTTCTGGTTGTGTGATTGTTGTGGTGTGCTTGCATTTGTATCAAGGTTTGTTGGATAAAGATTGGAACCCAATTAAAAAATAGCAACACCTAGAAAAAATAATTAAGGACCATGTCTAGAAACCTTAGAAAATTTCTAAGAAATTCTAGTGAAACTTGAAAACATTAAACTTAGTGACATTTTACATTATTGGTTCAAATTTTATTAGATTTAGAGTCCATTAGGTCAGAAAATTAGCTAAGTGAAAATTTGACCCTTTAAGGACCCAAAAAATTCAAAAAATTATAATAAATATATAAATTACAAATAATATATCAAATTAATTAGGATTAAGTCCTCAATCGATGAAAATTAAAAGCCCTATCAATTAACATTAATTTTGGGTTTAATTTAATTTTTAGTGAAAAGTAATATTTAATTAATTTAATTAATTAAAAATTAAAAATTTCAAAATACTCTCAAACACTTGAGACCACTCCCTTATCTCATTCCTGACCTTTGGGAGTGAATTCAAGAAGTTCAGAATTAGTTTGGATTAAAATCATTAAAAACTTCTTAATTAAGCAATTTAAAAATTCAATTAAATACTCAAATTACAAATATTCATAAAAAATTCTAGAAAATTCTAAATTGAGTAAACTCAAAACCATTTAAGTTTATTAAGGGTCTATTATTTATTAAAATGTTAAACTCCCAAAAATAAGTCAAAGTCAAAAAAGCCAATTCTTCGGTCAACCGTAGTTCAAATTTAGGTTAAAATTTCAAAAATTCATAACTTAATGTAGAAAAATCTAATTCTAGCACCTTTAGTATCTAATCACTCATCTTAAGGTCTAGTATTTAAGAAAAAAATTCAAAATTTAGAAATTACTTTAATTTAAAAAAGTTAACTTTTGACCCTTTTAATTAATGTAATTAAATAATTCTAAAAATTTTAGAAACTCAATAATTAAGTAAAATTTCAGAATCATTAAATTGATTATTAAAATTAATCTACCAACCATTAATATATAACAAGAACTCTAAAGATGAAATTTTTATGATGGACTACCTTAAGCTGTGGGGCTAAGTGTCCTAAGGCAGCCTGGTTCCTCGAGCCCACTATGATAATGCCACGAACAAATTCAATACAGTATAAAATCTTAAAATTAATTAATTATTAATTATTTAACTAAATCTAAATCGATAATTCACTACATCAATTTGGTTTAAAGGCTAGAGAACCTTGAGCTACGGGGCTAAGTGTCCTAAGGAGGCTTGGTCCCTCGAGCCTATTGTGACAATGCCACAAACTGATTGATGACAAATTTAAATTAACTTAATCTTTAAAACCAGTAACCAATCAATTTAATAAAAAATTATTAAACCTTTAACTTTCAACCAACTAAATTAACCTAGTCAAATTGATTACTATTGGGTAACCCGGGCCTATAAGGCTAGCCCCAAGGAATGTGAAATAAACTTCACGACCCTAGTGAAAATAAAGGTAGTAATCACTCACCCTTAAAATGTATTTAAAAATTGACTTTAAATCATTAATACTTAAATTCAAACTCAAACCCCTTAAACCTTTAAAAAACCAAAACATTAGATAACTTTAACAAATTACCAAGTCTAGAACATATCCAAAAGCCTTCTGCACACACTTTAGATGGCTTGCTGGGACAACTTACTCAAGATCTAGGCTAGGCCGGTGTTTACTTTTTTGCGGTTATGTGCCAAGTTTTTCATGGTTTTTACTATATATTGGTTCTAATGATTTGATCGATGTGATTATTTATTTACTTATATAATTTATGAATTGATTTTATGGACATTAGATTACCCTTAGGTTAGGAATGATCTGGATGTTCACTTAATCTTCTATAGGTGGCCATGCTCATGCAGGGCTAAATCAAGGGGGAAAAATAAAGCTTTAAATTGACAATTTTTTTGCAGGTATAAAATACTAAGTCCCCCTTAAAATTAAAAGAGCATGGCCAAGTGTGGCTGTGATTTAATTTAATACGGATATATAACTGCTTGGGATGTTATTATTAATTTCAACAATTTAGGATAACCATGCAGGTGGTCTAGAATTTTATTTTATTTTTAAAATGTAACGTAATTTAATTGTGATTGAGTTATGAAAGTGCATCTTTGAGTTGGGATACTATATCTAACTTAGAATCCAAAGAGGAGGGAACATTTCTTAGGGGAGTGTTCCTTTCCATTTAGAGATCCAAGTTAGGATGACTTTAATATCCAAAGGGAAAAGAAAACACCCATTCAGGGGAGGACTTTCTTTTCATTTGAATATCCGAACCCTACGAACCCAAGGAGCTCGCATAAGGGGAGATGATGAAGAAGTGAATATAGAGAGATATCCCACTCAAAGTCACTTGCGTTAGTCCTACGATTAGAATCCGAGTTGTTGTCAGTGGAATACAGCCACTTCTTATTTCTATAGACCCTGGGTTATAATTAATTATATTTTCAAATAGACATTTGATTTATTTAATTATATTAATTGATTGATTAATTTATATTAATTGTGCTTATAACTTGCCTTCTTTTTCTATGTTTATTCTCTTACATGTCGTGTTTTGTTTTAGCCTGAATATGATTAGAGGCTCGTCATGGAATGTTAAAAAATATTTTTTGAAACTTGGTGAGGGTGGTTAAACCCCAAAGAGCTAGTCTCGATACTAACCAAGAGGGGGGCTGAATTGATTATTTAAAAATTTCTTTAAGACAAAAGAAAATCTTTTTGAAATCTTTTTTAATATTTTTAAAACCAAGCAACTTGTGCAGAAGAAGACAATAAAATTAAAAATTTCAACCACAGATCAGATCACATAAAAGTGTGAAAATAAAATACAAAAAAATAAATAGAAAGAACACACCATATTTATAGTGGTTCAGTCAACTTGACCTACGTCCACTCCCTGGAAACCTCCTTTCTAGGTATTGCACTAAAATAGTAGTGACTCTTCTTTTGCTCCCACGTCAAGGCAGAGAAGCCCTTACAAAAGCTTTCCACAAACCCAGTGAGGCAAAGAATCTTGAATCATTTTACTCCCTCCTGGAGTAGGCAGAGAAACTTAAATCCTTTTACTCCCTCGTAGAGTAGGCAGAGAACCTGAAAATCTTTTTTCACCCTCCTGGTGAAGGCAGAGAACCCGAGAATCCTTTTACTCCTTTTTGGAGTAGGTAGAGAACCTTAGAATCCTTTTTCACCCACCTGGTGAAGGCAAAGAACCTTGGAATCCTTTTTCACCCACCTGGTGAAGGCAGAGAACCTGGATCTGATGCTGATGAAGATCTCCCTCAAAGCCACCAAGGAATGAGGATAGCAACTTGAAGAAGATGATGAACCCCTTATTTGGAGCTACCTTTATGAATCCCTCACAACTCCCCCTTACAGGGATCTCTCTCTCAAGCTCTCCCTCTTCCTTCTCTAAGCTCTCCCTCAAATCACTTTTATAGCAAAAGATTAACTCAAGGGTTAATATAATTACTTAAATAGTGGGCTTCAAAAGACCCTAAATTTCAAGAAATTTTTCTTCTATTTGTACGGTATAATACACGTATCATACGGTATGATCAGTGTAATTCAAAATCATTTAGCAAGTTCATATTATGAACTGTACAGTTTTTAAACAAATCATACGGTACGATAAAAATATCATACAGTATGATATTTAGAATTTTCTTCTATTCATACGGGAGGATTCTTGGGATGATCAACTTCGTACTCTATCATGCGTATAGTATGTTTAAAATTATATAAAACAAATAGTTTAAATTTCATGAGTATGATCTCTAGGATGACAAATTTCATACTCTATCAATCGTACGGTATGATATAAATCGTATGGTATGATCGATCGCAATAATTGTCCCTGATTTAATTTCTTGATATCATGAGATTAATTAGGAAATAAATATAATTAAGACATACAATATGAACTAAAATCATACTATACGATCGGCTTAAATAGACCCGTAGCAGTTAAGGTTTGATAGAGTTGTACATATCATACAGTATGAATTAAAATTGTACAGTACGATACACGTATTGTACAATACAAGACAAATCGTACATTACGATTTACTTAAAAAGAAGAACTCTCTCAAAAACCCTTTTTCTCTCGCCCTATGTGTGTGTGTAAGATTACTCAGCAAAGATATCCACCCAATTATAAGATATGACTCAAGGAAGGGAAAAATATAGAATAAAATGAAAATCAACTTTGACCCTGATCTATCCAGTCTTGAGCTGAGCCAAATTGTAGATGACTGGTGGATTGTAATCATGAAATGTTAGTACATACAACAAAAAATAGAATATCATAAAAATGGGAGGAAGCAGTAACATGAACAATAATATTTGTTATTATCAAAATCACAGTACTTGAATCAGATTTGCAATAATCTCCTCCTTTTTGATGATGGCAAACATTATTGTTTAAGATTTTCAAAATAATTACTTTCCTCTAAACTTAAGTAAGAAACAAAGAAACAATTAACAAACAAAACTCTCCCTCTTTTGACATCACAAAAAAAAGAGAAACAACATAAAAAAGAAAAATAGGAAATAAAATAGACACAAAAATAAAAATAGGACGAGAAAAGACACATATTCAAAAAGACTATCACCTCACAATAAAGAAACTCATCAAAACTCTATTAACTTTTGTAGACATTTTTAGAATGTAATAAACTTACTCTATCAATAGAAAAAGCTCAAATAAGGCAAATGTTGACCTTATTATAACCAATGGATCTTGATTCTAAAGTTTGCACACTTAGCTTAGAATCTTCACAAGCTAAAGTCTGTTGTTTAAATAAAAATCTAACTCAGAAAGTACAATTAGATAGGGAAACTTAAAACTTTCTAGACTACTAGCATGAAATATATAGAATATTAATGTAAAAAGTGGTGAATAAAATAACACAAAAATAAATAAAAAATCACACAACAAATTAAAAGATTTTTTTTGAATTGATCAATCTCTAGAAAAATGATAAATTTCCCTTATAAGAGGATTAAAAAAATTAATAAGAAATGAATTAACAATGCTGAAATCTAGAAATTGTAGAAAATCGATCTTGTTATCCCTAGCTTAGACACCTTACAGGACAATTTTTTTAAACAAAAATCTAAGTTAGAAAATAAATTAGATAAGAAAAGAGATTATTTCAAGCTTCATTGCAGAAAAACTATCTGATAGAAATAATATTTGAATGCAATGAATAAAGAATCATAATTTTCAAATTCAAATGTTTTAAGATATCAAGTGGCACATGAATTCTTCTAAGATTTAATAATTTGAAAGAGAAGGAAGCTTATTTCTTTGTGGCCTCATTTTGTGCCTCTTTTTCAATTATTTGACACACTTTACGCATCTTTTAATTTTTGATACACTTTGTGTATCTTGTAATAATTTGGCGGTCATTGTGCCTCTTTTAAATTTTTGGGCTCATTTTGTGCTTCTTGCCATTTTTGTGAGCTGGCTTCCTTTCAAAACCTTTAAAGACTCTCAGTTATGAGATTATCTTTCATATATTAGAGAAGAAGAACGCACTCTTTAATATAAGGAAGGGTAAACCATGAAACAGAATTATATCCATATGATGAATGCAACAATCTGATTTAAAAAATTTGAAAAGTGATTCATTGACTTGGAGCATTGTTTCTATGAGATAGATTACTAAAAGAAGATAAAATAAATCTCTCTTTCAAAGTCCATCTATATTTTTAAAATAGACTTTTGTTTTAAAAAGAAAATACACCATGAAAGGAGTTAGAAGAAGAGTGACAAACATCAAATTTTCTTCCTTTAACTATTTTAGAGTCAATCAATGCTTCCTAATTTCTAAGACTAAATGTAAGGAAAAAATGTCATTTAGGAATTCAATATCAGAAGTGAGCATTGATTAAATTCCCTTAAAAACATCGAAGGAAAAATGTTAGAAAATTAAAAACATAAAGCAAAAAACCCATACAAAGAACCAGACATACAAATAAAATAATACACTGAAGAAAAACCAACAGACAATTAAAATCATAAAACATAAACACAAAAAAAGAAACAAACATATAAATAAAATAAAACAAACAAAAGGAACAGAAATAGAAAACATCAGTTTTAAGCATTGTTGACCTCATTTTTGTATGAGGTCAGTAGGACCATTCCAATCCTGAGGATTTAATATTGACCCTAGGATCAATCTGATCTTAGATCAATCTAAACTTTCAGTCAATTCAGATTTCAAATCCATCTTGATTTCAAATCCATTTAAACTTCAAATCAATCTTAACATTAAGCCAATCTAGATCTATTAAATTTATAGATCATCCTAGACCTTAGATCTTAGGATTTCTAAACTTTAGGATTTTCCTAGATTTCTAACCCTAGGATCTACCCAGACTCTAGATCAGTCTAGGTCTTAGGATTCTCCTAGACCTCAGATCTATCTAGACCCTAGGATCTTTCTAGAATCCAGACTTTAGGATCTATTATAGATCCTAAGAACCTTCTAGATCCTAGACCTTAAGGTTTCCTAGACTCTAGGAGCTTCCTAGACTTTAGTCCCTAGGATCTACTCTGGACCCTAGGATTTCCCTAGATTTCTAACCCTAGGATCTACCCTTACTTTAGATCAATTTAGGTCTTAGGATTTTCCTAGACCTTAGATCTATCCAGACCCTAGGATCTACTCTAGATCCTAGGATTTTGCTAGACTCTAGATCATATGATCTTCTTGGACCCTAAGATCTATTCTAGACCCTAGAGTTCTTTTAGATCCATTTAGATCTTAGGAATTATCTAGATCCTAGGATCTGTCTAGAATTCAGACTTTAGGATCTACTCTAGGCCCTAAGATGTCCCTAGATCCTAAGATTCCTCTAAATAATAGGATTTCTAGATCTTAGGGTTATTCTAGACCACAGATCCTAGGACTTCTAAATTCTAGGATCTTCCTAGACTCCAGTCCCTAGGATCTATTCTAGACCCTAGGTTTCCTTTAAGCTGATCTGGACCCCATGACCTACTCTAAACCCTAGGATTCCTCTAGATCAATCCAAGCTTCAATTCAATCTAAACTTAATTCAAACCCTATTATTCAAACTCAAAATCTAGCTCAAAACTAGATTTTCAGACTCAATTCCAAGGCCAAAGGTCTAAGTCCTGAAAGCCTTTTCCAGTGAATCTTTGAATATTTCAAAACCTAGTCAAATGACCTCTGATTCAAATTCTATCAGTTCCACACTGATGTGACATATCTCTAGAGGCAACCATCCAAATTTGAGCTCATTCTGACGTCTTTAACCCCAGAAACTGGATTAAAATCCAAAAGCTGTAAAACCTTCAAATATTTACAATCTATGCCACTGGACCTGCCACCTAGTGGATTTTGATCCTGGAGCTTTCTATAAAGCTCCAAATCACTTCCAGTCCCTTGATTATGACTCATTGAGCAATAAACTGTATTTTTTTTTGACTCAATTTGACCCCTAGTTGATCAGGGGTCAAAATGACCAAAATACCCAAATAGGGTGTAAATGGCCATTTGAACCAAATGAGCTCCAAATTAAATGCAACCACTTCCAACAAGTTTCAAATATCAAACCAATCTATTGAACCCAAAACCAACCCCTGGGTCAATCTGGTTGACCAAGTCAACCAGGTGACCAAACAGGCCCTTTAGGGTCAAAATAGGTCATTTTGACCAAATGACCTCCTCAGACCTTGGGACCACCTCCATTGGTCTCCAAATGTCAAACCAAATCTGTTGAGCCCATTTTCAGACCCTGGACCCACCTGTTCAAGTTAACCAGGTTGACCTAAAGGCCCATTAAGGGCCCAGATAGGTCATTTTGACTAAATGACTTTCCCAAACTTTGAGACCACCATCAGTAGACTCAGAATGTCATTCTGGACTGGTTGGACCCAATCCCTGACCCTGGGTCAACCTGGTTGACCAAGTCAATCTAGTTGACCCATTAGGCCCATTAAGGGCCTAAATAGGTCATTTGATCTAGATGACCATTCCAGACCCTGAAAACACTTCTACCAGACTTCAAATATCATTTGAAATTAATTCAGTCCAGACCCTAGCCCTGGGTCAACTTGGTTGACCAGGTCAACCTAGGTTGACCAGGTCAACCCATGTTGACTAATTTAAACCTTTAAGCCATTTAAACCCAATCAAGCTCCAGATCAATTTCAAACCCATTCAAACTTCTCTTACCACTTCTCGTAGTGATTCAAACTTTATTGGACTTTTGACCCAATCATTAGTTGACTTGGTCAACTAATTCTAAGTCTAGTCAAACTTGCTTCATTTGAGTCAAAATCACCTCAATCCTTCAATTCAAGCTCTCTAAATCCTCAAGTCCTCAAGTCCATATCAAATTGAAATTCAAGTACATTCAAATGTATAAGAAGTCAAATCACCTTGATTTAACTTGGTCAAATTTTATTCTATGATAAAACCTTTAATCTTATTCAAGCTTTAGTCAATTTAAGCTATCCAAATCCATCTCGAGCTTCAAATTAACTTCAAATCATAGCCTAGATTTGTCCCAATCTTTGGCTAGTTTAATTCATGAAAAGTTGATTAAGTCAACTCAGTGTGTGTAGTCAAACCCTAAGACTCATGGATTTATTTCCTCATATACCAACCTTTAGCTTCCAAACCCCTTTTAAACTATCTCCTTCATCTCAAACCCATCAACTCCATGACACCTAGGCAGACATTTGACTGTTGACTAGTCAATATGGTCAACAAATCAAATGGATGGATTCAATGTGGTCAAACAACCCTTTAAAGGGGTCAAATCATTCTCTATAAACTAATCCATTGATCATAAACTAATCCAGTAGTTTGGTTGAGAACTAGAATCTTCCTATAACTCATCTCAGCCTTTAGATGGAACTTCAATGGTCTAGATCTTTCCCACATGACTTTATGGGGATAAAAGGACCTTTACACCCAATGTCCTTGCCATGTGCTCTCCCATCTGCTCCTAACCGTCTCTTAGACAGATGCCATTAATCTAAGCTGCTTTCTGGTTGATCTGAACCGTTGATTCAACCTGGAGAAGGTTGAATAGGGCAAAGATCCCATTTGAGAAAATATTCTAATCCATACTCTCGCTCTCTTCCTGAGCTCTCTTCGACCCATCCCCTGACTCGTTTTGAATCCCCAGACCCTCTTCTTCATTTCCCAAGTGAAAACCAATCGCTAGAAGTCACCAGCGATGAGCCTTCCGGCGAACTCAAGTTCAAATCCGTCGAAGGCTCCGTCCACTCAATCCATAGCTTATTAGACCGAGAGGTCAAGAGAGAAAAGTATCGTGGACAATCTACAAGCTCAGAGAGTCCAAGAACGTGAAAATCCATCGGTTGGATTAGGTAAAAATCATAACCCTAGGTTAGGGTACACTAAGTTAAATAGATTTTTATACAGATTGTTTTAAGCTGTATCAAACACTCCACAAAGTTTTTATTCATGTACTAAATCTTAGTTTAAAATTTTATTTAATTTTATGGTATGGATCTAAAGAACGAGCTCATAAACCTATTCTAGGATTCAGGTTAATTTTCTCATGAACTATGCCTGATTTGAGCCGTTGATCCGCGCATCGACGGCTTAAATCCTGCCATTCTACGATTAGTTCAAACCGCGGATCTGATTTTACGAAATTATCCTCATCCGGCTCGATCTCAACCCTCCATTCAGTGTCGCGGGAACGCTTCTCTGCCGTTCTATCTCTTCAACGGAGATTAAACACTAGGATTTGATCTCTGCCGTCGGATTAACCCCATGCGGATCCGACGGTCTTCCCGATTGCTGACTGGTTTAAGTAAAACCGCGTGGACCCGCCACCGCCGCCTAGTGATTGGTATTAAATGCCCTGCCGCCGCCGCTTTCTGATCAGCCAACCATCGTTTGCCACGTAGCAGCCAGCCGCCGTCGGCTGTATTTAATGGATTTAAATTAATTTAAACTCCTTTTTAATTCCAGAAAATTCTAAAACTAATTTAAAAATAATTTTAAATTCAAAATACATTTATTTTATTCAGAAAAAATTCAGAATTAAAAAATATCTAATTTAACAAATAATAATAATAATAATAATAACTTATTTTAAAATATACTTTATATTTTAAATATTTTAACCTTTCTTTAATTAACTAAGATTTAATTAGTGAATTAATATTTTGTATAAATTAAATTGAAATAATTTTGAAAATTGAATTAAAATTATTTTTTATCCTTTTTCAAATTTCAAAAATGTCCAAAGTTTAATTTAATCTAATTTAAAATTATTTTAAATATTAATTAGTTTTAAAATTATTTAAACTCATTTAATTGATTTGAAATTTAAAGGTTCATAATAAAATTCAAGTTAATTCACAAAAAATATGCATAATACCTTAAAATTTCCAGAATTTTAATTATTTTAATTTCAAATTAATTTTGAAATTCAAAACTAAATTTATTTTAAATAATCTGAGTTATTTCATTCTTTTAATATTTATTTAAATATTAAACTAATTATTTTCAAAATTGAACACTTACTTTCAAATTATTAAAAAAAAATCAGAGGATCTCTCATTTGAATATTGAATTTATTTTAATACTATTTTGAGTATTTTAAATTTAAATTTTATATTTACATTTATATAGGTTTATATATATATTTATATTTAAAAAATTCTATTTTAAAATTATATATATATATATATATATATATAAATTCTAAACATTTGAGAGATCCATTGGAACTTTAAATCTAGTTTAAGAATGTTTGAACAGAATTAATGTGGAGTGATGGATAATCAATAGATAATTAATGTTTTAATTATTCATTGATCATCTCTTGATTAATCAAGTCATTTTGATCTTTGCATATATAGGAAGCACACACCACCTAGCTTTAGGGCTCTCCTAGGTCTAGGATTGATTGATTGTATGTGTGTTTACTTGAGCATTTATCCAAGGGTTAGTTAAAACTTTGATTCAAACCTATTAAACCTAGGGGCATCATTAAGGACAATAATTAATGACTCATTTAGAGAACTTAGAAAATCTCCAGTAATTAGGATTTACATCCTATTGACATGAAACTTTAAACACTTGAACAAAGGGACACTCTCAGCCTTAAGAAAATTTTCCATTGGATTTTAAAATCATTAAGCCCCTTAATTAATTTAATCAAACTTAAACCTTAATTAAGCCTTTAAAACTTCCAAAAAATAGAATAAATCAAATTTAAATCCAAAATTACACATAATACCTTTAACTGACCATAATGTAATTCTCAACCAATGAAAAATAAAATCCCCTTTACTCGACTTTAAAATCAAGTTTAATTTAAGTTTAGTTAAAATTTAATATTTAATTAAATTAATTAATAAAAAATAATTAAAAATACTAAAAATTTCTCAAACACTTGGAGATCACTCCTTAGGTCATTCCTGACCTTTGGAGTTGATTTCAAGGAGTTTGGAGGTCATTTGGATTCAAATCATAAAAAGGGCCTTAATTAAATAATTTTGAAAATTCAGTAATACTCAAAACTTCAAAATTTCATAACTAATTCAAATAAACTCCAAATTGAGCAAACTCAAAAGCATATGACTCATAATAACGTCTAATATTTGTCAAAAATGTTAAGTTTCCAGAAATCAATCAAATTTGAAAAAGTTAACTTTTGGTCAAACCTAGTTCAAAATCAAGTCAAAACTTCAAACCTTCATCATAAAATGTAGAAAATTCCAATTTCAGTGTACTTACTGTCTAACTGATCATATTAAGTTCTAGTATTTTAATAAAATGCTAACTTTCCAAAAAACACAGCCTACCCCAAGGAAGGTGAAATAAACTTCACGGCCTCGGTGTGCAAAAAAGGTGGTATCCAACAAACAATTAAAATCAAATTTTAAAATCAATTTCAAGTCATTAAGATTTAAACTCAAATTAAAATACCCTTAAGCCTTCAACCAACTAGAACATCAAGCAACTTCAATCAAGTGCCTATTTAGGACATACCAAAACCACACAGCCTATCTCACACACTTTAGATGGTTTGCTAGGACAACCAACTCTAGTCTTAAGCTTGGCCGGTGTTTACTTTTCTGCTACTTGCGTGTGCCGAGTTTTTTGTGGTTTTCATTGCATGCTGGTTGCTAGATTTAAGTAATTGATATTGATATGATTATTTATTTATTTACTGCATTTTGTATTGATTTGATTGTACGTTAGACCTACCTTTAGGTTAGGAATAATTTATACTAATTCAATCTTATGCATGTGGCCATGCTCGCACAGGGCATTTGAAATTAAAGGGGACAATCAAATAATTAAGCTTTAAGTTAATGTTGTTTTATGCAGGTGCTAAGCATGCTAAGACCCCCTTTAAAATTAAAAGAGCATGGCCAAGTGTGGCTGTGATTGAGCATTTTTAAATTTTAAATATATTAACTACTTGGGATGTTTCTATAATTGTCGATTATTAGGATAACCCTGCAGGATCGAGTCTAGATTTTTAATTTTAATTGATGTAATTTGAATGTAAATTGAGTTGTAAATGGTTTAAAGTGATTTGAGAATGGGATGTTTAAGCATCCAATCTAGAATCCAATGAGGAAGAGACTTCCCTTAGGGGAGAGTCTCTTTCCATTTGGAGATCCAAATTTGGATGATTTCAAATATCAAAAGAGAAAAGATAACCCCCTTTCAAGGGAGATTTTTTTTTCATTTGGATATCTGGACCTAACGATCTAAGGAGTTACAAGAAGATGAAGAAGTGAAGAACGAGAAGACCCATTCTCAAAGTCACTTGAGTCTTAGGAGTAGAATCTGGGTTGTAGTCAGTGGTACCCAGCCACTTTACTTTTCCTGCAGACCCTGGGTTGCATAATTAAGTGGCACTTGCCACATGGACTTTCAGTTCGAGCACTTATTTAATTGATTTAATTATTTAATTAATTTGATTATTTGATGTTGATTACGATTAAGGACCCGCATGCTTTTAGTAGATTTTTGGCGCTCTTGCATGTCGATTGATTTAGCCTGGAACCCGATCGGAGGCTCGTGAGGGTACGGTCATAAACTATTTCTACTTAAACAAAATTTAAAAATTTTAGGCTCAGATAGTAACTCTAATGCTTTTAAGAAATAAGCCCAGACTCGCCGGGGGTTTTTCATGCATACATATTGACTTTTCTCATCCGTATTAGGCACTCCCCGCCTGCGGGTTCTGGCAGACCACCTGACCTATTAGGGTGCAGTTCTGTCCAAGGGGATGTTGTGCAATCTCTAGGATAAAACTTATTTTTTAAGCCTGATTTTAAAACTGCAACATTTTAATTTAAGCATTTAATCGAGTCAACTAGCATGCATCGCATTAGTAACAAATTAAAATTGAGTCTAATTCTTAATTGCATTTTTATTTAGACATTTCACCCAACATATGTTAAGGGGCTAAATGGGAATCTTCTCTAGATGTCATCCCCGCTCTCCTTAAACTAATCTTAAACAACGTCCCCTAACCACTCTACATTTAAAAGACCGGACAACATGGTTTTGAAGCATTTAGGTGATTTAGCTGGCTCCCCAATCCAGGCTGGGATAAGTCCAAGATTGCATTGCATTAGCTAGGATCCGGGTCACTGATTCTCAGTACCCATTTTTTAGACATAGGTTCTGAGGCAAATCTCTAATCTTAAGACCTCAATCTTCTGGGAATGTAATTCCCACTTTCTAATAAAATTGATCATTCAAACTAAATATCTCTTTCAATCAAATTCAAGCCCAACACTTAAGATAGTTTGAGATGTTTCTGGAGTAATTCAAAATCTCAAGGCACCTCATACTCTTCTTCCTTTGACTCCTGAAATAACTGTTCAAATTTGATCTAGTCCCTGTTGAAACTCCAGTCCCTACCTCCCTTGATATCAAGCTTTGAATTTTTTTAATGAAATTCGTATCGCTATTTTAATCGAGAGTATTCATAAGAAATTTTCTGGTTTCTTACGACGTAATTAACTACGAGGGCTTGCGCTCGTAGCAGATTTGGAAACCAAGACCAGATTTTTCAAAATCAAGCTTTTCAAAAACTTTAATTAATTATCTTTGGGAAAATCAAATATAATGATCCTTTTTTTTTAGATTAACATAATCAAACAGTTGATTAAACATCATTATGATCTTTCGAGATTGCATGTTGTTTCTCCTTGAGTCTGATTATGATAATCAATGTAAATCTAAGGATTTGAAATTTGAACCCATTAGGGAATGATACGTTCACCTCTCGAGATAATTAATCATTCATAATAAGTGTTCAATTTCAAAATTAAAATTCCAAAAATTAAGCATTTTCCCAAAGAAAATTAAATCTTTTTCAAAACTATATTTTTCAATCACAAACAAAAAAAATGGTGACTCCACTGGAAAAAATCTCTCTCTATCTTTAATAGTGATACAAATTTTATTACGTCGGTAGTTTTGACTACCTTTCTTCCGTTGGTCCCTCTACCCATTTCTCCCTTGGGTGAGTGTGGCCAACTTAAGTAAGACATGTGAAAAGAGAGGCAAGTGTAGGAAATCTCCCTCCAAGCCAGGCTTTGACATTTTGCCTCCAAGTTTATTGGTTGAGCAAAAGAGTCAAGCCAAGCTTGTCAAAATCTTTTTGCATATGTTGCAAACTCGCATGCGAATAAATCACAGCATGCTAAGTTTCACATTTTACAAAAAATCCCTCAATCTAAAATTCAGATTCAAAATTTCTTTAATTAAACCTGGATTTTGACATTTCACCCCAAGCTAGTTAGTATGGTGAAAGAGTCAAATGAAGGTCTCTAAATTTTCCCTTAACTTTTATTAACCATTATGTTGAAAATAAAACTCAACATTTTGAGTTTCAAAAGTCGAGAAAAATCTTTCAAATCAACTTCAATCGTCGTTGCCATGTGTCTTCTATAACATTCTGTTGTAATTGAACATATGCAACACAAATTCAAAACTCTTCAGTCAATTCTAGGCTTTGACATTTCACCCCTAAATTGCTTTGTGGGGTGCAAAGAGTCAAGTTTTAGGATCTTCAGGCTAATTTTGTTAACCTGCATATTTGAATAAAATCAATGTGTTGAGTTTCAAAGTTAGAAGAAGGTCTGTTCAGTTTTAACCTCAAATTCGAATTCAATCTTAAGTCTTAATTTAATTCAAATTTGATTTCAACCTCGAATTCAACTTTAAATTTGATTAAGTCGGGCCTTCGATATTTCGACCCGAGTCCATTGGTGAAATGAAAAGAGTCAAGCCCGATCCCCGAATCTTTCATATCAATTTTATACACCTACATGATTGAGTGAGACTCAACATGTTGAGTCATAAAATTTGAAGAAAGATCCATTTGACTTGAGCCTCAAGTTCAAATTCAAACTTTAAATCTAAATATATATTTCAATCTGAAATTTGAATTTGATTTCTAATTTAAAGTCATTCAATTTTGATCGGGACTTTGACATTTCAACCCAAGTCAATTGGTGAGATGAAAATAGTCGAGTCTGATCCTTGGATTTTTCATATCGATTTTGTGCACCTACATGATTGAGTGAAACTCGATCTGTTGAATCACAAAATTTGAAGAAAGGTCCATTCGACTTCAACCTTAAGTCCAAATTTGATTCTCACCTTAAATTTTAAATTGAATTTTGAATTCAAGTTTGAGTTTGAACTTTGACATTTTGCCCCAAGTTAATTAGTGTAGCGAAAGTGTCGGGTTCAACCCTTAAGTCATTGTCAATTTTACAAACCACTATTTTGAATTTAAACTCAACATGATTGAATTATTAAATTTTGAATAACATTAATCAAGTTTAAAATTCAAATTCAAGATTAACTAATTCAAATCATTGTTCATTAATTTCAGGATTTAAGCACTCAAATGGCTAGGAAACTCATTTTCTCTCTAGATAGAAATTTGATAGTCAAAGGAATCGCTTCTTGTAATTTCATCCAGTTTGAAATATAATTCCAAGACTTCAAGTTATCAGTCGACGGAGAAGAAATGATTGATATGTCTGCCGGAATACGAAGGAACCTCCCCTTGGTTGAGATTACTTTAGGGTCAAGAGTTGAATCCCCTATCTTTGAGATGGAGGATGTGATCACCCCTTTACCCACTGTATCTTCTACTGAGGAGGATAATAACCAGAAGTCAATAATAATAGAAGAGCTACCATCTCAGCCTGAGATTGGGTCAAGTTCTAGTCCCCCTGTCATCAGCAAGGTCAGCAAGAACAAAATGAAGAACTACCTTCGTAGAGTCAGAAAGAAGGCTGTTAAGGCCAGAAAGACTGCCGAGGTGAAAGCCTTAAAGCACGTCAAGTCAAAGGCTACTAAAATGTTCATTGCTTCTTCTACGTACCCCTTCCCTGGTGGAAATCATTTTCACCCTTCTCCTGTTGCTCAAAGGAGGGAGGTTGTAGAAACGAGAGCACGATCTTCAATACACCTTCTCGACTACTACATGGCGAGGATTAATCAAGCCAGAACTGAACAAACTCCAGCACCAGGCCTTAGGCCCCCAGTTGAAATTTATGACCCATCCACTCTACTAGATGATGTTAGGTCACATTTTTATACGTGTCCCACTACATCAACTAGAGAGGAGGAGGTGTAGAAACCACTCGGGGTGCCACTCTCCTAATTACTAGACCACTAGTAATGAGAGGGGAAATAATCTAAGATTATATCAGATAGTGATACTGTTAAAATTCAACTTTCAATGGGGTCCTATCGAGATAAATCTTTTTGATTAAAGTGATGCAATAACTTTTAAGGATAGTGCAGACCCAATAATAGTCTCTCCCTCCAAGGAGATCGTAGGAATCTAATTCCGTACTACTAGGGTCTTGCCACCTAGAATTGCAATTTCTTCTTAAGGAAAGCTTCCAATTTCTCAAGTGTATTGATTTCAAATTTTTAAGATAGTTGAATCATCTTTTTAATGAAAATTGACATCTATTTGAAGTCTTAAGCAGGAGAAAGTTGTTGTTGACTCCATCAAATGTTTGAATGCCCCTCCCTCCCACCTCTTTTGTGGGATTGATTGAACTGTTGAACTAAAATTAATGTCAAACTTAAGTTGATTTTTGAAATAAAAATTTTCTCAAATTTCTAGCAATTTTCTATCTTAATAGATATCTCTTGCATGTTTAAAATCTGTTCAATAATTTTTAAAAGTCAAGCCAATATTCTTTTAAAATACTGGGTCCTACTTTGAGGATTATCCGTCCTTGCATGAGAGAATGAGTTTTCTTCTCTTATACTTGAGATATAATCCCGGTATTGAAATAGAGAAGGTGTAGCCTCTTCTCAAAATCAAAATAAATTCAAAAAGATGCGCGAATGCGCCAAAATTAAAAAAAAAAGGAAATAGTGCAAAATGTACTATAAATCAAAAGATGCGCGAATGTGCCAAAACTTCAAAAATAGTGTAAAATGCACTATAAATAAAAAAATGCGCAATTTGCGCCACCAGAAAAAGAGAGGAAGAGGCTCCCTTCTGCTAAATTCTTCAATCTCAAAAGACCTAGTCAATTTTAAATTACTTGATTTTGAAAGTCTTGAATCCAGATTCTCCGCCGTGCATCGGTAATCTATCAAGATACAAAATCTCTCGTGCAAAAGATTAGAAAAGATCAAATTTATTTATTCAACTTAAACCACTTTGAAATTGATTTTAATTCAAAATATTTCAAGGGAGACCCCAGTTTAGCTTCTACGAAACTTGGTCTGGGTCAACAAAACCTAAATCCTTAAAAGGGTTGTTGGAGTCACTCAAATTTTTCACTATACTTCTGAATTTGATCCCGCTTATCATTCCGACAGGGTCCACATACTTAGAGGAGGTTTTCTAATAAGAAGAATGAATCTTCTATTCTTAATGAAATTTAAATTTTTTCCTTGAGAAGTATGTGTAAGTCCTTCAACATAGGCATCCTTCCTTTAAGGCCTTCTTTATAAAATTACACTCTATGATGGGTCCAAGTTAAATCCCACTGGAGGAGTATTTTATAATGTTGGAAATTGTCATTCACAATCAAACCACACCCTGTGCTGGGTCCTAGATCATTCTGATCTAAAAGTGTAGTTTCCTGAGCTGAGACTTGTTGGTTAAAATCAAACTCTAATTGAGCAGAGTGCATGACTCCAATTCAAGGAGCTCAAGGGCCTTAAATAAAAATCAATACATGCTCAACAAAGTTTGAAAATTTATCAGTCACGTTTGATTCAAGATACTGATAAGTTGTGTCACTCTAGAACTCCCCAAGTAGGAGACTTAGTCGTAGTCATTTGTAGACCACTTCTAATCCACTGAAAATTCAATGGAAAGCTTGAGTTAATGTTGACTAAATCGTTCATTCTAATGACGATCTTTGAGAATATTTCCTTTGACTGATCAATCCTGAAGAATGCCACCCAATATTTTTAAATATTGGGGAGGATCTTTAGGAAGTACCATGCCAGATGAGTGTCAAACACAAAATCAAATTCAAAACCTTTTAAAGTCAAAATCAAATTCAAAATGAATCAAAATCAATTAAATTTCAAATTCAAATTCCACAGATTCAAAACTCTTCAAATTCAAATTTGTCAAATCAAGTTTCAAATTCAAACACTTTCAAATTTAAAACCAAATTAATTCAAAAAATTTTCAAATCTCAAATTCCAGAATCAAGATCTGATCCTCTGTGTGAAGCAAGTTTCCTTCACATATGATCATTCCAGATCCGATCTTTTGTATAGAGTAAGTTTCCTCTATACATGATCGTCCAGACCTGATCCTCTGTATAGAGCAAGTTTCCTCTATACATGATCATCCAGACTCGATCCTCTATATAGAGTAAGTTTCCTCTATATACGATCATCCAGACTCGATCCTCTATGTGAAGCAAGTTTCCTTCACACATGATCATCCAGACTTGATCCTCTGTACAAAGTAAGTTTTCTCTGTATACGATCATTCATGACCCGATCCTCTATATAGAGCAAGTTTCCTCTATATACGATCATTCATACTTGATCCTTTATGTGAAGCAAGTTTCCTTCACACATGATCATTCCTGACTCGATCCTGGTATAGAGCAAGTTTCCTCTATATAGGATCATCCAGATCTGATCCTCTTTGTAAAGTAAGTTTCCTTTACATACGATCATTCCAGACCCGATTCTGTGTGAAGCAATGCTTCCTTCTCACAGAATCTTCCAGTTTTCATTTCCTTAAGGACAGATGTGAGTCATGGTGCTTTCTTTCCTTAGGATTAGATCCACTAGTGGTGGAGTACGCCCTTCGTGGCACCATCCTAGCTTCTTCCAGTTTTCTTTTCCTTAAGGTTAGATGTGAGTCATCGTGCTTTCTTTCCTTAGGATTAGATCTTCCAGTGGTGGAGCACGCCCTCTGTGGCACCATCTTAGATTTAAAACCCAGATCTGACCTTCTACAGGAAGCAATGCTACCTTCCCTTAGGGTCCTCTAGTTTTCTTTTCCTTAAGGTCAGATGTGAGTCATCATGCTTTCTTTCCTTAGGATTAGATGTTCTAGTGGTGGAGCACGCCCTCTATGGCATCATCCTAAATTTAAAACCCAGATCCGACCTTCTGCGGGAAGCAATGCTACCTTCCCTCAGGGTCCTCCAGTCTTCTTTTCCTTAAGGATAGATGTGAGTCATCGTGCTTTCTCTCCTTAGGATTAGATCTACTAGTGATGAATAACGCCCTCTACGGCACCATCCTAGTTTCAAAATTCAAAACTTAAAGCCCGATCTCCTATAGGAAGTAATACTACCTTCCTATGAGATCATCCAGCTCTCTTTTCCTCAGAGTAAGTTTTCTCCTTCCCTTAGGATTAGACTCCCCAGTGATGGAATAAGTCCCCTGTGGCACCGTCCTGGAATCAATTTCAAGTTCTAAAATTAAGCTCTTCTTCTCCTTAGGGTTAAGTTTTCTTCTTCCTTCCCTTAGGATTAGATCCACTAGTGGCAAAGTACGCCCTTTGTGGCACTGCCCTAGTATCAAAATTCAAACTTAATCCTCTATAGCTAGGAATTCTTCCTTTCTATACGATCATTCAGACTTCTTCTTCCTAAGGTTAAGACTCCCCTTCCTTTAGGATTATATCTACTAGTGGTAGAGTACGCTGCCCTTAGCACTACCCTAGTATCTTTTCAAATTTAATCTTCTGAGGTTAGACTTTTCTTTTCCTTAGAATCAAATCTAAATTCAATCCTTTATAGTTAGGAGTTCTTCCTTTCAATAGGATCACCCATACTTCCTTCTCCTTTAGGGATAGATTCTTCCTTTCCCTTAGGATCAGACCCACTAGTAGTAGAATATGCTTTTTCTAGCCCTACCCTAGTATCTATTCAAACTCCGATTCCCCAGGAATAGATTTCTCATTCCCCTAGGATCAAAACTCCAGATTTGATCATTCTATTCAATCAACACCAATATGTGCAATAGAACTACATTCTATTACACATATTGGGGGTTCATTTGTTGACCTCATTTTTGTATGAGGTCAGTAGGACCATTCCAATCCTAAGGATTTAATCTTGACCCTAGGATCAATCTGATCTTAGATCAATCCAAACTTTCAGTCAATTCAAATTTCAAATCCATTTAAACTTCAAATCAATCTCAACATTAAGCCAATCCAGATCTATTCAATTTCTAGATCATCCTAGACCTTAGATCCTAGGATTTCTAAACTTTAGGATTTTCCTAGATTTCTAACCCTAGGATCTACCCAGACTCTAGATCAGTCTAGGTCTTAGGATTCTCCTAGATCTCAGATCTATCTAGACCCTAGGATCTTCCTAGAATCCAGACTTTAGGATCTATTCTAGATCCTAAGAACCTTCTAGATCCTAGACCTTAGGGTTTCCTAGACTCTAGGAGCTTCCTAGACATCAGTCCCTAGGATCTACTCTGGACCCTAAGATTTCCCTAGATTTCTAACCCTAGGATCTACCCTGACTTTAGATCAATTTAGGTCTTAGGAATTTCCTAGACCTTAGATCTATCCCGACCCTAGGATCTACTCTAGATCCTAGGATTTTGCTAGACTCTAGATCATATGATCTTCTTGGACCCTAAGATCTATTCTAGACCCTAGAATTCTTTCAGATCCATTTAGATCTTAGGAATTATCTAGACCCTAGGATCTGTCTAGAATTCAGACTTTAGGATCTACTCTAGGCCCTAAGATGTCCCTAGATCCTAAGATTACTCTAAATAATAGGATTTCTAGATCTTAGGGTTATTCTAGACCCCAGATCCTAGGACTTCTAAATTCTAGGATCTTCCCAGACTCTAGTCCCTAGGATCTATTTTAGACCCTAGGTTTCCTTTAAGCTGATCTGGACCCAGGACCTACTCTAAACCCTAGGATTCTTCTAGATCAATCCAAGCTTCAATTCAATTTAGACTTAATTCAAACCCTATTATTCAAACTCAAAATCCAGCTCAAAACTAGATTTTCAGACTCAATTCTAAGGCCAAAGGTCTAAGTCCTGAAAGCCTTTTCCAGTGAATCTTTGAATATTTCAAAACCCAGTCAAATGACCTCTGATTCAAATTCTATCAGTTCCACACCGATGTGATATATCTCTAGAGGCAACCATCCAAATTTGAGCTCATTCTGAGGTCTCTAACCCCAGAAACTGGATTAAAATCCAAAGGTTGTAAAACCTTCAAATATTTACAATCTATGCCACTAGACCTGCCACCCAGTGGATTTTGATCCTGGAGCTTTCTACAAAGCTCCAAATCACTTCCAGACCCTTGATTATGACTCATTGAGTAATAAACTGTATTTTGTTGGACTCAATTTGACCCCTAGTTGACCAGGGGTCAAAGTGACCAAAATACCTCTATAGGGTGTAAATGGCTATTTGAACCAAATGAGCTCCAAATTAAATGCAACCACTTCCAACAAGTTTCAAATATAAAACCAATCTATTGAACCCAAAACCAGCCCCTGGGTCAATCTGGTTGACCAAGTCAACCAGGTTGACCAAACAGGCCCTTTAAGGTCAAAATAGGTCATTTTGACCAAATGACCTCCTCAGACCTTGGGACCACCTCCATTGGTCTCCAAATGTCAAACCAAATCTGTTGAGCCCATTTCGAGACCCTGAACTAACCTTGTTGATTGACCTAAAGGCCCATTAAGGGCCGAGATAGGTCATTTTGACTAAATGACTTTCCCAAACTTTGAGACCACCATCAGTAGACTAAGAATGTCATTCTGAAATGGTTGGACCCAATCCCTGACCCTGGTCAACCTAGTTGACCAGGTCAACCTAGTTGACCCATTAGGCCCATTAAGGGCCTAAATAGGTCATTTGATCTAGATGACCATTCCAGACCCTGAAAACACTTCTACCAGACTTCAAATATCATTTGAAATTAATTCAGTCCAGACCCTGGCCCTGGGTCAACCTGGTTGACCAGGTCAACCCAGGTTGACCAATTTAAACCCTTAAGCCATTTAAACCCAATTAAGCTCCAGGTCAATTTCAAACCCATTCAAACTTCTCTAACCACTTCTCGTAGTGATTCAAACTTGATTGGACTTTTGACCCAATCATTAGTTAACTTGGTCAACTAATTCCAAGTCTAGTCAAACTTGCCTCATTTGAGTCAAAATCACCTCAATCCTTCAATTCAAGCTCTCTAAATCCTCAATTCCTCAAGTCCATATCAAATTGAAATTCAAATACATTCAAATGTATAAGAAGTCAAATCACCTTTATTTGACTTAGTCAAATTTTATTCTATGATAAAACATTTAATCTTATTCAAGCTCTAGTCAATTTAAGCTATCCAAATCCATCTCGAGCTTCAAATTAACTTCAAATCATAGCCTAGATTTGTCTCAATCTTTGGCTAGTTTAATTCATGAAAAGTTGATTAAGTCAACTCAGTGTGTGTAGTCAAACCCTATGACTCATGGATTTATTTCCTCATATACCAACCTTTAGCTTCCAAACCCCTTTTAAACTATCTCCTTCATCTCAAACCCATCCACTCCATGCCACCTAGGCAGACATTTGACTGTTGACTAGTCAATATGGTCAACAAATCAAATGGATGGATTCAATGTGGTCAAACAACCCTTTAAAGTGGTCAAATCATTCTCTGTAAACTAATCCATTGATCATAATTTAATCCAGTAGTTTGGTTGAGATCTAGAATCTTCCTATAACTCATCTCAGCCTTTAGATGGAACTTCAATGGTCTAGATCTTTCCCACATGACTTTATGGGGATAAAAGGACCTTTACACCCAATGTCCTTGCCATGTGCTCTCTCATCTGCTCCTAACCGTCTCTTAGACAGATGCCATTAATCCATGCTGCTTTCTGGTTGATCTAAACCATTGATTCAACCTGGAGAAGGTTGAATAGGGCAAAGATCCCATTTGAGAAAATATTCTAATCCATACTCTCGCTCTCTTCGACCCATCCCCTGACTCGTTTTGAATCCCCAGACCCTCTTCTTCATTTCCCAAGCGAAAACCAATCGCTAGAAGTCGCCGGCGATGAGCCTTCCGGCAAGCTCAAGTTCAAATCCGTCGAAGGCTCCGTCCACTCAATCCATAGCTTATTAGACCGAGAGTTCAAGAGAGAAAAGTATCGTGGACAATCTACAAGATCAGAGAGTCTAAGAACGTGAAAGTCCATCGGTTGGATTAGGTAAAAATCTTAACCCTAGGTTAGGGTACACTAAGTTAAATAGATTTTTATACAAATTATTTTAAGCTGTATAAAACACTCCACAAAATTTCTGTTCATGTACTTAATCTTAGTTTAAAATTTTATTTAATTTCATGGTCTGGATCTAAAGAATGAGCTCATAAACCTATTCTAGGATTCAGGTTAATTTTCGCATGAACTATGCCTAATTTGAGCCGTTGATCTGCGCATCGACGGCTTAAATCCTGCCATTCCGTGGTTAGTTCAAATCGCGGATCTGATTTTACAAAATTATCCTCGTCCGGCTCGATCTCAACCCTCCATTCAGTGCCGCAGGATCGCTTCTCTGCCGTTCGATCTCTTCCAGCGGAGATTAAACACTAGGATTTGATCTCTGCCGTCAGATTAACCCCACGCGGATCCGATGGTCGTCCCGATTGCTGACTGGTTTAAGTAAAACCACGTGGACTAGCCGCCGCCGCCTAGTGACTGGCATTAAATGCCCTACCGTCGCCGCTTTCTGATCAGCCAACCATCGTTTGCCACGTGGCAGCCAGCCGTCGCCGGCTGTATTTAATGGATTTAAATTAATTTAAACTCCTTTTTAATTCCAGATAATTCTAAAACTAATTAAAAAAAAATTTAAATTTAAAATACATTTATTTTATATCAAAAAAAATTTAGAATTAAAAAAAATCTCTAATTTAACAAATAATAATAATAATAATAATAGTAATAATAATAACTTTTTTTAAAATATACTTTATATTTTAAATATTTTAACCTTACTTTAATTAACTAAGATTTAATTAGTGAATTAATATTTTGTATAAATTAAATTGAAATAATTTTGAAAATTAAATTAAAATTATTTTTTATCTTTTTTCAAATTTCAGAAATGTCCAAAGTTCAATTTAATCTAATTTAAAATTATTCTAAATATTAATTAGTTTTAAAATTATTTAAACTCATTTAATTGATTTGAAATTTAAAGGTTCATAATAAAATTCAAGTTAATTCACAAAAAAATATGCATAATACCTTAAAATTTCTAGAATTTAATTATTTTAATTTAAAATTAATTTTGAAATTCAAAACTAAATTTATTTTATATAATCTGAGTTATTTGATTCTTTTAATATTTAATTAAATATTAAACTAATTATTTTCAAAATTGAACACTTATTTTCAAATTATTAAAAACAAAATCAGAGGATCTCGCATTTGAATATTGAATTTATTTTAATACTTTTTTGAGTATTTTAAATTTAAATTTTATATTTACATTTATATAGGTTTACATATATATTTATATTTTAAAAAAAATCTATTTTAATTATATATATATAAATTCTAAGCATTTGAGAGATCCATTGGGACCTTAAACCTAGTTTAAGTATGTTTGAACAGAATTAATGTGGACTGATGGATAATAAATGGATAATTAATGTGTTAATTATTCATTGATCATCTCTTAATTAATCAAGTCATTTTGATCTTTGCATATATAGGAAGCACACACCACCTAGCCTTAGGGCTCTCCTAGGTCTAGGATTGATTGATTGTATGTGTGTTTACTTATGCATTTATCCAAGGGTTAGTTAAAACTTTGATTCAAACCTATTAAACCTAGGGGCATCATTAAGGATAATAATTAAGGACTCATTTAGAGAATTTAGAAAATCTCCAATAATTAGGATTTACATCCTATTGACATGAAACTTTGAACACTTGAACATAGGGACACTCTCAGCCTTAAGAAAAATTTCCATCGGATTTTAAAATCATTAAGCCCCTTAATAATTTAATCAAACTTAAACCCTAATTAAGCCTTTAAAACTTCCAGAAAATATAATAAATCAAATTTAAATCCAAAAATTACACATAATACCTTAAACTGACCATAATTTAATTCTCAACCAATGAAAAATAAAAGCCCCTTGACCGGACTTTAAAATCAAGTTTAATTTAAGTAATTGAAATTTAATATTTAATTAAATTAATTAATTAAAAAAAATTAAAAATTCTAAAAATTTCTCAAACACTTGGAGATCACTCCTTAGGTAATTCCTGACCTTTGGAGTTGATTTCAAGGAGTTTGGAGGTCATTTGGATTCAAATCATAAAAAGGGCCTTAATTAAACAATTTTGAAAATTCAGTAATACTCAAAACTTCAAAAATTCATTACTAATTCAAATAAACTCCAAATTGAGCAAACTCAAAGGCATATGACTCATAATAAGGTCTAATATTTGTCAAAAATGTTAAGTTTCTAGAAATCAATCAAATTTGAAAAAGTCAACTTTTGGTCAAACCTAGTTCAAAATCAAGTCAAAATGTCAAACCTTCATCATAAAATATAGAAAAATCTAATTTCAGTGTACTTACTGTCTAACTGATCGTATTAAGGTCTAGTATTTTAATGAAATGTTAACTTTCTAGAAAACACTTTAAATCAGAAAGTTAATTTTTGACCCTTGAATTAAATGAATAAAATAATCCAGAAAATCTTAAAATTCAACAAATCATTAAAAATTTCAAAAAATCTTAAATCAACATTAAAACCAGCAACCAATAAAATTTAATTAAAATTAAATCAAACTTTAAACCTTAATTAAATTCAAATCATTTAATCATATCGGGTATCACTAGGTAACCCAGGCCTATGAGGCTATTAAATTAGCCCCAAGGAAGGTGAAATAAACTTCACGGCCTCGGTGTGCAACAAAGGTGGTATCCAACAAACAATCAAAATCAAATTTTAAAATCAATTTTAAGTCATTAAGATTTAAACTCAAATTAAAATACCCTTAAGCCTTCAACCAACTAGAACATCAAGCAACTTCAATCAAGTGCCTATTTAGGACATATCAAAACCACACAGCCTATCTCACACACTTTAGATGGTTTGCTAGGACAACCAACTCTAGTCTTAAGCTAGGCTGGTGTTTACTTTTCTGCTACTTACGTGTGCCGAGTTTTTCATAGTTTTCATTGCATGCTGGTTGCTAGATTTAAGTAATTGATATTGATGTGATTGTATATTTATTTACTGTATTCTATATTGATTTGATTGTATGTTAGACCTACCCTTAAGTTAGGAATGATTTATACTAATTCAATCTTATGCAGGTGGCCATGCTCGCTCAAGGCATTTAAAATTAAAGGGGGCAATCAAATAATTAAGCTTTAAGTTAATGTTATTTTATGCATGTGCTAAGCATGCTAAGACTCCCTTTAAAATTAAAAGAGCATGGCCAAGTGTGGCTGTGATTGAGCATTTTTAAATTTTAAATATATTAACTGCTTGGGATGTTTCTATAAATATCGATTATTAGGATAACCCTGCAGGATCGAGTCTAGATTTTTAATTTTAATTGATGTAATTTGAATGTAAATTGAGTTGTAAATGGTTTAAAGTGATTTGAGAATGGGATGTTTAAGCATCCAATCTGGAATCCAAAGAGGAAGAGACATCCCTTTGGGGAGAGTCTATTTCCATTTGGAGATCCAGATTTGGATGATTTCAAATATCCAAAGAGAAAAGATAACCCCCTTTCAAGGGAGAGTTTCTTTTCATTTGGATATCTGGACCTGACGATCCAAGGAATTACAAGAAGACGAAGAAGTGAAGAATGAGAAGACCCATTCTCAAAGTCACTTGAGTCATAGGAGTAGAATCTGGCTTATAGTCAGTGGTACCCGGCCACTTTACTTTTCCTGCAGACTCTAGGTTGTATAATTAAGTGGCACTTGCCACATGGACTTTCAGTTTGAGCACTTATTTAATTGATTTAATTATTAAATTGATTTGATTATTTGATGTTGATTGCGATTAAGGACATGCATGCTTTTAGTAGTTTTTTGGCGCTCTTGCATGTCAATTTTGATTTAGCCTGGAACCTGATCAGAGGCTCGTGAGGGTACGGTCATAAACTATTTTTACTTAAACAAAATTTAAAAACTTTAGGCTCAGAGAGTAACTCTAACGCTTTTAAGAAGTAAGGCCGGACTCGCCAGGGGTTTTTCATGCATTCATATTGACTTTTCTCATCTGTGTTAGGCACCTCCCCGCCTGCGGGTTCTGGCAGACCACCTGACCTACTAGGGTGCAGTTCTGTCCAAGGGGATGTTGTGCAATCTCTAGGATAAAACCTATTTTTTAAGCCTGATTTTAAAACTGTTACATTTTGATTTAAGCATTTAATCGAGTCAACTAGCATGCATCGCATTAGTAACAAATTAAAATTGAGTCTAATTCTTAACTCCATTTTTATTTAGACATTTCACCCAACATATGTTAAGGGGCTAAATGGGAATCTGCTCTATATGTCAGCCCCGCTCTCCTTAAACTAATCTTAAACAACGTCCCCTAACCACTCTACATTTAAAAGACCGGACAATATGGTTTTGAAGCGTTTAGGTGATTTAGCTGGCTCCCCAATCCAGGCCGGGATAAGTCCAGGATTGCATTGCATTAGCTAGGATCCGGGTCACTGATTCTCAGTACCTATTTTTAGACTTAGGTTCTGAGAAAAATCTCTAATCTTAAGACCTCAATCTTCCGAGAATCTAATTCCCACTTTCTAATAAAATTGATCATTCAAACTAAATATCTCTTTCAATCAAATTCAAGCCCAACATTTAGGATAGTTTGAGGTGTTTCTTGAGTAATTCAGAATCTCAAGGCACCTCATACTCTTCTTCCTTTGACTCCAAAAATAACTGTTCAAATTTGATCCAGTCCCTGTTGAAACTCCAGTCCCTACCCCCCTTGATATCAAGCTTTGAATTTTTTTAATGAAATTCGTATCGCTATTTTAATCGAGAGTATTCATAAGAAATTTTCTGGTTTCTTACGATGTAATTAACTACGAGGGCTTGCGCTCGTAGGAGATTTGGAAACCCATACCAGATTTTTCAAAATCAAGCTTTTTTAAAACCTTTAATTGATTATCTTTGGGAAAATCAAATATAATGATCCTTTTTTTTAGATTAACATATTCAAACAGTTGATTAAACATCATTATGATCTTTCGAGATTGCATGTTGTTTCTCCTTGAGTTTGATTATGATAATCAAGGTAAATCTAAGGATTTAAAATTTGAACCCATTAAGGAATGATACGTTCACCTCTCGAGATGATTTATTATTCATAATGAGCGTTCAATTTCAAAATTAAAATTCCAAAAATTAAGCATTTTCCCATAGAAAATTAAATCTTTTTCAAAACTATATTTTTCAATCACAAACAAGCATGAATATCTATTACTCCTAATCTGGTTCTTAAGATGTTAAAAGTTTCAAAGGCCAGTGGTTTTGTAAAGATATCAGCAAGTTAATTTTTAGTGTCTATGTGGTGTAGCTCTATGTCTGCTTTAGTAACGTGGTCCCTAATGAAGTGGTGTATTATGTCAATTTGTTTGGTCCTAGAGTTATGGATTGAGTTCTTTGAAATATAGATGGCACTAGTGTTATCACATAGGATTGGAATTGTACCTATAGGTAGTCCTAAATCCAGAATTTGTTACTTTAACCAAAAGATTTGGGCCACATAACTTTTTAAGGCTACGTACTCAGCTTCAGCAATGGACAGGGCAACTGAATTCTATTTTCTACTAGATAAGAAGACTAATGATTGTCCTAAGAATTGATATGTCCCAAAAGTGCTTTTTCTATCAACTCGGTATCCTGCAAAATCTAAATTAGAATATCCTATGATTTCAAAGGAGGTGCTGTGCCTAGGATACTAGATTCCTAAGTCTTGGGTCCCTAAGAGATATCTAAGAATTCTCTTAACAACAGTCTGGTGGGACTCTTTTGGATCAGCCTAAAATTTAGCATAGAGACAAACACTAAATATGATATCAGGTCTGCTAGTAGTCAAGTAAAGAAGTGATCCAATTATTCCTATATATTTCTTTTGATCAATAGATTTTTATTTGATTCCTTATCTAATTGAACAGTGGAACTCATGGGAGTATTAATTGGCTTGGCTTTACTCATGTTATATTTCTTAAGGATATCCTTAATGTATTTTTTTTAACTAAGGAAAGTTTCATCATCCTTCTGCCTTATGTTAAATCCAAGAAAGTAAGTCAATTTCTCGCATTATACTCATCTCAAATTCCTTACTCATTATTTTTAAAAACTCATCATAAAGGCTTTTATCAGAGGATCCAAAAAAAAATATCATCAACATAAATTTGGACAATTAGTAACTCATCTCCTACCATTTTTAACAATAAGGTGGTGTCTATGCTCCCCTTGATAAAAGATCTTTCTAATAGGAATGTACTTAACCTTTCATACCATGTCCTAGGTACTTATTTTAGTCTATATAAGGCCTTTTTTAATTTGAACACATGATTAAGAAATTATGAATTCTCAAAGCCTAGGGGTTGTTCAACTTACACATCTTCTTTAACTACCCATTTAGAAAGACACTCTTAACATCCATTTGGTATAATTTAAATCCCTTAAAACAAGCAAAGGCTAGTAGCACCCTAATGGCTTTCAATCTAGCTACAAGGGCAAAGGTCTCTTCAAAATTAATTCCTTCTATCTAGTTGTACCCCTTAGCCACCAATCTTGCCTTATTCCTAACTACTACACCAGAATCATTCATTTTATTTTTGAAAATCTATTTAGTTCCAACCAATTTCTAGTCCTTAGGTCTTTCAACTAGCTCCCAAACATCAATCCTTATAAATTAATTTAACTCTTCATACATGGCAAGGATCCAAAATTCATCAGATCGGGCTTGATTTATGTTGGTGGGTTCAGTCATTGAAATGAAGGAAGAGTGGTTTACCTCTTTTTTAAGTACATGCCTAGTTCTAACACCTTCATATGGGTCTCCTAAGATCAAATCTTTAGGATGACTTGAAGAATATATCCATTCTCTAGGCAATGCATTTTCAGGTTCAACCCTTTCCTTCAAATTTGTAGATTCTAATCCTTTGGTGACTTCTACAACCTCTTATTCTTCTTCCCTAGACCCTCCAGAATTATCAGATTCATCAAATATAATATGAGTAATCTCCTCAACTATCAGTGTTCTTTTATTAAAGATTCTATAGGATTTTCCAACACATGAGTAACCTAGGAACACTCCTTTATCAGATTTTAAGTTAAACGTTCTTAGTTGAGACTTCCCATTATTTAGAATGAACACTTTACATCTAAAGACATAAAGGTGAGAGAGGCTGGGGGTCCTACCCTTAAGGATTTCATAGGGTGTCTTCTTCATTTTGGATCTAACATTTACCCTTTTCAAAACATAACATGCTGTATTCACTACTTCTACCTAAAAGTATCTAGGAATTGAGTATTCAGCTAACATGGCTCTAGCGACTTCGACCAAGGTCCTGTTCTTTCTTTCAGCTACCCCTTCTATTGAGGGGTCCTAGGAGCTGAAAAGTTGTGATATATCCCTTGCTCCTTACAGAAAGATTCAAATTTTTCATTTTCAAATTCTCCACCGTGGTCACTATGAATGGTCACAATTTTATAACCTAGTTTCCTCCAAATCAAAGTGGAGAAAGATCTAAATTCCTCAAATGGTTCACTCTTATATGATAGAAATCTAACCCAGGTGAACCTCGAATAATCATTAACAATCACATACCAAAAGACTTTCCCTCCTAGGCTTGCAGTGCTGACAGGTCCAAAGAGATCCATGTGAAGGACTTCTAAGTGTTTGTTAGTGGTAATTTCTTTGATTGAGGGGAAGGAGAATTTGACTTACTTTCCTAACAACATGCATCATACAGGTGGTCCTTAGTAAACTCTTGTTTGGGGACACCTCTCACTAATTCTTTTTGGATGATCTTCTAAGGCTTTTCATGCTTGTATGACATAATCTTCGATGCCACAACTAGGATTCATTAGTAATTATTTTTAAGCAAAATAAAGTGGCACATTTAATATTATTTAAATCAATCATGTAGATGTTGTTGATCCTTTTTCCCTGCAAAATAATATTATCATTTAAGCTTATAATGCAGCTGGTTGACAGAAATTTTATGCTGAAGCCTTTATCACAGAGCTGGCTGATGTTGAGCAGATTATGTTTCAAGCCATCTACAAGTAAAATATTTTAAATGATAAAATTTTTTGAATTGCTAATTATACCTAAGCCCACCACTCTCCTGGTGGTGTTATCTCCAAGTGTTACCTTTCCTCCTGCCTTGGCCTCCAGTGAAATGAATTATTTTGCATCTCCAATCATATGCCTTGAACATCCATTGTCCAGCTACCACATGCTCTCACGAGGATTTTTAGGAGAGCACACCTATAAAATCATTAGATGTTAGATTTTGGAACCCAAACAGGTTTGGGTCTAATCTTATGGAAAGAGGAGTGAGATGCATGCAATGTTATGTTATGATTTTTGTAATTTTGGTCTCCACACCAAATGTGTTCTATGATGAATAGTACAAGTGTGGGAGATATATCCTAGCATGCCACAAGAAAAACATCTAACACGGGAAAAAGGGTTTACTAATCTATTTGGGTTATAGTGCCTCTTCCTAGATCTGAATGATTTGAAGTTTTATGAAACTCTTCCAGTGTAGGTGGTTTTTTATTTTTCTTAAAAGCAGTTAATTCAACTTCTAAAAACTTATTTGCACTTTCAAGAATTAATTTTTTTATTTTCAATGCATACTCCCTACTATTTAAATTATATGCAAGAGTATCTAAGTACTTGTATTCTTTTTCTAATTCAACATGTAATATTTTTAAGAAATCAAGCTCAGCAGTTAAATCAAGATGATTTTTATTCAAAGAATCAAATTCATCTAGTAAAGCTATGTGATTGCTATCCAGAGTGGAATGTTCTTTCCTTAGGATTTCATACTCTTTCTGTAGATTTAAAAAATTTACTTTGAGGTAAGCTTCTTAAGCTTCCTATATGATAAATGAATTTTTTCAAAAACTTTAAATAATTGGTCATAGGTAAGCTCACATACCTCTTCTTGATTAGAGTGATCAAGATGGTCATCAGCTATTAAGCATAGGTTTGTTACCTCCTCTTCTGCTTTAGTTTCAAATGAGTCTGATGCTGAGTCCGCCCAGAAAGCCTTTGGGATCCTTTTTTTTTCCTTCTTGAAGTTAGGTTTTTGTTCACCCTTCTCTTTACTTGGGAAAGCTTTAAGAGTTGGGCAATCAGACTTCAGATGCCTTAGTTTCTTGCATTCAAAATAAATAATATCATAAGAAACTTTAGAATTATTATTATTATTCTTACTTTTATTTCATTTCTGATGATGCTTTTGCTTTTTTCCTTAAGAAGCTCTTGAATTGTCTAGTAATTAAAGCGATGTCTTTATTTTTAGAACAAGAAGAATCAGTGTCAGAATCATTAGCCTTTAAGGCTACAATTTTCTCCTTATTCTTCTCACCTACATCAAGTTGCCTTTGGTTCACTCCTTGCTTATAAGCAATGAGTGATCCAAGTAACTTATCAATTGAATAAACATTCAGATTCTTAGATTTAGTAATGGTAAAAATTTTTGCGTCAAAGGAAGAAGGTAAACATTACAAAATTTTGTTCACTTTTTCATAATTTGTAAGCTCTCTTCCTAAGGCATGCAAAGAAGTAACAATCTGTGTAAACTTAGTATACATTTCAGAAATTGATTCACTAGTTTTCATGCGAAAGAGTTCATAATCATGAAGAAAAATATTCAGCCTAGATTATTTAACTTCAGTTGTTCCTTCATAAGTTATGCATAATCTATCCCAAATTTCTTTGTAAGTAGAACAAGTGGAAACATGCATATAATCTTCAGATTTTAAGGCACAGAAAAAATAATTCAAACACTTAGCATTTAGTTGTGTTAGATCTCTATCATTAATTATCCATTCAGTAAAAGGAATTTTAGTTTTAACACCATTTATAATTCTAAAAGGTGCTTAATAACCATCATGAACTAGCATTCACATGCGATAATCAGTTGATTGTAAAAAGGTGGACATGCGAGTTTTTCAAAAAAAAAAAAAATTATCAAATAGAGTTGGTCGAGTAATTGAATATCCTTCTGTAGTGTTATGATTTTCAAAGTTAGCCATTAATCAAAATTCAAAAGTTTTCTAAAACTTGATTTATGAATCCCTCTCTGATACCACTTGAAAGTTCGTGAGGGTGATTAAACCCTAAAGAACTAGTCCTAAGGCTAACAAAGAGGGGGGGGGGGGGGGGGGGGGGGGTGAGTGAATTGGTTATTTAAAAATTTCTTTATGACAAGAAAATCTTTTTGAATATTTTTAAAACCAAATAACTTGTGCGGAAGAAGATAACAAAATTAGAGATTTAACCACAAATTAGATCACAAAAAATATGAAAATTAAATATAAAAAAATAAATAGAAAGAACACACCAGATTTATAGTAGTTCGATCAACTTGGACTACATCCACTCCCTGAAAACCACCTTTTCAGGTATTGCACTAAAATAGTAGTGACTCTCCTTTTTCTCCAATAGCAAGGCGGAGAAGCCCTTACAAAATCTTTCCACCAACCTGGTGAAGAAGAGAACTTTGAGTCTTTTTAGTCCCTCCTAGTGTATGCAGAGAATCTTAACGTCTTGTTCACCCTCTTGGTGAAGGCAGAGAACTTGGGAATCCTTTTACTCCCTCCTAGAGTATACGGAGAACCTTGGTATCCTTTTTCACCCATCTGGTGAAGGCAGAGAACCTTAGAATCCTTTTTCACCCACCTGGTGATGGCAGAGAATTTGGATTTGAGCTAATGAAGATCTCCCTCAGAGCCACCAAGGAACGAGGACAGCAACTTGAAGAAGATGATGAACACCTTGCTTGGAGCTACCTTTATGAATCCCTAACAACTCCCCGTTACAAGGATCTCTCTCTCCCAAGCTCTCCCTCTTCCTTCTCTAGGCTCTCCCTCAGATCTCTTTCATAGCAAAACATTAACTCAAGGGTTAACATAATTGCTTAAATAGTGGGCTTCAGAAGACCCTAAATTTCAAAAAAATTCATCTTCTATTCGTACGGTATGATACACATATCGTATGTTATGATCAATGCAATTCAAAATCATTTAGCAAGTTCATCCTAATGAACTGTATAATTTTTTGACAAATCACATAGTACGATAAAAATATCATATAGTATGATCTTCAAAATTTTCTTCCGTTTGTACGAGATGATATATGGGATGACCAACTTTGTACTCTATCTATCATATAGTATGATTAAAATTATATAGTATGACTAATTTAAATTTGATAGTTTTCATCTGGTATGATCTCTATAATGATCAAATTTATACTATGTCAATCATACGATACGATATAAATCATATGGTATGATCAATCGCAATAATTGTCCCTGATTTGATTTCCAAATATCGATGGGTTAATAAGGAAATAAATATAATTGAGGTGTACAGTATGAACTAAAATCATACTATATGATTAGCTTAATTAGCCCCTAGCAGCTAGGGTTTGATAGAGTTATACAGATCGTATAAAATGAATTAAAATCATACAGTATGATATATGTATTGTACAGTATGAAGACATATTATTTAGTACGATTTACTTAAAAAGAATAAATCTCTCAAAAACTCTTTTTCTCTCTCTCCCTGTGTGTGTGCAAGGTTATTCAGCAAAGATATCCACCCAATTACAAGATATAACTCAAGAAAGGGGAAAATACATAATAAAATGAAAACTAACTTTGACCCTGATCTATTCAGTCTTGAGCTGAGCTGAATTACAGATGACCGGTGGATTATAATCCTGAAATGTTAGTACATACAATATAAAATAGAATATCACAGAAATGTGAGGAACAATAATATTTATTATTATCAAAATCACAGTACTTGAATCAAATTTGCAACATTTTCTACTTAAAATTAAATAAAATTTTTAAGCTCATATAGTAACTCTAACAACTTAAGAAGTAAGCCGGGACTGCCAAGAGTCTGCATATATGTATTTTGAATCTTTTCATCTTTGTTAGGCACCTTCCTGCCTGAGGGTTTTGGTAGACCACCTGACCTATTAGGGTGTAGTTCTGTTAAAGGGATATTATGCAATCTCTAAGATAAAATTATTTTTTAAGCCTGATTTCAAAACTGCTTCATATACATTTCATGTATTTATCAAGTCAATTAGCATGTATTGCATTAGAAATGAATTCAAAAGTGTATAAAATTTTAATTGCATTTCTCTCAAAGCATAATCACCCTACATAAGTTAAGGGGCCACTAAGGATCTACTCTAGATGTCAACCCCAATTCCTTAAACTTGATTAAATAATGTCCCTACCTATCTTTCATAAAATATAAGAGTCATGGCTCTAAAGCGCTTAGGTGGTTAGCTGGCTCCCTAATCTAGGTCGGGATAACTCCAAGTTTTGCACTAAATTAGCTAGGTTTATGTTATTGTTGTTCAGTGTCCAAAATAGACTTAGGATCCGAGGTAGACCCGAAATTATATGTCCCTAACCTCCTGAAATATAATCTCACCATTCTAATAGATCACAACTCAAATTAAATTTCTCTTCAAATCAAAACTTAAACCCCATCCCTTAAGATAGGTTGGGGTGTTTCTGAAGTGTTTCAGAATCCTAAAACACCTCCTACCTTTCATCCTTTAGTCTCCATAATAAGTGTTCCAATTTGATCTAATTCCAATTGAAATTTCAAACTCACTTCCTTTGACATCACTCCTTAAAAATCTCAAAAAAAAAATTGTTGTTATTTTAATCGAGAGTTTTTGTTGAAAACTCAGGTTTCCTGTGATGTAATTATTTATGAGGGCTTACGCTCGTAGGAGATTTAGAATCTAGATTAATTTTTCAATTTTCAAAACTCAATTAATTTCCTTTGAGAAAATCAAAATCAATAAAGATCATTATCATCATATTCAATTGATTGATAATAAATGATATTTTTATTTCCTTGGAGAGATACATCATTTAATATCATGATTTTGAATATGAAATTAATGATCTCTTATCCAGGTAATAATAGTTAAATACTGATAGAATGTCATTTTGACCCTTCAGGATCATATGTAGTTCTTCCTTGAATTTGACTATCATAATCATGATGAAATGTTTACTTTTGTTATCTAAACCTATTAGGGAATGATATTTTTGCCTCTCGAGGTAATATATCGTTCATAAAGATGTGTTTGATTTCAAAACTAAAATTCCAAAAATTAAATTTTCCCAAAGAAAATTAACTTATCAAAGTTGGCCATTAAAAGAGAAGCACAATACTAAGTTAAGTATTGTAGAGGTGAGGATGCTCATGTGGATGAGTGGCTTTACCCTTAGAGAGAGGATATCAAATGAGCATATACGTGAAAAGGTTGGTGTAGCTCCAGTGGAAGATAAGATTAGAGAGAGTCGCCTTAGATGGTTTGGTCACATAAAATGGCAGCCTTCCGATGACCCAGTTAAGAAAGTAGAGGTATTAGATTTGACTTATGTTAAAAAAAGTAGAGGTAGACCTAAAAAAGACTTGGTTATAAAATATTAGAAATGATCTTTCTTTATTAGATTTAAACAAGAATTTGACTTTTAACAGGACATAATAGAGAAAAAGGATTCATGTAGCCTACCCCACGTATTGGGATAAATGCTTGATGTTGTTGTTGTTGTTGTAAACTGCTTTTTCAAACTCAACAACCAAAAATAATATGGTGCTAGGTGAGAGTCTAGATTGACCACAAGAGCTTGAAGTATATCTTTATTCAGAAAGAGTTGAATCTGAGGTGAAGGAGATGATTAGAGTTAATTAAAGACTATGATAGGTAATTACCTATCAGTATGATAAGGTGGATGTGGTTGCAAATTCTTTGAGTAGAAAGTTAATTGGAGTTGTTGCCAGCCTGATCACTTTTGAACATGCTTTGATCTAGGAAATGAAACGGCTTAAATTGGAAGTTATATGTTAATCTGAAGTGCCGGCAAGAATTATTTCTCAATTGATTGTTCAACTTTCATAACAAAAAAAAATTAAAGTAGTTTAGAGTAAGATGAGGAATATGTGAAACTAGTGGATCAAATTTGATCTAGAAAGTGGCCAGCATTGCAAGTTGATGACAAAGTTATTATTTTCAATGGCAGTAGATTGTGGGTTCCCATTAGTAAAGACTTGAGAAAGGATATTCTAAATAAAGCATACTACTCTAGGTATATGTATCATCTAGGAAGCAGTAAGATGCATAAGGACTTGAAACCTATATTCTAATGGCCTAGATTAAAAGAGATACTATAGAATTTATCTCCAAGTGTGAGACCTTGTAGATTGTGAAAGCTAAACACCAGAGGCCTAATGGTTTATTATAGCCTTTATCTATTCCTGAGTGAAAATGGGAGGAGATTAGAATGAATATTTTGATGAGTTTTCCCTGATCTAGATAAAGCCATGATGATGTATTGGTAATAGTAGATTGGTTGACTAAGTCAGCTCATTTTCTACCCCTGAGTCATATTGATAAGCTGACTCAATTATATGTGAAGGAGATAATTAGATTACATCAAGTTCTGAAGGTTATTATTTCTGATCAAGATGGAAATTTACTTCTAGGTTGCAGAAGGGAATTCAAGAAGGTTTAAGGACAAAGTTGAATTTTAGTATGGCCTTTCATCCCATAAATGATGGATAATTTGTGAGGTTTATTTAGATTTTGAAGGATCTATTAAGGTTGTGTGTTGTGCTTTGGATGGAGTTGAAGGATTACATACCATTAATTAAATTTTATTATAATAATAGTTTCCAATCCAATATCAATATGGCTCCATATGAAGTTTTGTAAGGTAGAAAACATAGAAAATTATTAGCTTAGATGAAGACAGGAAAAATGAAGTTAACGGGTTCTGAGCTAGTAAAAGTGCCATAAGAAAATCAGATTGATCATAAAAATATTGAAAGTAACTCATAATAGGTAGAAGAAATATTATGACCCGATACAGAGCTATGAAATTTCTATTTAGGGATTTTGCCTTCTTGATGGTCAATCTAATGAAGGGTGTAGATTCAGAAAAGATAGTAAGTTAAGCCAAAGGTATATTTATCCTTTTGAAGTTATTTAAAGAATTGAAATTTTTTTTACATATTATTATCACCTAATCAGATGTCTGACATTCATCATATATTCCATGTATTTATGTTGAGGAAGTAGATTTTTTTACCATATATTTGTTCCTTAATTTCTTCTGAACTACAAGGGGAACCCGAAGCATAGAGATGTGAAATTCCAAGTTAAGGATTTTGCATTCTTGATGGTCAGTTCAGTGAAGTGTGTAAGAAGATTTGAAAAAGATAGTAAGTTAAGCCTAAGGTTTATCAGCCCTTTTCCAGTTATTGAAAGAATTTAAAAATTTACTTATGAATTATTATTGCCTAATCAGATGTCTGCCATTCATAATATATTTCATTTATATGTGTTTAGGAATTGTGTTTCTGATCAGGAACATGATTCCCTGAAAGTGAAATTGAAAATAAGCCTAATCTGACCTATATGGAGAAACTTGAACATACTCTAACTTATGATTTGAAGAAGTTAATGAACAAATAAATCTGTATGGTGAAAGTTCAGAGGAAGGATTGGTTTAAAAAGGATGCCATATGGGAGAAGGAAACACAAAAGAGGCAATTGTATCTAGAGTTATTCTTATTATCTATTTAAATATAATATCAATGGCTACAAAACTTGGTAAGTTCTTTTCCATACCTCTGTAACACCTAAATTAAAAATTAAAAGTCTAAAATGAATGAGGGAAATTTAAAATTTGGTAGGAAAATCCTTCTGGGAGCATTGTGGTACCTTGGAACACAGTGGCACTTCTCTCTCTATGCATGGCAGTGTTGCAACACTATATCTAAGACCTGTTTAGGGAAATCGAGAATATTCTGTCTCAGTGCTCCAACACTGAAGCCAGAGCATCGCAACATTGACCACTTAAATACATTCTCATGTATATAAATCTAAATCCATTTCCTCACCTCACTCAAAAAACCCCCATCCGTAAGTTTGTTGGAGAAGAAAAAAGATGAGAAGGAAAGAAGAGTGAGATAGGAAGGAGAGGAGTTCGGATGCTGCATAGCCAAATTTGTTTGTCGAGCTAGTTAAGAGATTTGTCCTGTTTGTGATAGGCTTTAAATACTCTATTTCTGATTTCAATTTTGATATTTGTATAAAAGAAATTTGTGGAGTAAAATGTATTTTTAATAAGTATAACAAACTTTCCACCATCCAATTTCTAGTATACTATAAAATAATTTATTCCATTCATTTTAATCATAAAAAATCAATATTTCACTAGTTAATTTTATCTATACAAATTTTTGAATATTTCATTTCAAAATTGGTAATTCTGGCATCAACTATAATTTATTAAAGATTTTAAAATGATATTTAATGGTCCCTTATCCATGTTTTTCAAATGACAAATGTTAAATATGTAGGAAAATTATACATGCATTCTCTCCTAAAATATCATACATCTGTTAGTAGATATGCATTCACATTCATTTTCAATATCATGTATACATGTTAATTCTCTAAATCTCTACATGTGCATTCATGTTCATATGATAGAAGTTTTGATGTGGTAGATGTTAAAGTGCACTACAAGTTTTATTATGCATTTCATATTTCTGTTCTATTTTACTTCTTGTTCAAGCCCTATCTATCATGTGTAGATATGGGAGGCTATTTCTAGCCCTATATGCTTTATGTAAATGTTGGATATTTTAGAGAGTCATAAGTGTAAGTAGAGTTATAAGAGAAATTGGGTTAGGTCTCCTTCACCTAATGATCGTTAACCTTAGGAGACATAAGTGGAAGTGAAGTTATAAACAAACATTGAGACATATGCATATCATGGTTCATATGTTGGATATTGTGTTAAATGTAATAAGTTCAAGTACAAATGATATTATGTTAATAAGTATCCTCTGAAGCTTTTATGAAAGTATAAGTGATGTCTTGTTATCAAGTGCACCCTGACATCTATATGAAAGTATAAGTAAAGATGCATGTTAATGTTTGTAATGTTCAAATTCAAGTAACAAATTTTGTAATGTTACTTTTAATTCATATTCAGATTTAAATTCAATCTTTGTTAATTTTTAATTAATATTTAAATCTTTCATTTGTACACTATAAATATGGGCCTGAACTTTTGTAATAGGAATTGGGATAGCCTAATGAGCATATGAGTGCTTACTCCATTATTTTATGAAATTTCAGGAAATAATGGGTTTTGCAGAGTAAAGGTTGATAAGGACAAGACTATCAAGAGTTTTTGAAAGTTTGGGGAGGTTGTAAGACATCGGTGAACTATCCCTAGACATACCAAGAGGGGAGGAGAATTGGTCATTAAAAAATACTAAAATAAAACCCATTTTTTAATTTAATCAATATTACATTTTTTTAAAAAAAAAATTCTAGTTGAGTAAGTAATGTAAACGGAAGCAATTTAAAAACTTATTTTTATTTTTAAAAGTTTTTAAAGCAAATAAATTATATATATGCTAACACAATTTAAATATAATTGTAGTTTGCAATGAAAATTAAAGCTCGTGTAGAAAATTTAAAAGTGCAGAAAATAAATGAGCAGAAAAAAAAACTAGAAAGAGCACACAAAAAATTTTATAATGGTTTAGTCAACCTTGAACTACATCCATTCCCTAGGGTCCTCCTCTCTGGATATTACACTAACACTATAGTGACTCTCTTTTAGCCCCCACAACAAGGTAGAGAAGCCCTTAAATATCACTTCCACCAAACCCAGCACAACGGAGAACTCAAAGTTATATCACCCTCCTGGTGATGGTAGTGAACCTTTAAAATCTTTCTCACCCTCTTGGTGATGGCAGAGAACCTTCAATCCTTTCTCACCCGCCCGGTGATGACAGAGAACCTTCAATCATTTTTCACCCTCCAAGTGATGGCATAGAACCTTCAATCCCTTCTCACCCTCCTCGTGATGGCAAATAACCCACGACCCTTAACCTTGAATCTTCTCTCCCAAGAGCAACTCCAAGAACCGACCAAGACCACTAGAGGAAGCAAGGTGTAAGCTTTCCTGGAGCAACCATGTGAAAATCCTTCACACTCCTTCTCCCTTACGCACAACCTCACCTTCTCCCTCTCCACTCCTAAGAGATCTCTCAAGAATTCTCCCTCAGAGTTCCTTCAATAGCCAAAAAGTCTCTATAGAGATAAGTTTAAGTTATACAAGGGTTCAATCGTCACTATTCATACTGTATGATCTAAGTTCTTACAATATGATTAGTTCAAAGTAGAGGTTCATCCAGTACTACGGAATCATCCTTCATATGAACTGTTCAATTTTTGTGTGGTTATTGTATAGTACTATCAAAGGTTTATACGATGTGATTAGTTCAATTTAATTATATTTGTACAGGACGATTACCAGGATGATTATAAATCATCTTTATCAATCATCCAATATGATTTACATCATATTATATGATTAGTTCAAATGTTAAGGGTTCATCAAGTATGATTATCATCGTACTATATGATTAGTTCAAAAATTAAAGTCTCTTCTAGTATGATATCCGAGATGATCGGATTTCAAGTCTGTCAGTCATACCGTATGATCTAGATTATACAGTACCATTGGCCATATTTATTAAACCTTAATTTAATTTACTAGTCACAAGAATTAATTTAAGTAAGATTTAATTTATCAAACAACACGATTAGGATCGTACAGTACGATTAGTCTAAAAATTGAATTTCAAAATACCTACTTAAATCATCTAACGATTATGGTTTTTTTTATAAAAATGAACTGTACAGTATGATCAACATCGTACAATATGATTGATTCATAAGAATTAATACACAATTAGCCATTAAACCCATTTTCATATAATTGATCGTATAGTACGATCGTAATCATACGGTACGATTAGTTTAAAAACTTTCTGCTAACTTTTCTCACTCTCCAACATGTGTGTACACAGTCACCACTTTAGCATACACTCTTACATGGCTAGACTCAAGAAATATAAAATAAAAGAAATTAAAAATACACACTCTCTAAATAAAATCCTATTCTACCAAAACTTGAGCCTTGATCATTCTTGAGTGGTGTGTGATGTACCTGAAATATTAGTACACATAGAAAAAATAATATGCAATACATATGCTAGGAGAAAAAAAATTTTAATCAATAATATTTATTATCATCAAAATCATAAGTTAGGGATCGTGGAGTATAATAATCTCCTCATTTTTAATGATGAAAAATATTTTTGCTTGAAAAAAAAGCAAGTTAATATTTTTCTTCTAATCTCCCCCTCATTAGGTAATAGATTCAAAAATAAGGGTAAGATAATTTTAACTGTATTTATTTTTTTTAATTTTTAATTTTTATTTTTTAAAATTTATATATGCTAAATGAAAAAAAATAAAAATGCACTGTAAACATAAGATGCACAAAATGAATTATTTAATAGTGATGAACAAATACACAAATGATAAAACTACTACTCCCCCTTTTGACATTAAAAAGGAGGATCAACCAAGAAAAAGAAAAAATAAGAAATAAAATTATAGAATAGAGAAAATAAATATAAAAAAAAAACAAAGCACACAACGTAAATCCTAAAAGTAGGAAGGCCTGATCAGGTGGTGGTGGTGGTGGAGGCTGGAGATACTTGTGAATGTATATTCATTAAGATGATGATGACAAATGTGTATTTTTTCTTTGGCTACTTATGTTCAATAATTCAAAACTGTATACTGCCTGGCATTAAGTGTGAATGAAACATTCTTGAATACATGCTATGGAAGAACTTTACTTATGACAGTGCCGTAAGATGTTAATGCCCAAATTTATCCTATGACATTTGTAATTATGGACTTGAAAAATAATGAGTCATGGCTATATTTATAACCATGCTAAGAGAGTTAATAGACACAGTGAAAAACTTGGTGTTTATATCTTATAAACACAATAATAACACCAATAACCTATCCAATATTTTTCTAGAGGCATGCCATAGAGCTTATAGTCATCATGCAGTAATTAACATCATGGTGAAGTTTAAAAATAGTAATTTTCTATAGGATTATCCTATGACATCCAAGGCTTAGAGAAGAGTTGAGCTCTTTAGGCACATTAATAACATACATGCTAATAACCCAAATTGTAGTATCTTTTCTTGAGAAAGAAGTTAGTTTTGAATGATGTGCTCATGCTTTCTTCCATGAAAATCGATAAACTTGATGACATTTGATACTTCTAAGAGCTTTAATAATATCATCAAAAGTGCACGCTCATATCCAATCACTACATGGATAAAATTTTTAATGTACATAATGTAAAAATGGTTCTTCGATGGACGCAATAGTGCTTGGAACATAAACATAATTTTAGCAAAGTAAACTAAGAAGAATTGAGAATTCTTGAATAAAGCCCAATGATGATCATCTATCCTACATCATGTTCGTGATAACGATCTTAATGATGATGTTAATTTGTGGATGATATGTACATATAGAAAATTTGATGTTATAGATATTTCATGTGAATATATATGGACAATAGCTTGATATTGAGTCTCCATTATTATACATAATGTTTAAAGTTCTATATACAAGATGCATAATTAGTTCAAAAATGCTGAAAATATATATCCAATCAGAGAAGAAGACACATAAGAGGCTACATATAAAATATAATTATCATATTCCCCTTATTGGTGAGGCTTAGTAATAGTCATCCAAAGAAGATTTGAAGGCCTTCAAAGGAGAACTATGCATTCTAACATAGATGCAACCAAATTGAAGTTAGAGGCCATGTTTGGGTTACTTGTACAACAAAGTGTCCATTGCTTTCATAACTATTTTTGCATAGATTAATTATTATTCTTAAAATAATATCATGAAGTGATTATGTAATGATGTACTGCATGTTATGTATATGTTGTACTTGAACTCATTCGAACCTTGTTCAATTAATATTCAGCCTTTATTATAGTTAAATTTTTTATATTATATTTGCTCTATTGAATTTTCTATATTATGTTTGTTGTGATGACTCTCTGAATTTATTATTTTATATCAAACATTAAACAAACCTTATTTGAACCTTCTATTCAACTTTTTAATAATATTTTAGTGATAAATTATTTGAACCTTTTTTGAGCAATATTCAAACCTTGATCGAAATTTTAATGAATAAGAACTATTAATGATTGATTACAATTCGAAGAATATGTATTCATGATTTGATTTTTTTTTTTTTATAAAATCCATGGTTTTATAAATTGGACTGGACGAGCCTTTCAACCGAGAACCGATCAGGTGACCAATCTAGTCCGGTGAGTGTAATCTCTTTGCTTTTAAACTGGGAAAAGACCGACTGAATCGGCAATTAAATAGTGAAACTGGCAAACTTGTCTCATCCAAAAGAACTATCCAGTTTAAAATAGCACATTTCTGAGCAGTAGATCGCACTTCCAATGGCTAAAAATTGTCTAACTAATTTAATTTACTAAAACCTAAATCTAAAACCCTAAATCAACATAGCTCTTTCCTCTTTCAGTTTTGACTCTTTCATTTCTCTCTCGTTTCATGTGTTTTAGCTTCTTTCCCATTCACCTAATATCCCACTATTGCACACCACTCACAGCTCGAACTACCATCACAATTAGTTGCAGACCTACCCAATCGCACTTCCTTCCTCGCCCCGCCAATCGTGCTTCATTTGGTTGGTAAGATTTGAGATTTATATGGCTGTTGTGGATTTAATGATTTCTTTGCTAATGTAATTTTTATTTCTTTGCTATGTAGATTACTAAAAATCATTTATAATTTTAGGCTTCATTGAGTTTAGCAAAAGCCATTAGATTTTGATATTGACATTCTGGATGTCACTTGCAAAGGTTAAAAATTCTTTTTCTAAACAAAATAAAGCACTTCAATGGGGAAAGTTCAATAAGTTGAACCTTGCTATTTGATATTTCAGTCATTTTGGCATAAGATCTATAAAAGTGAAATTTCTGTCATTTCTAGTAAATATGAGTCTATGGGCTTTGTTTGCTCAAAATCAGTTTAATTAAAATTTGTTTTGGCAAAACCTGTTCAAGTTTTAGTAAATCCTGATGATGTAAAACCATGAGGTTGTTTGGTTGCCCTATTCTTGAATATTATGGAGTCCCTAATTTCTTTGAAGGTTATTTTGGAGAATTTTGGATTTCAAGAGATTCGGGCTTTGTTTATACAAATTTCTCACTACTTTCCAAAGCATCTTTCTAGTATAAAAATTTCTAGTTTAAGAAAATTTTGTACTAAAAAGCTACTTTATAAAGCAAAAAATAGGTTGTCCCAAATGAAACCTTAGATGTTATGAATTACAATTAGTAGTATGATTGTTAGACTAAAATATATTTATCACCATAATTTAAAATATAACTAAGACATTTTTATTGCCATTAAGTTAAAAAAATCAATATAATAAGATATTTTAGCATCATTATCAACATTGTATATGCAAAGTAATGATAATCATTAATAAGTAAAAAAATCATTCCATGAATAATGATCATACAATGTCATCAATTTATTGTGTTAAATGACCATCAATAATCATAGAGTTAAAAGTTGGAAAAATCTTAAGATAATAAAAAATAGGAATTAATGTATCAAATATACATCTTAGCTTTGTATGAAGATAGAAAATTTTAAAGCTTAACGTCTTAGCTTTGTATGAAGATCCAGCACACAATCCGATAAAAGGGATGGTGTAGCATTTATAAGAGACACCAGAGTTTTTATATGGAAAACTCTAAAAATGGGGAAAACCACAGGCCTGGCCCAGTTTGAATGAATCCACTAGTGTTTGCAGTCGATTACAAATGAGTCCCTTCCTTAGGTGGAAGGCCTTGACTTAATGTATCAAATATACATCACATAGAATTCTTTACATGGTGGGAATTTGAAGAATCAATATTAACATGTTAGATTGATCGGCAGGACCATAGTCTTTGGGTGACGGAGGTTGGAAAGATCATAGTATGGCGATGAAGGTTAAAAGGAGCATAGTCGGCTGACGATGGAGTTCAGAAAGACTGTAGTCGGGCAACGGAGGTCCGAAGGACCATAGTCGATGGGCGATAGTGGTTAGAAAGACCATGTGTGAGAAAATTTTTATTTTAAAAAATGCTTTAATATCCCACACGATCTGCTTTATTTATATTTTGATATTTCTTTCGATTAAATCCATATAGTTAGACATTATAACACCTCGAAGGGTAGACTAATTTCCTTCCATCAATTTGAAAGAAAGAAATTACAATTTTTATTTCTAATCAGATGCAACATAGGAATCATCCCAAATGATGATAAGCATCTTATCCTATTGTTCCAATTAGAGAAATAAATCATGAATTCATTTTCATAATCAAATATAGAGGATATTCAATTCACTGTAAAAGTAAATCAAATATCCATTTATCTTTTGATTACAAAATTGAATTTAAAATATGGATAAAGCTAGGTCTGTGTTCACAGATTTTTCCCCTACCTTAGAAATGAATCTAAGATAGGGTTTATTTTATTCTGGGATCTAGACTCCCTATAGTTAATTACATCTCATAAGAGAATACTCTCTATTAAAATAAAGACTACATAGTTTTAAAATTTATATAAATTTAAAAAAATATTTGGGCTAATTAAATTTCAATGCACATGATTTAGATTATAAATTCTAACATTGAATTTGAAGATTTAGATTTGAATTAAAGAAGATGTGTAAAGAGAAGAGTGTATACAATTTGGATATACCACTTGCCTAGAGTGAACTGCTAGTTAACAATCCTAATCACAACAATCACCGTATGAATGCAAGATTTAATTAGAAAGCTCAATCCTAGGAATTAAGGAGTTGTTGAAGAATTTAAATCAAATGCAATACAACATGCTTACAAAGAAAATAAAATATATACGTATGATATAAATGATGCATGAATAATAATGTATAAAATATTTTATTTTATTAATATAACTTTACAATGTATTACCCAGTGTATGCAATAAAGTAATGGTGGCGAGGTCCCACCAACGACAATTCTAGATTCTAATCCTATAAAAAACATCTAGAATCAAATACAACTACTTAATTGTCATCTGGCTCCAAGTCTTCTATGGAGTGCCAAAAAGGAATATCCTCTTGAGAAGAGAATATTACTTTTTTGGAGCCCCATCCGTATATGTATGAGTGATTGTCTTTAACTCTTTTACAATTCATGATGCTGTACAACTCGATTTATATACAAAATTCTATGAAATTTAAATATACATTTATCTTTTCATATACATAAGCTCCTAAGAACATTCTACTTTGCAGGAATTTAAAAGCAACAAATAAAATATTGTAATGAGTGTATTGTGAGTAGTTATATATACATAAAGTAAATGAAAGTAAATTGCATGGAACTTTCTCATTCACTCTGCTCTCTGGTGAACTGACAGAAAGGTAAACATGGCATACTATATTTTGTAAAAAATAAGCAAACACACATAGCTGCCCTCTAGGAAAAGACACCCGCAATCAAACCAAAATAATCCACTAGCCTAGCCTAGGCTAAAGTTGGTTGTCATAGCAAATCATTTAAGTGTGTGAAAGAGGTTGTGTGGCTTTGATTGGTTCTATAGGAATTTATAGTTTATATTGCATGTATTTTTAAGGTTTATCATTAAAGGTTGAAAGGGATTTTAATTAAAGCTTAAGTGATATATATTTGGCTTTTAAATTATTCCAATTTTAGAAGTTAAAGTTATTTATTTAGTTTTAAATAATTTATAGATTAATAAACCCCACAATGCAACAGGTTATTAATTTATAAATCTTAAGGCTTTCAAAATAAACATCCATCCTCTATGCAGGAAAGATGACCATGTGAGAGCCTCCAAAGTTTTATTAGAGATAGAGAAAGGGACCTTATAATCTGATGCAACATACCCTCCAAATGGAATCAAGTATGTTGCATAAGGTTACTGTGTTGTTAATTGTTTGAAGATCCTCTAATCCAATGTGTTAGTGCCCTCCTGAAAGGAATCATTCATAACACATAAGAGGATCTTTTTGTTGTTTAGGTGTATTAAAGGCCTTAAAATTTAATATCCAAATGCCCTCCAAAAGAATCAAGCATTAAACATAAAGACCTGAATTCATTTAATTCAAATTAATCATCACACATAATTGATTAAAATAAATTTTAATTAATCAAATTATCAAATTAATTTATTTTAAATGAATTAGAATTTAATTTAAATTTTTCTAAATTTTATTATAATATTTGGAAATTTTTATTAATTATTGAATTCTTAATTGATTTTTAATTAATTATTAATGAATTGCTAATGAATTAAAATTAAAATTTATTCAAAAATCTTATTCATATTTGAATTATTAATCTTCGAGTTTTATTTGATTTTATTTGAATTTGCAATGAATTTTGGAATTTTATTTATCATAATTAATTAATTCTTAATGAAATTAATTAAATAATGAATCAAGAATCAAGATTTTAATTAAAAAAATATTTAAATTGAGATTTTGATTTTCTAATTTTATCTTTTTAATTTTATTAGAATTTATTTTATAATTTTGAATATTACTTAAATTTTAATGAATTTATTTAGTTAAATTATGGGTAATTATATATTAATTAAAACTTAAAGAGTTTTAAATTTGAATTTCAATTTTTAATGATCATATGTTTGATTTAGAATTGATTGGTGTTAGTTTTTAATTTTAAGAATTTTTATTGATTTATTAGGATTTATTGGAATTAAGCCCTTATGGAAGGGTTAATTGGAAATTAATCATTATTAAAAGATTAATTAATGTCAAATCAGGGTATATTAGATCAAAGGGTGTATGACATTAGTTTTCTATGTTTGAAGTATCATCCAAAATGGATATGTGTAGTGAATCCTAAAATTGACTAAGTTCATTAAGACACAATCTTAATTGTTGTTCCTAAATGTCACTAGGTTTGATAGGCTTTCAATCAATGTTCTTTAACCCTTTGATATACACATTGCAATTATATCGTAGCAATCAATAGCAATAGAAAGTGTCCTAATGCTCTATGGAAAGATTATAATGAATTACCAAAGTCATGGATAAATGCATCAAACTAGATTGAGATCATTATAGGATGTGAGAAACAACCTTAAATAATTCTCAAGCAAGTTTGAGATCATAATCATATTTATTTTGAAAGTAATGTATGAAAAACCCTACATCATCAATGCTAATTTACTCTCAAAATATTCATGATCTAATCTTAACTATAATTTTACAAGAAAGTGTTCATCAAATTGAATCCATAGAGCCCTAACATGTGCAAATTAGATGAGAATTGAAATAGTTATGGATTTTCAAAAATTTAGGTCAAATTATGACCTAAACTTTTGTAAATTCCTAAACTTATTTCTTCTTACATCAAATAGCCTTAAAATATTTAAGGAAAGTCAAGGATAGACCCTAGATTATCTCTGCCAAAATTTAGACCAAAATGATTTATATATAATTACCTAAAATTAATCTAAGTTTTCATATTTTTTTTAAATAATTATTAAAATATTAACCAATCAATTTAATTTTATTTTTAAAATAAATTATATTAAATTTTGAAGAGAATGAGTCTAAGAACTCAAAAAAAGTTAAGAAATAATTTTTTTTATAAATATTTAAAGTTTCTGGGGACTTTTTTAATTTCTTTTGAAGGTTGTATTACACAGTCAGCCGGCGGTAGCTAACTGTGTAATTGCTTTCCACACAGTAGTAGCGGACTAGTCCATGTGGAGGTAGATATTGAATGAAGGTTATGGGTCCAGAGTGCAATGCAAAGTAGTACACTATATCAATTGACTACAGTGCACTACGGCAACTGTAGGTAGATGTTGAATGATTGATTTTCAATTGAAGATTGGACATTTTTTTGAATGTGTTGATTAAAGAGATGGATTGACTGTATATTGACTGTTGATTGAATTATTGATTTAATGATTGAATGCAGGCTATACGAGTAGTTAATTGAATGCTGGCTGGATGATTGAGGTGACTAATTGTTAAGCATCAGATGTATAACAAAGGATTAGGGTAATGCTTGATGACCTCATATAAAAATGGGGTCAACACCATAGTCTACGACAGAGGTCAAAAAGATTGTAGTCTAGTGATGAAGGTCAGAAGGATCATAATTAATGGGCGACGGATGTCAAAAAGATCGTATTATGGTGATAGAGGTCAGAAGGACAGTAGTTGGCAGTCGACATGGCCAGAAAGTATGTTGTCAGACGATGGAGGTTGGAAGGACCATAGTTGGCAGGCGACAGTGGTCAGAAAGACCATAGTCGGGTAATATTTATCGGGGGAAATTCTGATAGTAATCAGTTGTCGGAGTAAGTCTTGCGACAGTCCAATGATAGTCGGTGGCCGAGCAAAAGTTTGATGGCCGGGTGGAAGTCCGATGTCAGTTGGTGGCTGGGCAGAAGTACGGTGTCAATCGATTATTGGATAGAAGTCTGACGTCAGTTGGTGGACAAGCAGAAGTACTATGTCAGTCGATGAACAGACTGAAGTACTGCATTAGTTAGTGGCCGGGTTGAAGTTCAGCAATGGTCAGTGGTCGAGGAGGAGTTTGGTGGCAATAGAACTCTCTCCCTTTCTTCCTTCTCTTCCTTCTCTTCCTTGATTCCCCTGCTTCCTCCTCCTTTGCTTGGTCCCCCTCTTTCTCCTCCCCCCTTCCATGAGGAATGAGGGGTCTATTTATAGTTTTCTGAGAGTGGTATGGCCAATAAATAGGGAGGAGATCAAGGGCATGTTGGGAGTGTTTTGAATGGATGACTGATATTGACTCCTTTGATGACTATTTATCGAGTATTTAGGTGCCAAAATGATGTCTTAATTAAATGATCTTGGACTCGTTGGATTTGCCTCATCGATCTGCTCAATTCAACCATAAGCATGTAATGTTTGGAAAATGTTTGGTCATCCAATGTATAGATTGAACCTTATAATTATGATTCAGGTCTTCAATTTAGTCTCATTTGGGTGCGGATTCAATCAAACTTGGTGTCATTGGGTTCATCTTTTTGAGTCGTTCAATTCAATTATAAGTTCTCTTAAATTAGAGATTGAATAGTCCCAAATTTAATTTCAAAAGTTTTTAACTCAATTTTTCCTCGAGATTCATGCTCGATCAAGATAAATTTTTGATGATATATCAGTTGTCCCTTTATTTTCAGACATCAAAGTTTATAGAGTCCAAAAATCTATATCGTAGCTCTACAAATTCTTTCAAAGTAAAATTACAATTTTTGAATAATTATGAGATACGACTGCTCCCTGGATGTCAACGAGGATCTCCTCTCAGGGTTATAAACCAAGTAAAATATCCTTAATTATAAATTGAAGATGTCCTTAAGTTGGCGTGTTGATTGGACTACAAATTATTGAAAAATTGCTCTCCAAAACACTTGAATTGCTCGAAATTGACAATAGGGTCTCTATTGAGCTTCGAAAGTGCCAAAATTGGATCTAGAACATCAAAAAATGATTTTGGGGACTCTAGAAATGTCTAATTAGGACTGTTAGGGCTAAAAATTGGGTCCAGATGCACACTAGCGGCCGAACCGGCCGACTATCGACCTCCACTGCCGGAGGCGGGCATGGACGTAGAGGCGCCCCCCAAGGGGCGTACGGCTCTTAGCAATGCAACTGGTTATCCGGTTGCAATTTTAGTTTATAATTTTTATTTTATTTTAATTTATTATTTTTTTATACATGGACCCAAAATTTTTATTTTTTTATTTAGGGTGTGGGCGGCTGCAACAATGCCGCCTGCCTTTTAAACTTTTTAAAAATAAAAAATTATTATTTTTTATGGGACCCATACCCCCCTGTGCATTTTTAAGATGTATATATATATATATATATATATATATATATATATATATATATATATATATATATTCTATTTTTTAATATTCTTAGAATATTCTTATTCCTAAAATATTTTTAAAATATTCCTCCTTCCTCTTTCTCCTATAAATAGCCCCCTTGAAGCATGAGAGAAATTGTACTTCTTCTCCTTGTCCCTTCTTCCTCTAACTTTCTTACAGTTGAGGCTTTCCACTATCTTGAATAGGTGGCATCCCCTATCAATTACATGTGCCCCTCTCTTGTGTACAAGTTAGAGTTTTTAGCCTTCTCTCTTCCTCATTTTCCTTCTTACTTTAGTGGCATTTCATTATTTTTGATAGGTGGCATCCCTTATCCGAATTCAATGCCCCTCTTTAGTATAAAAGGAACTTTCTCCTCCTTCCACTTTTTTTCTCTGATTTTTTTCTTATATTAGAGGCATTCCACTGTCTGAGATAGGTGGCATCCCCTATTAAGCCTCAGTGCCCCACTTTTATGTAGAAGAAGTTACGATGAGAATTTATTCTCTCAATAGATAACTCTTGAGAGAAAAAGATCAACTACTTCTTGTATATGAGGGTAATTTGAAAATATCTGATGGTAATAATACCCGGGAAGAGAACCAGTGATTGTCAGTAGATGGGGAGAATTTTGATTATGTTTGAGCGGAAGTCAGACATTGATCAACGATTGGGTGGAAGGGTGGAGAGCTGAAGGAGATAGTTCGAGGGTGTGTTGCTAATAGTAGTTGAGCAAGAAGCCAATAATTACTGATATAAAGTGAAGGACCGATGGTGTACATCACGTAGAAGGCCGATGATGGTGGTTGTCAAGTTGTATTATGTTAAAGGCAATATGAAAGTTCGATAGGGATATGAAGCCCTAGTGAACTAGTCCCGAGGCTAACCAAGAGGGGGGGTGAATTGGTTAATTAAAAATTTCACGATAACAATGAAAATCTTTTCGATATGTAGCAGCGGAAACACATAAACAAGAACGAAAAGATCAACTACAGATATTCACCTAAGCAGTTAATATCAGAAAAGTAAAGTGCAAAACTGAATCAGAAAAACAAACTAGATTTTATAGTGGTTCGGTCAACTTGACCTACGTACACTCCCCGGAGCCTCCCCTCCGGGTATTGCACTAAGAAAAAAGTGTCTCTCCTTTTGCTCCCACAGCAAGGCGGAGAAGCCTGTACAAACACCTCCTTTTCACCACACGGTGAGGCAGAGAACCCGACCTCCTTTCGCTTCCTCCTGAAGCAGGCAGAGAACCTTCGAACTCCTTTTGCTTCCACCTGAAGCGAGCAGAGAACCCCGGATCTTCTTGCGAACGATCCTCCCACGACGAACACCGACTAGACGAAAGACGACGAGCGGAGAAGACGACTCTAATTCGTGCTCGGAGCAACCTTAGTGAATCCCTCACTAACTCCCCCTCACAAGATCTTCTCTCTCTCTCCCAACTCTCTCTTTTTCTAGGGTTTCTCAGGGAAGGAAGGCAACAAAAGATTTTTCTAGTTTTTAGAAAAGTTTTTTTATAGGAGGGCTTAAAATTTGCCCTAAATCTCAACTAGTCGGCCAAGATCGTCCAGGACGATTGGTAGATCGTCCTGTACGATCAATTCAAATACAACTGTTTCAGCCTGGACAATCTGGCTCTTCTGGACGATCAGTAGAAAAAATTGTTCATATCGTCCCGTACGATCCTGTGATCGTCCGGGACGATTAGTGCAAATCGAGAAAAATCGTCCAGAAGACAGTTCGGGTCGTCCAGAGAAATCTGTGCTGGATGACCAAAAAATGACTTGATCGTCCAGTACGATGGGGACATCATCCTGGATGATTAGTTCAAAAAGGCCCCAAATCGTCCTGTACATAGTTCTGGACGTACAGGTTAAATGCACTAAACGATCAAGATCGTCCGGGACGATCCTGCGATCGTCTAGGACGATCTTGATCCTGCGATCGTCCAGGACGATATAATCGTATCAACCAGAAGTAAATTGCTTTTCTTAATTACCAGATTAAATTAGGCATGATTGTACTGAATCATCCGGGACGATACACGTATCGTCCGGGACGATCAGTCCAAGTATCTAAAAATAAGAACTTGCCTAACTTGATCTGGCGGCTGAGAACTTCTGATTTGGGCATATTGTCCCGTACGATCCGGAGATCGTCCAGACGATCTGCTTAATCAGACCCTCTTAACTTAGTCGCCCTAATTAGGGTTTCTGTTTTGGCTGGATCGTCCAGGATGATGTGAAAATCGTCCAGGACGATCTGAACAAAAAAATGAACAGAAACTCTAATTCACTCAAGCTCTCCCCCTGAGTGTGTGTGTGCAAGGTTACTTAGCTAAGGAATCAGTTACATTACAATTGACTCAATAAAAGGAAAAATCATACATTTAACACACTTGGACCCGATCTTGAGTTGGCTTGAGTGGCTCGTGGTCTTTTGTGCCTGAAACAGATTAGCCAAACAAAACACACTGGAAACATGTTTGTCATCATCAAAACCAGATTTGCAACAATCTCCCCCTTTTTTATGATGGCAAATATTTGTAAAGTAGTTTGAAAATAAAAGTAAACTAGGAGATCAAAACACAAACATTTTTTCAAATTTTCATTTAACAACTAAAACAATACAGGAAACATGACTCATAAAATAGAAACAGACATGACTACAACTGACTCCCCCTTTTGACATCACAAAATGGAGGAGGAAAAACATAACACGGAAATAAAACATAAATAGAACAACTACACAACAGAAAACTAAAACTGTGGCGGATCCTGATCGGAAGGAGGAGGTGGCGGTGGAGGGTTGAAGTAATGGTGAATGGCCTAAAAGTGGGCTCCAATCCAGGCGATGTCCTGGTCATGCTGCTGTTGCTGCTCCACAGCATAGTCAGTGAAGCGCTGGATGTCCTCGGCATGCCGCTGCTCCTGGGCAACCACGTAGGAGTCAAATCTGGCCTCCCACTGATCGAAGCGCTGCACCAGGTGGTCAAAGGGAGAGGCAATGCGAAGGGGTGTAGGTGCCTCTGATGCAGCAGGAACTGGAACAGCCTCTTCCTCTTCTTCCTCAACATCCGGGGCGGGCTCCGGATGTAGTCGGGTGCTGTGTAGGACGTGGAATGAGTTGTTTGTGAAGACATCAGGAGGGACAGGATACTAAAGGTCATATTTTTTCTCTAAGGCATAGTGAATAAGATGACCTAAAGCTAGATTTGGGCGACGCCTGTGGCCCGGATCTCTAATGGTGGTGAGGTGTTCTATGTACCGGTTGATCAGATCAGAGGCATTAAATTCTCGACGGGCCATGATGTAGTAGGTGGTCAAGGACAGGAGCAGGGTAATGTGAATTCGATCCCCCGCCTTTGTAATGACGGACGAATGAAGGACGTGCTGAATGGTCCGGGCGTCCTTGAGAAGGGAAGTGCAAGCGTTGTCGTGATAGGGTGTGTTGGTATTGCGAAGGAAGTGATTGACAACACTCCAATCATAGTCAGGATCGGTGATAAGTGTGTGAATTTTGTCACCAGTGACAGACAGGTTGAGAATATTGTGAAAATCGTGGGTCGTGAGTTCCACAGGGCGTTGATTTATATAGGATCGAAGAGTGGAATAGTCCGCGGAAATGCGCAAGTTGGCAAAGAAGATTTTAAGGAGTTCCAGATTGAAGGGAAAGGCTAAGGTCCGAATGAAGGTGAGGGAGGTGTGTGCGAACAAATCTAAAATGGGATAAGTGAGAGTACGGGGATTGACAATCTTAGAGTGCGTGATCCCCACATTACGATAGCATTCGAAAGCTGCCTGATTGGTGGCATTCGGGAAGCGAGGATCGACATGTCCCCGGGACGAACTGGCACCCTTTTGATGAGACCTTTTGCCACCAGCCATTAGCAACCCAAGAAGTAAGAAAGTAGAAGGAGAGTGGAAGAAAAATGGTGTGAAAAAGATGAAGAAAACTGCTATTTTTATAGAAAACGGACTGATCGTCCCGTACGATCGTGGGATCATCCGGGACGATTTGGTCATTTATGACGTCCTGAACGATTGGTCAAAAAGGCGGTCCGATCATCCAGGACGATCAGATATCATCCAGGACGATTAGACACAGGCGATCGTCCCGAGGAGTCAGGCTAGACGACCGTTGACGAAAAGTATCGTCCAGGACGATTAGGTGAATCGTCCGGGATGATATGCAATAAATATGTCAGACGGGCCAAATTCCAATCATCCAGCGGCTGACACGTGGATCGTCCAAGGCGATGAGGTGGATCGTCCAGGACGATGGGCAATAATTGGTGCAATGTCAGCCGTTTGATCAGATCAGGAAGATATGGATCATATCGTCCAGGACGATGTAAGGATCGTCCAGGACGATCACCAATAATTGGAATTTTTCAGCAGCAGGAGCAGTGTGGGGACGATTTTGAACGAATCATCTAGGACGATGTTTGGATCGTCTAGGATGAAGTGGATCGTCCAGGACAATAGTGGTATCGTCCAGGACGATGTGAAGAAAACAGAAAAAGATGAAGGATGAAAATGATCGATCAGGATCCCAAAAATACAATCATGAAATCAAATTAACACAAAAAATGAATAAAATTTACCACAGAAAACACAAAAGGATTTTTTTTTTTGGATCAAGATGCTCGAAAAAATCAGAATTTTTTTCTTGACTTTAGAATCAAAAACCAATGACAGGACGATTGACAGCGCTGAAATCTAGAAAAGGTTGGAAATAATCAACTTTCGTAACTCCGACCCCGGGCACCTTATCGATGCAAACCTCTTTCAAAACAAAAATCCGATTCAGAAGAAAAGACATTAGATTTGAAAAGAGATCCTTTCAAGCCTCGTTCCAGAAAAATATCTGATATAATAGTGTTACAAAGTAAGAAATCAGAAATCAGAATTTTCAAAACTCAAGCTTTTGAAAATATTAAGTGGCGCACAGATTTCTCTAAGACATTTAACAATATGAAAGGGAAGAAAGCTTGGTTTGGGCTCATTTTGTGCATCTTTTTCAAATTGGTTGGCGCTTTGCGCATCTTTTGATTTTTTGATACACTTTGTGTATCCAATTTGGCAATTTCGCATCTTTTCAGTTTTGGGCTCATTTTATACCTCTTTTTCAAATTATCTGGCGCACTGCGTATCTTTTATAAGCTTTCTCTTTTTCATAATCATTAAAGAGTCTCAACTGTGAGATTATCTTCCAGACATAGGAGATGACTCTCCACAGTAAGGAAGAACGATTCACAAAATAAAAGCCATACAACATATGATAAATGCAATCACTTGGTTTTGAAAATCAAACTAATGACTCAAGACTTTGAAAACCACTATTGATATGAGGCAGATTACTGTAGGAAGATAAAATAATCTCTATTTCAAAAACTAACATTTTAATTTTGAAGGGGATTTTTATTCAAAAGAAACTATACACCAGTAAAGAAGTTAGAGGAAAAGAAATAATTATCAATGTTTCTTCCCTTTAACAGATTCAACGAAGTCAATCACTGCTTACTAGCTTCCAAACCAAACCAAGGTAAAAACTCCCAGTCAAAAATTCAGATCATCAGAAGTAGTAAGCGGTGATCAGATATTGAAAAGCATAAAACAGTAAGTGTAAGATATGAACAAGTAAAAAAAAATAAAAACAGGTAAAAAATCACAGCAAAGTAAATACTCAAATCAAACTAATAGTAAGGCTAACACAGAAATCAGCAGAAGAAATAAAATCAACTGAAAGCAAATAATCAAACCAAAACTAACTAACAGAAATCAGAATACCAAAACTAACTAACAGAAATCAAAAATCATAATACCAAAACTAACTAACAGAAATCAGAATACCAATCAGAACAATCATAAATCAGCAGTCATCAGAATCAAGCATTTATATCAATCACTCCTAATCTGGTTCTCAAAATGCTGAATGAGTCAAAGGCCAGTGGTTTAGTGAATATGTCAGCCAGCTGATTTTCAGTTGCTACGTGATGTAGCTCAATGTCCCCTTCTGTAACATGGTCCCTAATGAAGTGATGCCTAATATCAATGTGTTTGGTCCTAGAATGTTGGATTGGATTCTTAGAGATACAAATGGCACTAGTATTATCACACAGAATAGAAATTGTGCCAACAGGTACTCCTAAATCCAAGACTTGTTACTTCAACCAAAGAACTTGGGCCACACAACTCCCTAAGGTAATGTACTCAGCTTCAGCAGTGGAAAGTGCAACTGAGTTCTATTTTCTACTAGACCAGGAGACTAACGACTGTCCTATGAATTGACAAGTCCCAGAAGTACTCTTCCTATCCACCCTACACCCCGCAAAATCAGAATCAGAATATCCAATGATCTCAAAAGAGGTGCTGTGCCTAGGGTACCAAATTCTTAGGTTTGGGGTTCCTAAAAGATATCTAAGAATTCTCTTAACAGCAGTCAGGTGGGACTCTTTAGGATCAGCCTAAAACCTAGCACAAAGACAGACACTAAACATGATATCAGGTCGGCTAGCAGTCAGGTAAAGCAGTGAACCTATTATCCCTCTATACTTCTTCTGATCAACAGATTTTCCATTTGAATCCTTATCTAACTGAACTGAGGAGGGCATGGGAGTATTGATTGGCTTAGCTTTGTCCATTTCATATTTCTTCAAAATGTCCTTAGTGTATTTTGATTGATTGAGAAAGGTTCCATCATCCGTTTGCCTTATGCTAAACCCTAAAAAGTAGGATAATTCTCCCATCATACTCATCTCAAACTCCTTACTCATTGTTTTAGAAAACTCTTCACATAAATATTTATCAGAAGATCCAAAAATTATATCATCAACATAGATCTGGACAATGAGTAAGTCATCTCCTAATCTCCTCAGAAAAAGGGTGGTGTCTACGTTCCCCTTAACAAACTCCCTTTCTAACAGGAATGTGCTAAGCCTCTCATACCAAGCTCTGGGTGCCTGTTTCAATCCATATAAGGCCTTTTTTAATTTATAAACATGACTTGGATATTGGGAACTCTCAAAACCTGGGGGTTGTTCTACAAAAACATCTTCTTTAATTACCCCATTTAAAAAGGCACTCTTGACATCCATTTGAAATAGCTTAAATCCCTTATAACAGGCAAAGGCTAGTAGCACTCTAATGGCTTCCAATCTAGCTACAGGGGCAAAAGTCTCCCCAAAATCAATCCCTTCTATCTGATTATACCCCTTAGCCACTAATCTTGCCTTATTTCTCACCACTACACTAGAATCATTCATCTTATTCTTAAAGACCCACTTGGTTCCCACAATACTTTGATTTTTAGGTCTTTACATTAACTCACAAACATCATTCCTTACAAATTGATTCAATTCTTCCTGCATAGCTAAAATCTAAAATTCATCCGACAAGGCTTGATTGATGTTGGTGGGTTCATTCATTGAGGTAAAGGCAGAATGGTTTACTTCCTTCCTAAGTCCATGCCTAGTCCTAACACCTTCAGAAGGGTCTCCTAAGATCAGTTCTTTAGTATGACTCGAAGAACATCTCCAATCTCTGGGCAACTCGGTTTGAGGTTCTACCCTTTCCTCCAAATTTGTATTTCCAACTCCTTGGGTAACCTCAATAATCTCTTCATCTTCAACTTCAGATCTAGACTCCTTAGGATCAGATTCATCAAACACTACATGGGTTGTTTCTTCCACCACCAAAGTCCTCCTATTGAACACCCTAAAGGATTTCCCCACACTTGAATATCCTAAGAACACTCCTTCATCAGATTTGGGGTCAAATTTTCCTAAGGGTGACTTCCCGTTGTTCAGAATGAAAACCTTACAGCCAAAGACATGGAGGTGGGACAGATTTGGAGTTCTACCCTTAATGATCTCATAAGGTCTCTTATTCAGTTTGACTCTCACATTCATCCTATTCAGCACATAACAGGCAGTGTTCACCGCTTCAGCTCAAAAATATTTTGGAAGTGAATACTCGGTAAGCATGGCTCTAGCGGCTTCCACTAAGGTCCTGTTCTTCCTTTCAGCTACCCCGTTCTGCTGAGGGGTCCTAGGAGCTAAAAAATTGTGACTAATCCCATGATTCTCATAAAAACTTCCAAATCTTTCATTTTCAAACTCCCCTCCGTGATCACTATGAATGGTAATAATCTCACATCCTAACTTCTTCTGAATCCAAGTAGAGAAGGATCTAAACTCATCAAATGACTCAGATTTATGTGACAAAAACTTAACCCAAGTAAACCTCGAATAATTATCTACAATCACAAAACCATAGACTCTCCCCCCTAAGCTGGCAGTGCTAATGGGTCTAAAGAGGTCCATGTGAAGAACTTCTAAAGGTCTAGAGGTGCTAATATCCTTAATAGAGTGAAAAGAGGACTGGACTTGCTTCCCCAACTGACAGGCATCACACAGGTGATCCTTAGTGAACTTAAGCTTGGGCACACCTCTAACTAAGTCCTTTTGGGTGACTCTCCTAAGGGTTTTCATACTGGCATGACACAATCTCCTATGCCATAGCCAAGTCTCATCAGCAGCAGTTTTTAAGCAAATTGAATTATCAGATTTAATGCTACTTACATCCAGCTTGTAGACGTTGTTGATCCTTTGCCCTTGCAAAACAACTTCATTATTTAAGCTTAAAATACAGCCAGTGGGCAGGAATTTGATGTTGTATCCCTTGTCACAGAGTTGACTGATGCTCAGCAAGTTGTGTTTCAGTCCATCTACAAGTAAAACATTATCAATCTTAAAATTCTTTGAATCACCAATTATACCTGAGCCTACCACCTTCCTGGTGGTGTTATCTCCAAGTGTAACCTTGCCTCCAGCTCTGGCCTCCAGTGAAATGAACTGATTTGCATCTCCAGTCATATGTCTCGAACATCCGCTGTCCAAGTACCACATGCTCTCACGAGGTCTTGTGTGAGAGCACACCTACAAAAGTATTAAACGTCAGTCTTAGGAACCCAAACAGGTTTGGGTTCCTTCTTATGAAAAGAAGAATACAATGCATGCGTGCTGTGCTGTGAAACAGGCAGTTTGGGTTTCCACACCCAATATGTACTACGGTGAACAGTGCAGGTGTGAGAAATATGTCCTAACATGCCACAAGAAAAACATCTAACACCAGGAAAAGGGTTAACTAATCTACGTGGATGATAATGCCTCTTCCTAGATGTATATGAAACATGCTTTGAAGAACTTGCAACAGATTTTTCAAAAGGTGGCGGTGCATAAAACTGTTCAAAAGTAGGCGGTGTTTTGTTCTTTTCAAAAGCACTGATTTTCACTTTCAAAACTCATTTTCTTTCTTTAAACTTGCAATTTTAAATTTTAAGGTTCCATTGCTACTTTCTACTTCACATGCCATTGTATCTAACTCTTTAAAAGCTCTTTCTAAGTCCACATGCGTAGTTTTCAATGAATCATGCTCAGAAACTAAATCAGAATATTTTTTATTCAACTCATCGAATTCATCAAGCAAAGATATGTGATTGGAATCAAGTGTGGAATGATCTTTAACTACAAAATCATGCTCTTTTTGCGAAGTTAAGTAATCTAATTTCAAACTAGCATGAGTTTTCTTAAGCTTCCTATACGATGTATGAATTCTTTAGAAACTTCAAATAATTGATCGTAAGTCAGCTCACATACCTCTTCCGGGTCCGACTGACCAGGGTGATCATCAGCCATCAGACATAAGTTTGTTTCCTCCTCTTCAGCTTCTGTCTCAGAAGAGTCGGATGCAGAGTCTGCCCAGAACACCTTCTGAATTCGCTTCTTGTCCTTTCTGAACTTTGGTTTCTCCTCACCCTTCTCCTTGCTTGGGTGAGCTTTAGGTGTAGGATAATCAGCCTTAATGTGTCCAGGCTTCCTGCATTCAAAACAAACAGATTCAGATGAACCCTTAAAATTTTTGTTTGACTTACCCTTGTTCCACTTCTGATAGTTCTTATGTTTCTTCCTTAGAAAGCTTTTGAATTACCTTGTGATTAAGGAAACATCATCGCTATCAGACCCGGAAGTGCTAGCATCTGAATCTTTGGCCTTTAGTGCCACTGTCTTCTCTTTCTTGTGTTCACCTGCATCAAGTTACCTTTGGTTCACCCCTTGCTCGTAAGCAATGAGTGATCCAAGTAAGTTGTCAATAGAGTAAGTATTTAAATCTTTAGATTCAGTAATAGCAGTAATCTTAGCATCATAAGAAGCAGGCAAACATCTTAGAATTTTGTTCACTCTTTCGAAGTTAGTAAGTTCTCTACCTAGAGCATGCAAAGAGGTAACAATCTGAGTGAACCTTGTGTACATTTCTGAAATAGTCTCACTATGTTTCATGCGAAAAAGTTTGTAATCATGTAACAAGATGTTTAACCTAGACTGTTTGACTTCAGTTGTACCTTCGTATGTTATACATAATATATCCCAGATTTCCTTTCCTGTTGTACAAGTAGAAACACGCATATAGTCTTCAGATTTTAAAGCACAAAAGAAACAGTTCAAGCATTTTGCATTTAACTGTGCTAAATCCCGATCATCAAACGTCCAATCAGCAAAAGGCAGTTTAGTTTTCACATTGTTAATCAATCTAAAAGGTGGTTCGTATCCGTCCTTAACTAACATCCACATGCGATAATCAATAGATTGCAGAAAAGTAGACATGCGTGTTTTCCAAAAATCAAAAGGAATATTATCAAACAACGGTGGTCTTGTAATAGAATATCCTTCAGCAGTATTACGATTGTTACAGCTAGCCATTGATCAAATTCAAAAGTTTTTAAACCTAAATTTTGAATCCCTCTCTGATACCACTTGAAAGTTCGATAGGGATGTGAAGCCCTAGTGAACTAGTCCCGAGGCTAACCAAGAGGGGGAGTGAATTGGTTATTTAAAAATTTCACGATAACAATGAAAATTTTTTCGATATGTAGCAGCGGAAACACATAAACAAGAACGAAAAGATCAACCACAGATATTCACCCAAGGAGTTAATATCAGAAAAGTAAAGTGCAAAACTGAATCAGAAAAGCAAACCAGATTTTATAGTGGTTCGGTCAACTTGACCTACGTCCACTCCCCGGAGCCTCCCCTCCGGGTATTGCACTAAGAAAAAAGTGTCTCTCCTTTTGCTCCCACAGCAAGGTGGAGAAGCCTGTACAAACACCTCCTTTTCACCACACGGTGAGGCAGAGAACCCGACCTCCTTTCGCTTCCTCCTGAAGCAGGCAGAGAACCTTCGAACTCCTTTTGCTTCCACCTGAAGCGGGCAGAGAACCCCGGATCTTCTTGCGAACGATCCTCCCACGACGAACACCGACTAGACGAAAGACGACGAGCGGAGAAGATGACTCTGATCCGTGCTCGGAGCAACCTTAGTGAATCCCTCAGTAACTCCCCCTCACAAGATCTTCTCTCTCTCTCTAGGGTTTCTCAGGGAAGGAAGGCAGCAAAAGATTTTTCTAGTTTTTAGAAAAAGTTCTTTTATAGGAGGGCTAAAAATTTACCCTAAATCTCAACTGGTCGGCCAAGATCGTCGATCATCCTGTACGATCAGTTCAAATTCAGCTGTTTCAGCCTGGACGATCTGGCTCTTCTAGACGATCAGTAGAAAACATTGTTCATATCGTCCCGTACGATCCTGCGATCGTCCAGGACGATTAGTGCAAATCGAGGAAAATCGTCCAGAAGACAGTTCGGGTCGTCCAGAGAAATCTGTGCTGGATGACCAAAAAATGACTTGATCGTCCAGTACGATGGGGACATCGGCCTAGACGATTAGTTCAAAAAGGCCCCAAATCATCCTGTACATAGTTCTGGACGTACAGTTTAAATGCACTAAATGATCAAGATCGTCCGGGATGATCCTGCGATCGTCCAGGACGATATGATCGTATCAACCAGAAGTAAATTGCTTTCCTTAATTACCAGATTAAATTAGGCATGATTGTACTGAATCGTCCGGGATGATACACGTATCGTCCGAGACGATCAGACCAAGTATCTAAAAATAAGAACTTGCCTAACTTGATCTGAAGGCTGAGAACTTCTGATTTGGGCATATCGTCCCGTACGATCCGGAGATCGTCCAGGACGATCTGCTTAATCAGACCCTCTTAACTTAGTCACCCTAATTAGGGTTTCTGTTTTGGCTGGATCGTCCAGGACGATGTGAAAATCGTCCAGGATGATCTGAACAAAAAAAAGAACAGAAACTCTAATTCACTCAAGCTCTCCCCCTGAGTGTGTGTGTGCAAGGTTACTTAGCTAGGGAATCAGTTACATTACAATTGACTCAATAAAAGGAAAAATCATACATTTGACACACTTGGACCCGATCTTGAGTTGGCTTGAGTGGCTCGTGGTCTTTTGTGCCTGAAACAGATTAGCCAAACAAAACACACTGGAAACATGTTTGTCATCATCAAAACCAGATTTGCAACACAATATGCATCCATACTGATGTGTGTGGACATCAGACATCCCTGATGGAAAGGGTTGAAGCAGTGTGCCCTGTAAGTAGTATGGCAACACACTAATAGTATCAATTGAGTGGAGGCCTAATAATGATCAGGTTATAACCTTTCTTTGAAGAAGTTGTAGGAGATGCTTCAATGTGCAGTAGAGAAGAGGTTAATAAAATCCATCAAGCATAATTGACCTTTTTGAAGTTGTTTGTTGCTTGATGACATTAACTTATATTGAAGAAATTGATATAATTTTAATTTTAGCTTCTTGTGAAAATGAAAGTACACTCAAACTTAATATAGAATTTTGCTATGTACAATTAATATTATATATGAATTTGAGATTATTGTATGAGCTCAATATTTTTTTTGTTGCAATCGAGGACCCTTAGTTTATGATTTTGATGATGACAAATACTATTGATTAAATTATTATTTTTCTCAGTGAATATTTTGGATCTTTATTTTGTCTATGAGCACTAACATTGCAGGTAAAATATACACTGCTCAAGGCTACTAGAAGCTCAAGATTTGGTAGAATAGTTTGTACTTTATTTTTTTATTTTCTATTTCTTGAGTCTAGCCACATAAGAGCGTATGCAATTGGGTGACTATGCACACACACACAGGTGGAGTAAGAAAACTTTAAAATTAATTTTTCTTTTGAACTAATCATATTGTATGACTTACAATCATACTGTATGATCAGTTATAGAAATAATGGGCTTAACAGGTAATTGAAGAATTAGTTTTTGTGAACTAATCATACTGTATGATTCTATTTGTAGTAAATGAAATTTTAAAAATCTTGCTTAAATTAACCCCTATAATTAGTTAATCAAATCATGATTTAATTCATGATAGTATAACGTACTATACAATGTTGATCATACTATACGATTAGCAGAGACTAAATTTTGTCATCCTAAAGATCATACCAAACAAAACCATGATTTTTAAAATAATCATACTATATGATAGGATAACGTACTAAATGATAGACTTGAAATCAAGTAACCATATTGTATGATGATAGCGGTACGGGATGATTAATTGAGATGATTTCCATTCATCCCAGTAATAATCATGTATGAATAGAGAGAAAGCAAACAGATCATCCTAAACGATCTTCTGGTCGTACTGTATGATATATTAAAAAAGTTGAACAATTTGTCTGAACAATTATTTACATCTTACTGGACGGGTCTAGTTTTTGAACTCTGCATACTATATGAATTCTAATTATACTATATAAATAGTGACAGCCAACTTGAATTTTTAGGGTTTCTTGAAGGCCTAATATTTATGCAATGTTTTTTAAGAATCTTTAAGAATAAGAGAGGATTCTGTGACTACTGAAGGTACTCTGGAAAGAAGCTTTTGAGAGAGATCCAGGGTTTGAGAGGAAGGAGAATGTAAGGTTGAGCATGAGGAAGAAGGAATGTAAGGGGATGACATGGTTACTTCGGGCTAGCTACACCTTTGCTCCTCCTATGGCCTTAGTGAGTTCTTGAAGGCATTCTTGGGAGAGAGGCTTCTAAGTCAAATCCTTGGATACTCTGCCTTCTCTAGGAGGGAGAAAAAGGATTTAAAGTTCTTTACCTGTGAAAGGATTCAAGGTTCTCTACCTTCTTCAGGAGGAGAAAAAGAATTCAAGATCCGCTGCCGTCACCAGGGGAGGTGATATAGCTTCCAGTACACCACCGCATCACATTTGGTGAAAGTGAGTCTGTAAAAGGCTTCTCTATCTTATTATGGGAGCAAAAGCAGAGTCACTTTTTGTTAGTGTATTTGCCGAAGCAGAGGACTCTGGGGTCTGGACATAGGTCAAGGTTGACCAAACCACTATAAAATTTCTAGTGTGCTTTTTTATTTTCTGTATTTTACTTTTGCACTTAATTTCTATGATAACTGCTTGGTGAAAATTTGAGATTAATGTTCTACTTTGTTAATTAGAATTTCATCATCAATATTTTATTTGTTATTAAATTATTAAGTTTTGCATTGGGTAATCAAATTATTTATTTTAATATTTTTGAAAACTTTACAAAAAGAATAGAACTCCTACTTAGGATTTTTAAATTACCAATTGACCCCCCCCCCCCCTCTTGGTGAGCCTCGGGCTAGTTCAGTGAGGTTTAACAACCTTCTCGAACTCGTAAGTGGTATCAGAGTGGGTTTCAAAAATAAGGTTTTAAAAAACTTTTGAAAAATGATCAATTGCTCATTTTGGTAATCATAACACTACAGAGGGTTATTTATTAACCCATCCACCTTTATTTGGTAAGATACCTTATGATTTTTCAAAATTTTATATGTCTTCTTTTTATAATCTATAGATTATCATATGTGGATGTTAGTCCAAGAAAGATATTCTACACCCTTTCATCTTGTGAATGACATCAAAACTGAACTATCATTTAATGAATGGAGTAATAAGGATAGGGATTTAACCCAATTGAATGAAAAATGTTTAATCTATTTCCTCTGTGTATTAAAATCTGAAGATTATATGTGTGTATTCACTTGTACCACTGAAAAGATATTTAGGATAAACTATACATAACCTATGAAAGAACTAGTGAAGTAAAATAGTATAGGTTAAATATCCTAATACATGACTGAAAGATTGTTAGGGATGTTAAGCCCTTGTGAACTAGCCCAAGGCTAACCAAGAGGGGGGGTGGGGGTGAATTGGTAGTTTTAAAAATTCGTGAGCAAAACCAATTTTAAAAACCTTTTTAGATGTTTTAAAATAATTACAATTTCATGTTGATGTGGAGATGTTTAATCAAATAAAATAATAACATTAATCACACGATCATCCACAGAAGGTAAAGTGTAGAAATTAAAAAATAGAAAAGTAAAAGAAAGAACACACCATATTTTATAGTGGTTCGGTCAACTTGACCTACGTCCACTCCCCTAAGCCTCCCCTCCAGGTATTGCACTAAAACTCAGTGACTCTCCTTTTGCTCCAATAGCAAGGCGGAGAAGCCTTTTATAAAACTCTTTTTTACCAACCCGATGAGGCAGAGAACCCAGACTCCTTTTGCTTTCTCCTGAAGCAAGCAGAGAACGTTCCCTTTTTTGCTTCCTCTTGAAGCAGGCAGAGAACCTTACCTCCTTTCGCTTCCTCTTGAAGCAGGCAGAAAATCTTAATCTTCTTGCTAACGATCCTTCCCACAGAGACACCACGAGACAAGGGATGATGACTGGAGACTACGACTTGAATCCTTGCTTGGAGTAACCTTTGCGAACACCTCATAAACTCCCCCTTACAAGATTCTCTCTCTCGCTCTCCCAAGCTCTCGCTCCCCCTCTCAAGGCTCTCTCAGGAAAGGACAACGACAAAAGATTTTCATAGTAGTAAGAACGAGACTTTAAATAGAAGGGCTCAAAAATTGCCCTAAATTTCAACTTACTGTCAAAGATCATCCAGGATGATCCTTCGATCATCTTGTACGATCAGTGTAAATCAACTCCTTTTGGCCTAAATGATCTAGTTCCTCTGGACGATTAGAAGACATTGCTGTTCTGATCATCCGGGATGATTCTGTGATCGTCCTAGACGATTAGTTCTAAATTAAGAATATCATCCAACACATAGTTTAGGATGTCCAGGAGAAAAGTCTGGATGATCTAAAAAAAATGACTTGATCATCCAGGACGATATGTATATTGTCCTGTATGATTAGTTCAAAAATGCCCACTATCGTCTGGCATATATATCGTGTCGTCCAAGATAACTATGCTGGATGATTTCAACATGACTTGATCGTCCAGGATGATATCTCTATCATCCTGTATGATTAGTTCAAAAATGGTAATATTGTTCGTCAGACAGTTCATGTCATCCAAGTGAGATGCACTGGATGATGAGATTATCTAATTAATTGTCCAGGACGATGTGATCGATCAATCAAACTTTAATTACTTTTCTTAATCACCTGACTAATTTAGGCATGATTGTACTAAATCATCTAGGACGATACACATATCATCAGGGATTATTAGACCAAAATACTAAAAATTAAAATTGCCTAACTTAGTCTGGCGGCTGAGATTTTCTAATTTGAGCATATCATCCTGTATGATGGGAGTATCATCCAAGACGATCTGCTTAATTAGACCGACTTAACATAGTTGCCCTAATTAGGGTTTTATTTTTAATGGATCATCCAGGATAATATTACTATTATCCAAGATGATATGAACAAAAACTCTAACTCACTAAAAATATCCCCCTGAGTGTGTGTGTGAAAGGTTACTTAGCTTGGGAATCCATTACATTACATTTGACTCAAGAAAGTTGAAAATTTTACATTGAACTTGAAACCAAAAAATAGACTGACTCGATCTTGAGCTGGCTTGAATTATAATTGATCTTGTGAACCTGAAATGTTAGGCACTCAACCAGAAATAAAAAAATTTGTTATCATCAAAATCATAATCGTTGAATCTAGATTTGAAATAATCTCCCTCTTTTTGATGATGGCAAATATTTGTTAGATAATTTCCAATTCAGCAAATAAAACACAGAGCAAGGAAAAAACTAAGTAATGTAAATTCTATTAGCCAGGCAAATAGTACAATGACACTAAACACCAATAACTCAAAGGTATAATAACCCAGAATACTACTAACAATCAAACTACTCCCCCTTTTGACATCTCAAAGAGGGGAAAATAGAAAAGAAACATCAAAGAGAAACATAGAAAGACAGTATAAAAACATCACTAGAAAATAGGAAAAGCAACCAAGCTAGTAGTAAGAGGGACCCTGATCAGGTGGAGGAGGAGGTGGTGGGGGCTGAAACAGACTATGAATGGTGTCAAACTGTTCTCCAAACCAGGCCATATCTTGATCGTACTGCTGCTATTGCTGGGCTACATAGGCATTGAATCGATTCACATCCTTAGCATAATGCTGCTCCTAGACAACCAAATAGAAGTCAAAGCGGGCCTCCCACTGGTCAAACCAATACACCAAGTGATCCAAAGGTGATTCCATACAGAGAGGAGCAGGTGCAGCAGGCTCAAGAGTAGCTTCTTTCTCTTCTCCCTCAATATCCATATTTTGCTCTGGATGAAACAAGTGCTGTAAAGAACATAAAAAAGAGTTGTTGGAGTAGAAGGAAGGAGGGACATTTGCTAGAACAAGATATTAAAGATTACATTTTGTTTCAAGAGCATAGACAATGATGTGTCCTAAGGCTAAGTTGGGACGTCTCTTGTGGCCTAGATCCCTAATGCTAGTTAAGTGTTCAATGTAGCAAAATAGGAGATTAGTAGCATTGAAGTCGCGACGAGCCATGATGTACTAGGTAGCCATTGATAGCAAGGGGGCAATATGGATGCGGTCACCAGCCTTTATAATGATAGAAGATCGAAGGATGTGCTGGATTGTTCTAGCATCCTTGACTAAAGAAGTGTAAGCATTATTGTGGTATGGGGCATTGGTGTTCCTAAGGAAATGATTGGCGACACTCCAGTTAAAATCAGGATCAGAGGACAAAAGGTGAAGCTTATCACCAGTAATGGAAAGTTAGAGAATATCATGAAAGTCTTGAGTAGTTAATTCTACGGGGCATCTGTTAACATAGGAGCGAAGGGAGGTATATGCAGAATCAATGCGAAGGTTCATAAAAAAAACACGAAGAAGTTCAGTGCTAAACGAAAAGGTAAGTGTCAGAATGAAGGTGAGGGAGATATGAGCAAAGAGATCCAATATCGGATAGGTGAGGATGTGTGGATTCACTATTTTGGACTGAGTAATCCCCATATCGAGATACCGTTGGAATGCAGCCTGATCAGCTGCATCAGTGAAGCAGGGATCGACATTCCCCCTAGAGGAACTTTCTCCCCCCTGCTTAGACCTTTTGCCACCAGCCATAAGAGAAAGTTTGTATAAGTGGAGAAAGAGAGATTGGTGAAGAATGTTAGCTGAGAGTGGCTATTTAAATAAAAATTGGGCATCTCTTCCAGGATGATCGCGGGATCATCTAGATTGATAGGTAGCAATAATTGCATCCATGATGATTGGTCAAAAAGGTGGTCAGATCATCCAAGATGATTAAACATAGGCGATCGTCCTGATGAGTCAGGTTGGATAACTTTTGACTAAAAGTATCGTCCAAAATGATTAGGTGATCATCTATGATGATATGCAATAAATGAATCAAATGGGCCGAATACAAGTCATCCAACTTCTACCACACGGATCGTCCAAGACGATGAGGTATATCGTCCAGGATGATCACCAATAATTGGATCAGATCAGCCGTTGGTTCATGATGGGGATGATTTGATCATATTATCCATGATGATGTAGGGATGGTCCAGGATGATTTGACCAAAAAATAAAAAAAAATGAAGGATGGAGAGGAATGATCAGGGAACCCAAAAATCACAAAAAAAAAATCAAACCAAAGAAAAAATAAAAATAAGAACAATTTTTTTTTGAATCGATCTGCTTTAATAAATCAAAATTTTTCCTTAATTTTTAATTCAAAAGTCAATAAGAAGAAATCGACGATCTAAAATCTAGAAAAGTTGGAAAATCAATTTTCATAACTCCTATCTCGAACACCTTACCAGTTCAAATTTCTTTCAAACAAAAATCTAATTCATAAGAAAAGAAATTAGATTTGAAAAGAGATCCTTTCAAGCCTCATTCCAAAAAAATATCTAATAAAATAGTATTACAAAGTAAAGAATCAGAAATCATGATTTTCAATCTCAAGTTTTAAAAATATTAAGTGACGCATGGATTTTTCTAAGACATTTAGAACTGAAAGGGAAGAAAGCTTATTTTTTATGGGCTCATTTTGTGCCTCTTTTTTAATTTATTTGGCGCACTTTGCCCATCTTTTGATTTTTGATACACTTTGTGTATCTTTCTAATTTTTTTGGCATCATTGTGCATCTTTTCATCTTTGGGCCCATTTTGTGCCTCTTTTTATTTCTTTTGCAAGTTTGCTTCCTTTCGTAATATTTAAAGAATCTTAGTTGTAAAATTACCCTCCAAATATAAGAGAAGACAAACTCACTCTCTATAATATGGAGGAGTAATTCACAGAACAAAACTATACTTTATATGATAAGTGCAATCACCTGATTAAGAAAAATATAATAATGATTCAATGCTTTGAAAATACTATTCATATGAGGTATATTATTGTAGAAAGATAAAATAGATCTCTATTTCAAAAACCAACTTTTTAATTTAAAAAAAAGATTTTTATCCAAAAGGTACAATACACCATTAAAGGAGTTAGAGAAAGAGAAACAATCATCAATGTTTCTTCCCTTTAACTATTTCAAAGGAGTCAATCACTACTTATAAGCTTCCAAATAAAAATAAGGCAAAACTCTCAGTTAGAAATCCAGTTTATCAGCAGTAGTGAGCAGTGATCTGATTCTGAAGAACATAAACAGTAAATTAAAAACCAAGAGAAAGTCCCATAAAAAGAAATAACCAAATCCGATAAACAAATCAAACAAACAAAAATCAGCAGGAAAATAAAAAATCTAACAAGAATAAATAATCAAATAAAAAAAACCAAAAGAAAAATAAAAAATAAAAAATTCAGAAATCAGTACTCATTTGATTCATGCATTTATGTCAATCACACCCAATATGGTCCTTAAAATACTGAATGTGTTAAAGGCGAGTGATTTAGTAAAGATGTCAGCCAGTTGATTTTCTATTGCTACATGGTGTAACTCAATGTCTCCTTTAGTAACATGGTCCCTAGTGAAGTGATGCCTTATGTCAATATGTTTGGTTCTTGAATGTTAGATAGGATTCTTAGAGATGTAGATAGCACTAGTGTTATCACATATAACTGAAATTGTACCAACAGGTAATCCTAAATCCTAAATTTGTTGCTTCAACCAAAGGACTTGGGCCACAAAACTTCCTAAGGCAATGTACTCAGCTTCAACAGTAGAAAGTGCAATAGAGTTTTATTTTCTACTGGACGAGGAGACTAAAGACTGTCCTATGAATTGGCAAGTTCCACACATGCTCTTTCTATCCACCCTACACCCTATAAAATCAAAATCAGAATATCCAATAATCTCAAAAGAAGTGTTGTGTCTAGGATACTAGATTCCTAAGTTTGGGGTACCTAAGAGATATCTAAGGATTCTCTTAACTATAGTCAGGTGGGATTCTTTACGAACAGCTTGAAACCTAGCATAGAGATAGATACCAAACATTATATCAGGTCGACTAGCAGTTAAGTAAAGCAGTTATCCAATTATTCCTCTATACTTTTTTTGATCAATAGATTTTCCATTTGAATCCTTATCTAACTAGACAGTGGAGCTCATGGGAGTGTTTATTAGCTTGACTTTATCCATTTCATATTTTTTCAAGATATTCTTAATGTACTTTTGATTGATTCAGAAATATTTCATCATCCATTTACCTTATGCTAAATCCTAAAAAGTAGGATAATTCTCCTATCATACTCATCTCAAACTTTCTACTCATTATTCTAAAAAAATCATCCCATAAATTTTGATTAGAAGATTCAAAAAGTATATCATCAACATAGATCTAAACAATGAGTAAATCATCTCCTACTTTTCTTAGAAAAAGGGTGGTGTCTACGCTCCCCTTAACAAACTTCATTTCCAGTAGGAATGTGCCATACCAAGCTCTAGGTGTCTGTTTTAATCCATATAAGGCCTTTTTAATTTATAAACATGATTTAAAAATTGGAAACTCTCAAAACCTAGGGGTTATTCTACAAACACATCTTCCTTTATTATCCCATTTAAAAAGGCACTCTTGACATCCATTTGGAAAAGCTTAAATCCCTTATAACAGGAAAAGGCTAGTAGCACTCTAATGGCTTCTAATCTATCTATAAGGGCAAAGGCCTCCTCAAAATTAATCCCTTCTATTTAGTTGTATCCCTTAGCCACCAATCTTGCCTTATTCTTAACCACCACACCAGAATCATTCATTTTATTCTTAAAGACCCATTTGGTTCTCACTACATTTTAATTCGTTGGTCTTTCTACTAACTCCTAGACATCATTCCTCACAAATTGGTTAAGTTCTTCTTGCATAGCTAAGATCCAAAATTCATCAGAAAGGGCTTGATTGATGTTGGTGGGTTCAGTCATTGAGATAAAGGCAGAATAGTTTACTTTCTTCCTAATTTCATGCCTAGTTCTAACACCTTCAGAAGGGTCTCCTAAGATCCGTTCTTTAGGATGACTCGAAGAATATCTCCAATCTCTAGGCAAAGTGTTTTTAGGTTCTACCCTTTCCTCCAAATTTGTAATTTCTACTCCTTAGCTAATTTCTCATATTTCATCTTCTTCCTCAGCTCTAGACTCCTTAGGATTAGATTCATCAAATATCACGTGAGTAGTCTCCTCCACCACCAATTTCCTTTTTTAAACACCCTAAAGGATTTTCCCACACTTGAATATCCTAAGAACACTCGTTCATCAGATTTTGGGTCAAATTTTCCTAAGGATGGTTTCCTATTATTAAGAATGAAGACCTTACAACCAAAAATGGAGGTGAGACAGATTTGGTATTCTACCCTTAATGATCTCATAGGGTGTCTTATTCAGATTGGATCTAACATTTAACCTATTCAACACATAACAGGCTATATTCACTACTTCTGCCCAAAAGTATTTTAGAAGTGAATACTCAACAAGCATGGCTCTAGCGGCTTCCACTAAGGTCCTATTCTTTCTTTCAGCTACCCCATTCTGCTGAGGGGTCCTAGAGCTGAGAAGTTATGGCTAATCCCTTGCACCTCATAGAAAGTTCCAAACTCACATTTTCAAACCCTCCACCACGATCACTATGGATGGTCAAGATCTCACAACCTAACTTCTTCTGAATCCAAGTGGAGAAAGATTTAAATTCATCAAATGACTCTATTTTCTGTGACAGAAATCTAATCCAAGTGAACCTCGAGCAGTCATCAATAATCACAAATCTATAGACTTTTTCCCCTAAGCTGGCAGTGTTAATGGGTCCAAATAAATCCATGTGAAGGACTTCTAAAGGTCGAGAGGTGTTGATGTCCTTAATGGAGTGAAAAGAGATTGGACTTATTTCCTAGTTGACAGGCATCACACAGGTGGTCCTTAGTGAACTTAAGCTTAAGGACACCTCTAATTAAGTCCTTTTGTGTTACTCTTCTAAGAATTTTTATGTTGGCATGACATAATCTCCTATACCACAGCCAAGGCTCATCAGCAATAATTTTTAAGCAGAATGATGTAGCACACTCAATGTTATTTAAATCAAGCATATAGACATTGTTGATCCTCATGCCCTACAAATTAATGTTATTATTTAAGCTAATTATGCAAGTGTTTATCAAAACTTTATGTTGAACCCTTTGTCACAAAGTTGATTGATGCTGAGCAAGTTGTGTTTCAGTCCATCTATAAGCAAAATATTTTCAATCAAAAGGTTCTTGGAGTTTTTTATTATACTTGCACCCATAACTTTCTTGGCAGTGTTGTCTCTAAGAGTGACCTTGCCTCCAACCCTGGCCTCTAGTAAAATGAATTGATTTGCATCTCCAGTCATATTTCTTGAGCATCTAATATCCAGGTACCACATGCTCTCACAAGGTCTTGTATGAGAGCACACCAACAAAATAATCAAACATCAGATGAAGGAACCCAAATAAGTTTGGGTTCCTTCTTATAAAAAGAAGAATGCAATGCATGTGTCTTATGCTGTGAATCATATAATTTGGGCCTCCACACCAATGTGTACTATGGTGAACATTACAGGTGTGGGAGATATTTCCTAACATGCTACAAGAGAAACATCTAATGCCAGAAAAAGGGTTAACTAATCTACGTGAGTGATAGTACCTCTTCCTAGGTTTAGATGATGCATGCTCAGATGATTATGTATAAAATTCTTCAAGTGATGGAGGTTGTTTATTATTCATAAGAGCGATTAATTCAGCATCAAAAAATTTATTTGAACTATCAAGAATTGAATTTTCTACTCTTAATACATGCTCCCTACTCTCAACATCGAATGCATGAGTTTCTAATTCCTTGAATGTAACTTCTAATTCTGCATGCAATGCTTTCAAAGAATCATACTCAATAATTAATTTAAAATGCTTTTATTTAACTCATCCAATTCATCAAGTATGAATATGTGATTGCTATCAAGTGTTGAATGATCCTTAAGTAAAACTTTATGCTCTTTTTGTAGGTTCAAGAATTCCAACTTCAGGCTAGCATGAGTTTTCTTAAGTTTCCAATATGATGAATGGATTTTCTTAGAAACATCAAGTAATTGATCATAGGTTAGTTCACATACCTCTTCTTGGTCAGACTGACCACTATGTTCATCTGCCATCAAACACAAGTTTATAGTCTCCTCTTCAGCTTCACTCTCAGAGGAGTCAGATATAGAATCTGCCCAGAAAGTCTTTTGAATCCTTTTCTTATCCTTCCTGAACTTGGGCTTCTCCTCACCCTTCTCCTTGCTTGGGTGAGCCTTGAGTGTAAGACAATCAACTTTTATATATCCTAGCTTCCTACATTAAAAAAAAATTGTATCAGAAGACCCTTTAGAATTTTTGTTATTTTTACCTTTATTCCATTTCTGATAGTTCATGTATTTCTTCCTTAGAAAGCTTTTGAATTTCCTAATGATTAAGGCAACATCATCACTTTCACACCCGGAAGAATCAGTCTTTATATTGTTGGCTTTCAGTGCAACAATTTTCTTTTTCTTTTTCTCACCTGCATCAAGTTATTTTTGGTTCACTCCTTGTTTGTAAGCAATGAGTGATCCAAGTAAGTTACTAATAGAAGTGTTCAAATCTTTGAATTTAGTAATAGCAGTTATCTTGGCATCATATGAAGAGGGAAGACATCTCATAATTTTATTAACTTTCTCATAGTTAGTGAGTTCTCTTCCTAAGGCATGCAGGGAGGTGACAATTTGTGTAAACTTAGTATATATTTCAGATATTAACTCACTAGGTTTCATACGAAAGAGTTCGTAGTCGTGAAGTAGGATATTCAACCTAGATTGCTTAACTTCTGATGTGCCTTCATAAGTAATGCATAATATATCCCAGATTTCTTTACCAGTTGTACAAGTAGAGATACACATATAATCCTCAGATTTAAAAGCACAGAAAAAATAGTTTAAGCATTTTGCATTTAGTTGTGCTAACTCTCGATCATAAAACATCCATTCAGTAAAAGAAAGTTTAGTTTTAACACTATTAACAATTCTAAAAGGTACATCATAACCATCTTTAACAAGCATCCACATGTGATAATCGATCAATTATAAAAAGGTAGACATGTGAGTTTTTCAACAATCAAAAGATATGTTATAAAATAAGGGTGGTCGAGTAATGGAATACCCTTCCATTTCTATTACCAAAGTTAGCCATAGATTAAATTCAAAAGTTTTATAAAACTTGATTTTATGAATCCCGCTCTGATACTACTTGAAAGTTGTTAAGGATGTTAAGCCCTTGTGAACTAGCCCGAGGCTAACCAAGAGGGGGGGGTGAATTATTAGTTTATAAAATTCGTGAGTAAAATTGATTTTGAAAACCTTTTCAGATGTTTTAAAATAATTATAATTCACGTTGATGTGGAGATATTTAATCAAACAAAATAATAACTTTAATCACACAATCATCCATACAAGGTAAAGTGTAGAAATTAAAAAATAGAACAATAAAGGAAAGAACACACCAGATTTTATAGTGGTTCGGTCAACTTGACCTACGTCCACTCCCCAGAGCCTCCCCTCTAGGTATTGCACTAAAACTCAGTGACTCTCCTTTTCATCCCACAGTAAGGTAGAGAAGCATTTACAAAACTCTTTTTCACCAACCCGGTGAGGCAGACAACCCAAACTCCTTTTGCTTTCTCCTGAAGTAGGCAGAGAACCTTCTCTCCTTTTACTTTCTCCTGAAGCAGGCAGAGAACCTTATCTCCTTTCACTTCCTCCTGAAGCAGGCTGAGAACCTTGATCTTCTTGCTAATAATCCTTCCCACAGAGACCCCATGAGATAAGGGACGACGACTGGAGATGATGACTTGAATCCTTTCTTGGAGTAACCTTTGTGAACACCTCACAAACTACCCCTCACAAGATTCTCTCTCTCTCTCTCTCTCTCCCAAGCTCTCCCTCTCCCTCTCAAGGCTCTCTCAGGAAAGGACAGTGGTAAAATATTTTCATAATAGCAGGAAAGAGACCTTAAATAGAAGGGCTCAAAAATTGCCCTAAATTTCAACTTGCCGTCAAAGATCATCCAGGATAAGTGTAAATCAGCTCCTTTTATCCCAGACGATCTGGTTCCTCTGGACGATTAGAAGACATGGTTGTTCTAACCGTCCGGGATGATTCTGCGATCATCCTGGATGATTATTTCTAAATCAAGAATATCATCCAACACACAGTTCAGGACATCTAGGAGAAAAGTCTGGATGATCTAAAGACAATAACTTGATCGTCCAAGATGATATGTAAATCATCCTATACGATTAGTTTAAAAATGCCCAATATTGTCCGACACACAATTTGGGTCATCCAGGACAACTATGCTGGATGATTTTAAAATGACTTGATCATCCAGGATGATATCTCTATTATCCTGTATGATTAGTTCAAAAATTATAATATCATCCAGCAGATAGTTTGGGTCGTCCAAGCGAGATGCACTAGATGATGGGGATTTCTTATTGATCATCCAGGATGATGTGATAGATCAATCAAATCTTAATTATTTTCTTAATCACCTGACTAATTTAGGCATGATTGTAATGAATTATCTAGGATGATTAGACCAAAATACTAAAAATAAAAACTTGCCTTAGTTTGGCGGCTGAGATTTTCTAATTTAAGCATATTATCATGCACGATGTGAGTATCATCTAAGATGATCTTCTTAATCAGATCAATTTAACATGGTTGCCCTAATTAGGGTTTCTATTTTTAATGGATCATCCAGGATGATATTACTATCATCCAGGATGATATGAACAAAATCAAAATAGAAACTCTAACTCACTAAAAATCTCCCCCTGAGTGTGTGTATGTAAGGTTACTTAGCTTAGGGATCCATTACATTATATTTGACTCAAGAAAGGTGAAAATTTTATGTTGAACTTGAAACCAAAAAATAGACTGACTCAATCTTGAGCTGGCTTGAATTACAATTGATCTTGTGAATATGAAAGGTTAAGCACTCAACCAGAATCAGAAATATTTGTTATCATCAAAATCATAATCCTTGAATCCAGATTTATAACAATGACTACAAACTATTTCGCATGAAATCTAGTGAATCAATTTCTGAAATATATATTAGGTTTACACAAATAGTGACATCCCTATATACATTAGGTAAAGAACTTATAAATTCTAAAAAAGTGAATAAGATTCTATGCTGTCTACCTAATTCTTATGATGCAAAGATAGTTGTAATTATTGATCTAATAACTTAAATATTTACTTGATTGATAATTTGTTTGGGTCACTCATTGCTTATGAGCAAAGAGAGAATCAAAGGCAAAGTGATGCAGGATAAAAAAAGAAGAAGAGAACTGTAACACTTAAAGCAAATGATTCTAACAGTAATAGTTCTACATTGGAGGAGGAGGATGACATTACCTTAATGACACGGCAGTTCAAAAGCTTTCTAAAGAGAAAACAGAGATGTCATCAATAGCATTGGAGAAAAGGTAAATGTAATAAAAATGTTAAAGTTTCTTTTCACATAATTTGCTTCAAATGCATGAAACTGGCCACATCCGAGCTGACTGTCCCAACCTGAAGACTCACCCGATTAAGGAGAAGGTTGAAGAGAAGCCAAAGCTCAATAGGGGCAAGCAAAAGATACAAAAAGCTTTCTAGGCTGACTCCGCCTCAGAATCTTCAAAATCGAAAGCAGAGGAGGAGGTAATGAACCTGTGTATTATGGCTAATGATAATCTTGATCTATCATATCAAGATGAGGTATATTAACTTACCTATGATGAATTACTCATTATTTCTAAAAATATTCATGATTTGTATAGGAAGCTGAAAAAGATGTATGCTAGTCTTCATACTGAATTGTCTACTTTGTAAAAAGAGTATGCTAGCTTAATTACCAAGCATTCTAATTTAGATAGTGATCACATGACCTTGCTTGACGAATATGATGCCTTAAATAAGAAGCATATCGACTTAACTAATATACACGAATCCTTAAAAATATTACATATTGAACTAGAGAAAGTATACAAAGTATTAGAAGCATCTGAATTAGAAATAGATGGTAGGGAGCATGCATTGAAAATTGAATGTCCATTCTTGAAAGTGCAAATAAATTTTTGAAAGCAAAACTAACTGCACTTGAGAATAGCAAACCACCAGCTACTTTACAATAATTTTATAAGTCCACAATGTTGAAATCTAGGATCCCAAGCACTTGATTTTGATGGTGACAACTAATACTTACTGAATCCATATGGACTTCCTTAAGATTACAAATGTTTATCCTTGTATATGAGCACTAACATTTCAGGTTAGATGTACACTGCTTAAGGTTGCAGGAGACTCAAACCGGGTAGAGTAGGATGTTGAAAATTTTGTAATTTTTAATTTCTTTATTTTTTTTATTTTCTTGAGTCTGCCACAGAAGCATGTATGTGAAAGGAGCAACCATGCACACACACAGGGGGAGATTTGTTTTCATGTTTAAAATTTTTGTTTAAAAAATATCGTACTGTACGATTAATCAATAATACTCAGGCTAACGGCTATTTTTTAGATGATTATCTTTGTAATCTAATCGTACCGTACGATCGTTATTGTACTGTACGATGAGATTCAATTAAAAAATCCTAGCCGCCAGAATAAGTTTGGTAAGTTTATAATTTTAATTTTTTGAACTATTCATACTGTACGATCCAGTTCATACGGTACGATTAATTGAATACCTACCAAAATTATCTCCCATAATCAGGAAATAAACGTTGGTTTATTATTTAAAGTAGATCGTACTGTATGATAATATATCGTACCGTACGATAGACAAAGATGATTTTATTTGTCCCTTCGATCGTACCAGATGAAACCAAGGTTTTTTGTTCTATTCATCCTGGACGATATTCGTATCGTACAGGACGATAGCCTGAAATGAACTAATCGTACTGTACGACTAGTGGAGTGCTGGACGACTGACAAAGATGAATTCTTTCATCCCAGGGATCGTCCTACAGATCGTCCTGTACGAACAGTAGAAATCAACATGATCGTCCTGTACGATATACAAATTGTACAGTACGATATGTATAAAATTTGAGAACTGTTCGTCTGTGCTCATACTGGACGAAGCTGTATTTAAACTGATCGTACTGTATGATTATATATTGTACTGTTCGAACAGAGACGCAAAAAGTTGAAATTTTTAGGGTTTTTTGAAGCCTAATATAAAAATAACTTAAAAAGTTTTTTTGAGAGTCGTTGGTCTATCTTCTTGCTGTGAGAGGCATTGAGAGAGGAAGGGAGTCTTGAAAGAGAAGTTTTTCTTTGGAGAGATCCAGGGCTTGTGAGAGGAAGGTAAAGGTGAGCTTGAGCATGAGGGAGAAGGAGTGTGAGGGGATCACATGGTGGCTCCAAGCTAGCTGCATACTTTCCTCCTCTTGTGGCTTTGGGGAGTCTTCAAAAAGTTCTCTAGGGAAGAGAGGCTCAAGATCAACATCGCCAAGGTACTCTGCCATCTTCATGAGGGAGAAAAAGGAGGAGGTCCGCTACCGTCACCAGGAGGGTGACATGGCACTTGGTATTCCGCCACACCGGGGAAGGTGAAAGTGAGTCTTGTAAAGGCTTCTCTGGCTTGTTGTGGGAGCAAAGTCAACTTTTAGTAGTGCAAATCCCAGAGTAGAGGACTCCGGGGAGTGGACGTAGGTCAAGTGACCGAACCACTATAAAAATCTCTGGTGTGCTTTTTCCATTTTTACCACACTTTACTTTTCACGCATTTCATTTTCTGCTCTTAATTATTTGGTGAAAAGTTTGAGTTAGATTGTTTATTGTGAAATTTGCAATTGTGTCACCAACATCATTGTTGTGAACGAACTACTAGCTTCCGCATTCTATTTGTTAAATTGTTATTTATTAAAAAAAACAAAAATAGAACTCATGTTTAGGTTTAACCTTTTAAAATACCAATTCACCCACCCCCCCCCCCCCCTCTTTTGCGAATCTCTGACTTTCAAGTGGTATTAGAGCGGGGTTTCAAAATAGTGTTTTTGAAAACCTAGAAATGTAAGATCCATGGCTCAATTTGGTAACCGTAACACTGCGGAGGGTTATTCTATAACCCATCCACCTTTATTTGACAATATACCGTTTGATTTCTGAAAAATATGCATGTCTACATTTTTACAGTCTCTGGACTACCGCATATGGATGTTGGTTCAAGAAGGTTATTCTGCACTGTTTCGTATGTTGAATGGAGTTAAAATTGAATTAGCTTTTAATGAATGGAGAAATGAGGATAGAGAATTTGCACAGTTAAATGCTAAATGCTTAAATTATTTCTTTTGTGCATTAAAATCAGAAGATTATATGCGAGTGTCTACCTGTACAACTGGTAAGGAAATTCGGGATAAACTGTGTATCACATACGAAGGACCTAGTGAGGTAAAACAATCTAGGCTGAACATACTGTTACATGATTACGAACTATTCCGCATGAAACCTAGTGAAACTATTTCTGAAATGTACACTAGATTCACCCAGATAGTAACATCTCTGCATGCTTTAGGGAGAGAGTTGTCTAACTCAGAGAAAGTGAACAAAATATTACGATATTTGCCTAGTTCGTATGATGCTAAAATTACTGCAATAACTGAGTCAAAAGATTTAAATGTTTATTCGATTGACAACTTGCTTGGCTCACTCATTGCCTATGAGCAAGGAGTGAGTCAACGACAAAGTGATGCAGGTGAAAAGAAGAAGGAGCGAACGGTGGCCTTAAAAGTGAACAATTCTAAAAGTGACAGCTCTGCAGTGGAGGAAGATGATGACATAGCCTTGATGACTCGTCAGTTCAAGAATTTTTTGAAATGAAAGCAATGCCGTCATCAAAGAAATTGGAATAAAGGTAAAAGCTCAAAGAATACTAAAGTTGCATCTGACACAATTTGCTTTGAATGCAGGAAACCTGGTCATCTCCGAGCTGATTGCCCCAACGTTAAGACTCAACAATCTAAAGAAAAGGGCGAGGAAAGGCCAAAGTTCAGAAAGGGCAAGTCTAAGACACAAAAAACATTTTGGGTCGACTCTGCCTTAGAATCATCAGAAGAAGAAGCAGAGGAGGAGGTAACAAATTTATGTCTTATGGCTAATGATAATCTTGATCAATCATATCAAGATGAGGTATGTCAACTTTCTTATAATGAGCTATTGATTATTTCTAAAAAAATATATGATTCGTATAGAAAGTTAAAGAAAAAGCATGTTAGTCTTAACACTGAGTTCAGTACTTTACAAAAGGAGCATGCTAGTGTAGTTAAGGATTTTTCTAACTTGGATAAAGATCATATGTCTCTGCTTGATGAATTGGATGCATTAAACAAGAAGCATATTGAGTTAACCACTGCACACGATACCTTGAAATCATCACATGTTGAACTAGAGAATGCATTTAAGAAACTAGAAGAACTTGTAGAGGAACTAGATAGGAGTGAGCATACATTGAGATTTGAATATGCAAGCCTTAACCAAGATAATAAATTTTTAAAAGAAAAACTTCATGCATTCGAAAATAATAAAACACCTCCCACGTTTGCTGAGTTTTTTCAGCCTCCACCATGTGAACCATCTCATTCAAAACCAGCATAGCATGCATCATCCAAATACAGAAATAGGCACTACCACCCCCATAGATTAGTGAACCCATTTTCGGTGTTAGATGTTATTCTTGTGGCATGCTAGGTCACATAGCCCGCACGTGCACAATTCACCATAGGACACATCTAGTGTGGAGACCTAAGCTACATTCATCACAGCATAACATGCATATATTTCGTCCATACAAGCATAAGGTGGAACCCAAACTCACTTGGGTTCCCAAAACTAACCTGTGATTGAAATTGTAGGGATGCTCTCACAAAAGACCTAGTGAGAGCATGTGGTAGCTGGATAGTGGCTGCTCGAGACACATGACTGGAGACATGAAGTAGTTCGTGACACTGGAGGCCAGGTCAGGAGGCAAGGTAACTCTGGGAGACAACACCACCAAAAAAGTGATGGGCTCAGGTATTATTGGAAACTCTAAGAATTTGATAATTAAAAATGTATTGTTAGTTGATGGTTTAAAGCATAACCTTTTAAGTATTAGTCATCTATGTGATAAAGGCTTTGACATTAAGTTTCTATCTAACAAATGCATGATTAGCTTAAATGGCACACTTGTGTTAGAAGGAAAACTCATAAATAATGTTTATATGTTAGATTAAAACTGCATTGAAAACTCAAACTCTTTGTGTCTGAAAATAATAGTTGATGACTCTTGGCTATGGCATAGGAGACTATGCCATGCTAGTATGAAAACACTTAGGAACATCACTCAGAAAGACTTAATTAGAGGCATACCTAAGTTAGACTTTACCAAGGATCATCTATGTGATGCCTGCCAACTAGAAAACAGGTGAAATCATCATTTCATTCAATTAAGGATATCAACACCACTAGGCCTCTAGAAATTCTACACATGGACCTATTTGGACCTATTAGTACCGCTAGCCTAGGAGAAAAATCTTATGGATTTGTAATAGTGGATGACTTCTCTAGGTTTACTTGGGTGAAATTTTTAGCACATAAAAGTGAGTCATTTGAAGAGTTTAGAACTTTCTCCACTTGGATTAAAAAAAATTAGGATGTGAAATTAAGACAGTTCATAGTGATCACGGTAGAGAATTTTAGAATGATAAGTTTGAATCATTTTGTAAAGATATTGGAATAGAACATAATTTCTTTGCCCCTAGAACTCCTCAGCAAAATGGAATAGCAGAAAGAAAGAATAGAACTTTAGTTGAAGCTGCTAGGGCAATGTTAGCTGAATACACTCTTCCTAAATATTTTTGGGTAGAAGCAATGAATACTGCATGCTATGTTCTAAATAGGATAAATGTTAGATCCAAACTTAATAAGACACCCTATGAGTTGCTTAAGGGTAGGACACCCAATCTTTCCACTTACACATTTTTGGTTGTAAATGCTTCATCTTAATCAATGGCAAGTCACCCTTAGGAAAGTTCGATCCTAAATCTGATGAAGGGGTTTTCCTAGGCTACTCATCTGTAGGTAAAGCCTATAGAATCTTTAATAACAGGACCCTAGTAGTAGAAGAGTCTACCCATGTGGTATTTAATGAATCCAATAAGACCTCTGAATCTAATCATGATGAAGAAGAAGTTGAGATTATACGGGGAGTAGAAACTATTGTCATAGAGACTAGAGCGGAACCTCAGGAACATCTGCCTAGAGATTAGAAAAATTCTTCTAATCATCCTAAAGAACAGATCTTAGGAGACCCATCAGAAGGTGTAAAAACTAGGCATGGACTTAGGAAAGAGGTTAGTCATTCTGTATTTATATCTATGATTGAACCCACGAATATAGATTAAGCCTTAGGAGATGAATTCTGGATCCTAACAATGCAAGAAGAGTTGAACCAATTCGTTACGAATGATGTATGGGAATTAGTCAAAAGACCTAAAGAATAAAGCGTGGTTGGAACAAAGTGGGTCTTTAAAAATAAGATGAATGACTCTAGCATAGTAGTGAGAAATAAGGCAAGATTAGTAGCAAAGGGTTACAACCAAATTGAGGGAATAGATTTTGAAGAAACCTTTGCACCCATGGCCAGACTAGAAGCCATTAGAGTACTCTTAGCTTTTGCTTGCTTCAAGGGTTTCAAATTATATCAAATGGATGTGAAGAGTGCTTTTCTAAATGGGGTAATCAAAGAGGATGTCTATGTTGAACAATCCCCAAGATTTGAAAACTCACAATTTCCAAATCATGTGTTTAAGTTGAAAAAGGCACTATATGGACTAAAGCAAGCACCAAGAGCCTGGTATGAAAGACTTAGTACATTCCTACTAGATAGGGGTTTTGTTAAGGGTAGTGTGGACACCACCTTGTTCTTGAAAAAGGTAGGAGATGCGATACTCATTGTTCAGATCTATATAGATGACATCTTATTCGGATCTTCAGAGAAAATCTTATGTGATGAATTTTCAAAAATAATGAGTGATGAGTTTGAAATGAGCATGATGGGAGAACTTAATTACTTCCTTGGATTTAGTATAAGACAGATGAAAGGTGGAACGTTTCTTAGCCAAACTAAGTACATCAAAGATATTCTTAAAAAGTACGAAATAGAAAATGCTAAGGCCATAAATACTCTCATGAGCTCCAACATTCAATTAGATAAAGATTCAAATGGGAAGTCAGTAGATCAGAAGAAGTATAGGAGAATAATTGGATCACTTCTCTACTTAACTGCTAGTAGACCAGATATAATATTTAGTGTGTGTCTCTGTGCTTGATTTCAAGCAGATCTAAAAGAATCTCACATGACTGCTGTCAAAAGAATTCTTAGATATCTACTAGGCACCCTAAACTTAGGAATTTGGTATCCTAGACACAGCACTACGTTTGAAATCTTAGGATACTCAGATTCGGATTTTGCAGGATGTAGGGTAGATAGAAAAAGCACCTCTGGTACCTATCAATTCATTGAACAATCGTTAGTGTCTTGGTCCAGTAGAAAATAGAATTCAGTAGCCCTCTCAATAGCTGCAGCAGAATACATAGTGGTAGGAAGCTGTGTTGCACAAGTCCTTTAGTTAAAACAACAACTTTTAGATCTTGGACTACCTGTAGGAACCATCCCAATAATGTGTGACAATACTAGTGCAATTTGTATATCTAAAAATCCAATTCAGCACTCTCGAACAAAGCATATAGACATTAGACATCACTTCATAAGAGATCATGTAGCCAAAGGAGATATTGAACTGCATCACATTGCGACTGGAGATCAATTGGCTGACATTTTTACAAAACTGTTAGCTTATGACACCTTTAGTACCCTGAGAATAAAATTAGGTGTCATAGACATTCAAGCTTAAAATAATTAAAAATTATTAAAAAAAGGGACTTTCCTGATCCTCTCATATTCACCTTGTTGATGCCTTAAATTTGAATTCCTATGCACATCGTACTGTATGATCTCGTATCATACTATACGATTATCCCAAAATCACTCAAATCTCTGTCATCCACTCCCATTCATGGTCCAGATCTCTCCTGGCTTGCACATATCATACTGTACGACTCACCACTCGTACTGTATGATACATATTATTGGTCATTATACTGTACGAACACCACATCGTACTGTACGATCCACATGTCAATATGGATTGGGATGAATTTAAGCTCGGCCAGTATGAAAATTATTGCCCTTCATACTGTACGAACACCTGTTCGTACTGTACGATTTATTTTTGTCAAAAGTCGTTCAGACGACTTCTCGAGACGAACGCCTCTCACTCACGTTCGTCCAATATGATTATGATCGTACTGCACGATTTGACTCTCTTTTTGGAACGGTCATCCAGATGACATAATTACACCTATCGTACTGTATGATCCTCAATTGTATTGTACGATACTTCCAAAATTCTATAAATTGGAGGCCTTCTTTGGTTAAAATCACTCATTCCTCTTCCAAATTCCTCACTTTCTCCATCCACTTCTTCAACAATGTCTGGTGCAAGCAAGCGTGGCCGAATGATCGTAGGGAGCTCTTCCTCCTCTCGGTGATTCGACGATCGCTTTCTCTCTACTGCAGACGAGAAAGCATACAACAAACTCAAAGAAGCCAAAATCACCCCATCTCGAATGTTGAATCAAGCCGCTCTGAACTTCGAGGTGATGAACCTTTTCGCCTCCACCACTCTTCAATTCCTGTTGACTCTAGTGTTTCCCTTCCACTCCGAACTACTTTTTGAATCTCTTGCAAATATAAAAGTCGACCTAGAGAACTCCACCTTTACTTCATATGTCTGCAAACAACATGTCGTTATCACCGTCAACGACATAGCTGCATACATTGGGCTATCAACTGAAGGCTCTCGTCCCCAATCTACAAGCTCACCTGATTATGATTGGACCTCAGTTAACATGACCCTTAGAAGTATCCCATCCAATCAACACCTACCCCTTATCCAAACCCTGAATCAAAATGCACACGTTATCCAGCATGTTCTTCGCACGTCCATCATACCCAAACCTGGAGGCCGCATCCATATTACTCCACTGTTATCTGTGGTCACTTACCTAATAATGTCTGGAACCAAATTCAATGAAGCCCAAATGATTTTTGATTATATACATACCCTGTCTGCTTTCCGATATCCAGGTGCCTGCCGAAAACTAAACCTTGCGTTAGGACATATCATAGGCTACATCTTAGATGCTAAGTATCAAATTCATTATCCTCTACCTCCAGATAATCTTCCTATCTTCTACTCAGATGCCTCTTTTCGTATCTTATTCCATCAGGGGGCAGCTCACGCCAATCCCGATTTTGATGAAGAAGAGGCTGCTGCTCCTGCCAATGCACCTCCACCACCACCAATACACCCGCCTGGTCCTTCCCATCCTGCCTACCCTCACGATGACATCATTCAATGCCTTGATCGATTGGAGACTAGGCTGGATTCCCATGTTGCTCAATAACATCAAGAACATGAAAGTAATATAAAATGATTTATGGAGCGCTTCACCTCCATCGATCACCAGTTTGTGTCCCTCCATCAGTACTTCCAACTGCTTCCACGACCTCCACCACCACCTTCAGATCAAGATCCCAAATTTTGAATATTTCAGTGGCTTATGTTGTATTATTTTTTCTTTTCTAGTTTCTTGTCATTGTGGTTGCTTGTTTGTTCTTCTCTTTTTGGTGCTGTCAAAAGGGGAGACGTTTCTGTGTTGTTCTATTTTTACTATTAATGATATTAGTTTTTTATGTTTACTCTTATGTTCATATTATGTGTTACTCGTTCTCTTGTTATGCTTATTCTGTAGGTTATGATGATAAAAAAAAAATTTCTCTCCTCCTATTTTAAAAAAAATTAAGTTATCCTTCTAACGGGGAGCTAAGGAAGACATAACGACTGTTGCCAGAAAATATTATTTGACACCATCACAAAGGGGGAGATTGTTGAAATCTAGGATCCCGAGCACTTGATTTTGATGGTGACAACTAATACTTACTGAATCCATATGGACTTCCTTAAGATTACAAATGTTTATCCTTGTATATGAGCACTAATATTTCAGGTCAAATGCACACTGCTCAAGGTTGCTAGAGACTCAAATCGGGTAGAGTAGGATGTTAAAAATTCTGTAATTTTTAATTTCTTTATTTTTTTTATTTTCTTGAGTCTGCCATAGAAGCATGTATGTGAAAGGAGCAACCATGCACAAATACAGGGGGAGATTTGTTTTCATGTTTAAATTTTTGTTTAAAAAATATCATACTGTACGATTTTCAATCGTACTGTACGATTAATCAATAATACTCAGGCTAACGGCTATTTTTCAGATGATTATCTTTGTAATCTAATCGTACCGTACGATCGTTATCATACTGTATGATGAGATTCAATTAAAAAACCCTAGCCGCAAGAATAAGTTTGGTAAGTTTATAATTTTGATTTTTTGAACTATTCATACTATACGATCCAGATCATACGGTACGATTAATTGAATACTTATCAAAATTATCTCCCGTAATCAGGAAATAAACGTTAGTTTCTTATTTAAAGTAGATCATATTATACGATAATATATCGTACCGTATGATAGACAGAGATGATTTCATTCAGCCCTTCGATCGTACCAGATAAAACCAAGGTTTTTTGTTCTATTCATCCTGGACAATATTCGTATCGTACCGGATGATAGCCTGAACGGAACTAATCATACTGTACGACTAGTGGAGTGCTAGAAGACTAACAGAGATGAATTCTTTCATCCCAGCGATCGTCCCACAGATCATCCTTTATGAATAGTAAAAATCAACATGATCATCCTGTACGATATATAGATCGTACAGTATGATATGTATAAAATTTGAGAATTGTTCGTCTGTGCTCGTACTGGACGAAGCTGTATTTGAACTGATCATACTGTACGATTATATATCGTACTGTATGAACAGAGACGCAAAAAATTGAAATTTTTAGGGTTTTCTGAAGCCTGATATAAAAATAACTTAAAATTTTTTTTTAGAGTTGTTGGTCTGTCTGTCTTTTTGCTCTGAGAGGCATTGAGAGAGGAAGGGACTCTTGAAGGAGAAGTTTTTCTTTGAAGAGATCCAGGGCTTGTGAGAGGAAGGTGAAGGTGAGCTTGAGCGTGAGGGAGAAGGAGTGTGAGGTGATCACACGGTGGCTCCAAGCTAGCTGCATACTTTGCTCCTCTTGTGACTTTGGGGACTCTTCGCAAAGTTCTCTAGGGAAGAGAGGCTTTAAGATCAACATCGTCAAGGTACTCTGCCGTCTCCAGGAGGGAGAAAAAGGAGGAGGTCCGTTGCCGTCACCAGGAGGGTGACATAGTGCTGGTATTTTTCCACACCGGGGAAGGTGAAAGTGAGTCTTGTAAAGTCTTCTCCGCCTTGCTGTAGGAGCAAAAGGAGAGTCAACTTTTAGTAGTGCAAATCGCAGAGTGGAGGACTCTGGGGAGTGGACGTAGGTCAAGTGACCGAACCACTATAAAAATCTCTGGTGTGCTTTTTCCATTTTTACTGCACTTTACTTTTCACGCATTTCATTTACTGCTCTTAATTATTTGGTGAAAAGTTTGAGTTAGATTGTTTATTGTGAAATTTGCAATTGTGTCACAAACATCGTTATTGTGAACGAACTACTAGCTTTCGCATTCTATTTGTTAAATTGTTATTTATTAAAAAAATAAAAATAGAACTCCTTTTGAGGTTTAACCTTTTAAAATATCAATTCACCCCCCCCCCCCCCCCCTCTTGGCGAATCCCTGACTTTCACACAATACAGTATGCATCACATAAATCTAGGAAGAGGCACCATGACCCACATAGGTTAGTAAATCCATTTCTTGGTGTTAAGTGTTACTCTTGTGGTATGGTATGCCTCATAGCCCACACTTATATAATCTACCGTATGACACATTTAGTGTGGAGGCTAAAATTTCTATCATCACAACATATCATGCATTGATCCCATTCATTTGTTTATCATACTAGAGGCCAGGTCATGAGGCAAGGTGATATTAGGAGATAACACCACTTAGAAAGTGGTGGACTCAGGTATAATCAGCAATGCTAAAAGCTTTATTAATAAAATTATTTTATTAGTAGCTGGTTTAAAGTATAATTTATTGAGCATTAGTCAACTATGTGATAAAGATTTTGACATCAAACTTCTTTCTAAAAAATGCATAATTAGTTTAAATGGAAAACTTATTTTAGAAGGAAAATAAATGAATAATGTTTATATGTTAGATTTGAACTACATTGAAAATTCAAATTCTATATGTTTAAAAGAAATAGTTTCTAGTTCCTGGCTATGGCATAGGAAACTATGTCATGCGAGCATGAAAACTCTTAGGAAGATTACCCAATAAGAGCTAGTTAGAGGCATACATAAGTTATACTTCACTAAGAATAACCTATGTGATGCCTGCCAACTAGGAAGATAAGTCAAGTCTTCATTTCATTCAATTAAGGACATCAATATCTCTAGGCCACTAGAAATCCTTCATATGAACCTATTTGGACTGTTAGTATAGCCAGTATAGGAGGGAAGACATATGGATTTATAATAGTAGATGATTACTCAAGATTTACTTGGGTTAGATTCCTAACACATAAGAGTGAGTCATTTAAGGAATTTAGAAGTTTCTCCACTTAGATTCAAAAGAAATTAGGATGTAAAATTTTAACCATTCATAGTAATATAAAGAATTTGAAAATGATAGGTTTGAATCTTTCTATCAAGAGATAGGTATATAACATAACTTCTCTGCCCCTAAGACCCCTCAGCATAATGAAATAGTTGAGAGGAAAAATAAAGTCTTGGTAGAAGCTGCTATGGTAATGCTAACTGAATACAGTCTCCCAAGATACTCTTGGGCAGAAGCAGTGAACACGGCTTATTATGTTTTGAATAGGGTAATTGTTAGATCCAAGTTGAATAAAACACACTATGAATTCCTTAAGGGTAGGACACCCAATCTTCCCCACTTATATATCTTTGGATGTAAATGCTTTATCTTAATCAATGGAAAATCGCCCTTAGGAAAATTTGATCCCAAGTCTAAAGGAGGAGTCTTCTTAGGTTATTCATCTGTAGGGAAGGCCTATAGAATCTTTAATAAGAGGAACTTAATAGTAGAAGATTTTACCCATGTTGTGTTTGATGAATCAGATAAGACCTCTGAATCTAAACCTAAAGAAGAAGAAGTAGAGGTCATTCAAAGGGTAGAAGCCATTGCTATAGGAGATAGAGTAGAACCTAAGGAGCATCTGCCTAGAGATTGGAGATATTCTTATAATCATCCTAAAGAACTGATCTTAGGAGACCCATCTGAACTTAGGAAGGAGGTTAGTCATTCTACCTTTATCTCCATGATATAACCTACCAACATAGATCAAGCCTTATCTGATAAATTTTGAATCTTAATAATATAAGAAGAATTAAATCAGTTTGTTAGGAATGAAATTTGGGAGTTGGTGAGTAGACCTAAAGACCAGAGTGTTATAAGAACCAAATAGATTTTTAAGAATAAAATGAATGACTCTACATAATAGTAAAGAATAAGGATAGGTTAGTACTAAAGGGTATAATCAGATTGAAGGGATTGATTTTGAAGAAACTTTTGCCCCTGTAACAAGACTAGAAACCATCAGGGTGCTCTTAGCCTCTTCTTTCTTTAAAGAATTTAAGCTATATCAAATGGATGTTAATAGTGCTTTCTTAATTGGGGTAATCAAAGAGGATGTGTATGTTGAGCAACCCTTAGGTTTTGAGAACTCAAATACCCAAATCATGTATTTAAAATAAAGGTCTTGTATGGGTTGAAGCAAGCATCTAGAGCCTGATATGAAAGATTGAGCATGTTCCTTCTAGATAGAGCCTTTGTTAAGGGTAGTGTAGACACCACCCTCTTCCTAAAGAAAGAAGGAGAAGACCTACTCATAGTGCAAATCTATATTGATGATATACTATTTGGATGTACAAATAAAAATCTTTGTGACAAATTCTCAAAAATTATGTGTTAGGAGTTTTATATGAGTATGATGGGAGAGTTGAACTAATTTCTTGGATTTAGTGTAAAGCATTTGAATGGTGAAACCTTCCTTAGCCAATCTAAATACATCAAGAAAATTCTTAAGAAACATGAAATGGACAATGCTAAGGCAATAAACATTGTCATGAGCTCTACCATACAGCAAGATAAGAACCCAAATAGAAAGTCAGTAAATCAGAAGAAATATGAAGTAATAATTAGATCACTTCTTTACTTGACTGCTAGTATACCTTATATTATGTTTAATGTTTATCTCTATATTAGATTTCAGCCTGATCCAAAAGAATCTCGCATGACTGTTGTTAAGAGAATCCTTAGATATCTCTTAGGAACCTAAAACTTATGAATCCAGTATCCTAGGCATAATACTTCCATTAAAATCATAGGATATTCTGATTCAGATTTTGCATGATGTATGGTTAATAGGAAAAGCTCATCTAGAACCTACCAATTCAAAGAATAATCTTTAGTCTCTTGATCTAATAGAAAATAAAACTCTATAGCCCGATCTACTGATGAAGCAGAATATATAATTGTAGGGAGTTGTGTTTCATAAATCTTATGGCTTAAACAACAAATTCTAGATTTTAGACTACCTCTAGGCACCATTCAAATCATGTGTGAAAACATTAGTGTCATATGCGTATTAAAGAATCCTATCTAACATTCAAGGACCAAATACATAGACATTAGGCACCATTTCATTATAGATTATGTGACAAAAGAGGATACAGAGCTATATTATATAGTTATTGAACATTAATTGGCAGACAACTTCACTAAACCCATAACCTATAACACCTTTAGCACCTTGAGGATTAGGTATTATAAACATTCATGCTTAACTTAGGATCAATTATATTTTGTCATATTTAAAATAATAATTTGTATGTGTTACATTATTTCTGTTCTTTTATTTGGTATTTTCATGTGTTGTCATTTTTTATTTTTGTTTTAAAAAAAGGTGTTTTCGGATCATCACAACGCACTATTCCCTAGATTTAAATAATTTTTGAAAACCAAAACATTCTTAACATACTATATGATCCATGATTCATGCTATATAATATGTCCACTTATTCAAATCACAGCCATTAGCCAAATCAAAGGCCTAGATGTCGCATTATACAAATAACCCTTCGTACCGTATGAAACACATGTTAGAATATGTTAGCATAAATTCAATATGGCTAGTACGTTCATTGTTACATTTGATACTATATGAACCTCCATTCGTACTGTATAAAACACGTGTCAGAATCTGTTGTGACTAATTCAATATGGCTAGTATGATCATAATTTTCATTCGTATTGTACGAACACCTATTCATACTATACAATGCATTTAGTCAAAAGTCATTCAAATGACTCCTCGGGACAAACACAATTCCCTAAGATCATCAAGTATGATATCGATCGTATTGTATGATTTGACCTACTTTTTCTGACAAGTCATCCAGAAGATTTAACTCCCCTGATCGTATTGTACGATCTCAATTCATATTGTATGATAGGCTTTACATCTCTAAATTGGAGGGTTTCAAAGCTTTCAATCCATTCAAAACTCGCCTTCTCTCAAATCCATACATTCATATCCTAGAATCATCCAATGGCCGGTGGAAGTAAACATGGTAGAATGACCCAGGGGAGCTCCTCCTCCTCTCATCATTTTGACAATCAATTTATGTCCACAAGAGATGAACATGATTACTATAAGTTCAAGGAGGCTCAAATCACCCCATCTAGAATGCTAAATCAACCAGCTCTCAACTTTGAGGTGATGAACCTCTTTTCCTCTACCACTCTCCAATTCCTACTCACACTAGCCTTTCCTTCTAATTTTTAACTGCTTTATGAATTCCTAACAAATCTTAGGGTCAATGCTGAAACCTTTAACCTAACCTCCTATGTTTGTAGACAACTCGTAGAAATCACTAAGGAAGATTTTGGGAAGCATATTGATCTTTCTACTGAAGGACCACATCCATAATCCATGATTTCTACAACTGATTTTGAATGGAGTTCTGTAAATCTGACTAATTCAAATGTGGCCATAAATCAACATCAACCCTTAGTCCAAACCTAAATCAGAAAGCCTCGGTTATCCAGTATATGCTTAGAACTTCAATTATACCCAAAGCTAGAGATCATTTCAACATCATTGAACTTCTTTCCATAGTCACCTATCTAATAATATCTAATACCTAATTTGATGAAAGCCCAGATGAATAGTCCAATACTCGAAGAAAGCAAAACGTCACATTAGGACATGTTATAGGCTATGTCTTAGACAAAAAATACCTAATCGACTATAGTGCTTCTCCTGATAATCTTCACATTTTCTATATGGATGTCTCCTTCTGTATTCTTTTTCATTTGGGGCACGAGCATGACAAACCAGAGTTTACAAAAGAAGGGGAAGCTTCTCCTATAGGTGGACCTGCACTGCCACCAATACCCCCACCTGTACTTGCCTACCCTAAAGATGACATAATTTAGAGGCTAGAGCGCTTAGAAACTAGGCTGGACTATCATATTCAACAACAATAACAGCAGCACAATAAAGACATGGGCTAGTTTGGAGAAAGGTTTTCTCACATTTAAGATCAATTTACCTCCATACATAAATGCTTTCAATAACCACCACCATCACCTGATCAGGATCCATCTCTTTTTTAGTGTTTGTTTGTTGAATTTTATTTATGTATTGTAATGTTCACTTTGTTGAGTCCTCTTTTGGTGATGTCAAAATGGGGAGAACATGTATATTTAGTAGTATATTTTATTTTAATAGAATCTTGTGTTCGTTATTATTTTTCTATTATTGTATTTCTTTGTATTAAAAAATTAAATTAATTAAAAAAATAAAAAAGCAACACCTAATTTTTAAATCTATTACCAAGCGAGGAGGAGCTTAGGAGAAAAGAATTTTTATCTTACCTATCAACCAATAATATTTGTCATCATCAAAAAGGGAGAGATTGTTGCAATCCAGGATCCCTAGTCTATGATTTTAATGATGACAAACATTATTTATAGAATTATTACTTTTCTCAGAAAATACTTTGAATATTTCTTTTATCTGTGAGCACTAACATTATAGGTAAAATATACACTACTCAAGGCTACTAGAAGCTCAAGATTGGGTAGAATAGAAATGTCAAGTAAATAAAGTTTGTAATTTTTTTTTTTCTATCTCTTGAGTCTGACTACATAAGAGTGTATATAATTAGGTAATCGTGCAAACACACATAAGGGGAGTGAGAAAAATTTTAAATAATTTTATTTTAACTAATCATATATGACTTATAATTATATTGTACAATCAATTATAAAAATAATAGGCTTAACAACTAATTGAAGAATTAATTTCTATGAGTTAATCGTACTATACGATCTGAATCATACTATATGATTTGTTGCAATCTATATACCCTAGCAGCCAAATAAATTAAGTAAGATTTTTCAAAAATTAATTTTAAACTAATTATACTGTACGATTCTATTTGTACTATACAAATTTTGAAAATCTTACTTAAATTAACCTCTATAATTAGTCAATCAAATCATGATTTAATTAATGATAACAGGCCGTACTGTACATTGTTAATTATAGTGTATAATTAGTAGAGATAAAATTTGGTTGTCCCAAAGATCATACCAAACAAAACCATAATTTTTGAACTAATCATACGGTATGATACTTATATAATATTGGATGACCAACTTAAAATCAATAAATCATATTGTATGATGATAGAAGTATTGGATGATTGATAGAGATGATTTCTATTCATCCCACTAATCATCATGTACGAATATAGTGAAAGTAAGTAGATCGTACTCGATGATCTTCTGATTGTACAGTATGATATATTCAAAAAGTTGAATAGTTTGTCTGAACCACTGTTTATATAGTATTGGACAATTTCTAATTTTTGAACTAATCATATTGTATAAATTATAATCATAATATATGATCCATGACGGCCAACTTAAATTTTTAGGGTTTCTTATATCCTAATATTTAAGCAATATTTTTAAGAATCTCTAAGAACAAGAGAGGATTGTGCGACCGCTAAAGGTACTCTAAGAAAGAAGCTTTTTAAGAGAGATCCAGGGTTTGAGAGGAAGGAAAAGGTGAGGTTGAGCATGAGGGAGAAGGAGTGTAAGGGGATCACATGGTTGCTCCAGACTAGCTACACCCATACTCCTCCTGTGAACTTAATGAGTTCTTGAAGGCTCTCATGGGAGAGAGGCTTCTAAGTCAAGCCCTCGAGGTACTCTTCCTTCTCCAGGAGAGAAAAAAAGGATTTGAGGTTTTCAGTATGTGAAAGGATCTGAGATTCTCTGCCTTCTCAAATAGGGAGAAAAAGGAATCAAGATTCGTTGCATTTACAGGGGGAGGTGACATAGCTTCCGGCACTCCGCCGCATCAAGTTTGGTGAAAGTGAGTCTGTAAAGGCATCTCTGCCTTATTATAGGAGTAAAAGGAGAGTCACTTTTTTAGTGTAATTACCAGAGAGAAGGACTCTAGGGAGTGGACGTTGGTCAGGGTTAACCGAACTACTATAAAATTTCTGGTGTGCTTCTTTATTTTTTATATTTTACTTTTTGCACTTAATTTCTTTGATAACTGCTTGGTAAAAATATGAGATTAATATTATGTTTTGTTAATTAGAATGTTATCCTCAGTATTTTAATTATTGTTAAATTATTAGCTTACACATCGGGTAATCAAATTATTTAATTCAAAGTTTTTAAAAAATTTATAAAAGAATAAAATTCCTACTTAGGATTTTTAAATTACCAATTCACCTCCCCTCTTGGTGAGCCTCAGGCTAATTCCGTGAGGTTTAACAACCTTCTCAAAATTTCAATTGTTTCACTTGAAATGAACTTATATCCCAGAGGAAACTTGTCCTGTGCCTTTTGAGGCTATTTAGCCTTCTAAGGTCTTTAAATAAGTGATGATCCATTTAATCACTTGCTCTCATTGAGTCTTTCTAGTGAGGACCTTATCCACTACTAGCTTTCCTTTGATTTTACCTCATAGGTGAGCCTTTTTGGGGTTATTTGTCAAAGCATTGCGCAATGACATTGAGAGAAATTCATAAAGAATATTTGAACTATTTAAGGTTATTTGTTAATGCATTATTCGATGACATTAACCTGTGTCGAAGAGGTTGAGAAAATCCACCAAGGGTGTATGATCTATCTGAGGTTATTTGTCAAAGTATTACTTGATGATATTAACCTATATGGAAGAGGTCGATAGGACCCACCAATGATGTATGACCTATCCGAGATTATTTGTCAAAGTAATGCTCAATGATGTTAACCTGTATAGAAGAGGTCAAGAGAATCCACCAATGATGTATAACATATATGAGATTATTTATCAAAGTGTTGCTCGATGATATTAACATGTGTAGAAGAGGCTGATAGAATCTACCAATGATGTATGACCTATCCGAGACTATTTGTCAAAGCATTTCTCGATGACTTTAATAAATATGGAAGAGATCAGATCGAATCCCCTTAGGATTAATCATCCAGTGATTGAAATATAATAAAGATTGTGTATTTTTCAAATTAAGAATTTTAATATTTGATTAATGTCCTCCTAGGATATTTAACATATCTAAGGTTATTTGTCAAAGCATTACTTGATGATATTAACCTATGTTGAAGAGGTTAGATCGAATCCCCCTGGGATCGATTATGCCTTGATTGGGAGGGGGTGAATGTCACGTGTATCCTGAATCAAAGGTGATGAATGACCTATCTTTAGACCGTTACTACCTTTTTGAGGTCGAGATTAAGACCTTGCCCAAGGAGTAGAAGTCCAGCCATGGAGTGTATAAAGCTTACAATTTATCGGAAGCATCCTTGCATTTGATAGAAGCTTTATGAAAATAATGCTCCAAGATATCATCTTGGATGTTTGGAAGCGTTAGAGGAATCTTCTTGAACATAAATGTAATCAAGGTTACCCCCTAGTCCACATCTGATTCCCATAAAATTAATGCAGCAACAGATGAGTAGGATATTGACACGGACGATCTTTTGATATTAGAGCAATAGTTACCTTCCAGTTAGGAAAAATGTTGCCACAAACGATGCCAAACTATTATGTCCTGAAATATTTACGGTGATAGAGAAATATAAAGTTTAACATCTTACTTTGTACAAAGATCCCTCACACAATTAGATAAAAGAGAGGGTATAGTGTTTATAAGAGACACCAGAGTTTTTACATAGAAAACCCTAAAAATGGGGAAAAACCATGGGGCCTGGCCCAGTTTGAATGAATCCACTAGTGTTTGGGGTCAATTACAAATGAGTCCCTTCCTTGGGCGGGGGGGGGAGGGGGGGGTTGGGGGGGGGGGGGTGGGGGGGGGGGGGGGGGGCGGAGGTCTTGACTTAATGTAGCAAATATACATCATATATAATTCATTATATTATGGGAATTTGAAGAATCATTATTGACATGTTAGTTTTATCAGTAAGATAATAGTCAACGAGAGATAGAGGTTGGAAAGATCATAGTCTTGCAATAAAGGTCAGAAGGACCATAGTCGACGGGCAAAGGGGGTCAAAAAGATCGTAGTCTGGCTACTGAGGTCGGAAGGACTATAGTTAGCGGGCGACAGTGGTTAGAAAGACCTTATTCTAGTGAAGGAGGTCAGAATGATCGTAGTTAGTGGGTGATGGAGGTCAAAAATACCATAGTCTATCGATGGAGGTCGAAAGGATCGTAGTTGGTGGATGGCAGAGGTCAGAAAGATTATAGTCTAATGATGGAGGTCAGAAGCATCGTAGTCAACATTTGATGAAGGTTAGAAAGACCATAGTGAAAGTTCATGAAGGTTGTTAAACCTCTAAGAACTAGCCCGATGCTAACTAAGAGAGAGGGTGAATTGGTAATTTAAAAATTCTCTCATAAAAATTAAAACCCTTGATGTGGAAGCAAATCAGTTTCACAAAACCAAAATCAAAGTTTCTCATCTACATAGTAAATCACAAAAAAATGTGGAAATTAAAATACAAAAAAGTAAAAGAACGAACATAAAGGATTTTATAGTGGTTCGGTCAAATTTGATATACCCGGAGGGCCTCCTCTGAGTATTGCACTAAAGCTCTATTCTCTTCTTTAGCCCCCATAAGTAGGTGGAGAAGCCATTATAGAAATATCTTCCACTGACCCAGTGAGGCAAAGTACCCTGAATCCATTTCACCCTCCTAGTGAAGGTAGAGAACCTAAATCTTTTACTCCCTCCTAGAGTAGGCAGAGAACCTGAATCCTTTTACTCCCTCCTAGAGTAGGCAAAGAACCTGAATCTTTTTACTCCCTCCTGAAATAGATAGAGAACCTTAATCTGATGCTGAAGAATGTATCCCCCAGAGCCACTAAGGAAACCAGGAAAGTATCTTGAAGAATATGGTGGAAACCTTGCTTGGAGTAACCTTTGTGAATCCCTCATAACTCCCCCTCACAAGGATCTCTCCCTTTCTTCTCTCCCAAAGCTCTCTCTTTCTTCCTCCTCTAAGCTCTCTCTCAGACCAATCAATAGCAAAAGATCTCTTACAAGATAATATACGAGATTAAATAGAGAGCCTCCAAAAGAAGCCCTAATTTTACACTTATCATCAAAGATCATCCAGTACGATCGACAGATCATCATGTAAGATTAGTACAAAACACCCCTTTCAGCCAATATGATCCACTTTGTCCTATATGATCAAGTAAAGTATTTATATTGATCGTCCAATATGATTCTGCGATCACCCTATATGATTTGTTCAAGATACTGTATTAATCGTTCAGTATGATGGGTGATGATTTAAATATCATCACATACATTCCTCTGGTCATCTAGGATGATATCCCTATACAATTAGAGGAAAATCATGGTTTTTCATCCAGGATGATGCGGGACGATCAAGTATTATCCCATGTATCTCTTAGGTCATCCAGTATGATCATCACCGATCGTCTTATATGATCTGATCGAGCAATTTTATCATAATTAATCCCCTGATCACAGAATCAGTTTAGGCATGATTGTCTTAAATCATCCAGGATGATTCACATCATCCTGTACGATTAGAACAAAATCTCAACATTAAAATACTGCCTAAATTGTGATTGGCAGCTATTTTTCACAATATTAATAGATTATCCTATACGATATGGATTGTATAGTATGATTAGTTTAATTACTCTTAATTAACAAGGGTGCCTTAATAAGGATTTTTTATTTTCAACAGATCGTCCAATATGATATAAATCGTACTGTACGATTAGTTCAAAAACCAAAAATTTCTCTAACTCACCAACTCACTCCTTTGAGTATGTATGTGCAAGGTTACTCAGCTTAGTGTCCACCAGATATATGATTTAACTCAAGAAAGTAAAATATATTTGAAATTGAAATTACAGATAGGCTCAACTCTAGTCTACCCAATCTTGAGCTACTTGACATTGCTAGTGGACTCGTGGACCAAAAATGTTAGTGAGTAGGGCAACAAAATAGATATGCAAGAATATCAGTAATAAAAAAATAATAATATTTGTTATCATCAAAATTATAGTACTTCGGCCCAGATTTGTAACACATAGTCTAGCGATGGAGGTCGGAAGGACTATAGTCGGTGGGTGATGGAGGTCGGAAAGATCGTAGTCTGGTAATGGAGGTTGAAAGGATCATAGTCGATGGGCGATGAAGGTCAAAAAGGCCATAGTATTATGACGGAGGTCAAAAGGACGGTAGTCGACGGGCGATAGTGGTCAGAAAGACCGTTGTTAGGTGATGGAGGTTGGAAGGACCGTAGTTGGCGGGCGAAGGTGATCAAAAGACCATAGTCTGGCGACACTTGTTTGTAGGGGGGAATCCGATGATAATCGGTGGTCGGGAGTAAGTCCGGCGATAGTCCAGTGACAGTCAGTGGTCGGGCAAAAGTTCGGTGTCAATTAGTGGTCGGGTAGAAGTCCGGCATCAGTCGATGGTCGGGCAGAAGTCTGGCGTTAGTCGGTGGCCAGGAAAAAGTATGGCGTTAGTCGATGGCCAGGTCAAAGTCCTGGGTCAGTCGGTGGCCGGGCGAAAGTCTGACAATAGTCCCCCTCTTTCTTCCTTCTCTTCCTTGCTGGTGGTCAAGGAGTCTAGTGGCAAGAGAACTCTCTCTCTTTCTTCCTTCTATTCCTTACTTCCCCTATTTCCTCCTCCCTTGCTTGGTCCACCTCTTTCTCCTCCCTCCTTCCATGAGAAATGAGGGGTCTATTTATAATTTTCTAAGAGTGGCATGGCCAATAAATATCTAGGAGGTCAAAGGCATGTTGGGAGTGTTTTGAATGGATGGTCGATATCGTTTCTTTTGATCATGTACTATTTATCAAGTATTTGGATGTCTTAATGATGTCAAAATTAAACGATCTTGGGCTCGTTGGATTGGTCTCTTTGGGCCACTTGATTCAATTATAAGAATATAACGTTTGGAAACCATTTGGTCATGCAATTTATAGTTTGAACCTTCCAAATATGCCTGAGGTCTTGGTTTGGTCCCATTTGGGATTGGATTCTGTCGAATTTGGTGTCATTGGGTTCATCTTTTGAGACGTTCAATTCGACTATAAGTTTATTAAAATTAGAATTCGGATGGTCCTGAATTTAATTTCAAAAATTTCTAACTCAATTTTACCTCGAGATTATCAAAATAAATTTTTGATGATATATCAGGAATAGGTGTGATAGATTATCAAAACTAGGGCAAGGATTGCTTCCAAAATAAGACACTTCAATGGGGAAAGTTTAATAAAAATTCTTTTGTGCATCAAATCTATTATATGTTATTGAATGCATTTCATTTCCATAAAATTTAATATGTTTTATTTTGCTAATTAAAACAAGTTTAATAAGTTGTAGATTTATTTAGTGGAAGTTACTCAAATAGTCGACATTCTATTACTTGAGTTCTTAAGTTTTTGAAAGTTGAGTATGCTTTCATTTTTTTTTCATTGAAATTGTGTAGTTCAAAATTTTTTGTTTAGAATGGATCGACCAACAAATCAATCAATGCTTCAGCTCATATTGTGCATTAAAAGATAGATATTAAAGGCTCAATGATCTTGTATTAGTTCGGTTCACTTATATATATATATATATATATATATATATATATATATTACAGAAGGATGCACAACATACTTATCATAATTCATATTAACTTTATAGGTTCAAAAAAAATTATGATCATTTGGACTACACAAGTATTGAGATGGTTGACTTTTTTATGCTTGATGTGAACATGTTTAAGAGCTTGTTTTAGAGGATTTAGATGTTGTAATTTATATGGAGGATGTTACTTCCACTACTGAAGAACTGAATATTAGTTGTATAAGAAAAGCTCAAAGTTTCTAATTAGGTTAAATTATTTCATTTCGATAAATGTTTAATAAAGATATTATTACGGACTCGAATATACGCGGCGATAGAGTTTAGAAAGTTTTTATCTTAGCATCGTACGAATATTCGGCACACAAATAGAAGATAAAAAGAACACCAGTAGTTTTACGTGGAAAACCCTAGAAAGGGAAAAAACTATCAGATTCCACTAATGTTTCCTTGAAATAATTCGGCCACCCCCAGTTAAAAGAATTCCACTAGTGTTTCCTTGAAATACAAGAAGCTGATTCGTCCTCAAAATTTAGAACGATCAGATTACAATAATCAACTCTTTGGTTTGAACTTTAGTTACAATGGATATCAAAAATCTGGTGACACTAGGTGGCCAGGTAGAAATCCGGTGTCACTTGAAGTCAGACGGAACTCCGACGTCACTTGGAAGTCACCCGGAACTACGGCGTCACTTGGAATCAGAGGGAACTCTAGTGTCCCTTGGAAGTCAGGCAGAATTCCGGCATCACTTGGAATCAGGCGGAACTCCAGCGGTGGTCGAGGAGGAGCTTCTTCCCTACTTTTCCTCTCTTCTTCTTCTTCTTCTTCACTTTGGTCCCCTCTTAAGAGAAATGAGGGGCTATTTACAGATTTTTTAGGATGGCATGACCCGTAAATAGGAGGAGGATCAAGGGCAAATGTGGAGTGGTTTGGATGGATGGCCGATATTGAATCCCTTGATCATGAACCATCTGTCAAACATTTGAAGGTCTTAATGACATTATAATTTGATGATCTAAGGCTCATTGGATTCATCTCGTCAAGTCGCTCGATTCGACTATAAGCATGTCCTGTTTGGAAACTGTTTGGCAATCCAAATTATGGATTGAACCTTCCAAATGTGCTTCGGGTCTTTGATTTGGACCCATTTGGGCTCGGATGGAATTGAATTTGGAGTTTTTGGGTTTGTATTTTTGAGACGTTAAGTTCGACTATAAGTTTGCTGGAATCGGAGTTCAAATGGCCCCGATTTTAATTTTTTAAGCTTTGAAGTTGATTTGCCTCGAGATTCGTGCCTGATTAAGATAATTTTTTGGTGATATATCAGGTGCCCCCTATTTTTGGACTTCGAAGCTCCAGAAGTCCAAAAATATACATCACAATTTTTGAAGAATTTTTCATGTGATCTGAAATGTCAAAAGAATTCGAGCTTGTGCGTAGAGAGCTCGAATGGCTTTGAATGTTCCGAAATTGAGTCTGGAACGTCGAAAAATGGTCCTAAGGACCCCAAAAAATGTCCTATTTGGCCTATCCGGGCCAAAATTTGGGCCCGGATTACTGTGAGCAGCTGAACCGACCGAACCGACCGAATCGGCCAGCCGGCCTCAGTCGCTACCGCCGGTAGCACAGAACTGTGCGCCAGACCCGCCAGCCCGCGTTATATCGCGCGCCAAGCCCTCTTTCGGCCCACCGACCCGCTTGTCTGACCTGCCTGCCGGCTCGCCCGTGACCCGCCTGGCTAGCTCCGTGGCCCGCCCCACGAGCCCGCTTGGCCCGGCCTGGCCAGCACTGTCAGCCCGCCTTCGGCTCGCGCCTGGCCAACGTGGTTTCGCGCCTGTTTGCGGCCGGGCGCCGCATGCCGCTGGCGGTTTTCCTAACCGCCATCCTTATTTAAATTTTTTTTAATATAAACAATTGCAAAAAATCTGAAAAAATTCCAAAAAATCCGAAAAAAATTTAGAAAAATCTAGAAAAATCTAAAAGTTCTAGAAAACTTCAGAAACTTCATTATTCCTCCAAAAACACTATAAATAACCTCCTAGTGCTAGGGGAAAACTTACACCTTCTCTTCTTCTCCTTTTGGCACTCTGACAATTGAGGATTTCTGCTGTTTTTCAGTAGGTGACCTTCCCTACTTGACTCAACGCCCCTCCTCATGTACAAAAGTTAGAAAAATTCTCTTCCTTTTCTTTCCTTCTCCTCCATTTCTCATCCTACTTTAAAGGCTTTCCGCTATATTTTATAGGTTACTTTCCCTACTCATATTTAGCGCCCCTCTTTTAGCATAAGAGTTAAAATGGGTGATCACACCTCCGCTAGAAATCTTTCAGCTAAACAAGATCACCCTGCTGTCCGATCTGAGGGTTTAAAAAAGACTTACAAGGCGACTAAAACCGATGATGTTATCTCCACCATCACTAGAGATTCTTTGATTGCTTTTAGGAAAAAATTCCATTTTCCTAATGATATGATTTTGAATGTGTCGACAAGGTCTGATTGTGCTCGTTCTCCTCCTCGAGGATTTGTGACAGTCTATGAATTCGGTTTGCAAGCTGGGTTACGGTTTCCACCTTCTCCTAAGTTGATTGATGTTTTGGCGATCTGTGGAGTGAGTTTAGCTCAACTTTCTTATAGAGCAATGTTAATCATAATGGGGCTGATTGTATTATTTTAAGATCGGAGAGTAGTGCTATCTCCAGATTATCTTTCTCGGATGGGTCATCTTATCAGCGATACGCAGGGTCATATCTCTTCTAGATCCAAGTGGCTGGATATTCGCACTCGAGACCAGTTAAAAAGCTGGATCAGTGAGTCCATTTATGTGCAAAATGACTAGAATCTCCTAAAAAATGGGAAAATTAAAGGAGTTACCCGTTCCCCTTTATATTAGAGCAGAAGAGTTATTGAAGATTCTCAAGCTTCCTGATATTGATGCCCTACATTATAAGGTGCATTATTTGAGTAGATATATAGATAAAGAATACTTGTTCAAACTGGGATTGTCTACTCAAGTAGGAAGATCGCATGCACAGATGTTAAAGAAGTCTGCAAAAGTTTCGGAAGCAGTTCCCCAGCCTTTAAAAGTTCCTTCTAAACAACCAGGGAGTGAGGGTGATCTGCAGGCATCGAAAAAGAAGAAGGCGGATGAAATTTTAGCGGTCACTAGCAAAGGACTTCATGTCTCCCCATCTAAGTCATATATTCTAGAAGATATTTTGAAACATCAGTGTGTTGGCCATCGACGGGCTGAGGAGTTGGTGAGTTCACATTTTCTTCTTTCCTTTTGTATTTTTTCAAAGGATATATCTCTTACATTATTTTATTTTTGTTGCTTTAGTTGGAGCAGCATACTGATTTCAAGCTTGAGATGACCAAGACCTTGAATGATTGGAATAATGAATTTGTGAAGGTCAAATACCTTCAGGGATAATACAAGAAGAAATATGAGGGCAACGTGAAGGAGATGAAGGCGATGGAGGAGCAGCTAGCAAACTGTAGAGCAGAGTTAACTAATATGATGACATCAGCCTCCTTGTAGAATCAACATATACTCATTTACATATTGAGTTGGTGGATGCACAGGCGATGATCCATCAGCAGATGAAATCAACAAATCTTGAAACAGAGAATAAGAGGCTCCAGAGTATGTTGTCAGAGAAGGAAGCCTAACAATTACCGTCTACAGTCATAGAAGAATTCAAAAAATCTTTTGCCTTCAAGATACTTATCGAGGATCAAATTCAGGAAGCTCGCAACCATATTTATGATGTGGAGCTAAAGGCTTTAGAAGCAGATTACATAGAGGAGGGCTTCATCAAAGGTTTCATAAAGGGCATGCGTACAGTACAACATAAGATTGGAGCAGAGATTGAGGGGTTGACACCAACCAAGCTTCTAATGACCCTTCTTCAAATTCTGGTGGTGAAGAGATAGAGAGTGAGTTACAGAAGGCCTTTTCCCTCGAGGAGGAGGAGGATGATATTGAAATCCTGTAGGATTGTTCTGATGTTGGTTGTACTCATTTGTTTTCTTTCTAGTGATGAGTATATGTGTTTGGTGTGGATGCTTTCATATGATGTACGTGATATTTAGTGATATAATAAGAATTTATTGGTGTTCCACTTTTTCTCTTACTCATATGTACATGAAATTAATTTTAATTTATTTCAATGAGAAATATTTTGGTGGTTTTTTCTGACTTGAGCGAATGTGAGAGATATCCTCCTTGGATATCTTGACCTATATGAGGTTGTTAATCAAAGCATTTGCTTAATGATTTTTAACATGTATAGAAGAGGTCGGATCAAATCCCCCTAGGATTGATCATCCATTGATTGAGATACAATGTAGATGGTGTATTTCTCGAATCATGGATAGAGTTTTGAGAGAAAATATGAGAGAGAAGATAACATCACAGCAAAGTAAACATCACATTACATGGTATTATAAAAATAGCACAATAATTTCCTAATATAATCCAGGGATACGGGAGCTAAAAGAGTTCGATCACAATTAACATGTAAAGGATGTCTGAACGATCAACATAATAACTTGAAAGATACACACAAACAACAATCACAAGAAACATAGGATTATCAACATCTACTGATAATACTTGCGAAGGTTGCTAACATTCCAAGTTTGGGGGAGCATTTTTCTATTAGCATCCTTCAGTTTGAAGGTATTAGGCTTGACCATAGCTGTTACCAAAAATAAGGACCCTCCCAGATGGGAGAGAGCTTATTACGCTGAGGGCCCTTTTCGGCTGCTTCGATGCTGCGTAAAACTAAATCCCCAATTGAGATAGATTAAGGTTTGACTTTTCGATTATAGTGAAGGGCAACCCTTTGATGGTACGCAGCGGTCTTGAGCGAGGCTACATCTCTTACTTCTGGAAGGAGATCTAAGTTCTTTCTGAGCTTCTCCTTATTATTGAAGTCAAATGTCTGAACTCTGTTGCTTAGGACTCTAATATCAACTGGTATAACTGCTTCTGTTCCAAAGCATAGGTTGTAGGGGGTTTCTCCAGTAGCTGTTCTGGTGGTAGTCCGATGAGCCCAGAGGACATTTGGGAGTTCGTCAGCCCATTGCCCCCCAGCCTTCCCTAGGCGTATCTTCAGTCCTTTCAAAATTATTCGATTTATGACCTCTGTTTACCCATTTGCCTGAGGGTGGGCAACAGCTGTATGGACTAGATGAATATAAAAATCTTTATAAAAAGAGGTAAAGATCTTCCTAGTAAATTGTGTCCCGTTGTCAGTGATGATCCTTACAGGAATGCCAAAATGATAGACCATATTCTTCCATAGGAATTGTTTGGCATTTGCTTCAGTAATCTTTGCCAGAGGTTCTGCCTCCACCCACTTGGTGAAGTAATCTACAGCCAAGATGATGAATTTTTATTATCCACTGGCAATAGGGAAAGGTCCCATTATATTTTTTTCCCCTTGGGTGAAAGGCCAAGGGCTCTGAAGAGATGCAAGCTCTAGTGCAGGTGTATGGGTGAGATTGGAATGCAATTGGTAGTTTTCACACTTTTGAGTAAATGCAAGTGCGTCCTGTTTCATTGTAGGCCAATAGAATCCCTGTCTCATGATCTTGTAAGCTAATGCTCTTCCTCCCAAATATTCTCCACATATTCTTGAATGAACTTCTCGAAGTGTGTAATCAGCTTCTGAAGATGGGAGACACTTGAGGTATAATCCAGTGAAGGCCTGTTTGTATAACTCACCACCAATAATGGTGAAGTTTGCTGCTTGCCGCCGAAGTCATGTTACAGCTGTGGGGTCTTCAAGCAGCACCCCATCTTGTAAAAAAGATAAGATTGGGTCCAGCCAAGAAATTTCTCTTGGTTCATCGATTGATTGTATGACCCACGAACCTTAGATGCTTGGAAAGTGAAACTCCTCGATACACTTTCTTTTATATACATCTCCTATCGCTGATGTAGTAAGCTTAGAAAGAGCATCTGCTCATGCATTTTACTCTCGGAGAATATGGATGATCTGATGCTCTCTTATATGAGTTAAAAGTAACCTCATAATACTGTAATACTGAGCCAATTATGGATTATGGATATCAAACTCCCACTCCAGCTGAGAGGCGACTAACTGTGAATCAGTGTGGACTATTAAGTTCTACATCTCACAGTCAATTGGGAGTCTCAATCCAGTAATTAGGGCCTCGTATTCTGCTACATTGTTCATTGTCGAAAATTTAAGTCGGAGCCCATACTCAAGGGTAAATTTCTGTGGAGAAATTAAAAGAATTCCAGCCCTAGTGCCAGAACTTCTAGAAGCTCCATTGACGTATAATGTCTAGCACGGAGAAGAAGGTGAAGTACTTGGTTGAATATCAGATACGGAGATGGTGCATTAAACTACAAAATCTGCCTGCACTTGAGATTTGATATTAGGCCGAGGCAAGTAGAGGATGTCAAATTCTCCCAACTCTACAGACCACTTAGCGAGCCTACCAGACACTTATGGCTCTTGTAGGATACTTTTTAGCTACAAATTTGTGTAAATTCTGATTGTATGGGATTGAAAGTAGGGGCGTAATTTTTTGGCATAATAAATTAACGCCAATGCTATCTTATCTGCTAGAGGATAACTTCCCTCTGCTTCAGACAAGATCTTACTGACATAATAGATGGGGTGTTATATCGCATTTTCCTCTTGTACCAAAACTGAACTGATAGCTTGGGTAGAAATAGCTAAGTATAAATACAACTTTTCTCCTGGGATTGGTTTGAAAAGTAGTGGCGGAGATGCCAAATACTTTCATAGCTGTTCGAAGGCTTCTTGACATTCATCAGTCCATTAGAATCCTAAGCTTTGAGCACCTCTGAGTATCTTAAAGAAAGACAAATATCTATCTCCTAAGTGTGCTAGGAAATGAGATAATGCTGCAATTCTTCTATTTAATCTATGGACTTCCTTGATATTTTTCAGGGGCACCATGTCCCTAAGTGCCTTGATTTTTTCAAAATTAGCTTCAATCCCTAGGTGGGTTACCATAAACCCCAAAAACTTTCCAGAAGTGACTCTGAAAGCACATTTAGTAGGGTTGAGTTGCATATTATAATGTCATAACAAAATGAAGCACTGTTCTAAATTTGAGAGATGCTGAGATTTCTCAAGACTTTTCACCAGCATATCATCAATATATACTTCCATAGTGCGCCCAATGAGGTCTTTGAAAACCTTATTCATGAGGCATTGATATGTTGCTCCAGCATTTTTTAGCCCAAATGGCATGACTAGATAGCAATATAATCCTTGTCTGTTCAGAACGTCGTTGCCTTCTCGTCTGTTTGATTTATCTTTATTTGATTGTAATCAGAGCAGGTGTCCATAAAACATAATATTTGATGTCCGTAGGTGGTATCGACCAGCTGGTCAATCCGAGGAAGCAGAAAATTATCCTTCGGGCATGCTTTATTGAGATCTGTATAGTCTATGCACATTCACCAAGCTCCACTTGCCTTCCGTACCATGACAACATTCGCCAACCAAGTGGGGTAATGCACTTCTCATATAAATCCATCCTCCAAAAGCTTATCGACATCCTGCTCAATTGCTTGTTGACGATCTGGTGCAAAATTTTGCTTCTTCTAGATTACTGGCTTACATATTGTGTTAACTTCGAGGGTGTGTACAATCACTTTGGGGTCAATTTCGGGCATATCTACTAGACTCCATGCAAAAATGTTTTAATTTTCGCGTAGAAAATCTATGTATTTTTTCTTCTCGTTGTCTGAGAGAAGGGACCCAATCTGTACAGTCCTTGAAGGATATTCTTCAGAGATGGTTATCGTAGTGAGGTCTTCTATAGGAAAAGTCCTTTGAGAGATATCCTCATTCCAGAGATCAAAATCCTCAATGTTTAAGGTCATTATTGTACGAGGTTAAACCTGCCTAAGATAACAGGTTTGTGCTATTTGTTGATCTTCACATACTACACTGACTCCTGCAGGGGTAAGGAACTTCATCTTCAAATGAGGGATGGAAGTGATGATCCCAAAGATTAACTAGAGCGACCTGCCAAAGATAGCATTATCAGCCGATTCTGACTTTACAATAATGAACTGAATGGAGTGTGTAGTTTGTCAAGGAAATTCTCCAAGTACAGCTGGAAGACTGATTGTCCCTTTTACTCGTATAAGTCGATTATCAAATCCATATAGTGGACCTTTAGCAGGCTGAAGCTTTTTTCTCGAGAGACCCATACTGGGAAAATTAGAGTAGAACAGGACATCTACAGAGCTTCCATTATCCACTAAGATTCTCTTGACATTATAACACGGATCACCTATCCCCACATTAATCACAAGCGGATCCTAATGAGGGGTTTTTACTCCCTTCAAATCAGAGTCATCAAAAGTGATAGAATGATCGATACGAGCTTTCTTTGGCATCGGGTTTTTATCTACACCTAAAAAGACTTGATCCGATAGTAAGGGACCTCTTGTTATTGTATCAATTTCACCAACTGTTATACGATTATTTACCAATTGTGTCTGTTATTGATTATGCCCCCCAGCGGGACGAGCTTCCTCTCGGGTAGGTGGATCTCGGATAAACTGTCTAAGATAGCCTTGGCAGATGAGTCTTTCAATCTCATCCTTGAGTTGCTTACAGGCTTCAGTAGTGTGGCCACGACTATGATGAAAGTGACAGTACTGCTCCTGATTTCCTGTGTTCGACTTCAAAGGATTTGTTTATTTCAATGTATCTTGATCTTGAACGGCCATCAATACATTTGTTTGAGATATGCTAAGTGGGGTATACTCCTTTTCCTGTAGTGGTTCCCGTCGAGACAATGGAGGCCTAAGAGGTAGATTATTCTTCCCTTGCTTCTTCCTTTGTGATGATGAATTATCCATCCCAGGTGTACCTTTGCGTTTACCATTCATTTGCTCAAACTACTTTCTGTGAGCGTTTATGGCTTCATCTGTAGAGATTTGCTCCTCCACACGATAGATCAGGTCGGTATATGAACGAATTGTGTCTCGTAAGAGTGTCAAATAAAAGGGGCCAGGACAGAGGCCGCCAAGAAAGACCCCTCTCAATAATTCAGGATCTACTCCTAGAATTTATCAAGCATCGATGAAAAATTACTAAAAATACTCCTTCAATGATTCTCCTTCATTCTGACAGATCCCGGAGAGGTGGGAAGAATCTTTAGCAATTCTTCTATTGGCTACGAACTGTTCGATGAATACTTTAGCCAATTTGATGAATGAGGGGATCGTTCCGGATGGAAGTGAATAGAATCACGTTCATGCCTGTCCTTTGAGTGTAACAGGAAAAACCTGACATAAGAGGGCATCCGAAGCTCGTTGGATATGTATGATGGTTCTGTAATGATGATATGCTCATATGGGTCGGATGTCCCGTCGTAAGACTCGATACTCGGTAGTTTGAATACAACCAGAATGGGGTGCTGAAGAATGGTTTCAGTTAGAGGTGATGACTCCTGAAGGTTCCACTATCGAAGAGTTTACTTTGCACCTCCTCCAGGGAATTCTTTCCGTACTAATCTTTGCAGTTCATGACGTAGAGCATTATGAGGGAGCTCAGCGACATGAGACTGTTATGATTTGGGTAAATCTATTTATTCATGTGAATTCTAATCCAAGTTTATATTTTGATGATTACAAAAGCTTATTGTTTATTTTATTCATCTCCTAACAAATATTTGAGTTTTTGTTGTGCATACTAAAGTATTTTTCAGGAAATTCACACTCCAGATTGCTGAAGATTTGTAGTTCATTTGTTCACTATAAATGAAGTCTGTATTTTTATTTTTTCTTGAGTTTGAGAGAGTGTGATTATAAGTTGGATAGCTGTGCACACACACACAATGGGGGAGTTGAAAATTTTTTTTTAAAAACTGATCGTACAGTATGATTTCATATCGTACGGGACGATCTGTAGTATATGTCCTCCATATCGAACCCATATACCAAGAGAATTCTTTCTAAGTTACATTCGTACAGTACGAAATACTATTTGTACAGAAGATTTTGATATACGAAGGGCACTGAATTGGGTTCGTATTGGTTCATACGGGACGAATCGTTCATTTTTTTAAACTATTCGTATAGTACGAAATATAATTTATACAGAAGATTTTCTGTACGAAGGGCACTGAATTGGGTTCGTACTGGTTCGTACGGAATGAATCATTCATTTTTTGAACTATCCATACAGTACGAAATATAATTCGTACAGAAGATTTTGTTGTACGAAGGGCACTGAATTGGGTTCGTACTGGTTCGTACGGGATGACATTCATTTTTTGAACTATTCGTACAGTACGAAATATAATTCATACAGAAGATTTTATGGTACGAATGACTCTGATTTAGGTTCATATTGAATCGTACAAGACGAATTGTTCAATGATTTGAACTATTCGTACAGTATGAAAATCGATCGTACAGGACGATCGGGACGCGTGAAACTTGAAAATTTCGGTTTTTGGATGATTTTTCTTGCCTTTAGTATATAAGGATCTTTTAAACTGACTTGTAGATAGATCCTTCTGTGAAAATACTTTTGAAGAGTGAAAGGGAGAGTAATTGGGAGAGTGTTTGGGAGTGAGTGTTGAGAAATCTTTGAAGAGAAAATTGTGAAGGAATTCACAAGGTTATCCAATTGTGAGGATTTCTTTACATGTTCTTCTAGCATCTTCCTATCTTCCTTGGAGACTTTTGCAAGAGTTTTATTCGAGAGGATTTCGATTCTCTATCGTCACTTGGAGGGTGAAAAAGGATGACGGTTCTCTACCGCACTTGGAGAGCGTAAAAGGACGTTTGGTTCTCTACCTTCACTAGGAGGGTAATAAAGGATGACGGTTCTCTGTCGCACCGGGTTGGTGGAAGAGAGTTTGTAAAGGCTTCTCCGCCTTACTGTGGGGGCAAAAGGAGAGTCACTTTAGTTTAGTGCAATACCTAGAGAAGGAGTCTCTAGGGAGTGGATGTAGGTCGTGTTTGACTAAACCACTATAAATTCTGGTGATTTCTGTTCACTATTTACTTTTTCACATTTTATTTTTTCACAGTTTATTTTCTTTGTGGTTGAATTTATGTGTAGAAAGAAATTTCAAAAATTAATTTTATTCGTACTGTACGAAGTAAGATCTTACAGTATGATTAACTTTAAAAATTTTTCAAAATTCCAAGAGTAATTTTTTAAATGACCAATTCACCCCCCCCCCCCCCCCTCTTAGTTAGCCTAGGGATGTGAGCAATAGGTCTAACAACCTATTCGCACTTTCAAGTGGTATCAGAGCTAATTTCAAAAATCACTGTTTAAAATACTTTTTAAAATTCGATCATGGCTAATTTTGGAAATAGAAATACTTTAGAAGGTTACTCGATCACTAGACTACCTTTGTTTGATAATATCCCATTTATTTTTTAGAAAACTCGCATGTCTATATTTCTACAATCTCTTGATTATCGCATGTGGATGTTAGTACAGGAAGGTTATACTGAACCTACTAGAATTGCAGAAGGAATTAGAGTTCAAACATCTTTTGCCGAATGAACTGTAGAAGAACGTGAACTAGCTCAATTAAATGCTAAGTGTTTGAATAATTTCTTTTGTGCTTTAAAATCAAAAGATTACATGCGTGTTTCGACTTGTAAAGCAGGAAAGGAAATTTGGGATAGGCTTTATATTACCTATGAAGATATAAATAAAGTGAAGCAAACTAGATTGAACATTCTCTTGCACGACTATGAACTATTTCGCATGAAACTGAATGAATCAATCTCAGACATGTACACACGTTTTACTCATATGGCCACTTCATTGCATGCTTTAGGTATGGAGTTAACTAATACAGAAAAAGTTAACAAGATACTCCATTGCTTACCTACCGCATATGATACAAAGATAACTACAATAACAGAATCTAAAGATTTGAATGTTTATTCTGTTGATAATCTTCTTGGATCACTAATTACTTATGAGCAATCTGTGACTCAAAGACAGATTGATGCAGGTGAGAAGTGAAAGGAGAAGAATATCACTTTGAAGGTGGATGATTCTGAAAGTGATCAGTCACTACCTGAGAATAAAGAGGATATCGCCTTGATGATAAGGCAATTTAGAAGTTTCCTAAAAAGGAAGCAGAGAAGACGCTAACAGTGGAACAAAGGTAAGTTCTAAAAGAATGTTAAGGCTTCTAATGAAGTTATTTGCTATGAGTACAGGAAGCCAGGACACATAAAAACAGATTGCCCCAATCTTAAAGGAAATCCTAGCAAGGAGAAGACCGAGGAGAAACCAAAGAAAAGAAGGGGTAAAAAGAGACTTCAACGAGCATTTTGGGCAGACTCAGCTTCAAATTTCTCAGAAACTGCACCAGAAGAGGAAGTCACAAATTTATGCTTAATGGTTGACAATCTTGACCAATCAAATCTTAAGTTATGAAGAATTGTTTAAAGCTTTTGAACGCATATATACAGCATATAGAAAACTGAAAAAACTGTATGCTAAATTAAATTTGGATTATTTAGAGCTGCAGAAAGAATATGAGATCCTTAGGAAAGATCATGCATTAATTGATAGCAACCACATGACTTTGTTGGATAAGTTTGATGATTTAAACAAATAGCATAATCTGTTAAAACCATCTCACACTGAACTTGAAAATGATTTTAAGACTTTTATGGATGAATCGGATTCTAGAGAGTATGATTTGAAGATTGACAATTCGATTCTAGAAATTGCTAATCCTTATCTTAAAGTTCAGTTAAAAGCACTCAAAGAAAATAGAAATCCACCTAAACTTAAAGATTTTCATGAATCCTACTACAAGACCACTGGTTCAAAATCTAAGTAGAAAATTTTCAGGAAGAATAGATTGGTGAATCCTTTTCCAGAAATAAAGTGTTTTTCTTGTGATAGTTTAGGATATATTTCCCACACTTGTACACTTAAATATATAACACATTTAGTGTGGAGACCTAAGGTGCATAAATCACAGCATATCACACATGCATCTCGTTTAAAATCGTCAAGAGGAGAACCCAAACTTGTTTAGGTTCCCAAGACTAATGTTTGATCATTTTTCAGGATCGCTCTCACACAAGACCTCGTGAGAGTATTTGGTACCTAGAAAGTGGTTATTCAAAATATATGACTGGAGATACGAATCAATTTATATCGCTGGAAGTCAGGAATGGAGGTAAGGTTACACTTGGAGATAATACTACCAAGAGAGTGGTACGTACAGGTATAATTGGAAACTCTAGAAACTTTGTGATTGAAAATGTACTATTGGTTGAAGGTTTGAAACACAATATGTTGAGTATAAGCCAATTGTGTGACAAGGGCTATCATATAAAGTTTTTGCCTACTAGTTGTGTTATTAGTTTGAAAGGAACTGTTGTTTTGAATGGTGGTAGAGTTAATAATATTTACATGCTAGATTTGAATTCTATTAAACCTTCTACTACTCTGTGTTTGAAAACTGTATCTGATGAATCATGATTATGGTATAGAAGGCTTTGTCATACTAGTATGAGAAATCTTAGGAAAATCACCCAAAAGTAACTAGTTGAGGAGTACCCAAATTAGACTTCACTAAAGATCACTCGTGTGATACATGTCAATTAGGAAAATAAGTGAGATCCTCTTTCAATTCAATCAAGGATGTTAGGACTAGCAAGCCCTTAGAAATCCTTCACATGAATTTATTTGGACATGTTAGTACCTTAAGTCTATGAGGAAAAAGATTTGGGTATGTTATTACGGATGACTATTCTAGGTTCACCTGGATTAAATTTTTGAATCATAAGAGTGAATCATTTGAAGAGTTTAGAGATTTTGCCACTTGGATTCAGAGGAAACTAGGTTTTGAAATAGTTACTATCCAAAGTGATCATGGGGGAGAATTTGAAAATAAAATGTTTAATGATTTTTACAAATCTCTTGGAATTGAATACAATTTCTCAGCCTGTAGGACACCTCAACAGAATGGAGTTGTAGAAAGGAAGAACAGGATATTAGTTGAAACTACTAGGGCCATGTTGGCAGAATATTCACTTTCAAAATATTTTTGGGCTGAAGTAGTTAGTACAGCATGTTATGTGTTGAATAGGGTGTACATAAGGTCTAAATTAAATAAGACATCCTATGAACTTCTTAAAGGTAGGAGTCCCAACCTCTCTCATCTACATGTTTTTGGATGTAAAGTGTTCATTCATAATAATGATAAAACTCTCTTAGGAAAATTTGATCCAAAATCTGATGAAGGAATCTTTCTAGGTTATTCAAGTATTGGAAAATCCTATAGAGTTTTTAATGAGAGAACATTGGTAGTTGAGGAGACCACACATATTATTTTTGATGAATCTTATGATAGTAAAGAGTCTAAGTTGGATGAAGATGAGGTTGAGGTAATAACCCAAAAACTTGAAGATCAAAAAGTTGAAGAAAGGGTTGGAAAAGAAAAAGAAAACTAATTGCCTAGAGAATAGAAATTTGTTAGAAGTCATCCTAAAGAATTAATTTTAGGAGAACTAAGTGAAGGAGTTAGGACTAGGCATGATTTGAGGAAAGAGGTAAATCATTTAGCATTTATTTCAATGATTGAACCCACTAATATAGAATAAGTTCTTTTGGATGAATTTTAGATTTTGGCCATACAAGAAGAGTTAAATCAATTCAAGAGAAATAATATTTGGGAGCTAATTGAAAGACCAATAGATCAAAGTGTAGTTGGAACTAAGTGGGTGTTCAAGAACAAAATGAATAATTCAGGAGTTATTGTGAGAAATAAGGCTAGATTGGTAGCTAAGGGGTATAATCAGATTGAAGAAATTGATTTTCAGGAGATATTTGCCCCTGTAGCAAGACTTGAAGCAATTAGAGTTTTGTTAGCCTTTGTCTATTTTAAAGATTTTAAATTATACCAAATGGATGTTAAGAGTGCATTTCTGAATGGGGTGATAGAAGAGGATGTTTATGTTGAGCAACCTCTAGATTTTGAAAATTCTAAATACCCTAATCATGTTTTTAAATTGAAAAAGGTATTATATGGACTAAAACAGGCACCTAGAGCATGGTATGAGAGGTTAAGCACTTTCTTATTAAACAGATCATTTGTTAAAGGAAGTGTGAACACCACTCTATTTTTGAAAAGAATTGGAAAAGAAATACTCATTGTATAAATATAAATGGATGACATCATTTTTGGATCAACTGATAAAACTTTATGTGATGAATTTTCAAAGACAATGAGTAGTGAATTTGAGATGAGTTTGATGGGTGATTTGAGTTATTTTCTTAAATTTAGCATAAAATAAAGTGAGCAACAATTGAGTGACTTAGGATTTTTAATTTGCACCATTCCAATCTTTTGTGATAACACTAGTGTCATTTGTATTTTAAAAAATCCTATTCAACATTCTAGAACCAAGCATATTGATATAAGGCATCCTTTTATAAGAGATCATGTAGCGAAAGGGAAAATTGAACAACATCATATCGCTACTAAGATCAGCTTGCAGATATTTTCACAAAACCCTTAGCTTTTGACACTTTTAGCATGTTAAGGACAAAGCTAGGTGTGATTGATTTGAATGCTTAATTGAAAATTCTGCAAATGTGTGTTTATATGTGTTTGTTAGTATGTTCATTGCAAGTGATTTGTTTTCTAGTATTTTATGTTTTATTGGTATTTTATGTTGTATTATAAAAGAAAAATAAAATATATTTTGGGTTTGTACTATATTTGAGTGTTATAAATAATGTAAGGTTAGAGAGATGAATGTTTATCTGGTTTGTCTATTCGTACTGTACGATAACCTTATCGTACTATACGATTACATCATCATACATGAACTTCATCTGTACAAATTAGGAGAAATCATGGTTAGTGTCAATTATTATTGATGATCGTACGTATGAATACGTCATTCGTCTATACGATCCACATGTCGTTTCGTATGAGGGACGAACCTAACCGTTGCTTGAACGACCTTTCATTTTTTGATCGTCTCGGACAAACACATCATCGTCTGTATGATCAGGAAGTTAAAAGGCATGTATGAAAGGATGCCTCGGGACGAGCAGTTTACGAAAAACTGTTTCATTTTGATAGCTTTCGTTCATCCCGGATGAACTTTTATTCATCCTGGATTAAAACAATTTCGTCTTGTATGAAACTATTTTGTACAGTACGATTGATTAAATTTTCTATAAAAGGGATGGTCGTTTTCTTTCATTACATCCTCACTTCAAACCCTTTAGAGCATAGAATAGAGATGTCTGAAAGTAGAAAAAGAGTGCGTCAATCCAGAGGGGCTTCCTCTAGGAGGGACTAGGATGATAATTTTTTGAGTGGGCAAAATGAAGAAGCCTACTATAGGTTTGCCGCATCCAAAATCACTCCCTCCCATATTCTGCTGCAGGAAAATCTCCATTTCGCAGTAATGCCTCTCTTTGATTCTACCCAATTCTCCTTTCTTCTCACTCTAATCTACTCATACAATAAAGACCTCTTACATGTTTTTCTAGCAAATATGACTTTTAGTCATGATCATACTAGGATTTCATCATTTATTCTGAAACAAAGAGTAGAGATTACAAAGGAGGATTTAGGAGAGTACTTTCATTTAAGAACCATGGGCAGTCGAGCAAATACTTTAATAGCTCGATCTGATTATGACTGGACTGAAGTCAATCAGGTTATTAGAGGTGTAAGACAACCAACTCATGTTCCTCGAGTTAACACCTTAAACCAAAATGCCCGTATAATTCAACATGTTCTCAGGAGCTCTATCATTCTTAAGGCCGGAGATAGAGTAAACATGACTCCTCTTCTCTCTTATGTCACTTACCTGATCATGACTGGTCAACTAATTGATGAAGCCCAATTGCTTTTGGACTACATCTTTTACCTTTCTAATATTAGCCAACCCAGTGTAAAGAGGAAGAAGAATATTGCCCTAGGTCAAGTAATCTATTTTATTCTTGAGAAAAAGTACAACATAGTCCATCCTGACGGACCTTCAGAACTCCCACTCTATTTTACTAATGCCTCTTTTAGAGCACTTTTCGGGAGAGATGAACATGTGATTAGTTCTGATGATGAACCTGCTCCTACTCCTGCACCTGCACCTAGACCTGGACTCAATCAAGACTTCTACCAGGATATGGTCCAGCGATTTAATAGAATGAATCAAAGATTTGATAATATGGAGGCACACCTAAAGCAGTAGGATGATCTGAACAAGGAGGATAGAGTGTGGATAAGAGAACAATTTGATTCTGTGAATACAAATATTGCAATGCTAAATAGCTATTTTGGTCTGTTCGGCACTCCACCACCTCCTCCAGATCAGGGTCCTTCTGAGTTCTAGTATGCTTTATTTTGGCTTGGCTTGGATGTGTTTGTGATACTCTTTATTGTTGTTAGGCTGTTTTATATTTTGACTAGTTTATGTTTATTTTTATGTGTTGAAAATATTAACAAGTTTTTTCATATGAAGTTGTGCCTCAAAGTAAAGCTTGCTATGTTGTATATTTTGGAAATGATCAGAAATGAAATGTTCAAGTGTTTCTGTGCTTATCATTTTGTGTTATTGACTGGATACGTTGTAATATTAAAACACTTAATTGTAGTTGATTAATGTTCTTCAATGTTAATTAAGTTTATTTTACAATAAAAAATTCTATGCATAACATTAAATTCTCAAAAATATTTAGATTTCGTTATGATTTGGTGTGGATTAGAAGATCTTACTCTATCTTATTTAGACATATATTATTTAGTCTAAATTGATGTATATTTGATGTCTTAATATTACTCTTACATTCTATATCAATATGTTCATTATTGTATTTGTGACCTAGAGATAGTGTTGTTGGAAAGAATCTTACATTCAAAGCAAAGATTGAAAAGATGCACAAAATGTGCCACACAAAAAAAGATGCACAATGTCGCCAAATTTAAAAAGACACACAAAGTGTGTCATTCAATAAAAGATGCGCAATGTCGCCAAATCTAGAAAAAGGTACAAAATTAGCTTACATTTTGAAAAGATGCGCAATGTCGCCAATTGTTCTTTCCTTTAGCATTTTTCTCCTAGTTTACTAATAAATAATGGTCACTTTTGACTTAGAATTTTGGTAATATTATTTCATCTTTTGTGCAAAAGTTAAGGCTATTAATCTGTCTAATACATTTCTACTTTAGATCAACTTTTCTTCTCCTTAACCTAATATGCAATCTAACACTTTTGAGTCTTTATTTTTTGCATCTGAGTTGATTATTGTACTTAAACTTCATTTAACATTAAACATTAACACTTTTGAGTGTCCCTTTTTACTGTTGACAAAAGGGGAAGAGTTTTATTGTTTGACTAATGATATGATGATAAGTTTTTATTATTTGTGTTTGTGTGTTATTTATCTTTGTTTTATTTGTATTCTTGTGTATGTGCTTGTGTTATCATTCCTACTCTCTTTCCTACTCTTCCTTTGTGTATTCCATGTTAGATTCTCTATCCTCATATACCTTGATTAAGATAAGTCATTTCTTAGGCGGAGCTTAGGGATCTTTTATTTAGGGGGAGTGTAGATCTTTTATTTAGGGGGAGTGTATATTCAGTGGATGTTAGGAGATCTATTTTTATGTATTTCATTTCAAACAATAGTTGTTTTGTCATCATCAAAAAGGGGGAGATTGTTATGATTTGGGTAAATATATTTATTCATGTGAATTCTAATCCAAGTTTTTATTTTGATGATTACAAAAGCTTATTGTTTGTTTTATTCATCTCCTAACAAATATTTGAGTTTTTGTTGTGTGTACTAAAGTATTTTTCAGGAAATTCATACTCCAGATTGCTAAAGACTTCAAGTTCATTTGTTCACTATAAATGAAGTCTATATTTTTATTTTTTCTTGAGTCTAAGAGAGTGTGATTGTAAGTTGAATAGTTGTGTACACACACACAATGGGGGAGTTGAAAATTTTTTTAAAAAAATTAATCGTACAGTATGATTTCATATCGTACGGGATGATCTGTAGTATATGTCCTCCATATCGAACCCATATACCAAGAAAATTCTTTCTAAGTTACATTCCTACAGTACAAAATACTATTTGTACAGAAGATTTTGCTGTACGAAGGGCATTGAATTGGGTTCGTATTGGTTCGTACAGGATGAATCATTCATTTTTTTGAACTATTCGTACAATACGAAATATAATTCGTACAGAAGATTTTACCGTACGAAGGGCACTGAATTGGGTTCATATTGGTTCGTACGGAATGAATCGTTCATTTTTTGAACTATTCGCATAGTACAAAATATAATTCATACAGAAGATTTTGCTGTACGAAGGGCACTGAATTGGGTTCGTATTGGTTCGTACGGGACGAATCGTTCATTTTTTGAACTATTCGTACAGTACGAAATATAATTCATACAGAAGATTTTATGGTATGAACGACACTGATTTAGGTTCATATTGAATCGTACAAGACGAATTGTTCAATGATTTGAACTATTCATACAGTACAAATATCAATCGTACAGGACGATCGGGACTCGTGAAACTTGAAAATTTCAGTTTTTGGACAGTTTTTCTTGCCTTTAGTATATAAGGATCTTTTAAATTGACTTGTAGATAGATCCTTCTGTGAAAATACTTTTGGAGAGTGAAAGGGAGAGTGATTGGGAGAGTGTTTGGGAGTGAGTGTTGAGAAATCTTTGAAGAGAAAATTGTGAAGGGATTCACAAGGTTATCCAATTGTGAGATTTTCTTTACTTGTTCTTCTAGTATCTTCCTATCTTCCTTGGAGACTTTTGCAAGAGTTTTGTTCGAGAGGATTCGGGTTCTCTGCCATCACTTGGAGGGTGAAAAAGGACGACGGTTCTCTGCCGTACTTGGAGAGTGTAAAAGGACGTTTGGTTCTCTGCCTTCACCAGGAGGGTGAAAAGGACGATGGTTCTCTGCCGCACCAGGTTAGTGGAAGAGAGTTTGTAAAGGCTTCTCCACCTTGCTGTGGGGGCAAAACGAGAGTCACTTGAGTTTAGTGCAATACCTAGAGAAGGAGTCTCTAGGGAGTGGATGTAGGTCGTGTTTGACCGAACCACTATAAATTCTGGTGTTTTCTGTTCACTATTTACTTTTCCACATTTTATTTTTTCGTAGTTTATTTTCTTTGTTGTTGAATTTCTGTATAGAAAGAAATAGCAAAAATTAATTCTGTTCGTAATGTACGAAGTAAGATCGTACAGTACGATTAACTTTAAAAATTTTCCAAAATCCCAAGAGTAATTTTTTAAAGGACCAATTCACCCCCCCCCCCCCCCTTGGTTAGCCTAGGGACATGAGCAATAGGTCTAATAACCTATTCGCACTTTCAGTGATAAGTCTAACTCTTCGGGGAGGTCCAAAGGAATGCGAGGTTGTCGACCTGTGTGCGAAGGATGAATAGAACTTGTTGTGTCAGCCAGATCGTTATTTTGATGTGATTGTGCGGGTGTCTTCTTAGCGGAGGAAGAGGAATCTCGGCTTGGAGATGTTAAAATTGAACATATACGGCCAGTGGTGGAGCTCGAGGGAGAAGAACTTCTTCCCGTTGTGCTACTGCTGGTTGACGAGCCTCTCATAGGAGTTGAAGGATCTCATTCTGAGATTCTTCCATCTTTCAGATTCGCTCTTCCAAAGAAGGCCCTGAGGTTCCTTCCCCAGCAACGTGTTGCCCCCCAGGATAAAAGGAGGCAAAAACTTGACGTCCATGATTTATAGACTGGTTTCTGGATTGATGGGTGTTGGAGCGGGAAGCTCCCAAGATGCGATTGCTATGCCTATTGGTCATCGAAGCAATACTTAGAAGTGTGGAATAGTGTTTCCCACAGACAGCGCCAAACTTTTGCGGACTCGAATATACACGACGATAGAGTTTAGAAAGTTTTTATCTTCGCGTCGTACAAATATTCGGCACACAAACAGAAGATAAAAAGAACACCAGTAGTTTTAGGTGGAAAACCCTCGAATGGGAAAAAACTACGGGGCCACGCCTAGTTGAAAGAATTCCACTAGTGTTTGCTTGAAATACAAGAAGCTGATTCGTCCTCAAAATTCAGAATGATCAGATTACAATAATCAACTCTTTAGGTTGAACTTCAGTTACAATGGATATCAGAAATTCGGTGACACTAGGTGGCCGGCCAGGTAGAAATTCGGTGTCACTTGGAAGTCAGGCGGAACTCCAGCGTCACTTGGAAGTCAACCGGAACTACGGTGTCACATGGAATCAGACGGAACTCTAGTGTCCCTTGGAAGTCGGGCAGAATTCCAGCGTCACTTGGAATCAGGCGGAACTCCAGCGGTGGTCGAGGAGGAGCTTCTTCCCTCCTTTTCCTCTCTTCTTCTTCTTCTCTTCTCACTTCGGTCCCCTCTTAAGAGGAATGAGGGGCTATTTATAGGTTTTTGAGGATGACATGACCCACAAATAGGAGGAGGTTCAAGGGCAAATGTGGAATGGTTTGGATGAAAGGCCGATATTGAATCCCTTGATCGTGGACCATTTGTCAGACATTTGAAGGTCTTAATGATATCATAATTTGACGATCTTAGGCTCGTTGGATTCGTTTCGTCGAGTCGCTCGATTCGACTATAAGCATGTCTTGTTTGGAAACTGTTTAGTAATCCAAATTATGGATTGAACCTTCCAAATGTGCTTCGGGTATTTGATTTGGACCCATTTGGGCTCGGATCGAATTGAATTTGGTGTTGTTTGGTTCGTATTTCTGAGATGTTCAGTTCGACTATAAGTTTGCTGGAATCGGAGTTCAAATGGTCCTGGATTTAATATTTTAAACTTCCAAGCTGATTTTGCCTCGAGATTCGTGCCTGATCAAGATAATTTTTTGGTGATATATCAGATATAATATTTAATAATTTTTTTTGCAAATGACATTGTCTTAGAAGATGTAGGAGAAGGCCATGAAATACTTGAAAGTGATGATGTCGATGCATTTGGCGGGAATGATTTTGATGAAGGAGGATTTAAGTGCTCAACTTTTGATGTTGTAAATTTAGGAGATGACTTTTAGATTTACTTAGACATTTTTTTTTATTTGTTTGAAGATTAAACTGATATAAACATTTAAGTGAAAACTCTTGTTTATTTTATCTATATTTCATGAATGTGACTTTCCATTATCATTAAGAATTTTATAGTGTACAAAGAATCTTTATAATTTTTTGTTATTTTCATAATAATTCTATTAATGATTTTTTCTTATTTTACTTCTACTTATGTTATTTTGTTTCATCTACAAAACATCTTTATAATTTTTTTTATTTTCATTTTAAATCTATTAATGTTTTCTCCTTATTTTACTTTAGCTTATGTTATTATGTTTCATGTTATTTAGTTGATATTAATTTCTAATTCATCATTTAATTTTTAGAATTTCACCGATTAGAGAAACAGGCTAAAAGATTTGACGTAAAAATTATATTTAATATCATGAAGTTAAGTTACTCAAACACTTCTTTTTTTTTTCAAATTTTAAAAAGAATTTTTTTAATTAGTTTTATAAGTTTTATGCTTTACAATTTTTTATTCTATTTAATTGTCACATATTTGAAATGATAGCATTATTATTATATTAATTTTATTATTTTTTAATAAAATTATTATTTCGTCCGATTCAATAGTTGAATCATGAACCTCACCTTCTTTTAATTTTTATAACCGTGATAAAATATAAACCTTAATTAATTTTCTTTTCTTTCAAATCTTATTTGATGTTATTAAATCAAATTTGATCATAATTGTCTCACATTGGAGCATGTTTTTCAAAAATATAATAAATATGTTTCTCCAATTTTTAATATTATAGAACATATAAACCCAAAATTTCTTAATTAGCTCCCCTATTTTGTTATATATATTGACATCGCTGCAACTACATACGGTGAAAGCAAAGAAGAGCTTGCTCGTTCGGACTCCCCACAGAATTATTTCTCGCTCGTCGACTCAATCGGAGGTCATCCATATCGTGATCTCCTCTGTTTTTTGAAAACCCTAATTCTCCATATCCGATGGCTTCCACGATTTCGCCACCAATCCTCCCTGTCTCCACAAATCTTCCGTCCGGCACGTCTGCACTACCGTCCACCGCTGTCGGCACTGGAGCCCCGATCTCCACGCCTGCATTTCGCCTATTCCTTTCCCGTCTATCCAGCTCAATCCGCCGCTCTCTTGCGAATCGCCGTCCGTGGTACGAGCTCTACGATCGTTCCGCCTTTTCCCGACCCGAGTCCCTTACCGACGCCGCCTTTCGCGTCCGAAAGAACTACTCATATTTCCGCGTCAATTACCTTGCCTTCCTTGCATCTGTTCTCGTCTTTTCCCTCCTTTCCCACCCCTTCTCTCTTCTCGTCCTCCTTTCCCTTCTTTCTTCGTGGTGCTTCTTCTACCTCTTTCGCCCCTCAGATCCTCCACTTGTTATCCTCGGCCGTACCTTCTCCGACCGCGAGACCCTATTCGCGCTCATACTTATCACTTTCTTGGCAATATTCCTAACCTCCGTTGGTTCGCTCCTCATATCCGCTGTCATGGTGGGCGCCGCCATCATCTGTGTCCACGGCGCGTTCCGTGTTCCGGAGGATCTATTCCTCGATGATCAGGAACCCCCTGCCTCCGCCTCCGGGTTCTTGTCTTTCATTGGTAACGCTGCCTCTTCAGCGGCTTCAGCTGGAACTGTTCGAGTATGATGTTTGTAGAAGATGGATCTATTGGTGGATTTTCAGATCTCGGCAAGGTTCGGTGGGATAGAACATTCTTTGGATTATGAATTATTTTCACTTGTTTTTATATGTAAGGTTTTCTGGAACTAGAGCTGGTTTGATCTAATAGAATTTGCCTGTCTTGAAGCTTTGAGGTCGAAAAAGTGTCTTTCCTCTGATTTTGAATTTTTTGGATAGATGACTCCCTTTGTTAATTTGTTGTGGTTCTGTTCAATGAGTTTAGTTAGATCCGGAGAGCAATTCCTTCAACATTGTGTGATCCATGAATTTGCAGTTTGTAGATCTCTTTTTTTCTTTTTTTTTTTTCCTTCTCTTTTTCCATTTTTTCTTATTACTCCTTAAGCTCTCTCACGCATTTCTGGCGGTGTTTCCGCCCATTTTACTGGTCTATTGTAGTTGTGGCATAGCAGCTAACAATTTCGGAACAACGATTTGCACATGAATATGTCACAGTTTAACATTGACTTACTTTTTTGAATCGAATTACACTTTGCAATGATCCACTTCCTTCTTGAGATACCATAACCAAATCATGATAGAGAATAATCTAAAAGATTGATCTAATCTATATAATTCTTTCTATATTCCTGACTTTTGTTGTACCTGTAAGGATAAATTCGCAATCTGCAATGTTTTAGCACATAATATGTGATTAAAGTGTCGTGATCATATTCCTATAGGCTCTGTCATTTTTGTGCTGGATAGTAATTTAGTAGATTGTGAGCCTTTAGTATCATTAATTAGCCCATATGTTTCAAGTGGATGCTTTTATTATTGTACTAGATCTTTCTTATTTTGTGAAGTCTAATTTTTATTCGGATTTAATCATAGGTTCATCTTTGCTGCAAAGTTGTTGTGGGGATTGTTGAATGGGATGTGTGGGGAGTTGCCATGCTATTTCGTGAAAGGTGTTTTTGAGAGTTTTATTCTATTTTCAGTTGCCTTAGGTTTCCTTATTGGGAGGGGAGGGGAGGGGAGGCGATATTGTTGTTGTGTCAGAGGAAGAAGGGTTGTAATCCACTACAATCAAATCAAAATGAAACATGTAGCGACAACAACAGCATTCATTCATTAATTCGATTAGCATGCATAACATTTATGTATTTTGAAATTATTAATTTTTGGATGTTTTTAAATATCTCAGATCTATTGTTCAAAATAATGGTGAAATAGATGGTGATATTGTTACTAGAATTCAAGTTAAATTATTGAAGTTGAGGAATACATTGGGTCTATTGTGTCATAGAAAAGTACCCCTCAAATATAAGGGAAATTTTATAAGATGTTATTAAGACCTGTAATGCTTTGTGACATAGAATGTTGGAAGTATAAAATTAAATTACAAGGATGCTTAGGTGGATGAATAGCTTTACACTTAGAGACAAAATGCAAAACAAGTGTATACGTGAAAAGGTTGGAGCAGCTTCAGTGTCAAACAAGATTAAAGAGAGTCGCATTTGATGGTTTGGTCACATAAAATATTGTCGCCTTCTGATGACCCCGTTAGGAGGGTAGATGTATTAGATCTAGTTGTGGAACAATTGCATGGGTTACTTCCCATCATCTGTTTTTTTTAGAATTTTGAGTGAAGTAAATGCAAATTCACACATGCTTTACATATGCAAGCTTCAAACTTAAGACCTTTTGATTAATAGTTTAAGCTCCTAATCAACATAGTAAGGTGGACTGCATTCCCATCATTTATGATTCAGTGTATTTTTTGGGTGTCTACAAATATATTGACTTAGGATTTCCGTAAAGAGCAAATTTTTGAAGTAAGCATCATTAAAAATATAATTAATCATTTAAGTATCCTAATTTTTTAAAAAAATAGGGATAGTCGTTCGTTAAATAGGCGATTGGTTGCTAAGTCAACTTTGCTGACTCATTTAGCCATTAGTAATTTATAAAAAAAATTAATTTATTATAAGTTGCGATGACTTACATTAATTAAAAAAAAATTTTAATGAAATGTTCCTGCTCTCTATTTTTATATAGGCCTATATCCTAATAGTCAAATTAGGAAATTTTGTATGTTCGAGAAACATAAAGTAAAATATGTGGAACCAAACTTTTTTTTTTTTTTTTGTAACAATTAATTTTGGTTAGATACGTGATGCTGAAATTCATTGATCAATTATTATTGAGATGAATTTAAGAAATTAATTATTGTGGTTAATTTGTATTGCAAACAAGTACAACAAATTTTTTATTATATTGTAAAATTTTTATTGTGACAATATCTATATTAGAGGTTTTAGATTTATTATTCAGAGCATACAGCTGTTTTTTTTTTTTTTTTTTGGACATTAGCAGCTATGTCATGGTTCATATAAGTAATCTTATATGAGCTATAGGTTGTAATGTCCAATCATCTGATCTTGAAGAATATATAGCAACTTTCGAGCTTGATATATCATCAAAAAAATTATGTTGATCGGGCATGAATCTCTGATTTCAGCAAACTAACAGTTGAACTGTACGTCTCGAAAATATGAACCAATGAAACCAAATCCGACTTAATCCAAGCCCAAATGAGTCCAAATCAAGGACGCGAAGTGTTGGAAGGTTCAAACAATAATTTGGATTACCAAACGGTTTCCAAACGTGACATGCTTATAGTCAAATCGAGCGGCTCGACGAGATGAATCCAACGAGCCTAAGATCAATGAATTATGAAATCCCTAAGACATTCAAATGTTTAGTGAATAGTCTACGATCAAGGGAATCAACATCAGCCGTCCATGCAAACCACTCCCAACTTACCTTTGATCTTCCTCCTATTTACTGGTCATGCTACTATCAGAAAACTATTAATAAACCCATCATTTCTCATCAGGAGGAAGCAAGGAGAAAGGGGGCCAAAGAAGGAAGAGAAGGAAGAGTTCTCTTACCACCAAACTCCTCTTTGACCACCGCCGGACTTCATCCCGGCCACCGACTGTCACCGGACTTCTGCCCGTCACTGGAAATCTACCCGACCCCGGACTTCCACTTGTCGCTGGACTTCTGCCTGTGGTCAGACTTTTGTCGGACTTCCATCTAACGGTGGACTTTCTCCTATCGTTGGATTTCTACCGAATGTCGGACTTCTGACTGTCGCTGGACTTCCGCCTGTCGTCGGATTTTTACCCGACATTGGACTTCTGACCTTCGTCGGACTTCTGCCCGTTGTTGGACTTTCGTTGGACTTATATTCGACGCCGGACTTTCTCCCGTCATCGAATTTCTACCCGACACCAGACTTCCTCCAGTCGCCGAACTTCTGCCCGTCGCTGCACTTTCATCGGACTTGTACTTGACGCCGGACTTCCACCCCGTCGCCAGATTTCTGCCCGTCGTCAGACTTTTGTCGGACTTCTATCTGACGCCGGACTTTCTCCCGTCGTCGGATTTCTACCCGACGCCGGACTTTGACCTTGCATCCAATTATTCTTGGACTTCCATGCAACTACGGTCCTTCCGACCTCCGTCGGCCACCGACTACGGTCCTTCCGACTTCCGTTGCCCACCGACTATGGTCCTTCCGACCTCTGTCGCCCGCTGACTATATTCCTTCCAACCTCTGTGACCAGATAGCGGTCTTTCTGACCTCCGTAACCTGTCGACTATGCTTCTTCCAACCTCTGTCATTAGACAACGATCTTTCTGACCTCCGTCACCCGCCTACTATGCTTCTTCCAACCTCTGTCGTCAGACAACAATCTTTCCGATCTCCGTCGCCCACCGACTATGATCATTCTGACTAAACGAACACGTCAACAGTTATTCTTCCTATTCCTATCATGTAATGCACTCCATATGATGTCTATTTATTACATCAACCAAGGCCTTCCCCCCAAGGAAGGGCCTTATTTGTAATCAACTACAAATACTTGTGGATTCATTCATACTAGGTCAAGCCCCGTGGTGTTTCCCCATTTTCAGGGTTTTTCACGTAAAAATCTTAGTGTCACTTATGAATGCTACACCCTCTCTTTCATTTGTTTATGTGTTGGATTTTTGTATAATGCTAAGACGTTAAAATTTACACTTCTCTATCGCTGCGAACATTCTAGGATGCAATAGGGCTTTTAATTTTTTTTTTTTGCTTTTTGATCTTAACTTTTTATTTGCTTGTTTATTAATGTGACTTATTTGATTTTATTTGGTGCAATAACCTGTAACAGCAGTTCTGGTTTAAAGCATTAATTTTTATTTGATTTTAACTAATTGTCACAAATGCATAAATAAAAATTTCATTTGAGTATAAATGTCTTGTATATTCAACCTCCTCTATATAAGAGATGCATGTGAAGGTGATGAAGAATTTTTATTGTAGTTGTTTCAGTCAAGTAAGTTTTCCCTAGTACTTGAGGTTTAAGATCATATATCATTTATTCATAATGTTTTGGCCAAATTTAGAGAATGTTAGAGACCTTCCAACAAAACAAAAAATGAAAACAGATGATTGCAACAAAGTATGGCAAGATGTCTGGATAGTTCTTTGGAGTAAAAGGTAAGGGAAAATGAAAATTTTTGGTGTTGCATCCATCAGGGTACAGAAGATCTCGATTGTTTATTTATGAATTTGCATGAAGAAGCTACAAGGATCTATGTAAATATGATGGAATTTTTTGAATGATAAATGTTGGATATCCGTAGAGAGGAGATTCTATTATAAATTACTAACAGCTAAATGAGTCAGCTTTTGACTCAGCAACCAATCGCCATTTAATAGGAGACTATGCCTGTTTTTTTTTTTTTTATAGAAACTTAAACGCTTAATTATATTTTTAATGATACTCTAAAAATTTTTTGGTCGGACACGTGTTCCGCAAGCTGCTCAACAAGCTCGCAAGTCCAGCGGAGGGCTGTTGAAGTTTGAACTCGATAAGCTGTCGAGCTTAAAATTGTGTTCGAGCTTGACTCGTGAGCTCTACAAACTCAACTCGTCGAGCCTGTTACCAAGTCGAGCTCGAGCAAACTTACGAGTCGGCTTGGCTCGGTTGCACCCCTAGTTATGATATGCATTTGGATTCCTTCATTAGGTCCTCAATAATATAGGTTTACAGTCTCTAATAATGGCTACACAATAACTGGTCATTGATGTTATTGTACGGTGTTAGCTCCTTTTAGTATAGGATTTTTTTTAACAATTTGTAGTTATTTATCAACTCGTTAACGAGCTCGCTAGCCAAGCTTACCGAGTTTCGAGCTCGAGCTTGAGCTTGAGATCAAGCTCGGTTGATGCTCGACTCGATTACTCGTCTAGTAACTCGTAGTGGAAGCACGGACGAAGGTGGATAGCGAAAGCTAAAAACGACCACAAAAGGCTCTCAAGCTCAGCTCGTGAGCTCGTTTTCAATGGCACGAGCCGAGCTCGAGCTAGCCTTTTGAGCTCGACTCGAGTTCAAACTCGGGATTTAGCAAGCGAGTTGAGCTTGAGTGTTAAGCTTGACTCGAGCTCAACTCGACTTGCTTGCACCCCTGTCAGCATCATCATCACAGCTATTTGATCCTCTATATAAATTCTTCTATCCTCTTTATCATTGTTAAAACCTATTTTGTGTGTATATATATATTTTTATTTTTGGTTATTCTATATTAAATTTATCTATTCATTTTATTACTGCATCTCCATTTTTTTATTCATGCTTAATTACTTTTTTGTTTTCATTGGCTCATATTTTGTAACATATTCATTAAATTCGGCCGAAATGATTTGCTGGAATGCACCATCTATCAAAGAAATCACATCGAAATATCATTTTATTCTTTTTTTTAATCGATAATTATCATTAAATAACTCAATGATTTTGAAACACACAGCAAACATTTCCTTCTTTCCACTGATCTTTCCGACACTAAGCAGAGCACAAAACGTCCTTGAAATTAAGACAATCAGTTTACCAATCGTCTGGTTAAGGTCCAGTTACAAAAAGAGATCAGAAATCCAGCGACGTTTGGTGGTCAGGTGGAAATCCAGCTTCAATTGACGGTCGAGCAGAAATCTATTGTGAGTCGGCTATCGAGCAGAACTTTGGGGTTAGACGGCGGTCGAGCAACACTCTGGTGTTAGTCGGCGGTTGGGAAGAACTCTGATGTCAGTCGGCAGTCGGGCAAAACTCTGGCGTCAGTCGGCTATCGGGTGGAAGTCCAGCTATGGTCGAAAAGAAGTCTGATGGCAAGAGAACTCTCTTCCTTCTCTTCTTGCTTCCTTGCTTAGGGTCTCCTCTCATGAGAAATGAAGGTTTTATTTATAATTTTCTGAGAATGACATGATCAGTAAATAAGAGGAAGATCAAGAGTAATTGAGAGTGATTTGAATGGATGGCCGATGTTGAATAACCAGTATCAAGGACCGTTTACTAGCAATTGAATGTCTTAATGATATCAAAATTCGACGATTTTGGGCTCGTTGGATTCATCTCGTCGAGCCACTTGATTCAACCATAAGCATGCCACATTTGAAAACCATTTGATAATCCAACTTAAAGTTGGAACCTTTCGAATGCGCTTCGGGTCTTTAATTTTGACTCATTTGAACTCGAATTGAGTTGAATTTGATGTTGTTGGGTTCGTATTTTCAAGACGTTCATTTCAACTGTAAGTTTGCTGAAATCGGAGTGCAGATGATCTCTAATTTAATTTTTGAAATTTCTAACTTGATTTTCCTCAAGATTCCTGCCCAATCAAGATAATTTTTTTATGACATATCATTTCTTAATCTTATAAGTTTTCAGTTAGATTTCTGATTATTTAAAAAAAAAATAAGACATTTGAAGATCCATCGAAGCAATTTCGGATGTTTAATTTTCTCAAGGAAATTATTTTACCCAAACGAACACATTTCACAAATATCACCCCTAGATAGTTTGACCTCAGCCAATGTGGATTGAAAATTACGTTCTGTTCTTTTTAGGATGCATAATAAATTTTAAAAGAATTGCATCAAATATTTTAAAAACTTTTCTCAAAATAAGTTTTCAATTTATTGTATTCAGGTTAAAACAATATAATAAAATTTTATTAAAATATAATAAGTTTATTATAAAATAGATTCAACAGCTTTAAAATTTATCAGGGCTGATTTTTAACTAAGAAATCAAGATACAGAATCGCACTAATTTCAAATAAAAGAAAAGCACAGCATTGGCATGCAAAAAATAATTAAGATTTGACGCGAGAAGCCATCCAATCCTCTGATTGCAGGACAACAATTGCTACAGATCAGTAGAAGGGTTACAAATGATTTATTTTGCTATTTATTTTTAAAATTGTGATTAGAAATTAAAAATAAAAAGGAGGGCCAAAGTCTCAAAATAATTTTTTCATTTTCAAATGAGTATATTGCATAAATAACTAATAAAATCTTATAAAATACTCATCTCAAAATAAATCACCGGTTTTAAGACCCATTTATATCAAAATTTTCAAAAAAAAAGTGTCAAACTATCTTGACATAGATTGAAATATGTTGAATTTTAAAATGATTGAGCTAATTTTAAAATTAATATTATATATATATATTATAATCTTACAATAAATAAAATAATTTTTATATTCATCCAATGTTTTTTTTTCAAAATTTAGTTAATATTTTTCCCCCAATTTAAAAAAAAAAAAAAGCCAAGATGCTTTAAACTAATTTTTTCAAGATGGTGTTAAAAAAGTAACATTTCACATAAGATATTTTCATTAATTTTGATTTCATATAAATCCCTTAAGCATTTCAGATAAGATATTTTCATTAATTTTAAATATATCTTTCAAATCAAAATTGCATAATATCATATTCATTTATGACGTCAGTTTTTTAAACCCATTACGATCAAAATTTGGTCCAATATTCTTACCCAATTATTATTATTTTTTATTTCATGAAAATGTGTGCACTAAAAATAAATCCCCAGCAGTAGTTTTTATATTATGCTATGAAGTGTTTTGTATGGTAAAATGAACACGCATTTTTTGAGAAAAAGCTTCGTAGTTTTACCTCCTAGCAATTCTCTTTCGCATAATGGCTTGTTTCCCTGGCAACAGTTCCCCACACATCCGCAATTTTCTCGAAATACCCTGCCTGATAAAAACAAAAGACACGGAACTTAGAAACTCAAAGTTAGGACTAAAATGGATTTCCACAAGGTGTCATCCACAATATGTCATTTTAGGTTAAATAATTTTATTGATTCCTTCTTTTTGCAACTACCAAAATAATTTGCTAAACAGATTTAGGATTTCTTTGGAACATTTTTCCACCTATTTTTTAAAATAACTTTTTAGTGCATTTTGAAGAGAAGCAAAGCAGTGAGTGATACCTGATTTATTGCCAATCCTCTGAGCATGCTTAGAAAATCATCATGCCTTTCGTTATCAAACCTTTCAAGTTCATTCCTGTTATTCTCCTGAAATCATGATGAAGGAAACTTTATCATACATTTCTGTTGACTAAACGTTACAGAAGGTACAGCTTTTGAACATAATAAATGATATTATCAGTGTTTTTAAAGTACTAAGTTCAATGCGATGCATAAGGATTCTTTTTTACTTCAATGCACAAAATGTAAAGTGAAGCAACGGTTAAACAAAGCAATGCTTAAACAGATATTATATGCATACAAATTTTATTTAATTAATCAATTCCATTCACATTAGGCATTAATTTTTTTGCAAATATACTTAGACATCAATAGCAACAATTTCTACCTATTCGAAAGCAAAAAAAAAAAAAAGAATAATACAAATAATGAAGTTATGCAAGAAGCGATTAACACCAACAACAAGAACTAATGAAGAACGTATAAAAACTCGCGGGGGGAGTGAACAGGAAAAGAATAACAAAAAAATGACAAGCTACAGTGGGAGAGATCAGATAACTAATCAGGACAGATTCAATCACTACTAGAAACAATGAGGAAAAGCAAATAATAATGTCTAGTCATTATGGTAGAAGTTGAATCAAAAACAAACTAAGATTTTCGTCAAACAAAGGAGCTAAATGCCCAACACTCCAACGTCACATAGCAAAGCAGCGCAACACATGCGCTTTGTTGCGAGCTTGCTCTTCAAAGACAAGCAATGTGCAAGGTCAATGCGTCATTTTGCTTCACATAAAGTGCGATTTTAACATCACTTATATGGAAAAAAAAAAGTTTTTAAAGTCATTACTACAAAAATTCTGTTTACAAAAATTAAAATATACCTAGTAAGAATCATTAATCTTCAACCAGCCACAGTGCAGCAATTGACCAAAGAACAAGCCTAACGCCTATTTACCAAATTTGACACAGAAAACATTCCTGCTTGCAACTCTTACCCAGCTTTTTCGGTGGAATTCTTATTCTATCCTTTATCCCTGCAGTTCTCTAAGGAAATTTTCCTCCAGCCGTCTCTTCAGTGGAAATCTCTATCAGCTTTGGTGATTTTCTGATGCCTCAATTTGTCTTTGGCTTCCTCTGTTAACGCGCCTTGGGAGCTTCCTTCCCTTTTCTAAAGCTATGGGAGCTCTAGTGGTGGATTCTTCAGTGAATTTATTTCCTGCGGCCTACTCATGTGTGATCCTCAATATTTTTGGCTTGTTGTGATGGATGGAAATGGAATACCAACAGGATTTGTGATTATAAATAAAGATTTGAAGTTTACACAAAACTCAAACAAAAATTAATAATTGAATAAAATTTTTAGTTGAATGTGTTATTTTTACTTTTAATTCCTTGATAAACTTGAAATCTCTTTGCATAAGCAAGAGGCTTGATTCTTTTTAAAAAATATTTTCCCCTAATATATATATTTTTAATACTTTATTATTGATTTGAGCGTGTAATTTATTTTAATCAAATTTGATACAATCCAATTTTTAAGTAAATGGGTAAATCCAGAGCATCTTGTTCCTTAATTTCAATTATTATAAGGATAATGCATTTTTATTGAATTGATTTCCATCGTGTTTTGGATTTTCTGTAAAGTTAATGAAGAAATTTAAAAATTAAGAGTCTATGACTCGCAAAATTTTCATCCTTGTTACCTAATTTTATGCATGACATTAGATACAAATTAATACACTATAACCTAAGTCATCCAACATCATTGGATATTAGAGCTTAAGTTTGCATCCTAATGTCAACTAGAAATGGAGCTTAATATAAGGAATATTTAATAGATCAACAAACGAAGCAATTTTAAAAACAGTTAGAAAAATAATAAAATGAGTACATGTATAAACAATTTCAACCCCCTCCCAACCAAAAAAAAGTACATACATAAACAAGATCTAATGAAGAATATAAAAACCAAGTTAGAGGAACAAATGAAATTTTGGAAACTAAATATTCTCAACGTAACAGACGAGAAAAAAGAAGAGTACTAAAACATAAATATAAAAAAAAACTAATGAATGAGAAGTTTGATTAGTTTTTTTAATTCTATATATGAAGACCTCTATAAATCAAATGAAAATCAAAATTGAAATAATCAAATGAGACATTTATAGAGTATATAACAATAAGATTTATGGTAATAATTGATATTTGCTTTATTATTTATATGATGATATGACTAAATAAAAATTGAAGCACCTGTATTTAATGGAAGAATATATCCTAAAAGTTTTCCTAATTGGGATATGGATATCGATAACTTTTTCCAGGAGAAATTAGATATGGTGTGTCAAATAAGTTTGCATTGGGTAGTGAAGATACATTACATATTTTAGAAAAACAAAGAGAAATGTTTGTAAGAGAACATATACTTGGGAAAAAACGAAAGATAAGGAAAAATCTTCCTTCATCAGCATGATTGCTTGTTTTAGTACTTTAAAACTAGGAACTGAAATTGTTATTGGACGCATTGATAATTCTTAAATTTATTCATATATTCAGCAATAAATGTCTAGTTGTGCAAACTAGAAATCGTTTTGAATATATGAATGAATTTAAAAGTTAATAATGCATTTTGAAATAGTGGTAGAACCAAGAGCAATAGTTTCTAAGTTTGAATTTAGTTAAAGGCATGATACTAAAAGAGATATGACACCACATATGATTAAATCAATCGAAAACGATATCAAACATGCATTAAAAAATTTGAACAGATATTAAAATTTTCAACTACTAAAGAGTTCATACACCACAAGAATGTCTTACGTTAAAATTTTCACTCAAAATATTACAGCTACTACATAAAGGGAGGTAAAACCACCATTAACCAAGAAAAAAAAAGGAAAAATCTAAAACTATATTTGGTTTTGAATTTTCTACAAAAAAAAATTTTAAATGTCATCAGACTAATCACTATGCAAATGAAAACCTAAGTAGGAATTTACATACTGAAGTGAAAGATACGAATGGTGAGAAAAATTGAATGAGATGAAATGCATGAATTTGAAAAAGAAATAAGAGATTCTAAAGATACATTATTGAAACATTCTTTAATTGTTATAAGATGAATTATGCCCAGACCAAAATTAAATTTGATTGGAAAATAACTATATTTTAAACTTATTTTAAGCTAGATGAAAATATCTATAAGCATATCATACGACGGTGAAAAGTATACAGAATTTGTGGCCACTTCAGCTATTAATTGTGTGTATTTAAAACCTGAACCACATCGACAACCATATAATGTATGTATGTATAGATAAGGCTTCAATTTCTATAACAATAATAACAACATCAAGCCTTTATCCTACTTACATGAGATCGACTACATAAATCATTTTTCTCCATTATGTCCAATTATCAGTTAAATTCTCATTTAATATAATAAAAAGGAGTCATTTCTAATACTTTATAACCAAATCTTTTTAAGTCTACCTCTATTTTTCTTAACATAGGTCAGATCTAATATATGTGGGAACCCTTATTTGACGTTGCATACAGACGCAGGTGCAGTAGCTCTTGTACACTTCTCGCTATATTTCAATCCATACAACACGTCTCTTCTAGGGAATGCCCTGACATTAACACAATATATTAAAAGATTCATGTTATGATTATTCAATAAGTTTTATACTGGCTGTCAACTACCTAACATAACCCTTCATTTTTCTCATCTAAGGCTTGGGACATGACAATAACAATGTTATAGTGAAAAGATTTGACATAAATCAACTCAATCAAAATTCAAATTGGTGTGAAAAGATAAGGCTTATATGACTTATAAGGCTTTAATTTCTTAAAAAAAATTGATGCCAACAGAAATTACTACTTATAGTGAAAAGATTTGATATGATATTTTGACTATTGATATAACTCATGATATATTGAATCATTTGAGGATTATATGATCAAAATGCAACTCATTTTGAAAAATATAATCACTATAAATAGTTATCTATAATATCATGTAGTTTCATCTATAAAAGAATCTAGTGCTCCTAATGAATAGAGAAAATCATTATATATCTTAAATCATGCTTTGAAAAAAGAGTGATTTATGTTTAGTGACTATAGAATCTAAAGATGATATTTTTGAAAGTTTGACTACACTTGAGTATGATGTCAATTTATTATCAAATTTAAATTTTAATATCATAATAATCTTTCAAATAAAGTGAAACATTATTTTAGGATTAGATAGGAGCATTTAAAGAATATTTAAAAAAATAATTTTGAGAGTAAGATTGTAGGTCTTAAGATTTTGTCTATGTATGAGGAAGCTAATGTTATATGGAAAAAAGTAGCTAGTTATATTAAGAATGTTATAAAAGATGTGCTTGAAGTATCAAAGGAAAAAACTCTTTATAATAAAAATAGTTGGTTGTGGAATCAAAATATACAAGAAAAAATAAAAAATAAGAAAAATTATTATAAAAATTCTGATAATTGGGAAAGATATAAAGAGGCTATAAAGAGTCTAAGAAAGGAATAAGCAATGCAAAGATTTTAGCTTTTAATGATTTATATAATATATTAGATACTAAAGGGGGTGAAAGATATATGTGTAAGTTAGTCAAACAAAGAGATAGTAGTAAAGATTTAGTTCAAGTGAATTGTATTAAAGATGAAGATCAAAAAGTACTTTTATTAGAAGAGGACATTCAACAAAGGTGAATGAGATATTTTGCTAAACTTTTCAATGAAGATTGAATGCGATTGACTTTAGTAACCTTAGCATCCTAAAGATTTTTATTTTTATCGTCGTATTAGTAAAACCGAAGTTAGAGAGGCATTAAAGAAAATGAAGTGTGGAAGAACCATTGGACCTGATGATCTTCCAATAGAGGTGTGGAAATGCTTAGGAGATGAAGGAATTTCTTGGCTTACTAAACTTTTTAATATTATTTTGAAGACCAAAACATGCTAGATAAATGGAGAATGAGTGTATTGATTCCTATTTTTAATAATAAAGGTGATGCACAAGATTGTGTGAATTATAGAGGAATTAAGTTAATGTGTCATAGTTTAAAACTATGGGAGAGAGTTATGGAGCATAGGTTGCGGCGTGATACTAATGTATCTCAAAATCAATTTGGATTCATGCCGGGTAGGTCTACTATGGAAGCTATACATTTATTGAGAGGTTTGATGGAGAAGTTTAGAGAGAAAAAGGAGGATCTACATATTATATTTATTGATTTAGAGAAAGCATATGATAAAGTTCCAAGATAAGTGCCATGGAGAGTTCAAGAAAAGAAAGGGGTTAATAATGCTTATATTCAAATCATTAAGGATATATATGCAGGAGCTATTAATTGTGTTCAAACACAATGTTGTTTGACTAAGTATTTTCTTATTTCAGTTGGATTAAATCAAGGATCCGCCTTAAGCCGATATCTTTTTGCTTTAGTCATGAATGTTCTCACTAGACATTTGCAAAAGGTTATACCCTGGTGTATGTTTTTTGCTGATGATATTCTTCTTATTGATAAGACTAGAGAGAGAGTTGAAGGTAAACTTAAATTATGGAGGTCAACCTTAGAATTTAAAGGCTTTCGTTTGAGTAGCTCAAGTGGAAGACAAGATTAGAGAGAGTCATCTTAGATGGTTTGGTCAAATAAAATGGCGGCCTTCCGATGATCTAGTTAGGAAAGTAGATGTATTAAATTTGAATTATGTTAAGAAAGATAGAGGTAGACCTAAAAAGACTTGGTTGTTAAAAATGACATTTTTTTATTAGATTTAAATGAGAATTTGACTCTTAACGGGACACAATGGAGAAAAAAAGATTTATGTAGTTGACCCACATATTGGGATAAAGGCTTGATGTTGTTGTAATAATCTTTCAAATGAATTACCACCACAGAAGGCATACAAGATAGTATTGATTTAATTTCTACATCATCTTTATGATTTTTAACATTTTAAAATAAATTCAATTAAAAAAGCTGAACTTAAAAAAGACATCCAGATGATTTACTAAAAATGATAATTATTAAAAAGAATTTAAGTGCATGTACAATTCCTACATTTCTTCCACCTAAGAAAAATGAGAATTAGTGTATATGTGTAAATAGTGGGTTATAAAAAAGATTGCCATAAGAAAATGATATATCATTCGTAGATTGGATGATATACTGATATGATTTTTGAACCTATAGTATTTTTGAATATTTATTTTAGAACTTATAATCATCAAGTAGATATGCAAGAAGGAAATGTATAAAAAATTGTGTTTAAAACCAAAGGATGAACACAATGATTAATCAGTCATGCCTATCAAATTATCTGATGCATTTATCACGTTTATAAGAACCATGCATCATGCACTTCGATTTTTCATTTAAAATTCTCTAGTCACATACTTTTATATTGATATATAAGAAGACTGTAGAAGATCATTTGGCTCATGTTAAAAGAATTTTTGAAGTATTTAAAAATTTTATTTGAATCAAAAAATTTATGTTTCATGACATTCTTATGTGATATTTTTGAGATTTGTATTACCAAGTGCAGGAACACTTAGTTGATCGTGCTAAAGTGAATGTAATTAATGAATGGCCAAACCTACTAAAATTCACAAGATTCTAAAGTTTTTATAATATGGATATATTTTGTATAATATTTATTATTATCAGGACGCATAATACCAACAGTCTTAAAACGAGATTTTCATTGGACAAAATTTACTAATCGTACTTTTAAAGATATTAAGAAAACAATCATAAATACCCTTGTGCTTACATCCAAATTTTTTAAAAAATTCGAGATTTCTTGTGATAAATATTATAAATAAAATGTAAAAACATAAAGCAAGTCATAAGCTAAACAAAGAGCAACTGGCTTCAACTTCCATCACTCATAGAGTTTGACAGCATATTCAACGCAAAGGACCCTGCCCTCAAACGTTATCAAAGTTTACTTCCTAAAAGTTTCAGGAACCATAGAAACAAAAAGCTAGAACAAATAAGTGTTTCTGTTTACATCACAATTTAAAAGTAATATGGGAGCATATGCCCGGATTGCAAGCACAAATAACAACAAATTTAAAATAAGAAAGGAATAAGCAATTTCACAAGCAAAAAAGACAGGAAAAAAATGACAACTGATGGAAACCTAACTCATGCGCAATGAATGAATGGATAATTTGAGAAGCGTCAACATATCTATAAAGAAAATAAAAGATGGGCGACATGATCAATGCTAGGAGGTAAGAAGGTTTAGATGCATGCAAAATAAGCAATCAAAGAAATGGGAAGAAAGACCGGTGTTTAGTTTTCACTTAAAGGAGGAATCACTTGATAAGAAAAAGTTAGTTCCATTCTTAGAAAAAAAAAGAGCCAACTTCAAAGGTTAGGACGGTGATTTAATTAGACTTATCAATCAGTTCTATGAAGTGACTTACCCAACAGAATTAGGAAGAAGAGAACGAAGGCTTAACCTACGGTGCGATTAAAAAAAAAAAACTGAACGTCGATGGAAAGATCGTGATAAAATGTTGCAGCATTTTTCCATTGATGTCCGTACGAATTTTTTATCATGTGCACCTTTTTATAGATCTGATAGAATAGAAGGTCCTTATTTTAAATTGAAAGTTTGAAGCTCCATTTTAATAGTGCATGGATAGATTGATTTAACCAATCAAATTACTAAATTTTCAACTACCAGACAGCATCCGTTCAGCTTGAAAACTTGCACTTCATTAGTTAATTACTTAAAGAGAAAGACTTTAAGCCTAATATAAGTTATGGAATTTCATTCAGTCCCAAGCAGTATGGTAGAAGTCATTTAAGCTTTTTTAAAGTTATCATATAGCTATTTTGGGTGAGAAGGTATTACCTTAATTTTTTCATACTCTCTAGTAGCGCAATCTTTAGCATCTTCTGTAACTTTTATTGTTCTTCTTATCTCCTCTAGTTTTTGAATTCTTGAATCATCACGACCAAATACCCGGGCAGAAGCAGCTTCAAGCTTGTCAGCTCTAGCATGTAAAGAAGTAAGATCTGATAGAAGTGTTTGTACTGTCAATAAAGCATCAGATCGTTCCGAGAATGCATTACGAATGCTTAACATCAATCCCATGTATTCATGCAGAGTGTCCTGCTAAAAAGTAACGGAAATATTAGTAGATATGCAAACAATTTCAGCAATACACATATCATGAATCTTCTTAACATATTTTGCACTTTATTACCAGGTGTTTAATTGTTTGAGAATTCAATTCTCGGTAAAATCTGCTTGCTTTAACAGCGGCAGTTGCCAATATTTTGGTATTAGCAGCTCCCACTCTCTGAGACACATATATGGCCTCATCATTTTCCAACTTAATCAGTTTAATGAATGCCAGACCCAACTCGCCCAGTGCTTCTCCAGTATCATGTTGTGCTTTAACTAGTGCCTCAGCCTGCATTAAACAAAGAATATAAGGAGCAGGTATAGATGAATGATAGGTTAAGCGTAAACCAAATGATAAGTTTTGAGCTAAGCAAAGACTTTTCAAACAAGACATACTAAAAAGTCTTCATACCCTTAATGAGAAGTATATTTAAACTGCATTTTCTTTAAATTTTCTGTCATTAAAACAGTGAAATTATTTTGTATCCTAAAGAATCCTATGCATGAGGCTAGTAAGAGTAGTGGCACAATTATATTTTTATTAAGTTTGGCTAATTTAATTCACCACATACACCTAAATCATTAACACACGGACATGGTAACACAGATACGACACGACACGGATATTAGACACGTCAATTATTGAAAATAGAGGACACGAAAACGGGTTAGATACGGTATTATAAATTTTATATTTTAAAAATACTGTATAAAAATTAAATATAATATTAAAAATAATTTAGAAATAATAAGTCGTAATATTAGGATGTTGAGAGTAGAGCGTCGATGTCGTGTATCAAATATCAAGAGAGGAGACGACAATTCTGTCGAGAGTCGAGCATTGATGTTATGCAGTAAGTATCAGACGTTGATGTTGCGAGGGCGTTTGTCGTTGAAGTTAAGACGACATCGAATAAAGATGAGCTGTCAAGTTGTGGGTGTAGAAATTGTTAGCGCCGAGCATCAATATCAAGACAATGTCAGATATTGATGTTGAGATGGTTTTGAAATGTCGATATTGTAACAATGCCAGACTTCGATGTTGAGATGACATTGGGCATTATTGTAAACCAAAGTCGCGACCCGCTAAAGAGAAATGAAAATGAGAATATTCGATGAATGGGATATTGAGTGCGAGCGATTGATTTGGTGTTATGGATATGAAATAAGAAATTTAGTTTATATATTTTAAATAAATAAAAATTTTAAATAAAATAAATTATATTTAAAAAATTCATAAAATATTTAATGCAGGCGTGTCAGACATACGTGTCCAATTTGTATTTAATATTTTTTAATCGGACACGTTTTCGGTGTGTCCGACATTTGTTAGAGGCATGTCGGATGCATGTCATATCGAATACGTGTCGGATAGTGCATGCCCCTTTGAGGAGAAGTGTCGGTGCATCATAAATCATTAATTACTTTGACAAAATTTTTAAGATGATTGAGTTGGTTTGATATCTTGTGTTGTGCTTCCTGCCAGCACCTCAACCGAAAAAGAACTAGAATAAATAAATAAATAAATTTGACTGTGATGCAAAGTCCTAATTCTCTAATGGTTTTCACAAGCCTTCTATATTTTAACTAAGGCTTAGCTGGAAATATTGTGATAAGTTGTCTTGTATAATATAAATTCCTCACATAGGAATTAGTTCAATGTCAATCAAGGCCTAATAGCTTTGAAGTTTAAATAATTATTTAATCTATAAGATTCATCTTAGCAAATTCAGCATATGCACCTCAAAATAAATAATGCCCCATAGTGGAAGCACGGGCTAGAGATTTTCGCTACATGTTAACCACCACTCCCAGAATTGTGTGTTGGCGCCTTAAATGAATACACCACTATATGGTACTGGCAGGTTTGCTTGTGCGGCTTTATGGTATTTCTTTTTCAACTCAACTTATATTTCTGTTCCTTCAATATCGCGGTTTGGGGAGGGGATAAGTCTCTACCACAAATAGCCGCTAATAGTTGAAGAGTTGTCGAGTTTTCCAGCTTTGGAAGGGCACCAACTTCTATTCATGGTGATTATATCTCTTTTGGTTTAATTTTTGTTGATTTGACTTTCAGAAAAAGTTTGAAAAAAATGATTATCTAAAATTAAAATAGGTTAATCTTATGCTAGTCAAATCTACTAAATTTTGGGATGAAGAATCTATAAATAGATATTTTGAAATATGAAAAAGATGTATTTTGATTGAATAAAAATTCATTATTCTAGTTTTGAATATTCTATAAGTTAGATATGTAATTCCTTCGAGTACAGAACATATGTGACCACCTAATCCTTCAAAGAAATCAACTCTATATACCGATGTAATGTCTAAAATTCTTACTTTGATGAACTCTTTTCTTAATCTAATTTATATAATTTATTATTAGCTTAATAGTAAACTTGATTTTGTGTAAATTTAATGCAACTTGAATTTTAATTATGGCGATTAAATTAAAATTACTCGTTGATTTATCATAATTCAAAATTCTTGCTATTTTCTTTAAAAAAAATTTCATTACATTATCATTTCATATGAAGTAGCATGTGATATGTGAATGCTAAATTTCATTGTGTGATCTAGATAAATTACATCATCCTACTTGCACTAGTAAACCCTGACCTAAAATCATTTCACATCAACCACAATTTGGTACAATAAAAGCAAACCTTGATGGTTCTTCTTCAAAGGTGATTTAATTAACAAGATCTAGCTAAGCAACCCCATCATATGCACCTCAAGAAATAAATGAACTATCATTATGATCGTAGTTTTGTAACAAATGTCTTTAGTTAACTTCATTAGTGTTTTTAAAGCGCTAAGCACAATGTGATACGCAAGGGTTCTTTTTGCTTCAATATGCAAACCACAAAGTGAAGTGCTTAAGTAGCTGAAACGTTCATGAGTTGTAAATCACATATACATATATTATGTATATAATTATCATTTAATTAATCAAACTTAAACTTAAATTACATCAAGTAATAAATTTTTAGCAAAAATAATCATAAACTTAATATAAATAATTTTCAACTATCTGAAAGCCAAAAAGGAAAAAAAAAACAAAGATAAGCGATAAAAATAATAAGTAATATAAGAATATACTTGAAAATAAAGAATATACTCATAAGATTGAGAGACTAGCTAGAGAGCAAGAAGCAAAGGCACTGTGAAGCAAAAGAATGTGCCTTCAAGGCAAAGAGAAGCATTCTTGCAAAGAAGCTTATCAGCGAGAAGCTACTAGCATCAACAATAAGAATAAACATGGAAGTAGGCATGAAGAAAGGATCCACAAAAAATGCGTAGCTTTAATAGGAGAGAATAGAAAACCAATGGGCAAAAACTTCTTCACTATGAGAAACAATGAGGAAAATCAAACAACAGTTGCGTCACATGCGCTTTGCTTTGAACTTGCACTTCACTGGCAATAGATGTGCAAAGCTAGTTTTTCATTTCATTTCACTCCTAAAGTGTGCTTTTAACAATACTAGATTGTACAAATTATTTTTCATTATTCATTCTTGTTGCGGTGTTCTGATGGTGCTAACTCTAATCAGGCAAGTCATTTTGCACAACTTCAATTCATATTACCTATAGTAAATCAATTTTAACTTTCAGTTCATCTCACATTAAAACTACCTCACAATTCTATAATGCATGTTCTACTCAGCATACATTCTTAAACTACTTAACCCAATTTTTCATAAACTTGACACTTATGGCGCACAACCTTTAATATAATTATTATATACTATTTAGTTCCTACTTTTATGACACTCATACTATATTGTAGAAAAGGGCATACATTGTGCATCACACTACAAATAATGCAAGGTCTAGGGAGGGGAAGATGCACACACCTTATCCATACATTGCAAAGATGTTATTTATGTGATTCAAACTCGTGACCTTTAGATCACAATGGAGGCAACTAACTACTTCCTAGGCTTATCATCTACACTCAATATTTGCTCTAATAATGCTTTTTTTTAAGTAAATATCATTTTAAATTTTTCTCCATTAAACTAATTTTTCTATAGTTCATTAGCATATATCAAAATAAACCACTTTGAATATTTTATCTAATCACATTTAAGATTGATATAAGAAATGCTTCATGATGTAAAGGTATTTATCTTCACCGTATACAACAAATTACTCCACAACTACTAAATCTAGGTCATGCTTCGTTAGCTCAACATTCCTTTCAACCATAATGTGATTACAATATCAACCTTCTGATGTAGGACTAGGTGCATTGATTGATGTTTTGCCTTTGAAATTATATGCTTTGAAAGAGCAAGAGCAATTAGTCAACTTCCATAATTTAAACGGTGATTGAAAACAATAAAGAAATAATTTAGATCAAGCAATAGATTACACAACAAAGATTTAGAGCACAAAATAACTAATCAAATCAGATTTTGCTTAATATGGGGCTTTCGACAGAAATTCTTAAATTAACATTTAGAATAGTCACTATGTAAGATCCCTCACTCAACTCTTTGATGATTGGTGGAAATGGAGAAAGCTTACATAATCTTTGTGATGCCACAATTGAGGAAAACTTAGAAGAGATAAGACTTAGAAGAGAGTTCACCTTTGTCAAGATTCGGAAGAAAGTTGCCACTGAACAGGAGATTGTCGTTGGTCAATAGTGGTGGCAAGGGAGAAGAGAATTCTTTCCACATAGTCTTCAATGGAGTGGGCGTTCACTAGATCAATGTAGAATAACGGAGATTGGAGGATGTCAATTAACCCTTGATCGTCGAAAATGAAGTTGTAATCGTGTTCTGGACCAGCCATACATGAGGGAGGGCAGCAAACTATGACTTGGGGAAGTTCTAGATAGCACACAAAGGACTTCCGGACAGCGAGACAGCAAACAATCTTTGCTGAAATTTCTGGACAGCAAATTTTATATATCCAGGAAATCTGGACAGCAGTATTACAAAGTGAAATCCTTCAGAATCGATGTTCGGTGGAAGGGAATTAGAAGGACTAATTCCAAGTAGAGAGGGGGAGGTAATGGGGGCCGACCACAGAGGAAAGAGAGGGGAAGTAGCTCCGGGTTTTGTGTGTTGATAAAGGAAGGGAGGAAATTCAAAATCTGAAATTTAATTTCAGATTTTAATGTTTGGGAGGAAGGGAAAAAGCTGAATTTGAATCTCCATTGATTGGGGATAGGGAGGGGCAGCACACCCTAATGGGAGGGGATTTGATTGGAGCATTAATGGGAAAGAGATAATTGGAGGAGAGAGGGGTGGGGCCGGCGGCTAGCATGGGTATAGGGTTGATTTGAGGAGTTAAAGCTTGCTATATTTAGAATCTTAAAATAGCAAAGTTTATTTAAATCAAATCCTATTTAAAATTCAAATAACGCATGATTGGAGGGATTTCATAAATTAACTTTTCTTATTTAGGAAATAAGTTTCAATTTCAAATTTATTTGAATCTGAATTTAAATGCTTTCCAAATTTAAAAGGGATTAAATTAGGAAAGTATTTAAAGCTTAGATTTTGAAAATTTGAATCCCAAGCGAAGGAACACAAGGTGGCCGGCAACTAGGGTAGATGGTGAGGCCTTGGGGCCGGCGGTTAAGAGGGGAATTAGGGGTGTAGGCTAGCGGCTTAGGAGGGGAAAGGGAGGGTAGAGTCGGCCTAGGGTTTGTGGTGTGGGGTTCGGCCAAGAGAGAGATGGGAGGTAGTGGCCGGCGGTTTAGGGAGAAGAAAGGGGAGGAGGTTGGTGGAAGAGATGCACCACGAGCCCAGACGCTTCCTGGGGCTGGTGGCTAATATACTTCCCTCTCCTCGGAACTTAGAACTCTCACAAGAGCTCTCAAACTCACCAAAATACAAGTGAAGGAAATTTCTTAGTAATATTCATCATCCTCTCAAAAGGAAGAGGAGGAAGCTTTAAATAGCCAAAATACAATAATAAAACAAATGACAAAAATACCCCTAAGGGTCACAAACAACTACTCCCTCAACTGAGGGTAAAAATGAAAAAATTGCAATAATAAATCAAATACACATGTAATAAATAAACCTAATACAAATGATAGCTCAAAAATAAAGTGGTGCGATCCTGGTCGTAGATCGTCGGCCCCTTCTCTGGTAGACTCTCCATGGTCGAATGTTCTCACCACCTTCTGTATAAATAGAGTGAGCTAGAAAGGAGGCAAAGAGAAAGAAGGAGAGGGGGGGAGAGAGAGAGAGAGAGAGAGAGAGAGAGAGAGCGGGGATGAGAATGAGGGAAATTAGATAGTAGCTAGCATCATGTTTGTTGATCTATGAAGAACTTACACTAGTTTAAAAAAAAGGGTAGTGGATTAGTATTAGTATGAATATCTAATAACCAATAATAGCAAGAGAGAAAGTGGGAGGGCAAAAGAAAGTAGTTTCACATATGCATAATGCTCAATATGTGGCTTGTCACATAACATGGATTTTAAGAATTAATCAGAGTTGAGCATGGTATGAAAATATAGATATTTTCTATATAAGCCAAGATGATTCATGTACAGCTCATTATAAATTTGATGATAACAAACATTGTATGATGTCATCTAAAGATTTGCCAAACATTTTATTTCAGGTTAATTATTTTCTAGCAATCATAAAGATGAATAATGTTTTTGTTAAGCTAACTTAAAGGCTGGTCACTTGGAGGATGAGCTTAATTGTACAATTCATGAAAGATTCAAGTGAAGCATCAATACTTCAATGTTACGGTATAACCAAGTGAATGAGTTTTTATTATTATTTGTTATATTGATTAAGGGTCTCAAGGAAGATGAACACATAACTAAAACTAATTAAATTTTATCTAGATTCATTCAAAATATATTTTAAATAATGCAAAAACAATCACAATTTTCAATTTTTCAAATAATTTATTCAAATATGTAAATCATTTAATATCATCTGCTTAATTGCTCATCATTATGATAATAATTTAATTTGATGATATATGTGCAAGCAAACGTAAATCTAAATTTCACATTATACTCATTTATTTTGCCAATTATGCATTTATATGTTAATTATGTAATTACTTTCTTAATTAAAAAAAATGAACTTAATGATGCTTTGATCAAAATTTCTTAATTATGTATTTTCAATCTTAGCAAATTTACTTGATTTTTTATTTTTCACATAATTCATTAAATTTGTCAAATTGTGCTGAATATAATAAATCAGGTATTAGTTATGATTAAACATATAATTATCTTATATTTAATAAATTTGGTCTAAATTTTGATTCTAATGAACTCATTGAGTTGTTCAGATATAAAACCATATTAATATGTTATATGTTATATTTATATTTGTTAAATTAGAAATAAAATAAAACGTTCAATATTATTACAAACTTGACATCAAGAAGTTGCTTTTAAGTACACACTCGACAGGGAACATCAAAGTGACCTAATGTATCAACGGTGGGGTCCAAGCATGCTGAAACTGGCTTATAATGGCTAGTTTGCTTACCTGTTGGAGGGAGTTCTGGGTAGTTCTTAGATGCTAATTTTAAGGAGATTTTGTGAATATATTAAGAGTTATTTTTATACTATTTAAAGAGGATTCTTAGTCTACAAATATTATGTAGAAAATTAATGGATTTATGAGCATTATTATAAAATCAATTCTAAAGATTTTTAGGAGAAAATTCAAGAGGAAACCTAATGTGTTCATCCTATATCTACTTGTTTGAGGCTCTGCAGTAGTAATATCTTTTATCATTCAATATCTAAGTTTTTATAAATTGATTTTCACATCGTATATCATCAATCTATTGAATCAGAGATTGGTTGTATTATATTAGTTAGTAAAAGCCTTTGAATCACTACCAAAATTAAAGAGAGCTTTGGCTTGGGTTTTCTTGTGAATCTATTTTACTTAGTATTGGGTTTCCTTGCCCATCCAATTTAGGTATTGAGTTGTTCTCATGTATTAAGGAGAATGTATAAGTTGTGAATGCTTTTCCATGTACTCATTGACTAAAGTAGTTGTACTTACGATGGTAAGCCGATAAGTCAAATTCTAATTGGAGCAGTGATTAGGCATGGATATACGCTAGTTTAGTGTCAAAGTATATAAAAATGCCTACAACTTCAATATGCTTTGTACGATGCAAGAGATTATTTGCAATACTGATGGCTAATTTGTTATCACAATATAGTCACATAGAACCATCCATTCAACCTTTAAATATTTCATAATAACTGTTAGCCATAGCAATTGCAGATTCCCAATGCTATATATCTAACTTGGCTTCTACGCTAGCCTTGCTATCACATTTTACTTTTTTATTTCTCAAAGCCATCAAAGCCACAACGTTGCCTCCTAAGAATGTGTACTTGAAATTAACATCATGCTAATCATAGAATCCACATAATTTGCATTTGTGTATACATTGAGAGTCAAATCATCCCACTCTCTGAATAAATCCCTTTGCATTGGGTCCCCTTTAAATATTATAAAATTTTACATGCTGCCACAAACTGTGATTTTATATGATTATGCATGAATTGATTCACCACACTAACAATGTAGGCAATGTCTAGTCATATATGATAAATAAATGAGTTTTCATACCAATCTCTAATAGGATTTCTTTTTTACTATTGTGTCTTTCGAGCATTTTCAAGCTTATGATTAAATTACATAAGGCTTTCGAGAAGTTTGCAGTCAAGAGTGTACAATTTCAATAACAAAAATTCTTCAGCTTGCCTAATTTTTTGACTTCAAATTCTTGGAATAATTTTTTCTTTGAATTCTTCATTCCTTCTAAAGTTATTACCTATTATGATAATATTGTCAACATAAACTAGTAGTATGCACTTTGTGTTTCACAAAGAATATATGATATCCTTCACTTTATTCGTATCCCATGTTAAGAATTATCCTGAAAAACCTTCTGAACTATGCCTTAGAGAACACTTCAACCCATATGATACCTTTTTTAGCTTACATACATGTTGTTCTATAGTGAGCCAACTTTTGATGGGATCTCCATATATACTTTCTTTTTCAATTTACCATATTAGAAGGCATTCTTTACCTCAAGTTATTGTATCTTTGAATCCTTATTAGCAACTAAAGATAAGAGAACTCTTTAATAGCATTCATTTTAATGATAGGAGCAAATTTTTCACATAATTAATCCCGTATATTTCAGTATAGAAATTGGACACTAGTCTAATTTTATACATTTTCTAATAAACCATAGTACTTATATTTTATAGTAAAGGCCTATCAACAGCATGGAGGTTTCTTTCATCTTGGTATTTCACCAATTCCCCCTTTTTTTGGAAGAGCATTCATTTCTTCCCTCATAGCATTATTCCAGTTCACATGATTTAAAACCACAGAGACTATTTTATGGATAAAAATACTAAGCTACTAAGAAACAATTGGTGATTATGAGAAAGATTTTCATATAATAAAAATATAATATATGTTTATTGGAAGTTCTTGTACCTTTATTAGTAGTCTCAATAGTTCCCTCAACAAATTTAGTAATAGAAATTGATTCGATTGATTGTACTTGTGTAGATTGAGATGCCTTCCTCTTGAGTAAACATATAATGGTTGAGTTGAAAATTATTCTAAAAGAAGCTCTATTTGGAGTGACTCGTCTAATTTGAGTCATAGTATAAGCTTAATTTGAGTTCAAATATATAACGGTTGACTAGTCTACATTATTGGATCTGAATCTTTCAATTTCAACACAAAATTGATTTTGATCATATTAAAAAACCTAGGAAAAATGTGTTAAGGATCTATAACGTATGGGTCAAATAATCAATAAAGGACAAATCACCAAGCCTAGAGATATCAAGTGTAGAGGATGGTCCATATATATCACAATGAATTAGAGAAAAAAAAAGAATAACAATTCTTCTTATTTTGCTAGTTCACAAACATTACATAAAATTCTTTAATATTGATTCCTTTGAATAATAAAGGAAACATAATTTTGGGAATAATAAATGATGTGTGCTCAAGGTGTTGGTGTTGAAGCCATATTTTTTTCTTACTGGATTTAAGAATTTCTAAGAGAAAAGATAATACTGAAAGTTATATAGAGTTTTTATTATTATTATTGAATTCCATAAGGAGGTGATAAAGATCATCCTCTTCTTTAGCAAACTTAATAGTCCACCTCATGCCCACTCCTGAAAGACACAATATGAAGGATTTAAACACAACACTACACTGAGAAACTTTAATTAGTTTTTAAATAGATACTAAATTATTAAATAATTTAGATATATGGAGGAAATTTCAGAGTGTGAAAGATTTGTTTATAATAATATCTTTTTGAGCAGTCACAATGGTCAATAATCCATTGACCATATTTATTATTTTATTTTTACTTTTATTTTGCTGGGATAAGAGATCTATGAAATAAATTTATGAGAAGAGTTTGTCATATGAAATGTAGCTCCTAAATCAATGATCCAGGAGCTCAAAATGGGCATCTCTGAGACTTTAAAAACATGAGATAAGGTAATACTTAAGAAGTTAGGAGCACAAGTATTTGCTATAGATATTTTTCATGTACCCCTAGCAAGCCTTTTTGTCATTATGTGCCTTGTATTTGGCCCAAATTTCTTATATCTTTAACAATCCACAAACTAATCACAATCAATTTATATAATTCTTTTTATTCAATTGATACATTGAATGGATATTTCGTAACTCTTCCATGAGATTTAGACTTACATCCAAGAGAAATCGAGATCAAGTATTATTATTGCTGTCGATAGAGATTGAAACTATGATTTGATCATAGGAAAAAAAAACAGAAAAAAAGTAATGCAACAACAATGGCTGCGACAATGGAATTAATTTGTGGCAATGCAATAATGAAGGCTATAATAATATGAAATATTTGTAGCAATGCAGCGATCAAGGTTGCAAATATAAAAAAGAAGTAGAAATGAAAGAGGTTGCAACAATGAAAGTCGTAAGGATTATGGTAGCGTAACAATGAAGGCTGTTGCAATGGAAATACAAAAAAAAGAAGTTTAGAGCTCTGATATCATAACAAAAATTAGGAAACATTAATTTTGTATTTCATTCCAACATTTATATAGGGTTTAAACAATCCTAAGAGAGCTTCAAATAATAAACATATAAAATCATAGAATATAAATTACAGAATAATTATAATAATCCACGAATTGATGAGTTAGCATTGTAAGTGTGATAGTCCATGAATTAATGAGTAAACAGTAGAGATCCCATAGATCAATGAGGTGATAGTGGCAGAGAAAGGAAAGAGGACAGAAGTTTTAGTGAGTGTGGATTCCAACTGTCAAAATTATATATACATTTTATAGTATCTAAATCTTTATAATTTATTTGTTTGTGCATACTTAATTAATTGTTTGAGCTTGATTGTTAATTTGGTTGTTGTTGTATATGCTCTTGAGCACTAATATAGAGTAAATTACTAATGCTTATAAGGTTATATCTATCATATGTGGCATAAATTTTTGTGATTATCACATATTGTGTATTTTTTAGTTTAGTGACTTCGGTGTTTAGCATATTATTTGTTTAAGCTTGTGCATTTGAATTAATCATTAGGACTAAACTTACAAGTATACGCACTAGCTAGTTTAATCATTTGTTCTATACCATAGTTCAGTTATTTGGTATCATACTTGTAGAATTAATTTAATTGATTGCAAGTGTGTGTGGTATCTTTCAGTGTAATATCATTCAGAATGTAGTTGACATTAATACATTTTCAAAGAAGTTCAATTAGTTGACATTAATACATTTATTTTATTGGACTATCACATTTGTATGTCTTGTCTTTGACAATAGTAGACTTGTGTGTATTTATATTGTATATTTGAATTTTAAATTAATAGCTTCCACATGTTTGTTTGTGAGAGTTTTTAGTTCACTAAAATTTTCAAAGAACTCAATATAAATATAATTTAAGAAGCAAAAACGCAAATGGTTTGGCAATTTTAAAGAAAATGCAAATTGATTTTGCATTTTTTTTTAGAAAAGCAAACCATATTTGTATTTTCTGCTACAACTTTTTTTTCTAAATGATATTTTCATTCTTTTAAACATATAAGAGATCTAATATTATAAGAAATTTTTTATAAAGATTTTGTAAAATAATATTTGATAAGAAGATATAATTATTTATATTTGATATGTTTAAATAAAAATAATATTTCTTATTAAATTTATTTTGGCTTAGAAAAAATTTTATTGAAAAAAATAATTAAAAAAATATTTAATTAAAATAAAATGTATCAAAAAAGAAATTTAACTAAGCAATAAATATAATTAAAGTGAATTTATCATATATTATTTTTTAATTTAATTTTATTTACTAAATTTTTTTTAACTACAATAATTAATATTTTTTTATCTTGCTAATGAAGCGATAAAACAACCACCCATTTTTCGTATGCTTATAAAGCCTTATATGATGGGAGGGTCTAACACATAATAATCCTATAGAGGAATCCAATACAGATTACTATGGGTCTATGATGCACAAATATGGATACTAAGACACGGGCACGACACGATACAGACCGGGGCATGCCAATTATTGAAAATATAGAGCACAAACACGGTATTATAATTTTTATATATTAACAACAATGTATAGAAATAGAATAAATAGAATATTAAGAATAATTGAGAAATAATAAATCATTTAACTAGGCTGTGTTCAAAATGATCAATATTAGGATGTCAAGAGTCAGACATAGATGTAGTGTCAAGCATCGAGAGGGGAGACAAAAATACTGTCGAAAATAGGGCATTGATGTCGAGAAAATGTCAACCTTCGATGTCGAGATGACATCGATCATAATGTTAAAATTTAATCGAAAAATTTGATAAAAACTTCGTATTTTTAAAAAATGAGATAGGCTTTATGTGACCTACCTCGAGACAAATAAGTTTCTCAACTGAGCCGATAGACAAAAATGACTCAAAATCGGCCAAAATCGGGTTTCCCCTTCTCTCTCCTCTCTTTTCTCTCTTTTTCCTTTTTTTTCTCTATAGTTTCTCTGTTTTGGGCCAAACGAAAATCATGAAAATGCTTTTAATAATAAGCCATTATGGCTTAATGCTTTTTTATAATAAAATATTAAAAGATATAAACATAATTATATTAAATATTTAATTTTAGCTCAAAATCTTTTGATATCTTCAAATATGATAATCCAAAAATTATAAAAAAATATTCATAAATTAGCTAATCATGTTCAAAATACTCTGCTGAAATCAGTTTACAAAACAGACGCCTAACAGCCCCAAAATTATCATAAGTCTCAATTTCTTAAGAAATTTCACTAGTGCCAAAAATTATGAAAAAATTAAGATAATTAAAGCACTACATTATATATGTTCTGGCAAAGACGATTTATGATTTAGACTTATAATAACTTATTAAATAATTTTTTACAGTTTTAAGTCAAAAGTTTTCTTAAGAAAATTAAGGGCTTTCACAATCTACCAACCTTAAGAAAAAATGCCGTCCTAAACATTTCCAAACCAGAATGAGTCAGAATAAACCTGGATATAACTGTCTCATCTCAAATTCTTTCTCCCAAATAGCCTCTCTGTCTATCCTATGCGTCCATTGCACCTTGACCATAGGAATCTGTTTGCTCCTCATTTTTCTCACATACAATAACAACATCAAGCCTTTATCCCACTACGTGGGGTCGGCTACATGAATCCTTTTTCTCCATTATGTCCTGTTAAAAGTCAAATTCTCGTTTAAATCTAATAAAGAAAGATCATTTTTAATATTTTCTAACCAAGTCTTTTTAGGTCTACCTCTACCTTTCTTAACATAAGTCAAATCTAAGACCTCTACTTTCCTAACCGGGTCATCGGGAGGCCGCCGTTTTACGTGACCAAACCATCTAAGGCGACTCTCTCTAATCTTATCTTCCACTGGAGCTACTCCAACCTTTTCACAAATATGCTCATTTCGTATCCTATCTCTAAGGGTAAAGCCACTCATCCACCTGAGCATCCTCATCTCTGCAACACTTAACTTAGAATTATGCTTCTCTTTTAATGGCCAACATTCAGCACCATAAAGCATTGCAGGTCTCACCTCATTTTTCTCACATCATATGCCAAAATTCTATTTGGTTCTTCCCTATAGTGTAGATTTGGAAAAACCTCAACATCATCAGCAAATAATCTCTTCCCAAAATTAGATACCCAATTTCTTAAAGAAGACACATGGAACACACTGCGTATATCGAACATATAATCAGGTAACAATAACCTGTATGCAGAACTATCAATTCTCTCAATGATCTCGAAAGGTACAATGTACCTTGGACTTAGCTTGTTGTTTCTCTCAAATCTGTTGACACCTTTCATAAGAATGACTTTGTCATAAACCAAGATTAACTGTACCTTGGACTTAGCTTGTTGTTTCTCCCAAATCTGTTGACACCTTTCATAAGAATGACTTTGTCATAAACCAAGTCGTTAATCTGAAACTCAACCAACCTATGTTTCTGATCGTAGTACATCTTATATCTATCTTGTGCAGATTTTAACCTTTCTCTAATCAAATGGATCTTTATTGTAGTGTCATCTACAATGGTTGAATCTATCACCTATCTATCTCCCACCTCTGTCAAAGTCAAAAGAGTCCTACACTTCCTACTATACAAAGCTTCATAAGGAGCCAAACCTATGCTGGACTGATAATTGTTGTTATACGTAAACTCTATCAGCGGGATATGATCCTCCCAATTACCCATAAAATCCAAAACACAGTTTCAAAAGATCCTCCAGTACCTGAAAAATTCTTTCAGATTGTCCGTCTGTTTGCGGAAAAAAAGCCGTATTGATGTGCAACTTTATACCTAGTCCATATCGAATACCTCTCCATAATATGGAGATAAACCTGTCATCCCAATCAGATACTATCACCTTCAGCACACCATACAGTATGATAATATCTTTGACATATATCTGTACTAACTTATCCACCAGATCAGTCTACTGAATCGGAATGAAATGAGCAGACTTCGTCAATCGATCGACAATCACCTAGATAGCATCATCCCCAGTCTCGATCTAAGAAAACCCATAACAAAATCCATCGTTACCTCTTCCCATTATCACTATGGAATAGGTAACGGCTGAGACCACTCGGTCGCTGATGCTCTACCTTCATTAACTGACAGACCTCACACTTTGAAATAAACTCTGCTACATACCTCTTCAATCCAGGCCATCAAAATATACCCTTCAAATCTCTATACATTTTATTGATTCCTGAATGAATAGTATAGTCTGAATAATGAACCTCATGCAGAATCTCCCGTCTCAGATCTCCAAAAATAGAAACCTAAAATCTATCCTTGCAAAAAATAATATTAGAATCAGATACACACAATTAAGATTTCTTACCATATCTAATCTAATCAAAAAACTTTGGATACTCTGTATCTGACTTCTGAACTTCCTGAATCCCTTCTTGTAAAGAAAGTTGAATAATCATCGAAACCAACATATTAGAGCCTCCCTCAGTAGAAGAAATCACCTCCAACTGTAATCCCTCTATATCCTCTATCAAAGACTCATTAAAAGTAAGATGAAGAAATGAAACTCCAGAAGATTTCTTGCTCAAAGCATCTAATATCACATTAGCCTAGACAGGTTGATACTGAATAGTCAGATCATAGTCTTTGATCAACTCAAATCATCTCCTTTGTCTCATATTCAGATCTTTTTGAGTGAATATGTACTTCAAACTCTGATGATCAAAGAAAATCTCACATCTAATGCCGTATAAATAATGCCACCAAATCTACAAAACAAAGACAATAGCAACTAACTCCAAATCATGTGTCAGGTAATTCTTATCATGTGGCTACAACTGTTCAAAAGTATAAGCTATAACTCTACCATGCTGCATCAAAACATATCCCAAATCTTCCTCAAAAGTAGATTAAACCAAAATGTTATCAATGAAAACAATAACAAACTAATCCAAAAAATCTCTGAACACGTTGTTCATCAAATTCATAAAGACAGGGGGTGCATTCGTCGTCCCAAATGGCATGACTAAGAATTCATAGTGTTTGTATCTCATACTGAAAGATGTCTTCATCACATCAGACTCTCTCACATTCATTGGATAGTATCCAGATCATAAATCAATCTTCAAAAATATGGATGATCCAGCAAGCTGATCAAATAGATCATTAATTCATGCCAGAGGATACTTGTTCTTTATAGTGACCTTGTTCAACTCCCTGTAATCATTACATATATGCATCGTATCATCCTTTTTCTTCACAAATTAAACAAATACTCCCTACAGAGACACACTAGGATGAACGAATCCCCTGTCAACTAACACCTGAAGCTGAGCATTCAACTTCTGAAGCTCCATAGGTGCCATCCTATACGGAACCTTACAAATCGAGACCGTATCCCAAAATATATCAATACAAAACTCTGTCTCTATCCGGTGGTAAACTAACTCCTCAGGAAATACATCCAGAAATTCCTATACTATAGGGACTTCAGAAAGAGAATAAGAATCTAAATTCTTATCTCGGACTGATGCTAGAAATACCATGTAACCCTTGTTCCACAATCTATCTGCTTCCACAGCAAAGATTAAACAAAATAGAACTCCTCAACTCCCTGAAATAGACACCTTTCACTGTCCAAAAATAATATAATTTGCTTCTTCAAGCAATGAATCTGAGCCTCGTACTGACTTAACCAATCCATACCAAAAATAACATCATATGAGAAGGGGCAATAAAATCAAACTGAATTTTCATTTCTTATCAAAAATCTCAATATCATAGAAATAAAATCTACTGGCTATCATACCATCTTCAGTTGGTAGAGTAACAAAAAGAGAAACAGATAGTACAACTGAAGGCAAGTGCAGTAAATTGAAGAAATGATCGAAAATAAATGAATGACTAGCTCTAGAATCAAATAAAATACAGACATCAATACTCAGAATGTAAATCATATAAGTCACAACACCTTGAGCATCACGAGCCTCCTACTAAGTCAAACTGTATATATGTGGTTGAATTGGAACTGGAGCAACAGAACTACTAGGCTCTCTCTGACTACTGCTAAATGGCCTTCTTACTACCGAACCATAACCACCGACTCTACCAGATGGTTCCTCAGAAAAAGTACGAGACGAACTGGCCTTGGTCTCCCTACCAGTCTGACAAAGCTCTCAGATTTCGGCTCAGAACTTCGGTCAAATCCTGCCTGTGGATACTCTGCTACTCGATGCCCTGTCTGACCGCATCTAAAGCATTGTCCAGTCATCATATAACACTGACCAGAATGACATTTGCCATAACTCTAGCATACATATGCCCCACTAATTGAACCAAAACTGGCTACACTACCATTGTCAGAGACTGCTATAGATACTGGCCATCCACTTCTATTGGAATCTCCAGGCGTACATCTGCTCTTCTTTCTAGAAAAGCCACTACCATAAGTCTCGCTACTGAACCTCTTTTTACTAATAGTCAACCACTGTTGAGTAGCCATCATACCATTCTCTATCAGACAAGCTCTCTCCACCAGGTCAAAGAAATCAGAAATATGAAATAGCACTAAAGGCTATATCTCAGATTATGCCAAAGCCCTCTCAAAAATCTGTAGCACTTCTTCACGGGTGTGCTAATCAGCTGTAGAGCATATCTGGCCAAAGCAGCAAACTCTGTCTCGTACTACATAACTGTCCTGCTCCCTTAAATCAGTCTCAGAAAAGTTTCCTGCATCTGTTATCATGCAGAAGGTGGTACAAGTCAAGTTTGAAATAAATAAGATAACTCCTCCCAAGTAATTAGAGAATTCAATCTCCATTGAAATTTCTCCTCCTACTGGCCCATGTACCAGCGCTCTGCCTCACCATCTAACAGAAAGACTGCTAATGGTACATTCCTCTCATGAGGACACTGCATGCTATTAAATGTCTTCTCCAGTCTCCTCAACCAATCCTCTATTACTCTGGACTCAACAGTACCCTCGAATCTTGGAGGTTTCAATCTTAGAAACATCTGCAGATGTCTAATTCATGCTCGTGTCCTATATTTTCAATAATTGATGTGTCTTATGTCCGTGTCGTATTCTGTCTGTATCTGTGCATCATAGTATTGGGTCGTGTCAGCTCATGATATATTCTATGAAAAAAATTGAATCCCACAGTATGATAATCTATCTTTATAAATCTTTCTTACACTTACTTTCATTGAGATCCTATTAGGAATGTTCTGGTGGGGTCGCAATTTGTTATCATTCCCTTTGTATGTAGTCTTCTTAATAATTGATCATGATCTAATGCCAAAAAATGGATAGAATAATGAATTTAAGTCATTAGACTACACCATCATTTTAACCTCGAATTGGATGATGTCTCATCTAGCCTTTTGGTGAGTTGTTGTAAGTTCTATCAGAGGGTTGGAGGATCTCTTGCTAGCTTTCTTAAAACAACAACTCGTTCTGCTTATAAGATAGAATGACATTTAAAATTATTAAAATAAAATGTAACGAAATGAAAATAAGATGGTTGAGAGCTAACTATGTTGTTTTCATACTTCATATTACTTGCTCTTAAATAGACATATTGTGACTCAGAACTTATGCACAATAACCTACTTGACTTGATCCTATCAAGCCATTCGATTGTGGATGTGTCAAGCATACAAAAATGAAAGGAGAATCTAATGTTGTTAGTATTCATAAAAAGACTATTATTTAAAACATAACTAAGATATATGATATACAATTCTAATAATAATCTGAATTAGATTCTTCTTATAGGGTCACAAAGTGTCTAACCCTCATATCAATTAAGGCTTTATAAGTGCACGAAAAATGGGTCGTTGCCTAGCCACTCACTAGCAAGATCAATAAAAAAACAAATTTTTTTTTTGTATATTAAAGAATTTTAAATAATAAATAAAATAAATTTAAAATTAATACATAAAATTTTCACTTTAATTAAATTTATTGCTTAGTTAATTTTTTTTATTTATTAATTTTAATTAAATATTCTGTTAATTATTTTTTTCAATAAAAATTTAAAAAGCAGAATAAATTTAATAAAAAATTTAATAAACAACACAAATTTTATTTAAATATATCAAATATAAATAATATTATCTTCTAATTAAATATTATTTTACAAAATTCTTACAAAAAATTTCTTATAATATTAGATCTCTTATATGTTTAAAAAGAAATGGAAATATTATTTACAAAATATGATTAAAAAAGGTTGTCGCAGAAAATAAAAATTGAGTTGTGTTTCTTAAGAAAATGCAAAATCAATTTCGCATTTTGCTCTTTAAATTATAAAATATCGAGCTTCTTCTGCTTAATTCTGCTTAAACGTTGCTCCTACTTAAAATTTCTCCGCTCTAAGCAAGCAATAAATATCAGAGCAAAACTACAATGACCTAGGACTGTACACAAGTTCATGCAAAGAATAGAACATCAAATATCATTTCAAGGGAACAAGTGCACTAGAGGTAGCGCCCAAATAGATGGTTTCTCATAAGCTTACACAGTTACACACCAAGCCAGCAAATTAAGCAGAAACAGCGGATTTGGAGCACTTGCTTCACGGGGAAATGAAAAGAGGAATTTGGAAAGCTCCTAAACTTTCTTGGAACTAAACTTTACACTGAATAAAGCACCAAACTAGATAAATATCTGGAAAAAACTTTTTTACTTTGATCCCATTTTGCATCAATCTGAAGAACCCATGTAAGAGACTCTCAAAGGGTTTTGATGACAAAAAGGAAAAAGCCTAGCATGGCCGGAGGAGGGATTTCCAAATGTCATAATAACTAAATGCACGTAAAAAGGAGAGAGATAGAACTCAAGTAGTCCCCTGATGGAGCATTTGACCGGTAATTTCTCTGGAAATAGGATTACAAGACGGATGTAAAAGATGAAACAAAGTTACTGATAACAATAGAAGATAGAATCATCATCTAGTATAGCTAACCAATTGTATTTGTTCTTTTAGAAAGACTTGCTTCTGTGCAAAGATTTTAACAACAAAAATGAAGCTTAGTAAGACTGGGGAGATTGCTAAATTAGTCACAGAAACAAAAAGTGCATCAAATAGATAGAGCACAAGTTTCCTCAATGGTGACATTGTACCCCTTGCCTTCAATATCTCTCTCAAATCACATTACCTACTACATGACCATGAAACAATGTTTCTTGAACGATGAATTATTCAATCCTTTAAAGAAACAACCCTAGTTGGTGAAAGGATATGTCTACAAGGATTAAGAGAGGTCAATTATCACTTTAAACCATAGTAGAAGCACCTTCTTGCTAGCAGATGAAGCATCCAATTCTTTAATGAGATCCTAGTTTCTGAAAGGATATGTCGACAAGGATTAAGAGAGGTCAATTATCACTTTAAAGCCATAGTAAAAGCCTTTTATCTTATAGCCTTCGAAGAAGAATATTGAGAGTTCGAACATTTCCCTAGTAAGCCAAAAACCAGCACATGCCCCTGAAGCAATCCACTTGGATCCCAAGGAGATGGGATTCCAAATCTTGATGTGATTCCCCCTTCCATTGAAGGCTAGTGAACTAATGTAGACATTTCGAGATGTGATTGATCTCTTATGCATCTGATTTACTAGATTAATTTGTTTATCTGATCTCAAGGTGATTGTCCAAATTAATCTCTGCAAACGGGGCTAACGTGAAAGAAGAAACTACAAAAGATGTTATGCCATCATTTCGTGTGGTTAAGCTAATGCATTGGTTGTCTGAATTGAAATCAATTGGAATAAGTGTGAGATTGTAGAGAAACCTATTTATTGTGCACTCTTTTGCAAATTACATATTCCTGAGCTAGCTTTAATATAAAGGTGTTGAAGCTTATTAAGATGGGAGATCTATCCAAATCAAAAATGTAAAATATGCTCATTCTTAAGAGATTCTTCCATGCATCCATTGGTTCGCATCATAGTTTACACGGAGATTTTCTAACCAATATGTAGATGACTACTCAAAATTTAGTTCAACTTGTAATTTAAGGCATACTCATTTCCAAACAACTGCTTTGCGAGTCTGTACAACACGGTGAAAGCAAGTGTAGGCTGTTGAGCCAATCAACTTCATAATTTATGCAGCAAAGCAATACACATAAATCGAGAGTTCATACGTTACCCTACTAAGCTAAAAGCCAGCACATGCCCCTAAAGCAATACACTCGAATCCTATGAAGATGGGTTTCAAATCTTGATGTGGTTCACCTTTTCATCCAAGGCTTTCAATCTAAGGCAGGCAATTGTAAACATGCATGATATCTAATGTATGTGCTTTTCCAGATTAATTTCTGCTTTTCCAGATTAATTTCTGTCTGATCTCAATATGATTATCCAAATTAGTCTTTGCAAACAGGACTAACGTAAAAGAAGAAAGAGTTATTAAGAAAAAATAATGTTATGCCATCATTTTGGGTACCTAAGCTAATGCATTGGTTGTCTGAACTAACATGAATTGGGAATAATTGTAACATCTAATGAATTGGTTGTCTAAACTAAAATCAAGTGTGAATAATTGTAACATCGTGAATATAACTACTTATTATTGTGCACCCTTTAGGAAAATTATATATTCCTGAGCTAGCTTAGGATAAGCCGATAAGGCTATTGAAGCTTATTAAGATGGGTGTCTATCAAATCCAAAATGCAAAATCCGCTCATTCTTAAGAATTTCTTCCGTGAATCCACCGGTTCATGGTCTTAGTTTAGGCAAAGAATTTCTAGTCAGAATGCAGACAACTATTCAAAATTTGGTTAAATTTGTAATCTTATGCATACTCATATTCAGACAACAACTTTGCAAGTTTGCACCGACAGGGAGAAAGCAAGCATAGACTGCTAAACCAATCAGCCTCATAACTCATACAACTTGTGCAGCAAAGCAATACACCAGCTTAACAATAAGATTTAAACATAATCTCAAATCTGAATACCTGTTCTGAGGTGGCATTGAGCTGCAGTGCGAGTTCCTGTATCTTCCCTTTCCTCTCCAAGAACTCTTTATCCTCCTCCACTAGCAATGGCCTCGTCCCTCCCCAATCGTTCGTGACAGACTGCTTCAACTCCTTAAACATCCTCAACAAATCCCTTCCACCCCTCGCGGGCTGCACCGCTTCCTGTGGTGCCACGCTGCCGTACGCTCCGTCCCCAAATAACTGCTTTGGGAGCCGCACCGCCCCGTCAAGCATCCTTGAAGCCACGTCCGTCGTTGGTGACAGGGGCAGCTTTCCCTGCGCTCGGAGAAAAACCCTAAGCTCCTCGCTACTGCCAACGACCGGATGCGCCGCAAGGCGCTGCAAATACTTCTCCAAAGCATCCCGCCGCTGCTCAACGAACTCGTGCTTCTGCATCACCTGACTCTCGACCACGTTTTTATCGGGGCGGATCGGAATGAAGAAGCCGCGGTAGGATTCCGCGAGACGGTCAGCGAGGGTGACGACGTCGCGGAATCGGCGTCGAACGCTGTACGCGGTGGCGGCTACGCGAACGCGAGTGGTGATGAGGTATGTTACGTAGGCGCCACCGCCGGGAACGAGTGAGGTTGCGGAATCATTCTCCTTCTGGGGGTCGGTGACGGTGATCTCGAGATAGTCAGAGGTGGAGGCGCGACCGGATCTGGAGGAAGCCGTAGCGTTTCCCGAAGTAGAATCTATTCCGTTCTGTGGCTCGACGGGGCGGAAGACCGCGTCGGCGTATGAAGGGGGATCGACGAAGGACGATGAAGATGAGAAAGACGTGGAGGATGGGAAGAGCAAGGGATCGCTACTGACGGCGCTGCGGTAGATGGAAGGGGAGGAGGAGGACGACGAAGAAGAGGAGAGGGGGAGGGATGCCCTGACCTCGGAAGGGAGCGGGGGATCGAAACCGGAGGCGGTCTCGGGGCCCATCATCCCAGTAGTAGAGAGCGGAGGCGCGGCGGCGAATAATTGAAGTGGTAAGACGGTAAGCAGTGGTAGAGGAAGAAGTGAAGGACAGCGGAGAGGCGAGTACACTTATCTTTGCTCGTGTCCGGCGGAGAGAGTCCCTCCAGAGAACAAAATCGATCACGGGCCACAACGACAGGCGAAAATTCAGAAGGAAGTTGGATCTTAGAATTATAACCGTATTGGCCTGTGTTGTAAAATGGGTAGATTGATTTCTTTAGCTCATTTTGTGTTAGATTCATTTGAGTTAGATTTGTGCTAACATAACATATAAGAGGATTTACTTACATAGCATTTATATATATATATTTATTTATTTATTTATTTATTTGAGATAATTTTCATACAGCTTCCTACAACAGTTTTTTAGTATAAAAATTTCTTAAAAGTAGCAACAAAATAATGACCAAAAGTTGTTCCAAACGAAACCTTTATTTAACATTTAACTTTTATTATTTACTCAACAAAACATTTAAAATTTAAAGAAAAAAATCATTTATCCCCAAATGTCATCTAGATCCTGGCTCGCACGCCATAGACCATATTTTTGTTGCTACTTTCGCATGCGGCCTATCTCGTCGCCTTCGTCACACACCATCGATTAACAAAGCATAAGCAAGTAGTGACGAAGCTTACTAGGATAAGACATCATGGGAGTGTCGAAGTCGTGGTGAAGCTCACTAGCGAAACATATCAATAGGACTAGAGGTTGAGATGGTTTTAGACTATATAAATATTGAAGTTTATGTATTAAAATAAATTTGGAGTGCTATATATAAGTGAATTCCCTTAAAAATAATAAAACACCTAAAAAATTCATTAATATAGGGAAAAATTAGAGTATGCTATTGTTTGAGGTTAAATCCCTACACCTTTAAATCATAATCGTTAATCTTTTTCATCTAATCTGAGTTTTAGATAGCATCTTGAAGGTTATATTATCAACATGTTCTACTCCGTGGGACAATAAATATTTATTAATTAGACTTGTTAGATGATACGGCCATAACTTTTTTTCATTGTTAGATGATGCTGCGCCCAAGTTCATTCAAGATGATAGAATCATAGGATATTGATCAAACTTATCACACCCTCATTCATTTCCCCCTTTTTAAAAACATATAATTCCAGCCACCAATTAGAGTGCAATAAATATCCATAAATGAGAGTATTCTCAGTAATATATAGATGTAATTAATTATAGCGGTGTGCAACAAGGTGAAACTTGAGGCCTCATATATCAAATTAATTGCAATCATCCTTATCAATTAGCTAGGGGAAATCGGAGACGGAGATGTTAAGAGGAGAAAGACAGGAGAGATTCAGAGGTTGTAGCTTGGGATTTGTTCATCAGGCCAGTTAAGAGAATCATTGTGCTTGAGGTAGACTCTCAATACCCTATTTCTAACTTCATTTTTTATATCCCTGTGAAAAGATCAAGAGTAAAAAATACTTTTTAATGAGTATGATTAACATTCCATTATGTAATTTATGGTATGTTGTAGCATAATCTATTCTAAACACTTTGACTATAAGAAATAAAGTTTTCATCAGTTAGTTCCACCTAAGTAAATTTTTTAGTATTTTCTATTAAAATTAGTAAATTTCAAATTACTTATAATTCCTTGAAAGTTTTTAAAGAATGTTTTGTGATGCTCCAGAATCTAATTTGGAAGACTTATTCTTAAACTCGGTCTCATACTACATCATTGTTTTGCATCCTTACTCCAGCTTAATGAAAGCTTCCTGCATTTGTCATCGGGCTGACGGAGGTACAAATCACATCCTAAATATTGTAGTGAACTCATCACAAGTAATCTCAACATTTTTCTTCCCTTGAAATTTCTCTCTGTGATGTCCAATCCACAATTTCTCTATCACTCCTTCAAACAGGAATATAGCTAACGGTACCTTCTGGCTCTCCGGACACTGCATGCTGTCAAAAATTTTCTCTATTCTCAGTAACCAATCTTCTACAGCTTGAGGTCCTATAGCTCCTTTGAACAACGGAGGCTTGAACTTATGGAATGTTTGTAAATGCTTGTCTGCCTATTCTTTTTTGCTCCCAGCTGATTTACTCTACGCATCCCCCATTACCTGTGATATACCAATAGCCAACTGCATCATACTTTTTGAGGGCACTGGAGTTATACTGTGTTGCTCATTTAGCACATTTAACTCTGGATGATCCATTTAACTCTTCACATGTACTATTTAGTATGATCTGAACAATACACACATGCAATTATGTATGCAAAATAATACACCTGAAACTATCCATTCTACCCAACTCTCAATTAAATCCTATAGCTCTAGTAACAATCAATTCTTCCAACAACTATGCTCTGATACCAATTGTGATGCCCCAAAATCTAATTTGGAAGAATTATTTTTTTATTATTTTAATAAACAACAACCAGAGTTATCTAATATCATCTATCAGTAATAAATAATAAAATAGATTCTATAATTCCAAATATTAATGTATACATCTGTATTCATTTCTAAAAAATTATATACAATATAAGGATCTACACAATCATCACATATCTATCATGTCCTAAGTATAAAAGAACAGCTAAAATAAAAGAACATAAACCTGAAGAAATCCTGACTAGCCTCACACTCTTGATCCTCTGCCTTGACCTGAAATCATTTAACCACATATAATGAGCTAAAAAGTCGAACAGCTCATTAAAATCTAGCTAAAATTGAATTCAAAGCACGACAAAGGAGCAATATACATGTTAATAGTCAAACATAATATTTACATTTATATGATCATTGAATTAGTGTAAAAATAATAAAATTCACATGTAGTAGTAGTAGTAGTAGAATCTATAAACAGTAAAAGACTACAGTACTGAAGCTAATAAAATAATAAACCAATATGAGTGTCAAATCAATAAAACAATCGTCGTATATGTAATACCAATTAATAAAAAAATTGAATAAAGAATTGAATCAAAATATTAGTAAAGACTATCGAAATCATGTTAATATAGTAAAATCATATAAGAGTGTACTCATACTATTCAGATATTCTATATCACATGCTTAATATCTCACATACTTAGTATCATTATAATGAATCAGTAGTATCAAATAATATCAGTATCTATATCAGTAACAGTTCAGTGGCAGGAGTAGTAAAATAATATAATAATAATAAATTCATACAGTAATAATAAATTCATACAATAATAAGAATAATGCCTCAAAAATATACATTTTAGTAGTCATACTAAACAAGTAAGAAGTCCTAGCTATCATGGTATTTTTTCAGTATTGTATCAGTATTAGTAAACTGTTGGCTCAGTAAACAGAGTTGTCACTCTTTGCCCGTTAGCACAGTAATCATTTTCATATTACTCCCAATCAATATCATGTGAATCAGTAGAGGATAATATTAAACTATAGTATTTAAAGGAAAGCACGTTGTCCTACCATTCTATACAGGTCAATCAGTCTCTAACCAACGAGTGAACTAGTCTTTACTTGTCTTTACATACACATTATTATCACAATACTATAACAGTAATCTCAATCACATATTCACGTAATGGTAGATAACAAAAATCATATCAAGCCAAAATTCTTATTTTTTGAATTTAACCAAATTATCAGATATTGTATAAAATAATATTCTGAAGATCTAGTTGACTAAATCACTATTTTTAGATGTCAAAATAAAATTTTGAGTGGGCAAAAATTATTATATTTTTAAAATCACTTAGTGAAAAATCTCAAATAAATACTCAAAATATGTATAATCTCAATATCTATAACATATAAAAAGTTATATGATAAAAGTTTACCAATACAAAATTATTCTCATTTTTTACTAATAAAAATATAAATTTGATCAAAAAAATATCAAAAATATAAAATCTTTGAAATAAAAAATAGAGTAAAGATTTTTTACAGCAAAACAAGCAACTCTCCTAATATGCTCAACTAACGAAAATCGCTTCGTGGCCTCCGAACCCTAAATTCTTTTTCTCTCTCCTCACATTTTCCTCTCATTTCCCTTAGAAGATCTCTGTTTGCTAAAATTAGAAAGAAAAATAAAATTTACTTAATAAGCACTAGTGGCTTTTTATATTTATAATAAAAGAATATATAATATTAATATAACTATTTAATTTAATTAATTCTTTAGTATAAAATTTAAATAAATTATTTTAGTACTTCAAAAATTACAAAAAAATATTTATAAAATAAATCATTTTATTTAAAAATATTGATAAAATTGGTTTATAAAACGGTCACCTCACGGTCCCAAAATCCTCACTTATACTAACAGGTGTTAATTTTTTAAGGATTTTTACTGACGCCCAAAAGTTATAAAAAAATTTGTGCAAGTAAAATACTATAATAATAATGTTATGGTGAAGACGGTTTATGATTTGGAGTTATATTGTCTCCAAAAAAATTATTTATTTAGATCAAAATACAGGTTATTACAGTTCAAACCTTATTTACAAATGATTTATTTATAAATGATTTCCTAAATAATGAAAGTTGAAAATATGAATGAGATACACATTCATTATTCTTTGTATTATGGTATACTTGCTTTCATGATCATGTTCAGCATTTTGTTTACATGTTAATTCTATAAAGCCCTGCATGTGCATTTATGATCATATGATGAATGTTGTGATGTGGGAGACTGATGATTTACACTATAAATTCTATTCTGCAGGCCCGTCTTTCTATTATATTCTTCTTTTGATTATGGCCCCATCTTTCCTAGACAAATGTGGGGGGTTATTTTTGGCCCCATTTGCTTTATGTGGGTGTTGGAGATACAAGGGATGCATAAGTGAAAGTGGAGTTATAAGGAGATTTAGGACAGTCTCCTTCACCTAGTAAAGGTTGACTGTGCGAGGCACAAGTGGAAGTAGAGTCATAAGCAGACATCATGACATGTATATCACTTTATATATGATTATATATCCTATTAAATAAAATAAATAAAAAATAAATTATATTTTTATAAATCGAATAAGTCTAATTATAAAAAGGCTATTTTGAAAATAAGTATGCTCTACTATTTTTGCATCAGTACACTTTGATGTTTCTGTAAAAAGTATGAAATAGAAGTACATATTCTATTATATTCTTATAACTAGTACCTTCTTCCAATCATTTAAAAAAGCAAGAAAGATGTACGTGTGTAATAAGTAAACTTTGACATGTCTCTAGAAAAGTAATAGTTATTTTCTTTTTTCTTAAATTTGACATTTAAATCTTTTATTTACATATTTCAAGATATGGATATTGGATTCTATAATAGGACTTGAGAATGCCTACTGAGTTGAAATACTCATTCTGTTGATGTTTAACATTTAAAGGAAATGAAAGAGATTGATTGAGTGAGGTTGTAAAAAGTAGAACATATAAAGTTTTCGCTTAAGGTATTTTGTAATCCAGTTTCTATATTTAGATGTATAACATTAATTTATATTGGATTATTTATTTAAGAATTATTTTGGAAATAAGAATTTAGATTTCTACTATTTCTATTTATTATTTTGGTTTTTTTGTAGGCTCTGGTGTGTTATATCATGGTTGAGAAATCTTAGTTTAACTTAGATCTTGGGGCATGATAAAGTGATATCAGAGTAATGATTTGAAAGATTGGCTCATAACCAAAGCCATAGAAAATGATATATAGATATAGGGAGGATGAGTTGGGGTTGGTTTAGTATTATTTTTTGTTAGTATATATAATAAATGTTCATGCAATTGAATTTCCTCTATTTTATTTTAGACAACTGTGTTGCTACATCATGAAGCCTTACGGCTAAGAAGCGATTGATGGATAGAGTTACAATCAGGCTGCTACAGTTTAAAGCATTATGTGGGCGATGACATCTGATTTAATAATGCAGTTTGTAGGGTTAGTAGGCCACCTTATGGGTGAAGCTCAAACTAGGATGATGGGAGTGAAAGGGAAAGAAGTAGATAAGCATCTCCAAATATTCCTTAGATTGAAACCTCCTCAATTTTAAGGAGTAGTAGAACCTCAAGTAGTGGAAGGTTTATTGATGAGGTTAGAAAAGACCTTCAATAGTATACAATTCTTAGAGGCTAGGAAAGTTTTTTTACCCATGTTTAAGGTGGATAGAGAGGTGAAGTGTTGGTGGATGGGCCAGTAAAGGAAGAAGTTCTAGGGCAGACCAAATGCAGAAATTTTATGGGAGGAGTTTACGAAGACCTTCAGGATCTAATTCGTGTCACTATCCTCCAGGCAGCAGATGCATGAGTCATTTTTAGAATATTTCAAGGGAGAAAGATGGTGATGTAGTAGGAGGTAGAGTTTACAACTCTCACTAGGTATGCTACTCAATTGGTTAACACCCCTGAAGGGAAATATTATCAATTTATTAGAGGATTGAGAGATAACTTGAGGCATTTGTTGGTTCTTTTCCATATTAATGATTTTTCTAAGGTTGTAGAGAGAGCGTGGCTAGTAGAGAATGATCTGGTATCCACTCAGTAGTGTTGGGAAGTCCACAAGAAGAGATTTAGAGGAGAGCCCTCTAGAATTATAGTTAGTGAAAAGAAATCCGGGTTAGAAGGTAGTGACTCTAAGAGGGGGAGGACCTACCATATCTGGGAGCATATGAGGATCAAGGCCTGTTAGTAGTGCTCCAGTCTATGGATTTTGTATAAGAAGACACACGGGTATATGTTATACATTCATGGGATGGTGTTTTAAGTATGTCCAGTCTAGTTACTCGGTGGCTCAGTGTTCACAGAGGGCACCATCTAGAGGAAGTTAGAGCAAGAGGGAGCCAATAATAGCCTCATTTAGGACTATTAGTGAAAGATCTTCAACCTATGGTGGTGATAGATTTTAAGGTAGGCAGGTGGTTAGATTAGCAACTATTCTAAGGGAATCTACTGTAATAGTTAGTGCAGCTTTGAAGCGGCACAGAGTATACAGTCTAATCTAGTAGGAGGTAAAGGAGGCACTGAATGTGGTGACATATATGCTTTTATTTCAGCACTATTCTATTATATTTTATTTAATTTTAGAGCTAGCCACTAATTTTTTATGAGCATATTTAAGATAGTCTTAGTTTAGTACCTATTTTCCTACCATTCAATTTATCTATTTTATTACCTACCGGTGATTATTTGAATTCTAGTAAGTTATGTAAGTGTGAATTTAAAATTTTAAATAGAAAATTGGAATAAAAATTGATTATCTTACCCTTAAAACAATCTGATGTGATTGTGGGAATGAATTGGTCAAGTAAATAGGAGGCTAGAATTGATTGTAATGAAAAGAAAGTAAGTTTGTGTATGGAAGGGGAGGTGTTGTATTTCTAAGGTGCTAGGAGTGTTCTATCATCTTTGATTTATGTGTTGCAAGTTGATAAAGCCTAGAGAAAATAAAATACTATAATTTTGATATATGTGATGGATATGCACAAGTCTATTAAGGGTATTGAGGAGGTCCCAATAATGACGATAAAAGTTTTATTATCAATTTGAAATATAAATAATATTTAAGTTCATAATCAAACACAGCATAGGGAATGTAAAATTTATCTCGAAAGATAAAAGTAACATTCACCTATTATTTTGAGAATGAAATTAAGGAATAAAACTTTAATCTGCGTCCAAAGATTTTTCCCCTACTTAAGAAAACTAAAGCAAGGTTTATTTTTTTTACTGGGTTTTAGATTCCCTATAAAGGAAAGCCTCTATAGTTAATTATATATCAAGACAAGTCTTGAGAAAACTCTTGATTAAAGTGGAGACTATACTTTTTAGATTTACAAAGATTTGAGTTTATATTGATTTATTGTATAGAAAGATAGAAAGTGCTTTAGGATTTAATTTTTTATGTTTGAGTTTACAATTTATTTAGGATTTGGGTAACCCTCCTAAGGAGGAGATATTGAGGGTGTGTATCATATGGACTTATTTTTTGCTTGGAGTGGACTGCCAACTAATAATCTAAGCTCAATTCATTGTCTTATGAATGCAAGATAAAAAGCTCTTTATTTAACTAGCATTATAATTTTGATTCAAAATTTAAACATGACTCTTTAATATGTAAATGCACCTAACTAGTGCAATACATGATGTATGATTTATGTAATAATGTTTAAATAAAATTTTTATTCATTTATTTAAAATGGAAAGTCAAGTACAAACTAGGGCCTGCTATAAAAGAAAAAGGTGGCCAAGCTCCACTATAGGCTTGAATTTCTATTCTTATATAATATAGATTTAAATATGATTGCTTACTTCAGTTTTTAAATCTTTTGGCTCCTTGATCTTCTATATAATTTCAAAAGATAATGATCTTCAAAAGAAGAAGAATCATTTCTTTTTTGGAATCTATAATTGTATATAAGCAATCATTTTTATATCTTTTATAACTCTTTATATTTTTAGAACTCAATCTACCTACTACTAGAATTTACAACTTTACATTTACATTTGAGCCAAGGAACATTCTACTTTGACTCTGGTAGTACAGAAAAAGATGCCTCTGAATATGAATGATTGCAATGCAAATGCAACGTAGTAAAAGCTAAGGTGCACCAATAAGAAAAGTAATCATTAAATAAAAGTAAATAAATAAAATAAGAATACCCTCCAATAAAGGTACTCAAATCACAACAAACCATAATAAACTACCAGCCTAGCCTAGGCTAGAGTTGGTTGTCCTAACAAACTATCTAATGTGTGTGCAAAAGCTGTGTGGCTTGGATGGATTCTAGGTTTATTTTTATTTAAAGTTATCTATAATTTACATTTATTTGTTTTAAGGTCAAAGATGTTTTAATTTGAATTTAAATTTTGATATTTTATTCTTTCATTAAAAGGATTTTATTTTAAAGGATTGAAATTATTTAATTTTAAGTTATAAAGAATCATGATAATTAATGACCCCAATTGAAGTATGGGATTAAAAATCATTAAATCCTAAGGCTTATAGTTATAATGCATTCATTCTCCCACATAGGATAAAATGATTGCATATAGTCCTTTGAGTTTTATTTAATGATTTATTAATCATTATTTTAAAGAAATATGTTAACTAAAGACTCCAAATTGCTTTGAAGTGTTCAATCAACACAACTTAGGTCTATCAACTTAATGCATTTGTGCCCTATCTTAGGAATCAAGCATATGCATAAAGGCCTTGAATTTTGAATTTAATTCAATGATTTTATTTACATAGATTGAATTTAACTAGATTAATGATTTAATTTGATTTCATTTAGATGATTTTATTTGTTTGAATATTCTCTTTTTTATTTATTTTATTTAAATTTTAAATTTTTTTATTACAATTTTTATTTAATTCTCAATTAATTTATTTTATTTTTTAAATTAAATTATTTAATTTTTTATTTTAATTTATTTTTAGTTAATTTTTGTTCAATTTAATATGATTTATTTAATTGATTTTTTTAATTGTATTTGATTTTATTGAATTTATTTGATTTATTAAATTTCCTTATAGAAGGAAATTAACAAGTGTATTTGATTGATCAATTTGGCCTTAAGTGATCAAGTGATTGAGTTTATAGGTTAGTGGTAACCAAAAGACCAATCACTAAAAATTTGGGGTCAATTGGATTAAAGATTGATTTTATTTAATTTTGTTCAATTAAAGCTTAATTAATAATTAATCTTTAATTAATATTATTTTAATTATAATTGGATATTGCTTTTATTTTTTCTTTATTGTAGGTTTGAGTTAGGTTGTATTGTAATTTACTTTATATTTTTAAAATTTTTACTGAATTTATTGTGAATTTTTGAATTTTTTTTTGGGAAACCCTTAGAGGGGCCTACGCGTTGATGTAGGAAAATAAGTATAAAGTCCTTAAAGGGACCTCAAGCTCAGTAATGCTCAAAAGAGCTATAAAAAGAAACCAAAAAAATCCTAGGAGCTCAAGTTCCCTACTATGCAAAAATACAAAATCACCTAGATACAATCTACGGTGCATAAGAAAGAGCACCCAAAAAAAGGGAAAAAGCCAAAAACCAGCATAGAGCTTCACATTCCCATCCAAAAAACCACAAGATTGAGCTCCTGCACTAAAGAGCACCTGCAAAAAGAATTGGCAGCCAAAGTGGAAATTGTATAAATAAAAGCAAAAAAGGCAAGGTGATAGTCCAAGCAATTATCCACACAATAAGTAACATAAATAGAATAGAAATTGTTCAGCCTCCAAATTCTCCAACTATTAGGTAAACAAACATGAGAACCAATACCCAAGCCAGCATAAGTATACCACAGGACACAGGCCATAATACCATAGCTACAGGAGACCAAGAAAAAGGATGTATAAAACCAACTCACAGTCAAATTAAAGAAGTTAGCCAACTTAGCCATAGGATTGCCACAAGATAAAACCCCCATGCAAAGTCTAGAAGAAACAATTGTTCCGAACAGAACAACTGACCCAACAGAGAAAGCAAAGGCCAACCAGATACCAGGAACAAGGGTCCTCCCAGCCAAAATGATTAGAACCATAGAAGCCCACAAAATCACAATCCAGATGCCACTCCAGCCTAAGCCCAGCCACAAGATAGCACACAGGAACCATGCTAAGGAAAAGGCAGCAAACAAGATGAGCTAAAGCACACAGGAAACAAATAGCACAACCATAGAAACTAAACCTACAGAAACTGGAACAATTCATAATAGAATAGGTCCAAAGAATAACCACCATGATAGCCCTAAACCTGCCCAGCCACAGGATACAGGAAAGCCTAGCAAAATAGGACCAAAAAATAGCCTCCAGCACAACCCCAAAATTGCCCAGCCACAGGTTACAGGGAATCACCACACAAAAAACCCTACCGACACCCAACAACCTAGGAGTAGACGAGATAAGATAAGAATGATAGAAGCAAAGAAGAAACAACAAACAGGGGAGACCCGCCAAAATGACAAAAATGAAATACCAAAACCCACTCCAACTAGAAAATCTATAAAGTTCTAACATAAGGAATACCAATTTTTTCTAATCATAAAAGACCTTTAAGAGGTGCAGGTAAGTTAGAAGCAATAAATGAAAGTTTGTTAGGATTGTTAAGACCTTATGAACTAGTCCCAAGGCTAACCAAGAGGGGGTTGAATTGGTATTTTAAAAATTCTTGCAAAAATAAAAAAAAATTTTTTGTCCTTTTGAATATTTTAAAACCCAATCAGTTAAAGCAGAAGCAGATAATCAAAATCAGATATTTTAACTGCATATCAGATCACATAAATATGTGTAAATTAAAGTGTAGAAAAGTAAATGAAAAGAGCACACCAGATTTATAGTGGTTTGGTCAACTTGACCTATGTCCACTCTCCGAAGCCTCCCCTCCAGGTAATGCACTAAACACTATAGTGACTCTCCTTTTGCTCCCACAGTAAGGCGGAAAAGCCCTTACAAAATATTTCCACTGACACCGGTGAGGTAGAGAACCTTGACTCCTTTTGCTTCCTCCTAAAGCATGCAGAGAACCTCAACTCCTTTTGCTTTCTCCTAAAGCAGGTAGAGAAACCAGAATCTTTTTGCTTCCTCCTGAAGCAAGCATAGAACCTAGATCTGATGCTGATAATCATCTCCATAGAGCCACCACGGAACTAAGGACGAAGAAGGAAGATGACGATCGAACCTTGCTTGGAGAAACCTTTGTGAATCCCCTCACAAACTCCCCCTCATAAGATCCTCTCTCTCTCCCTCCCTAACTCTCCTTCTCCTTTAAGCTCTCTTCGGACAAGAAAATAATAAAAGATCTTTTAAAGAGACAATTGAAGAGCTTAAATAGAGAGGCTTTAAAATATGCCCTAATTTTAATTTGCCGATAATATTCCAGGATGATATGTATATCATCCTATACGATCAGTGTAAATCAGCCCATCCAGGCAGGATGATCTGTGTTGTCTGTATGATAAGTATAATAATTATGTACAAATTATCCAGGATGATTTTTTGATTGTCCTATACGATTAGTTCAAATCAAAGCATATCATCTTGAGAAATCGTTCGGGATGTCCAAGCCAATTAGAACAAAAATATTTATCATCTCGGACGATCTTACGATCGTCCTGTATGATTAGTTCAAATCAAAGCATATTATCCTTAGAAATTTTTTCGGGGCTTCCAGGATGATTAGAACAAAAGTATTTATCATCCTAGATGATTTTTCGATCATCCCATATGATTAGTTCAAAATAACGAAGATCATCTTGATAAATCATTTGGGTCGTCTTTTACATTTAGAAGAAAAATCATGAATCATCCTGAATAATATATATATCATCTCGTACGATATGATCGTTCAATCTAACCATACTTAAATCCCTAATAACAGGATTATTATAGGCATAATTGTTATGGATCGTCTAGGCTGATGAGGATCATCCTGGACGATTAGTTCAAAATATAACAAATAAAAAATTGCCTAAAATATGATTGGCGGCTGATTTTAAGATTTGTACTAATCATTTTATATGATATAAAATAGTCTAGGATGATTAGTTAAGTAAACTTAATTATCTGGGATGTCCTAATTAGGGTTTCTGTTCTAGACTAATCATCCAAGATGATTTTTGGATCGTCCTATACGATATGATCAAAAATAGAAAAACTCTCAAACTTATAAAATTTATCCCACTGAGTGTGTGTGTGCAAGGTTACTTAGCTTAGGGATCCATCACATTACATTTGACTCAAGAAAGAGAAAAAAATACATTGAGATGAAATTTCAGGTAGACTCGATCTTGAGCTGATTTATTTTGCAAGTGATCTTTGAGAACCTAAAAGAGTTAGTAGGCAGAGCAACCAGAAACAAATATGTAGGGATAGTAGTAAGAAAATAATGTTTGTTTCATCAAAATCATAGTACTTGTATCTAGATTTGCAACAGTAAAATCTATAAAATAGTCCAAATTACACCCCAACTTGGCAAGCCAATCAGCACAAACATTCCCCTCCTTATACACATGAGAAAGAGAGTAATTAACCAAAACCAGCAATTGCTTAATATCCCAAACCAAATAAAAAAGATTCAGGTTACAAGCTATTTCATTAACATTGTTTAAATAAAGATGACTAAAAGTAACATCCACTTCAATGCAAAAGTTAGTAATGGCAAGAGAAATGCATAATCCCATGAAGCATAGTTGAAAGAACAGCAAAACTCTCAGAACAATTATGTAAGGGACCTACAAAAGTCATAATGATATTCCCATAACCATCTCAAATAAGGCCACCACATCCCGAACAGGAACCTTTAACAACACCATCCACATTCAGCTTATAGGAGTTAGTAGGAGGTTTGATCTAGTAAACAATCCTAGTATCGGTAGAGAGTTGAACACCCTCCAACAAGATACCCAATTCAGACGCCACAAAGTAATAATTCTTAAAATTCTTGATGGAAAGCAAGTTAGCATAAAATAGACCCAAAACCTGGTCTTTCACACTTTAATAATCCTATGATGATTCATATTAATGCCATTAAACCTAGAATTATTTCTGTCCAACCATAAATACCACAAAATGAGAGAAGGGATAAGATTTTTGATGTGACCTTTAGACTTAATAAACCAAGAGTTAAGCAAAGCATGAATAGACAATTTAGCATTAAAGCAATTTAATCTGAAAATATCATCAAAATAAATCCAAGTTTTAATAGCAAGAGGGCCAGAAAGAAAGACATGATGCATATTCTCCACATAAAAGCAGCATTGGCACTTGGACAGTAAGATAAAACTTCTTTTAAGTAAATTATCATCAGTAGGAATAAACTTATGTAAAATTCTTCATATGAAAATAGCAACATTGGAAGGAATACATTTATGCCAAATCATAGAAAAAATACTAGTAACATCATTCTTAGCTCTGAAGGCATGCCAAGCCTCCTTTAATCAGAAATCCCCATCTTTAGACAAATTGTATAAAATTAAATCATGAGATTCAGTGTTAAGGGGAAGGTTCATAATTTGATGAATAATAGAGTCAAGAATAACATTAGCAAGTTTATCATAATCTCAATAATTATTAGTGATAAAATAATTCACCTTAACCGCCGAAGTGGATGAGGAATTAATAATATAATCAATAGAGTGAGAACCCAGCTAATGCCAAAAGAGATGTTCCCACAACCAAGCCCCCAACAAATGTGGGGCTCAACAACCCATTTAATATTGCAAAGTCTCTGTCACACTTTAGAATCACCCTTATTGTAACAGCAAATGGTAATTTTTTTTAATTTTATTTATTTATTTATTTATTTTTGGTTAAAACCCGTAGAGGAGCCTACACATTAAATAAAATAAAAACAGTTACAAGGTCCTTAAGGGGGACCTTCAGCTCTCTAATGATCGAACAAGCTACAAAACAAATCAAAAGAAAACCTATGAGCTTATAGTCTCCACTAAGCCAAAAAATAAAATGACCTAGTAACCTTCTAGCGATGCTATAGACAAGCATCCAAAAAAGAAAGATACTGATAGGAACATGAAGCACAATCTTTCTGCAAAAAAACTTGACCATAGCCATAAGCAAATCCACGTGAGAATCAAGAAGGCTACAAAACAAGAGACTATTGCACAAATATAAATGGAAAATGACTAAATTAAAAGCAGAATAACAAGGAGAGATATTACCAATATAGAGCTTTCAAGCGAAAAACCACCTACATTTGAGCTAAAAAGAAACATACTAATAGGAACATGAAGCATAATCTTTTCCCCCCAAGACATTTGCCAAATAAAACCCCAGGCAAGGGAGCAGTTAAACAGATTATCAGATAAGGGAGCAGCTAAACAGATTATCCAAAAGAACCAATCACCCCCAAGACTACAAGAAAGCCCAAGCATATGGACAATAAACCATAAATACCAACAAAGAAGAAGCCAAACATTAAAACTAAAAGTATGGGGCATCAGGTCCAGAATGAACTTCAAAAATAGAGGAAATAAAAGCAGTAAAATAATAAACTTTAACACAAACACAATAACACTATGCCAATTGATAGCAGCAGCCAAAAGAACCATATTACTACTAGTATTCAGGCCCCACATGTAATCAATCGAGTGGTCACTATGGGTATTAAACGCATCAATTTGGCTCGGGAAACAAATAGTAGGATAATCATTACCATTTATCAATGCCTGTTGCTCCAATCTGATCCATTTCCAGTACACATAGCACCCGATGGATAAGGGAGTAATACCAGAAGTCACACAACTCGCAATAATACCAATCAATAGGATGGTAACAAACCACCAAATAACCAAGAACCAATTCAAATTAACATCCTTCAACTAATTGAGAGGCCAGATAAACACCTTAGAAATAACCTAGGACAAATCCACAAAAGTACATCGGCCATAAATGAACCAACAAACCCTAATGAGCTTAAAACCATCCAATATATCATTCTGATCACATAAACCAACCAACCGGAGAGTAAGATCAGATGAGCAACAAAGGAGCCAAGAGTTAATATGTAATAGATTACCAGCATAGCCAGACATCAAGCCCTAAAAGGATAATAAGGCCAAAAAACCCAAAATAAATCAAAAAAGGAATTAACAAAAAAGGCTGACATGAAAACCCCAAAAACAAAGCCAAAACCCACTAAGCAGAAGAGACCCATATGAAGAGCTTAAGAAAAGTGGGTATAAGGCAGACTGGAATGATCCAATCTAACCAACCCTCTAGTCTCTTTGGGAAAAGAAAATTCAGTGAATTCAGTAAAACTAATTAAGTTACATCCAATTTTAGTAAGGGAATCAGTCACTGCATTGCCTTCCCTTAAAATGTGAGAAATATTGAAGGTTATGCAAGAAAGCTAGAACTTAATATCTCTTAACATATAAAAATTAGTAGGGTTAGAGATAGAATCCTCCATGATATAATGAATCAAAAGCAAAGCATCAACTTCGATCCAGACATATACCTAAGGAAATACACAATTGAAGACCAAACAAAAGAGCCTCAATCTCTGCTTTAATAATAGTGTTAGCATTACTCGGCCCTGTAAAAGCAGCAATGACATAACCATAGAATCCCTAATAATCCTACCGTACCCAACATTCAAATTGTTCATCGACCCATCAATATTTAGTTTATAAGAACCATTATGAGGCTTTCTCCAAATAATGACCCTGCCTTTGGGAGCAATACAAAAGGATTGAAAAGATAAACCCAACTCAGAAGCAACATGTTGAAAGCCTTTAAAAGAAGAACCATTTAAGAGATTAGTAGCAGATAACTATAAAATTTTATTCTTAATTTTTAAAATCATGTCAGTGGCATTACACTTAATACCCTCATGCTTGGATTCATTCCTGCTTCTCCATAAAAATCAACAAATAAGAATCGGTAAAGTGTCCCTAATATGACCTTTGGTATTAATAAACCAATCATTAAGAAGCTTAGAAATGGAATTATAGCAAGTAGAAGAATGCACATTAAACAAATTGTCAAAAAATAACCAAACTTTCATAGTAATTGGACCTTTTAAAAAACATGGTTAATGTTTTCAATATGATAACAACATTGACATTTAGAAACAATATAAATACCTTTCCTCACTAAAATAGAATCCACAGGTAAATAATTATGTAAAATCCTCCATATAAGAACAGAATAGGAGGAGGGAATACTGACATGCCAAATAGCATAGTAAATCAAACTTTTAGGATGAACTTGCGTAATAGAATTCCAAACTTGTTTAGTAGCAAATTTACCATCATTAGAAAGATTAAACAAAATCATATCATCAACATCCAAATAAATGGGAATCATAAGAATGATATTGATAATAAAATCTGGAACATAATCGGCAAGCAAGTCAATATCCTAATTACCATTATTAATAAAATCCTTGACTTTACAAGTAGAAGTGGAATGAGTATTTAAGAGAGTATCAATAGAGAAGTTCCCCAACCATTTATCTTGCCACAAAAAAATGTTTCCAGCTCCCATTCCCCATTGGATATACTCTTCCGCCTCCCATTTAATAGAGCATAATCTTTCCAATTGAAAGAATCCCCTTGCTTGAAATAACAATTGGGAGGATGCTTCCCAACACAATATTTAGAAACCATAAACTTTTCTAAGATCTAAAGGCAAACCACAATATATGGGAAAAAGCTTTGGACATATCCGTCAAAGTTTTGAAACCTAACCTTCCTTCATCAATAGCACCAGCACACTTATTCCAAGATCCCCACATAATAGCATTTTTACCTTCTTTGGCACCCAAAAAAAAATTGTTAATCAAAATCTCCATTCTATTGCAAACATTTAAAGTAGGGAAAACAGTATGAAGCAAGTATATAGGAATAAAGCATAAGATGTGTTTAATAAGGACGAGTTTACCACCAAAAGAAAGAAAGTTAAAAGCCCAAGAAGATAATTTCTTATGAATCATATTAAAGATGTCATCGAAAAAATGAGAACGTTTCTTCCCCTTCTAGAGTGGAGTACCAAGGTATTTCATAGGTAAATTTTTTGGGGTAAAACCAAATTTATTATCAATACAAGAAATCCTATTAGGAGATATATATTTAGCAGGAATAAAACCAATCTTAGAATGATTAAACATTTACCCACCAGCAAGTTGAAACATGTTGAGAAATTTAAAAAGAATGTAAAGCATTTTAATAGAACCATTAGTAGATATAATGAAATCATCAGCAAAGCACAAGTGAGTGATAGGAAAGCCACTAGCAGTTATGAAATACAAGTTAGGGTGCAAGCTAAAAAGATTTTTTAGCCCTTTGGATAAGAATTCCATAGTAATAATGAAGAGAGCAGGAGATAGTGGATCACCCTATCTAAGCCCATGCGAAGATTTGAAATAGCCATGAGATTCACCATTTATCATAATAGAAAAGAAACAATTTCAATGCTATTCTTAATCAAATTAATGAATTACAAATTGAAACCAAATGACTTTAATATGGTATAAAGAAATTTCCAATTTAAATTTTCATATGCTTTAGTAATGTCAACTTTAAAAATAATATTACCACCAGTAACTTTGCAATGTAAATCATGAACTAATTCTTGAGCAAGAAGAATATTATCAAAAATGGAATGACCTTTAACAAAACCAGTTTACTCAAGAGAGATAATTTTCAAAAGAATAACGTCTAATCTACTCATCATAATTTTAGCAATGAGTTTGTTAAAAAATGAACATAAGCTAATAGGATGGAAGTCATTCCATAAATTAATAACATTAGATTTATGAATTAAAGCTATAGTAGTGGAAGTAAAAAATTTAGGATAAGGATTTCCCAAAAAGAAATCCACCATAGCATTAACAAGATCATCTTTAATAACAAACCAAATAGTCATAAAAAACTTTTTGGTGAAGCCATCAGGACCAGCCACCGAATCAGAGTTCATATCTTTTATAGTATGCCATATTTCATTCTCCGAGGGAACTTTGGTTAAAGACAAATTATCCTCCTCATCAATAAGAGAAGGTAAAAGTTCGTTAGGGATGTTAAGCCCTTATGAACTAGCCTGAGGCTAATTGAGAGGGGGAAGGGGGTGAATTGGTAGTTTTAAAAATTCTTGAGCAAAATAGATTTTGAAAACCTTTTTAGATGTTTTTAAATAATTACAATCTCACAATGATGTGGAGATGTTTAAAGAAACAAAATAATAACTTCAATCACATGATCATCAACAGGAAAGTAAAGTGCAGAAAAAAATCAAAAAGAACACACCAAAATTTATAGTAGTTCGGTCAACTTGACCCACGTCCACTCCCTGGAGCCTCCCCTCCAGATATTGCACTAAAACTCAGTGAATCTCCTTTTTCTCCCACAGCAAGGAGGAGAATCCTTTACAAAACTCCTTTTCACTAACCCAATGAGGCAGAGAACCAAGACTCCTTTTGCTTCCTCCTGAAGTAGGCTGAAAACCTTACCTCCTTTCACTTCCTCCTGAAGCAGGCAAAGAACCTTACCTCCTTTTGCTTCCTCCTGAAGCAGGCAGAGAACCTTGATCTTCTTGTTGACAATTCTTCTCGTAGAGACACCAAGGAATAATGGACGACAACTGGAGATGACGACTTGAATCCTTGCTTGGAGTAACCTTTATGAACACCTCACAAACTCCCCCTCATAAGATCTTCTCTCTCTCTCCCAAGCTGTCCTTCTCCCTCTCAAAAATCTCTCAGGTGAGGATAGAGGCAAAAGTGTTGCAATCCAGGATCCCAAGCACTTGATTTTGATGATGACAAATAATACTTACTGAATTAATATGTACTTCTTTGAAAATTATAAATGTTTACTCTTGTCTGTGAGCACTAACATTTTAGGTAAGATACAAACAGTTCAAGACTACTGGAGACTCAAGACTGGGTAGAATAGGATGTACAAGATCTTGTATTTTTATTTTCTTTTATTTTTCTTTTCTTGAGTCTGTCACAAAAGCATGTATATAAAAGGAGTGACCATGCACACACACACAGTGAGAATTTTTTTAGAAGAAAATTATTTTAAACAAATCATACTGTACGACTTTCAATCATACTATATGATTGTTCATTAATACTCAGGCTAACGGCAAAATTCTAAAAGATTAGTTTTGTGAACTAATCATACTGTATAATGGTTATCGTATTGTATGATTTGTTTTTATTCAAAAACCCTAGTCGCCAGAATAACTTTGGTAAAATTTTGATTTTGATTTTCTTAACTAATCGTATTGTACGATATATATCGTATTGTACGATCATTTCAAATCTTGCCAAAATTATCACCCATAATCAGGCAATTAAATTTTGGTTTCTTAATTACATTTGATCGTACTGTACGATGTCAATCAAACTGTATGATGGACGGAGACGATTTTGGATCTTCTCGTAGATCATACCAGACGAAACCATGATTTTTATACTATTCATCCCGGATGATATTTATATCATATTGAATGATAACCTGAAAATGATCTATTCGTACTGTACGAAGGGTACATTTTGGGACGATGGTCAGAGATGAATTCATTCGTCCCAAAGATCGTCACGTACGAACAGTTAAAAAATAACATGATCGTCCTGTACGATCTTTGGATCGTATAATACGATATTCTTAAAATCTGTTAACTGTCCATCTGCTCCCGTACTGGACAAAGTTGTTTTTGAATTGATCATACTGTACATCATACTGTACGAACAAAAACATCAAATTAAAATTTTTAGGGTTTTCTGAAGTCTGATTTAAAAGGACTTTTAATTTTTCAATTAGTAATAGTTGAGGCCGTGGTTGACAGAGGAAGGAACTCTTGAGGGGGAGCTTTTGGAGAGATCCATGGTTTGTGAGAGGAAGGAGAAGGTGAGCTTGAGCGTGAGGGAGAAGGAGTGTGAGGGGATCACACGGTTACTCCGAGCTAGCTGCATGCTTGCTCCTCTTGTGGCCTTGGTGAATCTCGGGAAGGTTCTTCAGGAAGAGAAGCTTCAAGGTCTACGTCCTCAAGGTACTCTGCCGTCTCCATGAGGGAGAAAAAGGAGAAGGTCCGCTGCCGTCACCGAGAGGGTGACATAGCGTCTGGTATTCCGCCATACCGGGGAAGGTGAAAGTGAGTCTTGTAAAGGCTTCTCCGCCTTATTGTGGGAGCAAAAGGAGAGTCAACTTTTAGTAGTGCAAATCCCGGAGTGGAGGACTCCGGGGAGTGGACGTAAGTCAAGTGACCGAATCACTATAAAAATTTATGGTGTGCTTTTTTCATTTTTACCGCACTTTACTTTTCACACATTTATTTACTGTTTTAATTGCTTGGTGAAAAATTTGATCTTGATCTTGTATTATGAAATTTGCAATTGTGTCACCAATATTGTAATTGTGAACGAATCACTAGCTTCCACATTATACTTGTTAAGTTATTATTTTAAAAATATAAAAAATTAGAACTCCTATTTAGGTTTAATTTTTAAAATACCAATTCACCCCCCTCTTGACGCATCTCGTACTTACAAGTGGTATCAGAGTGGGGTTTCAAAATAGTATTTTAGAAAATCTAGAAATATAAGATCTGTGGCACATTTGGGTAACCGTAACACTACGGAGGGTTATTCTATAACCCGTTTACCTTTATTTGATAATATACCATTTGATTTCTAGAAAATATGCATGTCTACATTTTTACAGTCTATAGACTATTGCATGTGGATGTTGGTTCAAGAAGGTTACAATGCACCGTTTCGTATGTTGAATGGCATTAAAACTTCATTATTTTTTAATGAATGGAGCAATGAGGATAGAGAATTCACACAATTAAATGCTAAATGCTTAAATTATTTCTTTTGCACATTAAAATCAGAAGACTATATGCGAGTGTCTACTTGTAGTACTGGTAAGAAAATTTGGGATAGACTGTGTATCACATACGAAGGAACTAGTGAGGTTAAACAATCTAGGCTAAACATACTACTACATGATTATGAACTATTCCGCATGAAACCTAGTGAAACTATATCTGAAATGTATACTAGATTCACCCAGATTGTGACATCCTTGCATGCTTTAGGGAGTAGAAACCATTGCCATAGAAAATAAAGCTGAACCTCAGGAACACTTGCCTAGAGACTGGAAATATTCTTCTAGTCATCCTAGAGAATTGATCCTAGGAGACCCATCAGAAGGTGTGAAAATTAGGCATGGACTTAGGAAAGAAGTCAGTCATTCTGCATTTATTTCCATGATTGAACCCACGAATATAGATCAAGCCTTAGGAGATGAATTCTGGATCCTAGCATTGCAAGAAGAGCTAAACCAATTTGTTAGAAATGATGTGTGGGAATTAGTCAAGAGACCCAAAGAATAAAGTATGGTTGGAACTAAATGGGTCTTTAAAATTAACATGAATGACTCTGGAATAGTAGTGAGAAATAAGGTTAGATTAGTAGCAAAGGGGTATAACCAAATTGAGGGAATAGATTTTGAAGAAACCTTTGGTCCAGTAGCCAGACTAGAAGCCATCAGGGTACTCTTAGCCTTTGCTTGCTTTAGGGGTTTCAATGTATCAAATGGATGTTAAGAGTGCTTTCCTAAATGGGGTAATCGAAGAAGATGTTTATGTCGAGCAACCCTGGGGTTTGAAAACTAACAATTTCCAAGCCATGTGTTTAAATTGAAAAAGGCACTATACGGGTTAAAGCAAGCACCTAGAGCCTGGTATGAAAGACTTAGTACATTTTTACTAGATAGAGGCATTGTTAAGGGTAGTGTGGACACCACCCTCTTCTTAAACAGGGCAGGAGATGAGATACTCATTATTCAGATTTATATAGATGATATTTTATTTGGATCTTCAGAGAAAATCTTATGTGATGAATTTTTAAAAATAATGAGTGACTAGTTCGAGATGAGTATGATAGGAGAACTTAATTTTTTTCTTGGATTTAGTGTAAAAAAAATGGAAGGTAGAACATTCCTTAGTCAATCTATGTACATAAAGGATATTCTGAAAAAGTATAAAATGGACAATGCTAAGGCTATGCATACTTCTATGAGTTCTAACATTCAATTAGATAAAGATCCTAATAAAAAGTCTGTAGATCAGAAGAAGTATAGAGGAATAATTGGAAGACTTCTCTATTTAACTGCTAGTAGATAGGATATAATGTTTAATGTATATCTCTGTGCTCGATTTCAAGCTGACCCAAAAGAATCTCACCATGACTGCTGTCAAAAGAATTCTTAGATATCTACTAGGCACCCCAAACTTAAGAATTTGGTATCCTAGACACAACACTACTTTTAAAATCTTAGGGTACTCAGATTCAAATTTTGCAGGATGTAGGGTAGATAGAAAAAGCACCTCTGGTACTTGTTAATTCATTGGGCAATCCTTAGTTTCATGGTCCAGTAGAAAATAAAATTTGGTAGCCCTCTCAACAGTTGAAGCAGAATATATAATGGTAGGAAGCTGTGTTGCTCAACTTCTATAGTTAAAACAACATCTTTTAGATCTTGGACTACCTATAGGAATCATTCCAATAATGTGCGATAACACTAGTGTAATTTGCATATCTAAAAATCCAATTCAGCACTCACAAATAAAGCATATAGACATCCGATATCACTTTATAAGAGATCATGTAGCGAAGGGAGATATTGAATTACATCATAAGATCAACTGGCTGACATTTTCATAAAACCACTAGCATATGACACCTTTAGTATGTTGAGAACAAAACTAGGCGTTATAGATATTCATGCTTGATTAAAAAAAAAAAACTATATTTGCGTGTTTTAAGTCTATGTGTTGTTATATATATATATATATATATATATATATATATATAAATGGGAGTTTCCTGATCCTCTCACACCCATCTTGCTGATACCCAACCTTGGATTCCTGTGCACATCATACTGTACGATTGACAATCATACTATACGATCCTTTATTAATACCTAGATCACAGCCTTCAATACCATCAACAATCTTGATTTGCCTGATAGTGTAAACATCGTAATGTACGATCCACCTAATATACTGTACAATCCATACTATTGATAATCATATTGTATGAAGCACTAATCAAACTGTATGATTCACGTGGCATTTTGGATTGAGACAAATTTAAACTCGGTCGGTACAATCATTATTACGGTTCATATTGTACGAACACCTGTTCGTATTATATGATCAATTTAGTCAAAAGTCATTCAGACGACTCCTCAGGATGAATGACCTCTCACTCACAATTGTTCAATACGATTCTGATCGTACTGTACGATCAGAATCGTACTGGACGATTTGACTCTCTTTTTTTGAAAAGTCATCCAGACGAATTAAACTCTCTGATCGTACTGTACAATACAATATCATACTATATGATACCATATCGTACTGTACGATTACCAAAAACTCTATAAAATGGAGGGATTCTATGGCTCATTCCACTCACCTCTTTGCAATCTTTACTCCCTTGAACATATTCTGCTCTATGGCTGGTGGAAGCAAGCGAGGATGACTAATCAAGGGAAGCTCTTCCTCTCGGTGGTTTGACGACCGCTTTCTCTCTACAGCTGCTAAAAAGCCTATAACAAATTCAAAGAGGCCAAGATTACTCCTTCACGCATGCTTAATCAAGCTTTGCTTAATTTCGAGGTTATGAATCTCTTTGCCTCTACAACTCTCCAATTCCTCCTTACAATAAATTTTTTATTCCACTCTAAACTCCTCTATGAATTCCTAGCAAATCTTAAGATCGACTTAGAATGGACAACCCTTACCTCCTATGTCTGTAAACAAAACATCGTCAACACTAAAGACAACATAGCTAAACACATTGGCCTATCCACTAAAGGACCTCATCCCCAATCTCTACTCATAAATAATTATGATTGGACATCAGTCAACATGCTATTTAGAAATGTACCCTCCAATCAACACCTACCACTTGTCCAAAATCTTAATCAAAATACCTGTGTTATCCAGCATGTTCTTCGCACGTCCATAATACCCAAACCTAGAGACCGCATACACATTACCCCACTTTTGTCTGTGGTCACTTACTTAATCATGTCAGGTACCAAATTCGATGAAGCTCAAATGATCTTAGATTATATTCATGCCTTGGCTGCTTTCTGATATCCCTGTGCCTGAAGAAAATAAAATCTTTCCTTAGGACATGTCATTGGGTATATCCTGGATGCCAAATATCAACTACACTACGCTCTCCCTCCGGATTATCTTCCTATTTTCTATACTAACGCCTCTTTTCATATTCTATTCCATCAGGGGGCCGCGCACGCTGATCCCGATCTTAATGAAGAAGAGGCTGCTAGTCTTGCCGACGCACCTCCACCACCACCAATATAACCACATGGACTTGCCTATCCTGCCTACCCTCATGATGACATTATTTGACGACTTGATTGCCTGGAAACCAGGCTGGATTCCCACATTAATCAACAACACCGCCAGCATGTAGATGACATGAAATGGTTTGGGAAATGCTTCACCTCAATCGATCACCAATTCGCATCCCTCCATCAGTACTTTCAAGTTGTTCCACCACCTCCACCAGCACCTTCGGACCTGGATCCCGACTTTTGAATACTTTAGTTTGTTTATGTTCTATCGTACTTCCTTCTATTTGTTAATTGTGTTTGGATTTATTTTATAATTCTTACGTTTGTACTGTTATGTGATGTTCTTCTCTTTTTGCTGCTGTTAAAAGGGGGAGAAGTTTTGTAATGTTATGTTCTTTAATTTAATGCTATTTATCATTCTTCTATCACTTTCGTTCTGTTATATTTAAATTTTAAATAAAAAAAAATGAAAATATAAAAAGAATTTTGAAACTCCTCATATATTTTAAAATCCATCATTCTAGTGAGGGGGAGCTAAGGAAGAAATAACATCAACTGTGGGTACATATAATATTATTTGACACCATCAAAAAGAGGGAGATTGTTGTAATCCAGGATCCCAAGCACTTGATTTTGATGATGATAAATAATACTTACTGAATTAATATGTATTTCTTTGAAAATTATAAATATTTACTCTTTTCTGTGAGCACTAACATTTCATGTAAGATACAAACAGTTCAAGACTGCTGGAGACTCAAGACTGGGTAGAATAGGATGTATAAGATCTTGTATTTTTTATTTTTTATTTTTTTCTTTTCTTGAGTCTGCCACAAAAGCATGTATGTAAAAGGAGTGACCATGCACATACACATAGGGGGAATTTTTTTAGAAGAATTTTTTTTAAAAACAAATCGTACTGTATGACTTTAATCGTACTGTACGATCTATCATTAATACTCAGGCTAATTGCTAAATTCTGAAAGATTAGTTTTGTGAACTAATCGTACTGTACGATGGTTATCGTACTATATGATTTGTTTCTATTCAAAAACCCTAGCCGCTAGAATAACTTTGGTAAGATTTTGATTTTGATTTTCTTAACTAATTGTACTGTACGATATATATCGTACTATACGATCATTTCAAATCTTGCCAAAATTATCACTCGTAATCAGGCAATTAAATTTTGGTTTCTTAATTATATTTGATCATACTGTACGATGTCATTCATACTGTACGATGGATAGAGATTATTTTAGGGTGGAGGACTCCGGGGATTGGACGTAGGTCAAGTGATCAAACCACTATAAAAATTTTTGGTGTGCTTTTTCCATTTTTATCGCACTTTACTTTTCACGTATTTATTTACTATTTTAATTGCTTGGTAAAAAATCTAATCTTGATCTTGTATTGTAAAATTTGTAATTGTGTCACCAATATTGTAGTTGTGAACGAATCATTAGCTTTCGCATTCTACTTGTTAAGTTGTTATTTTAAAAATATAAAAAAAAATTAGAACTCCTGTTTAGGTTTAATTTTTAAAATACCAATTCACCCCCCCTCTTAGTACATCTCGTACTTTGAAGATTTATCCTAACATGCCACAAGAGAAACATCTAACACTAGGAAAAGGGTCTACATGGGTGAAAGTGCCTCTTCCTAGGTTTGGATGATGCATGCTTTGATGAATATGAATAAGATTCTTCAAGTGATGGAGGTTTATAAAATTGTACAAATGTAGGAGGTATTTTGTTATTCTCAAATGCACTAATTTTTATACTTAGAAATTTATTTTCTTTTTTAAGACTTGTAATTTCTAGTTTCAATGCATGCTTACTATTTTCTAAATCCCTTGCCATGGTGTCTAATTCTTTAAACACTTTTTCTAAATCAGTATGCAATATTTTCAATGAATCATGCTCAATAATTAATTCAGAATGTTTTTTATTTAACTCATCAAATTCATCAAGTAATGACATGTGATTGCTTTCAAGTATAGAATGATCCTTAAGTAAAACTTCATGTTCTTTTTGCAAGTTTAAGAATTCCAATTTCAGACTAGCATGCATTTTCTTAAGTTTCCTATATGATGAATGGATTTTCTCAGAAACATTAAGTAATTGATCATAGGTTAGTTCATATACCTCTTTTTAGTCATATTGACCACGATGTTCATCCGCCATCAGACATAAGTTTGTAGTCTCCTCTTCAGCTTCAGTCTCAGAGGAGTCAGATGCAAAATCCACCCAGAAAGTCTTTTGGATCCATTTCTTATCCTTCATGAACTTGGATTTCTCCTCACCCTTCTCCTTGCTTGGGTGAGCCTTAAGTGTAGGACAATCAGCTTTTCTATATCCTAGCTTCCTACATTCAAAGCAAACTGTATTAGAAGAACCTTTAGAATTTTTGCTAGATATACCTTTATTCCATTTTTGATAGTTCTTGTGTTTCTTCTTTAGAAAGATTTTGAATTGCCTAGTGATTAAGGCAACATCATCGCTTTCAGACCCGAAAGTATCGGTATCTATACCATTCGCCTTCAGAGCCACAATTTTCTCCTTCTTCTTCTCACCTGCATCAAGTTATCTTTTGGTTCACTCCTTGCTCATAAGCAATGAGTGATCCAAGTAAGTTATTAATAGAATCAGTGTTTAAATCCTTGGATTTAGTAATTGCAGTTATCTTGGTATCATAGAAAGAAGGCAAAACATCTCAAGATTTTGTTAACTTTTTCATAGTTGGTGAGTTCTCTTCCTAAGGCATGTAAGGAGGTGACAATTTTTGTGAACCTAGTATACATTTTAGATATTGACTCACTAGGTTTCATGCGAAAGAGTTAGTAGTCGTGAAGCAAGATAATCAACATAGACTGTTTAACGTTAGTTGTGCCCTCATAAGTGATACACAATTTATCCCAAATTTTTTTATTAGTCGTACAAGTTGACAAACTCATGTAATCTTTAGATTTCAGTACACAGAAAATATAGTTCAAATGTTTAGCATTAAGTTGTGCTAAATCCCTATCATCAAGTATCTATTCGGTAAAAGGAAGTTCAGTTTTAACACCATTAACAAGTCTAAAAGGTGCATCATAGCCATCTTTAACAAGCTTCCACATGCGATAATCAATCGATTGTAAAAAGGTAGATATGTAAGTTTTCCAGAAATAAAAAGATATGTTGTCAAACAAGGGTGATCGAGTAATGGAATACCCTTCCACGGTGTTTCTATTACAAAAGTTATCCATGCATCAAATTCAAAAGTTTTTCAAAACTTGATTTTATGAATCCCGCTCTGATACCACTTGAATGTTCGTTAGGGATGTTAAGCCCTTGTGAACTAGCCCGAGGCTAACCAAGAGGGGCGGTAAATTGGTTATTTTAAAAAATTCTTGAGCAAAATAGATTTTGAAAACCTTTCAGATGTTTTAAAATAATTGCAAAAGGGCGTGGATGTGGAGATGTTTAATTAAATAGAATAACAACTTTACCACACGATCATCCACAGAAATGTAAAGTGCAGAAATTAAAAATAGAATAGTAAAAGAACGAACACACCAAATTTTATAGTGGTTCGATCAACCTGACCTACATCTACTCCCTGAAGCCTTCCCTCCAGGTATTGCTGTAAAACTCAGTGACTCTCCTTCTGCTCCCACAGCAAGGCGGAGAAGCCTTTACAAAACTCCTTTTCATCAACCCGGTGAGGCAGAGAACCCAGAATCCTTTTACTTCCTCCTAAAGTAGTCAAAGAACCTTACCTGCTTTTGCTTCCTCCTGAAGCAAGCAGAGAATGTTACCTCCTTTTGCTTCCTCCTGAAGCAGGAAAAAAATCTTGATCTTCTTGCTAACAATCCTTCCCATAGAGACACTAAGGGCCAAGGGATGACGACTGGGGACAAAAACTCAAATCTTTGCTTAGAGTAACCTTTATAAACACCTCACAAACTCCCTCTCACAAGATCCTCTCTCTCTCTCCCAAGCTCTCCCTCTCCCTCTCAAGAATCTCTCAGGTGAGGACAACAGCAAAAGATTTCAGTAGTAGCAAGAAAGAGACCTTAAATAGAAGGGCTCAAAAATTTCCCTAAATTTTAACTTACCGTAAAAAATCATCCAGGATGAACCTTCGAATATTTTGTACTATCAGTGTAAATCACCACCTTCTGGCCTGGATAATTTGATTCCTCTGGATGATTAGAAGACATGGTTTGTTCAGATCATTTGGGATGATTCTGCGATCATCCTGGATGATTAGTGTAAATCAGGAATATAGTCTAGAAGATAGTTCGGGATGTCCATGAGAAAATCCTGGATGATCAAAAGAAATGGCTTGATTGTTCAGGATGATATGTATATCGTCCTGTATGATTAGTTCAAAATTGACCAATATCATTCGGCCCACAGTTCGAGACATCCAGGATAACTATACTAGACGATTTCAAAATGACCTGATTATCCAGGATCATATCTCTATCATCCTGTACGGTTAGTTTAAAAATGGCAGTATCATCCAGTAGACAGTTCGGGTCGTCCATGTGAGATATAATAGATGATGAGGATTTCTAATTAATCATCCAGGATGATCTTATGATCATCCAGGATGATGTGATCATAATGAATCATCTAGGATGATATACATATTATCTGGGATGATTAGACCAAAATACTAAAAGCTTGCCTAACTTAGTCTAACAATTGAGATTTTTTGATTTGAGCATATCATCCTGTACGATGGGAGTACATCCAGGATGATCTGCTTAATCAGACCTACTTAATATGGCTGCCCTAATTAGGGTTTCTATTTTCAATGGATTGTTTAGAACGATATCACTATCGTCCAGGATGATGTGAACAAAATCAAAATTAAAATTCTAACTCACTAAAATTCTCCCCTTGAGTGTGTGTGTGCAAGATTACTTAGCTTGGGGATCCATTAGATTACATCTGACTCAAGAAAGGTAAAAAATTACATTGAATCTTGAAACAAAAATAGACTGACTCAATCTTGAGATGGCTTGAATTGCAATTGATCTTGTGAACCTAAAAGGTTAGGCACTCAAACAGCAATAGAAATATCTGTTATCATTAGTATCATAATCGTTGAATCCAGATTTACAACAACAATCATGTCATCTAACCCTTGTATAAATGTAAAAAAACCCCAACAAATTCAAAGCCTAATACTCTATGGATTGATCACCATGAATTTTTAAATGTTTAGGATAAATCATAATTGAAATTAAAATTAGGATAGTAGGGACTTCAAACTTGCCAAAGAAAATTATGGGACTGAGAGGATATCCCATATTATTACTCAACTAAATTCCAAGTCAATTAGATGAGTAGGGTTTAATAAATGAAAAATTGTAGGCATTCAATGTAAAATTAAATAATATATAGTCATCTAAACTACTAGATTTTATTTCTATTTTTATAGTTCTCATTCTCTTGAATCCATAGAGCCCTTATATATATGATTTGGTTTAATATGTGATTTACCATGATTTTCCATAGGTTTGGCATTAAAGTGCATTTAATTTTTAAATTTAAAATGAATTTAGATGGCAGCACCCCCGTGGTATGCTCTTTACACATGGCAAAGCACTGTTGGATGCATGGATAAGCGACTATCACAACTAATCCACACAGACATGTCTACTGGCCATTCGATCTCATGTTGTACTAATTGAATGGCTAGGATTTGATCTATTCGATCCAACATTTTGGAAGGTAGGATAGGATGATTAATACATTGAGATATGGATCATCCGAGCAATTATATGTGGGCTAGATGACCCTAATTTTGGCTTCTTCCTTTAGACAGTGGGGAGAAGAAATCTTAGCTCCTTTTAAACTTAATATAGGATACATCTCATTGCTCCATTTCACTCACAGAAGTAGATTTGGGTCTAAACTACTATTATATAAAGTTTAGAGGCACCATATAATAAAGTTAGATAACTATTTAAATACCTATGATTCAAATTAGGGTTCAAGATTTACCTGAGTTTACTGGATGTCTAGGCTCAATCTTGGTCTTATTTTGTTCTTTATCACCTAAGGATAATTGAACTGAAGAAGTTGAGGTTGGAGGTGCTCTAAAAGAAGTGTTATGAGGTCTGGGACAAAATAATTGATTGTCACTTGTGGAACTCACCCACAATGGCCTATAATTGGCTGAAAAGTGCATGGGGAATAATGAAAAGAAATGCAAGCTCTCTTAGAGAGGCACTAGAGAAAGAATATTTCATTTATGTTGGTTTTCTTAGGTTTTCCCTATTATATGCCTTGGTAGCTGATCCACGGACTAGGATCCCTTAGGCTAGTTGCTTGGATGCTTGCCAGTTATTCCAAGTTATTAGGGGGTAGGAAGGTGATCTAAAAATCCTTTAACTGACTTAGTTGATTTTCCAAAGGTTGGACTACTTAGGTTTGGTCTGGGATAAATCGTGGTGTGGGTTAGGTTCAAGAATTATCTAGGAATATTCAAGAATGGGTTTGAATAAGCCAAGTTGGTTAAAATGGGCTGGATACATGAGTTTTGAAGGGTTTGACCATTTATAGAGTTTTAGTGAGCTTGACTGGTCAAGATAGATCAAACTGACTGGGATGGAATATTGGAGGCCTTTAGGTACTATTTTGGGTCAAGTTTAAGGAGTTTGGAGCAATAGGGTTAGTATTGAATAGGGGAGACCATATATGCATATTTTTAAATAACTTAGGTGAGTTAACCAAGTCAACTCACCCTAGATTTACCACCAATGCCTTAGACACATTTAGTAAGTCAATGGGATTGAGTTTGAGAAATGTATGGAGTTTAATTATTCATGTCTAGGAGTTTGATCAAACCTTAATTGGTTTGACTTGTCTTGGGTTGGGTTGACCAGACCTTTGACCAGGGTAGATGGACCAAATATGTCCAAACCATAAGGAGCTTTATTTAATTTAATTTGGTGAACTTTGGTGGAAAGATGGAGTTTGTAGTTGTTTAATGCAGGGGTTTGATCAATTAAGCTAGCTTGGGCTAGCTCAATAAGGTCAAATGTCAACCTCTTGCTTGGGAAGCTAGGGGTGATAGTTTTGGTGTATGGAGCTCTTATGATAGATATTCATGCAAGGGTTGAGGTCAAAGAGCTAGTGTGATGAAGATTGTAACGCACTAGGATTATTGAGTATGAATCAGGGTTTTGAACTAGTTCAATGGCATTTGACTTTAGTTTAAGGAGCTTGGGGTCCCCTAGCTAAGTCTAGGGAATCTAAAGTAGTAATCAAATACAAGATAAGATGAGTGTTCAAGGATTTAGGGTTTGAATGACTTTAGTTGAAAATGAGGTTAACATTGAATATTTCATATGGAGTAAAAAGATTTAGGTATATAGTGATGCTTCTTTAAAAGGCTTAGGTTGTGTGTTACAACATAACAAAAAAGTGTTTGCTTATACTTCCAAACAATTGCATCTACATGAGAAGAACTATCCTACTCATGATATGGAGTTGGTAATAATTGTGTTTGCATTAAAAATTTGGAGACAATATATATATATATATATATATACACACGACACTATGTGTAAGATTTATACTGACCATCAGAGTTTAAAGTATATATTTACTCAGAAGGAGTTAAATCTAAGGTAGAGAAGGTGGCTAGAGTTGATTAAAGATTATGATTTGGACATTATCTATAACCCTGCCAAGTCTAATGTGGTTTCAGACACCCTAAGTAGGAAATTAGATGGAGTTATAGCCAGCCTGATTACTTTTGAGTTATCATTGATTCATGAAATAGAAAAATTAGAGTTTGAAGTTGTATGTTCATCTAGAATGAAGGCATGAGTCATTTCTTAGTTGATTATCAAACCTTCGCTATAGGAAATAAATAAAGAAGCTAAAAAACAAGATGAAGGTCAAATTCAATTTGGAAAGAATGTTGAACTGCAAGTTAATGATCAAGGTATTCTATTATGTGGGTTCCAATTAGTAGATATTTGAGAAAGAAAAATCTACAAGATGCCCACTATTCTAGATATACGATCCATTCACGTAATAGTAAGATGTATCAGGATCTAAAGTCTATGTTCTAGTGGTCTGGATTGAAAAGAGAGATAGCAGAGTTTATTTCCAAATGCAAAACTTGTCAACTGGTGAAGGTTAAGCATTAAAGACCACATGGGTTGTTGCAACCTCTGTCTATGCTTGAATGGAATTGAGAAGAAGTTACTATAGATTTTGCTATGTGTTTTCCCAAATCTAGGAAAGGCCATGATGTAGTATGGGTAATCATAGATCGATTGACTATGCTTGATCTTTTTTGCCCATGTGGAAGATAAATTATCTTGAGAAGTTGGTTTAGTTGTATGTGAATGATTTTATTAGATTGCATGAAATTTCAAAGGTTATTATTTTTTATTGGGATGGCAGATTCATATACAAATTATTGAAGGGTATTCAGGAAGGTCTGAGAACAATGTTGAATATCAATACATTAAAATGTTAGAGTAGCTTCTATGGAAGGTAAGATTAGAGAGAGTCACCTTAGATGGTTTGGCCACATAGAATGTTAACCATTTGATGACCTGATTAGAATAATAAATGTATTAGATTTGGCCTATGTTAAGAAAGGTAGAGAAAGGCATAAAATTATGTGGTTAGAAGATATTAGAAATGCCCTTTTTTATTAGATTTAAATGAAAATTTGACTATTAATATAATACAATGGAGAAAAAGGATTCATGTAACCGATCCCACATAGTGGGATAAAGGCTTGAAGTTATTTTTATTGTTATTTTTTCCATCTTCGGACAAATGACCAATCTTAATGGGTTATCCAAGTGTTACAAGAATTGTTGAAGTTATATGTTTTGGATTTTAGTGGAACTTGGAAAGATCATGTTCCTCTAATTGAATTTTCTTATAATAATAGCTTTCAATCTAGTGTTGGTGTGGCTCCATATGAAGCATTGTATGGGAGAGGGTGTGAAGTATTTTTAATTTATGTAGAGATAGGGAAAGGAAAATTCATGAGTTTTGAATTGGTAGATAGTGCTATATATAAAATTGATCCAAAAAAACTAGAAGCAGCTCAGGATATTAAGAAGAATTTATAACCCAAAACATAAAGCCAAAGAACTCCAAGTTGGGGATATTGTTTTTTTAAATGCTAGTATAATAAAGGGTGTACATTGAACATTTCAAAATTATTGAAAGAATTAGAAAATGAGCTTTCCAATTTCAATTACTTTATCAAAGTCGTATATTCAAAATGTATTCCATGTTCTTGTTTTGAGAAAATGGATTCCTGATTTGGAGTAATGAATTCTTGGATATGAATTTGAAATTCAACCTTACCTGACCTGTAAGGAAGAACCAAATCATATTTTAGCATAATATGTGAAATAACTGAGTAAAAAGATTCCTATGGTAAAGGTCTAGTGGAAGAATAGGTTTGAGTGAAAAGCCACTTATGAAAAGGAAGCCGAAATGAGACAAATGTACAAGAACTTGTTTCTTTAAATGTTGAGGATGTCATTCTTTATAAGGAGGGGAGAATGTAATACCAACAGTTTTAAAATTTAGTTTATTAGGCTTAATCAGGTACAATTTCTATCTTATCTTGATTCTATTCTTAAACTTTTAAGTTATTAAAAGTCAAATTTAAATTTTAACAAACATAGAAATGAAATAGAGGAAAAGGAAAATAGGAGGTTAAGTGCTCTGAGGGGCTCTGTAGCACTGATAGCCATAGCATTCTGGCAGTGTCCTCTCTATAATGTGGTGGAATTAAGGGAGCATTGTGGCACTAGGCTTCACCACCATGGTGCTAAGCTTTCAGGTTGGAGGAACATGGGAGGATTTAGAATATTTTGACTTGGCGCTATAGTATTGCATGATAGAGTGCCATAGTGCTAAGCACTAAAACATATTTTTATATATAAAATATCCAATACCATTTCCCCATCCCCCCATTCCATTAGCTTGCTAGAGAAGGAAGAGGAGAGGGGAAGAGGAGAAGGAGAAATAAATAGAATAGGGAGATCCACATGCTATAGCTCAGGATTCACCCGTAAAGCCAACTAAGGGAATCATCATGCTTAGAGTAGGATCGAAATACCCTATCTCTGATTTTAATTATGATATTCTAATGAAAATATAAAAAGTAAAAATATTTTTTAATGAGTATAATATCGTTCAAGCGTGTAATTTATGGTATGTTGTAGATTGTTTTATTTTTGACACATTAAGAAATAAAGTTGTCACCAATTAGTTTCACCTATGTTGATTTTTGAATTTTTTTTATTAAAATTGATTAATTTGAAGTTGGCTATAATTCCTTGAAAGTCTTAAAATAATATTTTAAAGTATTTAAAAACAATTTCCTAAATAGTATAAGTTGGAAAAATAAGAATGAGATACTCATATATTATTCTCTATACTATGATATGCATGTGTTCATGATCATGCTTAGCTTTTGTATACATGTTAATTTTGTAAGGTTTTACATATGCATTTATTATCATGGATGTTCTGATGTAGGAGGCTGATGAAGTACACTATAAATTCTATTATGCGGGCCCAGCTTTTTATTTTATTATGCTTCAAATTTTGTCCCCATCTATCCTAGATAGATATGGGAGGTTATTTCTGGCCACATCTACTTTATGCATGTGTGGGAGGTTCAGGGGAGGCATAAGTGGAAGTGGAGTTATAGGGGATTTGGGAAGGTCTCCTTCACCTAATGGAGATTGATTTTGGGAGGCATAAGTGGAAGTGGAGTTACAAGGGGATTTGGGATGGTCTCCTTCACCTAATGGAGATTGATTAGGCATAAGTGGAAGTGAAGTTATAAGGGGATTTGGGATGGTCTCCTTCAGTAAATAGATATTTATAGTGGGAGGCATAACTGGAAGTTGAGTTATAAGTATAAATCAGGATGTGTATATCACTTTATATGTGATTGCATATTATTTTAAATAAAATAAGTCAAAAATAAAGGATATTCTGATAAATAGGATAAGTCTAATTATAAAAAGGATGTTTTAAAAATAAGTATGCTTTGTTATTTATGTACTAGTACACTTTGATACTTCTGGAAAAAGTATGAAATGGAATTATATGTTATGTTTTTTATTTTGGTAATCAATATCTTTTTACATTCTTATGGAAAGCCAAGAAAGATGTATTGCTGAGATAAGTAAACTCTGACATGTTTATGGGAAGGTGATAGTTATTTTCTTTTTTCTTAAATTTAATATTTAAAACATTTATTTATATATTTCTAGATATGTATTAAATTCCATAATACGACTTGGGAATGTTTATTGAGTTGAAATACTCATTATGTTGCTTTTTAGCATTTCAGAGAAAGGAAAGGGCTTGGTTGAGTAAGGTTGTAGGAAGTAGACTTGACAAAGTTTTCACTTAAGGAATTTTTTAATCTAGTTTCCATGTTTTGATGTATAAAATAAATATATACAAGATTATGTATACATGAACTATTTTGGAAATGAGAATTTAGATGGTTATTATTTTAATTTATTATTTTGGATTTCTTAGTAGGCTTTGATGTATTATATCATGGTTGAGAAGCCTAGGTTTAGGAATTTAATTCTTTATTTAGATCTTGGAGCATAGCAACTGCTCCCCTTCTCCCATTAGACTGACCATCCCTTTGCATGGGAAAAAGCCCATCCGAATAACATCACTCACCATACACAACATCCCCAAGCTCTAACCTCACCTTTATTCTCATATAACTGCACCAACACCTCCAACTAAGCTTAGCCTCTTTCTGCATTCAACACCTCACAACCATCTAGCCACCACTACTCACTCACCTCTCCACTTCCTCCTCATTCTCCTCCTATACACTATTTCTCTCTAAAGCTATCCCCCTTACACACACAACCAAGCCACCCACTCATGCTTCTTACTTCTTTCAGTCAGCTAGCCACCTAAGAATGAACTCCCTAGTCACCTGCTATTACATGAGCACTAACACACCCTGATTGAACAAACCCCTCAACTATTTAGGCTAACGACACCTTTCCTCTAGCCAAGCTCCTACGCCCCTAGTTAATTTTTTTTTGTCCATAACTCTATGTCTCGATCTCTTCTTATACTGTAGTGCTTCTAATTTCCACTCAAACCACCTCCCTCTACCTGGGCCAAACAACAACTCAATTAATGTCACCTTTGATCAACCCCATTTGCTCCCCCTACCTCCCACCATAGATCCCTTCTATAAGATCCCTACTTGGCACCTACACACATCTAGCCCAAGTTCAATCAAGCTGCATGCCTGTATTCACCTCAGCTAGCTCTACTAATCCCTGTAGAATCACTCCACCTTTCTCTTCTACACAACACACCCCCACCTCAACCTACTGCTCGACATTCTCACTCAACCCACCAAATCTAAAAACACATCTCTCTCTATCATCATCATCATCATCATTATTATTATTATTATTATTATTATTATTATTATTATTATTATTATTATTATTATTATTATTATTATTATTATTATTATTATTATTATTACAAAAGAGAGAGAGAGAAAGATAAAAAAAGAAAAATATCAAAATAGAAAAATTATGTGTTTTTCCCTCGTCAATTTCTCACAACTCATCATTGTCTCACTATCATTGTCACATCATGTATTAGGTGTAAATTTCACAAAACTCAAAATCTGATATCCTAATCACAATGCATTCAGCATAAGGAGTGAAACCTATGCATTCTTTTCTTAACACGGTGGGGGAAAGTAATAGGCAAAGTTACAAAGCATCTGGTAAGCTTTCTGCATGTTTTTGTTTATACTTTGGGATGAATTTAAGTATCCATTTGTGTATTTTCAGTGCGATGGGGAATTTTATCTTAAGTATCTGTTAAAAATCATGCATAATTTTTCTTGGTATAGTGGGATAATGACATCCGTCATGGTGCCACTTAACACTTACCATACACACTTTTCTTGGCATAGTGGGCAGGCCTAGATTCTCCATAATTTTTCCTACACAGGAGCTTGCTAAAGGGCTACAAAAAATTTAAGTTAATGATAATTAAATTTAGAATAATTAAGCTAAAATGCATAATTAAAAATATAATGATATAAAATATAAATAAAATGAGAACATCAAAATGTAATCTTCATTGCTTGAAACGAATATAATTAAATACAAGCAGATGAGTTGTAATAGCTTGCCTATGGGCAAGAGCAGAAAAACTTTAATGAAAATGATATATTTCTTAGGAATAATGCTAGGGGACTTGTAATGCACACTACAGCTCGTGTATGGGCCAGAATAGGATAATTTTTAAGAACACATGAATTGACCTACATGTAACGAATAGAGAACTAGTAATGCATAATGTAACCCGCCTATAGGCTAGGGTAGAACTCTAATTTCAATTATATTCATAGTCTATTAACTATGTTAAATGTGAATTTAAGTTTTGTTAAATGAGCTAAACATATATCCTATCTAAAATGAATGAATCTTAATTCACCTTAATTTCACCGGATCTGCAACACAAGTACGAGCAACCATAAGAAATCATTTAAACTTTAAAATTGAAACTTTGCACACAATGATAAACTCATATGAAATCATTTAAATTTGAATTTTTTGAAAGTCCCACACATGTTAAAACATAATTTTTTAAAGATAAGTGTGCCACCACTTTGAGAAGAAAATAATAGCCTCAAGAAGCATGCCATAACCCCAAGAAGCATGCTACTACCTCGAAAAGCATGCAAAAACTTTGAATGGCACACTATCATTTAAAATATTGAGAAATGTTTTAATAAATTAAAAGCATGTGAACACGTTATACAAATGTAGCGAAGTTTATGCAAGTGCATCACATGACTGCACTGAAAGGCACGTTAAATCATTAAAACCATGAATATGCAATGTGTAGGAACATCGAAGAACATGCAATGCATAGTGAATTTACTTGAAAAATGTATATGTCATTTAAAAATATATCTAAATTCCATGGATGTGCTCTAAAAAACATGCTTATCTATCAAACACCAATGCCTAAGAAAGCTGCACAAGGTTAAAAGTATGCTAATTTAAAATCCTATTTTCAAACTATCACTCACATGTGCGCTGATAAACATGCTAAATTTGCAAACACTAATTCTCAAGAATGTTGAGCAGGGTTAAAAGTGCTAATTTAAAATCCTATTTTTAAACTAATCACTCACATGTGCTCCTATAAACATTCTAAATTTGCAAACATAAATGTCCAAGAATGTGGTGCTAATTTAAAATCCTATTTTTAAAATCATGCCTAACTGTTTATCAAACTATTAAATCCATAGTTCAAGTAGGTTGTGCAATTTAAACTTCAATTTAAAATTTTAGGTATAGTCATCCTCCTTGAAAGGGTTAGAGTCGACATGAATTAATATGACAATATATAATCATAAAATCAGATAAGATATTTAATATTAATGTTACATTAGGCCTTCAATGCCTATTATAAGAAATTCATCATAAATATATATACTCATAGTTTTAGCATTCACTTAGAGATCCATAAAACCTTTTGTCAAACTAGATCCTTTGTTGGCAGTAAACAAGGTCGACAAGGTTCAAATGAATTATACAAAATTATTTAAAATACCTGTTGATGGCCATGTTGAAGGTGTATTTCTACTGGAGAGGACTCTATCCTTTAAATATCTTCCAACTCTAACCAAACATAAATATTTATAAAGTGACTTTATTGCCACCTTGATTATGGCAATGTTGAAAAAAAATCTCAATTGGAGGGGTCAATTCTTAAATTCTATTAAAATTTTAAAATTCCAAATTTATTAAAATTTCAATATTTAAAATGAAATTTATCAACTCCCAAAGAGCAAATATCTATTCTGGAATATCATTAAGATTCATTCTCAAATAATATATAGCTAGTAAGGTTGTGACATATGTTCTTTAACCAATGGTTTGGCCCAATAACTCCACAAGGCTGATAGCTTGGCCTAATGGCTCCACATGCTAAACATTTATTAATAATATGTTACAAATTTTTCCCATATATAACATTACCTAGTGATGGAGTGTTAGATTAATATTTAAGTTTTGTATTAAAATCCATCATACAAATAGATAAAAGAAGGTTTTATAGTAGATGCCAGAGTTTTAATATGAAAAATAAAAAACAAAACTCTAGGCTTGACCTAGTTATGATGTTTTTCAAAAAAAAAAAATCAAAAAATGCGTATATTTTTTTATGTTGTCTTTTTTTTCTTAATCCCATTATGTTTTATTGATGTTTTAAAATTTAAAAAAAAAAACAAAATAATAAAAATTTTAAATTTTTTTTTTGTAAATCCTCCCATTTTCTAAATCCATCATCTAGTGAGGGGGAGCTAAGGAAGAAATAACACTTATCTTGCCTATCAGATAATATTATTTGATATCATGAAAAAGGGGGAGATTATTGCAATTGAGGATACCAGCACTTGATTTTGATGATGATAAATAATATTGATTGAATTACTATGTTATTCCTTGGAAAATATAAATATTTATTTTTATCTGTGAGCTCTAACATTTCAGGAAAGATACACACCGCTCAAGACTGAGTAGAAAAGGATGTAAAAGAATTTATTTTTTGTACTTTCTTTAATTTTCATTTTTTTGAGTCTGCCATAAAAGAGTGTATACAAATGGGGTGACCATGCACACACACACAAGGGGAGAGTTTCCTATTTTTTTAAGTAAATTTTTTCAAGAAAATTATATAGTATAATTTTTAATCGTACTGTATAATCTGTCATTAAAACTTAGGCTTAACAGCTAATTTTGAATGATTAGTTTATGAACTAATCGTATTGTACGATCGCGATCGTACTGTATGATTTGTTTCTATCTGAAAACCCTAGCTGCCAGTATAGTTTAGGTAAGATTTTAAATTTAATCTTTTGAACTAATCATACTGTACGATCCTAATTATACTATACGATCATTTGAAATCTTACCAAAATTATCCCCTGTAATCAGACATATAAATCCATGTTTCTTAATTACTATCGATCGTACTGTATAATATGAATCGTACTGTATGGCCAGCAGAGATGAATTTTTATCATCCCATTGATCGTACCAAATGAATCCACAATTTTTTTAACTATTAATCCCGGATGATATTTATATCATATAGGACGATAGCCTAAATTGAACGAGTCATACTATACAAAGTGTACAGTGCGGGATGATTTACAGAGATGAATTTTGATCGTTTCATAAATTGTCCTGTACGAACAGTTAAAATTAGAAAGATCATCCAGTATGATTGCGCGATCGTACTGTACGATGTTTATAAAATCTGTAAACTATTCATCTGCCTTCGTACTGGATAGAATTGATTTTGAGCTGATTGTACTGTATGATATTGAATTGTACTGTAAGAACAAAATCATCTAAATTGAATCATTAGAGTTTTCTAAAGTCAAATTTGAAAAGAAGTTTTTCTTATTCAGAGAGGTTGGTGTTGAAGTTGTTGTTCTTGTTGCTGTGTGAAGAAGAGGGGCATGAGAATTAAAGGAACTCTTGAAAGGGAGCTTTTGGAGAGATCCAAGGTTTGTGAGAGGAAGGAGAAGGTAAGCTTGAGCGTGAGGGAGAAGAAGTGTAAGGGCATCACACGGTTTCTTCGAGCTAGCTGCACGCTTGCTCCTCCTGTGGCCTTGGTGAGTCTTGTGGAAGCTCTCTAGGGAGAGAGGCTTCTAGGTCAACGTCCTCAAGGTTTTCTGCTTTCTCTAGGAGGGAGAAAAAGGAGAAGGTCAGCTGCCGTCACCTCGAGGGTGACATAGCATCTGGTACTCCTCCACATCGGGAAGGTAAAAGTGAGTTTTGTAAATGCTTTTCCGCCTTACTATGGGAGCAGAAAGAGAGTCAACTTTTAGCAGTGCAACTCTCGGAGTGGAGGACTCTGGGGAGTGGACGTAGGTCAAGTAACCGAACCACTATTAAAATTTCTGGTGTGCTTTTTCCATTTTCTGCATTTTTACTTTTCGTGCATTTATTTTCTATGTTAACTACTTGGTGAAAAATCTGGTTTTAGTTTTTTATTATGAGATTTAAAATTATTTCACTACTATTATAATTGTGAATGAATCATTAGCTTCCACATTTGACTCGTTAAGTTTTTATTTTAAAAAAAATCTGAAAAATCCTTTAAAAACTAGAACTTATGTTTATGATTTATTTTTAAAATACCAATTCACCCCCCCTCTTGGCGCATCTCGTACTTTCAGAGTGAGCCTAGGAAGTTATCAATCGAATACACATTTAAATCTTTGGATTCAGAAATTGTAGTGACTTTAGCATCATAAGCACTAGGTATGAAACAAAAAATCTTGTTAACCTTTTTAGAATAAGAAAATTCTCAACCTAATGCTTGCAAGGATGTCACTATCTCAGTGAATCTAGTATACATTCTAGATATAGTCTTGCTAGGTTTCTTATGAAGTAGTTCATAGTCATGCAATAGAATATTCAACCTAGACTATTTGATTTCACTAATTCCCTCATATGTGATACACACTCTATTCCATATTTTCTTCCTTGTAGTATATATAGACACTCTCATATAATCTTCAGATTTTAAAGCACAGAAAAAATAATTCAAATATTTTATATTCAATTGAGTGAGCTCCGTATCCTCATGACTCCATTCAATAAATGTGATATCAGTTTGACTCTATTAACTAATTGGGAATGGAAGGGAATAACCAGTTTGAATCATATACTAAATTTTAAAATCAATGGATTACAGAAATGTTGACATGTTTCCAAAAATCAAAAGGAATATTTTCAAATAGAGGTGGACATATTATAGAATAACCATCAGCAATATTTTTATTATCAAAATGTGCCATAAGATCTTTACTTGGGGATTTAACAATCGTGAATTATAAGATCCTCTCTGATACCACTTAAAAGTTTGGGGAGGTTATAAGACCTTATTGAACTATCCCTAGGCATACCAAGGGGGAAGATGAATTGATACTTTTAAAAAAATACTACAATAAAAAAAAACTCTTTTTGTTTTACGTAATATAATAAATTTTAAAAACAAATTCTAAATGAGTTACAAAAACAAGCGGAAGCAATTTAAAACTTGATCCCTTTTTCTAATTTTGAAGCACAATTAAATCAATAGGAAAATTTTCCTATTATAAATTAAACTAACTATAACTTGTAATGAAAAATTAAATTTATGCATGAAATATAAAGTACAAAAACTAAAAATGTTGAAAAGAAAAATCAGAAAGAGCACACCAAAAAATTTATAGTGGTTCGGTCAACCTTGCCCTACGTCCACTTCCTAGATTCCTCCTCTCAAAAAATTACACTACCATTATAGTGACTCTCCTTATACCCCCATAGTAAAATAGAGTTGCCCTTACAAATCACTTTTACCAAACCCGGTGCGGAGGAGAATCGAAAGCATTGTTACCCTCGTAGTGATAGAAATAAACCTTCAATCTGTTTTCACCCTTTTGGTAAAGGTAGAGAACCCACAAAATATTTCTCACCCTCGTGATGATGGCAGAGAACCATCCATTCTTTTTCACCCTCCTAGTGAAGGCAGAGAACCCAAGACCCTAAATTTAAAGCTTCTCTTCCAAGAGCAACTCTAAGAACTCATTAACGCCACTGGAGGAAGCAAAGTGCAAGATTGCTTGGAGCAACCGTGTGAACACGCCTCACACTCCTTATCGCTCAAGAAAAACCTCACCTTGTCCCTCTCTAAGCCTAAATCTCTCTCAAGAATTCTCTCTCAGTGTTCCTTCAATAGCCAAAAGTCTTTTTAGAGACTTCATAATGTTGCTTAAGTACAAGGCTTTAGAAAACCTTAATTTTTTTAATTAGGTCATCTCTATTCATACAGTATGATCTGAGTTCATACAATATGATTAGTTCAAAATAAGAGTTTACCCCGTACAATGGAACAGTCATTTAGACGAATAGTTCAAATTATGCATACTTATCGTATAGTATAATCATAAGTTCATATAATACAATTAGTACAATTTCACTTTGTTTATACTGGATGATTACTGGGATGATTAGAAATCATCTCTATTGATTGTCTAGTATGATTCATATCATATAGTACATTCAGTTCAAATATCAAGAGTTCGTTTAGTACATTCGACATTGTACTATACGATTAGTTCAAAAATCAAGGTTTTCATTCTGTACGATCTCCAGGATGATTGAATTTTTTCTTTATCAATTGTACGGTATGATCTGCATCATACAGTATGATTAGCCATATTTATTAAACCTTGACTTAATTGACTAATTATGGGGAATAATTTAAGTAAGATTTCAAATATTATATAATATGATTAGGATCATATAGTATGATTAGTTCAAAAATCAATTTTTAAATACTTAAATTATCTAGCGGCTAGGATTTCTTAATGGAAGCAAATCATACAGTACGAGCTATATCATACAATATGACCAGTTTATTAGTATTAATTACATAATTAGCCCTCTTTTTTTTCGTATAACTAATTATTCAGTACAATCGTAATCATACGGTATGATTAGTTCAAAAAATCTCAGCTCACTTCTCTCACTCCCCTATATATGTGTGCATAGTCGCCAATTTAGCACACCCTTACATGGCCAGACTCAAAAAATATAAAATAAAGAAAAATAAAAAAATACAGATGCTTTTGAAAGACATCCTATTCTACCCAAACTTAAGCCTTGATCAATCTTAAGCGGTGTATAATGTACCTGAAATATTAGTACACATAAAAAAATATAATATCCAATATTTATGCTAGAAGAAATAAAATTTCAATCAATAATATCTGTTATCATCAAAATCACAAGCTAGGGATACTGGATTGCAACAATAAATTCATAGAAATCAAAATCATCAAAAATAGAAGTAAGAAGATAATTACTTAAAATGAATAGAATAAAATTCATAACTTGAATAGTAGGTAAATACGACCTGAAGACCTATCTCTCTCCTTTCTCTTTTCTCATCCTTCAAATTCTTCCTGACCAAGCAGCCAAGTGAGGGAGGTGGTGGGGTGAGGCAGAAATATTTATAATAAAAAAAAATATAAAAATACTGTTAGTGGTCTAGCACCACAATGCTCTACTTTAAAATTTTTATATTTTTCAAATAAATTTATTTCACACTTTTTGGTTATTATAAATTATTATATAAAAGATGGGTTAGTTGATTAAACCATCATTAGAATGTTTATTATAATACTATCAAATAACATTATATGCACCTATTATATCCATGTTGGCAATATAATATTCATCCCAAGAAAAAGTTTACAAGTCTATAAAATAAAAAGGTCCATGTCACAACCTTATTCAGTATAACCTAGCTTTTTTAGTAAGTTATATCAGGTCGAGTGCAAGATTGAGGGTTTGCCTAAAATCTTTTATTAGAGAGAATTATTTTCATTTTTTAAATTTTACAAAATAGAGCCACTAGAAAATTTATGCATAATATAATCAAATCACCACTTGATACATTCATATACCGATTCAAAATTTGACTTGATTAAAAAATCTTCATATATAGTAATGATGGCTTTTTCCAATAGGTTCATTATATTAATTACAAAAAAATTCCTTCGATAACATAAATTAAAAGTACCACTACTACAACTCACAATCTTACTCCTCTTAGGATTTGCATTTCCCTAAAAATGTGTAAATATATATTAAATGAGCGAATAGTTTAGTATGTTTCATGAAACCTACAATTTTATTCTTTGCATGGAATTTAAAAAATATGCATGCTATCACTATAAACAACAAACGAGTGTTGAATCCATAAATCTCTATGCCATTTACTTATAGGTGCCATTTCCAATGCCATATGAATCAATGGATTCTCTACTCTACTCATGCATATATATTATATTTAATGCAATATTGATTATGATTATTTTTTAAGAGCATATCTTATGTGTGACACTTTATCATGATAAAATTTTTATGTAGTTTCTTCATGAAGTCAAACTATGTCATCACATAAGCTATGCAAGTCAACACTTCATAGTTTCTGACTGCTCATACTATAATATCATATAAGGCACCACATGTCATCATATCACATAAGAATTGTTCTAAGCATTTCATGTCATCATGTATAATATATATATATATATATATATATATATATATATATCTGTGTGGTGTGAGCGCATGTGTGTGTTTAGAGAAAGCGTTATAATTATTCATATCATATCATATGGTTTTTCAAATATCATTTATGAAAGTCAAACGCTATAGCACATCATGTTACATCACATTCTCATATAATGTAGCATATCATACATATGCATATACTAGCAAGTCAAGAATTCTAGCTAATCATATCACATGGTGTTTTCTCCCATACTAATCATGTGAATCACATACGCTATCATGTCATATCATATTTATTTATAAATTATGTGGAATAGTCATCTAGAATCATGTATAAAAATCATCACTCCAATCAAAATCATATCATGTCCCCTTATACCTCGCATCATGTATCGGGCTTACACCACTAACCCATTTCTTTCTAAGGAAAGTCCTTCATACTACCCTGCTATATAGGGTATCATGTCACTATCAACCTAAATCCGATAGTAGCTAGCCTTTCTTACACTTTCACATTTCACATTATGTATAACAAAATAAATCATTAAATTTAAACTCAATATCTAATTCTTTGTATTATTTATAGTACATGTGAAATATACATACTTGATAGGAATTATTAGACTTATAAGAAAGTACAATATGCTCATTTTCACACATTTATGTTTATAATGAATGAACTGTACAAATATGCATAGCATAATTTTAGATGTAACATGATTTAATAGTAATATGTCATTTCTTAAACATTTTCTCCACTACTTAATTTAGGAAGTTTTTCCAAATCACTAATGAAATTTCAACATGGATATCTTAATATGTGTAGAATATCTTGAACAACAATAAAGTAAAAGTTAGGAGGAGAAAGTTCGCTAAACATCAAGATAGTGCAACTTTTATGGGTTCTAACCAAATCAAATTCTAGAAAATTCAAAATAATTGAAATCATTGAAATCAAATGTAGGGTAGTAGTAGCCTACCTTGAGTTGAACAAGTTTGTCAACTGATCTGATAGATAGAATTAGCTTGAATACTCCTAAAATTCTCTTCTTTTGCCTCCTTCTACTCTTCTTCATTCTCCTGGCCAAATGAGGGTAATGGAAATGGCTTTCGATTTTTATTAAATTTTTTTAATTAATTTAGTTATTTCTTTCAAATTCTAAATTAGCATCATGACACAACCTTTTTATCATGCACTTCAAAGCTACTTACCAGTGCTGCAAAGCCACTTATTTGTGCCCCAGGACCGCAACACTCACCTCACAACACTGCTGCATTCACAAAGAGAGAGGGAATCATCGCTTTTACAATGCTACAGTGCCCCTAAGGGTAGATCCCAACTTGCAAATTTTCGTTTCAAATTCAAATCACAAGTCTCTTTTTGACCCTAATAAACATAAACATGGCTCTAAATATGTTATAAAATATAAATAATGCTAAATGATCTTTCAAATCTTTCTAGGTTTAATTCATGTATTCAAGTGATTCAATCAGTGTAGAAGTAGTTATTACAATCTCTCCTCAGAAAAATATCATCCTCAAAATTCACCACTAGCTAGCTATCTAAATAAACTGGCATAATGCTACCTTATCTCAATATCTTTTTGTATATGTGCTTCTATTGAACTTCCATTATAAGAATTTGCTTACTCCCAAACTAATTCACATTATAAACTAATAAGCAATCAAGTTCATCTTTATAAGTTAATTTAGGAACTAATTATATTTTATATTATAAAATTCTCTTTACTTCAACTATTTCCCATTTCTTTAATTAGGATACTTACATTATGAATATTAGTCCTTTGATTTGTCAGTAACAACCTATAAATAAATGTTCTAGCTCTAACTTTATTAGTAACATCATCAATCAATTCTAAACCTAATAATCCTTTTCTCATATAATTGAATCATTAGTAACACATAGTTACTTATAATTTCTCTCACTCTCCTAATTTGACCAGTTCAATCAATTTCTTTTTTTCTTCATAATTTTGTGAATATTTTGAATTCTCTCAGATGAAGTCATTTAATTAATCAATTAAAAAAAATGATTCAATACTCATGTTAATTATTGTAACTATTTTCAAATTTAACACTTCCTATTTCTAAGATCAATGCAATTTCAAGCAAAATCTCATGTTTGTTATTCATGTAGTCTTCATAAAAATATTCGGCTTTTCCTAGGTTGACAGTGGACACTGAGATCAAAATTTTAATTTCTTAATCTCAATTACCATAATGTTCTAAAATTTAAATTCCACATTAATTGCTATTAGCTCCAAGTCATGCATAAGATAGTTCTTCAATTTTAGATTGTATTAATACACACTCCAGACTTTTATAAAATGCCACCAATTACTTAAAACTCTTCTGCACTAGATGACTAGTATAATTTTCTTCTATTCTTAAATACATTGTTATATATCGCCAATAAACATGAGTACAAAATAAATCTACACATGACTTGAGCACTGGATCCATCAGGTTCACAAAATTTGTAGGTGTAATAATCAGATTAAGAGGATATTACCAAGTGCTATCTCATTCACATCCTTTTCCTTCACCCTTTTCTCACACTATTCAAACTTATTCTTAGAAAACACAATTAATTCTTCTAGTTAATCAGACAAATCATCAATTCGAGGTAATGGATGCTTATTCTTGATAATGATATTATTTTGACCTCTGTAATCTATACGCATTTACATCAAAATCTAGATCTAATAAAACTTTTACCCACCAACTCATGTAATTAGGATCTTTAATATAAAACATCATTTTTTTTGGTTAGGCAGTAAGTTCACTAATTTATTAGGTAATGCATTAGGATATTCATTTACTATAGGAATCATTTCTAATGAAAGGGAAGTTTACTCGTATTCTTTAGAGATGCAAAATATGCAATTCTTCCATTAATAATTAGAAAATAAATCCCTTCACTATTTAATAATAAAGTCAATTTTCCCTTCCATTACAATCAACATAGGCTTCATATTTACTAAGCCAATTCACCTTTAATGTCACCTGAAATTTAATCAAATGTATCATTATAAATTTTATCTCAAAATTTTTTGTAACATTTCAATACTACACAAACATATAAGATTACAGTTCAATCTCTAAGAGGTAAAAAAAAATCAACTAACTCATAATATATATGAGGTAAATCAAACAAGATAGAAAATAACACAGGAATAATTAAATGGTTGGTACACTATAGGAAATTTTGCTATTTCCCATGAATAAAAGGCAGATGGAAATTCTGACAAAATAATGGCGGATTTTTTTTGGTCCAAAAAAGGGGCCAATAATGGAAAATTTCTAAAAAAACTCATGTTGGAATATCCAACTTATAGAAGCTGCCAAAAATTTTATTGTGTTTATGTAATGCTAACAAAATTAGTAGTGGCATTTTTGCTAGAGCCCCCTATTTTCATGTTGCAGCCTGCCCTCTCCAATTTCCTCAAATTCCATTTCTCCCTTCCTTTGATCTCATCATTCCCTTTGCTTATTCAATGATTTATTCAAAAATATAAAAGCAATTCTTCATCTTTTTTTTAATTTTTAAATAATTAAATATTTTATAAATTAGATTTTATTTAAAATTGATTTGAAATTTTTTGGTCAATGTTATTTTTTAAAATTTCTTTATATTTAGGTTTTTTGGCTGTAATCTTGTTTCTATATCATTGTGCTATTAATTCCTAAGTTATAGGCTTATGGGATAATTGATTGTAATAATTTTTGATAATTTTTCATCTCAAATTATCTTGTATATTTTAATTGGTCAAATTAAGCAAAATGACTAGTTAATAGTGAAAATTCGAGGAGGTTGTGAGACATCAAAGAATAAGCCCGAGGCTAACTAAGAGGGGGGGAGAAGGGTGAATTGGTAATTTAAAATTTTCTTTAATAAAAAGAAAATCTTTTTATAAAATTTTCAATTTCTGAAAAATAAAAAATTTTATCCCTTGATGCGGAAGCAAATTAATTTCACATTAACAAAAATATCAGAGTATTCATCACAGAAAAATAAAGTGTGGAAAATAATAAGAACAAATACACCAGAATTTATAGTGGTTCGGTCCAACCTAACCTACATCCACTCCTCGAAAACCTCCTTTCCAGATATTATACTAAAACTAATGTATCTCCTTTTTCCCCCATAGCAAGACAGAGAAGCACTTACACAATCTTTCCACCGACCCAGTGAGGCAGAGTACCTTGAATCTTTTTACTCCATCCTAGAGTAGGCAGAGAACCTAGAAATCTTTTTTCTCCATCCTAGAGATGGAAGAGAACCAAAAATCCTTGGCAAAGAATGAAGAATCATTTTTCTCCTCGAGGAGATGGTAGAGAACTAAGACCTAGTACAGTAGAATGTCTCCCGGAGCCACAAAAGGATCAAGGTAGAAGCCTAAAGAAGAAAGGGAAGAACCTTGCGTGGGGTAACCTTGTGAATCTCTTACATCTCTCCCTCTCTTCTCTCCCAAAGTACTCCTTAACTCCCTCTCTATGCTCCCTCTCAAGGCACTTAGCAGCAAAAAAGCCTTTTGAAATAAGACAATGTGAAAGTTTAAATAGTGAGCCTCTTAAAAAGCCCTAAATTTTAATATGTCGATTAAGATTGTCCAGTACGATCCTACGGTCATCCTGTATAATTAGTACAAAATAGCCCCTTTTGACAGTACAAATTGTATTATCCTATACAATCATTTCAAGAGTTTGTATTAATCTTCCAGTATGATAAGCGATGACAAATTATCATCCCATGCAGTGCTCAGTTCGTTCAATATGAAATTGGTGGATCATTCTGTATGGTATGATAAATTATTTTCCCATGCAAGAATTGAGTCATAGAGTGCGATTGTCACCAATCATCCTATATGATATAATTAAACAAATTAACTATAATTACTCTCCTAATCATAGGATAAATTTAGGAGTGATTGTCATATATCATACAGTACGATGCATACCATACCACATGATTAGAAAAAATTTTAAATTTTAAAATATTACCTAAATTGTGATTGGCAACTATTTTGATGTTATAAATGACCATTCTATACAATATGGATCATATAATACCATTAGTTTAATCTATATTAATTATCACAAGCGCCCTAATTAAGAATTTTATGGTTAACTGATCATCTAAAATGATAAAAATCATAATGTACGATTAGTTAAGAAAACTTAATGTCTTCCTAACTCACTAACTCATCCACTTGAGTGTGTGTGTGTGCAAGGTTACTTAGCTTTAGGATCCACCACAATACATGATTGACTCAAGCAAGTAAAAAGTATATAAAAACTGAAAATACAGACTTTGATCCTAGTCTACACAATCTTGAGTTGATCGAAGTTGTAAGTGAACAGTAGACCTAAAATGTTAGTGAGTAGGGCAAAAATAGATATGTAATAAATTTAATTAGCATAGTAAGAAATCTAATAATATTTGTTATCATCAAAATCATAAGACTTGGGTCCAGATTTGCAATAATCTTCCCCTTTTTTATGATGACAAATATTATTGGTTTATGATTTAAGAGTGTTTTGCTATTCCCTAAGCTTTCCCTCACTAAGTAAATTTTTCAAAAAATGGGGAGGTGTCAAATTTTTTTATTTTATTTTATTTTTATTTTAAAATGAAGAACAACACATATCAACATGACATAGAATATTAAGAGACAAACATGAAATTAAATATTTCAAAAAAAAAAAATAAGCTACCAATAGCATACTACGCCCCCTTTTAACATAAAAAAAAGATTAGGAAACAAGAACAACAAAAAAATAGAACACTAAAAAATTACAAAAAGTACAATGATTATAAAATAGAATAAACTAGAATAAGGAGGGGTCCTAATCAGGTGGAGGTGGGGGAGGTGGTGGCTGGAAGTAATGGTGGAGTGAGGTAAACTAGTTTCCAATCCATGCCATATCTTGATTATGATGCTACTGGGCTAGGTACTGATCAAAGTGAGCTAAATCATTTTTATGTTAATGTTGCTGCTCTACTACATAGGGGTCAAAGTGAGCCTCCCACTAATTGAACCTCTGGATTAATAGATCGAGCTAAGACTACCAACATATAGGGCAGGTGTGGGAATAGGTCTTCCATCTTATATCATGGGCTCTTCATCCACATAGTTAACATTACGATGATGAGCACTGTGATGGATGTGGAAGGAGGTATTAGAATAGAAGACTGGGAGGTGATCAGGTGGTACAGAAAATTGGAAACTGTACTTGGTTTCTAGGACAAAAGTAATGGGATGTCCTAAGGCAAGATCAGGCTTTCTCTTGTGTCTAGGATCTCTAATACAGGTTAGATTTTTAAGATATCAGATTATAAGATGAGCTGTATTAAAATTAATTTGAGCCATAATGTAATAGGTAGTAAGAGAGAGAATAGGTGTAATATTAAAATTAATTTGAATTTTATTAACCCTAGCTCAAGCTCCTTGCAGGTTAAAGTCATTTAAAACAAAAATCTAATTCAGAAAATAAAGTAAAGAGGAAATGTGATCTTTTTAAAGTTCTTTTTGGAAATATATCTAAGAGAATAACATTGTAAATTGATGAATCATGAATCATGATTTTCAAGTTCAAGTGTAGATGATATCAATTGGCACATGGATTCTTCTAAGATTTAAAGATTTGAAGGAAAGAGAAGCTAACTCATTGTGGGCTCATTTTGTGCCTCTTGATCAATTTTTGGCACACTTTACGCTTCTTTTAATTTTTGATACACTTTTTACATCTTTCATTTTTGGCATACATTGTGCATCTTTTTAATTTTGGGCTCATTTTGTGCCTCTTTTCATTTTTTCAAAACTTGCTTCCTTTCTAAATATTTAAAGACTCTCAATTATGAGAGTATCTTTCAAATATAAGAGAAGAACAACTCTCTCTCTCTCTCTTTTATATAAGGAAGAGTAAACCACAGACATAAACCCGATCCATATGATATAGACAAAGAACTTGATTAAGAAAATTTAAAGTAGATTCATTGACTAGCAAAAATATTCATATGAGATAGAGGACTGTGGGAAGATGAAGTAGATCTCTATTTCTAGGTTTAATTTTTATTTGAAATAGATTTTGATTCAAAAAGAAATTACACCACTAAAGAAGTTAGAGGAAGAGGGATACTCATCAAATTTTCTTTCTTTAAGTATTTTAGAGGAGGCAATCACTACTAACAAAAAAGGTAAGATTTTCATTTAAAGAAAGGTTCAACTACTGAAGTGAGTAGTGATCAGATTCTTAAATTTTAAAAGAAATAAATAAACACCTGTATAAAAAAAACATAAAACACTAAAAGACAGAACATAAAACAAAAATGCAACAATTATATTTTAGATTTTCAAAGCATCCAATTTCAAGCATGAATATCTATGACTCCTAATCTGATTCTTAAGGTGCTGAAGGTTTCAAAGGCCAATGATTTTGTAAATATATTTACAAGTTGATTTTCAGTGGCTACATGATGTAGCTCTATTTCTCCTTTAGTGACATGATCCCTAAAGAAATGGTGCCTTATGTCTGTTTTTTGGTCATGAAGTGTTGGATTAGATTCTTTAAAATATAGATAACTCTAGTGTTATGGCATAAGTTTAGAATAGTGCCTACAGATAGTATTAAATCCAAAATTTATTGCTTTAACTAAAGGACCTGTGCCACATAACTTCTTAAGGCTATGTATTCTACTTCAGTAGTGGACAGGGCTACTGAGTTCTATTTTCTACTGGACCAGGAGGTTAAGGATTATCTTATGAATTAGCAAGTTTTAGAAGTACTTTTACTATCAACCCTACATCCTGTAAAGTTTGAATCAGAATATCTTATAATTTCAAAGGAGGTACTATACCTAGGATACTATATTCCTAAGTTTTAAGTTCCTAAGAGATATCTAAGGATTCTCTTAACATCACTAAAGTGGGATTCTTTTGGATCAGTCTAAAATCTAACACAGAGATAAATACTAAATATAATATCAGGTCTGGTAGCAGTCAAGTAAAGTGGTCCAATTATTCCTCTGTATTTCTTCTGATCAACTGATTTTCCATTTGAGTCCTTATCTAACTAAATAGTAGAGCTCATGGGAGTGTTTATTACCTTAGCCTTATCCATTTTATATTTCTTAAGGATGTCCTTAATATATTTTGATTGACTAAAAAAAATTCCATCATCCTTTTGCCTTATACTAAATCCAAGAAAATAGTTCAGTTCTCCCATCATACTCATTTCAAACTCCTTATTATTTTAGAATATTCATCAAATAAGTTTGTATCAGAGGATCCAAATAAAATATCATCAACATAGATGTGGACAATAAGTAGTTCTTCTCCTACCTTTTTGAGAAATAGGGTGGTGTCTATGCTCCCCTTAACAAAGATTCTATCTAGTAGGAATGTGCTTAGCCGTTCATACCTTGCCCTAGGTACTTATTTTAGTCTATATAATACCTTTTTTAATTTGAACACATGATTGAGATATTATAAATTTTTAAAGCCTGTGAGTTGTTTAACATACACATCTTCTTTTATTATTCCATTTTGAAAGGCACTTTTGACATATATTTAGTATAATTTAAATACCTTAAAGCAAGTAAAACCTAGTAGCACCTATATGGCTTCTAGTCTAGCTACATGGGCAAAGGTCTCTTCAAAGTCAATTCCTTCTATCTGGTTGTACCCCTTAGCCACAAGTCTTGCTTTGTTTCTTACCACTTAACCAAAGTCATTCATTTTATTTTTGAAAACCCATTTTGTTCTAATAACACTCTGGTCCTTAAGTTTAACTAGCTCCCAAATATTATTTCTAGCAAACTGATTCAATTCTTCTTACATGTCTATGATCTAAAATTTATCAGATAGTCCTTGATTTATGTTTGTAGGTTCAATCATTGAGATAAAGGCAGAGTGGTTAACCTCTTTTCTAAGTCTATGCCTTATTCTCACTCTTTTAGATGGGTCTCCTATGATCAATTTTTTAGGATGACTTGAAGAATATCTTCATTCTTTAGGCAATAAATTTTTAGGTTTTACCCTTTCTTCTAAATTTGCAGATTCTACTCCTTAGGTGACTTCAACCGCTTCATCTTCTTCTAGACCCTAAAAAATTATTAGATTCATCAAATATTATATGAGTGGTCTCCTCTACCACCAGTGTCCTTTTATTGAAAACTCTATAGGATTTTCTAATATTCGAGTATCCTAGAAAAACTCCTTCATCAAATTTGGGGTCAAACTTTCCTAATAGAGATTTCTCATTATTTAGAATGAACACTTTCCATCCAAAGATATGAAGGTGAGACAAGGGGTGTCCTACCCTGTAAGGATTTCATAGGGTATCTTGTTTAGCTTGGATCTAACAGTAACCCTATTCAGAATGTAACAGGAAGTGTTTACCACTTCTGCATAGAAATATTTAGGAAGTAAGTATTCAACTAACATGTCTCTAGCAGCTTCTACCAAAATTCTATTCTTTCTTTCAGCCACCTCGTTCTACTGAGGGATTCTAAGAGCTGAAAAGTTATGATATATCCCTTGCTCCTTAAAGTAAGACTCAAATTTTTTATTCTCAAATTTCCATCATGATTACTGTGAATGGTCAAAATTTCATAGCCTAACTTTCTTTGAATCCAAGTGGAGAATGTCCTAAACTCCTCGAATGATTTATTTTTATGAGAAAAGAATCTAACCAAAGTAAACCTTGAGTAATCATCAATAATCACATGCCGAAAGAATTTTCCTCCTAGGCTTGCAATAGTAATAAGTCCAAAGAGATCCATGTCAAGGACTTCTAATGGTTTGCTAGTGTTAATGTCCTTAATTGAGTGGAAGGAGGATTTGAGTTATTCTCTTAACTTACAGGCATCACACAAGTGGCCCTTAGTGAAATCTAGTTTGGGTATGCCTCTCATTAAGTCCTTTTGGGATTTTTTATGCTTGCATGACATAGTCTCCTATGCAAAGAGATGTAATATATTTAATATAATTCAGATCAAGCATGTAAATATTATTAATTCTTTTTCTTAAAAATTAGTATTTCCATTTAAGCTAATCATACAACTGGTAGATAAAAATTTTATGCTGAAGCCTTTATCACAGAGTTGGCTAATGCTGAGCAAATTATGTTTTAAGCCATCTACCAGTAAGACTTTTTCAATAATAAAATTTTTTGAGTTACCAATTATACTTGATCCAACCACCTTCGTAGTGGTGTTATCTCCAAGTGTTACCTTGCCCCCTGCCCTGGCCTCCAGCGTGATGAATTTTTTTACATCTCCAATCATGTGCCTTAAACATCCATTGTCCAGGTATCACATGCTCTCATAGGGCCTTTTATGATAGTATCCCTATAAAGTCATCAGGGATTAGATTTGGGAACCTAAATAAGTTTAGGTTTCACATTATGGATTGACGGATAAAATGCTTACATGCTATGATGTGATTTATGCAGTTTTGGCCTCCACACTAATTGTGTTATACGGTGGATAGTGCAAGTGTAGGATATATGTCCTAGCAAGCCACAAGAAAAGAACCTAACTCCTAGGAATAGATTCACTAGTCTATGTAGGTTATGGGACATCTTCCTCAGTTTAGATGGTACATACTTTGGTGATGAGTTATTTTCCTTTAAGAGCAGTTATGTTTTCTTGCAAAAGTTTGCTTGCTCTTTCAAGAATTGAATTGTCAGCTTTTAATATATGCTCATTATTATTAGCTTCATCTAAACTTTCCTTCAATTCTTTAAATAAATTTTCTAAATCCATAGAATTATGCTCAATAATTAAACCAAGATACTTCTTGTTTAATGTATCAAATTTATCAAGTAAGACCATATGATTATTTTCCAAAGCAGAGTGATCTTTCCTAAGGCATTCATGCTCTTTTTATAAGTTTAAAAAATCAGAATTAAGACTTGCATATATTTTCTTGAGCTTTCTACATATATTATAAATTTTTTCAGAAAGTTCAAATAATTCATCATAAGAAAGCTTACATACCTCCTCTTGATCAGAATGATCAAGATGGTTATCTACCATTAAGCACAAGTTAATAACCTCCTCTTCAGCATCTATCTCAGATGAGTCAGAAGCAGAGTCTGCCCAAAAAGCCTTCTGAGTCTGTTGCTTGCTCTTCTTAAATTTGGCTTTTTCTTCATCCTTCTCCTTGATTAAGTGAGCTTTAAGATTTGGGTAATTAGTCCTTAAGTGCCCTGGCTTCCTACATTTAAAATAGATGACATCAGAAGAAGCCTTAGAATTTTTATTAGGTTTACCTTTATTCCATTGCTTATGATGCTTTTTCTTTTTCTTTAGAAAACTCTTAAATTGCCAAGTCATTAGCACTATGTCATCATAGTATTCAGGTATGAAATTATTAGTATCAGAATTATTGGCCATTAAGGCTATACTTTTCTCCTTTCTTTTCTCACCTATATCAATATGTGTTTGACTCACTCCTTACTTATAAAAAATTAGTTATCTAAGTAGGTTATTAATTAAATAAACTTTCAAATCCTTAGATTCAGTAATAGTAGTTATTTTGGCATCATAGGAACTAGGTAGACAATGCAGAATCTTGTTAAATATTTCAAAATTTATATGTTCTCTACCTAAAGCATGCAGAGATGTGACGATTTGTGTGAACCTAATATATATTTCAGAAATTGACTCACTAGGTTTCATGAAAAATAGTTCATAATTATGGAGCAAAATGTTTAACCAAGATTGCTTCACTTCATTAGTTCTGTCATAGGTTATGCATAGTTTATCCCAAATTTCTTTATCGGTTGTGCAAGTATATACACATATGTAATCTTTAGATTTTAATACTTAAAAAAAGTTGTTTAAACATTTGGCATTTAATTGGGCTAAATCTGTATCCTCAATGCTCCATTCAGAAAAAAGTAGTTCAATTTTAATGCCATTTATTAAGAGAGAAGGTGCAAAATATCCTTCTTGAACTAATATCCACATGCAATAGTCTATAGATTGCAAGAAATTAGACATGCAAATTTTCTAAAAATCAAAAGGAATGTTAACATAAAGGTGGCCGCGTGATTGAATATCCTTCCATAGTATTATGATATCTAAAGTTAGCTATTGATCATTTTTTAAATGTTTTTTGAAACTTAGTTTTTGAATCCTGCGCTGATACCACTTGAAAGTTGAAGGAGGCTGTGAGACCTCAAAGAATAAGCCTGAGGCTAACCAAGAGGTGGAGGGGGTGAATTGTTAATTTAAAAATTTCTTTACAAAAAATCTTTTTATAACTTTTTCAATATATGATAAATAAAAAATTTTATCCCTCGATGCGGAAGCGAATTAATTTCACAGTAACAAAAATATTAGAGTTTTTAACCACACTATTAATCATAGAAAATAAAATGTAGAAAATAATAAGATCAAACACACCAGAATTTATAGTGGTTTGGTCTAACCTGACCTACGTCCACTCTACGGAAACCTTCTTTCCAGGTATTGCACTAAAACTAGTGTCTCTCTTTTTTCCCCCACAGCAAGGCGGAGAAGCCCTTACAAAATCTCTTCCACCAATGCGGTGCAGAAGAGGACCTTATTATTTTCACCCTCTTGATGAGGGCAGATAACTTGGAACCTTTTTCACCCTCCTGGTGAAGGCAGAGAACCAAGAATTATTTTTCTCCCTCCTAAAGATGGTAGAGAAGAAAGAACCCTTTTTCTCCCTCCTAGAGATGATAGAGAACTAAGAATCCTTTTCTCCCTCCTTGAGATGGTAGAGAACCAAGACCTAGTGATGTAGAATGTCTTCCAGAGACACAAAAGGATCAAGACAGAAGCTTGAAGAAGACAGGGAAGAACCTTGCTTGGAGTACGTTGTGAATCCCTCACAGCTCTTCCTTATAAATAATTCTCCCTCTCTTCTCTCCTAAAGAACTCCTTAACTCCCTCTCTATGCTCCCTCTCAAAACATTTAGCAGCAAAAAGCCTCTTTAAATAAGATAATGTGAGAGTTTAAAAGAGAGCCTCTTAAAAAGTCTTAAATTTTAATCTATTGAGTAAGATCGTCCAATACGATCCTATGATCGTTCTATAAGATTAGTACAAAATAGACCTTTTTGAAAGTAAGAACTGCATTATCCTATATAATCAGTTTAAGAGTTTGTATTGATCATCCAGTATGATAGGCGACGATAAATTATCTTTCCATGTGGCACTTGGTTCGTATAGTACAAAATTGGGGATCATCTTGCACAATTAGGTTAAAAACTATGGTATTTCATCTTATATGATATAGTATGATAAATTATCATCCCATGCAATAATTGGATCATATAGTACGATCATCACCAATCTTCCTGTACGATTTGAGTGAACAAATTAACCATAATTACACCCCTAACCACAGGATCAATTTAGACATGATTGTCATATATTGTAAAGGATAATACATATCGTACGGTACTATTAGAATAAATTTTAAATTTTAAAATATCACATAAATTGTGATTGGTGGTTGTTTTGATGATTATAACGGATCATCCTATACGATATGGATCGTATATATGATTAATTTAATTAATCTTAATTATCACAGGTTTCCTAATTAAGGATTTTTTAGTTAATTGATCGTCTAGTATGATATAAATTGTACTGTATGATTAGTTCAGGAAATTTAACTTGCTAACTCACTAACTCACCCCCTTGAGTGTGTGTGTCCAAGGTTACTCAGCTTTAGGATCCACCATAATACATGATTGACATAAGAAAGATAAAAGTACATAAAGATTGAAAATACAGACTTTGATCCTAGTCTATCCAATCTTGTGCTGATCGAAGTTGCAAGTGAAGAGTGGACCTAAAAAATTAGTGAGCAGGGAAAAAATATATATGCAATAAATTTAATTAGAATAATGAGAAATCTAATAATTTTTGTTATCATCAAAATCACAAGACTTGGGTTCAGATTTGCAATAAATAGGAGAAAAAGATGGTTAAATAAACGTAACAGTTTGTCTAAAAATTTCTTTATTAAGTTTAAAAAGACTAGATTGCATTTGTAGGATTGGTCCTAAATAGGCCAATATATTTATTTCTATTTACTCTGAGCTTATATTCACCCACTCAAGTTTGGTGCTTACACTTGTAGATTAGATTTCTCATGGATTTTCAAAACCAAAGATCGTGTATATATAATCGATTATTACCTGGATGAAATGCATTAAAAAAAGAATTCATCATGGAAGTCAAAATTTTTCATTCATGTTGTCTACCATTACCTTTTTTTTATCAGAGGAGAGGTTCAGGTATACTTGGTTAAAGCACAAAAATCAAGTATACCTTACAACCGATGTGATTATAGTTGATTTATATTATAGAAGATTTATGACAAATTATTGGTTATGTACTTCACATGGATAGTATGAGCCACATTTCAACTCTCAATGTGGTCTCTTAAAAAGTTTCAGGATAGTGGTGGGAAAAAATGCAAGGATGTACAAAGAGATGATTTTTAATGCACATGCCTACAATTTAATGAATATATAGAGGAAATGGGTACACCACTTACTCAGAGCTGTTAATTGTTGTTAGGATGCTTAGTATCACGATATTTTACAACATTCTTCATGAGTGCATTAATCATTTGTTGGGTTTCTTAAAATAACCAATCATATAGATAATTTAATTCCAATTAATTTAATATGACTAAGAAGTTAGGTTTTAGATTGGGTTTGAGTGCTACAAAAAAAAATTGTTATATCATTGGTTGTAGGTTATATTACAAGGATGACTTGACAAAAACTATTTATCATCATTAAAATGTATATCGATTTAAACCAAAATCTTGGAAACAATAAAAATAAAAGGAAGTTCCATTTAGCTAGTTATTTTATTTTCCCATCATTCTGAGGCTTCAAAGTCTACATTCGTCAGTGATCACTACTGTGCACCTGAGATGACATCATGAAAAGATTTCCTAATGAGGTGTTCTTACTCATCCAGCAGATGTTGAGGCTTAGAAGCACTTCGACCGAACACATCCATTTTGTTTTGTTGAACCAGGTAATGTAATGTAGGAATTATGTGTAGATGATTTTAATCCTTACAATCAAGTAGCCTCACCTTAAACATGTTGTCCAATTATTGTAACACCTTATAATCTTCCACTAGAGATGTGAATGAAAACACCTTACATGTTTTTCACCCTTATCCTTCCAATAAGGCACTTATCCGTAACCTTACTAATAGCAATGGTTCATAGGATTTTTATTAGTTCATTACCAATGGTAAATACAATGATCAAGGCTAATGAAACCTTTTTCTCCATTGAGTCCTATTAAAAGTTAAATTCTCAATTAAATATAAAAAGAAAAGGTAATTTCTAATACTTTCTAACAAATTCTTTTTGATTCTTCCTCTACCTTTTTTAATATTGCTAGATCCAATACATCTACTCTCCTAATCGGGTCATCAAAAAGCTAACATTATATTTAACCAAACCCCCTATGGTGACTCTCTCTAATCTTATATGCCACCAGAGCTACTCCAACCTTTTCACGTATATACTCATTTTGTATTATGTATCTTAGATTAAAGCCGCCCATCCACTTGATCATCCTTATCTCTGTAACATTTAACTTAATTATATGCTTCTCTTTTAATGGCCAATATTTTATGCCATCTAGCATTATAGGTCTCATCACCATCCTATAGAAGTTTCCCTTAAGTTTGATTGGTACTTTTCCATCATAGAACATGCCTGATGCATTTCTTGATTTCAATAATCCAACTTGAATTTTACTAATAATATCTCCATCTATTTCACCATCACTTTAAATAATAGATCTGAGATATCTATAATATGTAGTCTTTTTAATGACTTGATTACCCAAAGTCATAATCCCTCCACTAGATCTATTACTACTAAAATTACACTCCTTGTATTCAATTTTAGATATACTGAATTGAAAATGTTTAGACTCTAAGTTTAACATCCATAATTGAAAATTTCCTACAACTCTTTCTCTAGTCTTATCAACAAGTAGAATGTCACCAGAAAAATCCATACACCAGAGTAAATCCTCTTATAAATGTCTAGTAAGAACATCCATGGCTAAAGTAAAAAGATGATCTTTAGTGTAATCCAGCTGAAATAGGAAAATACTTGGTCAAACCACTGTGTGTTTGAACAGAAGTAACAACTCCTGCATAAATATCCTTAATGATTTGAGTATAAGCAGATGCAACCATCATAGAGAAAAAAATTGAGGTAGAAATTGAAAAATGGTTTAAGATATTGGTATGTTTCTAAACTTCTAATGATACAACTAATTTAAAACTTCCTAATATATGTCTTAGTTATCATAATATTTTATTGTGTTACATTAGGTTCATAACCCAGTAAAAATGATTTCAAGAAACAGATTGCATGACCTTACCTGGGGTCCCATGAGAGCAGTTAACACCTAACTTATATTTCTCGTGAATGGATATATATCTCACCTCAAATATTAGTATGAAGGGAGAAAAATTGAAAATTGTGGTGTTTCCATTAGAGAAAACACACATATGAAAAATGAGTGTGACTACTATGGTATATTAAATGAGGTTTTTTAGTAGCAATATTCTGGTGAATGCAACAATAACCTATACCCTTTAATTATGAGTAATACAATCCAATACTAAATAGAGGTACAAGGGTCCATTCACATTATGGTATTACTAAAGTGAAGCAAATAGGAGCTATTTTAATTTTGATCTATATATTATAGCTCATCAACCTAGTAAAGTTTATAAAGCTAGATATCTAACTAGATTTAGAGATAAACAGGATTGGCTAGCAGTTATTGAAACAAAACCTTAAGGTATCATTGAGAGTAATGGTACGATATATGTAGCACATCATAAAGAGAGAATATCATATTTTAAGAAATCATCTACTAATGTTGATGACCATACTATGATGAATGACACTATGGTATAGTTAGGAGAGGTTAACTTTACCAAACCCTTGCTTCACTTCACCAAATTTTATTTCCCTTCACCATACCCTATGTTTGTTACACACTTTTATCCATACTATGCACATAACCATATTCATCACTCACAACCTTTTATTTATCTACCCCCACCACAGCCATATCCAGGTGGACCACCCATGGTACGGAGCTACAGCTTGAGGGTGGATCACAAGATATAGATCATCACATGTATATAGAGCCAGACAAAGACACATAAGTATAAATTTTTTTTTTATATTTATGAATTAACTTGTACTAATTTATTATTTTTTTCTTTTTTATAGCTACAATATGTCTAGATAACTAACACAAATGATCAGTAACATCATAAGGAGTAAGTATGATGCTCCTTATTTTTCATGAAAGAAAATACTATATGATATTTTAGATATGTGGTTTTGGGGGTTTGAGGTAATTAATTAGTTATTCAAATAATAAACATGCATTCTAAGTACTCTAAATAAACATGTTTTCCAAATTGAATGTCAAACAAAAACATTTTAGGCAGCTACCCAACACAATGGTAGGATCAAAAAATATTTGAGAAGTGAGGGTTGACTCACTTGTGAGATATGTTTAAAGATATTTAGAAGTTTGGCGAGTGAGTGACCACTTCATGTTAATGAGGGTGTGTAGGCAAATTTGACTAGAGCACAGGGTAACCCGTATTATATTAAGAGTAGGCAGCAAAATAAGTAATCAGAGCTTCTAAAATTGGGCCCATATCTAGTTCTCTCCATACTAGAGCATAATTCTAAATTTTGGGCATAGACTACGTCTATTATAAACTTATTAATTTTTTTAAAACATATATTTTTAGTTCTTGCATTAATTTAATGTAGTATTCTTTAGAAATAATGCTGAGTAGAGAGCCCACTATTATGGAGTTACATACTTTCACCCACCAATGTTAAGAAGATCATGAGCGGGTTGAGAAGCAATCAAGGAAATCCTATGTAAGTATTTGAACATGTATAAATATTATGTTTGTAAGTGAATTATAAAGAATTTGTTTACATTTTTTTTGTATAGTTTAAGAGTATTTACACTACTTCAAGAGAATCAGGCTGCCGCTAGTGGGGGATCTTATATAAGATCATTACAGCACTTGGACTATAGTACATGTTTATGGGCAGTAGGAAAGATTTATAAGAGGAGGGGGGGGGGGGTGTTATTAATTATGCTTTTAAGGATATGCATAAGAGGAACAATCATCTAGTATAGTGGGCTTTGCAAATAGTATTTTGGAAGAGTTAATTAGGAAAAAGGTGCCCGCCTTAATAGGAGAGCTAGAGTAGATGCAAAAAATAAAATTTGAAATGAAAATGCAATAAAGTCAAAAGCAAGATGAGTTATGTAGATTCTTGAGGTAAGATCATAATCAATAGACCATAGAGGCTGAGGAGAGTGAGGATACGAAGGAGGAGTATTCGAGTTTATTTTAGTGAGATTGTTAATGTACACTTAGGGAGACCTTTTGAGGATAGAAGAGTCTGTAAAGGTATTTATCCACCTAATAAGGGAGAAGGGCTTCTCCACCTGGATGGGCACATAAGGAGTTTTTTACATAGCTAAATTCTAGAGAAGGAGGACCTAGGAAAGTGGGCATAGGTCTGGTGATCAAACCATTATAAAAATCACTAGTTTATGTTTTTTTTTCATACACTTTTAGTTTTTTGCTTTTGGTTTATTTGTATATCTTTGGGACAGCTTATTTTGTGGAATAATTTTGGTTAATCTTTTACATAAAGTATGAAAATAACAATAAAAAAATTTATAAAGTTTAAAACTAAAAATATTATATGCTTTCAAGAATTTATGTTCTTAGCTTCCTCAGAATTTTATGTTTTTTAAGAAAAAAATTTTAAAATACAAATTCACCCCCCCCCCCCCCCCCCCCGGAGTGCAATAGCACTTTCATTGAACTTATCCCAATTTTTCTATCACCTTAACTATAGAAGTATCCTTGATAGCATTTGCCTCGACTTGCTCCTTAGCCTCTGACATTGTGTTCTTTAAGGTGTGCTTCGTCATGCTTGAGGGTTTAATGGATGAATTAAAATCTAATCCTAATTATCTCATCCTTCACAATTTACATAATAAAGCTGCTAAACATCCAAAATTATAAAAAAATAAATGATAAACAAATTCACAATTTACATTTCTTCTCAAATTATAATTCATAATAGTGTAAAATACCTATAAATCATAAAAATACATAAATAAGTACTAGACTATTAAATGAATACCTTCACTAAATTAGCTTCAGTTGAACTCTAACCTTATCAACTATTGAGTTTCGACTTTTCCTTCTTCCTAAAATAAAAAGAAATTATAGAATAAGCAACTAATTGCTCTTTAGGCTATCCCAAATCCTATAAAAGAAACAAAGATATACATTTATAGTTATATAAATAAAAAATTTCATAAATTATTCAGATAATATTTACATAAGTAATAAAAGAATAACATTATCATTCATGAAACATTAATATTGGATTTACTTGTACTTATATGTTTAACTTTATTAGAAGGGTGAAATATATCTTTTGAACTTGGACATGCATCAGAAACATATGCTTATACATAACTTGGGTATCAATTGGACTTGTTTATTAACATTATTAGAAACTTCAACTTCATTTTTAACATACCTTAGCTTTGAACATTTGTTTTATTATACATTATGTAATGAATTATTAATACAATATATGAAATATTATATGGACATCCTAATGCCTGCATATAACTCTACTTTCACTTATGCCTTATTTTGGTCAATTCACCTGCATAAGGAAAATGGAGCATACCCATGCTCGACTCTCCTTATAATTCCTCTTCCACTATGCCTTTATTATTTTGAAAACCATTTATAAGAGATATTTATGAGATCATTTTAAAGATTTTAGTGAATTGTAGCCAATACTAGAAATATTTTCTATATTATAAAATACCCTATATTTCTTCAAGATAAAGCCAAAAAAAAAAAAACTTTCTTAATATCAAAATGCTTAGAATGGAGCATTCTATAATATAATAAAAATTACATGGTGAAAAGATTCTTTAATTTAAGAAAAATATTTTATTTTTACTTGTATATAGGTAAAAAAAAGATAGAAATAGGGTATTGGGAGCCTACCTCACGCTGAACGTTTTCCTCAATAGGCTTTATGCACTAATCTTGCATTGATGCCTCTGAAACCTAACCTTTTCATTTCTCTTTTCCTCTTATCATCCTCCTCTAGGAACTGAGAGTGAGGGGTGAAAATGAGTAAATATTTTTATATATTTTATATATAAAAACTCATTTTGATGCAACAACAAGTGCTTCCTTACCTAGTATCGTAGTGCTCCCTTAAACATCTAGATCCTTCTAGACAGAGAGTGCAACAATCTCACTAGCACTGCAACACTCCTTATGACATTACCCCAATACATAGAAGGAAGAAACATAGCATTTCCATACGTAGAGCTTCTATGCTCCCTCATTAAACTCCTAAATAGAGAGGGCATCATTATTTTGAAAAAGCCACAGTGCTCCTAAGAGGCTTTCTGCACTTGACTTTTTTACTCATTTCAAACTCATTTCTTGCCTCTTCTAAAATTTATAGCACGTAATGATTTGAAATTTTATAGACACTTAACATATATGGAGTATACATGTATTTCTTACCAGGTTTAAATCAAGTCAACTTACTACTATACCAACAGTTATTATATTCTCCATAGCTAGCTCTACCTTAAGCAACTCCTTCATTTGGGTGAGTTGACCTTCCAACTCCTTCACCTTGTCATATACAATGAGAGATTCTCAAAGAAATTATATTCTATGCATTTTTAGGCTGTAGTTCCTCTACAAGTTATTAACCCCTAAAAATTAGTAAGGTGGGGCCATAGGAAGAAAGTACTCTGTTAAGCTCACCATATCACTTTCATCATTGAAAATGTGATCTCATTAATTGTGGGATTCAACAAGTGATCCTTGAAATTTTATAAGAAAATCTTAATCCCCTTCTTATAGCATCATTTTGAGATGTTACAAGTTTTTACCACTTCCTCCTCTGAACACTCTGAGCTACTTGGGCTCTCAAAGCTTAGTGACATGATCGATGTTGTTCATATCCACTAGCTCTTCCATTATTGGTGCATTTCCCTTATTAGACACCACCTTGATGAGTGGTAGAGGAACCATCTTTGACTCAACCCTTCTCTTGGCTACTCGTTTATCAATCATTATACTATTGGCTACCATTATCTGCACCTTATTGGGCAGAGGTCACTACTCCTTGGCCATCAATAGTTTTTTTTTATGGTCAGCACCTCAGAGTAAGAGATGTTACCCTTCTTAGATCTTGCCATCTTTGATAGTTGTGCCTTCTCCTTCTCTGAGGGATCAATGAGCTCCTTAGTAGTTACCACTTTCCTCTTCTTTCCCACCTTCTTGAAGGCCTCTCATATGTAATTGATGGTTGTAGTATTTGTAGGGAACTCATAACCCTCAATATTTTCTACAATACAAAGAATGAGCATGTTAGAGATGAAAAGATAACTTAGAAAATTTTATAAATTTAATTAAAGAATAAGTCACACATCATAAAAATTCTTTAAATTGTTCTGGACGTCAAGGTGGTGGTTGATGGTCAATAGTTACCCGTGGAGCAATGTATGCATCTCCTCCAACTTCTCAATGAGCTCAAGAAATGCTGCCTTTCTCTTTGGAAACTAGACTAGAATGGTTGGCATTAACCATGGCTTCAAGCTATAAATGAACACGAACTTTGCCTTATAGTCTCAGACCTTATTCACCATCTCCATCAACTTCATCTCGATTAGTGAGAACTTTATGAAGCTATCCTTTAGCATCTTTGTAGTGAAGATGTGCCTGAACAGATTTAACATCCATGACAACTTTAGCTCTCACAGAAATAAATTAAAGGACACCACCAACGTAATAAAGTTTAGTAACACTTATGATGGAACAACTCTATAGTACTTGAAATTATCGGCCACTCACAACACAATATAAGTCATAATATTAGACTAAAATGATCAATGTAGATGTAGATCTCAACATTTCAAAAGGTATTCAAGTAATCATCTTCATCAAGCGGTAGCATGCTAAAGTCTTTCAATGCAACATAAGAGCCATAGTAAACTAAGTCATCATGATTTATATTCACTTAATCTTCAAGTAGATGCATGGTCTGAATGAAAGAGACAATGCATTTGCAAAAAGCATCCATTGCACCAAGAACATGCTTGCCAAAAAAAAGACAAAGTGAAAAAGGAGAAAAAATTTAGCAAGAGGGACCTAACCAATATTTTAATAGAAAATTAGATAACATTGTGCATGAAAATTGAGGCACACTCAAATCTACATTAAATTCATCTATTTGATTTTATCTCTCCTTCATTTCCAAGAGATCTCCAAAAGATTCAATAACTTTCTTCCACTCATCTATTAAGTGGTTGACATCAAAGCACATTATACACACTCAGTCTAAGTGTCACTCAATTAAAATCTTTTCTTCAACTTAATCAAGTGAAATATCATCCTCTATCATAATAATAACTCGCTAACATGAAGTGACTTCCAAAACTCAATAATATTGTTAATTATTATGCTCGCCATTCAAAGAGCACACAAGTTATTATTCTTCATAGTGACCAATGCTAGAATACTCATGAGACTTTCTCATTCGCTGCTCATAGTAAATTTGCCACAATTAATAAGAGCAAGAATATAAAATGATGAGAATAATGAACTTGCATAAAATTAAATTTTCATTTTATGAAGAACATCATTACAATGGCCCATGCAGGCATGCACACACTCATACTATTTTTTTAAAAAAAAAGTTAGAAGAAAATTAAGTGGTGTGAAGCTACTTGCACCAATGTGAAATTTGTAAATAGGGCCATTCACCATCTCCAGATTCAACCCCCCCTACACCCTCTATGTACTCCAACATAAACTGATCGTCATTCATGAAGTTAGTCATCTTCATCGATTGAAACCTATGAGCCCAATTTATTGTTGAATTTTTTATGGTTTCAAACATTATTAGATAACACATGTAATAATAAAAAACTAAGAAATGAGTGTAGGTTCTGGGTGAAAGACTTGTGACTAGTAAAGAGGCTAGGGGAGTGGCATCTCCACCATTGTGAGAAGTAGAAGAAGGGAGAAGGCATCTTTATAGTGCTGGGAAGCATAAGGAACGAGTCTAGGATTTTTGATGAAGGAAGAGCTTGTAAAGGTCATTCTCCACATATGAATGAAGAAGGGATTCTCCACCTAGTTGAGTGCACAAGGAGTGTTGTCTAGTGGAGTTCCCAAGAAGGAGGATCTTGGAGAGTAGATGCAGGTGAAGTTTAACGAACTACTATAAAAATTCTAGTTTACCTTTTCTTCTATTTTCTATATTATTTTATTTCATGCAATTTTTTATGTATATTATTTAGATTTAGTTTTGTTGTAAGATTTGTTCAATATAAAAATATTAATTAAAACAAAAAATTGCTAATAAACTTTTTAGTGCTCAAATTAAACTTTTCTTTGAATCTATTTTGTTAGATTTAAATGAGAATTTGACTCTTAATAGGACATAATGGAGAAAAATGATTCATGTAGCCGACCCCATATAGTGGGATAAAGGCTTGATGTTGTTGTTATTATTTTGAATCTATTTTTTTTAAGTTGTTTCATCTCAAGTGTATTGATATTAAAAATTTTAAATTAATTATTCAAAGTCAATTATTCTATTTATTTTGGTTGCATACTATCATTATTAATTTTGAAAAAAAATCATTTTTAAATAAGCCAATTCAACCCCTCTTGGTTATGCTAATCACTTACATCATCAGGTAAAGGGATTGACCATTGACTTCAAAAAGCTTTCTAGGGTCTTTATTTTACCTTACTTCCCCATCTTCTTGATGATGCCTTGCTTCAATTCAGTATTGTCCTCTTTAGCTCGATGACCTCATCTGAATTCACTTCCCCTTGTGAGCTGCTAGGCTCACCCACACCATGGAAGTTAAGCATATATTCCCTAGCTAATTGTCATCCGTTGGGCTCATCTAATGAGGCATTTATTTAGGGTAGGAAGGCATCCGTAGATTATCCTAATAGTGAGTTTACACATAGCAAGCTAAAAGGATTCTCCTTATAAGGCTCAAAGGTGGGCTCATCTCCCACTTGACCTATAACAACCCCTTCTACCTCAACTGCATTATTAATCACATGCTCATCGGTTCTAATAGATTTAAGCAACCATGAGGACTTATTATCACGAACTTGCCTCTCAAGTAGCACTCATGAAATTAACACTAAAATATTATTAGCAATTAAATAAAAAGCTTAAAGGTATAATCTAGAATTCATCTTATTAGAAATTCCAATTGGTGTACTTGAAAAACTATGCACTCCTCTAGAGCCCTAATCTCCTAATTACTCAATGAGTGCTTCAACAACTCACTCGAGGAAATATAGATAATATGCACTCTTATAGTGAGTACTTTCCTTCCAAACAAATTTATTATTAAGTATATTTTTTTATTTATCTCTAACCTACCATAGATTAAGGCTCTTAAAAGCTTGCCTCTACCTAAAAGAAACTTCCCCCACATTCCGTACTACTAGGCACCTTGATGGAATTTAAATTCTTAATCATGAGTCTAGGGGCATGTCATCATCATCACCAAGGTTTGTAGCACCTCCAGAATCCATGAGCCTATCAATCATCATAGTCATTACAATTACCACAGTTGGTGCAATAACTAACCTTCTTTATAGGGGGAAATGATTGAAAGTTTGTGAGGGTTGTTAAACCATAAAGAACTAGTCCCGAGGCTAACCAAGGGGGCGGGGGGGGGGGGGGGGGGGATGAATTGGTTATTTAAAAATTTCTTTAACAAAATAAGAAATTAAAACAAAAAACTTGTGTGGAAGCAGATAACACAATCAAAGTTTTCAACCATAAATCAAATCACAGAAAAATGTAGAAATTAAATATGGAAGAATAAAAAGAAAGAACACAGCAGATTTCTAGTGGTTCGATCAACTAGACCTATATCTACTTCCCGAAAATCTCCTTTTTAGGTATTGCACTAAAAGTAGTGTCTCTCCTTTTGCCCCCACAGTAAGGCGGTGAAGCCCTTACAAAATCTTTCCATCGATCCGGTGAGGCAGAGTATCTTGAATCCTTTTACTCCCTCCTGGAGTAGGCAGAGAACCTGGAAATCCTTTTTCACCCTCCTAGTGAAGGTAGAGAACTCGGGAATCCTTTTACTCCCTCTTGGAGTAGGCTGAGAACCTTGGAATCCTTTTATTCCATCCTAGAGTAGGTAGAGAACCTGGATCTGATGCTGATGAAGATCTCCCTTAGGGACACCAAGGAACTAGGACAGCAGCTTGATGAAGATGATGAACACCTTGCTTAGAGCAACCTTTATGAATACCTCACAACTCCCCCTCATAAGGATCTCTCTATCTCTCAAGCTCTCCCTCTTTCTTCTCCAAGCTCTCTCTCAGATCTCCTCGCTAGCAAAAGATTTTCTTAAGGGTTAATATAATTACTTAAATAGTGGGTTTAAAAAAATCCTAAATTTTAAGAAATCTGTCTCCTGTTCGTACGGTATGATACACGTATCATATATTATGATCAGTGTAATTTGGAATTGTTCAGCAAGTTCATCCAGATGAACTGTATAATTTTTTAAACAAATCATATGGTATGATAAAAATATCGTACGGTATAATATTAAGCATTATCTTCTGTTCGTATGGGACGATGCTTGGGATGACCAACTTTATACTCTGTTTATCATACAGTATGATTGAAATCATACAGTATGATCAGTTCAAAGTTCAGGTCTTTCATATGGTATGATTTTTGGGATGACCAATTTCGTACACTATCAATCATACGGTACGATATAAATCATATGATATGATTGATCATAATAATTATCCCTGATTTGATTGCCTGATATCATGGGATTAAATAGAAAATCATTTAATTAAGGTGTACAATATAAACAAAATCGTACGGTACGATCATCATATTTAGACCCCTGGCTGCTAGGGTTTTGACAGAGTTTTGTATAGATCTTACAATACAAATATAAACTGTATAGTAAGATACACATATCGTATAGTACGAAGTCAAATTATATAGTACGAATTACTTAAAAATAAAAACTCTCTCAAAAATCTTTTTCTCTCTCCCCTTATTTGTGTACAAGGTTACTCAGCAAAGATATCCACCCAATTACAAGATACGACTCAAGAAAGAGAAAATACATAATAAAATAAAAATGAACTTTAACCATAGTCTACCTAGTCTTGAGATCATCTGAATTGCAAAAGAACGGTGGACTATAATCCTGAAATGTTAGTATACACATCACAAAATAAAATATCACAGAAATAAGATAAAGTAGTAACAGACACAATAATATTTGTTATCATCAAAATCACAATGCTTAAACCAGGTTTGCAACAATCTCACTCTTTTTTATGATGGCAAACATTGTTGTTTTTAGATTTTCAAAAATTCTAAATTCCCCCTTAGATGAAAATCAATTTCAAGCAGAAGGAGTGTAAAAAGAATCAACAATAATGATAATAAATAACAACATTAATAAATAATAATAATAATAAACAAACAATAACAACAATAAATAATAACGACCAAAATACTACTCCCCCTTTTAACACCACAAAAAGAGGGAAACAATAGTATGAAGAAAAGAAAAGAAAAGAAAGAAAAATAAAATAGACACAGCAATAGAAATAGAAATAGAAATAGAAATAGAACTAGAAAGCAAACAACTCAAGATAAAGAAGCTATCATAGTTCTTGGTAACTTGCATGGGGCATTTTTAGAATGTAAAAAACTTGTTCTACTAGCAGAAAAAGCTTAAATAAGACAAGTGTTGACTTTATTGCAACAAAAGGAATTTGATTCTAGAGTTTGCACACCCAGCTTAGAATCTTCACAAGCTAAAGTCCATTGTTTAAATAAAAATCTAATTTAGAAATTTCAATTAGATAGGGAAACATAAACTTTTTAGACTGTTAGCATGAAATATATAGAATATTACTGTAAAAGTGGTGAATAAAAAAAACCATGACTTTCCCAAAATCAAGTATTAAATATATTATGAAACACCAGAATTTTGTAAGACTTAAAGATTTACCAGAAAGAGAAGGTAATTTAGGTCGGGCTCATTTTGTGCCTCTTTTATCGGTTTTATGCATTTATTGTGCATCTTTTGTTTTTGATACACTCAGTGCATCTTTCACTTTTTTTGTGTCATCACGCATCTTTTGATTTTGGGCTCATTTTGTACCTCTTTTGAATTTTTTGCAAATTGCTTCATTTCTAAAGTTTTAAGAATCTCAGTTGTAAGATTATCTTTCAAATAAAAGAGAAGAATAACTTACTCTCTTATATAGGGAGGGATAATTTATAAAGCAAACCTGAGCTTTCTAATAGGAATAAAAATTTGATGTAGAAAATATTGAATTTCATTCATCAAACTTCATAATATATTCATGATATAAAAACATGTAGTAGAGAGAATAAGTTTTCATTTTAACCAACTTAATTCCAATTCGATTTAGATTTTTAAGTATACACATGGAATTATCATGCAAAAGAAATAAGAGGGGATATGTAAATTCATGAATTTCTATCCTGTTAGTTAAAAATGTCAGTAATTACCTATTTAAACATTTTCAGTACAAATGAAAGTGTGTTTACACAAACAGAAAAAATACTGTTCAGTCCAAGTTAAGTCGTTAGTACGATCTAAATTATATAGTACGACTTACTTCGTACAGTATGATCTAAGTCATATAGTACAAGTTTATTCATACAGTATGATCTAAAGTTGTACAGTACAATCATCATAAACTATATTTTCCTCAGACTACTAGTAAGGAGCACATAAATGATATCTACGAGCATAAAAAATAGCCAGAAATAACATTTGAAAGAAAGAAAAGTAACACCTTTTTTTTGCCCAAAAAAAGGAAATAACAATAAAAAATAATTGAAAGAAAATTTCATTGCAAAATAAAATACAACCAAGCAAGTACAGATCTAGAAGGAAATATCACAATCATAACAAAAACTAAACTAAAAACTAGTACAATAGTGGATCCTGATCGTGAGGTGGAGGTGGAGGTGGTTAGAAAAACTGACTAAAACTGTCATACTGCTACTGGATGGTGGTGAACTAGTGTTGAATATTTCCAAATTGCTCATGAACTAACCCATATCATTATCATGCTGGATTTGCTGTTGATCCAGGCGAGTCTCCATTCTATCAAATCGTTGAATTAACTCCTTATAAGGGTAGTTGTGAGGAGCAGGTGCAAGGGCAGCTTCTCCTTCTTCATCAAAGAGAGGGTCTTCAAAATCCTGTTCTCTATAAAAAAGCATCCGAAAGGAGGCATCTGTGAAAAAGATTGGAGTGTAGTCAGGAGGAGCAGGATATGTGATGTTGTACGTTTTATTTAGGATATATCCGATCACATGTCCTAGGTCAATATTTTTCTTTCTCCTAGTGGCGGGGAGTCGAATGAAAGTGAGATTTTGGATGTAGTCAATTAGCATTTGAGCTTCATCCATTTAGGTGTTTGACATTATAAAGTAGTTATAATTGATAGTAGGGGAGTCATATTTATTTGATCTTCAGCTTTAGGAATAATATATATTCTCAGAACGTGCTGGATAACCCTAGCATTTTGATTTAAGGTGGAGACTAAGGTTTGGTGAAAGTTAAGGGCAGCATTTCTTAGAAGAAGGTTCACAGCACTCCAGTCAAAATTGGATCTAGAAGACATGGCAAGAGGTCTATTCCCTTGGGTGTTTAGGTGAAGGTGAACTCCAATATCTTCCTTGGTGATTTCTACATTTTGGCAGCATAATCGGGAGGACATCACTATAGCATCCCCAATAATCCTAAGGTTTACAAGGAATTCATAAAGGATTTAGAATGGAAGGGATAGGCCAAGGCCAGAAGAAATTGAAGTGTAGTAGAGTTAAAGAGGTTCATTACTAGAAACCCAAGGGCTTGCTGATTGAGAAGCTTGAAAGGTGTGATCTTAGCTTCTTTGTTTTTGTAGTAGGTGACTTCATCAGAAGCTATCAGAAAGAGATTGTCGACTTGGTTGTGAGAGAAGGTAGCACTTTGGGTTTTTCGACTATGCTTACCACCAGCCATTACAAAGATTGGAATACAGGAAGAGATGATTTGAAAGGTTATGTGAGGAATTGGTCTGTTTAAATAGAAATTCAGTGGATCGTATTATACAATCGTGGGATCGTATGGGACGATTGGAGCAATCAATTCGGCCAAACGAGTGGTCAAAAAGTTTGTCTGATCGTATAGTATGATCAAACTTTGTACGGGATGATTAAACACATGGAGTTCATCCCTAGGAGTCATGCAATATGACCTTTGACCGAAAGGTTTTTACCGTACGAATAGGTATTCGTACCGTATGATCAATAATAAATAAGTCATGCCATAAGGAATGAATTCATCCAGAGTCACGTGTATCGTACTGTGTGAAAAGGTGTTTGTATAGTACTATTATTAATCATAGATGTAATCTGGACCATCTATTAAATCAATGGAAGAGATTAAACCAGTGTTGTATAGTTCATATAGTATGTTGTATTGTACAGTATGATGTAGGTTATACTATACGATATCAGATGAAATTTTTTACATGCAAGAAAAGACAATGAGGTTCAATGATGTGGTTTATAAGATGATCAGGATCTAAACATGCAACAAGATAGTATGAATAAATAAATCCAATAGCACAAAATGAAAGAATCAACAAAAATAAATGAAATAGTAAAATAAACAAAAATATAAGATAACAAAAATAGAAAGCATAACATACATAAACAATGACTCAATAAAAAATAAAAAGAACAGAAATAGATTACACCTAATCCGGTTCTTAAGGTGCTAAAGGTTTTAAAGCTAGTGGTTTTGTGAAAATATCAATAAGTTAATTTTCAGTGGCTACATAATGTAGCTCTATGTCTCCTTTGGTAACATGGTCCCTAATGAAATGGTGCCTTTTGTCTATATACTTGGTCTTGGAGTGTTGGATTAGATTCTTTGAAATATAGATGGCACTGGTGTTATCACATAGGACTGGAATTGTGCCTATAGGTAGTCCTAAATCTATAATTTATTACTTTAACCAAAGGACCTTGGCCATACAACTTCTTAAGGCTATGTACTCAGCTTCAGCATTTGACAGGTCAACTGAGTTCTGTTTTCTACTGGACCAAGAGACTAAGGATTATCCTATGAATTGAAATGTTCCAGGAGTGCTCTTCCTATCAACTCGACATCCTGCAAAATTTGAATCAAAATATCCTATGATTTCAAAGGAAGTGATATGCCTAGGATACCAGATTCCTAAGTCTTGGGTCCCTAAGAGATATCTAAGAATTCTCTTAACAGTAGTCAAGTGGGACTCTTTTGGATCAGCCTAAAATTTAGTGCAGAGATAATCACTAAACATGATATCAATTCTACTAGTAGTCAAGTAAAGAAGTGATCTAGTTATTCCTCTATATTTCTTTTGATCAATAGATTTTATATTTGAATCCTTATCTAACTGAACAGTGGAACTCATGAGAGTGTTGATTGGCTTAGTTTTATTTATTTTATATTTCTTAAGGATGTCCTTAATATATTTTATGTGTGCTAAATCCCAGAAAGTAGGTCAGTTCTCCCATCATACTCATCTCAAATTTCTTACTCATTATTTTTGAAAACTCATTAAAAAGCCTTTTATCAGAGGATCCAAACAAAATATTATCAACATAAATTTGGACAATCAGTAATTCATTTCCTACCTTATTCAAAAATAAGGTGGTTTCTATGCTCCCCTAATAAAAATTATTTCTAGTAAGAATATTCTTTGCCTTTCATATCATGCCTTAGGTGCTTATTTTAGTCCATATAATGCCTTTTTTAATTTGAACACATAATTAAGAAATTGTGAATTTTTAAAGCCTGGGGGTTGTTCAACATACACATCTTCTTTTATTAACCCATTCAAAAAGGCACTTTTGACATCCATTCTGTATAATTTGAACCTCTTTAAATAAGCAAAGGCTAGTAGTACCCTAATGGCTTCTAATCTAGCTACAAGGGCAAAGGTCTCTTTAAAGTCAATCCCATCAATTTGGTTATACTCCTTAGGCACTAATCTTGCCTTATTCCTCACCACTACACTAGAATCATTCATTTTTTTTGAAAACCCACTTAGTTTCTATCACACTATGGTCCTTGGGTCTTTCAACTAGCTCCTAAACATCATTCCTTACAAATTTATTTAATTCTTCTGACATGGCTAGGATCCAGAATTCATCAGATAGGACTTGATTTATGTTGGTGGGTTCAATCATTATAATGATGGTAGTGTGGTTTACTTCTTTTCTAAGTCCATGCCTAGTTTTTACACCTTTAAATGGGACTCCTAAGATCAGTTCTTTAGGATGACTAGAAGAATATCTCCATTCTCTAGGCAGTGAAATTTTAGGTTCTACCCTTTCCTCTAGATTTGTAGATTCTAATCCTTGGGTAACTTCTACAACCTCTTCTTCTTCTACCTTAGACCCTCCAGAGTTATCAGATTCATCAAATATAACATAAGTGGTCTCCTCAACTACCAATATTCTTTTATTAAAAACTCTATAGGATTTCCCAACACTTGAATAACCTAGGAACACTCCTTCCTCAGATTTTGTTCAAACTTTTATAGTTGAGACTTCCCATTATTCAAAATGAACACTTTACATCCAATGACATGAAGGTGAGAGAGCTTTGGTGTCCTACCATTTAGGATTTCATAGGGTATCTTGTTCAGTTTGGATCTAACATTCACCCTATACAGATTATAACAGGCTGTATTTACCGCTTCTGCCCAAAAGTATTTAAGGAGTATTCAGCTAACATGGCTCTAGCAGCTTCTACCAGGGTCCTGTTCTTTCTTTCAGCTACTCTTTTTTGCTGAGGGGTCCTAAGAGCTAAAAAATTCTGATCTATCCCTTGCTCCTTATAGAAATATTCAAAATTTTTATTTTCAAATTCTCCACTGTGGTCACTATGAATGGTTATAATTTCATAACCTAGCTTCCTCTAAATCTAAGTGGAAAAATACTTAAACTCCATGAATGATTCACTTTTATATGATAAGAATCTAACCTAGGTGAACCTCAAATAATCATCAACAATCCCATACCCAAAGACTTTCCCTCCTAGGCTTGTAGTGCTGACAGGTCCAAATAGATCAATGTGAAGGACTTCTAAGGGTTTGCTAGTGATAATGTCTTTGATTGAGGGGAAAGAGAATTTAACATGCTTTCCTAACTGACAGACATCACACAAGTGGTTCTTAGTGAACTCTAGTTTGGGTATTCCTCTTACTAAGTCTTTTTAGGTAATCTTTCTAAGACTTTTTATGGTTGCTTGACACAATCTCCTATGCCATAACTAGGATTTATCAATAATTATTTTTAAGCAAAGAGCAATATCAGATTTAATGTAATTTAAATCAAGTATGTAGACATTATTGATTCTCCTTCCCTATAAAATAGTTTTGTTATTTAAGCTTATTATGCAGCTGGTTGATAGAAATTTTGTGTTCAAGCCTTTATCACAAAGCTGGCTGATGCTGAGCAAATTATGTTATAAGTAATCAACAAGTAAAATATTTTTAATGATAAATTTTTTGAATTACTAATTATACCTGAGCCCACCACTCTCCTGGTGGTGTTATCTCCAAGTGTTACCTTGCCTCCTACCCTGACCTCCAGCAAAATGAATTATTTTGCATCTCTAGTCATATGCCTTAAACATCTGCTCTCCAGGCATTACATGCTCTCACGATGTCATTTGTGAGAGCACTCTTATAAAATTCTCAGATGTTATATTTAGGAACCCAAACAAGTTTGGATCCCATCTTATGGAAAAAAGAATTAAATGCATGCATGTTATACTGTGAATTTTGAACTTTAGGTCTCCACACCAAATGTGTTATATGGTGAATAGTATCAGTATGGGAGATATGTCCTAGCATGCCATAAGAAAAATATCTAACACCAGGAAAAGGGTTTACTAATCTATGTGGGTTATGGTTCCTCTTTCTAGGTTTGAATGAAGCATGCCTTGTTGATGGTTTATGAAACTCTTCCAGTATAGGTGGGTTTTTATTTTCCTTGAAAACAGTTAATGCAGCTTCTAAAAATTTATTTGCACTTACAAGAATTGAATTCTCTATTTTTAATGCTTGCTCCCAACTATCTAAACAGATGCAAGAGTATCTAAGTATTTGTATTCATTTTCTAATTCAACATATAATATTTTTAAGGAATCATGCTCTTTAGTTAAATCAAGATGATTTTTATTTAAAGAGTAAAATTCATCTTACAAAGCCATGTGATTGCAATCCAGAGTGGAATGATCTTTCCTTAGAATTTCATGCTCTTTCTGTATATTTAAAAAATTGACTTTGAGGCTAGCATGTAATTTCTTGAGCTTCTTATATGAATAATAAATTTTTTTATAAAATTCAAGTAATTGGTCATAGGTAAGCTCACATACCTCTCCTTGATCAGAGTGATCAAGATGATCATCAGCCATTAAGCACAGGTTTGTTACCTCCTCTTTTACTTCAGTTTCGGAGGAGTCTGATGCTGAGTCTGCCAGAAAGCCTTTTGGGTTCTTTGCTTGCCCTTCTTAAACTTAGGTTTTTCTTCACCCTTCTCCTTGGGTGAGCTTTAAGAGTTGGGCAATCAGACTTTAGATTCCCTAACTTCCTGCATTCAAAATAAATAACATCAGAAGAAACTTTTTAATTTTTATTATTCTTACCTTTATTTCATTTTTTATAATGCTTTTGTTTTTTTTTCCTTAAGAAGCTCTTAAATTGCCTAGTTATGAAAGCAATGTCATTATTTTTAGAACCAGAAGAATCAGTGTCATAATCACTAGCCTTTAAGGCTATAATTTTCTCCTTTTTCTTCTCATTTATGTCAAGCTGCCTTTATTTCACTCCTTGCTCATAAGCAATGAGTGATCCAAGTAAGTTATTAATTGAATAAATATTTAGATCCTTAGATTCAGTAATGACAATAATTTTTGCATCAAAGGAAGAAGGTAAACATCTTAGAATCTTATTATCTTTTTCATAATTTGTGAGTTCTCTTCCTAAGGCATGTAGGGATGTGATAATTTATGTAAACCTAGTATACATTTTAAAAATAGATTCACTAGGTTTCATATGAAATAATTTATAATCATGGAGTAAAATTTTCAACCTAGATTATTTAACTTCATTTATACCTTCATATGTTATGGATAGTTTGTCCCAAATTTTCTTGCTAATAGAACAAGTGGAAACACGCATATAATCTTCAGATTTTAAGGCACAGAAAAAATAGTTCAAACACTTAGTATTCAGTTGTGCTAGATCTCTATCATTAGTAGTCCATTTTGTAAAAGGAATTTTAGTTTTAACACCATTTACTAATCTAGAAGGTGTAGAATAACCTTCCTTAACTAGCATCCACATGTGATAATCAATTGATTGTAGAAAGGTGGACATGTGAGTTTTTCAAAAATTAAAAGGAATATTATCAAATAGAGGTGGTCGAGTAATTGAATAGCCTTCCGCAGTGTTCGATTACAAAAGTTAGCCATGGATCTTAATTCAAATGTTTTCTAAAACTTAATCTTATGAATCCCTCTGATATCACTTGAAAGTTTATGAGGGTTGTTAAACCCTAAAGAACTAGTTTCGAGGCTAACCAAGTGGTAGGGGGGTGAATTGGTTATTTAAAAATTTGTTTAACAATAAAAGAAATTAAAATAAATAACTTGTGCAAACGTAGATAACAAAATCAGAGTTTTCAACTACAGATCAAATCACAGAAAAATACAGAAATTAAATGTAAAAGAATAAAAAGAAAGAACACAACAAATTTATAGTGACCTATGTCCACTCCCCAAAAACCTCCTTTCCAAGTATTGCATTAACAGTAGTGTCTCTCCTTTTGCTCCCACAGCAAGGCAAAGAAGCCCTTACAAAATCTTTCCACCGACCTGGTGAGGCAGAGTACCTTGAATCATTTTACTCTCTCCTGGAGTAGGAAGAGAACTTGAAAATCCTTTTTCACCCTCCTGGTGAAGGCAGAGAACCCAAAAATCCTTTTAGTCCCTCCTCGAGTAGGCAGAGAGCCTTGAAATCCTTTTACTCCCTCTTGGAGTAGGCAGAGAACCTGGATCTGATGCTGACAAAGATCTCCCTCAAAGCCACCATGAAACCAAGATAACAGCTTGAAGAAGATGATGAATACCTTACTTGGAGCAACCTTTGTGAATCCCTTACAACTCCCCCTCACAAGGATCTCTCTCTCTCTCTCAATCTCTCCCTCTTCTTTCTCTGAGCTCTCTCTCATATCTCCTCTCCAGCAAAAGATTTTCTCAAGGGTTAATACAATTTCTTAAATAGTGGGCTTCAAAAAATCCTAAATTTTAAGAAATTGGTCTTCTATTTGTACAGTACGATACATGTATAGTATAATATAATCAATGTAATTTGGAATTGTTCAGCAAGTTCATCCAAACAAACTGTATAATTTTTTAAACAAATAGTACGGTATGATAAAAATATCATATATTATGATATTCAGAATTATCTTCTATTTATACAAGATAATGCTTGGGATGACCAACTTCATACTCTGTTAGTTGTACTGTACGATTGAAATTATACAGTACAATCAGTTCAAAGTTCATGGCTTTCGTATGGTATACTTTTTGAGACGACTAATTTCATACACTGTCAATCATACGGTATGATATAAATCATTCAGTATGATCGATCATAATAAGTGTCCCTGATTTCATTGACTGATATCATGGGATTAATTTGGAAATCATTTAATTAAGGTGTACAGTACAAACAAAATCATACAGTACGATCAACATATTTAGACCTCTGGCAGCTAAGGTTTTGACAGAGTTTTATACAGATCATATGGTATGAATTAACATCGTACAGTATGATACACACATCTTATAGTATGAAGCCAAATTCTACAGCACGAATTAAAAAGAAAAACTCTTTCAAAAATCTTTTTCTTTCTCCCTTGTGTGTGTGCAAGGTTACTCAGCAAAGATATCCACCCAATTACAAGATACGACTCAAGAAGGGGAAAGATATAGAATAAAATGAAAACTAACTTTAACCCTAGTCTTGAGCTGATCCGAATTGAAAAAGAACAGTGGACTGTAATCCTGAAATGTTAGTACACACATCAGAAAACAAAATATCAAAGAAATAAGATAAAGAGTAACAGACACAATAATATTTGTTATCATCAAAATCATAATGCTTGAACCAGGTTTACAATAGTGATGACCTCAAAATATCCTATATCGATTAAACATTTCTAATCACCTCCTTGCTTGGTGAAACTTCAATAACCCCAAACTCAGTTCATCCCTAGAGAAAAGTGACTTTCTTAGATGCTCACAAGAAAAAGTGTGTAACTACCATGGGATCCATTCCCTTAATGGCTCACCAAATTCATAAATCTCTCAATTTATATAGACAAATAAGTGAAGAATTTCTCAAAATAAACTCCATACATATAAAGAGTCACTTAGAAAGTGATGTCAATGTCATTAATAAGAGGTCAACACTATCCATGAGGCCATATAAGCAAGGCAGTAATTTTTATTTACTCTTCATATTTTTTATTTGGTAGCCTAGAGAGAGTTTATTCCAATTATCAATGCAGCCTCGATGAAATATAGTTTGACTTAGTAAGAGGTGAAGGAAGCACTAAATGTTGTGAGAGGTATGAAATTTATATCTACACTATCCTATAATATTTTATTTGATTCTATAGAATGCCATTCTTTCCTATCTTAGTATATGCTTAATTAATTAAATCTAGTTCTAAAATTGTTATCTTTTAGTTTATTTATTATATTGGCTATGGGAGATTTATTAGTTTCTAGTTGGATTTGTATATGTGAAATCAAAAATATAAATAGAAATTTTGAGTCAGAATTGACTATGTCACCCTTAAAAGTATTTGATGTTATAGTAGGCATGTATTAATTGAGTAATTATGAAACTCAAATTGATTGTATTAAGAAGTAGGTGAGCTTATTAGTTGGCGGAGAAGAACTTTATTTCCAAGCTGTTAGAATTGTCTTACCATCCTTGATTTCTATATTACAAGTTAATAAGGCCTAGAGAAAAGGGAATTATTTTTTCTTAGCTTATGTTAGAGATCTATATAAGTTAGTTAAGGGCCTTGAACATGTCCTAGTGATGAATGATTTTCCTGATATTTTCCCTAAAGAGCTAACTGGATTGCCTCTATAAAGGGAGGTAGAGTTTTATGTTGAGGTGGTGTTAGTCACCTCCCTAATAATAAAGACTCCTTATAGAATGGAATTCATAGAGTTCTAAGAGTTGAAGGTTCAGTTACAGGAGCTACTAGATACAAGTTTTATTAAGATGAGCATATCACTTTGGAGTGCTTCTGTAGTATATGTGATGAAGAAAGATGGATCTTTGTGTATGTTCATTGATTATCATGAGCTGAATAAAGTGATTATTGTGTTCATTGATGATATTCTGGTATATTCAAAGTCTAAGGAAAATGATGCTAAGCATCTGAGGTTAACTCTAAAAACTTCGACGCAGTAGAAGTTATATGCTAAGTTTTTGAAATTTAAATTTTGGTTAATTTTTGTTGCATCTCTAGGTCATATGGTAATCAAGGAAGGAATACCTATGGATTCCTAAAAAGTGCAGGTTGTGGTAGAATGGCTGAGATTAACATCTATAGCAGAGGTTTATAGTTTTTTGGCATGACAAGTTACTATAGGAAGTTTGTGAAGATGCTTTTCATAAATTATGATTCCTCTTACAAGAATGACTTAAAAGGTTGTACTAATTGATAGTATACTAGAGTGTGAAAATAGTTTTCAGAAGTTGAAGAAATATTTAGTATCAACCCCAATGCTGTATATTCCATCATGTATAGAAGGACTCCAAGTTTATAGTGACGCTTTCTTGAAAGGCTTGGGGTGTGTATTATAGTAGAATGGTAAGGTAATTGTCTATGCTTCCAAGTAGTTGAAGCTGCATAAGTAGAGCTATCCAACTCATGATCTAGAATTAGTAGTGATTGTGTTTTAACTGAAGATTTAGAGGCACTATTTATATGGTGTGAGGTCTATAATAAATACTAAAGCTCAAAGTACATTTTTACTAAGAAGCAGTTGAATTTAAGGCAAAGAAGGTGGGTAAAACTTATTAAAGTTTATCATCTAAATTACATTTATCAACCTAGTAAGTAAATGTAGTTATTGATGCTCTAAGTAGGAAGTTTTTTGGAATAGAAACTAGTTTAATCACATTTGAGCAAGCATTCATCCAGGAAATGGAAAGGTTAGAATTAGAAGTCATATGTTCACCTAAAGTGTTTGTTGGAATTTTCCCATATGATAGTTTAATTTATATTATAAGACAAGATTAAAGGATCTTAGAATGCATATGAAGAGCATATAAAGTTAATAGAATAGATTCATTCTGAAAGAAGATCTAATTTGCATGTGGATATTAGGGTGTAATATTCTATCATAATAGGTCAGGGGTTCCAGATAGTGATAATTTCAGGATGGAAATTTTACATGAAGCCCACTATTGTAGACATAAAATTCATTCATGAAGTAATAAGATGTATCATGATTTGAAAATGATATTCTAGTGTCTTGGATTAAAATGATAAGTAGTATAGTTTATCTCCAAGTATGAAGCCTGTGGTATGGTGAAAGCTATGCATCAAAGACCGAGGGGTTTCTGCAACCTTTACTTATTCCTCACGGAAGTGGGAGTAGATCATCATGGATTTTTATATGACTTTTCCTTATTATAAGCAAGGCTATGATACTATGTGGGTAGTGGTGGATAAATTAACAAAGTCTACTCATTTTTTTCCTATGTGATAAACTAATTTAGTTGCCGAGTTGGCTCAGCTGTATGTGAAGGAAATTATTAGGCTACATTGGACCATGAGATTATTATCTCTGATTGGGATGCTGGATTCACTTTCATGTTATGGAAATATATTCGAGAAGATTTGGGATCAAAGTAAAATTTTAGTATAACTACCCCTAGAGGGATGGATAATCATTGTGAGTCATTTAGGTGTTAAAACATATATTAAGATTGTGTTTTAGATTTTGGAGGAAGTTAGGAAGATCATGTACCCTTGATCAAATTTTCTTATAATAATAAATTTTATATAAGTATTAGTATGAATCCATATGAAGCTGTGTATGGAAGGATGTGTAGAACACTATTACTTTGAATTGAAATAGAAGAAAAGAAACTAATAAGTTTTTAGCTAGTAGACAGTGCTTTGGAAAAGATCAAATTGATCAGAAAAAGGTTAGAAGCAACTCAGGATAAGCATAATAAATATTTTCATTCGAGCACAAGTCTGTTGAATTCTAGATTTATGATTTCATATATTTAAAAGTTAGTCCAATGAAAGGTGCTAGCAGGTTTGGAAAGATGGTAAGTTGAGTCCTAGGTATATAGGCCTATTTGAAGTGCTTGAAAGAATTGGAAAATCAACCTATAAGTTATTCTTACTAGATCACATGTCAAATATTCATAATGTAGTTAATGTATTAGTTCTAAGAAAGTGGGGATTATATTTGAATAAGAGAGTTTCCAAAACTGAAGTGGAAGTTCAATATTGATTAAAGTTCAATGGAAGCACAACTCAGAATCAATATAAACCTACAAAAATGAAATTGAGATGAGGTTATTTTATCCATACCATTTCTAACTCCTATCTATGCTGGAAACTTCGAGTAAGACATTTTCTATAAGAAGGGGAGAGAGTAACACCCATTATTCAAGAATTTGGGTAATTAATTTAATATAGGATGAGTTTTTGTTTAATTTTATTTAGTTATGTTACAACTCGGGTTGCCGAGTTTATATTTTTGATGATAATAAACATTACTGATTGCATCTTTGTCTCCTAGTGTTTGTAGTGCATATTTATTTTTTGTGTGTACTAACATTTCAGGTACATCATGCACCATTCAATGGAGATTAGGGCTCAAGATTGGGTTGAATAGGATATACTGAAAGTGTCTATTTTTATTTATTTATTTTTTTGATTTCTTGAGTCAAATCCCATAAGGGTGTATGCTAGCCTGGTGATCGTGTACACACACACTTAGGCTAGTGAGATAGTGAGAAAAATTAGAAGTGTTATTTTCTGAACTAATAGTACTGTATGATCTATATTGTACTGTATGATTAGCTATTTAGAAAATTATTAAAATGGCTAATTGGGATAATTAAAGCTATATGAATTAATCATACTATATGATACATATTATACAGGATGATCAGTTGAAATCAAGATCTCAGGCGCTAATTATAATTTAGGCAATATTTTGAAATACAAATTATGAACTAAGTGTACTATATGATAGGTATCATGCTGTACAATATAATCAAATCTTACCTAAATTAATCCTATAATTAGGATCAAATTTAGATTAATTGGCCTAGTCAGATCGTAACATATTATTGGATAAATTATACTGTACGACTCGATCTTTATATGGGATGATGTTTATTCATCATAAATCATATGGGATGATAATCCAATTTGATTAAATTAATTATACTTAGTGATGATTATATCATACTGGATGATCAGCTCAATTACTTGAACTGATCGTACAGCGCCTTACTCTTCATACAGTACTAACAGGGATATTGTGAACTAATCGTACTATATGATCTGGGATCATACTGTTTGATCAGAGTCTATAGAATTGAGCTTTTAGAGTTTCTTGAAGCCTTCTATTTAAGCTTTTCTTATAAGACTTTGTAAGAGTCTTTTGAGCATTCATTGAGTTATTTTCCTTTGGAGAAAGCTTGAAGAGAGAGCTTAGAGCTTGGGAGAGAAAGGGTGTAATTTGTAAGAGAGGGAGAAGATCCTTGTGGTTTGAAGGGAGTGTGAGAGGGAGTTCCAAATGATTGCTCAAGTGAACTTACACTTGAGTTCTTCCATGTGTCAAGGTTTGTCTTGTGGCAAGCTTTGGGAAGAAGACCTCTTTTGTGTCAAAGGACTTGGCTACTCCGCCGCACCGGAGAAGGTGAAAGTGATTCAAGATTCTCTGCCTTCACCAGGAAGGAGAAAAAGGATTCTAAATTTTCTACCTTCACTAGGAGGGTAAAAAGGAGTTCAAGTTCTCTACCTTCACCAAGAGGGTGAAAAAGGATTCTAGGTTATCTTCCTTAACTAGGAGGGTAAAAAGGATTCCAGGTTCTCTGCCTCACCAGGAGGGTAAAAATATTACAGTCGTCTGCTGCACCAGATTGGTGGAAGAGATTTTGTAAGGGCTTCTTTGCCTAGTTGTGGGTGCTAAAGGAGAGTCGCTAAAGGTTTAGTGCAATACCCAAAAAGAAAGACTCTGGGGAGTGGATGCAGGTCATGGTTTGATCAAGCCAATATAAAATTCTGCTGTGTTCTTTTTAATTTTTTTCATTTTTTGTACTATACTTTTCTGCAGTTTATTTATGTGAAAATTTGCATAATTAAAAATCTATGGTTGTTATTTCATTGTATTGATTAAACTATCATCATCGTTATTATAACTTTTGAAAAAATTATTAGCTTCCTCATCGAGTGATAGTATTACTTTCTCATTGGTGTGCCTAGGGATAGTTCATTTAGGCTTAACATCCTACATCAAACTTTCCAGTGGTATCAGATCGATTATCACAAATAGTGTTTTAGAAAATCTAGAGAAAAAGAACCATGGCACATTTTGGAAATAAGAACATCGCGGAAGGATACTCTATAAATCGTGCACCTTTATTTGATAATATACCATTTGATTTTGAAAAATTTGTATGTCTAATTTCTTGCAATCAATTGATTTTTGAATGTGGCGTATGATTCAAATTAGTTATTCTATACCGTTATGTATTGTTGATAGAGTCAAAACTAACATTCCTTTTGTTGAATGGAGTAGAGAAGAACTAGTCTTTGTACAACTAATTGCTAAATACTTAAATTATTTTTTTTGTGCACTTAAGTATGAAGATTATAGAGAGTTTCTACATGTACCACTAGCAAGGACATTTGGGATAGACTATGCATTACATATGAAGGTACTAGTGAAGTCAAATAATCTAGGTTGAATATCTTATTGCATAATTACAAACTTTTTTGTATGAAGCCTTATGAGACTATCTTAGACAAGTACACTAGATTTACTCAGATAATGACAACGTTGTATGCTTTAGGTAGAGAACGTTCAAACTCAGAGAAGGTCAAAAAAATTTTATGTTGTTTACCTGATAATTTCAATGCCAAAGTCACTGATATATATGAATCGAAAGACATGAATGCTTATTCTATTGATAATATGCTTGGCTCACTCATTTCCTATGAGTAAAGTGTGAGTTAAATACTTTTGGATGCAGGTGATAAGAGAAGACTATATCCCTAAAGGCCAAAGCCAAAGATAAAAAGGGCTTAAGAGATAATGGGAGTAAGGAGATAGCGTTAATAATATGCCAATTCAAATGTTTCCTGAAGCGCAAGCACAAGCGTCAACTAAAGTGGAGTAAAGGGAAAAAAGATAAAAATGATAAATTTTCCTCTGACATTAATTTCTTTTGGTATAGGAAACCTGGACAACTAAAATATGACTACCCTTACCTAAATACTCACCCTGTAAAGGAAAGGGTGAGGATAAGTCAAATGCAAAAAGGGAAAATGAAAAGAAGCAAAGAATCTTTTGGGTAGACTTAGCATTTGACTCATCAGAATAGGAGCAAGAAGACGAGGTAACAAACTTATATTGAATAGTCAAGGATTCAATTGTTAATGCTGATTAGGTATAAGTATGTTAAGGTTTGTTTGTGTGTTTATTTATTTATTTTATTTGTTTATTTTTTATAATAATTATATTTTATGTATGATTGTATGTTGTAGTCTCTTTTTGCATCCTTTCATTTTCTTTATCCTTCTGTGTTGCACATTTTAGTTTATCTTCTTTCTTTTCTTTAAAATTTTTGTTTTATGCATGTAGTTCAATTTATGTGTTGTATTCTCTCTCCTTTTTAGTGATGTCAAAAGAGGGAGTAGATATTTGGTTGGTTGCATTTATTTATTTTTTATTTAGTTTCAAATTTCTTTTCTCTCTTAAAATAAAATTTAAAATAAAATATAAATATAAATAAAAAATAAAAATGAATATTTCACTTATTTTAATATAATCCTCTTAGTAAGAGGGAGATTAAGAGAAAATATTTTTTAGTTTGCAAATTCAATCAATAATATTTATAAACATCAAAAAGGGGGAGATTATTACAACTTATGCTGCCAAGTTTATATTTTTGATGATAACAAATATTACTGATTACATCTTTATGACTCCTAGTATTTGTAGTGCATATTTATTTTTTATGTGTACTAATATTTCAGGTACATCATGCACCATTCAATAAAGATTCAGGGCTCAAGGTTAGATTGAATAGGGTATGCTGAAACAACCTATAATTTTTAATTATTTATTTTTTTATTTATTGAGTTAAGTCCTATAAGGGTGCATACTAGCCTGGTGACCATGCACACACATACACTCAGGGTAGTGAGATAGTGAGAAAAAGTAGAAGTATAGTTTTCTAAGTTAATCGAACTATACGATTAACTAATCAAAAAATTATTAAAATGGCTAATTGGGATAATTAAAGCTATATGAATTAATCGTACTGTATGATACATATCGTACAAGATGACCAGTTAAAATTAAGATCTCAGCCACCAATTATAATTTATGCAATATTTTGAAATACAAATTAAGTATTAATCATACTATACGATAGGTATTGTACTGTATGATATAATTAAATCTTGTTTAAATAAATCCTATAATTAAGGACCGAATTTGGATTTATTTATCCAGTCAGATCATATCATACGATTGGACAAATCATACTGTATGACCTGATCTTTGCATGGGACGATATATATTCATCACAAATCGTGCGTGAAAATAATCTAATTTGATTGAACTAATCATACCTGATGATGATTACATCGCACTAGACGATTAGCTTGTTACAAATCTTGACTTAAATCCTATGATTCTGATGATAACAAATATTATTGAATTCCTTACTATGCTATCTCTTATTAATTGCTATTATTAAATATCTATTTTTCTTGTGCACTAACATTTCGGGTCTATTATATACTATGCAAAAGTGTTCAGCTCAAGACTGGGTAGAATAGGATTAAGTGTTTGGAAGAGTCTGCAATTTAACCTTTTCTTATTTTTACATTTCTTGAATCAAATTATGTATTTAGTGGATACTATACTTGGTGATCGTGCATATACACACTCAAGGGAGTGAGATAGTGGCAAAATTAGAAGTTCAATTTTTTGAACTAATTGTACTGTACGATCCATATTGTATTGTATGATCAGCTAATTAGAAAATCATTAAAACAATTAATTGTGTAATTAAAGCTATTTGAATTAGTCATACTAGATGATCTAGGTCATACAAGATGATCAGTTTAAATCAAGATCCCAGCCACCACTCATAATTTAGGCAATATTTTAAAATTTAAAATTTGAACTAATTATACCATTGATAGGTATTGTACTATACGATATAATTAAATCTTGCCTAAATTAATCCTGTAATTAAGGAGTGATTTTGGATTAATTGATCCCGTCAGATCATATAAGATGATTGGACCCAATCGTACTATACGACCTGATCTTTGCATGGGTTGATATTTTATCGTAACCATGAACTAATCATAATGGATAATTCTCAAATCGTACTAGACAATCAGCATAATTTATTGAACTAATTATACAGTGCCTAATTTTTTGTACAATACTGACAAGATTATTTTAACTAATCATACCGTATGATCTTGGATTGTACTGTACGATCAGAGTAGCTAGAATTGAATTTTAGGGCTTTTTGAGGCCTTGTATTTAATCTCTTGAATTAGACTTATCTCAAGTCTTTGGCTGCTGAGTGTTCTAGAGAGAGAGCTTAGAGAAGGGATCTAGGAGAGCTTTGGGAAGAAGAGGGGGAGAATTTATGTGTGAGGGAGAAGGAGTGTAGAGGGTTTATATGGTTGCTCCAAGCAAGTATCTTATCTTGTTTCCTCCAAGTGTTTGTCTAGGGTTCTTGGGTGTCTCGGAGAAGAAGTTCTTTAGCTTAAAGATGGTTGTGGTTCTTTTCCATCACTAGGAGGGTGAGAAAGGATTCCAAGTGTTACAAATCTGGTTTTGATGATGACAAACATGTTTCTATTGTGTTTTGCTTGGCTAACCAGTTTCAGGCACAAACGATCACAAGCAACTCAAGCCAACTCAAGATCGGGTTCAAGTGTGTCCAATGTACTATTTTCCTTTTTCTTGAGTCAAGTGTAATGTAACTGATCCCCTAGCTAAGTAACCTTGCACACACACACTTAGGGGGAGAGCTTGAGTGAATTAGAGTTTCTGTTCATTTTTTGTTCAGATCGTCCTGGACGATCTAGTAAAAATAGAAACCCTAATTAGGGTGACCAAGTTAACTGTGTCTGATTAAGCAGATCATCCTGGATGATCATTTCATTGTACGATACGATATGCTCAAATCAAAAATTCTCAGCCGCCAGATTAAGTTAGACAAGTTCTTATTTTTAGATATTTGGTCTGATCATCCCGGACGATACGTGTATCGTCCTGAACGATCCAGTACAATCATGCCAAAATTAGTCTAGTAATTAAGGAAAGCAAATTAATACTTGATTGATATGATCATATCGTCCTGGACGATCGCAGGATCATCCCGGACGATCGTGATCGTCTAGTGCATTTCAGCTGTACGACTCGAACCGTGTTCAGGATGATTTTGGCACTTTTTGAACTAATTGTACAGGACGATACATGTATCATCCTAGACGATCAAGTCATTTTTTGGTCATCCAACATAAGTTTCTCTGTACGACCCGAACTGTCTTCTGGACGATATTCCTCGATTTACACTAATTGTCCCGGACGATCGCAGGATCGTACGGGACGATATGAACAACTTTTTCTACTGATCGACAAGAAGAGCCAGATCGTCCAGGCTGAAAAAGCTGATTTTGAACTGATCGTACAGGACGATCGATCGATCGTCCTGGACGATCTGGGCCGACCAGTTGAGATTTAGGACTGTTTTTGAGCCCTCATATAAAAGATCTTTTCTTTGTTTAGAAAAAATCTTTTGCCACTTTCCTGTCCAGAGAAACCCTAGAGAGAGAGAGTTTGGGAGAGAGAGAGAGGATCTAGTGAGGGGGAGTTTGTGAGGGATTCACAAAGGTTGTTCCAAGCACGGATCAGAGTCATCTTCTCCGTTCTTCGTCTCTTATCTTTGTGGGTGTTCTTGGAAGGATCGTCACAAGAAGATCTGGGTTCTCTGCCCGCTTCAGGTGGAAGCAAAAGGAGTCTGGGTTCTCTGCCCGGTTCAGGAGGAAGCAAAAGGAGTTCAGGTTCTCTGCCTCACCGAGTGGTGGAAAGGAGGTTTTTGTACAGGCTTCTCCGCCTTGCTGAGGGACCTAAAGGAGAGCCACTTTCTGTTTAGTGCAATACCCGGAGGGGAGGCTCCGGGGAGTGGACGTAGGTCAAGTTGATCGAACCACTATAAAATCTAGTTTACTTTTCTGATTCTATTTTGCACTTTACTTTTCTGATATTAACTACTTGGGTGAATATCTGTGATTGATCTTTTTGTTCTTGTTTACTTATTTTCGCTGCAAAGTATCGAAAGAGCTTTTTCTGTTGCTCGTAAATTTTTAAATAACCAATTCACCCCCCCTCTTGGTTAGCCTCGGGACTAGTTCACTAGGGCTTAACATCCCTATCAAACATTCAAGTGGTATCAGAGTAGGATTCAAAATTTCAGTTTAAAAACTTTTGAATTTGATCCATGGCTAACTATAACAATCGTAATACTACTGAAGGTTATTCTATTACAAGACCACCATTTTTTGATAACATTCCTTTTAATTTTTAGAAAACACGCATGTCTACTTTTCTTCAATCAATCGATTATCGTATGTGGATGTTAGTTAAAGATGGTTATGAAGCACCACATAGACTTATTAACATTATTAAAATTGAACTCCCGTTTGCAGATTGGACTTTTAATGATCGTGATTAGCACAGTTAAATGCAAAATGTTTGAACTGTTTCTTTTGTGCTTTAAAATTTGAAGACTATATGTGTGTTTCTACTTGTACAACGGGTAAAGAAATCTGGGATAGATTGTGTATAACATATGAAGGTACAACTGAAGTCAAACAGTCTAGGTTAAACATCTTGTTACATGATTACAAACTTTTTCACATAAAACCTAGTGAGACGATTTCAGAAATGTACACAAGATTCACTCAAATCTTTACCTCTTTGCATGCTCTAGGAAGAGAACTAACTAATGATGAAAGAGTGAATAAAATTCTTAGATGTTTTCCTTCTTCATACGATGCTAAGATTACTACGATCACGAAATCTAAAGATTTAAATACTTACTCTATTGACAGCTTACTTGGATCACTCATTGCTTACGAGCAAGGGGTGAACCAAAGACAACTTGATGCAGGTGAACGAAAGAAGGAGAAGACAGTGGCGCTAAAGGCCAATGATTCAGATGCTAGCACTTTCAGGTCTGATAGCGATGAAGTTGCCTTCATCACAAGGCAATTCAAGAGCTTTCTAAGGAAGAAGAATAAGAATTTTCAAAAGTGGAACAAAGGTAAGACCAGTAGAAACTTTAAAGGTTCATCTGAATCTGTTTGTTTTGAATGCAGGAAGCCTGGACACATAAAGGTGGATTGTCCTACACTCAAGGCTCACCCAAGAAAGGAGAAGGGTGAGGAGAAACCAAAGTTCAGAAAGGACAAGAAGCGGATACAAAAGGCATTCTGGGCCGATTCTGCATCCGACTCCTCAGAAACTGAAGCTGAAGAGGAGGTTATAAACCTATGTTTGATGGCCGGTGAGCACCTTGGTCAGTCCGACCAAGAAGAGGTATGTGAGCTTACATACGATCAATTATTTGAAGTTTCTAGAAAAATTCATACATCGTATAGGAAGCTTAAGAAAACTCATGCTAGTTTGAAATTAGATTATTTGACTTTGCAAAAAGAACATGATGTTTTAATTAAAGATCATTCCACTATTGATTCCAATCACATGTCTTTGCTTGATGAGTTTGATGAATTGAATAAAAAATATTTTGATTTAGTTACTGTGCATGATTCATTAAAAACCACTCATGTTGATTTGGAGAGAGCTTTTAAAGAATTAGATGCCAGGGCATGTGAAGTAGAAAGTAGCAATGGTGCTTTAAAATTTGAAATTGTAAGTTTAAAGAAAGAGAATGAATTTTTGAAAGTGAAAATCAGTGCTTTTGAGAAAAACTAAACACCGCCTACTTTTGAACAGTTTTATGCACCGCCATCTTTTGATAAATCTGGTGTTAAATCATCAAAGCATATTTCTTACACATCTAGGAAGAGGCACTATCACTCACGATATTTAGTTAATCCTTTTCCTGGTGTTAGATGTTTTTCATGTGGCATGATAGGACACATCTCACACACTTGCACTGTTCACCATAGTACACATTGGGTGTGGAGGCCCAAATTGCCTGTTTCACAGCACAGCACACATGCATTGCATTCTTCTTTTCATAAGAAGGAACCCAAACCTGTTTGGGTTCCTAAAACTGACGTTTGATAATTTTGTAGAGGTGCTCTCACAAAAGGCGTCATGAGAGCATGTGGTACCTGACAGCGGATGTTCAAGACACATGACCGGAGATCTGAATCAGTTCATTTCGTTGGAGACCATAGCTGGAGGCAAGGTTACTCTTGGAGACAACACCACCAATAAGGTGGTAGGACAAGGTATAATTAGTGATTCAAACAATTTTATGATTGACAATGTGTTACTTGTAGATGGATTGAAGCACAACTTATTGAGCATCAGTCAACTCTGTGACAAATGATACAACGTCAAGTTCCTTCCTGCTTGCTGCATAATAAGCTTAAATGACAAAATTGTTTTGAAGGGACATCGAGCTACATCATGTGACAACTGAAAATTAGCTGGCTGACATATTTACTAAACCACTGGCCTTTGACTCATTCAGTATTTTGAGGACCAGACTTGGTGTGATTGACTTAAATGCTTGATTCTGATGAATACTGATTTCTAATTTATCTGATTTTTATTCTGTTTCTGTTAGTTAGTTTATTTGATTTGATTATTTGCTTTCAATTTTTTTTTATTTTTTCTTCTTCTACTAATTTCTATGTTAGCCTTGTTGTTAGTTGGATTTCAGTATTTACTTTGATGTGATTTTCTACCTATTTTTATTCACTGGTTAATCTCTTTTATTTAATGTTTTATGCTTTTCAAAATCAGATCACTGCTCACTACTTCTGATAAACTGAATTTCTGACTAAGAGTTTTACCTTGTTTTTATTTGGAAGCTGGTAAGTAGTGATTGATTCCATTGGATCTGTTAAAGGGAAGAAACATTGATGATTGTTTCTCTTCTTCTAACTCCTTTACTGGTGTATTGTCTCTTTTGGATAAAAATCTTTTTCAAAATTAAAAAGTTGGTTTTCGAAATAGAGATTTATTTTATCCTCCTACAGTAATCTACCTCATATGAGTAGTGTTTTCAAAGTTTGAATAAGTGTTAGGTTTTCTTAATCAAGTGATTGCACTTATCATATGACTTATGGTTTTTGTTTTGTGAATTATCTTCCCTACTATAGAGAATGGGTTTTTTGCCTTCTCTTAAGTTTGGACGGTATTTTCACAGCTGAGATTCTTTAACGATTATGAAAGGAAGCAAGCTTACAAAAGATGCGCAGTGCGCCAACCAAATTAAAAAAGAGGCATATAATGAGCCCAAAACTGAAAAGATGCGAAAATGACAAATACACAAAGTGTATCAAAAATCAAAAGATGCGCAGTTCGCCAAACAAATTGAAAAAGAGGCACAAAATGAGCCCAACCTAAGCTTTCTTCTCTTTCAGATCTGTAAATGTCTTAGAAAAATTCGTGTGCCACTTAAAATGTTCAAAAGCTTGAGATTGAAAATCATGATTTCTGATTCCTTACATTGAAATACTATTTTATCAGTTATTTTTCTGGAACGAGGCTTGAAAGGATCTCTTTTCGAATCTAATTTCTTCTTTTCTAAACTTGATTTTTGTTTGAAAGGGATTTGAGCCTGTAGGGTGTATGAGGTCGGAGTTACGAAAGTTGATTTTTCCAAACTTTTCTGAATTTTAGCGTTGTCTATTATCTCCTTATTGCTTTTTTGAATTAAAAATTTTAGGAAAACTTCTATCTACTGGAGCAGATCGTTTAATAAAAAAAAAATTGTGTTTTCTGTTTACCCTCCTCCTTTTTGTGATGTCAAAAGGGGGAGTCCATTGTAGTAGTTTTCTGTTCTTGTTTTATCTTTGTAGTTGTGTTTCCTGTATTGCGTTTTCTGTATTGCTTTGATTGTTAAATGAAAATTAAAAAAAATTCTGCTTTTTGATCTCCTAGTTATTTTAATTTTGAAACAACTGCACATTTGTTTGCCATCATAAAAAAGGGGGAGATTGTTGCAAATCTAGTTTTGATGATGACAAACATGTTTCAATTATATTTTGCTTGGCTAACCCATTTCAGGCACAAAAGATCACAAGTAACTCAAGCCAACTCAAGATCGGGTTCAAGTGTGTCCAATGTACTATTTTTTTTTTCTTGAGTCAAGTGTAATGTAACTGATCCCCTAGCTAAGTAACCTTGCACACACACACTCAGGGGGAGAGCTTGAGTGAATTAGAGTTTCTGCTCATTTTTTGTTCAAATCAACCTGGACGATATTCACATCGTCCTGGACGATCCAGTAAAAATAGAAACTCTAATTAGGGAAAACAAGTTAACTGTGTCTAATTAAGCAGATCATCTTGGATGATCATTTCATCGTACCGGACGATATGCTTAAATCAGAAATTCTCAGCCGCCAGATCAAGTTAGACAAGTTCTTATTTTTATATATTTAGTCTGATCGTCCCGGATGATACGTGTATCATCCTGGATGATCCAGTACAATCATGCCTAAATTAGTCTGGTAATTAAGGAATGCAAATTAATGCTTGATTGATACGATCATATCGTCCTGGACGATCGCAAGATCATCCCAGACGATCATGATCGTCTGGTGCATTTCAGCTGTATGACTCGAACTGTGTTCAGGATGATTTTGGCACTTTTTGAACTAATCGTACAAAATGATACCTGTATCGTCCTGGACGATCAAGTCATTTTTTGGTCGTCCAACACAAGTTTCTCTGTACGACCCGAACTGTCTTCTAGATGATATTCCTCGATTTACACTAATCGTCCCGGACGATCGCAGGATCATACGGGACGATATGAACAACTTTTTCTACTGATCATCTAGAAGAGCCAGATTGTCCAAGCTGAAACAGCTAATTTTGAACTGATCGTACAGGATGATCGACCGATCGTCCTGGACGATCTTGGCCGACCTGTTGAGATTTAGGGCTATTTTTGAGCCCTCATATAAAAGATCTTTTTCTTTGTCTAGAAAAATCTTTTGCCACTTTCCTGTCCAGAGAAACCCTAGAGAGAGAGAGAGAGTTTGGGAGAGAAAGAGAGGATCTAGTGAGGGGGAGTTTGTTAGGGATACACAAAGGTTGTTCCAAGCATGGATCAGAGTCGTCTTCTCCGTTCTTCATCTCTTGTCTTTATGGGTGTTCTTGGAAGGATCGTCACAAGAAGATCCGGGTTCTCTGCCCTCTTCAGGTGGAAGCAAAAGGAGTCCGGGTTCTCTGCACGCTTCAGGAGGAAGCAAAAGGAGTTCAGGTTCTCTGCCTTACCGGGTGGTGGAAAGGAGGTTTTTGTACATGCTTCTCCGCCTTGCTGAGGGACCTAAAGGAGAGTCACTTTCTGTTTAGTGCAATACCCGGAGGGGAGGCTCCGGGGAGTGGACGTAATTCAAGTTGACCGAACCACTATAAAATCTGGTTTGCTTTTCTGATTCTATTTTGCACTTTACTTTTCTGATATTAACTGCTTGGGTGAATATCTGTGATTGATCTTTTTATTCTTGTTTACTTGTTTCCGCTGCAAAGTATCGAAAAGATTTTTCTATTGCTCGTAAATTTTTAAATAACCAATTCACCCCCCCTCTTGGTTAGCCTCGAGACTAGTTCACTAGGGCTTAACATCCCTATCAAACTTTCACCAAGTTCTCCGCCTTCTCTAGGAGGGAGAAAAAGGATTAAAGGTCCGTTGCCATCACCTGGAGGGTGACATAGCTTCTAGTTCTTTGCCGCAGTAGGGTTGGTGGAAGGGATTTTTGTAAGGGCTTCTCCACCTTATTGTGGGGGAAAAAGAAGAGACATTATAGTGATTAGTGCAATACACGAAGAGGAGGTCTCCAGGAGTGGATGTAGGTCAAGATTTACTGAACCACTATAAAATCAGGTGTGCTCTTTCTTATTTTTACTTTTCGGCACTTTTTATTTCTATAATTTGAGCTTACTGCATCAATCTCATTATTTACCATCAACTACGATTTGGTTAATTTGTGGTTTAGAAAAAGAAAAAAAATTTATATATTGATTAATATATTTGTGCTTTTAAATGAAAAATATTTTAAACCTTGATTTACTTCCACATGTGTTAGGATAATTATTTCTTTCGGAATTAATTTTTTCAAAATCATTCTCTAGCAAGAATTTTTATTATTGCAAAAATTAGTTTTAAAAGTACCAATTCACATCCTCTTGGTGCGCCTCGGGTTAGTTTATTGAGGTCTTACAATCTCCTTAAACTTTCAAGTGGTACCGAGCCATTCTTGAAATTTAGATTTTAAAATATTCAAGCAAAGTTCTAATGAAGCAATTTGGAAATCAAAATATTATAGAGGGTTATTCAATAACCTGTCCAGCCTTATTTGTAAACATTCCTTTCAATTTTCAAAAAATTCACATGTTAACATTTATGTAATCCATTAACTATAGAATTTGGCATATTATTCAAACTGGTTACTCAATTCCATCTCGAGTAGTTAATGGTGTCAAAAATGATATTCCCTTTACTGAATGGAGTCATGAGGATAGAGAACTTGCATAATTAAATGATATATGTTTGAATTATTTTTCTGTGCTTTAAAACCTGAAGACTATATGTAAGTATCTACCTGTACTACGGGGAAGGAAATATGGGATAGAATATGCATTGCAAATGAGGGAACTAGTGAATTTAAATAGTATAGGTTAAATATTTTACTGCATGACTATAAACTATTTCACATGAAACCTAGCGAGACTGTATCTGAAATGTACACTAGGTTCACCCATATAGTAACATCCTTGCATGCACTAGGTAGAAAACTCTCTAATTCTAAAAAAGTTAATAAAATATTACATTGCCTACCGAGTTCTTATGATGCTAAAGTCACTACTATTTCTGAATTAAAAGATTTAAATGTTTATTCAATTGACAACTTGCTTGGGTCTCTCACTACCTATGAGCAAGGCATAAGTCAAAGACTACTTGATGTAGATGATAAGAAGAAGGAGAAAACTGTGGCTCTAAAAGAAAATAACTCACATAGTGATAGTTCTATAGTAGAGGAGGATGACGACATTGCATTGATGACCCGTCAGTTCAAGTGTTTTCTAAAGAGGAAGCAAAAGTATTATAAATAATAATGGAACAAGGGTAAATGCACTAAAAACTTTAAAGCGTCATCTGACACTATATGTTTTGAATGCAGGAAACTAGGACATCTCTGAATAGACTACCCCAACCTAAAGACCACCCATTCAAGAAGAAAGGTTAATATAATGCAAAATTTTAGAAGGGGAAGAATAGGATACAAAAGGCCTTTTCAGCCGACTTCGCCTCAGAATCATCAAAATAAGAAGCAGAGGAGGAGGCAACAAACCTGTGTCTCATGGCTAATGAAAATCTTGATCAGTCAGATCAAGATGAGGTATGTCAACTATCTTATAATGAATTGTTTATTATTTCAGAAAAAAATATGATTCATTTAGAAAGCTTAAAAGGATGTATACTAGCTTAAATATTGACTTTTAGAAAATGCAAAAAGAGCATACTAGTTTGATTACTGAGCATTCTACTTTAGATAGTGATCACATATCTTTACTTAATGAATATGATGCACTAAGTAAGAAGCATGTTTACCTAACTAATGCACATAAATCCTTGATGACAAAGCATCTTGAGTTGGAAGAATCATTTAAAGAATTAGATACACTTACAAGAGAATTTGATAGTGGTGAGTATGCATCAAAATTAGAAGTAGCACATGTTGAAAGTGCAAATGAATTCCTAAAAGAAAAAGTAAATGAACTTCAAAATAATAAACCATCACCTACTTTAGCACAATAGCATAACTCATCACCACAGCATGCATCATATAACCCTAGGAAGAGGCACCATAACCCACATAGACTATTGAATCCTTTTCATGCTGTTAGTTGTCATTCTTATGGTATGCTAGGTCATATAGCCCAAAATTGCACTATTTACCATAGGACACATCTAGTGTGGAAGCAAAAATTACATGCATCATAGCATAGCATACATTTATCTTATTCATCAAAGCATAAGGTGGAACCCAAACTCACTTGGGTTCCCAAATCTAATGTTTGAATACCTTTATAGGAGTGTCTCATAAAAGACCTAGTGAGAGAATGTGATTTTTTGATAGTGGATGTTCAAGGCACATGACTGGAGATTTCAAGTAGTTCATTATGCTGGAGGCCAGGTCAGTAGGCAAGGTAACACTGGGAGACAACACCACTAGGAAAGTGGTTGGCTCAGGTATAATTGGAAACTCTAAAAAATTTATGATTAAAAATGTCTTATTAGTTGATGGTCTAAAGCATAATTTTCCTAGCATTAGCCAATTATGTGACAAGGGTTTTAATATCAAATTTTTATCTATAAAATACATGATTAGCTTGAATGGTAAATTAGTCTTAGAAGGGAAAACAATAAATAACATTTATATGCTTGATTTAAATTGCATTAAATATTCTAATTTCCTATCTTTGAAAACTATTATTGACGAATCCTGGCCATGGTATAGGAGACTATGTCATGCAAGCATAAAGATAGTCATCTGAAGGTGTTAGAACTAGGTAATAACTTAAGAAGGAGGTTAGTTATTCTGCATTTACCTCCATGATAAAACCCACCAATATAGATCAAGCCCTAGCCGATGAATTATGGATCCTAACAATACAAGAAGAGCAAAATTAATATGTTAGAAATGATGTTTGGGAACTGGTTAGAAGTCCTAAGGACAAAAGTGTGATAGGTACTAAGTGGGTTTTTAAAAATAAAATGAATGAATCTGGCATAGTGGTGAGGAATAAGGCCATATTAGTAGCTAAGGGGTATAATCAGATTGAAAGAATAAATTTTGAGGAAATCTTTGCCCCTGTAGCTAGACTAGAAAACATTAGGATGTTATTAGCCTTTGCTTGCTTTAAAGGGTTCAAGTTGTATCAAATGGATGTTAAGAGTGTCTTTCTGAATGGGGTGATTAAAGAAGATGTGTATGTTGAGCAACCCCTAGATTTTAAAAATTCTCAATTACCAAATCATGTGTTCAAGCTAAAAAAAGACACGATATGGATTAAAGCAAGAATCTAGAGCTTGGTATGAAAGGCTAAGCACATTCCTCCTAAAAAGAGCTTTTATTAAGGGTAGTGTAGACACCACCCAATTCCTTAAGAAAGTAGGAGAAGATCTTCTCATTGTTCAGATTTATGTTGATGATATATTGTTTAGATGTATGGATAAAAATCTTTGTGATAAATTTTCAAATACAATGAGTGAAGAGTTTGAGATGAGCATGATGGGAGAGCTTAGCTATTTCCTTAAATTAAGTATAAAGCGAAGGGATGATGAAACCTTCCTTAGCAAATAAAAATATATCAAAGATATTCTTAAGAAATATGAGATGGATAATGCTAAGATATTGAATACTACCATGAGCTCTACTATTCAGTTAGATAACGAGCCAAATGGAAAATTAGTTGATCAAAAGAAATATAGAGGGATAATTGGATCACTTCTTTACTTGACCTGATATAATATTTAGTATTTGTCTATGTGCTAAATTTCAGGCAGATCCAAAAGAATCTCACATGACTGTTGTTAACATAATCCTCAAATAACTATTAGGAACCCAAAACCTAGACATATGGTATCTTATAAATAGCTTATCCTTTAAGGTCATATGATATTCAGACTCTAACTTTATAGGATGTAGGGTGGATAAGAAAAGTACATTAGGAACATGTTAGTTTATGGGCCAGTCATTAGCTTACTAGTCTAATAGAAAGCAAAATTCAGTAGCTCTATCCATTGCTGAAGCAGAATATATTACTATAGGAAGCTATGTGGCTCAAGTCCTATGGCTAAAGTAACACATCTTAGATCTTGGACTTCCTATAGGCATAGTTCCTATCATGTGTGATAATACTGGTGCCATTTGTATATCCAAAATCTAATTCAACACTCCCACATAAAGCATATAGACATTAGGCATCATTTTATAACAGATCATGTAGCCAAGGGAAAGGTAGAACTACACTATATAGCTACTGGAGACCAATTGGCAAACATCTTTACTAAACCCCTAGCTTTTGAAACTTTAAGCACCTTGTTGTGTCATAGATATTTATGCTTGAATCAGGTTGATCTAAAAATTAAAAATATGAATGTTATGTGTGTATTTTTTCTATTATCTGTTTAGTGTTTTTGTTCATGTTTTATTATTTTTGTTTGTGATTCTTTTTTTAGTTTATTTCCTTTTTATGAAGTTTTCCTAATCATCACACACAAAATTTAAAAATTTCTCACATCATACTGTTTGATTCAACATCATACTGTATGATATTATCAAAGTATCACATCATAGCTCATAACACATCCAATAGCACTGATTAATTAATTATTGGTGATCATACTGTACAAACACCTAATTCATACTGTACAATCCATGTGGCACCATGTGTTGGATGAATTGAATTTGGCGAGTATAATATTAAATATAATATTATGTTATATGAACACCTATTCATACAGGAAGATCTAACCAGTCAATGATCATCCAGACTGACTCCTCGGGATGAACATCGTTACACTAATCGTCCAGTATGATTCTGATTGTACTGTATGATAAGACCACCTTTTTTAACTGATCCGAATGGACAAATTTGTATGATATTGCCAATTTCTATTTAAAGGGAGGGATAATAAGTTTTTTCTTCACCAAACTCTTTTCAAATTCTATTCCTTCCTCCCTAAGATCTTAGTCCTTGAAATGGCCAGTGGAAAGCGATCAAAAGCTTTTGTTAGAAGCTCTTTCTGATGATCCATGGATCCTTGCTTTGCTGAAGCAGGTGACTGAAAGTTTGTTAGGGTTGTTAAGCCCTTATGAACTAGCCCGAGGCTAACCAAGAGGGTGGGGGGGGGGGGGGGGGGGGCGGGGTGTATTGGTGTTTTAAAAAAGTTAACTTAAACAATAAGAAAAATCTTTTTTGAGATTTTTAATATTTTAAAACAAACTACTTTTATCCCAAGGTGGAAGCAGAACAATTTCATAGAAACAGAATTATGATATTTCAACCACACAAATAATTAGGAGTAAATAATGCAAAAATTAAGTGCTATAAGAAAAAAAAAATAGAAAAAACACATCAAATTTTTATAGTGGTTCAGTCAACCTGACCTACATCCACTACCTGGAGCCTCCCCTCTAGGTATTACACTAAAACTATAGTGTCTCTTCTTTTGCTCCCACAGTAAGGCGGAGTAGCCCTTACAAAATCTTTTCACCTACCCCGGTGAGGCAGAGAACCTAGACTCCTTTTGCTTCCTCCTGAAGCAGGCATAAAACCCTAACTCCTTTTGCTTCCTCCTGATGCTGGCAGAGAACCTCAACTCCTTTTGCTTCCTCATGAAGCGGGCAGAGAACCTTGATCTAGTGCTAATGAAGACCTCCCTAGAGCCACCAAGGAGCCAAGGATGATGATTAGAGAAGATAACTTGAATACTTTCTTGGAGCAACCTTTGTGAACCCCTCACAAACTCCCCCTCACAAGATTCTCTCTCTCTCTCCCAAGCAATCGTTGTCCTTCTCTATGCTCTTTTAGGTCAGTACAATAGCAAAAGTTTATCTCATAATTAATTGAGAGAGCTTAAATAGGAGTCCTTAAAAAGTGCCCTAATTTTCAACTTATCATCAAATATCATCTTTGATCGTCCTGTATAATTAGTTTAAATCAGCCCTTTTAGCCAGCATGATCTAGGTTTCATGTACGATTAGAACACAAAGTTTATTCTGGTCATCCAGGATGATGTGGTCATGATCTTGTATGATTAGTTCAAACATACACTTTCATCAAGGCAATAGTTCGGGACATCCAGGAGATAAATCAGAATAATATATAAAAATATAACTGATCATCAAGGATGATGTTGTGATCATCATGTATGATTAGTTCAAAATCAAACATTATCATCCAACAGATAGTTCAGGATGTCCAGGAGATAAATCAGGATGATGTGTAAATATAACTGATCATCCAGGATAATGTTGCGATCATGCTGTATGATTAGTTCAAAATTAGACATTATCGTCCAACAGATAGTTTGGGATGTCCAGGAGAAAACTAAAGTTTTTGTTACAGATCATCTAGTACGATTCTGCGATCATCCCATACAATATGATCGATCAATCTAACCTTAATTACTCTCCTGATCACCTGATCAATTTAGGCATGATTATGTACGAATCATCCATGATCATCCGGTATGTTTAATGCAATTTTGTGAGTTATAAAATATTGCCTAAATGAGTTTGACAGCTGGGTATTTTGATTTAATCATATCATCTAGGATGATAGAATATCATCCAGGATGATTTACTTAATTAGGTTTACTTGACCCAGATGCCCTAATTAAGGTTGTGAGCTGAATAAATCATCCAGGACGATCAAAAATCATCCTGTACAATTTGGTCAAAAAAATTTATTTTATCTATCTCCCTTTACTCACTCCCTTGAGTGTGTGTGTGCAAGGTTACTTAGCTTCTGAAACCACCACATTACAATTGACTCAAGAAAAGGTAGAAAAGGCATTTAGATTAAAATTATAGACTTAACTCAATCCTAGTCTACCCGATCTTGAGCTGGCTTGAGAGTGAGCTTGTGGACCTGAAATGTTAGAACTCAATAGAGAAAATAGATATGTAATGAACTTTAATTATTAAGAGATAGTATAGTAAATAAAAATAATAATATTTGTTATCATCAAAATCACAAGACTTGGGCCCAGATCTACAACAGTCTCCCCCTTTTAATGATGGCAAACATTATTGTTAAAAGCTTTCTAAGGTGTTTTGCTATTCCCTAAACTCCCCCTTACTAAGTTAATTCTTTGAAAAATAGGGGAGGTGACAAAAGAAAAACACATTTTTTTATGTAAAAGAAAAAATAGAATAACATAAACAAAACAACTAAGTAGGAACACAATAATAAGCACTAAGTAAAAATAACTTTTACAAGCACATAAGCTTTTACAAACATACCTACTCGCCCTTTTATCATCACAAAAAGGAGGAACTAGAAAACACTATAAAAGAAAAAGTAGAGTACATCAAAAAAACCAAACAACAACAGAAAAATAACTAATAGTCAAAGGGACTCTGATTAGAAGGAGGTGGTGGTGGTGGTGGTGGTGGTGGTGGATAGAAAGGTTGGAGTGAGGAGAACTGCTTGTAGATCCAATCCTTGTCCTAGCCGTGCTGTTGCTGCTGTATCAGGTTATCATCAAAATGAGTTACATGTTGTTATTGTTGTGCTACGAACTCCTCAAAATTAGCCATGTCCTGGGTGTGCTGCTGCTCCTGCTCCGTAGCATAAGACTCAAATCTGGATTCCCACTTATTAAAATATTATACCAACTGATCGATCGGTGACTGCTGGCAGAGAGGAACAAGTTCAGGAATAGCCTCTTCCTCTGCTCCCACAGCCTCTTTGTGCTCCAATTGGAGACGGGTGCTGTGAAGGACATGGAAGGAGCTATTGGAGTAGAAGGAAGGTTGATAATTTTGTGGGGCAGGATACTGAAGGTTGTACTTAGTTTTAAGAACATAGGCAATAATATGTCCTAAGGCCAGATTTAGTTTTCTCTTATGTTTGGGATCCCTAATATTAGTTAAGTGTTCAATGTATCTGAATAGAAGATCAATAGCATTGAAATCTCTATGAGCCATTATATAATAAGTGGTGATGGAGAGTAAAGGAGTAATGTGAACATGATCACCAACTTTTAGAATTATAGAAGTTCTAAGGACATGTTGGATGGTCCTAACATCTTTGACTAATAAATTAGAGGCACTATCATGGTAAGTGACATTGGTGTTTCCTAGATACTGATTAACAGGGCTCCAGTTGAAATCAGGCTCTGAAGCTAAGATATGAAGCTTGGCTCAAGTGGTGGAAAGTTTAAGAATTTCATGGTAGTCCTGATAAGTTATTTCTATAGGCTATTTGTTGACATATGATTGAAGTGGAGTGTAGGCAGAGTTAAGTCTAAGGCTAGCAAAGAACTCATACAGAAGTTCAGAATTGAAAGGAAATGCAAGGGTTAGAATGAAGGTAATGGTTGTATGGGCAAGCAGATCTAATATCGGATAGGTCAGTGTATAGGGATTGTCTATCTTTGAGGATGTAATCCCTACAGATTTGTATCGAAGGTAAGCAGCCTGTCAGCTACCTCAGTGAAGTGAGGGTCTACAGTTCCCCTGGAGGATTATATATTCTAATTCCCTGATCAACTTCGAGTTAGCATCCTAGAATATTTTCCACCAGTCATAGAGAAGATTTAAGTGCTAGGGATTGAGGAAAGAAGTTTTGGGGTGAGAAAAAAAACTCAAAAGTGGCCTGTTTATAAAGTGTTGTCCAGATCGTCTAGGATGATCGTGATATCATCCAGGATGATTTGAAGCAATAATGGCATCCATGATGATTGGTCAAAAAGGTGGTCCTATTATACAGGATGATTAGACATAGTCCAGGATGATTAAATGCTGGAAAGCATCCCGAGGAGTCAGCCAGAATAATTTTTTACTGACTAGATCATCTAGGACAAACACGTGTATCATCCAGGATGATGAGTCATTAAGGATCATACTGTTTGTTTAAAAAAGCTTTAAGTTTTGAAAAAGGTTAATTATCTTTGGATGATTTAATTTCTTAAATTTTAATTTTAAAATTAAACACATCAGTATGAACAATAGATTACCTCGAGAGGCAAAAATATCTTTCCCGAATGGGTTCAATTTATGGGATTAAAATTTTATCCTGATTATCATAGTTAAATTCGAGCAAAAACTATATATGACCCCGGAGAGTCAAAATGATTGTTCACACAGGTATTTAACTACGATAATTTGGATAAACTATCATTAATTTTATTATCAAAGTTATAATAATAATTAGTAGATCTTCTTGAGGGAAGAAGATATCAATCATTATTGATCGTCTGAGAATAATGAGAATGATCATTAATTTTGACTTAAATTTTCCCAAGATAATTAATAAATTTTTTGAAAAATTAATTTTGAAAAATTTGTTGATCTGGGTTTCCAAATCTCCTATGAGCGTAAGCCCTCGTAGTTAATTATATCGTAGAGAAATCAGAGTTTCCTATGAATACTTTTGATTAAAATAACGGTAGAAACTTTATTTAAAGATTTTAAAGCTCAATGTCAAAGGAGGTAGGGATTGGAATTTTTAAATGGGATTGGTTCAAGGTTGAACACTTTTTTCTGGAGTCAAAGGAAGAAGGGTAAGAGGTGTCTTGAGATTCTGAATTACTTCAAAAACACCCCAGCCTATCCTATATCGCAATCAGCATCAAATAATCAATTGGATAATCAATTAAATAAGTAAAATGGCCATAAGCAGGTGCCTTTTAATATTATAACCTAGGGTCTGTAGAAAGTAAAGTGGCCGGATACCACTAACAATAACCTGGATTCTACTCCTACGACTCAAGTGATTTTGAGAATGGGATTCTTCTTGATCTTTACTTCTTCATCCTTCTGCGGGGCTCCTTGTATTGTCAGGTCTGGGTATCCAAGTGAAAAGAAACTCCTCCCAGAAGGGGTGTTTTCTTTTCTCTTTGGATACTCAAAGTATCCTAATCTGAATTTTCAAATGAAGAGAAACTCTCCCTTAAGGGATGTCACTCTTCTCTTTGAATTTCAGATTAGATTTATGTCCCATCTTAAGTTACTTTGAATATGCAACTCTTAATACAAATCAAATTACATTTGAAAATAAAAAATTCTAGACTCAAATATACTGCAGGGTTATCCTAAATAGTTATAATTTGAAATCACATCTCAAGCAATTATATATTGAAATTAAAAGTACTCAAACCAGCCACACTTGGCTATACTCTTTTAATTTTTAAAGGGGGACTTAGCATTCTGGAGCACCTATAAAAATTTGATTAATTTAAATTTAACTTTGCCCCCTTTAATTTTAATGTCCTGTATGAGCATAGCCACCTGTATAAGATTGTATCAGTATTTAAATCGCCCCTATCCTAAGGGTAAATATGATGCCCATCAATCATATTATAGAGTGCTATAATTAAATAAATAATCACAGTAATCATCTAATTATAACAACCAGCATGCAGTGAAAGCTCAAAAAATACGTCACATAGAAGAAAAGTAAATACAGGCTAGCCTTGATCTAGAAGAGGTGCCTAACAAACCATCTAATTGTGTGTAACAAGATGTGTGGTTTAGATATTTCTTATATCGGGTAATTGGTTTAAGTTTTCTAATGTTCAGGTTTGTTAAAGGTTCAAGGGTAAATTTAGTTAAAGTTTAAATGTTAATTTGTTAAGGTTTATTTTATAATTAGATTTTTGAGGTTGATTGATTAAATAGATTTAATTAATTAGAAGTTAAAGAATTAATGTAATTTTAATTAATTGAATTAGTTGTTGATTTTAAATGTTAAATTAATTTATATTTTCCATCAACCGATTCGTGACGTTGTGCCACCAGGCTCGAGGAATAAAGCCTTTTTAGGACACGTAGCCCCGTAGCCCAGAGTAGTCCATCCTAAAAACCTGATTGATGTAGTTAAATTAAGAATTTTTATTTAGTTAAATTATTAATAATTAATTAATTTTTAGGTTTTACACCCCATTGAATTCATTCATGGCGTTGTGCCACCAGGCTCGAGGAACAAAGCCTTCTTAGGACACGTAGCCCCGCAGCCCGGAGTAGTCCAGCCTAAAAACTTCATCTTTGGAGTGGTTATTATGTAATAAGGGGTTTGTTAAGTAATTTTAATATCGAATTAACATTTTATAGAATTTAAAATTTATTATCAAATTTTAACATTTTTTGGATTATTTTAATCATTTAACTAAGGGGTCAAAAATTAAATGTTTGATTAAGCTTAAATTTTAGAAAGTTAATATTTTTATAAAATATTAGACTTTATATGGAGTATAATGCCTTTGATTTTGCACAATTTGGGTTTTTTACAATTAGTTATGATTTTTCAAAGTTTGGTAAATTAATGGATTTTTTAAATTGCTTAATTATAGAGTTTTTGATTGTGTTGATCCAAACTCATCCTAAACTACATGAAATCACTCCCAAAGGTTAGGGATGACCCAGTGGAGTGTTTTCAAGAGTTTACAATTTTATTTGGGATTTTTAATAATTTTTAATTATTTTATTTAATTAAATGTTGATTTTCCCTAAATTTTAAATTAAAGTTAAATTAAAAATCCTGTGACTAGGAATTTATTTTTTTCTAGATAGAGGCTCAAATTTTGGTCAATTTAATATATTATTTATAATTTTTGGACATAAATTTGATTTATTATATTTTTTTGAAATTTTTGGGTCTTAAAAAGGGATGAATTTTGATTAGTTTAATTTTCTGACTTAATGAAATCCAAATCCAATGAAATTTCGACCTAAGGTGTAAGATGTTACAAAGTGTAAAGTTCTGAAGTTTCACCCCTATTGGGTGTGTGTATTCTAAAATTTTTTAATTTGGCTAGACCATTTTCTTAATTTTTTTCCTAGGTGTATCTAGTGTTCAAATGGGTTTGAAATTTTGGTCATGTAACCCTGGTACACATGCAAGCACATCACAGAAATTATGCAGCTTAATTCTAAGAATTTAAAAAGTTATGAATTTTTCAAATTTTGGGTCTAATTTAGACCCTTTACTTTGAAAATTCACATCACATAAATCCACTGGACATCTGGTCCTAAGAAAATTACAAAAAATGCCTAAGATGTCCATAAATATTTCACCAAAATTTTGGCTCAATTTGATCACTAGATCATAAGAAAATTGCTAAAAATATATTTTAAACAAACCTAAATAACTTAAAATCCAGTCATCAAAACACTTTGATTTTATTTTTAATAAATAGTAGGGCTCAAGACCTTTCCAACGAGCTCAAGAACACAAAATTTGGTGAAAATATGGATTTTCTGTGAATTTTGGAAGTTCTGGGCATTTAATTAAATTTTTTTATTTAATTTGAGCAGAAATGAGCGGGGCACGTGATGTGGTGCGATCAGGGCCGTCCGATCACATAGTTCAAAATGAACTAAAAATTCAATTTCCCATGACTTTCAATCCAACCGTCCAAATTTGATGAAATGTGAAACGTAGGATATTGATACCATAATCTTTCAACCGATGGAATTTCATAGCTCCATGAATAGAGATTTAGGAGAAATCAAGGTTTGATCATATAACTTAAAATGAAGAAAACTTACAATCCAGATGTCGTATTTTGATGTTCTTGGGCTTGTTGGAAAGAAACGTTCTTTACAACTTTCTGAAGACCTGAAGAACTTTTAACGGCTAGATTGAAATCTGCTTTTGAAATTTCTTTCTCTCTCTTTCTCTCTCTCTCTCTTCTCAAATTAGGCTCCTTAGGCTTGCAGCCACTTGGGAAAAGCTTGGGGAGGCTTCTCTTATGGCTGGAGAGGATAAATCTTCAGTTAGATGGCTTTTTGAGCTGATGTAATTAGAAGTTTTGGAAGATAGGAGAGTATGATGAGCTTAGGGAGGTTTATTTTGGCATTTTCCTATCATCCCTAATTATTGCTAGGAGTGATTGGGAGAGAGATGTTTTAGATTGCTGCCAAGTACCCCTATCAGCCTCCTAAATGCATGAGGATATGGAGTTATTAGAAAATTTTGACTTGCCAAGGTGGCAAAGCCACCTAAGCATTCCCTTTAACCATTTTTGAATATTTTGACTAGTCAAACTAGTCAATATGCTTATGTGGCCTAGGAGAAAGTTTTATGAGCTGGTTTGATTAATTTAAATATGGCTTGAGATTAAGGACTCAAGATTTGGATATATATGTGTGTATGGAAAGAGGTTTGACTAAATTTTGGCAAGTTTGACTTGGTGATTTAATCAAGCTAGCTAGGGTTTAATCCAAAATAAAATTTGGAAATATTTGGAGCATGATTGGGATATCTTTTGGAATGAATTTGACAGTTTAAATGATTTGATTTGGTCATAGATGTTGATTTGGCTCATTTAACCCTTAAAGGGTTATTTGGTCAACCTAAGTTGACTTGGTCAACCAGATTGACCAAGAGCCAGAGGTTGGGCCCAATGCACTCCTAATGATATTTAGGATGCATTGGAGGAGATTCCCATATTTGGTTTGAAAAGATTATGTTGGAATTTCAAGAAAACTCCAAAATTATCATTAAGGGGAATTTTGGTCATTGTGACCCCTGGTCAACTGGGGAGTCAAAGTGAGTCCACCAAAATATTATTTAATATTAAACATAAGATAATCAAGTGTCTAGATGTGATCAAATAGGTTTGGAGAAGGCTCCAAGGTCAAAATCCACTGGGTGGCAGGTCCAGTGGCATGGGCCGTAAATATTTGAAGGTTTTACAGCCTTTGGGTTTCAATTCAGTTTTTGAGGTTAGAGACCATAGATTGAGCTCGAATTTGGAGGGTATACCCTAGAGAAATGCCTAATCAATATGCAATTTATTGATCATGAATCAGAGATTATTTGACTAGGGTTTGAAATGTTTGGAAATTTATTAGAAAAGGTTTTCAAGATAGGGCCATTTGAACCTTGTGAAAGTTCGATAGGGATGTTAAGCCCTAATGAACTAGTCCCGAGGCTAACCAAGAGAGGGGATGAATTGGTTATTTTAAAAAATTTGTGAGCAACAGAAAAGATCATTTCTATAATTTGCAGCGGAAATAAGTAAACACATAAATGAAAAGATCAACCACAGATTTCACCCAAGCAAATAATAACAGAAAAGTAAAGTGTAGAAAATAATCAGAAAGAGCACACTAGATTTTATAGTGGTTCGGTCAACTTGACCTACGTCCACTCCCCGGAGCCTCCCCTCCGGGTATTGCACTAATACAAAAGTGACTCTCCTTCTGCTCCCACAGCAAGGTGGAGAAGCCTGTACAAAACTCCTTTCCACCAACCCGGTGAGGCAGAGAACCTAAACTCCTTTCGCTTCCTCCTAAAGTAGGAAGAGAACCCGGACTTCTTTCACTTCCTCCTAAAGCAGGCAGAGAACCTGAACTCCTTTTGCTTCCTCCTGAAGCAGGCAGAGGACCTAGATCTTCTTGCGAACGATCCTCCCACAGAAAACACTAACAAGACGAGAGACGACGAACAGAGAAGACGACTCTAATCCTTACTTGGAGCAACCTTTGTGAATCCCTCACAAACTCCCCCTCATAAGATCCTCTCTCTCTCTCTCTCCCAAGCTCTCTCTCTCTCTCTCCCAAGGTTTCTCTGGAAAGAAAAGTGGCAAAAGATTTTTCTTGTTGGAAGAAAAAGATCTTAAATAGGAGGGCTCAAAAATAGCCCTAAATCTTAATTGGTCAGCCAGGATCGTCCAGGACGATCGGGCGATCGTCCTGTATGATCAGTTCAAAAATACATAAAATCATCCTGAAAACTGCTCTGGACATATATGTTAAACATGTTGGACGATCACAAAATGACTTGATCGTGACTTGATCGTCCAGGAAGATATCTCTATCATCCGGTATGATTAGTTCAAATCCACACAAAATTATCCTGAGCACTGCTCTGGACATGCAGGTGAAACATGCAGGATGATCTCAAAATGACTTGATCATCCGAGATGATATGGGTATCGTCCCGTATGATTAGTTCAAAAGCAGGAATACCGTCCAACAGACAACTCTGGACATACAAGTGATAGGCATTGGACGGTCAGGATTTTTAACACATCGTCTCGTATGATCCTGCGATCATCCAGAGTGATATGATCGAATCAATCAGACCTTAATTACTTTCCTTAATCACCAGACTAATTTAGGCATGATTGTAATGGATCGTCCAGGACGATACATATATCGTCCGAGACGATCAGACCAAATTACCAAAAATAAGAACTTGCCTAACTTGATCTAGCGGCTGAGAATTTTTGATTTAAGCCTATCATCCTGTACGATATTTATATCGTCCAGGACGATCAGCTTAATCAAACTGACTTAACATGATCATCCTAATTAGGGTTTCTATTTTCACTGGATCGTCGAGGACGATGTTAATATCGTTCAGGATGATCTGAATAAAAAAATGAACAGAAACTCTAATTCACTCAAGCTCTCCCCCTGAGTGTGTGTGTGCAAGGTTACTTAACTAAGGGATCAATTACATTGCAATTGACTCAATAAAGATGAAAATAGTACATTGGACCTAAATTTCAAAACAGACTGACTCGATCATGAACTAGCTTGAACTTATTGATCCTGCGTACCTGAAAGATTAAATAGGCCCCTAAAAATAGAAATGTTTGTTATCATCAAAATTATAACCTTTAAAATCAATTTTGTAACAATCTCCCCCTTTTTGATGATGGCAAACATTTGTTAAGTAGTTTTAAATCAAATAGACAGAAGTACTCAATGCACATACGAAAGAAAATATTTTATTTCAAATTCACAAAACACAAAATATAATAAGGAAAATAATTACAGACACAAGAACAGTACAAGAAACTACTAATCACTCAAAACAAAAATATTAACTCCCCCTTTTGACATCACAAAAAGGAGGATGAACAGACAACACAATACCAATAGAAAACATCACAACACAAAAAGCTAAAACCTATTTTTTTTAATCGATTTGCTCCAGTATATTAAAATGTTTCCCTTTATTTTTAATCCAAAAAGCCATAAGAAGAAGATCGACAATGCTAAAATCCATAAAAAATTGAAAAATCGACTTTCGTAACTCCCACCTCAGACACCTTATAGGTTCAAATTCCTTTCAAACAAAAATTCAATTCAGAAGAAAAGAAATTAGATTCAAAAAAAGATCCTTTCAAGCCTCATTCTAGAAAAATATTTGATATAATAGTATTACAAAGTAAGGAATCAGAAATCATGATTTTTTATCTCAAGCTTTTGAAAATATTAAGTGGTGCATGTATTTTTTTAAGACATTTAAAGATCTGAAAGGGAAGAAAGCCTATTTCTTTGTGGGCTCATTTTGTGCCTCTTTTTATTTTGGCGCTCTTTGCGCATCTTTTGTAAGCTTGCTCCCTTTCAAAATCGTTAAAGAATCTTAGCTGTGAAATTACCTTCCAGACATAAGAGATGACAAACCCACTCTCTACAATAAGGAAGAGTAATTCACAAAACAAAAACTATATATCATATGATAAGTGTAATCACTTGATTCAAAAAATTATAATAATGACTCAAAATTTTGAAAATACTATTCATATGAGGTAGATTACTGTAGGAGGATAAAATAGATCTCTATTTCAAAAACTAACTTTTTAATTTTGAAGAAGATTTTTATCCAAAAAAATAATACACCATTAAAGGAGTTAGAGGAAGAGAAACAATCATCAATGTTTCTTCCTTTTAATAGATCCAGTGGAATCAATCACTGCTTACAAGCTTCCAAACCATAAAATAAGGCAAAATTTTCAGTCAGAAATTTAGTTTATCAGCAGTAGTGAGCAGTGATCTGATTTTTTAAAGTAATAAAATAGTGAATCAAAAATAAGTAGGAAATCTCATCAAAATAAATTGTCAAATCAGAAAAATAGCAAAAGATAAGAAGAAAATTAGCACTGAATAAACATAAAATAGGAGACAGATAATCAAATCAAAAGACTAACAGAAATAAAATTAAATAAACATAAAAAAAAAAAAAACTTAGAAATCATCAGTCATCAGAATCATGCATTTATGTCAATCACACCCAATCTGTCCTCAAAATGCTGAATGAGTCAAAGGCAAGTGGTTTAGTAAATATGTCAGCCAGCTAATTTTCAGTTACTACATGATGTAGCTCAATGTCCCCTTTTGTAACATGGTCTTTAATCAAGTGATGCCTTATATCAATGTGTTTTATTCTAGAATGTTAGGTTGGATTCTTAGAAATGCAGATGACATTAGTATTATCATACAGAATAAAAATAGTACCTACAGGTAATCCTAAATCTAAAACTTGTTACTTCAACCAAAGGACTTGGGCCACACAACTTCTTAAGGCAATGTACTCAGCTTCAGCAGTGGAAAGTGCAACTGAGTTCTATTTTCTACTGGACCAGGAGATTAAAGACTGTCCTATGAAATAAAAAGTTCCAAAAATGCTTTTTCTATCCATCCTACATACTGTAAAGTCAGAATCAGAATATCCAATAATCTTAAAAGAAGTGTTATGCCTAGGGTACTAGATTCCTAGGTTTGGGGTCCCTAAAAGATATCTAAGAATTCTCTTAACAACAGTCAGGTGGGACTCTTTACGATCAGCTTCAAACCTAGCACAAAGACAAACACTAAACATAATATCAGGCCAGCTAATAGTCAGGTAAAGCAGTGATCCAATTATTCCTCTATACTTCTTCTGATCAACAAATTTTCCATTTGAATCCTTATCTAACTGAACAGAGGAGCTCATGGGAGTGTTGATTAGCTTGGCTTTGTCTATTTCATATTTCTTCAAAATGTCCTTAGTATATTTAGATTGATTGAGAAAAGATTCCATCCTCCATTTGCCTTATGCTAAACCCTAAAAAGTAGGACAATTCTTCCATCATACTCATCTCAAATTACTTACTCATTATTTTAAAAAAATCATCACATAAATTTTTATCAGAGGATCCAAAAATTATATCATCAACATAGATCTGGATAATGAGTAAATCATTCCCTATTCTCCTTAGAAAAAGGCTGGTATATATGCTCCCCTTAACAAACTCTCTTTCTAATAGGAATGTGCTAAGCCTTTCATACCAAGCTCTGGGTGTTTGTTTCAATCCATATAAGACTTTTTTTAATTTGTAAACATGATTTAGATATTAGAAACTCTCAAAACCTGGGGGTTACTCTAAGTAGACATCCTCTTTTATTATCCCATTTAAAAAGGCACTCTTGACATCCATTTGAAATAACTTAAATCTTTTATAACAGGCAAAGCCTAGTAGCACTCTAATGGATTCCAATCTAGCTATAAGGGCAAAGGTCTCCTCAAAATCAATCCCTTCACTCTGATTATACCCCTTAGCCACCAATCTTGCCTTATTCCTAACCACCACCCTAGAATCATTCATCTTATTCTTAAAGACCCACTTGGTTCCCACTATACTTTGATTCCTAGGTCTTTCTACTAACTCCCAAACATTATTCCTTACAAATTAATTCAGTTCCTCTTGCATAGCTAAGATCCAAAATTTATCAAAAAGGGTTTGATTGATGTTGGTGGGTTCAGTCATTGAGATAAAGGCAGAGTGGTTTACTTCCTTCCTAAGTCCATGCCTAGTCCCAACACCTTCAAAAGGGTCTCCTAAGATCAGTTATTTAGGATGACTCGAAGAATATCTCCAATCTCTAGGAAAAGTGTTTTGAAGTTCTACCCTTTCCTCCAGATTTGCATTTTCAACCCCTGAGGTAATCTCCCCTACCTCTTCTTCTTTCTCAACTCTAGTCTCCTTAGGATCAGATTCATCAAACACCATATGAGTTGTCTCTTCCACCACTAAAGTCCTCTTATTAAACACCCTATAGGATTTCCCCACATTAGAATAGCCTAAGGACACTCCTTCATCAGATTTGTAGTCAAATTTTCCTAAGGATGATTTCTCATTATTCAGAATGAAAACCATACAGCCAAAGAAATGGAGGTGGGACAGGTTTGGAGTTCTACCCTTAATGATTTCATAAGGTGTCTTGTTCAGATTGGATCTAACATTCACCCTATTCAGTACATAACAGGCAGTGTTCATCGCTTCAGCCTAAAAGTATTTTGGAAGTGAATACTCAACAAATATGGCTCTAGCGGCTTCCACGAAGATCCTGTTCTTCCTTTCAGCTATCCCGTTCTGCTGAGGGGTCCTAGGAGCTGAAAAATTGTGGCTAATCCCTTGCTCCTTATAGAAAGTTCCAAACTTCACATTTTTAAACTCTCCACCATGATCACTATGAATAGTCAGGATCTCACAACCTAACTTCCTCTGAATTCAAGTGGAGAAAGACTTAAATTCCTCAAATGACTCAGATTTATGTGACAAAAATTTAATCAAGTGAACCTCGAGTAATCATCATCAATCACAAAATCATAGACTTTCCCCCCTAGGCTGGCAGTGCTAATGGGTCCAAAGAGATCCATGTGAAGGACTTTTAAAGGTCTAGAGGTGCTGATGTCCTTAATGGAGTGAAAGGAGGATGGGACTTACTTCCCTAATTGACAGGCATCACACAGCTGATCCTTAGTGAACTTAAACTTAGGGACACCTCTAACTAAGTCCTTTTGGGTGACCCTTCTAAGGGTTTTCATATTGGCATGACATAATCTCCTGTGCCACAACCACAACTCATCATCAGCAATTTTTAAGCAAATTAAATTATCAGCTTCAAAGAAACTTACATCCAGCATGTAGACATTATTGATTCTTTATCCCTACAAAATAATTTTGTCATTTAAGCTTAAAATACAGCAAGTGGGCAGGAATTTGATGTTGTATCCTTTATTACAGAGTTGACTGATGCTCAGCAGGTTGTGTTTTAATCCATCTACAAGCAAAACATTGTCAATCATGAAATTCTTTGAATCACTAATTATACCTGCTCCTACCACCCTCCTGGTGATGTTGTCTCCAAATGTAACCATGACTCCAACCTTGGCCTCCAGTGAAATGAACTGATCTACATCTCCAGTCATGTGTCTTGAACATCCGCTGTCCAGGTACCACATGCTCTCACTAGGTCTTGTGTGAGAACACACCTACAAAATCATCAAATGTCAGATTTAGGAACCCAAACAGGTTTGGGTTCCTTCTTATGAAAAGAAGAATGCAATGCATGTGTGGTGTGGTGTGAAACAGGCAATTTGGGCCTCCACATCCAATGTGTACTACGGTGAACAGTGCACGTGTGAAAGATGTGTCCTAACATGCCACAAGAAAAACATCTAACACCCGAAAAAGAGTTAACTAATCTACATGGGGGATAGTGTCTCTTCCTAGGTTTGTATGAAACATGCTTTGATGATTTTGAAACAGATTCTTCAAAAGGTGGAGATGCATAAAATTGTGCAAAAGTAGGAGGTGTTTCATTTTCTCAAAAGCACTCATTTTTACTTTTAGAAATTCATTCTCCTTCTTAAGACTTGCAATTTCAAACTTCAATGCTCCCTTACTACTCTCCACGTCACATGCCATATTATCTAATTCATTAAAAGCTCTTTCTAAATCAACATGCGAGGTTTTCAATGAATCATGCTTAGTAATTAGATCAGAATACTTTTTGTTCAATTCATCAAATTCATCAAGTAAAGACATGTGATTGCTATCAAGTGTAGAATGATCTTTAACCACAACATCATGCTCTTTTTGCAAAGTTAAGTAATCCAATTTCAGGCTAGCATGCAATTTCTTAAGTTTTTTATACGATGAATGAATTTTCTAAGAAACATCAAGTAATTGATCATAAGTAAGCTCACATACCTCTTCTTGATTAGACTGACCAGAATGATCATCAGCCATCAGACACAAGTTAGTTTCCTCCTCTTAAACTTCAGTCTCGGAGGAGTCGGATGCAGAATCTGCCCAGAATGCCTTTTAATCCGCTTCTTATCCTTCCTGAACTTGTGTTTCTCCTCACCCTTCTCCTTGCTTGGGTGAGTCTTAAGTGTAGGACAATCAGCCTTTATATGTCCAGGCTTCTTGCATTCAAAACAAACTATATCAGATGAACCTTTAAATTTTTTACTGGACTTACCCTTGTTCTACTTTTGAAAGTTCTTATGTTTCTTCCTTAGAAAGCTTTTGAATTGCCTAGTTATTAAGTCAACATCATCGCTATCAGACCCGGAAGAGTCAGTGTCGGTATCGTTGGCCTTCAATGCCACAGTTTTCTTCTTCTTCTTCTCACCTGCATCGAGCTGTCTTTGGTTCACCGCTTGCTTGTAAGAAATGAGTGATCCAAGTAAGCTATCAATAGAATAAGTATTTAAATTTTTAGATTCAGTGATCGCAGTTATCTTAGCATCATACGAAGAAGGAAAACATCTAAGAATTTTATTCACTCTTTCATAGTTAGTGAGTTCTCTTCCTAAAGCATGTAGAGAAGTGACAATTTGAGTGAGCCTAGTATACATTTCAGAAATCGATTCACTAGGTTTCATGTGAAAGAGTTCATAGTCATGAAGTAAGATGTTCAATATAGATTGCTTAATCTCAAATGTACCTTCATAAGTGATGCACAATCTATCCTAAATTTCTTTACCAGTTGTATAAGTAGAAACACGCATGCAATCCTCAGATTTTAAGGCACAGAAAAAATAGTTCAAATATTTGGCATTTAGTGGGGCTAAGTCCCGATCATCTAGAGTTCATTCAGTGAAAGGCAGTTCAGTTTTAACATTATTAACCATTCTAAAAGGTGCTTCATAGCCATCCTTAACAAGCATCCACATATGATAATTTATAGATTGAAGAAAAGTAGACATGTGAGTTTTCCAAAAATCAAAATGTATGTTATCGATCAAACAATGGTGGTCGTGTAATTGAATAACCTTCAGTAGTATTGCGATTTCTAAAGTTAGCCATGGATCAAATTTTAAACTTAATTTTTGAATCCCGCTCTGATACCACTTGAAAGTTTGATAGGGATGTTAAGCCCTGATGAACTAGTCCTGAGGCTAACAAAGAGGGATGAATTGGTTATTTTAAAAAATTTGTGAGCAACAGGAAAGATCTTTTCGATAATTTGCAACAGAAATAAGTAAACACAAAAATAAAAAGATCAACCACAGATTTCATCCAAAAAGATAATAACAGAAAAGTAAAGTATAGAAAATAATCAGAAAGAGCACACCAAATTTTATAGTGGTTTGGTCAGCTTGACCTACGTCCACTCCCCGGAGCCTCCCCTCTGGGTATTGCACTAATACAAAAGTGACTCTCGTTCTGCTCCCACAGCAAGGCAGAGAAGCCTGTACAAAACTCCTTTCCACCAACCCGGTGAGGCAGAGAACTTGAAGTCCTTTCACTTCCTCCTAAAGCAGGCAGAGAACCCGAACTCCTTTTGTTTTCTCCTAAAGCAGGCAGAGAACCTGAACTCCTTTCACTTCCTCCTAAAGAGTTCAGAGAACCCGGATCTTCTTGTGAACGATCCTCCCACAGAAAATATCGATAAGATGAGAGATGATGAATGGAGAAGATGACTCTGATCCTTGCTTGGAGCAACCTTTGTGAATCCCTCACAAACTCCCCCTCATAAGATCCCCTCTCTCTCTCTCTCCCAAGCTCTCTCTCTCTCTCTCAAGGTTTCTCTGGAAAGGAAAGTGGCAAAAGATATTTCTTGTTGGAAGAAAAAAATCTTAAATAGGAGGGCTCAAAAATAGCCCTAAATCTCAACTAGTTAGTCAGGATCGTCCAGGACGATCGGGCGATCGTCCTGTATGATCAGTTCAAAAACACACAAAATCATCCTGAAAATCGCTATGGACGTACATGTTAAACATGTTGGACGATCACAAAATGACTTGATCGTCTAGGATGATATCTCTATCATCCGGTATGATTAGTTCAAATCCACACAAAATCATCCTGAGCACCGCTCTGGACGTACAGGTGAAACATGTAGGACGATCTCAAAATGGCTTGATTGTCCGGGACGAAATGGGTATCATCCCATACGATTAGTTCAAAAGCAGGAATATCATCCAGCACACGGCTCTGGATGTACAAGTGATAGGCACTGGACGGTCAGGATTTTTAACACATCATCCCGTACGATCCTGCGATCGTCCAGGACGATATGATCGAATCAATCAGACCTTAATTACTTTCCTTAATCACCAGACTAATTTAGGCATGATTGTAATAGATCATCCAGGATGATACACGTATCGTCCGGGACAATCAAACCAAATCACCAAAAATAAAAACTTACTTAACTTGATCCGGCGGCTAAGAATTTCTGATTTAAGCCTATTATCATGTACGATATTTATATCATCCAGGATGATCAGCTTAATCAAATTGACTTAACATGATCATCCTAATTAGGGTTTTTATTTTCACTGGATCATTTAGTATGATGTTAATATCATCCACGACGATCTGAACAAAAAAATGAATAGAAACTCTAATTCACTCAAGCTCTCCCCCTGAGTATGTGTGTGCAAGATTACTTAGCTAGGGGATCAGTTACATAGTATTTGACTCAATAAAGATGAAAATAGTACATTAGACCTAAATTTCAAAATAGACTGACTCGATCTTGGACTGGCTTGAACTTGCAATTAATCCTACGTACCTAAACGGTTAAACATGCCACCAGAAACAGAAATATTTGCTATCATCAAAATCATAACCTTTAAAACTAGATTTGTAACACGTTGAATTTTGATTTGAAATTTGGATTTGATTTAGGTTGATCTAAGATCTGGGTAGATCTTAGGATTTGGATTGGTCCAAGCGACCTCATATAAAAATGAGGTCAACACATACCAACTGCATTGAAATTGATTGGTTGTTTGTGCCACGTGGATCGTACAAAATGATTGTGGGATCGTCCAGTACGATCATCAATAATAGGTACAGATTAATCGTTGGATAGAAGGTGAATAATAAGTTGATGGTATCATCTAGGATAATATTATATCATCTAGGATGAGGTTAACAAAAATAAAATAAAAATTTTGAGGATGGATAGAGTTGATCAGAAGAGGTCCCAAAAATAAAAAAATAAGTAAAAAATAACAAAAATAAGTGAAAAACAAAAAAAAAGAGCAAAAACAATTTTTACTGAATCGATTAGCTCCAGTGAATGATAATTTTCATCTCAAATTTAAATTTAAAAACTTGAAAGAAATGAATCGACAACACTAAAATTTAGAAAAATTTGAAAAATTAATTTTTTGTAAACCCTACCTCGGATATCTTACAGGTTCAAATTCTTTTTAAATAAAAAACTTATTCAGAAGAAAAGAAATTAGATAAGAAAAGTGATCCTTTCAAACTTCATTTCAGAAAAATATTTGATAAAATAGTATTGTAAAGAAAAGAATCAGAAATCATGATTTTCAATCTAAATTGTTTAAAAATATTAAGTGGCTCATGGATTCTTCTAAGATTTTTAAAGATTTGAAAGTGAAGGAAGCTTATTTCTTTGTGGGCTCATTTTTTTCCTCTTTTCTCAGTTATTTGGCGCACTATGCGTATCTTTTAATTTTTGATACACTTTGTGTATCTTGCAATTTATTAGCAAACATTATGCATTTTTCAGTATTTGGCTCATTTTGTGCCTCTTTTTCATTTGATTGGCGCACTTTGCGCATCTTTTACGTGCTTCTTTTCTTTCAAAAACTCTAAAAGACTCTCAGTTGTGAGACTATCTTCTAGGTATAAGAGAAGAAAAACTCACTCTCTTAGATAAGGAAAAGTAAACCACAAAATAGAATCATTCTCATATGATAAATGTAACCACCTAATTAAGAAAACACGAAAGTGATTCAATGATTTGGAACACTATGTATATGATATAGATTACTGTAGGAAGATAAAATAGATCTCTATTTCAAAGTCAAATTTTTTAATTTTGAAATAAATTTTGATTCAAAAAGAAAAATACACCATTAAAGGAGTTAGAGGAAGATAAACAATCATTAATGTTTCTTCCTTTAATTGTTTTAGAGAAGTTAATTACTGCTTACAAGCTTCTAAACAAAAATAAGCCAAAAATCTTATTTAGAAGGAAAGTTCATCAGCAGAATTGAGCAGTGATCTGATTCTTAAAATACTGAAGTAAAAAAAAATAATGGGAAATAAAAACATAAAGCAAAAACACAAAAAGAAATAAATAGGAAAATCAAACAAAAATACTAAGAATAGAAACCTAAATAGAAAGCATCATTTTCAAGCATGAATATCTATCACACCTAATCTAATTCTTAAGATGCTAAAGGTTTCAAAGGCCAATGATTTTGTGAAGATATTTTCAAGCTGATTTTTAATGGCTACATGTTGTAGCTCTATGTCTCCCTTAGTAATATGGTCCCTAATGAAGCGGTGCCTGATGTCAATGTGTTTGGTCCTGGAGTGTTGGATTTGATTCTTTGAAATACAGATGGCACTAGTGTTATCACATAGGATTAAAATTATTCTTATATGTAATCCTAAATCCAAAATTTATTGCTTTAACTAGAGAACTTGGGCCACACAACTTCCTAAGGCAATGTATTCAGCTTCAGCAGTGGACAGTGCAACAGAGTTCTATTTTCTACTGGACCAAGAGACTAAGGATTGTCCTATAAATTGACATGTCACAGAAGTGTTTTTTCTATCAACTCGGCATCCTGCAAAATCTGAATCAAAATATCCTATGATTTCAAAAGAAGTGCTATGCCTAGGATACCAAATTTATAAGTTTTGGGTCCCTAAGAGATATCTAAGGATTCTCTTAACAGTAGTTAGGTGGGACTCTTTTAGATCAGCCTAAAATCTAACACAGAGATAAACACTAAACATAATATCAGGTCTACTAACAGTTAAGTAAAGCAGTGATCTAATTATTCATCTGTATTTCTTTTGATCAACTGATTTTCCATTTGAGTCATTATTTAATTGAACACTGGAGCTCATGGGAGTGTTTATTGGCTTGGCTTTATCTATTTCATATTTCTTCAAGATGTCCTTAATATATTTTGATTGATTAAGAAAAGTTCCTTCATCTATTTTCCTTATACTAAATCCCAAAATGTAGGAAATTTCTCCCATCATACTCATCTTAAATCCCTTACTCATTATTTTAGAAAAATCATCACATAAATTTTTATCAGAAGATCCAAAAAGTATATCATCAATATAGATTTGGATAATGAGTAATTCATCTCCTACTCTCCTCAGAAAAAGGTGGTGTCTATGCTCTTCTTAACAAACTCTCTTTCTAGTAGGAATGCGCTAAGCCTCTCATACCATACCCTAGGTGCCTATTTTAATTCATATAAAGCCTTTTTTAATTTGAAAATATGATTTGGAAGTTCGGAATTCTCAAAGCTTGGGGGTTGTTCAACATACACATATTCTTTTATCACTCTATTCAGAAAGGCGCTCCTAACATCCATTTAAAATAGTTTGAATCTCTTAAAACAGGCAAAAGCTAGTAGCACCCTAATGGCTTCTAATCTAACTACAGGGGAAAAAGTCTCCTCAAAGTCAATCTCTTCTATTTGATTATACCCCTTAGCCACCAATCTTTCCTTACTCCTCACCACTATGCTAGAGTCATTTATTTTATTTTTGAAAACCCATTTAGTTCCAACCACACTCTGGTTCTTAGGTCTTCCAACTAGCTCCCAAACATCATTCCTTACAAATTGATTCAATTCTTCTTGCATGGCTAGGATCCAGAATTCATTCGATAAGTCTTGATTTAGGTTGGTGGGTTCAGTCATTGAAATGAAGGTAGAGTGGTTTACTTATTTTCTAAGTCCATGCCTAGTTCTAAGACCTTTAGATGGGTCTCCTAAGATCAGTTCTTTAGGATGTCTTAAAGAATATCTCCATTCTCTAGGCAAAGAAACATCAGGTTCTACCCTCTCATCCAGACTTATAGTTTCTACTCCTTGGGTAATCTCACCTACTTCATCTTCTTCTTGAACCCTAGACTTCTAAAAATTATCAGATACATCAAACACTATATGAGTAGTCTCCTCCACCACCAATGTCCTCTTATAAAACACTCTATAGGATTTCCTTACACTTGAATAGCATAAGAACACTCCTTCATCAGATTTTGGGTCAAATTTTCCTAAGAGTGATTTCCCATTATTTAGAATGATAACCTTACATCCAAAGACATAGAGGTAAAAAAGGTTGGGTGTTCTACCTTTAATGATTTTATAGGGTATCTTATTCAATTTTTATCTAGCATTCACCCTATTCAACACATAACAGGCTGTGTTCACCACTTTTATCCAAAAGTATTTTGAAAGTTAATACTCAGCAAGCATGGCTCTAGCAGCTTCCACTAAGGTCTCATTCTTCCTTTCAGCTACACCATTCTGTTAAGGAGTCCTAGGAGCTGAGAAGTTGTGACTAATCCCATGCTCATCACAGTAAGTTTCAAATCTCTCATTTTCAAACTCTCTACCATAGTCACTATGGATGGTCAAGATATCATAACCTAGCTTTTTTTGAATCCAAGTGGAGAATGATTTAAATTCATCTAATGACTCACTTTTGTGTGACAGAAATCTAATCTGAACCTAGAGTAGTCATCAACTATTACAAACCCAAACACCTTTCCCCCTAAGCTTATAGTGTTAATGGTTCCAAGTGAAGGACTTCTAAAGGTTTAGAGGTGCTAATGTCCTTAATGGAATAAAAAGAGGATTTAACTTGTTTCCCTAATTGACAGGCATCATACAGGTGGTCCTTAGTGAATTCAAGCTTAGGGATTCCTCTTACTAATTCTTTTGGGGTTACTTTTCTAAGTGTTTTCATGCTAGCATAACACAATCTCTTATGCCACAACAAAGTCTCATTAGCAATAGTTTTCAGGAAAATGGTGTTATCAAAATTAACTAAATTTAAATCTAGCATGAAAAACATTATTCAATCTTTTCCATGCAGCACAATTTTTCCATTCAGGCTTATAATGCAGCTAGCAGATAGAAATTTAATTGTGTAACCTTCGCTACACAGTTGGCTTATGCTTAGCAGATTATGTTTTAAGTCATCAACAAGTAAAACATTTTCAATCAAAAGGTTCTTGGAGTTTTGATTATACCTATGCCCACCACTTTCCTAGTGGTGTTGTCTCCAAGAGTGACCTTGCCTCCAACCCCGGCCTCCAGCGAAATGAATTGATTAGGATCTCCAGTCATATGACGTAAGCATCCATTGTCCAGGTATCACATTAGCAATAGTTTTCAAGTTAAGGCATGGGGGTATTGAGTGAGGTGATGTGAAAATAGATTTAGATTTTTATATATAAAAATTTATTTATATGGTTAGTGTCATAGTGCTTGACAAAAATTATTTAGATTCCCTTAAACATTCCTAGACATATGGATTAGGACCATAGTGCTCCCCTCTAGTGAAGTAATGCTCTCTCGTATACTACTTTAATATAGAGAAGGTAGCACTATTGCACTTGATAACTCTTCCTCCAAAACATAGAAGGAAGTGTTGTTGTGCTCCAGGGCACAATGACGTGGTGGGGCTTATGTAGATTACAGAGATTAATTTTATTTGATCTTAACTAGATGTGACATGCAAGATTTAAATATGATTAGGTTTCTTTAATATATTAATAATTAAAGCCCACTTAAATATACACATGTATACATGCCAAATCAAGTAATAAAGTGATGAAGTAGAGTGACAAACCCATGAGACAGAGTTATGCTTACTTGCAATAAAACTATTACTGTTTACTCTAATTGCATAAGTTATCCCATTAAAATAAAAATGATATTTTTGAGTTCCTACCACTGAATAAAAATAAGTAAAATAGTTGATATAATTTTAATAATTTTTTTTGGATTGATGCATATAAATATCATAGTTTTTTGAATGATACTCATAATTTTAGATATGAATCAGAGCATATGCATCCCTAGATCTCTATTGAGCTTGTAGGGGTGAAAAGAATATCTACTAACCTCCTATAATATTAATATCTCTATAGAACCTAGAATATTCAAATATCCTTTGATTAGGCATGACAATATTTTATCTCAATATTCTTGATTATTCTAGCATTCCTCTGTCAAGGCTATACATCACACTAAGTTTTAACTACACACGTGACCATTGTATGCATTATGAAGAATGGAATATCTTGAAAACATTCATAAATTATTTAGAGTGCAAGAATTTATATTTTGTTTAATATGCTCTTTACGTTATCAATTCAAAATAAGAGATCTAACCAAATATAGAAGAAATAACGAGCAAACTCATTTTTATTATATCCATAGAAGAATCAAAGTATAAGAGAAGTAGTAAAATTTTATCACCATGAAGGATCAAAGTATATTTTTTATGCTCCTTCTTCCTTGACTTACAGAGTTGCTTATACAAACATAAGCAAAACTCTTTCAGAGATTGTATCTTGCACTTCTTTAACCTCTCTTAAATTTTTCTCTAAGAGAGTATTACTAAATTTCACTCAAGTGATCAAACTCTTTTACAAATAAAATTGAACATCTATTTATAGCAAATACAGAAACCATGTTAAGCACCTTAGTACTTGATAAGGAGGCGTTGTGGCACTTAAAGTTGAATTATCGCCTCAGTGCTGACAGGTTTGCTCCGCTGTGGCGCTTGATGATGTGGAATGATTACTAACTGAATAGACACATCCTTTTGTTATGTCGATCATGGTTCTAGAAAGTTATAACTACTATGCTGCGGCGCTCTGAAAATCTAAGCAATGCGGCGCCCGCATGGAGTTTTTGACACTAAGGCATTTTGAATTGTAGTGCTACAACATTCATTTTCCCGAGAACTCGGTGTTGCCAAGCTGAATATTCAACACAACGGTTCTATTAATGCAATGGTACTACATGTGATGCCACTATAGTGCTCGCAAACAGAGAGGATGGCGCAGTAATGTCAAAAAATGGCGCTTTGGAGGGAGTTGATTTCAATGCAGCAGCATTGTTTCATCTAGTGCCATGGCACTAGGTGGTACTTTATATTTTTTGTTATTTTTGAGTATTTCCTATACAAAAATAACTAAAATAATATATTTTCACTAAAATTCAAACGTAATACACATTACATAATTTATACTTAACACACAACACTATAGCACTCTCATAAGAAATTTTCTACTTCAATTTAAATTTCCCCCATCTTAGTTCTAGAATTTTTAAATACTAATGTAGGCTATATAGAGGTATAAAAGAGGATTTAACTGGATTCTGTAGCTGTAAATATTATAGCAACCTCTCTAAATCTCTTCTTAAGCTCCTCATATATTATAGAACTAGTAAGTCACTCATATTTCCTCATTTTGTAAGAATTTCCATTAAATATATATAACTATAAATCAAAGCAATGATCATAAATCAATAACATAAATTCTTAAAGGCAACTTTAAGTCACATATTTATAGGCTTTGAGTACTTGTCAATCACTTGTCCAAAAATCTAAAAATTCTTTAAATATAATAATTTTATATCACTTAGGTCAAATTAGGTATTTTGGATTCATTATCCTATTATTCTAGGCTTTATGTAAGGAACAATGGAATTGGATAAGTGTTGTACAATAATATTTGTATAGGTCAAATTTGTAACACCCCAGAATCTAATTTGAAAAAATTCTTTCTTTTATCTTTTACTCTAGCCTAACACTGCAACACTCCAATTCAAACAAAAATTTAGATTCTTTTCCATTTTTAATTATTTTCAAAATTTGAATTGTTATAAAATTGATCAAGTCATCATAAGAGACTAAATTAATTGGATTCAACAAGTCACTAAATATAAATCAATTAGGACTACTTATGACTCATTATTCACCAAATGTCAACTCATCTCAAGGAATTAAGTTACCCCCAAGATATAGAACCCATCAAGTCACCAAGAAGAAGGATCTTAATCAATCCTCAATACTTAGCTACTAAACTCACATGAAGGACTCACAAAGTAGTATACTTGTTAAGCCAATTCTACCATAAAAATTGAATAGTCATCCATAGAACTCCTTATCAACTTGAGGGTCTTGTTAGATTAATTCTCTAAGGTACTCGCTCTTAATTTGAAATTTGTTTGAACTTATTTATTGAACAACTACTAGTCATACTCTCTCAATGCACATCTAGCTATACAGTCCATTACTATGCTTTTCTTATAGTGACACTTATAAAATATGGGGTCAAAGGCCATGTGTGGTTATATAAAATCTATAATGTAATCTCATACTTTTGTCCAAAATATTGTTAGATTTAATCCATTTAAGATTATCTATCATATTTCCCTCTCTGTCATATTCCTTTCTTAACTTGGTATGAAAACTCTTTATTTCTAAGGAGTTAAGTTGGTTCACTTTAACCCAATCCATTTAAGAGAATATTTGAACTCTAAACTCTCTTCTCTCTCTCTCTCTCTCTCTCTCTCTCTCTCTCTCTCTCTCTCTCTCTAACTATTTGAGTGCGTGTGTGTGTGTGTTTTGGGCTTGATTCTAATCTATATTAGTGTGTTGATGCAACTTAACTAATAATATCAAATCCAACATCTTCCATTTATTATGAAATTAGACTCCATATATAAACAAATTTTGAGTTGACTCTTTCTCCTTAATGATATTCTTACATTCATGTAGATGATTAAATCTCAACTCCCCCTTGCCATTCAAGAAAACCTTTACAATGTAATGTTTGGATATCTCTAATTGAACTAGCTTGGTTGTTAATGGCTTGAAGACCTCTCTTTCTATTTTATTTAAATCATATTACAAATCGATTATGAAAAAAAACTCTATAAGGACATCTTGATACATTTCGTATCATAATTTTATTATGCATATTAAATGTTAATCATCAATACATTTAAAATATTAGATATTAATATAATTAAATTTGAAAGAAAATACAACAAAACTATCATAATAGTTGAGTTATACAAGTGATAACACATGCCGTGTCAAATTAATGACAATTATAATAAAAAAAAATTAATCCAAATACAAAGTGAATTAGAATATTTTCATTCTTTACACAAAACATTAAATAATGCATACTCAAAATATAAAGAGTTTTGAATAAAATCCCTAAAATTATATTATTTTGATGAAAAGTGATAATACTTTAAATATTTTATAAATAACAACAACACTTTTCACTATATCATGAAATATTAATCTTTTTCTTAAAATTTTGACCATCCTAATTATCAAGAAATCAATAACACTATCATATTATATCAAAGGTAATTATTAGTAGTAATATTGAAGTTTCAAAAAAAAAATCATAATTTCAAAAAATTATGACAAAAAAACTCAATTAGTCATACTTGTTTATGAAATAAAAATACACAATTATTTAAATTCATTAAAACTTGTAATTATTATCCTTATTCAACAGAAAGTTACAAAAAGTTATGCATCACATTGACATTGTAATTAATCTACAGTTGCAACAATAAGAAAGCAACAATCACAGTTTGCACTAATTGCATGAAGAAAAAAAAATCTCTAAGATTTTTTTCTACCAATAAATATTATCGTGGAAGCTATTTATTACAAAAAATTGTCATTTATCATTGGAAATAGATAACAAGAGAATTGCCCACACATTCATTCAGATGTGGGACCTTTTGGATTGTCATGATCTACATGATTAGCCCATCCTAGCCATTCATTTCATTTTTAATTGATTGGGACGAATAATTCCATCAATATTAAATTAATTTTAGAAAAATAAGAAAAATTCAATCTCAGTACTCTAAATTAAAATTATTTATTATAGAAAATTAATTTCAAGAAAGGAGTTATCATTTTATTTATTTATTCAAAAAATAATTTTATGTCTCACAAATTGCTGTCATTATTTTGTAAATAAAAATAATATTCTATTTTATTTTTATCAGAATAAATTTCAAAAAATTGTCATGTGATATTTCTAGCATATCTAAATGCAGAAACTTACATAATTTCTAATTTCACAAAAATTCAAAAAAATTAAAATAATTATTTTGAAATATATAATAAAATAATAAAATATTGCGATTATAATTAATAAGATAAATATAATCAGGCTGGTGGGCTGAGATAGACAATGGGCTTCGACTATTGGGCTAAATAGAGCTAGCATTGGGCTCGGCTTGTGAGGTACTTAAGAGTTATTTAATGAGTGTTGTTTTATCTTAAAGAAATTTTTTCGTATAAATTTTTTTCTAAGGAAAATACTCTTTATTAAAGCATGCGAGCTATATGCCTTGGCAGAATGAATTTTAAGGGATGCTTTGTTACAAGAATATTCACTTGATTAGCTTGAATCTCTAGCAATATATGAATTAAAATTCTTATCATTTGGGGGGGTGTCAGCTTTGTTACAGGCCTTTCCCATTTCTAGTCTTCAATCCACCTTTTAATCGGGCCTGCTTCAGCTGTAGAGAGAGAGACTAATGGGGTAAAATATTGAAAGAGAGAGGGAGGAATGACTTTCCATTACGGACAAAACAATAAAAATTAATTTTAGCTGATGAGATCTCCTCTAAAAGATTTGGCTAAAGCTAAAACTAAAAGCCTAAAGGGGCTTAAAGCTGATTGTTTTAGTGGCTTAAAATAGCAACAAGTTCACCAATGAGGAAACATGCTCTAATTTTTGTATTTCTTCATTTTAAAATTATTTATTAATTCAAAGAAGTCGCCAACATATTTTGTTAGACACATGAAAAGGATCAATAGTTCTTTTTCCCCGTTGCTTCTCTCTCGCAACTCGCGACTCACAACCTCAAGCACGGCTTTCGTTTTCCCTTTCACTCCTCTCTCGCCCCCAAACGAAGACCGTCTATGGCATATGTTTATGTCTTATAAACTCTAAGGGTCATGTTATTTGCATTCTCCTCTTGGATCTGGTAATGAGATGACAAACAAAACTATTTTAATGTATTCTACTCTTCCAAATAAGACGGCAAATAAAATTATTTTAATTTAGGCCTCCCTGAATAAAATTTCTGGCTCCGCACTAATTATCATTAAATAATTCAGATTTTTTTTTGGTAGATATTTTATGGCTCGATTTTGAGCTCAAATTAAATTTAATAAATTATTATTAAATTTAATGATATATAATATATGCATGGCACATGATATAATTTTTAATTTTTAAGTCAAATATTTTTCTTGTGAGACCATTATTTTTAAATTTGAACGACATGTATGCTATAATTAGAAAGTAAATTCTCTTTTCTCCCGCAATAGACCTTTTTTTTTCTTAAGCTATGAGTAGAGTAGGATAGCATTATTCTTATTGAATGTTAGAACATTCATGACAGTAAAAAAAAAAAAAGAGTTTAGCATAATGATATTTATATGAAGATCTAGCACACATATAATTAAAAAATGATTGCAAGAGACAAACTTTTTATTTAAAAAATTTAGAAAGGAAAAAATTATGGGACATGTCTGAGTTGAAATGATGCCACTCATGTTTGTCATTGCTCAAAAACTAGCCCTTCATTATGATTGGGGAACATGTTGATATAATATAATAGACATAAATTATAGATAACAGAATTCGTGCTAGATGTTAGAAGAGCCCTATAAAATGTTATCTATCTGATTGTTCTCATTTGAGGAGGGGAGCCCAGTGACATGTGTTGGTGAGTGCTAGTCGACTCAATTGGTCTGGCTTAGTTTGGGCCCAATTTCAAGATCAAACAAATCTATTATGCCTTTTTGGATGTTCCAGATATTATTTTTTAACTTTTGACTTAATTTTGACACTTTCAAAGTATAATAGAGCCTATATATTTAAACTTAGGTAGTCCTTTAGGGCTTTCACTTGAGCTTTTGCTTGTTCCATTACCCATTTTCTCGTACGCCTATACAATTGGTTCAACATCATTGTTATGCTCCTAAGGGTAGGATTGAGGATGATCCTACCAATAATATGATAGCAAAGTTATGATGGTTGTTATATAAAAAACTAATATAATGGTTGTATTAGTTATTTGTTCCATTCATGTAAATATGCTGAGTATGAATATATTATCCTAATTCAAAATAACTTTATTTTTCTTAATAAAATAAAATAAAGTAATCTATATAGAAAAACAAATCCAATAAAATTATCTGAGTCATTTTCTTAAAAAATTTTCTCCATTTGATGTGTCGACTTTAAAGAAAGATGAAATTATAATTAAAAATCCTACTTTGTTCACACTCCCAAGAGGAGATTTACATTGATATCGACGAAGCGATCGCACCTTATAATTTCTTTTTAAATTGTAATTTTTTATTGTAAAGTTTTTTGGATACTTAACAAATATTTTCATGTGACACAAGCTTGGGTGTCCAAAAATAGGGGTTCAAATGTTATGTATCAAGAATATTCACTTGATTAGCTTGAATCTCTAGCAATATATGAATTAAAATAATTTAGAATTAAACTAAAGAACATCCAACACTGATTTTAACAAGCTTATTGTCGAATTAAACGTCTTTATGAGACAAATCCATTGACATCATAAATAATTCCATATGCATCAAAATAAATAGTGGGTCATTTCAATTGGATTAGGTCCCCTAATTGTTTTTAGTTTGAATTCTTTTCAAGTAAAATATTCTATTTTAATTTTACAACCTTTATTTATGAATGATAGATTTTCATATAAAATAAAAACATATTTATGTGCTAAAAAGTTTGTGATGATAGAGTTGGAATTTAGTCTCTTAGCATAGTACAAAAATCAAGCACGTACAAAAAAAATTATAGAAGATTAAATAATTTTTACATGAAAACCCTGAAAATGAGAAAACCATAAGGCCTAGCCTAGTTATACCAATCCACAATATAATAAAAGATACTTGAATCCTCTCTTCCTTACAATTAAAGAAGATGGGATTATTTATAATTGAAAATAATTGACTAATTTTTGTTGTAGGGATTGCAAAATTCATGTCTACAGGCAGATTATTAAAAACCAAAAAATAGGGTTACATCTTGACAGAATTTTAAAGATGGTAGCAGTGATTGCTGAAAGTGGTTGTTGACATAGATAGTCTAAAAATGCAAGATAGCTTTTTATTCTCTCATCTCTTGAAATTCCCTTTCTACAGAGAATATGGCATTATTTATAGCCATTTTGGGATGAAAAAATTGGCATAATTTAACTAGAATCCAAAACACATCATCGTATGATCTATATTTATCTCCTTGATTGTAGATCATTTATCAAATATTTGAATACTTTAACGAAGTTAGAATAGAATGATCTTAGACACTACATGAAAAATAAATATTTTCGGTGAGCTTTTTGATGGATTATGTGTGGATAAAATTTTCAACTACAAAATTGGTACCATTGGAGATTATATAGGCCTTTCAGATGGAAATTCCAAATGAAAGTATAATGAAAAGTTCCATCAAAAATTTCATTAGTAATTTATTTAATAATTGGCAAAAACTCTTGTAGAATTTTTGCTAAAAGTTTCTACTTAATTCTAGTGAAAAAATTTGCTAGAGAAGACCCTATTTCACCCCCGATATCTCCCCCTCCCACTTCAAGTGAAATAGACCCCAAACCTCCATTTTTGCCTCTCGATTGTATCTAGCGTCTATACTTGATCGAAGTAATTTCTCAACAATTTTCTTCATTCCTTTTGGGATTTAAAATTAAGTATTCATCTCTTTGAAAATTCTCAAATATTTTAAATTTTCATCCATTAGATATTATTAAAAATAAATTTAAAGTTTTTAGAATTTTGTTTCTTTTTTAAAATTTTTATAGATTTAAATTTGTTTTCATTAATATACCTTCTATAAGATTGTAGTAGTGATTCCTATGTTATGGAGTTAGAGATAATCAATTGAAATAATTTTTATATTTTTATCGACCTAAAATTAGCTTACATAGTTAAAATTGTCAAAGTAGCTTAAATGGCCTTTTAATTATATAAAAAATAGTTTAAGTAAACCTATTGGCTTGTTCGAGGGTTTTTAATTCTATAAGAAATAATTTAAGTAAACCTATTGGCTTGTCTGAGTGTCTAAGTAATAAGCTTGAACAATTTGATTGAGTTTAATAAGATTAGTCCTAAATAGGCATGTAAGTTGATTTGTGTTTAATTTAACCTCATATTCACCACTCAATTTTTATGCTTACGTATGTTAGATCAAATTTAATATGGATATTTGAAGCCAAAGGTTGTGGATGTATAATAGTATTGCATGGGTGAAAGGCACAAATAGATTAATTTATCAAGGGAGTCAAATATTTAAAAACAAAAAAACAAAAAAGAGGGAGTCAAATATTTCATTTAGGTGGCATGTCAATTTTCCTCATTTTTATCAGATGAGAAGTTTTGGTGTCCTTGTTCAAAGCATAAAGTTGCATATACATTACATTTATGCTAGATTTATATTATACAGAATTCTTTCCCAAATATGTAACTAATATTTCATTCTTTGTTCTGGATTTTTTTGGTGCATTAGAAATCAATTCATCATGATGAAACCAATGTGATATAGTATATTTTGATGCCTTAATGTTGGATAGCTTTCATCATCATGAAGAAGTATCTAATGCTATTGGTTTTGAATATCATATGGAGAGTACAAACTACATTTTGAGTCTCAATATAGTCCTTCAACATGTTCCAAAATAGTGGTGAAAGAAAATGGAATAACGTATGAAGATATAATTTTAGATGGAGCTAGCTCATAATTTAGATAATATGTAGAAGAGCCACCTAACATAAACACGAAAACTTTTATAAATTACTATGTACAACTCAACAATTAATTTAGGATGGGTGAACCACTCATTCGAAGTTATCAGTCACCATTAGAAGTGACTAGGCACAGCTAAGAGGGGTGTAAATTGGCTTATTTAAAAAATTCTTTTCAAAGAAATAAAAATAAGTTGTAGTGAAAATAAAAACTACTTAGAAAACTCAAAATATTGATTTAAATTTTATTTCAAAATGATTAGAGAGCAATATAAGTCTTAAGAGTTGTTTTATAATTTTTTTAATTTTCATTTTAAAAATCACAAGTAACCACAATATATAAAAGCAACAAACTAAAATAGACAATAAACAAAATCAAGAAAAAAGAAAAAGAAAAGCAAATTAGGATTTTTATAGTGGTTTGGTCAGCATTACCTACATCCACTCCCTAGAGATTTCACTAACCACTCCTTTTGTTCCCAGTAAGGCAAAGAAGTCTTTCTCCTTTATAGGGACTAGAGAACACCCTTACACACTTCCCTTCTTGAGAACACACCCTCCTTCTACACCCAGAATGACGAAGATGCCTCACCATTAGCCTCCAGCTAGTACATAAGTTTTCTCCCAAGATTCTCACGAGCCCTTGCACCTAAGAGCCCTTATTCTATCAAGAACTGAGAAAAAAGGACATAGACTGGGTAGAGCAACCTTTGTGAAACCCAATCTCTTGAAAACCGTTTCAAGAGATTTCTTATAATCACTCCTAACTCTTTTGCCTTCTCTCCCTCACACAATAGAGTAATTCTCTCTCAAAAGTTGTCTCACGATTCCCTTGGTCACTCCCAAGAAAGCCTGAGACGTCTTTCTACTTTTGTTAAAAGAGCATAAAAGGGTATTTATATGAAGCTCTAAATCAAACTCTAAAAATTTTGATATATTAATTTGATGGGCAGATCGTACAGTCTAATCTACGAATGTACAGTATGATTTGAACAACCTTGCTGACTTATGAAACAAGATTATCATGTCCAAATGAAACTCATCCAAACAAGCTCTCTATTTGTTCAGATTGTATGATAGATATCATACAGAATGATCTTTATAAGAATGACGATTAAAAGCATTGGATCAGCATGCTTAACTAGATTTCTGTAGACATGCTTTCTGTTTGTTCATATTGTATGATGAGGATCATACAATATGAAATCAACTTTGATTTTCCCCTTGATTTTAGGTTCCAAAATAGATAATTCATTATACAGGGTTTTAAAATTCATATTGTACGAAGTGGTTCATCTTATTCGAATAGTTCAAATTTTGAACTTACCTATTTTTAAAAATTATAGGATTTTAACTGTTAGAATTTGAATAGCTGATCATCCAATATGATATGAATCATACTGTATGATTAGTTATGTAAATTATCAATTTTAATTTTTGGTTAATTAATCTCACTTAGTTTTTATAATTTGGAAAATTACCATTCATATCATACAATACAAAGTGTTGTTGTGTGTGTATGTGTGGTTGTTCAACCCACTTCTTGCCTAACATATAAAAGACTCAAGAAAAATAATAATATAATTAAAAGTTGACACATACTATGTTTCTTGTTCTTCATAGCAATAATAAATTTTCTTTAATTTTTACTCTTTTAGTCTCAACAATTCTTTTGGCTTAAATTTGTCACTTGTGTGCTTCCTGTAATATTAAAAAAAAAAAAGTTCCCTCTACATACAACTTGATTATTAGTTAGTTATAAACAACAATACTTAAAATCATCAAAACCCTAGTATATGCCAGGGTGATGGGTTTCAACAGCCATTAGGATGCTTAACATTAAGATAGAATATAATATTCCTTGATTGTGTTTCAACCAATTTGTTGAGCTGTTGAAGGAAACCAATCATGCGAATAACTTAATTCCAATATATTTATATAGAATTAAAAATCTAGTACCTAAATAAAGTTTAAGTGCTAAAAAATTATTGTTGCATTAAGGGTTACGTGTTGTACTATAAGGATGACAAATTTTAGGAACTAGTCGATGATGGTGACTACCAATTTTTGTAGTCTATTGAGATACAATGGGAAGAAATTGAATGTTATAGTAATGCTAGTAATGACAACGAGTCATTTGACGAAGAGACCTTGAACTCAAGTGAAACCCCATCTAGTTGAATTGTAGGTATATTTATTTAAATTATCTTTAATTTACTATATTAAAACCATAATTGTATTTTGGTTTATTTTATTCTTATTTGTAGTTTCCTAGCTTTTTAATATTTCATTTGTTGAATAATCAATATTGTTATATTCTATTTATAACATATTCATTATTTTGATTCATTGTCTTATTTTTTCATTTCAAATGGCTTATGGGAACAAGCCTCCTCATAGATCTATTACATATATTTTTGGTTGGCAGAAGAAACTGACCAATAGCCAAACCAAGGGAAGATAGACCGAGCAACCATCTGAAACATAACTTGCCATGATGACTCAAGCTCATTCTTCTATCTCACACCTTACTAACAATAGCCTTGGCTTCCTTCACCAGATCCTAAGCATGCTACCCCCTTTTACCTATACTATCCCCTACCACCATCTTAATCAATCCCTTCTATATACGCATACCCTATATAATCATAATTTTTTTATTATCCATATCTACCACAACCACATATATATATAGTGGGATCGTCCACATCTACTGGGCAGAGGGGTGAGGGTGGTTCATCCTCTATAGACAGCCTCATATATATAACCTAATGGTGACATGTATGTATATGATGCTATTTTTATTATGTTAATAGATTAAGTTCTAATAATATGAAATATATTATTTGTTCATACAACTTCAACTTGTCCAAGTAGCTCATGTACAAGATCAAGGACATCATAAGTAGTAAGTATAATACTCCTTACATGTCTTGGAAGAAAATACCACAGAATATTCATGATATGTGATTTAAAGAGTTTAAGGTAAATAAACATTATAAAAAAATAAATATGTATTTTTGAACTTCGAAACAATTTTGTAATATGAATGCAAAATCGAAAGATTTTAAGTTGTTGTCCCAAATATAATGACAGGATCATAAAGAATTTTGAGAATCAATGGTCGACTTACCTGCAAGATATGTTCATAAATATTTACAAGTAAAGCGAATGACATTTATGAATTATTGAGAGTGTGTGGGCTAATTTGAATAAATTTTGAGGCAACCTAGATTATACAAGGAGGAGGAAGCATAAAAAGCATAATAGAGTTTTTGATTGTAGGGGGCATGGACAGCATCCTCCATACTAGGGGTTTAGTTACTCACACTGAGCATAAACAACATATGGTATAATCTGCTCCCTTGGTGTAATGTTATGTATTTTTCATTTACCATGTTAACTTAATATATTCTCTTACATAAATAAGCACTTGATAGAGAGCCCACTTCCTTGGAGTTGCATACTCGTACCATCAACGCAAGGAGGATTATTTGGTGGATTCATTAGAGATCAAGAAAAGCTCATATCAAAACCATAATTTTTATAAATATTATATTTATAAGCTGATGTTAATATTAGAATATTCAGTAAAACTTGATTTTAGGATTAGATGGGGGCATTAAAAATATTAATAAAAATAATTTTGAGAGCAAGACTTTAGATCTTAAGATTTTATCTGTGCAAAAGGAAGCTAATGTTATATGAAAAAAAGATTTTAGGTCTTAAGATTAAAAATATTGCAAAAGATGTTCTTGAAATATTAAAGGAAAAAGCTCCTCATAATAAAAATAGTTGGTGATGGAATCCAAATGTGCAAGAAAAAATAAAAAATAAGAAGATTTATTATAAAAATTCATATAGAAGTAAAAACTCTTATAATTTGGAAAGATATAAAGAGGACCATATGGAGTCTAAGAAAGCAATATGCGATGCAAAAATTTTAGCTATTAATGATTTATATAATATAATAGATACTAAGGAGTGAAAAGGATATATGTATAAGTTAGCTAAACAAAGAGATAAGAATAATAAAGATTAGTTCAAGTGAAGTGCATTAAGGATGAAAATCAAAAAGTGCTTTTATTAGAAGAGGATATTCAATAAAGGTGGATGAGATATTTTGCTAAACATTTCAATGAAGATTGTGAGAGTACGATTGACTTTAGTGACCTTAGCATCCTAAACGAAAATAATTTTTTTTTATTTTTATCAGTATATTAGTAAAATTAAAGTTACAGAGGCTTTAAAGAAAATGAGGTGTGGAAAAGATGTTGGTCCTGTTGATTAGGGGTGTCAATTCGGGTCAACGGGTTAGGTTTGGGTCGAACCCGACTTGACCCGGGCATAAACGGATTGGCCCGAACCCAACCCGTTTAGCTAAATGGGTCAGGATTTCTAACCCGGACCCGACCCGCACGGGTTGCCGGGTTGACCCGACCCTACCCTCAAACCCGCGAGTGCAGTTGCTGACGCGTGGGCTTGCTGGCGGAGTCGGCGGATGGCGGAGTCGAGTGAGGCGAAGTCGGCGGATGGCTGAGTCAAGTGAGGCAGAGTCAGTGGATGGTAGAGTCGAGTGAGGCGAAGTCGGCAGACATCGGAGTCGAGTGAGGCGGAGTCGACAGACGGTGGAGTCGAGTGAGGTGGGGCTTGACCAAGGATTCACGCGGACTGCGGATGATGAAGTCGAAGTGAGGTGGAGCTCCAGTGCGAGACTCGAGAGGCGAGGGGCTTTTCGTTTGACGAGGGATTCACGCGAAGTCGCGGAGACGGTGGAGTCGCAGAGTCGTGGACCAGTTGCACGGGATTCGGGTTAAACAGGTCGACCCGTAGGTTATCGGGTCAGCCCTAACCCGACCTATTTTTCAAGCGGGTCAGAAATTCGAAACAAGACTCGACCCATTTCACAAACAGGTTGACCCAAACCCAGATTTTTTTCAGGTCGGGTCTGGGTCAGGTTTAGGGTCGTACCGATTTTTGACACCCCTACTGTTGATATTCCAATAGAGTTGTGGAAATGCTTAAAACATAAAGAAATTTCTTGGCTTACTAAACTTTTTAATATCATTTTGAAGACTAAAAAGATGTCAGTTGAGTGGAGAATGAGTGTGTTGATTCTTATTTTTAAGAATAAAGGTGATGTACAAGATCGTGCAAATTATAGAGGAATTAAGTTAATGTGTCATACTTTAAAATTATGGAAGAGAGTTTTGGAGCATAGATTACGACGTGATCCTAATGTTTCTCAAAATAAATCTGGATTTATGCCGGGTAGGTATACTATGGAAGCTATGCATTTATTGAGAGGTTTGATGGAGAAGTATAGAGATAATAAGGAGGATTTTCATATGATATTTATTAATTTAGAGAAAGCATATGATAAAGTTCCAAGGGAAGTGCTATGGAGAGTTCTAGAATAATGCTTAAATTCAAGTCATTAAGGATATGTATGCAGAGTACTTGTGTTCAAACACAAGGTGGTTTGACCAAGTATTTTACTATTTCTATTGGATAATATGAAGGACCCGCCTTAAAGCCCATATCTTCTTTGCTTTAGTCATGGATGTTCACACTAGACATTTGCAAGAGGTTATACCTTGGCGTATGCTTTTTGCTGATGATATTCATCTTGTTGATAATACTAGAGTGGGAGTTGAAGGTAAACTTGAATTATGGGGGTTTACCTTAGAGGTTAAATATTTTTGTTTGATTGGATCTAAAACTAAATATATAGATTGCAGTTTTAGTAGTAATAGATCTAGTGGGGGATTGCAACTTTGGGCAATCATGTCATTAATAAGAGTACACATTTTAGATATCTTTGGTTTATTATTCAAAGTGATGGTGAAATAGAAGGGGATATTATTAGTAGAATTCAAGTTGGATGGTTAAAGTGGAGGAATGCATTGGGCTTGTTGTGTGATAGAAAGTCCCCCTTAAACTTAAGGGGAAACTCTATAAGATAGTGGTGAGACCTGCAATGCGTTATGGTACAGAATGTTGGCCATTAAATGAGAAGCATAATATTAAGTTAAGTGTTGCAGAGATGAGGATGCTCAGGTGGATGAGTTGCTTTATTCTTAGAGACAGTATATGAAATAAGCATATACGTGAAAGGGTTGTAGTAGCTCTAGTGGAAGATAAGATTAGAGAAAGTCATCTTAGATTGTTTGGTCATATAAAATGACGGCCTTCTAATGACCCAGTTATCAAAGTAGATGTATTAGATTTGGCTTATCTTAAGAATGGTAGAGGTAGACCTAAAAAGACTTGGTTAGAGAATATTAGAAATGACCTTTCTTTATATGATTTAAATAAGAATTTTACCCTTAATAGGATATAAAACAGAAAAAGGATTCATGTAGCTAACCCCATGTAGTGGGATAAAGGCTTGATGTTATTGTTGTATGTTTATAAGTTACATATATAGAGTTTTATATATGTTTCATATGTTTCAAGAGTGTTATATACGTCTTCATGAGAGCCAGACTTTTGCTAGTAAGAGATCCTCTATGTGATCATCGTAGTACTCAAACTATAATATGTGATCACAAGCAATGGGAGGTATGTAGAAAGGCAGAGTGTACAAATTAGACTCACAAGTCTATGCATATAAAGCACAATCATTCATCTCAGCGGGCTTCACATATATCGACATTGAGGAATTGGTTAGTTGAAGGGTGGCAGCTTTGACAGAAAAAATAAATTTGATACTAAGCACAAGTTATATACAAGTTCAACAAAGTCAGATGCTAGCTGAGGTGAAAGCATTCATGAAGCAACATTGTTAGTAGTGGGCCCAAGAGATCGAGGAGAGTGAGGAAATGGATGACAATTAGTTGCAATTTGTCATGTGCTTCTTTTGATGCATATGTTCATATTTTAAATCTCATGTATTAATCCAAAACATATAAATACAATGCTTGAATTGGTTGTTTGGTTGTTTTTTTGTTAAAATTGCTATAAAAAATTTAATTGGTTTAATATTATGTTGTTATGATATATTCATATGTTATTATGTGCTGTTTATTTTTGTAATCGTAATAGAAACTATATGAAAGGGCTTTTTTTTTTGCTTTAGGTTTCCGGTAGATTTTCATTGGAGTCAATTGATGCAGAGCTCTGACAATGGAATATATGTCAGAACTATTTCTGATTGATTTTTCGGTGGGCTAAATCTGCTAAATTTTTGTCCAATTGATCCACCAAAATTACTAGCATGTTCATCCTCTAGAATAACTGTTGCCCGGGTACAACCAGCAATTTATTGGCTGATCTATCCGATGGATTCGTCTTGCTGAAAAATCCATCAGAAATAGTTCTTTAGCGATGGATTTTTTCCATTGGTATTCCAATGGATTTTCCACCGGATTTTTGTTGTTTCTGACGATAAGTCTTTCCTATGAACCTTTTAGCAATGATTTTGTATCTATCAAAAATCTATCGAAAATGCTATTTTCCAATGGATTATGCATATTTTGGTGAATTTCTTTGTCGTAAATGCATGCTTGCCTATAATGGGACCTGCTAGATTTGTCTCATCGAGCCTATTGATTTGCTTATAAGAATGTTATAATTAGAATTCATTTGGTCAATCAACTTATATTCAAAAGTTTTCAAACACAATTCAAGTGATTTATTTGAGCTCATGTGAAGTCGAATCAGATCATTTATAGTGTCATATGACTTTTAAATGTAACATAATTCCGGAAATTCCCAATTCAAAAATTATCTCAAAATTCTTCTCGATCATATGAATTTTCTAGAATTGTACCATTTGTTCTCTATTTTTAAATGTCAAAGCTCATTCCATCTGAAAATAGATATTAAAATCTCTACTACAAATTTTCTAACACATAATAATATTATTATACCATCATCATTAATCCCAGATTAAGGCTATGGGCTGTCAGCACAACGACATTAACCTGCAACGACTACCTCAGCACATGCACATGCCCACTCGCCTCTGGCAATAACAGCTATAGCACATGTGTTATGATTACCTCTAAACTTCCACTTATATATATCTCTGTAAAGGACCTTAATACATACAATGCATAATATTCTGCCCCTTTAGTTTTCTCTGCTCCTCCTTCTGTTAATGCAGGTTATCTTCATGGTATCAGAGCACTAAGCTCTCCCAGCTTCTCCAATGGCGGATCAGGGCTCCGTCTCCTCGACGCCTCAAAATTCATCCCTGTCTGCATCCATGACAGACTTCACTGTTCTGCCTCCCCTGAAATTCATCATGAGCAACTTAAAGCTCATAGTCTCCAACCTTCTCACAAACTACAACTACCCGATGTGGAGGCTTCAAGTCTTCAAACTCTTTTCAACTAATGGGTTTGAAGGTTATCTGAATGGAAAAACTTCCCTTCCAACATCCTCCCCCGCAGATCCGACTTCGGCGGACTGTCGTCTATGGCATCTGATCGACCAGAACCTAGTTTTCGCACTCCTCTCAACCATCTCACCTTCAGTCCTCCCAAACATTCTAAATCTCTCCACTGCTCATGATATATGGACAGCGCTAGAATGGCATCTTCAACCGACCAATAGGTCGCGGGTCATCCAGCTCAAAAACGAGCTGCATCATATTCAAATGAAAGGCAACACCATGGCTCAATATCTGGCGCAAATCAAAGCGATCGTAGATAATATCACTGCTATTGGAGCTCATCTTGACACTGAAGACATAATACTTTACACCCTGAATGGACTTCCACAATCCTATAATCCCTTTAAATTAGCCATACGCACATCCCAGCTACCAATCAGTCTTGAAACTCTCTATTCCTTTTTATGCAGTGAAGAAATCAATTTACAAGCTGAACAGCAGCGGGATCCCACTCACACGCCTGAGACCATGGCTCTGCTCACCACTCGCTTCAACAACAACCGTGGCAGATCCTTCCCACGAGCTTCCAGAGGCGGAGGAGCTCCCTTCAGACCAAATGTCAACAATCAACCCTCTAATGCACCCACCTCACCATCCTCCAACCGTCCCACCTGTCAGATATGCGGGAAACCAGGTCACATTCCGTTAAACTGCTGGCACAGGTGCAATATGCAGTACGCACCAACTACATCTTCTCCAAGAGCCTTCATATCCACTTCAAACAGCACGCCATCGCCGCAAGCCATGGACTGGATCCTTGATACTTGAGCTACTTCCCACTTCACATCAAATGCTCACAACCTGCAACAAGCAATTCCTTACCCTGGCTCTGAAACAGTCTCCATTGCGAATGGCTCCACTCTTCCAATTCAACATTCAGGGCAAGGTCTACTACCCCTGCCCGATACCGATCGTAAGCTTAAACTTCATAATCTCCTCCACGTACCTTCTCTCTCACACAACCTAATCTCTATTCACAAACTTACAACTGACAACAATTGTGCTGTTTTCTTTGATTCACATAGCTTCCTTATTAAGGATCTTTCGGACCATAGCATTCTTCTCCGAGGAAGCTCCATCAATGGTCTCTACTCCATCAAATCTCCTCCAACTGCAATCACCAAAGCTCTTCACTCCACTTCCACCTCCACCGTCTCCTGGCGTTCTCGGCTTGGCCATCCGAACATCAGAACTCGCCAAATTCTAGCTAAAACTGTACCCTCCATATGTGTTTCTGCTAACTTACCTACTTGCACTTCATGTAATGTGGCCAAGAGTCATAAATTACCCTTCTCTAAATCTCAATCTCATGTATCTTCTTCGTTTAAGCTAATACATTCTGATGTATGGGGTCCTGCCCCTGTTCCTTCGTTTAATGGATTTCGTTACTATGTTATTTTCATTGATGATTGTACTCATTTTACTTGGCTCTTTCTTATGCATTCGAAAGATGAGACGCTCTCTAAATTTCAACAGTTTCATAACCTTGTCACCAAGTCCTTCAACCTACCCATACACACCCTCCGTTCGGATGGCGGGGGAAAGTTCACTAGCAATGCCTTTCATTCCTTTGTTACCCAACACGGCATTACCCATCAATTCAGTTGCCCGTACACTCCCGAGAAAAATAGACTTGCCGAACGCAAACATCGGCACTTACTCGAAACTACACGCACACTCCTACATGCCGCTCATCTTCCCCCCATTTACTGGGCTGAAGCGGTGCTCACCTCCAACTACCTTATAAATTGGCTTCCCACTACATCCTGCAACTTCCAAATACCATTCCAGTTACTCCATGGCCACCTTCCCTCCTACCATTGTTGCAAATATGATTTTGATGATGACAAACATGTTTCTATTGTGTTTTGCTTGGCTAACCCGTTTCAGGTACAAACGATCACGAGCCACTCAAGCCAACTCAAGATCAGGTCCAAGTGTGTCCAATGTACTATTTGTTTTTCATTTTATTGAGTCAATTGTAATTTAACTGATCCCCTAGCTAAGTAACCTTACACACACACACTCAGGGGGAGAGCTTGAGTGAATTAGAGTTTCTATTCATTTCTTGTTCAGATCGTCCTGGACGATATTCACATCGTCCTTGACGATCAGGTAAAAGCAGAAACCCTAATTAGGGCGACTAAGTTAATAGGGTATGATTAAGCCGATCATCCTGGACGATCTTTGGATCGTACGGGACGATATGCTCAAATCAAAAATTCTCAGCCGCCATATCAAGTTAGGCAAGTTTTATTTTAAGTTATTTGGTCTGATCGTCCCGGATGATACGTGTATCATCCTGGACGATTCAGTACAATCATGCCTAAATTAATCTGGTAATTAAGGAGAGCAATTTATTTTTGATTGATACGATCATATCGTCCTGGACGATCGCAGGATCGTCCCGGACGATCATGATCGTCTAGTGCATTTCAGCTGTATGTCCTGAACTGTGTTCAGGACGATATGGGCACTTTTTGAACTAATCGTACAGGACGATGTCCCTATCGTCCTGGACGATTAAGTCATTTTTTGGTCGTCCAGCATAAGTTTCTCTGGACGACCCGAACTATCTTCTGGACGATATTCCTTGATTTGTACTAATCGTCCCGGACGATTGCAGGATCGTACGGGACGATATGAATAATTTTTTATACTGATCGTCCAGAAGAGCCAGATCGTCTAGGCTGAAACAGCTGAATTTGAACTGATCGTACAGGATGATATACCGATCGTCCTGGACGATCTTGGCCGACCAGTTGAGATTTAGGGCAAATTTTAAGCCCTCCTATAAAAAAACTTTTTCTTGAAACAAGAAAAATCTTTTACCACCTTCCTTCCCTGAGAAACCCTAGAGAGAGAGAGAGTTGGGAGAGAGAGAGAGGATCTTGTGAGGGGGAGTTAGTGAGGGATTCACTAAGGTTGCTCCAAGCACAGATCAGAGTCATCTTCTCCGCTCGTCGTCTTTCGTCTAGTCGGTGTTCGTCGTGGGAGGATCGTTCGCAAGAAGATCCAGGGTTCTCTGCCCGCTTCAGGTGGAAGCAAAAGGAGTTCGATGGTTCTCTGCCTGCTTCAGGAGGAAGCAAAAGGAGGTCGGGTTCTCTGCCCCACCGTGTGGTGAAAAGGAGGTCTTGTGCAGGCTTCTCCACCTTGCTGTGGGAGCAAAAGGAGAGACACTTTTTGTTTAGTGCAATACCCGGAAGGGAGGCTCCGGGGAGTGGACGTAGGTCAAGTTGACCGAACCACTATAAAATCTGGTTTGTTTTTCTGATTCAGTTCTGCACTTTACTTTTTGATATTAACTGCATGGGTGAATATCTGAGATTGATCTTTTCATTTATGTTTATTTGTTTCAGCTGCTAAATATCAAAAAGATTTTTCATTTTTGTTGTGAAATTTTTAAATAACCAATTTACCTCCCCCCCCTCTTAGTTAGCCTCGGAACTGGTTCACTAGGGCTTAACATCCCTATCGAACTTTCAAGTGATATCAGAGAGGGATTCAAAATTTAGGTTTAAAAACTTTTGAATTTGATCCATGGCTAACTGTAACAATCGTAATACTGCTGAAGGTTATTCTATTATAAGACCACCGTTGTTTGATAATATTCCTTTTGATTTTTGGAAAACACGCATGTCTACTTTTCTTCAATCGATTGACTATCACATGTGGATGTTAGTTAAGGATGGATACGAACCTCCTTTTAGATTGATTAACAATGTGAAAACTGAATTGCCTTTTACATATTAGACATTTGATGATCGTGACTTAGTACAGTTAAATGTAAAATGCTTGAACTGTTTCTTTTGTGCTTTAAAATCAGAAGACTATATGCGTGTTTCTACTTGTTCAACGGGAAAAGAAATCTGGATATAACTGAAGTTAAACAGTCTAGGTTAAACATCTTGTTACATGATTATGAACTTTTTCGCATGAAACCTAGTGAGACTATTTCAGAAATGTACACAAGGTTCACTCAGATTGTTACCTCTTTGCATGCTTTAGGTAAAGAACTTACTAACTACGAAAGAGTGAACAAAATTTTTAGATGTTTGTCTGCTTCTTATGATGCTAAGATTTCTGCTATCACTGAATCTAAAGATTTAAATACTTACTCTATTGACAGCTTACTTAGATCACTCATTGCTTACGAGCAAGGGGTGAACCAAAGGCAACTTGATGCAGGTGAACGCAAGAAGGAGAAGACAGTGGCACTAAAGGCCAAAGATTCAGATGCTAGCACTTCCGGGTCTGATAGCAATGATGTTGCCTTAATCACAAGGTAATTCAAGATCTTTCTAAGGAAGAAGAATAAGAACTTTCACAAGTGGAACAAAGGTAAGACCAGTACAAATTTTAAAGGTTCATATGAATCTGTTTGTTTTGAATGCAGGAAGTCTGGACACATAAAGGCAGATTATCCTACGCTCAAGGCTCACCCAAGCAAGGAGAAGGGTGAGGAGAAACCAAAGTTCAGAAAGGACAAGAAGCAGATTCAGAAGGCGTTCTGGGTAGACTCTGCATCCGACTCTTCTGAGACTGAAGCTGAAGAGGAGGAAACAAACTTGTGTCTGATGGCTGATGATCACCCTGGTCAGTCGGACCAGGAAGAGGTTTGTGAGCTTACTTACGATCAATTATTTGAAGTTTTTGAAAAAATTCATACATCGTATAGGAAGCTTAAGAAAACTCATGCTAGTATGAAATTAGATTATTTAACTTTGCAAAAAGAGCATGATTCTGTAGTTAAAGATCATTCCACACTTGATTCCAGTCACATGTCCTTGCTTGATGAATTCGATGAGTTGAATAAAAAATATTCTGGTTTAATTATTGAGCATGATTTGTTAAAAATATCGCATGTCGAATTAGGAGTTCCTTTTAAGAAAGTGAATGATATAGCAGGTGATTTAGAAAGTAATGAAAGTGCAAGAACTTTTGAAATTGCAAGTTTAAATAAACATACTGAGTTTTTGAAAGTAAAAATCAGTGCTTTTGAAAAGAATAAAACACCGCCTACTTTTGAACAGTTTTATGCACCACCGCCTTTTGAAAAATCTGTTGCAAGTTCATCAAAGCATGTTTCATATACATCTAGGAAGAGGCACTATCACCCACGTAGATTAGTTAACCCTTTTCCTGGCGTTAGATTTTTTTCATGTGGCATGTTAGGACACATCTCACACACTTGCACTGTTCACCGTAGTACACATTGGGTATGGAGACCCAAACTTCCTGTTTCACAGCACAGCACGCATGCATTGCATTCTTCTTTTCATAAGAAGGAACCCAAACCTGTTTGGGTTCCTAAGACTGACGTTTGATATTTTTATAGGAGTGCTCTCACACAAGACCTCGTGAGAGCATGTGGTACCTGGACAGCGGATGCTCTAAACATATGACTTGAGATGCAAATCAGTTTATTTTGCTGGAGGCCAGAGCTGGAGGCAAGGTTACACTTGGAGATAACACCACCAGGAAGGTGGTAGGCACAGGTATAATTGGTGATTCAAAGAATTTTATGATTGATAATGTTTTGCTTGTAGATGGACTGAAACACAACTTGCTGAGCATCAGTCAACTTTGTGACAAGGGATACAACATCAAATTCCTGCCCACTGGCTGCATTTTAAGCTTAAATGATGAAGTTGTTTTACAGGGGCAAAGGATCAACAACGTCTACAAGCTGGATGTAAGTTGCATTAAATCTGATAATTCAATTTTCTTAAAAACTGCTGCTGATGAGTCTTGGTTATGGCATAGAAGATTGTGTCATGCCAATATGAAAACCCTTAGGAGAGTCACCCAGAAGGACTTAGTTAGAGATATGCCCAAGCTTAAGTTCACTAAGGATCACCTGTGTGATGCCTGTCAGTTGGGGAAGCAAGTCCAGTCCTCTTTTCACTCTGTTAAGGACATTAGCACCTCTAGACCTTTAGAAGTTCTTCACATGGACCTCTTTTGACCCATTAGCACTGCCAGCTTAGGGGGGGAGAGTCTATGGATTTGTGATTGTAGATGATTATTCGATGTTCACTTGGGTGAAATTTTTGTCACATAAATCTGAGTCATTTGATGAGTTTAGATCTTTCTCTACTTGGATTCAGAAGAAGTTAAAATGTGAGATCATTACCATCCATAGTGATCACGGAGGGGAGTTTGAAAATGAAAGATTTGGAAGTTTTTGTGAGGATCAAGGGATTAGTCACAATTTTTCAGCTCCTAGGACCCCTCAGCAGAACGGGGTAGCTGAAAGGAAGAACAGGACCTTAGTGGAAGCTACTAGAGCCATGCTTGCCGAGTATTCACTTCCAAAATACTTTTGGGCTGAAGCGGTGAACACTGCCTGTTATGTGCTAAATAGGGTGAATGTGAGAGTCAAACTGAACAAGACACCTTATGAGATCATTAAGGGTAGAACTCCAAATCTATCCCACCTCCATGTCTTTGGCTGTAAGGTTTTCATTCTGAACAACGGGAAGTCATCCTTAAAAAAATTTGACCGTAAATTTGATGAAGGAGTGTTCTTAGGATATTCATGTGAGGGGAAATCCTTTAGGGTGTTCAATAAGAGGACTTTGGTGGTGGAAGAAACAACCCATGTAGTGTTTGATGAATCTGATCCTAAGGAGTCTAGATCTGAAGTAGAAAATGAAGAGATTGTTGAGGTTACCCAAGGAGTTGGAAATACAAATCTGGAGGAAAGGGTAGAACCTCAAACCACGTTGCCTAGAGATTGGAGATATTATTCGAGTCATCCTAAAGAACTGATCTTAGGAGACCCTTTTGAAGGTGTTAGGACTTGGAATGGACTTAGGAAGGAAGTAAACCATTCTGCCTTTATCTCAATGACTGAACCCACCAACATCAATCAAGTCTTGTCAGATGAGTTTTAGATTTTAGCTATGCAGGAAGAATTGAATCAATTTGTAAGGAATGATATTTGGGAGTTAATAGAAAGACCCAAAAATCAAAGTATTGTGGGAACCAAGTGGGTCTTTAAGAATAAGATGAATGATTCTGGTGTGGTGGTGAGAAATAAGGCAAGATTGGTGGCTAAGGGGTATAATCAAATATAAGGGATTGATATTGAGGAGACTTTTACCCCTGTAGCTAGATTGGAAGCCATTAGAGTGCTACTAGCCTTTGCCTGTTATAAGGGATTTAAGCTGTTTCAAATGGATGTCAAGAGTGCCTTTTTAAATGGGGTAATTAAAGAAGATGTTTTTGTAGAACAACCCCCAGGTTTTGAGAGTTCATACTATCCAAATCATGTCTATAAATTAAAAAAGGTATTATATAGATTGAAACAGGCACCCAGAGCTTAGTATGAGAGGCTTAGCACATTCCTGTTATAAAGAGAGTTTGTTAAGGGGAGCGTAGACACCACCCTTTTTTTGAGGAGATTAAGGGATGACTTACTCATTGTCCAGATCTATGTTGATGATAAAATTTTTGGATCTTCTGATAAATATTTATGTGATGAGTTTTCTAAAATAATGAGTAAGGAGTTTGAGATGAGTATGATGGGAGAATTGTCCTACTTTTTGGGGTTTAGCATAAGGCAAACGGATGATGGAACTTTTCTCAATCAATCAAAATACACTAAGGACATTTTGAAGAAATATGAAATGGACAATGCCAAGCCAATCTATACTCCCATGCCCTCCTCAGTTCAGTTAGATAAGGACTCAAGTGGAAAATCTGTTGATCAGAAGAAGTATAGAGGGATAATAGGATCACTGCTTTACCTGACTGCTAGCCGACCTGATATCATGTTTAGTGTCTGTCTTTGTGCTAGGTTTCAGGCTGATCCTAAAGAGTCCCACCTGACTGCTGTTAAGGGAATTCTTAGATATCTTTTAGGGACCCCAAACCTAGGAATCTGGTACCCTAAGCACAACACCTCTTTTGAGATCATTGGATATTCTAATTCTGACTTTACGGGGTGTAGAGTGGATAGAAAGAGCACTTCTGGGACTTGTCAGTTCATAGGACAGTCGTTAGTCTCTTGGTCCAGTAGAAAATAGAACTCAGTTACACTTTCCACTGCTGAAGCTAAGTACATTACCTTATGGAGTTGTGTGGCCCAAGTTCTTTGGTTGAAGCAATAAGTCTTGGATTTAGGGGTACCTGTTGGCATAATTTCTGTTCTATGTGATAATACTAGTGTCATCTGTATCTCTAAGAATCCAATCCAATATTTTAGGACCAAACACATTGATATAAGACATCACTTCATTCGGGACCATGTTACAAAAGGGGACATTGAGCTACATCATGTAGCAACTGAAAATCAGCTGGCTGATATATTTACTAAACCACTGGCCTTTGACTCATTCAGCATTTTGAGAACTAGATTAGAAGTGACTTATATAAATGCTTGATTCTGATTACTGCTGATTTTTTATTATTCTGATTGATATTTTATTTTCTGTTAGTTAGTTTTTGGTTTGATTATTTGCTTTCAATTGATTTTATTTCTTCTGCTGATTTCTGTTTTAGCCTTACTGTTAGTTTGATTTGAGTATTTACTTGGATGTGATTTTCTACCTGTTTTTATTCACTGGTTCATATCTTGCACTTACTGTTTTATGCTTTTCAAAATCTGATCACCGCTCACTACTTCTGATAATCTGAATTTCTGACTGGGAGTTTTTACCTTATTTTGGTTTGGAAGCTGGTACGCAGTGATTGATTCCACTGAATCTGTTAAAGGGAAGAAACATTGATGATTGTTTCTCTTCCTCTAACTCCTTTACTGGTGTATAGTTTCTTTTGGATAAAAATCCTCTTCAAAATTAAAATGTTAGTTTTTGAAATAGAGATTATTTTATCTTCCTATAATAATCTGCCCCATATCAATAGTATTTTTCAAAGTCTTGAGTCATCAGTTTGATTTTCTAAACTAAGTGATTGCATTTATCATATGATATATGGCTTTTGTTTTGTGAATCATTCTTCCTTACTGTGGAGAGTCATCTCCTATGTCTGGAAGATAATCTCATAGCTGAGACTCTTTAATGATTATGAAAAGGAGAAAGCTTACAAAAGATGCGCAGTGCGCCAAATAAATTGAAAAAGAGGCATAAAATGAGCCCAAAATTGAAAAGATGCGAAATTGCCAAATTGGATACACAAAGTGTATCAAAAATAAAAAGATGCGCAAAGCGCCAACCTATTTGAAAAAGAGGCACAAAATGAGCCCAAACTAAGCTTTCTTCCCTTTCAGATTGTTAAATGTCTTAGAAAAATCCGTGCGCCACTTAATATTTTCAACAGCTTGAGTTTGAAAATCCTGATTTCTGATTTTTTACTTTGTAACACTATTATATCAGATATTTTTCTGGAACGAGGCTTGAAAGGATCTCTTTTCAAATCTAATGTCTTTTCTTCTGAATCAGACTTTTGGTTTGAAAGAGGTTTGCATCGATAAGGTGCCCGGGGTCAGAGTTACGAAAGTTGATTTTCCAACCTTTTCTGAATTTCAGCCCTGTCAATCGTCTTCTTATTGGTTTTTGAATCTAAAATCAAGGAAAATTTTGATTTACTCGAGCAGCTTGATCAAAAAAAAACTTTGTTTTTATGTGTTTTTGCTGTGAGTTTTATTCATTTTTATTTTATTTTGATTTCATGGTTGTATTTTTAGGATCCTGATCGGTCATCTTCATCATCCATCTTTTTCTATTTTCTTCACATCGTCCTAGACGATACCTCGATCGTCCTGGACGATCCAAACATCGTCCTGGACGATTCATTCAAAATCATCCCCACACTGCTCCTGCTGCTGAAAGAACTCCAATTATTGGTGATCGTCCTGGACGATCCTTACATCATCCTGGATGATCCTTACATCATCCTGGATGATATGATCCATATCCTCCTGATTTGATCAAACGGCTGACATTGCTCTAATTATTGTCCATCGTCCTGGACGATCCACCCTATCGTCCTGGACAATCCACGTGTCAGCCCGTGGACGATTGGAATTCGGCCCGTCCGACACACTTATTGCATATTGTCCCGGATGATCCACCTAATCGTCCTGGACGATACTTTTCGTCAACGGTCGTCCAGCCCGACTCCTCGGGATGATCGCCTGTGTCTAATCGTCTTGGACAATCTCTGATCGTCCTGGACGATCGGACCACCTTTTTGACTAATCATCCAGGACGTCATAAATGCCCATATCGTCCTGGACGATGTCGCGATCGTACGGGACGATCAGGCCATTTTCTATATAAACAGCAGTTTTCTTAAGGATTTTCCACACCATTTCTCTTCCATTCTCCTTCTACTTCCTACACTCCTGATTTCTAATGGCTGGTGGCAAACGGTCCCGTAAAAAGGGTGCCAGTTCCTCCCGGGGACCTGTTGATCCTCGCTTCCCCAATGCAGTCGATCAGGCTGCCTACGAGCGATATTGCGAGGTGGGGATCACACCGTCGAAAATCGTAAATTCCCGCACTCTCACTTATCCTGTCCTTGATTTCTTCGCACACACCTCCCTCACCTTCATCCTGACTCTCGCATTTCCCTTTAGCTCGAAACTTCTTCACGTTTTCTTTGCAAACTTGAGGATTTCGGCTGATTATTCCACTCTTCGTTCTTATATAAATCAGCGCCCCGTCAAACTTACCTATCAGAACTTTAACAATATTCTCCAACTGTCCGTCACTGGCGACAAACTCCACACCCTTATCACCGACCCAGACTATGATTAGAGTGTTGCCAATCATTTCCTTTGAAATACAAATGCCCCTTATCATGACAATGCCTGCTCCACACTTCTTAAGGACGCCCGGACTATTCAGCATGTTCTTCGTTCCTCCGTCATTCCAAATGCGGGGGATCGAATTCACATCACCCCACTCCTGTCCTTGACCACCTACTACATCCTGGCCAATAGGGAATTTAATGCCACAGACCTTATTATCCGGTACCTCGAGCACCTCACCACCATTCGGGATCCAGGTCATCGTCGTCGTCCAAATCTAGCATTAGGACACATCGTTGCCTATGCCCTCGAAACCAAATATGACCTGCAATATCCCGCAACTCCAGATGTTCCTCCTTCCTTCCTCACCAATAATGCCTTCCATGTCCTACACAGCACCCGACTACATCCGGATCCCGCCCCGGATGTTGAGGAAGAAGAGGAAGAGGCCATTCCAGTTCCTGTTGCACCAGAGGCACCTGCTCCCCTTCACATTGCCTCTCCTTTTGACCACCTAGTGCAGTACTTCGATCAGTAGGAGGCAAGATTTGACTCCTATGTGGTTGCCCAGGAGCAGCGGCACGCCGAGGACATTCAGTGCTTCACTAACTATGCTGCGCAGCAGCAACAGCAGCATGACGAGGACATCGCCTGGATCGGAGCCCACTTTCAGGCCATTCACCATTACTTCAACCCACCACCACCACCTCTTTCTTCCGATCAGGATCCGCCTCAGTTGTAGTTTTTGTTGTGTAGTTGTTATTTTTTTCTGTTTTGTTTGCACTGCTTTGTTTTGTCATGCCTGGTTCTGTTGATTTTGTTTACCCTCTTTTTGTGATGTCAAAAGGGGGAGTCAGTACTAGCGTTGTTCCTGTAATGTTCTGTACTTGTGGTTGTACTACTTTGATTGGTTCAATGAAAATTAAAAATTTTAAAAATTTTCTTTTTGATCTCCTAGCTCTTGTATTTTTAAAACTATTGAACATAGGTTTGCCATCATCAAAAAGGGGGAGATTATTACAAATACGATTTTGATGATGACAAATATGTTTCTATTGTGTTTTGCTTGGCTAACCCGTTTCAGGTACAAACGATCACGAGCCACTCAAGCCAACTCAAGATCGGGTCCAAGTGTGTCCAATGTACTTTTTTTTTCATTTTATTGAGTCAATTATAATGTAACTGATCCCCTAGCTAAGTAACCTTGCACACACACGCTCAGGGGGAGAGCTTGAGTGAATTAGAGTTTCTATTCATTTCTTGTTCAGATCGTCCTGGACGATATTCACATCGTCTTGGACGATCAGGTAAAAATAAAAATCCTAATTAGGGCGACTAAGTTAATAGGGTCTGATTAAGCCAATCGTCCTGGACGATCTTTGGATCGTACGGGACGATATGCTCAAATCAGAAATTCTCAGCCGCCAGATCAAGTTAGGCAAGTTTTTATTTTAAGTTATTTGGTCTAATCGTCCCGGATGATACGTGTATCGTCCTGGACGATTCAGTACAATCATGCCTAAATTAATCTGGTAATTAAGGAAAGTAATTTATTTTTGATTGATACGATCATATCATCCTGGACGATCGCAGGATCGTCCCGGACGATCATGATCGTCTAGTGCATTTTAGTTGTACGTCCCGAACTGTGTTCAGGATGATTTGGGCTCTTTTTGAACTAATTGTACAGGACGATGTCCCTATATTCCTGGATGATCAAGTCATTTTGTGGACATCCAGCACAAGTTTCTCTGGACGACCCGAACTGTCTTCTGGACGATATTCCTCGATTTGTACTAATCGTCCCGGACGATCGCAGGATCGTACGGGACGATATGAACAATTTTTTCTACTGATCGTCCAGAAGAGCCAGATCGTCCAAGCTGAGTCAGCTGAATTTGAACTGATCGTACAGGACGATATACCAATCGTCCTGGACGATCTTGGCCGACTAGTTGAGATTTAGGGCAAATTTTAAGCCCTCCTATAAAAGAACTTTTTCTTGAAATAAGAAAAATCTTTTCCACCTTCCTTCCCTGAGAAACCCTAGAGAGAGAGAGAGAGTTGGGAGAGAGAGAGAGGATCTTGTTAGGGGGAGTTAGTGAGGGATTCACTAAGGTTGCTCCAAGCACGGATCAGAGTCGTCTTCTCCGCTCGTCGTCTTTCGTCTAGTCGGTGTTCGTCGTGGGAAGATCGTTCGCAAGAAGATCCAGGGTTCTCTGCCCGCTTCAGGTGGAAGCAAAAGGAGTTCGAAGGTTCTCTGCCTGCTTCAGGAGGAAGCAAAAGGAGGTCGGGTTCTCTGCCCCATTGTGTGGTGAAAAGGAGGTCTTGTACAGGCTTCTCTGCCTTGCTGTGGAAGCAAAAGGAGAGACACTTTTTGTTTAGTGCAATACCCGGAGGGGAGGCTCCGGGGAGTGGACGTAGGTTAAGTTGACCGAACCACTATAAACTCTGGTTTGCTTTTCTGATTCGGTTCTACACTTTACTTTTTGATATTAACTGCGTGGGTGAATATCTGAGATTGAACTTTTCGTTTATGTTTATTTGTTTCCGCTGCTAAATATCGAAAAAAAATTTCATTGTTGTTGTGAAATTTTTAAATAACCAATTCACCCCCCCCCCCCTTGGTTAGCCTCGGGACTAGTTCACTAGGGCTTAACATCCCTATCGAACTTTCAACCATCACCTCAAAACCTTTGGGTGCTTATGCTTTTCCTGGCTACAACCATTCTCACCAAATAAACTAGCACCTAGATCCCATGAATGTATCTTCATTGGTTACTCCCTAACCAACAAAGGCTACAGATGTCTACATCTGCAAACCAACAAAATATACGTCTCCCGGCATGTTGTTTTTCATGAAACTACATTCCCCTATTAACACATAACCTTTACCTCGCCTCCTACCCCACCTACCACTTCATCCAATCCTCTCATACTTCTTCCCACATCCGTTCCTACCTCCAATGTTCTCCCAGATTCCTCATCTCAACCAATCCTACCTACCTCCCCAATTCCCCATACAACCCACCCGTCTTCCCATCACCCCGTTCAGCTAGCTCAACCCCTCAGTTCTCAGTCCACCAATTCCTTATCCTTTGCACCTCCACCCCTTCCATTATCCACCCATCCCATGCAAACACGACTCAAAATCGGTTATAGCCGTCCTAGGGTCATTTTTGATCTCCATACAACTACCAAACCCACCTCCACTCCCACCACCTATAAGCAGGCTGCACAGCACAAACAGTGGAGGGATGTCATGTCACATGAATTTCTAGCCTTACAGAAGCAAGGGACCTGGTCCCTAGTGCCCGCTCCATCCAACAAACCTGTACTTGGATGCCGCTCGACTTTCAAAATAAAATCCTCCCCAGATGGTACTCCAGACACATTTAAAGCCAGTTTAGTAGCTCACGGCTTCAACCAAGAGTACGGCATCAACTATAAGGAGACGTTCAGCCCTGTCGCCAAGATGCCCACCATACGTATTCTCCTACTCATAGCCCTCACCCACAACTGGCCCACTCTTCAATTTTATGTCTCCAACGCCTTCCTTCATGGCGAACTACCAGAGGAGGTCTATATGCGGCAACCTGCTGGCTTCGAAGATGTTCAACATCCGCATTATGTTTGCCATCTCCATAAGGCCATATACGACCTTAAACAAGCTCCTAGACAGTGGTATCACAAGCTGACTTCCTCCCTGGTTCAGTTCAGTTTTTGCTTCAGTAAGGCGGATCCTTCACTGCTCACTTACATCAAAGGCGACATTCAACTCTACCTTCTAATCTATGTGGATGACTTGCTGCTCACCGGCAATCACTCTCCCACCATCACTTGTCTCTTCTCTATGCTACAAGTTCAATTTGCTCTCAAACAGCTTGGCCAAGTAAACAACTTTCTGGGCATATAGGTCACTCGTACCTCATCCGGGCTCTTTCTTCATCAAGCTAAATATGCAGCAGAGCTCCTCAAGGCAGCCAGCTTCTCCAACTGCAAACTTGTCTCCACTCCAACGACGATTAAACCCTCTCAAGCTTCTCCAGCAGCTCAACCATTCGCTTATTCGCAATCGTATCGTCGCCTCGCCGGCTCGCTCAACTATCTCACCATAACACGGCCAGACATAGCCTTCGTTGTCAACTGCATCTGCCAACACATGCACAGTCCGACCAATAGTGATTATAACTCTCTTAAAGTCTGCTCCGTTATATTCAAGGTACATTACATTATGGTCTCCCACTCAATCCCAGCAAACTTCATCTCTCGGTATGTGTAGATGCCGACTGGGCATTTGATCCCCTAGACAGGAAGTCCACAATCGGATTCTGCGCCTACATTGGCACCAACCTTATCTCCTAGTGCGTTAAAAAGCAGCCCACTATCGCGAAATCATCCACTGAAGCCGAATATCGGGCTCTCTCCTCTGCCACGTCGGACATTATTTGGCTCCGTCGTCTTCTCCAGGACTTCCAAGTCTCCCAACCGAAACCGACTCATGTCTGTTGTGATAACACCTCGGCCATCGCCCTAGCTCACAATCCGGGTTTTCATGCCCGCACCAAACACATCGAAATTGATTATCATTTCATCAGTCATCACATACAACAAGGAGTCATCTCTCTACATCACCTCAATTCCATTGATCAATCAACGGGCTTACTCACTAAACCACTCACTACCTCCAGATTTCTACAACTTCGAGACAAACTGACCATTCGATCCTCGAATGCTCACTTTGAGGGGGGCTGTTGGAGCGCCAAGCTATGGGCTGTCAGCACAACGACATTAACCTGCACCGACTACCTCAGCATAGGCACATGCCCACTCGCCTCTGGCAATAACGGCTGCAGCACATGTGTTATGATTACCTCTAAACTTCCACTTATATATATCTATGTAAAGGACCTTAATACATACAATGGATAATATTCTGCCCCTTTAGTTTTCTCTGCTCCTCCTTCTCTTAATGCAGGTTATCTTCATCTAACACATAATAATATTATTATACCATCATCATTAATCCCAGATTAAGGCTTCGTTTGGGACGACTTTTTTACTGCTTCTTAAAACAGCTTTCTAGTGCAAAAGCCATCCCAAACAAAACCTAAATTTCAATTGAATTTTTAAACTTGGAATTTTTTTCTTCTTTCAGCTCAACGTTAAATCCGACTGCGAAGAATCTTGATTACCCCCCTAAATAAAAATATATGTACAGAATATCGGCACAGAAGCCCCTAATTTCTCTCCATAACAACGGCAAGCTGCCGTTCGACGCCCTGCAAGCGGAAGGGCCATTTGCTAATTTCATTTTTATAATCCAATTTACAGTTTACACAAAAGTGCCTCATTTATCAATAATTTGCAGGATCGTTGTTGCATGGCCAATATATATCGATATGTTTGGTGTAAATCGTAATAATCATACTAATTAGTTATTGCCGGCCAGGCCGGATCAAATTTGTAAATAAAAAAATAAATTTAGTTAGCTGTATTGAGGGAAGAGTATCAATTCTCACAATATTCTGTTAATTTGGGATTATAATACTCGGCTTTGATCTTTTGTGATATATTTTATTGCTATGAATATTTTATCTTCTTATGTTTAATGATGGAGGTTTGGTCATATATATGTAAAATAATACAAAGCGTTAATTAAAAAAAAAATTGCATAATTTTTTATGCAAATTATTACCGTGCGTGCGTATCTTTTTAATTCTGAAATCTTTGTAGTGATTATCCACAATAGGTTACTTTCAAATGGTGATCCGTATCTATGAAATAAATAAATGGAATAAACAAGATAAAAATATTTTACACGAAAAAGCGGAATGGGATAAACAGAAAGAGTTATTATTATAATAGTTTCTATTAGTTATATGTAGGGGCGTAACTACCTAAAGCCCGGGGGTAATTTATCCTCCGTCATCTATTTTTTAGTAGAGGTGTTATTATTAGGGAACAATGAATCAAATACAAAGAGAAATAATAAAGAGAATCCAAAAATATTCTTTCAACCAAAATTTGTTCCGGAGGCGCTGCCCCCTGAAACCCCTGCAAGTCCGCTGCCCCTTGACCCCACAACCTGACTAGGCAGGTCAAACCCCGCCAGGGAGCCTGCCCCCTTGGACCCCTGTCATATAAGCGAAATCTTTACACTTTTACTTATAAGTTTGCCCCCCCTTAAAATTAAGGCTAGTTCCACTCCTAGTTATATGTATTTCTTCTCCAAAATTAGAGAGATATTTGTATAATATAAAAGATATAAATCACAATGAAGCCCATTAGGATGATCATGAAGGGAATCCAGAGATGTTGATGGGGATGTCATTATATAGTTATAAAAATGTCCCCTTTAGTAGGCAGACTACTTTGACTGATTTAGACATTTCAGGTAAAACTCCTTAAGAAAATAAAGTTATGTAACGGTTGAAATTTTATTAGAAACTTCAAAACTAAATGTGTTTATATTGGAGCACTTTTGGGATGAGTGGTTTTTTGAAAAGTTACACTATAGAGACAAAATCATGAGACTAGTAGCCTAAAGTGGATAGTTTCTTGATGGTTGAGAATTTGAATAGTTACATTTTTTTCTCTCTTAGAAAGAGAAAAAATTAGATGGCATCAATGAGGGTGAGTACTTGGAGACGGTTGAGATAATTCTCTCTTCGAAGGAGGAGGATTAAATGAAAGGAATCGGCAGGCGATTAAGGTGCTGCAGGCAGTACTATCATTTAAGGAAATGTTATTGCATAATTTGGAATCAATAGAAAATTGGAGGTGATTAAAATAGTCCCTCTCTTGAACAAGTTAGATTCAGTAAACAACTCGAGGTAATTAGGATAATCTCTTTTGTGAAAGAAGATAATATTTTGAAGCTCTCAATGCTATGAATTTAATGAAATTGACGAACATAATTCAGACAACCAAATTGATCAAAATAATTTTAAGACATTATGATCATATGTCAAGATTTAATAAATTCAAATTTTATGCGGTAAAAATTTATGGCTATAAGTCACCATTTTAGTATTGAAATGGTAAAGAACATCAAATATTGCAAAAAGTTATCAAAACAGATATATGTAGAGACTAAAGAACTTTTTTTCTGTTATAGTTGGATGAACTATTCATATAAAAATGTTCAACATCACGATTTAAGGCCATGAATGAACTGCTCGTGGGAAGAGGTTGTTAGAAGATCAATTGACTAACTCTCGATCAACTGAAGTGGGCATGAATAATGTGCAGCTACTACCTACCCTTATACTATGACCTTTATTTTAGATCTCATGAAGGGGAAAAATTATTATGTGTGGTGTCCGGGCACGTCCGTTGGCCAATCCCGACGCGTCACGTCATCAAATACACAGTGCATTGGATGACATGGCACATCCGAGTTGACCTCCGAATGTGTTCGGACACCGCACAGAATAATCTCTCCATAAATAGGGGATAGGAATTGGACGATTGGTTCGGTTCCCTAAAAAGAGAAATGCATAATCTTCTTCTAAAATAATGTTTAATAAGAAAAATATCTTACAGTCCTAACAAATATCTTATACTTTTTGTGAAATAACTTGTATTATTTTTTTGCGAAGTGCCGATGCTGTTAGATGTAGAGTTGGATGCATAGCACAAGTAACAATTTGCTAATTAAGAATGTTTTATCACACGATAAGTAAAGGAATATAATTGTATTATGTTAAGAGGGTACTTTTTATCATAAGTTTATCCAAATGTCTTTTTCTTACATAGATATTCATCTAAAAGATGCCACGAGCTTAGAATAGTTTTCCAAATGGAACATCAATCAGCTCGTTGGAGAACAAATGCTATTTCATTTTAGATAAAAAGGTAACTTCATGGCTTTATATATGCCATCCATATCTATAGCCGATGCATCTAAAATTGGGTTCCAAAAGTTACAAATTAGATTCAAGGACCAAACTTTAAGAAGATTCCAAAGACATTGGGGTCATAAAAATAAAAGTTGATCTTGCATAATAAAGAGCCAACTCAAATAAATAAACTTAGTGACTTATTTTTCATCATAATTAATGAAATTAAAGACTAATTTGTGAAATAACATAGAAACTCTTATATAAGGTCTAATTCATTGCACCAAATCAATTAAAATATGAATTGTATAATACCTACTGCAATAGTAGCACACATATTTTTGACCCAGTCAGGTAAGACTTGTGTGATGGAACTTATGCATTTTCTTTTTGTATGAGTCTGACGATGTTCTAATGCATGCGAATGTCTGAATTCTATTCTGAAGCATGTACCAAGAGCGTGTGTGTGACGCAGGTTAATTTCGCATACTACTTGGTCTATTAATTATTGTTGCTATTCTAAAATATATTTTTTTGTTCTACGCAAATGCATATGTCATATCAAATAATAAAGTGATTAGATGAGTATCATTCCTATGAGGATTGTAATTATCCTAAGCTTACTCTAGTACTGCTTAATAAAATTACTACATTCATCTTGTTAGACATGTAAAAAAAGTGATGCAATGAAAAGTTAAAAAAAAAAAACTAAATTTGCAACATATAAAGACAATAATTTTTAAAAATTTTAACCTATGATATTTAAAATGAAAGTTCAATCTGAGTTGTTAGACCAACTTGAACAGTCAAAGACATATTAAGAGAGGGGTGAATTGGTGTTTTAAAATTTTCTTTTTCAAAACTATGTCAAGCTACAATACAAGCGGAAGCAAATATCAAAGAAAATGAAATTTATATTTTTGATTGAACAAGAAAATAGTTTTGTTCCTTTTACTTTTCCAATTTTTTTTATAATAATTTTTCACAAAAATAATTAATCCAATGCTTTCACAATATCATCATCTCATATTTCAAGAAAATACTATGCAAAAAAAATTTTCAAGAAATAAAGTGCAAAAGAACGAGCACACCAAAAGCTTTATAATGGTTTAGTCAACCTTGATCTATGTCAAATCCTTGGAGTCCACTCTGAGTATTGCACTAAACCTTTAGTGACTCTCCTTTATCTCCCACAGCAAGGCAAAGAAGCCCTTACAAAATCACTTCCACCCTTCTACGGTGCGGCTGAGAGCATGAATCTTTTCTACCCTCATGATGAAGCAGAGAAACTGGGATTCTTTTCACCCTCCTAGTGAGGCAGAGAACCTGATGATCTTCGGCCTTCAAGTCTTTCTTCACAGAGCAACCCAAAAGATGAACAAACACTACAAGAAAATCGTCCATTACCAGCGACAATTTCCGGCGGTTTAGCTAATTTTTCCGGCGATTTTGTAATTTTCCGACGGTTTCCTGCGAAAAAATTTTTGCCAGTAAAACCCGCATAAGAAAAATATTTCTGGCGGTATTTTCCAGCAGCAAATATTTCTGACATTTTTCCGGCGAAAAAAGCCACCAGAAAAAAAAAAGAAAAATTAATTAAAAAATGAAGCTGCCCAGCTACCCAGCCACCCGCCCGCACTGCCTGGCTACCCGCTTCACACTCGCGCTGCCCGCCCGCGTTGCCCGCCTGAGCTCCCGCGCTACCTGCTGCCCGCCCGCACTACCTGCTTGGCTGCCCGCTAGAGCTCCCGCCCTGCCCGCCCAAGCTCCCGCGCTGCCCGCTGCCCGCCTGAGCTACTTGCCTGGTTGCCCGCCTACTGCCCGGCCGCACGGCTTGCCCGGAATTCGAACTATGTCCAAAATTTTTTCTTAGTTCTAACCATTTTGCTGGAAGGGCAAATGAGTTAAAATGCTTATTATTTATTATTTAAACTATAACTATACAAAAAGACAGAAAAGCCGGCGGAAACTCTGCTGGAAACAAAATTGTCGGAACACTGCCTCAAAATCGTCAGAATTTCTTCTGAAAAATAAGGCAGCCGGAAAGCTACCGGAAAGCCGCCAGAAAAATCCGCCAGTAATGGATGATTTTTCTATAGTGAAAGACACTTGGAGGAACCAAGGTAGAAGCTTACTTGGAGAAATCACGTGAATTCCCTCACACAACTTCTCCCTCTCACACAACCTCTCCTTCTCCCTCCCCAAAGCTCCAAGACCTCTCAAGCACTCTCATAGAAATGTCTCAACTGCCAAAGGCTTTTACAAAGTCGAATGATATAACTTTAATACGAGGCTTCAAAAATGCTAAATTTTTACCATATGATCGGAGATCGTACAATACGATTATGTCATTTTATCATGTTAGTACTGTATGATGAACAAGGGTCTGTGTAATTAGTTTAAATACTTGAACTAATCATCTAGTACGATATCAAGGGTCATACAGTATGATTAGTTTAATTGAATAGGATTTTCATATAAGACGATTGGCGGCTATTAATTATCATCCTAGGAGCAAATCGGGTTGTACAGTAAGATACAGGCCATCATATAGTATGATTTGAAGTATCAATTAATCCTAATTTAATTACCGAATTACTAAATTATACTATGCAATATTTAATGAAATCATACAGTACCAATAGTTCAAATTTTGAAATTAAAAAATTTTGTTTTATTTGTGTTTAGCGATAGGGTTTTGGGTTCTACTTATCATCCTGTATGATTTAGATCGTATAGTATGATTAGTACATATATAGATAATCTTAATTAAATATTTTAATTCATCCCTAGTTTACTTCGATAGTATAGTACGATCTAGATTATATAGTATGATCTTCATAGAAGTTAAGCATTTAATTTTTCTCCCTCGTACATATGTGCACGGTTCCTAAGCTTGCATACACCTTTTACAGGATTTTTTACTCAAGAAATATAAAAATAAATAAATCAAAATACAGACTCTTGCAAAAACATCAAACCTATTCTACCCAATCTTGAATTGAGCCTTTTGCATGGTGTACAACATACCTGAAATATTAGTGTGCACATGCCGAACATCCAATAATAACATCAGGAGAAATAAAGTAGAAACCCAATAATGTTTGTTATCATTAAAATTATAATCTAGGGATCCTAGATTGCAACAATCTTCACTTTTTTTATGGTGGCAAATATTGTTAGTTGAATTTTTAAGTTAATTTTATTGTATCCTAATCTCCCCCTTACTAATTAAGTTTTTATAAAATAGGGAGATTTTTTTTAATGTCAGTTATATAAAATATAACAACCAAATGAAATATATATATATAAAAATAGATTTAAACATAATATTCTACCAATAACAATGATATATTCTACCAATATTCTACTCCCCCTTTTGGCATCACCAAAAGGAAGAAAACAAACTAAACCTAAAAAAAAGACAAAACTCAAAAGACAAACCAACTTAAAATGATAAGAAACACACAACACAAAATCACTCAAAAGTAGGAAGGACCTTGATTAGGTAGAGGTGGTGGTGGTGGCTAGAAGAACTGGTGAATGATAAAAAATTGGTCATTAAGCCGGGATCAATCTTCCTTGCATTGTTGTTGGATTTATTGGTGATGGTATTGCAGTAGGTCATACTGCTGTTGATACATATGCTAAATCTGCTGTAGATGTAGCTCATACTATGTCTGGAAAAGCTGATGGTGCTCATAAAGCAAAGCCGAATGTTGAGTAGTCTCCTGATATTGCATCGCTAATTATAGTTTTAGGCATTCTAGTCACTCCACTATTGAATCGTAGTCATGTGAGTGGTGAGTAGAAGCTGGTTCTAGAGTTGGTGCTAGAAATCCCCTACCTTCTTTAGCTCTGGATCAATCACATAGCATCCATGGTAGCATCTATCACTATGGAAGACGTGAAAGGAGCTATTGGAGTACAAGACTGGAAGGTGATTAGGTGGTGTAGGATATTACAAGTTATATTTGGATTCCAAGATAAAAGCTATAAGGTGGCCTAATATTAGATTTTGCATATGTTTATTCCTGGGATCACAAATGCTTTCCAAATTTTTAATGCAATGGATAATCAGGTTTGCTACATTGAATTCAGGTTCAGACATAATAAAATATGTGATGAGGGATAGAAGGGTTATGATGTTTACCCTATCGCCTACTTTATGAATGATTGTGTTGTGAAGGATATGTCGGATTATACGAGCATCTTGAATTAGGGTGCAGACTAAAGTACTGTGACTTTTCAGTGGAGTATCCCTCAGGATTAGATTTGCTAGGGTCCACTCATAGTCAGGAACAAAACCAATGGAGTGCTTTGAGGCCAGTAGTGGAGAGATGTAGGATTTGGTCAAAATCTTCATAGGTGATTTCTACAGGTCTCCCACAGATAAAAGATTGAAGGGCTATCCCTTCACTATTGACTCTAAGACTGGCGAAGAATTTAAAGAGCAATTTAGAGTTAAAGGGGAAAGGTAAGGTTAGAATGAAGTGGAGTGTGGTGCCAGCAAAGATAGAACCTAAAAGTTAAGGACTTCCTAATTGATGACTTTGGATAGAGTTATGCCAATAGCCTTGTATCGGTGGTAGGCTTCTTCTTTGACGGCTTTGGGAAACTGAGGATCAACAGGATGTCAAGAAGAGCTGCCTACTAGATCCCTAGAATGCTTTCCTCAGGCCATTTGAGAACTAAGAATAAAGGGCTAGGAGAGATGAACAAGATTGGTGTTGTGTTTGAAATCTCTAGACCTCCCTCTCCTTAAATAAGTTTCAGGTTAATCATATAGTATAATCTCGATCGTACAGTACGATCAGAAGAAGTTAATTTATTCAGGATGATTAGTCTAAAAATTTTGTTAAATCATACAGTACGATCAGAATCATACTGGATGATCTTCCCGAAGAGTCAGCTTATACAATCTTTGACTAAGGCATCATATAGTATGAATATGTATTCATAAATGATGATATGGAGTTAAATATCATACCGGCCAAATTGGTTTTGTCTAACAGCTAATGGCACATGGCTCGTATAGTATGAAATAGGTGGTTGTATAGTACGATCATCAATTATTGGTTAGATCTAGGCCACTAATTTCATGAATGGTGAGGATGTAGAGATGTGAGGATTGTATAGTGTGATATAGGTTCATATAGTACGATATAAACAAATCTTTTTTTTTTAGTTTTCATAATTTTTTTTGTTTTAAATTTATTTGGTGTATGATGATCAGGAAACTTTTACTAACTAAAAATAACAGACAAACAAACCAAAATAAAGAGAAAAAGAACACAAAAATTATAATAAACATGAAAACACACAAACCACATAGCTACGCAGATTGTCAATTTCACTTTTGTCCTGAATCAAGCATGAATAACAATGACACCTAATTTAGTCCTCATTGTGTTAAAGGTTTCATAGTTTAGGGGTTTAGTTAAAATATCTGCCAGTTGATCCTCAGTTACTACATGATTTAATTTTATATCTCCCTTGGCTATATGATCTCTAATGAAATAATTTTTAATATTTATATGCTTAGTGTATGAGTGTTGAATTGGATTTTTGGAAAAGTATATGGCACTAGTGTTATCACACATGATTGGAATGGTCTCCTACAAATAGTCCAAAGTTAAGGATTTGTTACTTTAGCCATAAGACTTGAGCAACATAGCTTCCTACTTCTATGTATTCCACCATAGCGATGTATACAGAAGTAATCCTATTATCCCTGTATACTTTTTCTGATCGATTGATTTTCCACTTGTATCCTTATTTAATCTAATGGAAGAGCTCATGGGTGTATTAATTGCTTTAGCACCTTTCATCTCATATTTCTTTAAAATTTTCTTGATGTATTTACTTTGACTCAGAAAGGTACTATCATCCCTTTGCTTTACACTAAATTTTAGAAAATATATAAGCTCACCCATCATACTCATCTTAAATTCTCTACTCATGGTTTCTAAGAAAATATTTCAAAGATGTTCATTTGTTGATCCAAATAATATATAATCCACATATTTAAATAATGAGTAGATCAACTCTTCGCTTCCTTAGAAAAAGGGTTGTATCTACACTACCCTTAACAAAAGATTTATCTAGGAAAAATGTGCTAAGCCTTTCAAATCAAGCCCTACGTACTTACTTCAACTTATACAATGTCTTTTTTCAATTTATATACATGATTTGGAAAGGTTGAATTTCCAAATCCAAGGGATTGATCTAGATAAATATCTTTCTTGATAACCCCATTTAGGAAAGTACTCTTTACATCCATTTAATACAACCTGAAACCTCTAAAGCAAGCAAAGGCTAACAACACTCTAATGACTTCTAACATAGTTATAAGGGAAAATATTTCCTCAAAATTAATGCCTTCAATTTGATTGTATCTCTTAGCTACTAATCAGGCTTTATTTATAATCACTGTTCTAGAATTATTCATCTTATTTTTGAATAACCACATGGTACCTACTACACTTTGGTCCTTAGGTCTACTAACCAACTCCCATACATCATTTCTAATAAATTATTTTAACTATTTTTGTATAATTAGGATCCCTAATTCATCAGATAGGGCTTGATCTACACCTATAGGTTCTACCATAAAGATGAATGCTGAATGACTAACTTCCTTCCAAGTCGATGCTTAGTTTTAAATCCTATAGATGGATCTCCTAAGATGAGCTCCCTAGGATGAGTAGATGAGTATCTCTATTCTCTAGGCAATGGCTCCTGAGGTTCTTCTTTATCTCCTAGTTCAATAGATTCTACTCCTTGGATAACTTCTAACTCCTCTTTTTTTTTTAACCTAGGCTCACCAGATTCATCAAATACCAAATGGGTTGACTCCTTTACAACTAAAGTCCTCTTATTAAAGATCCTATAAGCTTTACCTACAAAGGAATAACCTAAGAAGACTCCTTTATCAAATTTTGGATCAAATTTCTCTATAAGAGATTTTTCATTTATAAGAATGAAGCACTTACACCCAAATACATGAAGGTCTGAAAGATTGGGTTTCCTTCCCTTAAGTAGCTCATAAGGTGTTTTATTGAGTTCTGATCTAACATTTATCCTATTCAAAATATAACAAGCAGTATTCACTACTTCTGCCCAAAAATATCTAAGGAGATAATATTCAGTTCACATTGCCCTAGTAGTATCTAATAAGGCTATATTCTTTCTTTTAGCTATTCCATTCTATTGAGGGGTCCTAAGGACAGAAAAGTTATGTTCAATTCCTAGCTCCTTATAAAAAGATTTAAACTTATCATTCTTAAAATTTTCACCATGATCACTATGGATAGTAGATATATCACATCCTAATTTTCTTTAAATCTAAGTGGAGAACATTCTAAATTCCTCAAATGATTCACTTTTATGATATAAGAATCTAACTCAAGTGAATCTAGAGTAATCATCAACTATTAGATATCCAAGGTTTTCCCACCTAAGTTGCTTGTATTATATGGCCAAATAAGTCCATATGCAATATCTCTAGTGGCCTAGAGGTGGTGATATCCTTAATAGAATAAAATTATGATTTGAATTAATTTCCTAATTGGTAGGCATCACATAGGTGCTCATTAGATACTTTTAAATTGGGTAGACCCCTAACTAGGTCTTCTTGAGTTATTTTTCTTAGTATATTTATGCTTGTATGACATAGTTGCATATGCCATAACCATCATTCATTAATAATAGTTTTTAAACATAAAGAATTTGAATAATCAACACAATTCAAATCAAGCATGTAAATATTATTTATTCTTTTTTCCTTTTAAAATAATCTTTTTATTTAAAATATTCAAATATTTAGTATATAGAAGTTTTATGTCAAATATTTTGTCAAACAATTGACTAATTCTAAGAAAGTTATATTTCAATCCATCTACTAATAAAATATTTTCAATAATAAAATATTTAGAGTTATTAATCATACCTGAACTCACCACTTTTGTGGTGGTATTATCTCTGAAAGTAACCTTGCATCCATCCCTGGCCTCCAGCATGATTAATTTCTTAACATCTCCAATCATGTGTCATGAACATCTACTATCCAAGTACTACATGCTCTCACTAGGTCTTTTGTGAGAGCATCCCTATAATATCAATCAAGGAGTTGGATTTGGGAACTTAATGGGTTTGGGTTCCACCTTATACTTTATTGAAGGAGATACATATATGCTATATTATGATGCAAATGACTTTATTGAAGGAGATATATACATGCTATACTATAATGCAAATGACTTTATCCTCCATACTAAATGTGTTCCATGGTGTATATCCAAGTACCAAGAGTGATAATCTCTGATAGAGATCTTAAATGTATCTCCTATAGAGAGTCATTCAAAAAGGTTTGGCCAATAAACTACATTTCTGTATGACTTTCCATTAACCTATCGACGGATAGTCTGAGAGGAATATTTAGGTATCAGAAGAACTTTTAAGGCTTTACATTCTAGACTTTGGTGGAAGTTGGGATGATCGCATTCCTCTGATCATATTTTCCTTCAAAAATAATTTTTAGTCAATAGGTATGACCTCTTACAAAGCACTATTGTTGAAATCTAGGATCCCGAGCACTTAATTTTGATGGTGACAACTAATACTTACTGAATATATATGGACTTCTTTAAGATTAAAAATGTTTATCCTTGTATATGAGCACTAACATTTCAGGTCAGATACACACTGCTCAAGATTGCTAGAGACTCAAAGTGGGTAGAATAAGATGTTGAAAATCTTATAATTTTTTATTTTCTTAAGTCTGCCACAAAAGCATGTATGTGAAAGGAGCAACCATGCACACACATAGGGGGAGATTTGTTTTCATGTTTTAAATTTTTTTTTAAAATTATCGTACTGTACAATTTTCAATCGTACTGTATGATTAATCATTAATACTCAGGCTAACAGCTACTTTCCAGATTATTAGTTTTGTAACCTAATCGTACTGTACGATGGTAATCGTACTGTACGATGGTAATCGTACTGTATGATGAGGTTCAATTGAAAAACCCTAACCGCCAGAATAAGTTTGGTAAGTTTATAATTTTGATTTTTTGAACTATTCGTACTGTACGATCTAGATCGTACGGGACGATTAATTGAATACTTACCAAAATTATCTCCCGTAATCAGGAAATAAACTTTGGTTTCTTAATTAAAGTAGATCGTACTGTACGATACTATATCGTACCATACGATAGTTAGAGACGATTTCATTCGTCCCTTTGATCGTACCAGACAAAACCAAAGTTTTTTGTTCTATTAGTCCTGGATGATATTCATATCGTAATGGATGATAGCCTGAAATGAACTAATCGTACTGTATGAATAGTGCAATGATAAATGATAGTCAGAGATGAATTTTCTTGTCCTAGGGATCATCCCACAGATCGTCCTGTACGAACAGTTGAAAATAACATGATCGTCCTGGATGATATACATATCGTACAGTACGATATGTATAGAATTTGAGAAATGTTCGTCTATGCTCATACTGGACGAAGCTGTATTTAAACTGATCGTACTGTACAATTATATATCGTACTGTACGAACAGAGATGAAAAAGTTAAAATTTTTAGGCTTTTTTGAAGCCTGATTTAAAAACAACTTTAATTTTTCAACGGAGGGTTGTTGGTCTATCTTCTTACTGTGAGAGGCATTAAGAGAGGAAGGGACTCTTGAGGGAGTTGTTTTTCTTTGGAGAGATCCAGGGCTTGTGAGAGGAAGGTGAAGGTGAGCTTGAGCGTGAGGGAGAAGGAGTGTGAGGGGATCACACGGTGGCTCCAAGCTAGCTACATGCTTTGTTCCTCTTATGGCTTTGGGGAGTCTTGGGAAAGTTCTCTAGGGAAGAGAGGCTTCAAGATCAACATCGTTAAGGTACTCTGCGTCTCCAGGAGGGAGAAAAAGGAGAAGGTCTGCTGCCGTCACCAGGAGGGTGACATAGCGTTTGGTATTCCGCCACACCAGGGAAGGTGAAAGTGAGTCTTATAAAGGCTTCTCTGCCTTGCTGTGGGAGCAAAAGGAGAGTCAACTTTTAGTAGTGCAAATCCCGGAGTGGAGGACTCCGGGGAGTGGACGTAGGTCAAGTGACTGAACCATTATAAAAATTTATGGTGTACTTTTTCCATTTTTACTGCGCTTTACTTTTCACGTATTTTATTTACTGCTCTTAATTATTTGGTGAAAAGTTTGATTTAGATCTTATATTGTGAAATTTGAAATTGCATCACTAATATCGTTGTTGTGAATGAACTACTAGCTTCCGCATTCTACTTATCAAATTGTTATTTTAAAAACAAAAAATTAGAACTTCTGTTTAGGTTTAAATTTTTAAAATACCAATTCACCCCCCCTTCTTGACGAATCTCTGACTTTCAAGTGATATCAGAGCGGGGTTTCAAAATAGTGTTTTAGAAAACGTAGAAACGTAAGATCTATGGCTCAATTTGGTAACCGTAACACTGCAGAGGGTTATTCTATAACCCGTCCTCCTTTATTTGACAATATACCGTTTGATTTTTAGAAAATACGCATGTCTACATTTTTACAGTCTCTAGACTATCGCATGTGGATGTTGGTTCAAGAAGGTTATTTTGCACCTTATCGTATGTTGAATGGAGTTAAAACTGAATTAGCCTTTAATGAATGGAGTAATGAGGATAGAGAATTTGCATAGTTAAACGCTAAATACATAAATTATTTTTTTTGCGCATTAAAATCAGAAGATTATATACGAGTGTCTACCTGTACTACTGGTAAGGAAATTTGGGACAAACTGTGTATCACATACGAAGGAACTAGTGAGGTCAAACAATCTAGGCTGAACATACTGCTACATGATTATGAACTATTCTGTATGAAACCTAGTGAAACTATTTCTGAAATGTACACTAGATTCACCCAGATAGTGACATCTTTGCATGCTTTAAGGATAGAGTTGTCTGACTCAGAGAAAGTGAACAAAATATTGTGATGTTTGTCTAGTTCGTATGATGCAAAAATTATTGCAATAACTGAGTCGAAAGATCTAAATGTTTATTCAATTGACAACTTGCTTGGGTCACTCATTGCCTACGAGCAAGGAGTGAGTCAATGATAAAGTGATGCAGGTGAAAAGAAGAAGGAGCGAACGGTGGCGTTAAAAGCGAACAATTCTGAAAGTGATAGCTCTGTAGCAGAGGAAGATAATGATATAGTCTTGATGACTCATTAGTTTAAGAATTTTTTGAAATGAAAGAAACGCCGTCATCAAAGCAATTTGAACAAAGGTAAAAGCTCAAAAAATACTAAAGTTGCATCTGACATAATTTGCTTTGAGTGCAGGAAACCTAGTCATCTCCGAGCTGATTGCCCCAACATTAAGACTCAACAAACCAAAGAAAAGGGCGAGGAAAGGTCAAAGTTCAGAAAGGGCAAGTCTAAGACACAAAAAGTGTTTTGGGCCGACTCTACCTCAGAATCATCAGAAGAAGAAGCAGAGGAGGAGGTAACAAATCTATGTCTTATGGCTAATAATAATCTTGATCAATTAGATCAAGATGAGGTATGTCAACTTTCTTATGATGAGCTATTGATTATTTCTAAAAAAATTCATGATTCGTATAGAAAGTTAAAGAAAAAGCATGTTAGTCTTAACACTGAGTTTAGTACTTTACAAAAGGAGCATGCTAGTGTAGTTAATGATTTTTCTGACTTGGATAAAGATCATATGTCTCTTCTTGATGAATATGATGCATTAAATAAGAAGCATATTGAGTTAACCACGGCACACGATACCTTGAAATCATCACATGTTGAACTAGAGAATGCATTTAAGGATCTAGAAGAACTTGCAGAGGAACTAGATATAAGTGAGCATACATTGAGATTTGAATATGCAAGCCTTAACCAAGAGAATAAATTTTTAAATGAATAACTTCATGCATTTGAAAACAATAAAACACCTCCCACGTTTGCTGAGTTTTTTCAGCCTCCACTATGTGAACCATCTCATTTAAAACCAGCACATCATGCATCATCCAAACCCAGAAATAGGCACTACCACCCCCGAAGATTAGGGAACCCATTTCCCAGTGTTAGGTGTTATTCTTGTGGCATGCTAGGTCACATAGCCCGCACGTGCATAATTCACCATAGGACACATCTAGTGTGGAGACCTAAGCTGCATTCATCACAGCATAACATGCATACATTTCATCCATACAAGCATAAGGTGGAACCCAAACTCACTTGGGTTCCCAAAACTAACCTGTGATTGAAATTATAGGGATGCTCTCACAAAAGACCTAGTGAGAGCATGTAGTACCTGGACAGTGGCTGCTCGAGACACATGACTGGAGATATGAAGCAGTTTGTGACACTAGAGGCCAGGTCAGGAGGCAAGATAACTTTGGGAGACAACCCCACCAAAAAAGTGGTGGGCTCAGGTATCATTGGAAACTCTAAAAATTTGGTAATTGAAAATGTACTGTTAGTTGATGGCTTAAAGCATAACCTTTTGAGTATTAGTCAGCTATGTGACAAGGGCTTTGATATTAAGTTTCTTTCTAACAAATGCATGATTAGCTTAAATGGTACACTTGTGTTAGAAGGAAAATGCATAAATAATGTCTATATGTTAGATTTAAACTGCCTTAAAAACTCAAACTCTTTGTGTCTGAAAACAATAGCTGATGACTCTTGGCTATTGCATAGGAGACTATGTCATGCTAGTATGAAAATACTTAGGAGCATCACTCAAAAAGACTTAGTTAGAGGCATACCTAAGTTAGACTTTACCAAGGACCATCTATGTGATGCCTGCCAACTAGGAAAATAAGTGAAATCATCATTTCATTTAATTAAGGATATCAGCACCACTAGGCCACTAGAAATTCTATACATGGACCTATTTGGACCTGTTAGTACCGCTAGCCTAGGAGGAAAATCTTATGGATTTGTAATGGTGGATGACTACTCTAGGTTTACTTGGGTAAAATTTCTAGCACATAAGAGTGAGTTATTTGAAGAGTTTAGAACTTTCTTCACTTGGGTTCAAAGAAAATTAGGATGTGAAATCAAGACAGTTCATAGTGATCACGGTGGAGAATTTGAGAATGATAAGTTTGAATCATTTTGTAAAGAGATAGGAATAGAACATAATTTCTCTGCCCCTAGGACTCCTCAGTAAAATAGAATAGCAGAAAGAAAGAATAAAACTTTAGTTGAAGCTGCTAGAGAAATGTTAGCTGAATACACTCTTCCTAGATATTTTTGGGCAGAAGCAGTGAATATTGCTTGCTATGTTCTAAATAGGGTAAATGTAAGATCAAAACTTAATAAGACATCATATTGTTGCAAATCTGGTTTTGATGATGACAAACATGTTTTCAGTGTGTTTTGCTTGGCTAATCTGTTTCAGGCACAAAAGACCGCGAGCCACTCAAGTCAACTCAAGATCGGGTCCAAGTGTGTCAAATGTATGATTTTTCTTTTTATTGAGTCAATTGTAATGTAATTGATCCCCTAGCTAAGTAACCTTGCACACACACACTCAGGGGGAGAGATTGAGTGAGTTAGAGTTTCTGTTCAAAATTTGTTCAGATCGTCCTGGACGATAGTTTCATCGTCCTGGACGATCCAGTTAAAAATAGAAACCCTAATTAGGGCGACTAAGCTAAGAGGGTCTGATTGAGCCGATCGTCCTGGACGATCTATAGATCGTACGGGACGATATTCCCAAATCAGAAATTCTCAGCCGCCAGATTAAGTTAGGCAAGTTTTATTTTAAGTATTTTGGTCTGATCGTCCCGGACGATACGTGTATCGTCCTGGACGATTCACTACAATCATGCCTAACTTAGTCTGGTAATTAAGGAAAGCAATTAATGTTTAATTGATACGATCACATGGTCCTGGACGATCGCAGGATCGTCCCGGACGATCGCGATCGTCTTGTGCATTTCAGCTGTACGTCCAGAACTATGTACAGGACGATTTGGGGGCCTTTTTGAACTAATCATACCGGACGATTACCCTATCGTCCGGGACGATCAAGTCATTTTTTGGTCGTCCAGCGCAGATTTCTCTGGACGACCCGAACTGTCTTCTGGACGATTTCCTTCAACTTGAACTAATCGTCCCGGACGATCGCAGGATCGTACGGGACGATATGAACAACTTTTTCTACTGATCGTCCAGAAGAGCCAGATCGTCCAGGCTGAAACAGCTGAATTTGAACTGATCATACAGGACGATCTACCGATCGTCCTGGACGATCTTGGCCGACAAGTTGAGATTTAGGGCAAATTTTAAGCCCTCCTTTAAAAGAACTTTTTCCAATTTTTGGAAAAATCTTTTGCTGCCTTCCTTCCCTGAGAAATCCTAGAGAGAGAGAGAGTTGGGAGAGAGAGAAGAGATCTTGTGATGGGGAGTTAGTGAGGGATTCACTAAGGTTGCTCCAAGCACGGATCAGAGTCGTCTTCTCCGCTCGTCGTCTGTCGTCTAGTCGGTGTTCTTCGTGGGAGGATCGTTCGCAAGAAGATCCGGGTTCTCTGCCCGCTTCAGGAGGAAGCGAAAGGAGTTCGTGGGTTCTCTGCCCGCTTCAGGTGGAAGCAAAAGGAGTTCGTGGGTTCTCTGCCCGCTTCAGGTGGAAGCAAAAGGAGTTCGAAGGTTCTCTGCCTGCTTCAGGAGGAAGCGAAAGGAGGTCAGGTTCTCTGCCTCACCGTGTGGTGAAAAGGAGGTGTTGTGTACAGGCTTCTCCGCCTTGCTGTGGGAGCAAAAGGAGAGTCACTTTCGTTTAGTGCAATAGCCGGAGGGGAGGCTCCGGGGAGTGGACGTAGGTCAAGTTGACCGAACCACTATAAAATCTGGTTTGCTTTTCTGATTCAGTTTTGCATTTTACTTTTCAATATAAACTGCTTGGGTGAATATCGTTGGTTGATCTTTTCGTTATTATTTACTTGTTTCCGCTGCTAAGTATCGAAAAGATTTTCATAGTTATCGTGAAATTTTTAAATAACCAATTCACCCCCCCTCTTGGTTAGCCTCGGGACTAGTTCACTAGGGCTTAACATCCCTTTCGAACTTTCAAGTGGTATCAGAGCGGGATTCAAAATTTCTTTTTAAAAACTTTTGAATTTGATCCAATGGCTAACTATAACAATTGTAATACTGCTGAAGGTTATTCTATTACTAGACCACCGTTGTTTGACAATATTCCTTTTGATTTTTGGAAAACACGCATGTCTACTTTTCTGCAATCTATTGATTATCGCATGTGGATGTTAGTTAAGGACGGATACGAACCACCTTTTTGAATGATTAACAATGTGAAAAATGAATTGCCGTTTGCTGATTGGACGTTTGATGATCGTGATTTAGCACAGTTGAATGCAAAATGTTTGAACTATTTCTTTTGTGCTTTGAAATCTGAAGACTATATGCGTGTTTCTACTTGTACAACGGGAAAGGAAATCTGGGATAGGTTATGTATAACATACGAAGGTACAACTGAAGTCAAACAATCTAGGTTAAACATCTTGTTACATGATTACGAACTTTTTCGCATGAAACCTAGTGAGACTATTTCAGAAATGTACACAAGGTTCACTCAGATTGTTACCTCTTTGCATGCTTTAGGTAGAGAACTTACCAACTACGAAAGAGTGAACAAGATTCTTAGATGTTTGCCTGTTTCTTATGATGTTAAGATTACTGCTATTATTGAATCCAAAGATTTAAATACTTACTCTATTGATAGCTTACTTGGATCACTCATTGCTTACGAGCAAGGGTTGAACCAAAGGCAACTTGATGCAGGTGAACGCAAGAAAGAGAAGACCGTGGCACTAAAGGCCAAAGATTCAGATGCTAGCACTTCCGGGTCTGATAGCGATGAAGTTGCCTTAATCACAAGGCAATTCAAAAGCTTTCTAAGGAAGAAACATAAGAACTATCAGAAGTGGAACAAGGGTAAGCTCAATAAAAACTTTAAGGGTTCATCTGAATCGGTTTGTTTTGAATGCAGGAAGCCTGGACACATTAAGGCTGATTGTCCAACACTTAAAGCTCACCCAAGCAAGGAGAAGGGTGAGGAGAAATCAAAGTTCAGAAAGGACAAGAAGCGGATTCAGAAGGCGTTCTAGGCAGACTCTGCATCCGACTCTTCTGAGACTGAAGCTGAAGAGGAGGAAACAAACTTGTGTCTGATGGCGGATGATCACCCTGGTCAGTCGGACCAGGAAGAGGTATGTGAGCTTACTTACGATCAGTTATTTGAAGTTTCTGAAAAGATTCATACATCGTATAGGAAGCTTAAGAAAACCCATGCTAGTTTGAAACTAGATTATCTGACTTTGCAAAAAGAGCATGAAGTGTTGATTAAGGATCATTCCACCATTGATAGCAATCACATGTCTTTACTAGATGAGTTTGATGAATTGAACAAAAAATATTCTGATTTAGTTTCTGAGCATGATTCTTTAAAAACCACGCATGTTGATTTAGAAAAAGCTTTTAAAGAGTTAGATACAATGGCATGTGAAGTAGAAAGTAGCAAGGGAACCTTAAAATTTGAAATTGCAAGTTTAAAGAAAGAAAATGAGTTTTTGAAAGTAAAGATCAGTGCTTTTGAAAAGAACAAAACACCGCCTACCTTTGAACAGTTTTATGCACCGCCACCTTTTAAAAATTCTGTTGCAAGTTCATCAAAGCATGTTTCATACACTACTAGGAAGAGGCACTATCACTCACGACGTTTAGTTAATCCTTTTCCTGGTGTTAGATATTTTTCATGTGGCATGTTAGGACACATATCACACACTTGTACTGTTCACCGTAGTACACATTGGGTGTGGAGACCCAAACTGCCTGTTGCACAGCACAGCACGCATGCATCGCATTCTTCTTTTCATAAGAAGGAACCCAAACCTGTTTGGGTTCCTAAGATTGACATTTGATGATTTTGTAGGAGTGCTCTCACACAAGACCTCGTGAGAGCATGTGGTACCTGGACAGCGGATGTTCTAGACATATAACTGGAGATGCAAATCAGTTCATTTCGCTGGAGGCCAGAGCTGGAGGCAAGGTTACACTTGGAGATAACACCACCAGGAAGGTGGTAGGCACAGGTATGATTGGTGATTCAAAGAATTTTGTGATTGATAATGTTTTGCTTGTAGATGGACTGAAACACAACTTGCTGAGCATTAGTCAACTCTGCGACAAGGGATACAGCATCAAATTCCTGCCCACTGGCTGCATTTTAAGCTTAAATAATGAAGTTGTTTTGCAGGGGCAAAGGATCAACAACGTCTACAAGCTGGATGTAAGTAGCATTAAATCTAATAATTCAATTTGCTTAAAAACTGCTGCTGATGAGTCTTGGTTATGGCATAGGAGATTGTGTCATGCCAGTATGAAAACCCTTAGGAGAGTCACCCAAAAGGACTTAGTTAGAGGTGTGCCCAAGCTTAAGTTCACTAAGGATCACCTGTGTGATGCCTGTCAGTTGGGGAAGCAAGTCCAGTCCTCTTTTCACTCAGTTAAGGACATTAGCACCTCTAGACCTTTAGAAGTTCTTCATATGGACCTCTTTGGACCCATTAGCACTGCCAGCTTAGGGGGGAGAGTCTATGGATTTGTGATTGTTGATGATTATTCAAGGTTCACTTGGGTTAAGTTTTTGTCACACAAATCTGAGTCATTTGATGAGTTTAGATCTTTCTCTACTTGGATTCAGAAGAAGTTAGGATGTGAGATTATTACCATCCATAGTGATCACGGAGGGGAGTTTGAAAATGAAAGATTTGGAAGTTTTTGTGAGGATCATGGGATTAGTCACAATTTTTCAGCTCCTAGGACCCCTCAGCAGAACGGGGTAGCTGAAAGGAAGAACAGGACCTTAGTAGAAGCCGCGAGAGCCATGCTTGCCGAGTATTCACTTCCAAAATACTTTTGGGCTGAAGCGGTGAACACTGCCTGTTATGTGCTGAATAGGGTGAATGTGAGAGTCAAACTGAACAAGACACCTTATGAGATCATTAAGGGTAGAACACCAAATCTGTCCCACCTCCATGTTTTTGGCTGTAAGGTTTTCATTCTGAACAACGGGAAGTCACCCTTAGGAAAATTTGACCCCAAATCTGATGAAGGAGTGTTCTTAGGATATTCAAGTGTGAGGAAATCCTTTAGGGTGTTCAATAGGAGGACTTTGGTGGTGGAAGAAACAACCCATGTAGTGTTTGATGAATCTGATCCTAAGGAGTCTAGATCTGAAGTAGAAGATGAAGAGATTGTTGAGGTTACCCAAGGAGTTGGAAATACAAATTTGGAGGAAAGGGTAGAACCTCAAACCCCACTGCCTAGAGATTAGAGATATTCTTCGAGTCATCCTAAAGAACTGATCTTAGGAGACCCTTCTGAAGGTGTTAGGACTAGGCATGGACTTAGGAAGGAAGTAAACCATTCTGCCTTTATCTCAATGACTGAACCCACCAACATCAATCAAGCCTTGTCGGATGAGTTTTGGATTTTAGCTATGCAGGAAAAATTGAATCAATTTGTAAGGAATGATGTTTGGGAGTTAGTAGAAAGACCTAGAAACCAAAGTATTGTCGGAACCAAGTGGGTCTTTAAGAATAAGATGAATGATTCTGGTGTGGTGGTGAGAAATAAGGCAAGATTGGTGGCTAAGGGGTATAATCAGATAGAAGGGATAGATTTTGAGGAAACTTTTGCCCCTGTAGCTAGATTGGAAGCCATTAGAGTGCTACTAGCCTTTGCCTGTTATAAGGGATTTAAGCTGTTTCAAATGGATGTCAAGAGTGCCTTTTTAAATGGGGTAATTAAAGAAGATGTTTTCGTAGAACAACCCCCAGGTTTTGAGAGTTCCCAATATCCAAATCATGTCTATAAATTAAAAAAGGCCTTATATGGATTGAAACAGGCACCCAGAGCTTGGTATGAGAGGCTTAGCACATTCCTGTTAGAAAGAGAATTTGTTAAGGGGAGCGTAGACACCACCCTTTTTCTGAGGAGATTAGGAGATGACTTACTCATTGTCCAGATCTATGTTGATGATATAATTTTTGGATCTTCTGATAAATACTTATGTGAAGAGTTTTCTAAAACAATGAGTAAAGAGTTTGAGATGAGTATGATGGGAGAATTGTCCTACTTTTTGGGGTTTAGCATAAGGTAAACAGATGATGGAACCTTTCTCAATCAATCAAAATACACTAAGGACATTTTGAAGAAATATGAAATGGACAAAGCCAAGCCAATCAGTACTCCCATGCCCTCCTCAGTTCAGTTAGATAAGGATTCAAATGGAAAATCTGTTGATCAGAAGAAGTATAGAGGGATAATAGGTTCACTACTTTACCTGACTGCTAGCCGACCTGATATCATGTTTAGTGTCTGTCTTTGTGCTAGGTTTCAGGCTGATCCTAAAGAGTCCCACCTGACTGCTGTTAAGAGAATTCTTAGATATCTTTTAGGGACCCCAAACCTAGGAATTTGGTACCCTAGGCACAGCACCTCTTTTGAGATCATTGGATATTCTGATTCTGACTTTACGGGGTGTAGGGTGGATAGGAAGAGTACTTCTGGGACTTGTCAATTTATAGGACAGTCGTTAGTCTCCTGGTCCAGTAGAAAATAGAACTCAATTGCACTTTCCACTGCTGAAGCTGAGTACATTACCTTAGGGAGTTGTGTGGCCCAAGTTCTTTGGTTGAAGCAGCAAGTCTTGGATTTAGGAGTACCTGTTGGCACAATGTCTGTTCTGTGTGATAATACTAGTGCCATCTGTATCTCTAAGAATCTAATCCAACATTCTAGGACCAAACACATTGACATTAGGCATCACTTCATTAGGGACCATGTTACAAAAGGGGACATTGAGCTACACCACGTAGTAACTGAAAATCAGCTGGCTGACATATTCACTAAACCACTGGCCTTTGACTCATTCAGCATTTTGAGAACCAGATTAGGAGTGATTGATATAAATGCTTGATTCTGATGACTGCTGATTTATGACTGTTATGATTGGTATTCTGATTTCTGTTAGTTAGTTTTTTGTATTCTGTTTTCTGATTTCTGTTAGTTAGTTTTTGTATTCTGATTTCTGATTTTTGTTAATTAGTTTTGGTTTGATTATTTGCTTTCAGTTGATTTTATTTCTTCTGCTGATTTCTGTGTTACCCTTTTTGTTAGTTTGATTTGAGTATTTACTTTGTTATGATTTTCTACCTATTTTTTATTTATTTACGGGTTCATATCTTGCACTTACTATTTTATGCTTTTCAAGATCTGATCACCGCTCACTACTTCTGGTGATCTGAATTTTTGACTGGGAGTTTTTACCTTGTTTTGGTTTGGAAGCTGATAAGCAGTGATTGACTTCGCTGAATCTGTTAAAGGGAAGAAACATTGATAATTATTTCTCTTCCTCTAACTCCTTTACTGGTGTGTAGTTTCTTTTGAATAAAAATCCTTTTCAAAATTAAAATGTTAGTTTTTGAAATAGAGATTATTTTATCTTCCTACAGTAATCTGCCTCATATCAATAGTGTTTTTCAAAGTCTTGAGTCATTAGTTTGATTTTCTAAACCAAGTGATTGCATTTATCATATGTTGTATGGATTTTGTTTTGTGAATCGTTCTTCCTTACTGCGGAGAGTCATCCCCTATGTCTGGAAGATAATCTCACAGCTGAGACTCTTTAATGATTATGAAAAGGAGAAAGCTTATAAAAGATGCGCAGTGCGCCAGATAATTTGAAAAAGAGGCATAAAATGAGCCCAAAACTGAAAAGATGCGAAATTGCCAAATTGGATACACAAAGTGTATCAAAAATCAAAAGATGCGCAAAGCGCCAACCAATTTGAAAAAGAGGCACAAAATGAGCCCAAAACAAGCTTTCTTTCCTTTCAGACTGTTAAATGTCTTAGAGGAATCTGTGCGCCACTTAATATTTTCAAAAGCTTGAGTTTTGAAAATCATGATTTCTGATTTTTTTTACTTTGTAACACTATTATATCAGATATTTTTCTGGAACGAGGCTTGAAAGAATTTCTTTTCAAATCTAATGTCTTTTATTCTGAATCGGATTTTTGTGTTGGAAGAGGTTTGCATCGATAAGGTGCCCGGGGTCGGAGTTACGAAAGTTGATTATTTCCAACCTTTTTTGGATTTCAGCGCTGTCAATTGTCCTGTCATTGGTTTTTGAATCTAAAATCAATATGTTTTATTTTATGTTTTATTTCCGTGTTATGTTTTTCCCTCCTCCTTTTTGTGATGTCAAAAGGGGGAGTCAGTTGTAGTCGTGTCTGTTTCTGTTTTCTGAGTCAATGTTTCCTGTATTGTTTTAGCTGTTAAATGAAAATTTAAAAAATGTTTGTTTGTTTGATATCCTAGTTTACTTTTACTGTCAGACTACTTTACAAATGTTTGCCATCATCAAAAAGGGGGAGATTGTTGCAAATCTGGTTTTGATGATGACAAACATGTTTCCAGTGTGTTTTGCTTGGCTAATCTGTTTCAGGCACAAAAGACCGCGAGCCACTCAAGCCAACTCAAGATCGGGTCCAAGTGTGTCAAATGTATGATTTTTCTTTTTATTGAGTCAATTGTAATGTAACTGATCCCCTAGCTAAGTAACCTTGCACACACACACTCAGGGGGAGAGATTGAGTGAGTTAGAGTTTCTGTTCAAAATTTGTTCAGATCGTCCTGGACGATAGTTTCATCGTCCTGGACGATCCAGTTAAAAATAGAAACCCTAATTAAGGCGACTAAGCTAAGAGGGTCTGATTGAGCCGATCGTCCTGGACGATCTATGGATCGTACGGGACGATATTCCCAAATCAGAAATTCTCAGCCGCCAGATTAAGTTAGGCAAGTTTTATTTTAAGTATTTTGGTCTGATCGTCCCGGACGATACGTGTATCATCCTGGATGATTCACTACAATCATGCCTAACTTAGTCTGGTAATTAAGGAAAGCAATTAATGTTTAATTGATACGATCACATCATCCTGGACGATCGCAGGATCGTCCCGGACGATCGTGATCGTCTTGTGCATTTCAGCTGTACGTCCAGAACTATATACAGGACGATTTGGGGGCCTTTTTGAACTAATCGTACCGGACGATTACCCTATCGTCCGGGACGATCAAGTCATTTTTTGGTCGTCCAGCACAGATTTCTCTGGACGACCTGAACTGTCTTCTGGACGATTTCCTTCAACTTGAACTAATCGTCCCGGACGATCGCAGGATCGTACGGGACGATATGAATAACTTTTTCTACTGATCGTCCAGAAGAGCCAGATCGTCCAGGCTGAAACAGCTGAATTTGAACTGATCGTACAGGACGATCTACCGATCGTCCTGGACGATGTTGGCCGACAAGTTGAGATTTAGGGCAAATTTTAAGCCCTCCTTTAAAAGAACTTTTTCCAATTTTTGGAAAAATCTTTTGCTGCCTTCCTTCCGTGAGAAATCCTAGAGAGAGAGAGAGTTGGGAGAGCGAGAAGAGATCTTGTGAGGGGGAGTTAGTGAGGGATTCACTAAGGTTGCTCCAAGCACGGATCAGAGTCGTCTTCTCCGCTCGTCGTCTGTCGTCTAGTCGGTGTTCTTCGTGGGAGGATCGTTCGCAAGAAGATCCGGGTTCTCTGCCCGCTTCTGAAAGTTCGAAAGGGATGTTAAGCCCTAGTGAACTAGTCCCGAGGCTAACCAAGAGGGGGGGTGAATTGGTTATTTAAAAAATTTCACGATAACTACAAAAATCTTTTCAAAACTTAGCAGCGGAAACAAGTAAACAATAACGAAAAGATCAACCAACGATATTCACCCAAGCAGTTTATATTGAAAAGTAAAATGCAAAACTGAATCAGAAAAGCAAACCAGATTTTATAGTGGTTCGGTCAACTTGACCTACGTCCACTCCCCGGAGCCTCCCCTCCGGGTATTGCACTAAACGAAAGTGACTCTCCTTTTGCTCCCACAGCAAGGCGGAGAAGCCTGTACAAAACACCTCCTTTTCACCACACGGTGAGGCAGAGAACCCGACCTCCTTTCGCTACCTCCTGAAGCAGGCAGAGAACCTTCGAACTCCTTTTGCTTCCACCTGAAGCGGGCAGAGAACCCACGAACTCCTTTCGCTTCCTCCTGAAGCGGGCAGAGAACCCGGATCTTCTTGCGAACGATCCTCCCACGAAGAACACCGACTAGACGACAGACGACGAGCGGAGAAGACGACTCTGATCCGTGCTTGGAGCAACCTTAGTGAATCCCTCACTAACTCCCCCTCACAAGATCTCTTCTCTCTCTCCCAACTCTCTCTCTCTCTAGGATTTCTCAGGGAAGGAAGGCAGCAAAAGATTTTTCCAAATCTAGGAAAAAGTTCTTTTAAAGGAGGGCTTAAAATTTGCCCTAAATCTCAACTTGTCGGCCAAGATCGTCCAGGACGATCTATCGATCGTCCTGTACGATCCGTTCAAATTCAGCTGTTTCAGCCTGGACGATCTGGCTCTTCTGGACGATCAGTAGAAAAAGTTGTTCATATCGTCCCGTACGATCCTGCGATCGTCCGGGACGATTAGTTCAAATTGAAGGAAATCGTCCAGAAGACAGTTCGGGTCGTCCAGAGAAAACTGCGCTGGACGACCAAAAAATGACTTGATCGTCCCGGACGATAGGGTAATCGTCCGGTACGATTAGTTCAAAAAGGCCCCAAATCGTCCTGTACATAGTTCTGGACGTACAGCTGAAATGCACAAGACGATCACGATCGTCCGGGACGATCCTGCGATCGTCCAGGACGATGTGATCGTATCAATTAAACATTAATTGCTTTCCTTAATTACCAGACTAATTTAGGCATGATTGTAGTGCATCGTCCAGGACGATACACGTATCGTCCGGGACGATCAGACCAAAATACTTAAAATAAAACTTGCCTAACTTAATCTGGCGGCTGGAAATTTCTGATTTGAGCATATCATCCCGTACGATCCAGAGATCGTCCAGGACGATCTGCTTAATCAGACCCTCTTAACTTAGTCGCCTAATTAGGGTTTCTGTTTTAACTGGATCGTCCAGGACGATGCTACAATCGTCCAGGACGATCTGAACAAAATTTTAACAGAACCTCTAATTCACTCAATCTCTCTCCCTGAGTGTGTGTGTGCAAGGTTACTTAGCTAGGGAATCAGTTACATTACAATTGACTCAATAAAAGGAAAAATCATACATTTGACACACTTGGACCCGATCTTGAGTTGGCTTGAGTAGCTCGTGGTCTTTTGTGCCTGAAACTGATTAGCCAAGTAAAACACACTGGAAACATGTTTGTCATCATCAAAACCAGATTTGCAACAATCTCCCCCTTTTTGATGATGGCAAACATTTGTAAAGTGGTCTAAAAAAAAGTGAAACTAAGAAATCAAACAAAACAAACATTTTTTAAATTTTCATTTAACAGCTCAAACAATACAGACAACATGAAAACGGAATATAGAAACAGACACGACTACAACTGACTCCCCCTTTTGACATCACAAAAAAGGAGGAGGTAAAAAAAAATAGAACACTGAAATAAAACATAACATGGAACAACTACAAAAGCAAGAAACTAAAACAGAGATGGATCCTGATCGGAAGGAGGAGGCGGTGGTGGAGGATTGAGGTAATGGTGAATGGCCTGAAATTGAGCTCCGAACCAGGCCATGTCCTGGTCATGCTGCTGTTGCTGCTGCGCAACATAGTCCGTTAACCGTGCCTCCCACTGGTCAAAACGCTGCACCAGGTGGTCAAAGGGAGAGGCAATGCGAAGGGGAGCAGGTGCCTCGGCTGCCGCAGGAGCGGGAATGGCCGCTTCTTCCTCTTCCTCAACATCCGGGGCGGGCTCCGGATGTAGTCGGGTGCTGTGAAGGACATGGAAGGCATTGTTGGTGAGGAAGTAAGTAGGAACATCTGGGGCTGCAGGATATTGCAGGTCATACTTGGTTTCAAGAGCATAGGCAATGAGATGTCCTAAGGCTAGATTTGGGCGACGGCGATGACCTGGATCTCGAATGGTGGTAAGGTGCTCAATGTATCGGATAATGAGATCGGCGGCATTGAATTCCCTACGGGCCATGATGTAGTAGGTAGTCAAGGACAGGAGGGGGGTGATGTGAATTCGATCCCCCGCCTTTGGAATGACGGAGGAACGAAGAACATGTTGGATAGTCCTGACGTCTTTCAGAAGTGTGGAACAGGCATTGTCATGGTAAGGGGCATTTGTATTACGGAGGAAATGATTGGCGACACTCTAATCATAGTCTGGGTCGATGGTAAGTGTATGGAGTTTGTCGCCAGTTATAGACAATTGGAGAATGGAGTGAAAGTCCTGATAGGTGAGTTCAACAGGGCGCTGATTGACATAGGACCGGAGAGTGGAGTAGTCGGCGGTAATCCTTAGGTTCGCGAAGAAAACGCGAAGAAGTTCGGAACTAAAGGGAAAAGCGAGGGTGAGGATGAAGGTGAGGGAGGTGTGGGCGAATAGATCAAGGACAGGATATGTGAGTGTACGGGGATTTACTATTTTTGAAGGCGTGATCCCCACCTCGCAGTATCGCTCAAAGGCAGCCTGATCGGCTGCATTAGGGAAGCGAGGATCAACCGGCCCCCGGGAGGAACTGGCACCCTTCTGACGAGAACGCTTGCCACCAGCCATGAGGATTTGAGAGAGTAAGGAGGAGAGGTCGAGTGGAGAAAACCGGTGTGAAAAAAACTCAAGAAATCTGCTGTTTATAAAGAAAACGGACGGATCGTCCCGTACGATCGAGACATCGTCCGGGACGATCGGGGCATTTATGTCGTCCTGTACGATTGGTCAAAAAGGCGGTCCGATCGTCCAGGACGATCAGATATCGTCCGGGACGATTAGACACAGGCGATCGTCCCGAGGAGTCAGCTGGACGACCGTTGACGAAAAGGTATCGTCCCGGACGATTAGGTGGATCGTCCAGGACGATTTTCAATAAATATGTCGGATGGGCCGAATTTAAATCATCCAGCGGCTTGACAGGTGGATCGTCCGGGACGATAAGGGGATCGTCCGGGACGATGGGCAATAATTGGCGCAATCTCAGCCGTTTGATCAGATCAGGAGGATATGGATCATATCATCCAGAACGATGTGAGTATCGTCCGGGACGATCACCAATAATTGGAATTTTTCAGCAGCTGGAGCAGAGGAGGGGCGATTCTGAACGAATCGTCCAGGACGATGTTTAGATCGTCCAGGACGAAGTGGATCGTCCAGGACGATATGTGGATCGTCCAGGACGATGTGAAGAAAACAGAACAAGATGGATGATGAAGATGACCAATCAGGATTCCAAAAACACAATTATGTAAATCAAAATGCCACACACAACAAAAAGAAACTCACAGAGGAAAAAAAACATGAAAAAGCAAAGTTTTTTTTTTTTTTTTTTTTTGATCAATCTGCTCGAGTAAATCAGAATTTTTCCTTGATTTTATATTCAAAAACCAATAAGAGAACGATTGACAACGCTGAAATCCAGAAAAGGTTGAAAAAATCGACTTTCGTAACTCCGACCCCGGGCACCTTATCGATGTAAACCTCTTTCAAAACAAAAATCCGATTCAGAAGAAAAGACATTAGATTTGAAAAGAGATCCTTTGAAGCCTCGTTCCAGAAAAAATATCTGATATAATAGTGTTACAAAGTAAAAAATCAGAAATCAAGATTTTCAAACTCAAGCTTTTTGAACGTATTAAGTGACACACGAGTTTTTTTCTAAGACATTTAAAGATCTGAACGAGAAGAAAGCTTAGGTTGGGCTCATTTTGTGCCTCTTTTTTTCAATTTATTTGGCGCACTGCGCATCTTTTGATTTTTTTGATACACTTTGTGTATTTGGTATTTTCGCATCTTTTCAGTTTTGGGCTCATTTTATGCCTCTTTTTCAATTTGGTTGGCGCACTGCGCATCTTTTGTAAGCTTTCTCCTTTTCATAATCATTAAAGAGTCTCAGCTGTGAATCTATCTTCCAGACATAGGAGATGACTCTCCACAGTAGGGAAGAATGATTCACAAAACAAAAAACCACACATCATATGATAAATGCAATCACTTGGTTTTAGAAAATCAAACTAATGACTCAAGACTTTAAAAAACACTATTGATATGAGGCAGATTACTGTAGGAAGATAAAATAATCTCTATTTCAAAAAAAACTAACATTTTAATTTTGAAGAAGATTTTTATCCAAAAGAAACCATACACCAGTAAAGGAGTTAGAGGAAGAGAAACAATCATCAATGTTTCTTCCCTTTAACAGATTCAATGGAATCAATCACTGCTTACCAGCTTCCAAATCAAAACAAGGTAAAAACTCCCAGTCAGAAATTCAGATTATCAGAAGTAGTGAGCGGTGATCAGATTTTGAAAAATATAAAACAGTAAGTGCAAGATATGAGCTAGTGAATAAAAAAAATAGGTATAAAATCATATCAGAGTAAATACTTAAATCAAACTAACAATAAGGCTAAAACAGAAATCAGCAAAAGACATAAAATCAACTGAAAGTAAATAATCAAAGCCAAAAACTAACTAACAGAAATCAGAAATCAAAAGAAAAACTAAACTTAACTAACAGAAATCAGAATACCAATCAGAAAGATCATAAATCAGCAGTCATCAGAATCAAGCATTCATATCAATCACTCCTAATCTGGTTCTCAAAATGCTGAATGAGTCAAAGGCCAGTGGTTTAGTGAATATGTCAGCCAGCTGATTTTCAGTTGCTACATGATGTAGCTCAATGTCCCCTTTTGTAACATGGTCCCTAATGAAGTGATGCCTAATGTCAATGTGTTTGGTCCTAGAATGTTGGATTGGATTCTTAGAGATACAGATGGCACTGGTATTATCACACAGAACAGAAATTGTGCCAACGGGTACTCCTAAATCCAAGACTTGTTGTTTCAACCACAGAACTTGGGCCACACAACTTCCTAAGGCAATGTACTCAGCTTCAGCAGTGGAAAGTGCAACTGAGTTTTGTTTTCTACTGGACCAGGAGACTAATGACTGTCCTATGAATTGACAAGTCCCAGAGGTACTCTTCCTATCCACCCTACACCCCGCAAAGTCAGAGTCAGAATATCCAATGATCTCAAAAGAGGTGCTGTGCCTAGGGTACCAAATTCCTAGGTTTGGGGTCCCTAAAAGATATCTAAGAATTCTCTTAACAGCAGTCAGGTGGGACTCTTTAGGATCAGCCTGAAACCTAGCACAAAGACAGACACTAAACATGATATCGGGTCGGCTAGCAGTCAGGTAAAGCAGTGAACCTATTATCCCTCTATACTTCTTCTGATCAACAGATTTTCCATTTGAATCCTTATCTAACTGAACTGAGGAGGGCATGGGAGTATTGATTGGCTTGGCTTTGTCCATTTCATATTTCTTCAAAATGTCCTTAGTATATTTTGATTGATTGAGAAAAGTTCCATCATCCATTTGCCTTATGCTAAACCCCAAAAAGTAGGACAATTCTCCCATCATACTCATCTCAAACTCTTTACTCATTGTTTTGGAAAACTCTTCACATAAGTATTTATCAGAAGATCCAAAAATTATATCATCAACATAGATCTGGACAATGAGTAAGTCATCTCCTAATCTCCTCAGAAAAAGGGTGGTGTCTACGCTCCCCTTAACAAACTCTCTTTCTAACAGGAATGTGCTAAGCCTCTCATACCAAGCTCTGGGTGCCTGTTTCAATCCATATAAGGCCTTTTTTAATTTATAGACATGACTTGGATATTGGGAACTCTCAAAACCTGGGGGTTGTTCTACAAAAACATCTTCTTTAATTACCCCATTTAAAAAGGCACTCTTGACATCCATTTGAAACAGCTTAAATCCCTTATAACAGGCAAAGGCTAGTAGCACTCTAATGGCTTCCAATCGAGCTACAGGGGCAAAAGTTTCCTCAAAATCTATCCCTTCTATCTGATTATACCCCTTAGCCACCAATCTTGCCTTATTTCTCACCACCACACCAGAATCATTCATCTTATTCTTAAAGACCCACTTGGTTCCCACAATACTTTGATTTTTAGGTCTTTCTACTAACTCCCAAACATCATTCCTTACAAATTGATTCAATTCTTCCTGCATAGCTAAAATCCAAAATTCATCCGACAGGGCTTGATTGATGTTGGTGGGTTCAGTCATTGAGATAAAGGCAGAATGGTTTACTTCCTTCCTAAGTCCATGCCTAGTCCTAACACCTTCAGAAGGGTCTCCTAAGATCAGTTCTTTAGGATGACTCGAAGAATATCTCCAATCTCTAGGCAATGGGGTTTGAGGTTCTACCCTTTCCTCCAAATTTGTATTTCCAACTCCTTGGGTAACCTCAACAATCTCTTCATCTTCTACTTCAGATCTAGACTCCTTAGGATCAGATTCATCAAACACTACATGGGTTGTTTCTTCCACCACCAAAGTCCTCCTATTGAACACCCTAAAGGATTTCCCCACACTTGAATATCCTAAGAACACTCCTTCATCAGATTTGGGGTCAAATTTTCCTAAGGGTGACTTCCCGTTGTTCAGAATGAAAACCTTACAGCCAAAAACATGAAGGTGGGACAGATTTGGTGTTCTACCCTTAATGATCTCATAAGGTGTCTTGTTCAGTTTGACTCTCACATTCACCCTATTCAGCACATAACAGGCAGTGTTTACCGCTTCAGCCCAAAAGTATTTTGGAAGTGAATACTCGGCAAGCATGGCTCTAGCGGCTTCCACTAAGGTCCTGTTCTTCCTTTCAGCTACCCCGTTCTGCTGAGGGGTCCTAGGAGCTGAAAAATTGTGACTAATCCCATGATTCTCACAAAAACTTCCAAATCTTTCATTTTCAAACTCCCCTCCGTGATCACTATGGATGGTAATAATCTCACATCCTAACTTCTTCTGAATCCAAGTAGAGAAAGATCTAAACTCATCAAATGACTCAGATTTGTGTGACAAAAACTTAACCCAAGTGAACCTTGAATAATCATCAACAATCACAAAACCATAGACTCTCCCCCCTAAGCTGGCAGTGCTAATGGGTCCAAAGAGGTCCATGTGAAGAACTTCTAAAGGTCTAGAGGTGCTAATGTCCTTAACAGAGTGAAAAGAGGACTGGACTTGCTTCCCCAACTGACAGGCATCACACAGGTGATCCTTAGTGAACTTAAGCTTGGGCACACCTCTAACTAAGTCCTTTTGGGTGACTCTCCTAAGGGTTTTCATACTGGCATGACACAATCTCCTATGCCATAACCAAGACTCATCAGCAGCAGTTTTTAAGCAAATTGAATTATCAGATTTAATGCTACTTACATCCAGCTTGTAGACGTTGTTGATCCTTTGCCCCTGCAAAACAACTTCATCATTTAAGCTTAAAATGCAGCCAGTGGGCAGGAATTTGATGCTGTATCCCTTGTCGCAGAGTTGACTGATGCTCAGCAGGTTGTGTTTCAGTCCATCTACAAGCAAAACATTATCAATCATAAAGTTCTTTGAATCACCAATTATACCTGTGCCTACCACCTTCCTGGTGGTGTTATCTCCAAGTGTAACCTTGCCTCCAGCTCTGGCCTCCAGCGAAATGAACTGATTTGCATCTCCAGTCATATGTCTAGAACATCCGCTGTCCAGGTACCACATGCTCTCACGAGGTCTTGTGTGAGAGCACACCTACAAAATCATCAAATGTCAGTCTTAGGAACCCAAACAGGTTTGGGTTCCTTCTTATGAAAAGAAGAATGCGATGCATGTGTGCTGTGCTGTGCAACAGGCAGTTTGGGTCTCCACACCCAATGTGTACTACGGTGAACAGTACAAGTGTGTGATATGTGTCCTAACATGCCACATGAAAAACATCTAACACCAGGAAAAGGATTAACTAAACGTCGTGAGTGATAGTGCCTCTTCCTAGTAGTGTATGAAACATGCTTTGAAGAACTTGCAACAGAATTTTTAAAAGGTGGAGGTGCATAAAATTGTTCAAAAGTAGGCGGTGTTTTGTTATTTTCAAAAGAACTGATTTTCACTTTCAAAAACTCAATGTGTTTGTTTAAACTTCCAATTTCAAACGTTTTTGCACTATCAGTACTTTCTAACTCAGATGCCAAATCATTCACTTTCTTAAAAGCAAGTTCTAATTCAACATGCGCTGTTTTTAACAAGTTATGCTCAACAATTAAATCAGAATGCTTTTTATTCAGTTCATCAAACTCATCTAGTAAAGACATGTGATTGCTATCAATGGTGGAATGATCCTTAATCAACACTTCATGCTCTTTTTGCAAAGTCAGATAATCTAGTTTCAAACTAGCATGGGTTTTCTTAAGCTTCCTATACGATGTATGAATCTTTTCAGAAACTTCAAATAACTGATCATAAGTAAGCTCACATACCTCTTCCTGGTCGGACTGACCAGGGTGATCATCAGCCATCAAACACAAGTTTGTTTCCTCCTCTTCAGCTTCAGTCTCAGAAGAGTCGGATGCAGAGTCTGCCCAGAACGCCTTCTGAATCCGCTTCTTGTCCTTTCTGAACTTTGGTTTCTCCTCACCCTTCTCCTTGCTTGAGTGAGCTTTAAGTGTTGGACAATCAGCCTTAATGTGTCCGGGCTTCCTGCATTCAAAACAAACCGATTCAGATGAACCCTTAAAGTTTTTATTAAACTTACCCTTGTTCCACTTCTGATGGTTCTTCTGTTTCTTCCTTAGAAAGCTTTTGAATTGCCTTGTGATTAAGGCAACATCATCGCTATCAGACCCGGAAGTGCTAGCATCTGAATCTTTGGCCTTTAGTGCCACTGTCTTCTCTTTCTTGCGTTCACCTGCATCAAGTTGCCTTTGGTTCACCCCTTGCTCGTAAGCAATGAGTGATCCAAGTAAGCTGTCAATAGAGTAAGTATTTAAATCTTTGGATTCAGTAATAGCAGTAATCTTAGCATCATAAGAAGCAGGCAAACATCTAAGAATCTTGTTCACTCTTTCGTAGTTGGTAAGTTCTCTACCTAAAGCATGCAAAGAGGTAACAATCTGAGTGAACCTTGTGTACATTTCTGAAATAGTCTCACTAGGTTTCATGCGAAAAAGTTCGTAATCATGTAACAAGATGTTTAACCTAGACTGTTTGACTTCAGTTGTACCTTCATATGTTATACATAATCTATCCCAAATCTCTTTTTCCGTTGTACAAGTAGAAACACGCATATAGTCCTCAGATTTTAAAGCACAAAAGAAACAGTTCAAACATTTGGCATTTAACTGTGCTAAATCACGATCATCAAACGTCCAATCAGCAAACGGCAATTCAGTTTTCACATTGTTAATCATTCGAAAAGGTGGTTCGTATCCATCCTTAACTAACATCCACATACGATAATCGATAGACTGAAGAAAAGTAGACATGCGTGTTTTCCAAAAGTCAAATGGAATGTTATCAAACAACGGTGGTCTAGTTATAGAATAACCTTCAGCAGTATTACGATTGTTACAGTTAGCCATGGATCAAATTCAAAAGTTTTTTAAACAGAAATTTTGAATCCCGCTCTGATACCACTTGAAAGTTCGAAAGGGATGTTAAGCCCTAGTGAACTAGTCCCGAGGCTAACCAAGAGGGGGGGTGAATTGGTTATTTAAAAAATTTCACGATAACTACAAAAATCTTTTCAAAACTTAGCAGCGGAAACAAGTAAACAATAACGAAAAGATCAACCAACGATATTCACCCAAGCAGTTTATATTGAAAAGTAAAATGCAAAACTGAATCAGAAAAGCAAACCAGATTTTATAGTGGTTCGGTCAACTTGACCTACGTCCACTCCCCGGAGCCTCCCCTCCGGGTATTGCACTAAACGAAAGTGACTCTCCTTTTGCTCCCACAGCAAGGCGGAGAAGCCTGTACAAAACACCTCCTTTTCACCACACGGTGAGGCAGAGAACCCGACCTCCTTTCGCTTCCTCCTGAAGCAGGCAGAGAACCTTCGAACTCCTTTTGCTTCCACCTGAAGCGGGCAGAGAACCCACGAACTCCTTTCGCTTCCTCCTGAAGCGGGCAGAGAACCCGGATCTTCTTGCGAACGATCCTCCCACGAAGAACACCGACTAGACGACAGACGACGAGCGGAGAAGACGACTCTGATCCGTGCTTGGAGCAACCTTAGTGAATCCCTCACTAACTCCCCCTCACAAGATCTCTTCTCTCTCTCCCAACTCTCTCTCTCTCTAGGATTTCTCAGGGAAGGAAGGCAGCAAAAGATTTTTCCAAATCTAGGAAAAAGTTCTTTTAAAGGAGGGCTTAAAATTTGCCCTAAATCTCAACTTGTCGGCCAAGATCGTCCAGGACGATCTATCGATCGTCCTGTACGATCCGTTCAAATTCAGCTGTTTCAGCCTGGACGATCTGGCTCTTCTGGACGATCAGTAGAAAAAGTTGTTCATATCGTCCCGTACGATCCTGCGATCGTCCGGGACGATTAGTTCAAATTGAAGGAAATCGTCCAGAAGACAGTTCGGGTCGTCCAGAGAAAACTGCGCTGGACGACCAAAAAATGACTTGATCGTCCCGGACGATAGGGTAATCGTCCGGTACGATTAGTTCAAAAAGGCCCCAAATCGTCCTGTACATAGTTCTGGACGTACAGCTGAAATGCACAAGACGATCACGATCGTCCGGGACGATCCTGCGATCGTCCAGGACGATGTGATCGTATCAATTAAACATTAATTGCTTTCCTTAATTACCAGACTAATTTAGGCATGATTGTAGTGCATCGTCCAGGACGATACACGTATCGTCCGGGACGATCAGACCAAAATACTTAAAATAAAACTTGCCTAACTTAATCTGGCGGCTGGAAATTTCTGATTTGAGCATATCGTCCCGTACGATCCAGAGATCGTCCAGGACGATCTGCTTAATCAGACCCTCTTAACTTAGTCGCCCTAATTAGGGTTTCTGTTTTAACTGGATCGTCCAGGACGATGCTATAATCGTCCAGGACGATCTGAACAAAATTTTAACAGAACCTCTAATTCACTCAATCTCTCTCCCTGAGTGTGTGTGTGCAAGGTTACTTAGCTAGGGAATCAGTTACATTACAATTGACTCAATAAAAGGAAAAATCATACATTTGACACACTTGGACCCGATCTTGAGTTGGCTTGAGTAGCTCGTGGTCTTTTGTGCCTGAAACTGATTAGCCAAGTAAAACACACTGGAAACATGTTTGTCATCATCAAAACAAGATTTGCAACAGCTTCAGGAGGAAGCGAAAGGAGTTCGTGGGTTCTCTGCCCGCTTCAGGTGGAAGCAAAAGGAGTTCGTGGGTTCTCTGCCCGCTTCAGGTGGAAGCAAAAGGAGTTCGAAGGTTCTCTGCTTGCTTCAGGAGGAAGCGAAAGGAGGTCAGGTTCTCTACCTCACCGTGTGGTGAAAAGGAGGTGTTGTGTACAGGCTTCTCCGCCTTGCTGTGGGAGCAAAAGGAGAGTCACTTTCGTTTAGTGCAATACCCGGAGGGGAGGCTCCGGGGAGTGGACGTAGGTCAAGTTGACCGAACCACTATAAAATCTGGTTTGCTTTTCTGATTCAGTTTTGCATTTTACTTTTCAATATAAACTGCTTGGGTGAATATCGTTGGTTGATCTTTTCGTTATTGTTTACTTGTTTCCGCTGCTAAGTATCGAAAAGATTTTCATAGTTATCGTGAAATTTTTAAATAACCAATTCACCCCCCCTCTTGGTTAGCCTCGGGACTAGTTCACTAGGGCTTAACATCCCTTTCGAACTTTCACCTATGAATTACTTAAGGTTAGGACACCCAATCTTTCCAACCTACATATCTTTGGATGCAAATGTTTCATCTTAATTAATGGCAAGTCACCCTTAGGAAAGTTCGATCCTAAATCTGATAAAGGGGTTTTCTTAGGCTACTCATCTGTAGGTAAAGCTATAGAATCTTTAATAAGAGGATCCTGGTAGTAGAAGAGTCTACCCATGTGGTATTTGATGAATCCAATAATACCTCTGAATCTAATCATAAAGAAGAAGAAGTTGAGGTTATTTAGGGAGTAGAAACCATTGCCATAGAGACTAGAGAGGAACCTTAGGAACAACTGCCTAGAGATTGGAAATATTCTTCTAGTCATCCTAAGGAACTGATCTTAGGAGACCCATCAGAAGGTGTAAAAACTAGGCATGTACTTAGGAAAGAGGTCAATCATTATGCATTTATATCTATGATTGAGCCCACAAATATAGATCAAGCCTTAGGAGATGAATTCTGGATCCTAGCAATGCAAGAAGAGTTGAACCAATTCGTTAGGAATGATGTATGGGAATTAGTCAAAAGACCTAAAGAATAAAGCGTGTTTGGAACTAAGTGGGTATTTGAAAATAAGATGAATGACTCTGGCATAGTAGTGAGAAATAAGGCTAGATTAGTAGCAAAGGTTTACAACCAAATTGAGGGAATAGATTTTGAAGAAACTTTTGCACCCGTGGCCAGACTAGAAGCCATTAGAGTACTCTTAGCTTTTGCTTGCTTCAAGAGTTTCAAATTATATCAAATGGATGTAAAGATTGCTTTCCTAAATGGGGTAATCAAAGAGGATGTCTATGTTGAACAATCCCTAGGATTTGAAAACTCACAATTTCCAATTCATGTGTTTAAGTTGAAAAAGGCACTAAATGAACTAAAGCAAGCACCAAGAGCCTAGTATGAAAGACTTAGTACATTCCTACTAGATAGAGGCTTTGTTAAGGGTAGTGTGGACACCACCTTATTCTTGAAAAAGGTAGGAGATGAGATACTCATTGTTCAGATCTATGTTGATGACATCCTGTTTGAATCTTCAGAGAAAATCTTATGTGATGAATTTTCAAAAATAATGAGTGATGAGTTAGAAATGAGTATGATAGGAGAACTTAATTACTTCCTTGGATTTAGTGTAAGATAGATGGAAGGTGAAACGTTCCTTAGCCAAACTAAGTACATCAAAGATATTCTTAAAAAGTATGAAATGGAAAATGCTAAGGCCATGAATACTCCCATGAGCTCCAACATTCAATTAGATAAGGATTCAAATGGGAAGTCAGTAGATCAGAAGAAGTATAGGGGAATAATTGGATCACTTCTCTACTTAACTGCGAGTAGACTGGATATAATGTTTAGTATTTGTCTCTGTGCTCGATTTCAAGCAGATCCAAAAGAATCTCACATGATTGCTGTCAAAAGAATTCTTAGATATCTACTAGGCACCCCAAACTTAGGAATTTGGTATCCTAGACACAGCACTACATTTGAAATCTTAGGGTACTCAGATTCGAATTTTGCAGGATGTAGGGTAGATAGGAAAAGCACCTCTAGTACCTGTCAATTCATTGGATAATCGTTAGTCTCTTGGTCCAGTAAAAAATAGAATTCGGTAGCCCTCTCAACAACTGAAGCAGAATACATAGCGGTAGGAAGCTATGTTGCACAAGTCCTTTGATATTGAACTGCACCACATTGCGACTAGAGATCAATTGGCTGATATTTTTACAAAACTATTAGCTTATGACACCTTTAGTACCCTGAGAATAAAATTAGGTGTCATAGACATTCAAGCTTAAAACAAAAAAATTTAATAAAAAAAATATAATAAAATTAAAAAAAATAAAAACAAATTTTTTATGTTTGTGTGTTTGTTTTGTTTAATTAAAAATTAAAAAAGGGACTTTCCTGATCCTCTCACATTTACCTTGCTGATGCCTAAAACTTGAATTTCCCTACACATCGTACTGTACGATCCAATATCGTACTGTATGATTATTCCAAAAATACTCAAATCTCAGCCGTCCACTCCATCCACGGTCCAGATCTCTCCTATCTTGTACATCATACTGTATGACTCACCACTCGTACTGTACGATACATATTATTGGTCATCGTATTGTACGAACACCACATCGTACAGTACGATCCACATGTTAATATAGATTGGGACGAATTTAAACTCGGCCGGTACGAAAATAATTTCCCTTCGTACTGTACAAACACCTGTTTGTACTATACGATCACTTTTGTCAAAAGTCATTTAGATGACTTCTCAGGATGAATGCCTCTCACTCACATTCGTTTAGTACGATTCCGATCGTACTGTACGATTTGACTCTCTTTTTCTGAACAGTCGTCCAGACGAAATAATTGCATATATCATACTGTACGATCCTCAATCATACTATACAATACTTCCAAAATTTATAAATTGGAGGCCTTCTTTGGTTAAGATCACTCATTCCTCTTCCAATTCCTCACTTTCTCCATCCACTTCCTCAACAATATTTGGTGCAAGCAAGCGCGGCAGAATGATCGTGGGGAGCTCTTCCTCCTCTCGGAGGTTTGACAACCTCTTTCTCTCCGCTGCCGACGAGAAAGCATACAATAAATTAAAAGAAGCCAAAATCACCCCATCTCCAATGTTGAATCAAGCTGCTTTGAACTTCGAGGTGATGAACCCTTTCGCCTCCACCACTCTTCAATTTCTGTTGACTCTAGCGTTTCCCTTCCACTCCGAACTACTTTTTGAATTTCTTACAAATTTGAAAGTCGACCTAGAGAACACCACCTTTACTTCCTATATCTGTAAATAGCATGTCGTTATCACTGTCAACGACATAGCTGAACATATTGGCCTATCTATTGAAGGCTCTCATCCCCAATCTATGCTCATAAATGATTATGATTGGACCTCACTTAATATGACCCTTAGAAATGTCCCATCCAATCAACACCTGCCCCTTGTCCAAACCCTGAATCAAAATGCACGCGTTATCCAGCATGTTCTTCGCACATCCATAATACCCAAAGCTGGAGACCGCATCCATATTACTCCACTGCTGTCAGTGGTCACTTACCTAATAATGTCGGAAACCAAATTCAATAAAGCCCAAATGATTTTTGATTATATCCATACCCTGTCTGCGTTCCGATATCCAAGTGCCCACAGAAAACTAAACCTTGCTTTAGGACATGTCGTAGGCTACATCTTAGATGCTAAGTATCAAATTCATTATCCTCTACCTCCATATCATCTCCCTATCTTCTATTCAGATGCCTCTTTTCGTATCTTATTCCATCAGGGGGCCGCTCACGTCGATCCTAATTTTGATGAAGAAGAGGCTGCTGCTCCTGCCGACGCACCTCCGCCACCACCAATAAACCCGCCTGAACCTGCCTATCCTGCCTACCCTCACGATGATATCATTCAACACCTTGATTGATTGGAGACTAGGCTGGATTCCCACATTGCTCAATAACATCAACAACATGAAAGTGATCTGAAATAGTTTGGGGAGCGCTTCACCTCCATCGATCACAAGTTCGCGTCCCTCCATCAGTACTTTCAACTGGTTCCATGACCTCCACCACCACCTCCGGATCAGGATCCTGAATTTTGAATATTTCAGTTGCTTGTGTTGTATTTTTCTTTTCTAGTTTCTTATCTTTGTAGTTGCTTTTTTATTCTTCCCTTTTTGGTGCTGTCAAAAGGGGGAGACATTTCTGTGTTGTTATGTCTTTACTATTAATGATATCAGTTGTTTATGTTTACTCTTCTATTTATATGTTGCTCGTTCTCTTGTTATGTTTACTCTGTATGTTAAAAACAAAAAACAAAAAACAAAATTTTTTTTCTCCTCTTATTTTAAAAATAAGTTATCCTTCTAAGGGGGAGCTAAGGAAGACATAACAATTGTGGCCATCAGAAAATATTATTTAACACCATCAAAAAGGGGGAGATTATTGAAATCCAGGATCCCGAGCACTTAATTTTGATGGTGACAACTAATACTTACTGAATCTATATGAACCTCCTTAAGATTACAAATATTTATCCTTGTATATGAGAACTAACATTTCAGGTCAGATACACACTGCTCAAGGTTGTTGGAGACTCAAAGTGGGTAGAATAGGATGTTGAAAATCTTATAATTTTTAATTTCTTTATTTTTTATTTTCTTGAGTCTGCCATAAAAGCATGTATGTGAAAGGAGCAACCATGCACACACACAGGGGGAGATTTGTTTTCATGTTTAAATTTTTTTTTTAAAATTATCGTACTGTACGATTTTTAATCATACCGTATGATTAATCATTAATACTCAGGCTAACGGCTACTTTCCAGATGATTAGTTTCGTAACCTAATCGTACTGTACGATGGTAATCGTACTATACGATGAGGTTCAATTGAAAAACCCTAGCCGCCATAATAAGTTTGGTAAGTTTATAATTTTGATTTTTTGAACTATTCATATTGTACGATCTAGATCATATGGTACAATTAATTGAATACTTACCAAAATTATCTCCCATAATCAGAAAATAAACTTTGGTTTCTTAATTAAAGTAGATCATACTATACGATATTATATCGTACCGTACGATAGTTAGAGACGATTTCATTCGTCCCTTTGATCGTACCAGACGAAACCAAGGTTTTTTGTTCTATTCGTCCTGGATGATATTCATATCGTACTGGATGATAGCTTGAAATGAACTAATCATACTGTATGAATAGTGCAGTACTGGACGATAATCAGAGATGAATTTGCTCGTCCCAAGGATCGTCCCATAGATCATCTTGTACGAACAGTTGAAAATAACATGATCGTCCTGGATGATATACATATCATACAGTACGATATGTATAGAATTTGAGAACTGTTCATCTGTGCTCGTACTGGACGAAGCTATATTTGAATTGATCGTACTGTACGATTATATATTGTACTGTACTAACAGAGATGAAAAAGTTTTAGGGTTTTTTTAAGCCTAATTTAAAAATAACTTTAATTTTTCAACGGATGGTTATTGGTCTGTCTTCTTACTGTGAGAGGCATTGAGAGAGGAAGGGACTCTTGAGGGAGAAGTTTTTCTTTGGAGAGATCCAGGGCTTATGAGAGGAAGGTGAAGGTGAGCTTGAGCATGAGGGAGAAGGAATGTGAGGGGATCACACGGTGGCTCCAAGCTAGCTACATGCTTTGTTCCTATTGTGGCTTTGGGGAGTCTTGGAAAAGTTCTCTAGGGAAGAGAGGCTTCAAGATCAACATCGTCAAGGTACTCTGCCGTCTCTAGGAGGGAGAAAAAGAAGAAGGTCCGTTGTCGTCACCAGGAGGGTGACATAGCGTTTGGTATTCCACCACACCAGGAAAGGTGAAAGTGAGTCTTGTAAAGTCTTCTCCGCCTTGCTGTGGGAGCAAAAGGAGAGTCAACGTTTAGTAGTGTAAATCCCGGAGTGGAGGACTCTGGGGAGTGGACGTAGGTCAAGTGACCGAACCACTATAAAAATCTCTGGTGTGCTTTTTCCATTTTTACTACGCTTTACTTTTCACGCATTTTATTTACTTCTCTTAATTATTTGGTGAAAAGTTTGATTTAGATCTTATATTGTGAAATTTGAAATTGCATCACTAATATCATTGTTATGAATGAACTACTAGCTTCCGCATTCTACTTATCAAATTGTTAGTTTAAAAACAAAAAAATTAGAACTCCTGTTTAGGTTTAAATTTTTAAAATACCAATTCACCCCCCCCCCCCTCTTGGCGAATCTCTGACTTTCAACTATTTGATAAGAAATGCAGAATCCCACATCTTTGACAGAAGTGGGAGAAAGGAACATGATTTGGCCAGTCTTAGTTGATGATGCTAATGAAAAGATATGCCTGATTAGAGATAGATTAAAAACGGTGTAGGATATGTAGAAATAGTACTAAGATGTGAAACATCAAGTTTTGAAATTTCAAGTTAGAGATTTTATAAATGTGAAAGTCAGACCAATAAAAGGTATCATTGGATTTGGGAAAAAAGAGAAGCTAAGTCTAATGTATATAGGACCATCTGAAGTAATTGAGAGGATTGAAAATTCTGCCTACAAGTTACTATATCCAATATTCACTTTGTATTCCATGTGTCATCTCTAAGGAGATTAGTATGTAATTTTGGAAAGTGAGTATCTACAAATGAAATTGAGATACATTAAAATTTGATCTATAAAGAAGAATTAGAAAGGATTTTGGCATATGATGTTAGAAGATTAAGAAATAAATAGATTCCAATGATCAAGATGCAACTGAAGCACATAATTGAAAGAGATGATACTTAGGAAAAAGAATCTGAGATGACATAGATATATTTCGATCTATTTGCCTAATCTGCATTTTGAAATATCGAGGATGACATTTATCTAAGGAGGGGAGGATTATAATATCCACTGAAGTAGTGTACAGTTTCACCTGTTATAATCGGATCTTGTAAGATCAATAAATTTTTTACATCTCCACCTTTTATATGTGTCCTTGAGTGTTATGCATGCATGTGAATGTCTGAAATGTATTTTGAGATATGTCCTAGGGGTTTGTGTGCATGAAAACCAAAATTAAAACTTTTTCCCCTAGGACCATCGCAACATCAGGGTTGGTGGTGCTATTGTATTAAACTGTCTATATTTTGAGAGAATTAGGGGAGCCCTACGGTGTCATGCTCTCTATTGAAAGTGTTATGGCACTATATTTCCAAGAATCATGGTGACACGCCAATACTTTATAAAAAGATCAAAATCCACTTAATTTTTACTTTGGCCAAACTCTCCCCCAAGTGAGCTACCATTTTAGAGAGAGAGGGAGAGAGATTCTAGAGTGTGAAAGTTCATTTTAGATGACTTTGATATATTTTCTATTGTCGGACAGTTCGGAGAGTTATCAGGATCAAGGTAGGTTACACTCTACCTATCTCAATTTTTAATTATATGAAGATTTATGTATTTTTCTGATTAAAATTTTATTTTATAGCGTAAAAATAGGGATAACTTCACATCCGCAAAATTTTCACCATATAACATTATGTATTTTCTAGAAATGAGTATTATGGATATTTTTAGTATTTTTTGTAAGAATTTTTATCAGGTAAATCGATAAGTGTGATGGTTTTAGCAAATTAGAAAATATTTATGATCTTTGGAAATAATGATAAAGTATAGTAGGAGCTTCAAAATAGTGTTAAGAATAATCCCTTATAAATTAGTAAAATTCTGAATTCTATGAAATTTTACCCTATTGTTAAATATGTTGGCTACTGTTATATCATTCTGTGAATTTATGAAATTTGGTTATTTTCATTTAGTTTATTGAAATACAATTATATGTGCATATCTGCTTAAAATGTGCAATTCTAAGGAGTTCTAATGTTGGAGGAAGAACTATTGTGCTAAAATTATTGGGAGCTATGAGGGCCTGCATATCTAATGTGCTAAATATTTGGGAGTCATATGAGTCTATTTTCTAATATTGTAGCAAAGGGAGTCAAACTGGCCTAAATTCTGATAACTAATTCTGATGGGAGGTTTAAGGGCCTAAGGGAACTCTATTATTTTCTATTATGATATATGAAGTACTTATTAATTTAATTTTAGTACAAAGCCTATTTAATTTTGATCATATATTATTATTACTCTGATCAGTATAATAGCCTGCTAATAATTACTTTTAATCAAATAAATATATATTCTCAAGCTGAGAATGCATAATACGTGTGACCTACTAAGCTGTGTTGGCTCACGCATATTATGCATTATGTTCAGTTTAAGAAAGGATGAGGAGCCAGTTGAGTAGCTGAGGTTATATGTTCTGATCTTCTGAGTTTGTGTAAGCATTTTCCTGATTTTTAGATTTTCATATAGTCATTGCTATTGTTTGTTTTGTTATGGTCTATAGCCAAGTACTGAAGTCTAAAGATTTTTTTGTATATATATTTTAAAGATGAATGTAATGAAAAGAATTTATGGTTGAATTTATTTTCTATTCCTTAGAAGTTAATGTGTAACTTTGTTGTCTATTATTATAATTAAAGAAATTTGAAATATTATTCAAAACTAGATCTTAGGTTTGGTCTATCACCATCCAACACGATATAATCCGTTCTATCTGTGGATTATATTAGGTTTGAGTTGTGACATCATGTGCTATCAACTTTGATCCTCATTTCTAAATATAGAGTAATTGGTAATGCCAAGGCATGATCGAATTCTGTATTGTTGGCGCCCAAAAAATGCCATGTACAAATCTATTAAAGATCTTCTTTCTAATTAACTTTGCTTTCTTTCTCTCTTCCCTTCTTTTAAGCTTGATTTCCCTTCAAGTAAGATTTTTGTATTTTTTATGGACTACTTTGAATTCAACACTCTTTGTCTCAATATATCAATTAAATATTTTTTTTAGCTATGTGTTAAGCAACATAACATTTATTATAAAAAAATAGTATAAATAAAGTCAACTCAAAATAATTGGTTCATTTGATAATGTTGTACTTGGATTATTATTATTATTTGCTTTGATCTTTTGTGACATATTTGAATGCACCACGTTTCTTTGTAATATCTAGCTTTATATATATTTAGTTAGAAAAAATATTGAAGAAGCTGAAGTAGCGTTAATGAAAAACTAATGTAATAATTTAGCTTTACTTGGTGCACACGTATATTTAGAATATTCTAATCTTTGTGGTGCTTATCCACAATAAGCTAGTGGAGTGACAAGTTTGAATAATATATATATTATCCCAATTTAAAATACATGAGCCCACAATTATGATTTCATATTGTATAACATCATTTGATCCAAAGGGCAACATCCTATAAATAATTTGTGAAATATTTTAATTGTTTATTTTTAAAAAAAAAATATGTTTGGAAGTTATTTTTCGGATATAATTATTCTTATAATAGTGATATATGACAGTTTTTGTGATATTGTGAATGCTCGGAAAAGATAATTGTTGAAACATCTCTTTTCCAAATCTAATATTTGTCTATAAGCAACATCCTTCCCTTTCGAGTTATCCTCAATTGCAGAACTTCACTGCAAGCTCCTTCAAATGAATAGAGATTAGTATTCACATTTTTTTTAGTATTATTATTATGTAAGTTTAAATTTAGTCATCAATCAATTGCTATTGTTGGAAGGAGGCAATAGAAGAACCTTCAGTTAACAAATGAGCATGCTTCAAACACCATATTCAGTGTTTAATCATTGTTCAAAGAAAGATTAAAGATCTGTTTCAAACCTAATTTTTGACCATTAGATGTGAAACTATATTTGAAGCAGTCCTCAAATAAAGTTTGAAGCTCCTGAACGAGGTTCAAACATGATTCATTTTTTAACATAATTTCTTATTTTATATCTTTTATATTATATGTACAACTACCATGATTAGAAGAGATGATGGTTGCATTTAGACTTATATATCAAAAAAAAAAAAAAAAAAACTTTTAATATTAACCTTATGCTTGTTTGATGGTGCTTATGGTGAACTGATTTAGATTGCAACTACTGCTTTTTTTAATAAATGTAATATGTTTAGTATTATTGTATTTGATGTAAAAGACTAACTTTTGAGTTTCAAATGATCAGTCAACTAACTGTTGTTGTAATATAGCTAATCGTTTATATAATGTTTTTTTTTTTTTTGTAATGTTGGGGGTACATAATGAAATGTTATATGAGCACTTAAACCATGGATAAATGAAAAACTAAATTTATTTTGATTGGCTTAACAAAAGACTTTGTATAATTGGGATAAAAATGGACAAAGGACAGCTAAATTTATTTTTATTTTCTCACTTAGAACTTTTGGTTAATTGGTATGGAAAGAGACTTTTCTACTTTCTAAGCTCTCTTACTAGTTGGTAAAATTGCATTGTTTTACATCTTCGATAGAAGTTCTTGAGTTCTTAGGAACTCATTATTTCAGTAAATTGATAAAAATTTGTTGTTTTACAAAATTCTCACATCAATGAGCTTTTCAATGATTTTATCAAATGAAAAATCTTAGCTATAATGTGATTTAAAATTTAAAGATATTATTGTGAATTGGTTATCAATTAGGGTAAATATGAACTTCGAATAAACATCGTGACATCAAATTAGAAGGCTCGCAGTGCTTAGTGCAATACTTAGGTACGTATCATATCTTGTTGTATCTCTATACCACCCCTTTGCTTCTATGTCAATGGAGAATCATCACTCATTCTCTTGCAAATCAGTACAGACATTAATACTCATTCTTTCTTTATATAGGAAGGGCACTCTCATCTTAATTAAAGTAAATTGCACATCCTAAAGTGAACTTAGTAATAATACATGGAAAACAATCAAAACTTTTTGAAGACTTGGTGATTGGTAAGGCTATCATCAATAGTTATAAATCAAAATATCTACAAGTGATTGTAAATTTAATAAAAAAAATTTTAATCTGAGAGATTTAGAGAGTAAGGAGTTGTATCAAGAGGCTAAAAGCTTACTCTTTTCATTAAGAACATAGTAAAATTTTCTAAAACTTTTTCTTTAAAATTGAGTAGAATGATCAATTTTCTTTTTGAGGAGATAAGGATACTAGCGGGGCTATACAAAATTTAATAGAAAACTTAAAATGTAATTTCCACATGGCAATAAATAACATTAATTAGACCTCCAATGATTATAGGAAACTAACCATTATCTTCCAAATCATAACTTTGTGGTGGCCTACAAATAATTTTCGTATGCCTATTAAGTTAGGGAGTCCCATTATCTGATACATAGTGGTTCTTCATTTTATACCTGGACTACCTAGTCATAAGTACTTAAAGAAGATTCCAAATAACTTAGAAAACACATGTTAAGCCAGGAAATGATACAATGATAAGCATAACAAAGCTAGGAAATGATACAATAATTAAATCTTTTATAAAATATTTCTAATTAAATGTTTTGTACTTAAAATGCCTTAACAATACTTTATAATTGTTATCTTTATACTTTTTAAAATAATTATTTAATTATAAATAATCCTTGCCTTAAGTTAAGTAGCGTGATCATCATCCTTGAGACATTTAAAACACATTTCCAATCATGATAACTTAGGATCTAAACATGCATAGTAAGCGATTCTCTTTGAATATTTATTTTTCCAATTTAGGCTTCATTTGGGATAGCTTTCATACTACTTTCTAAAGCAGCTTTCTAACACAAAAATTTCTAGATCAAAAATTTTTTTTACTAAAAAACGGTTTTCGAAGTCAGTCTGAAAGTTGTCCCAAATGAAGCCTTAGTCATCATGATTTACCCTTCTTTAATTCCACTCTAAGTGACAAAAGGTCAAAGTAAGATTAATGTTACAATTTGATCAACACCATTTAGTTAAGACATTGTTGCAATTTAGGAGACCTAGTATTTTGATTATTACAAATATTATTGGATGATCATTCACTTATTCCTGCTTTATATATTGCATGTTTTTCTTATGTGTCAATAACCATTACAGGAACAACATACACCGAGCAAAATAGAAGAATCAAAACTCTTAGATGATCTATGATTCATTATAATTAATCGTACTGCACTATTTAGGGGTGTCAATTTCGGGTCACGGGTCAAGTTCGAGTCGAACCCCGAATTAACCTGGCACTATTCGGGCCAACTCGAACCCGACCCATTTTTTTGAAAATGGGTTGATTTTTTGGACCCAAACCCGAACCGCTTCGGGTTCAGGTTAACCCGAACCGACAGTGGACATGGCAACAGGCAGACCCGAGTCATTTTATCGCGGGTTAGGCATGACAGATGGAGATTCAGCAGCAGCGGCTCTGCAGCAGTGGTCGATGGCAGCTATAGCATCATCCGTCGTCGACGTGGGTAAGCGGCTCAGCGTCGCGGACAGACATGATGCGCGATGCGACACGGGCAGATCTTATGCGGGCAGACGCGACGCGGGACGTGAAGGTTCAGCCCTACGGGCAGCCGCGGTCAGGCTCTATCAATGCAGTCAAGGGCGGTCAGCTCGGGCAGGGACAATCAGCGCGGGCAACATGGGTCAATCCATGTCATTTTTGGGTTTTTGGGTCAAGCTAAACCCGACTCGATTTTACAAACGGCATGAACCTTACCCAATTTAAGTTCAGGTTAACCCAAACCCAAAATTTTTATGTTGGGTTCGAGTCGAGTTTTAAGGTCGTGTAAAATATTGACATCTTGCAGGATAATATTTCTATTGTAGCAAGGAGCCGATGGAGGATTTGATATCTCTGCTATGCAAGGTGCAAAAGGAGGGACTAATATCTCTACCTAGTTTGGAGGCAAAAAGAGGGAGATTTTTTCAAGGTCAAAAGAGTCTGTAAAGATCATTCTCTACTGATAATGGAGAAGGGTTTCTCCACCAAATAGAGTTCCTTAAAGGAGCATGAGTTAGTGCAGTGCCCAAACAGGAGGATCTGGGGAGTGGATGTTGGTCAATTTGATCAAACCACTATAAATCCAGTTCATGTATTTTTATTTTCCTACACTTTCTTGTATTTACTTTTCTGTTTATTGGTTTATTTGGTTGATCTTTAAAAAAGTTCTGATTGCGAATTTTTGAATGAAATCTTGGTTGAAAGATAAAAATAAAAAAGAATTGACTAATTTATAAAAGTTAAAAAATATTTGTTCTTATTTTTGGTTTGAAATTTATTCTTAAGGCTTTCGCATGTTTCTCTGATTTGGATTAAGTAAGAAAAGTTTTAAAATACCAATTCAGCCCTCCCCCCCACCCCCATTCTTGGTGCGTACAACACTTTCAAGTGGTATCAAATGAGGTTCTCACTTGCTAGGTTTAAAGACCTTGAGTAGATCCATGTTGCACACTTGGAAAATCGTAAAATCTCGAAAGGGTATTCTATTACCTGATCTCCTTTATTTGATAATCATCCTTTTGATTTTTGAAAGATTCGTATGTCCACTTTCTGTAATCTATAGATTTTCATATGTGACATATGATTCAAGTTGGTTATATTTTCCTTCTAGAATTGTGAATGGTGTTAAACTAAAAATTCTTTTTACTGGATGGTCCTTACATGATTGTGATCTTGCTCCACTAAATGCAAAATGCCATAACTTTTTTTGTGCTTTAAAATATGAAGATTACATGCGGGTTTTAACTTATACTAGTGGTAAAGACATTTGGGATTGGCTTTGTATGATATATGAAGGAACTAGTGAAGTAAAAAAAATCTCACATGATGAGTATGAAATATTCTACAAGTAACCTAGTGAGCTATTTCAGACATGTACACTAGGTTTATAAAAATTATTACTTCTCTGCATGATTTAGGGAAAGATGTATCCAATCGTCAAAAAGTAAGATTTTATATTGCTTACTTGAATCTTAGGATGCCAATGTTATCACAATTTCTTAGTCAAAAGATTTAAATTCCTATTCTATTGACAACCAACTTGGTTCTTTGATTGCCTACAAGCAAAAGATTAGTCAAAGAAATGTAGATACAGGTGAAAGACAAAAAAGGAGAAGATAATTGTGCTAAATGTTGATGATATAGAAATTAACATTTTGAAATGGATGAAGATGATGTTTAAAATATTTTTGAAACATAAGCAAAAGTGCCACTTTAACAAATGTAGAGGTAAAATGCAAAATCGATTAAGTTTTCTACTGATATTGTCAGTTATTAGTGTAAAAAGCCAAGTCATATTTAATTCAATTGTCCAAACATAAAGAACCCCTAGCAAAAGAAAAGGGCGAGGAGTAATTGAAAACATCAAAGGCTTTTTGAGTAAACTCAAATTTAGAATCATCAGAAATAGAAGATGAAGTGGAGGTAACAAACTTTTTCCTCATGGCCATGAATATCACTCGTGACTCTCACAGCGAGCAGGTATATGATCTAACTTATGATGAATTATTTTCTCTTTTAGAATAATTGTATGACAGTTATAGAAAATTAAAAAGAAGCATTCACACCTTAAATGAGAAAATTCCACATTGTAAGAAGAGCATAGCAATGTCATTTATCATTATACAATTTTAAAAACTAATTTTGATGCATTAGAAGAGAAGCATAAACTTTTTAATAAAAAATCCTTGAATTAGAAGAAGCATTTAAGGAGCTAAAAAGAGAAGCATTACATTTACAAGAAGATCAACATGCATCAAAAGTAGAGGTTGGCATACATAAAAGTGCTAATGAACACCTAAGAAAAGAAATAACAACACTTAGAGAAAGTTCATCAAGGCCAATGCACACTGTTAAACCACATGTAAGAACACATCATGCACCACCCATGTTGCGTTTGATGAATCTGATAGGATTTTTTTAAGCTAGAAAAATTGATGATGAAGAAGAAGAAGATACCACCCATTGAGTTAAAAATGTTATATTAGAGTATACAGAAGAAGCTCGGGATCCATCACCTAAAGAGTGGAGATATTCATCTTGTCACCCTAGAGAACTTATTATAGGAGACCCATCCAAAGGTGTTAAGACTAGGCATGGTCTTAGAAAGGAATTTAGCCACATAACTTTCATCTCTATCATAAAGCCCACTAGTGTAAAAAAATCCTTATAAGTTGAATTTTGAATTATTTCAATACAAGAAAAACTAAAACAATTTGTTAGGAATTATATATGGGAGTTGGTGATTAAACCATCAGATCAAAATATTATTGGAACTAAATGGGATTTCAAAAATAAATTAAATTACTATGGATCAATAGTTAGGAATAAGACTAGAATAATAACAAAAGGGTATAACGAACTAAAAAAAGATATATATATTTTGAGGAGACCTTTTCTCAAGTTACTAGATTAAAAGACATCAGAGTACTATTGGCATTTACATGTTTTAAGGGTTTTAAATTATACCAAATAGATGTACAGAGTTCTTTTTTGAATGAAATGATTAATGAAGATGTCCATGTAGAATAGCCCTTAGGTTTTGAAAATTCAACATTTCAAAATCATGTCTAAAAATAAAAGAAACCATTTTTCTTTTATAAAACCCTCAGAGGGGCCTATGCGTTAATATTAAAAATGGATACAAGCCTTAAAGGACCAAGAGTTAAACTAAAAGAATATCATTTGAAACAAAACCTAATGAGCCTATGGTCCTACTAATACAAGAATACAAACAACAAAATGAAAATATAGAAAACCAAAGATAAGTCAAAGGTAACCCAACAAAAGAACAGCAGAAAGCCAAAAATGAATAGCAGCACATCTGGAAAAGACAAAATAGTCTGCACGAACACCTACAAGAAAAAAATCACTTACAACAAAATAAGTAAGCTTTGAATAAAAGAAGCAACACCAACAAGAGCTCACAGTAGGAGTTAAAGCACCAGGAAACCAAATGAACCAATCAAGCAATGACACCCCAATAGGGTAACCACAACAGAGCCACAAACCAAAAAACTATGAAAAAAACCTACACCCCTCATCCAAGCCCCAAGAAGACCAAACAAAACAACCACCACCCAATGCAAATCCAACCAAACAACCAACTTCATCCAAAATCCCCACACACTACATACTGAAGCCACAAAATAACAAACCCGAGAAATAACACAGCCAAAGAAATAGACAAACCCAAAAAATTACTCCTTTTGGGTTTCTTTTTATTTTTCCACCTACTACGTTTAGCTTGACCAATGGAAAAAAGCTTAATCTTCTATATGAACCACATTCAAGCCAATAATAAAGCATTGTATGCGCTTAAGTAAGCACTTAAGGCATGGTATAATAGACTTAGAAATTTTTTATTAGGAAAATCCTTTATTAAGGGGATCGTAAATACTTCCCTATTTATTAAAAAAATTGGAGATGATATACTAATTGCTTAAATATACATGGATTATATTCTTTTTTTTTCCACCGATGATGATTAACGTAAGGAATTTTTTTCTACCATGAGTAATGAATTTAAAATGAGTACGATGGGAAAGTTTGCATATTTCCTTAATTTTTATGTAAAAAAATGAGAAGTTGGAACATTTTTTAGTCGAACTAAGTACATTAAACAAATTTTAATGAAATTTGATATGGAAGATTGTAAAAGTATAAATACATCGATGAGCCTGACTACCCAATTCGATAAGGGTTAAGATGATAAATTAGTTATTCATAAAAAGTTTAAAGAAATTATAGGTTTTCTAATCTACCTTACTGCCAGTAGGCCTGATATTATGTTTAGTATTTATCTATGTGCTAGATTTCAGGCTCCTCATAAAGAATCCCATATGACCTCCATCAAAAGAATAATAAGATATCTTATAGGCACTTCGAATATAAGTATCTGATATCTTAAGGATAATTTGACCTTTAGCTTAGTTGGATGCATAGATTTAAATTTTGTTGGATGCATGGTTGATAAGAAGAGCACCTCAAAAACATGCTAATTCATAGGACAATCTCTAGTTCCCTAGTCTAATGAAGAGAAAATTTTTGTAGCTCTGTCTATTGAAGAAGTTGAATATGCATCTACAGGAAGTTTTGTTACCCAAGTTCTTTAACTTAAGTAATAACTTCTTGATTTTAGACTGCCAGGAAAAGCCATCTCTATAATGTGTGATAACACAAGTGCAATTTGCATCATTAAAAATTCTATTCAACACTCTTGCACTAACTATATTGACATTAAAAATCACTTCATTATGGATAAGGTTTCCAAGGGACATCTAGATATCAAATATATGGAAATAAAAAATTAATTAGCTCAAATTTTACCAAATCCTAAATCATGATATGTTCATCACACTTAGGACTAAACTGGTTGTTATTGATATAAGTGCATAGGAATATGGGGTCGTTATATGCTATAATGGCTATTTGTATCTTTATATTTTTATGTGTTTATATTTGTGTCATGTTTTATTTGTATTTTATGTTTGTTTCATGTGTCCTTTTTATTATGTTTTTATAATTTGTGTAAAAAAATTTCTGTGTACCTATACTTGTGGAATTATATGAACCTAAAAATTTCCTACACAATATACTATATAATCCACATCGATCTGCACGCATGTTTGGCTAAAAAAGCATGCTTTAGTTTGGAAAGAGTGCAAAGCAAATTATATTTAAATTTCTTTGGGAAATTTTGATTTTTGGAATTTCAGTTTGAAGTCAAATACATCATTATGATCGATCAATTGCCTTATGAGGCAAAAATATCATTCAGGGAAGAACTACATAACACCTTGAAGGGTCAAAATAATATTCGACCGAGTATTTGAGTATAATAATCTAGATGAATAATCATTAATATCATAATCAAAGTCATAATAATAAGATGATATATCTTTTTGGAGAAAGAAGATATCGTTTACTATCAATCATTTGAATATGACAATAATGATCGTCATTAATTTTTTTTATTTTCCCAAAGATGATTAATTAAATTTTGAAAATTGATCTAGATCTTTAAATCTCCTATGAGTGCAAGCCCTTGTAGGTTATTATATCGAAGGAAACTTGAGTTTTCTGTGAAAACTCTCGATTAAAATTATGATTAAAATTTTATTTCTGGAATTTTTAAGGAGTGATATCAAAAGAAGTGAGGTTTGAGTTTTAACTGGGATTGGGTGAAATTTGAATATTTATTTATGGGAGTTAAAGGAGGAAAGGTAGGAGATGTTTTGTGATCCTGAACCATTTCAAAAATACCCCAGTCCACCCTACGTGTTAGGCTTTAAATTTTAATTTGAGGAGAAATTTTAGTTTAAGTTCTTAATTTATTAAAAAGTTGGAATTATATTCCGAAAGTTGGGGACTTAAGATTTTGAGTCTACCCGGATCCTAATTCTAAATTAGGCACTAGACAACAGTAGCCCGAACCTAGCTAATATAGTACAAATCTGGACTTACCTTAACCTAGAATGGGGAGCCAGCTAACCACCTAGGTGCTTAAAATTCATGAATCTAATCTTTAATGAAAGATAGGTAAAACTGTTGATCAAGTTTAGAGATGTGGAGATGGCATCTAGAGAATGTCTTAATTGGCCCCTTAATTTATATAGGGTGGTTATGCTTCGAAAACAAAATGTAATTAAAATTTTTGACTCTTTAAATTTACTTCTAATATAATGCATGCTAATTGACTCGAATGGATGAAATGTATATGAAGCAATTTTTGAAAAAGGCTTAAAAATAATTTTATCCTTGAGATTAGATAATATTCCCTTGATAAAACTGCACCCTAATACGTCCTGTGGTATGCCAAAACCCACAAGCGGGGAGGTGCCTAATAAGGAGTTATATTCAAAATGTCCCAAGCAGTTATATATGTTTACAATATATTAAATTCATAACCATGCTTGGCCATGCTCTTTTATTTTCAAGGGCGACATAAGCAAATTTTTGCACCTGCAAAAAATAGGTTAATTTAAATCACTTAACTTTGCCCCCTTGACTTAGCCCTGCATGAGTATGGCCACCTATAAAAAATTCTATTAGCATTCAGATTGTTCCTAACTTAGTAGTAATCTAATGCCCATCAAATTAATTCACAGATTGCATAGTAAGTAAATAATCACATCAATCAAATCATTACAATCAACATGCAATAAAAACCTTGAAAATTTTAGCACACAAATAATATGAAAGTAAACATTATCTTAGCCTAGAACTAGAGTCGATTGTCCTAGCAAACTATCTAGGGTGTATGGAGAAGGTTGTGGCTTGGATATATCCTTTGCTAGAGAATTTATTATAGTTGTCTAATGATTTGATTTGCTAAAGGCTTAAGGGATTTTTTATTTGAGTATAAGTATTAGTGTATTGAAGTTAACTTTCAAAGTATATTTTAATTGTTGATCGATTACTACCTTTATTTGCACTAGAGCCGTGAAGTTTAATTCACCTTTATTGGGGCTAAGTCAATAGCCTCGTAGGCTAGGTTAGTTAGTAGTAACTGGTATTAATTAGGTTAATTTAATTGGTTGAGAGTTAAGGGTTGATAAATTTTAAGTCAATTGATTAATTACTGGCTTGAATGATTAAGTTAAAATTTTTTGGAATTTTGAACTAATAATTAAATTCTTGAATTATTTGAATTATTTTAATTAAATAAATTAAGGGTCAAAAGTTAGCTTTTTAAATTAAAGAAAATTCTATAATTTTAATATTTTTCTAAATATTATATCCTAAGATAAGTAATTTGACATTACGTTTCGTGGAATTATATTTTTCTACATTAAGGTATGAATTTTTGAAGTTTTGACCTATTTTGAATTATGGTTGACCAAATTATTGGCTTTTTTGACTTTGACTTATTTCTAGTAGTTTGACATTTTTAAAAAATAGTAGACCTTGAATAGAGTTACATGCCTTTGAGTTTGATCAATTTAGAATTTCCTGGAATCACTTATGAATTTTTTAGATTTGAGTATTTAATTAAAATATTAAATTAGTTAATTAAGAAGGTTTTTATGATTTTGATCCAAACTCATTCCAAACCTCATGGAATCACTCCCAATGACCAGGGAAGACCCAAGGGAGTGTTTTCAAGTGTTTGGAATTTATTTTGGATTTTTAAATATTTTTAACTAATTAAATTAATTAATTATTAATTTTCACTAAAATTTAAATTAAGTTCAAATTAGAGGTCCAGTATATGGACTTTTAATTTTCCTAGGTAGATGGTTAAATTCTAGTTAGTTTGATATATTATTTGTATTTTTAATGTAATTTGAATTTATTATAATTTTTAAATTTTTTTGGTCCTTAAAAGGGCTGAATTTTAACTTTCTTAATTTTCTGACCTAATAGGCTCCAAATCTAGTAAAATTTGAACCTATAGTGTAAAATATCACTAAGTTTAATTTTGTTAAGTTTCACCACTATTAGGTGTGTGTATAATTTTCTAAGAATTTTCTAAGTTGTCTAGACCTTATCCTTAATTATTTTTCCTAGGTGTCAGAAGTATTCAATTGGATTCCAATCTTTGTCCAGCTAACCCTGATACAAATGCAAACATTCCATAGTAAATTCACATCCAGAACCTAAGAAATTAGAGATTTATGAATTTTTAAAGTTTTGGGTCCAAAATGAACCCATCACTTTGAAAATTCACCCTAGAGAAATCTATTGAGTATCTGGACCTAGGAAAAATACAGTGGATGCTTAAGATACCCAAAAAAATTTTACCAAAATTTGTGTCTAGTTTGACACTAGATTGTGAGAAAATTGCTAAAATTAAATTTTAAACAAAGTAAAATAACTCACAAATCAGTGATTAAAATAATTAATACTACACAAAAAAATCTTTCAAATGACACCAAAAATACTTAATTTGGTAAAAAATTAAATTTACTATGAATTTTTGAGGTTATGTACATTAAATTAAATTTTTTATTCAATTAAATAAAATTAAATAATAGCATTGACTGTGCACAACATGGCACGCCGCCGCCATCTCACTAATAAATGTGGCTAATGATCGGGACCGTCAGATCAATCTCTTAGAAATGGATGACCAAGATTGTGACACATGGTTACTAGCTGATGAAATAACATCCGTTTGATTTCTATGAGCAATGAGCAGTTTTGGCCTGATGATATGGCCATCCTGGAGCCGTCTGACTGAGCAGAATGGAGGATCAGAAGGATCTGATTCAACTAAAGGAAAATAGTTCAATTAGAACTAAAAAATATAAACACCCATAACTTTAAAAATATTCATCCAATTTTAATGAAATTTGAAATATAAGCTCATGGGAATATAATCTTGTAATGCTTGGAGTTTGGAGGCTCCATACATTATAGATTTTGAGTAATTTTAAATTGAAATCTAAACTAAAAGAGGGAATATCTTACCATCCAATGGGTGGATTCTTAAGATCTTGGGCTCCTTATGCTCTTAGTGAAGGCCTCTATAACTTTACTGAAGATCCCAGAAGCTTATGATGGCTGAATTTCAAGTTGCTGAAGAAAGACCACTTTTTCTCACTAAAACCCTCTCTCCTCCCTAAAATAGTGATTTGAGTTTATGTTTTTTAGTATAAAAGCTTGGAATGGGCTGGGGAATGGCTGGAGTGGCTGGGGAAGGGTTTTGGAAGGTTGGAGGCTGCTGGAGCTGGAATTTTTTTTTAAATGGGATTAAATAATGGATTTAGGTCAAGTTTGCCTCACTTAACCCCTTGCTTTATTAATGGGTAGCTTAGATTCATTAGGGGGGAGCTTGGATGCATTTCATGTGCCCTACAAGGCTGTTAGAAGCTAGGGGGAAGGCTGGGGTTGAGTGTGACTTCCCTTAGTCCATAGGGAGGGGAATCACACCCTTTTCCCTCATTTGGGTGAACCAAAGCTTGGCTTGGTTTAAGGGGCTGGCTTAAGGCCTCTTAGGGTAGGAAATTAGCCACTTTCCAGCATGTTTGAGGAGGTCTTGATGGGGATTGGGATTGCTAACGTGGCATGGTGATGTGGCCATGATTTGACCTTTTTTCATGAGTTTGAAAGAGCTTGTTAACCTATTGACCAGTGATTGGGATAGGCCTTGAGAAGGTCAAGGATGTTGTAGGAAACTATGTCAAGGAGCTTGGAGTTAAGGGATTGAAGTTTGCATGGGTGTTCAGTGCATGTGAGGGGTTTAACCATGCATGAAAATTTGACCAAGTTAAATCCATGGGGATTTGGCTTAGGGATATGTTAGAGATGTGAGTAGTGTCCAATTGAAGGATTTTGAAGGGTTGATTTGATTTGAAAGGGCTTCAAGGATTGAATTTGTCATTAGTGTAGGTTAAGGGTTGATTTGGTCAACCATGGTTAACTTGGTCAACCTAGTCAAACCATGGGTAAGATTTGGGTCCACCAAGTTCAAATGAATGTTTTGAGACCAATGTAGGTGGCCCCATGTAATTGAATGGTCATTTGGGTTGAAATGACCATTTAGACACTTGAGGGGTAATTTGGTCATCCATGGGTCACTTGGTCAAACCAAGACCTGAGTTTAGGTTTGATGCACTCCTAATGATATTTAGGATGCATTGGTGGAGGTTAAAATATTTGATTTGACTGGGTTATATTGAGTTTGGGGAAAAGATAAGTTTTTATCTTAAAGGACATTTTATTCATTTTGATCCCAAGTCTTCTATAGGTCAAATTGGGTCCAGCAAAATGCAGTTTACTAATCAGTATATCATAATAGAAGCTATGGACATGAGCAATGGTCTTGGGGAGGGTTCCAAGGTCAAATTCTATAAAGTGGCAAGTCTAGTGGCATAGGCTGTAAATATTTAAAGATTTTACAGCCTTTGAATTTTAATTTAGTTTCTAAGGTTAAAAGTGTCAGATTAAGTTCAAATTTGGAGAGTTTACTCTAAGGATAGGCCTAATCAATATTCAAATGATAAATCATGAATTTGAGATCATTTGTCTTGATTTTAAGGTGATTGAAAAATCACCCAATAGTGTTTCAGGATCTAGGCCTTTAACACTGGATTTTGATCAGGGATTCTAGATTTGAATGTAGTTCTAGATATGATAGACTGGGTTTGAATCATTGACATCAGTCACAAAAAAATGGATGGTTGAGATTGATGGGATGTGGTTGAAGCTTGATTAAGGACTAGGTTGACAGATGATTGAAGGCTGGATCAAAGGGTGAGTGAGGACTAGATTGAGGTCTGGGGTGGAAATTGAATTGGAGATTAATTGATGAAAGTATGAGATGCACCAAGAGAGGAGGTGAATTGCTATTTAAAAAATAAATCCTAAATAAGAGTTCTAATTTTTAAAAAGTTTTTTAGATTTTTAAAAGGATGATTTGATTAATCACATGCGGAATCTAATGATTCGTTCACAATTATAATAATGGTGGTAAAATTTTAAGTCTCACAATGGAATATTAAAATCAAAATTTTACCAAGCAGTTATAGCAAAAGTTAAATGCAAGAAAAGTAAAATACAGTAAATAAAAAAAGGACACCATAAAGTTTTATAGTGGTTCGATCAATCTTGACCTACATCCACTCCCCGGAGTCCTCCACTCTGAGAGTTACACTATTAAAAGTTGACTCTCATTCTGCTCCCACAGTAAGGTGGAGAAGCCTTTACAAAACTCACTTTCATATTCCTTGGTGTGGCAGAGTGCCAGATGCTATGTCACTATCCTAGTGACGACAGCAGACCTTCTCCTTTTTCTCCCTCCTAAATCAGTTAGAGAACCTCGAGAAACTTTGACCTAGAAGCCTCTCTCCCTAGAGAGCTCCCATAAGACTCACCAAGGCCATAAGAGGAGAATACGTGCTGCTAGCTAGAAGTAACTGTGTGATCCCCTCACACTCCTTCTCCCTCACACTTAAGCTCACCTTCTCCTTCCTCTCACAAACCCTAGTTTTCTTCAAAAGCTCCTTCTCAAGAGTTCCTTCAGTTGTCACGTTCCTCTTTTTCACACACACTTAAAAAGAATAAGAAACTTTGTTTTTATATTAGGCTTCAGGAAACCCTAATCTTTCAATTCAGCTATCACTGTTTGTACAGTATGAACTAAATATCATACAATATGATCAGTTCAAAATCAGTCCCGTCCAGTATGAAGGGAGACAAATAATTCACAAACTTTTAGAACATCGTATAGTACCATACGAAGATCATAGTAGACGATCGTTTTATTTTCTACTGTTCGTATGGGATAACTTATGGGATAATCAAAAATAATTTGTATTAATCATGATGTACTGTACACTTCATATAGTATGTGTAGTTCAATTCAAGTACATTGTCCTGTATGATATGAATATTGTACAGGATGAATAGTGCAAAAATTATGGTTTCGTCTGGTATGATCTCTGAGATGACCAAATTTCATCTCTATAGTTAATACAGTATGATACAAATCATACAGTATGGATGACAGTCATTAATAAACCATAATTTAACTGCTTGATTATGGGGAATTTTTTTAGCTAGATTTCAAATAATCGTACAATATGATTAAAATCATATAGTATGATTAATTCAAAATTAAATTTTAAAATCTTACTTCAATTCAACTGGCGGCTAGGGTTTTCAGATGGAAACAAATCATACAGTATGATCAAAATCATATAGTACGATTTATTCACAAACTAATTATCAGAATTAGTCGTTAATCCTAATTTCTTTATGAAAGATTGTACAGTATGATTTAAAATAGTATAATATAATTTTCTTTTTAAAAATTTATCTAAAAAAAAACTCTCCCATTGTGTGTGTATGGTCACCCAATTTACATACACTCCTTTGTGGTAGACTCAAAAAATAAAAAAATAAAGAAAATATAAATTATAAATTCTTTTACATCCTATTCTACCCAGTCTTGTGTCTCCAGTAGTCTTGAGCGGTGTATATCTTACCTGAAATGTTAGCGCTCACAGACAAAAATAACATCTATAATTTTTAAGAAAGAATGTAGTAATCTAGTTAATATTATTTGTCATCATTAAAATCAGAGACTAGAGATCCTGGATTACAATAATTGAAGGCTAAATTGAAGTTTGATTAGAGGTTAAATAGGTCCTAGTGAACTCAGACAAAGATGAGGTCAATAATGCATAAACTATTCCTTTGATACCAACAGCTCAGATCAAACTAATTATTATGATTTATACTATACAAACACCTCGTCGTACTGAATGAATGGCATGGCAATTTTTTGGGAATAAAGCTAATTTTTTCAATACTACTGAACCCAGATTTATCTCAAGTCAAATCTCCCCAGTGGAGTCGCCATTTTTTTTATTTGATTAAAAAAGGTTGGTTTCAGTTTTAAAAAATTTTTAATTATCTTTAAGAAAATAGAATTTCTAAAATTTTTAATTTTAAAATTGAACATATCATTATGAATGATATATCACCTTGAAAGGTGAACATATCATTCCCTAATAGGTTCAAATTACAAAACTTTAAATTCATCTAGATTATCATAAATAAACTCAGGAAAGTATAAAAAAATATGATCTCGAAGGATCCAAATAATGTTTAATCGAGTATTTGATTATGATAATTTAGATAAGAGATCATCAATTTTATAATCAAAATTATAATAATACAACAACAAATCTTTCTGGAGAAAGAAGATATCATTTATTATTAACCATTTGAAAATAACGATAAGATCGTCAAATTTGATTTTCCAAAGATAATTAATTGAGGTTTTAAAAACTTGAATTTTAAAAATTTGATCTAGGTTTCTCAATCTCCTACAAGTGCAAGCCCTCGTAATTAATTACATCATAGAGAAATAGAAGTTTCCTATGAATACTCTCGATAAAAATATCAGTACAAATTTTATTTAGATTTTTTAAAGATCGATCTCAAAGGAGGTGATGATTGAAATTTTAATAGGGATTGGATTAAAGTTAAACACTTTTTTTTGAAAGTCAAAGGAGGACGGGTATGTGGCACCTGAGATTCTAAAATAATTAAGAAGTGCCCCAGTCTATCCTAAGTGTTTGGCTTGAATTTGATTGAAAGAGATTTAATATTGACTGGTCAATTTTATTAGAAAATTGAGATTCAATTCCCAGAGATTGAGGTCTTATAACCTGAGCTCACCTCAGAACCTAAGTCTAAATTGGGTACTAAAAATTAGAGACCCAAACCTAGCTAATGCAATGCAGGATCTGGACTTACCCCGGTCGAGATTGAGGAGCCAGCTAAACCACCTAAATACTTTAAAATTATGAGTCTGGTCTTTTAATATAAGAGCGTAGGGACATTATTTAAGATAGGTTTTTTAGAATAGGACTAACATCTAGAGTAGTCCCAAATTTGGCCCCTTAACATATGTTAGGTGATATGAAACTTGAAATTAAATGCAATTAAAGATTTAGATACTTTTTAATTAATTTCAAATGCAATGCATGCAAATTGACTCGATAAATGCTAAAATTTAAATGAAGAAATTTTAAAAAGGCTTAAAAATAATTTTATCCTATGGATTACATATATTCCCCTTGATCGATCTGTACCCTCATAGGTCAGGTGGCCTGCTAAAACCCACAGGCGGGGATGTGCCTAACAAAGGAAAAGAAGAGGCAATGAATATGCATATAAGAACTCCCAGCGGTCCCGAGCTTACTTCTTAAAATGTTAAATTTCTATGTTATCATAAATATTTTAAATTTTATTAAAGTAGAAAAATTTTGGCGATTCCTCATAAACTACTGATTGGGTTCCAAGCTAAATCAAAATTAACATGTAAAAAGTGCCAAAAATTACTAAAAGCATGCAATCCTATATCGCAATCAACACATCATCCATTAATAAAATAAATTAAATTAACATTTAAATTGAAAGTCCATGTGGCAAGTGCCACTTAATTGTACAACCTAGGGTGTGCAGAAAGTAAAGTGGCCAGATACCACTAACAATAATCTGGATTCTAGTCCTAAGACTCAACTGACTTTGAGAATGAAATTTTTCTCGTTCTTCACTTCTTTGTCCATCTATGGTGCTCCTTGGATCGTCGGATCCGAATATCCAAATGAAAAGAAACTCCCCCTCGAAAGGGGTGTTATCTTTTGCCTTTGGATATTTGAGCCTAATTTGGATCTCTAAATGGAGAGGGACTCTCCCCTAAGGGATGTCCCTTTTTCCTTGGATTACAAATTGGATGCTTAATATTCCATCTCAAATGTCACTTTACATGACTTAATTACAACTCAAATTTAAATCAAATTACATTTAAATATAAAATAAAATCTAGACTCAACATCTATAGAGTTATTCTAAGCAATTTGAATTCAAATAATCTAAAGTATTTATAATCAAATAATCTCAAATAGTTAATATTTGAAATTAAAATACTCAAATAATAGTCACACTTTGCCATGCTCTTTTAATTTAAAAGGGGTTTTAACAAATTTTTGAAGCACCTGCATAAAACATCATTAATTTAAAGCTTGATTTTATTTTGCCCCCTTTAATTTTAAATACCATATATGAGCATGGCCACCTGCATAAGATTGAATTAGCATAAATCATGCCTAACCTAGGAGTAATCCATCGCATAATCAATTACATCACAGAATGTAAAAATTAAATAAATAATCAATCAATTACTTAATTCTAATAACCAGTTTGTAGGGAAAATCATGGAAAACCCAGCACATGTAAGTAGCAGAAAAGTAAACATCGGCTTAGCCAAGCACTATGGTTGGTTGTCCTAGCAAACCATTTAAAGTGTGTAAGGTAAGCTGTGTGATTTGGATATGTCCTATATAGGGCAATTGGTTAAAGTTGATTGATGTTCTAGATGGTTGAAAGGCTTAAGGGGAAAATTTAATTAAGGTTTAAGTATTAATTATTTAAAATTAATTTTAAGGTATATTTTAAAGTATTAAATGGCTACCACCTTTGTTGCTCATCGAGATCAAGAAGTTTATTTCACCTTGCTTGATGCTAACTTAATAGCCTCGTAGGCCTAGATTACCTACTCGTAAGCGGTATGATTAAGTGGGTTTGATTGATTAAGGTTTTAAGGTTATTGAATTTTGATTAAGATTGATTGATTGCTGATAATAAAGTTAGATTAATGTTTTTTGGATTTTTGAATCAATTAATGAATTTTCTTAAACTATTTAAATAATTTAAATATTTTAATTAAAGGGGTCAAATTTTGACTTTTAGATTAAGATTAATTTCTAGAAAGTTAGTATTTTTATAAAATAATAGACCTTAAGATGAGTCATTAGACACTAAGTTTGCTAGATTTCGATTTTTTATATTTAGTTATATAGGTTTGAAGTTTTGACTTAATTTTGACTTAAGTTTGACCAGATTATTGACTTTTTGGCTTTGACTGATTTTTGAAGATTTCATATTTTTATAAATATTAAATTTTTTTTTGAGTTGAATGCCTTTGAGTTTGCTCAATTTAGATTTTTTTAGAATTAGTAATGATTTTTCAAAGTTTAAGTATTTAATGGAATTATTAAAATGATCTAATTAAGGAGTTTTTATTAATTTTTCTCCAAATGAACTTCCAACTTCTTGAAATCTACCCCAAAGGTTAGGAATGACCTAAGGAGAGATTCTCAAGTGTTTGGAAATTTTTTTAGAATTTTTAATATTTTTTAAGTAATGAAATTAATTAAATAATAATTTTCATATAAAATTAAATTAAGCTTAAATCTGATGTCAAATAAAAGGGGTTTTATTTTTCTTAAGTTTGAAATTAAATATTGGTCAATCTAAGGTATTATGTGTATTTTTTGGATTTAAATTAAATTTATAAGAATTTTTAGAAATTTTAAGGCTTAATTAAATAATTAACTTTGACTTAATTAATTAAGTGGCTTAATAATTTTTAAAGTCACTAAAAATTTTTCTATGGGCGTGAGATGTTACTATGTTTAAGTGTTCAAAGTTTTAAGTCAATAGGAGATGTATCCTAATTATAAAATTTTTCTAAGTTCTAAATTAAAGGCCTTGAAAATCCAAGCAATTTGATATATTATACAAATTTTTTGGATTAGTATTTAATTTTAATCATTTTTTTGAAGTTTTTTTCATTTTAAAATAATTTAAATTCAAATTTTAATTACTATATATGTTATGGCAGTGGGAGGGCCACATGGTGGCCTCCCATTGGTGAGTTCAAAACCACGCAGCAATGATCAATCATTAGCAATGATTACGCCGCCACACAATCATCAGGTCTGGTTATAAGGATGGTGGGACCCACACGATTTCTTAATCTGTGTTAGCGTAAAATGGGAGATGTTTGATCCAGTACAATTAGGAAGAATAGCTTAGATCTAGCCGGACAGAAATCCGACAGATCAGAGGTAGCATGCGGTTGAAAGATGCCATAGAAATGTAGAAGCTGAGCTATTGATCAAGAAATCAACGGTTCAGATCCTGTGCATGCCTATGGAATGAACCGTTAAACCTTAGAATGAGATAAACAGCTTGTTCTCTCGATTCAACTAATTAAATCAAATGAGATTTTAACAAGAGAATATACTAGTGAAGAGCATTAGTGTGGAGGTATTTTTATTGATTTAAATGAACTAAATAAAGATCTAAATAACCCTAAGTGTCCTACACTAAGGTTAGATTTTTACCTCAATCCAACTAGTGGATTCTGTAGATCTTTAGTTCTCTGAGATTGTTGATTGTCCACGTATGTTTTCTCTATAGAAATTGTGTTCTAAAAAGCCACGGATTGGGAGATCCTGACCTTGGACAGAGCTAGTGCTTGAGTGGCCAGAAGCTCATCACTGTCGAGCTTTTGGTGGTCAGATTTGACTTGGGAGATTAAGATTAGATGGTGTGGAGCTTAAACAAAAGTGGAGAGGGGCTGGAAAGGAGTCTGGATGGTGAGAGAGTGCTAGGTCCAAGAATGGGCTTAATTTGAGTCATTTACCCTATTTAGAAGCTCTAGGATGTTTTGAATGGCCCTGATAACTTTAGACTCATCCTCTAATGTTTGACACCTTGATGGGGTGGTTGGGAGGCAGGGAATCAAAAGACTACAAGGACATGTGATGTGGAAAGGTAATTTTGGCCTTTTATCCACATTGGCTTGCCTAAAGCAGTTTAAACCTAATCTAGGGATTAGTTTGAGCTTAAGAATATTCTAGAAGTCATTTGAATCATCTAGAATCAATTTGGAATATAAGGAGAGTTCAATTAAGATTGTTTGACCACTTAAAAGCCATTTTAAGACTTGTTGACTATGTTGATCAGTCAACCAACCACCTTGGATTTTGAGGTGGCATGGGAGGGAGGTTTGAGTGCTGGTGGTTGAGTTAGAGAGAGCTTGATGGTTAAGGATTGGAGTTTGAATGAACACATGAGACTTTAAAATGATTTGACCAAATACATTGAGTTAACTTGGTCAACTTAGATTGGGTTTTATTGGTTAAGCATTAGGATATAACTAGGCCATGGTTTGAAGTTAATTTGGAGCTTAACATAGGTTGGATAGGTTAAATGGGTTGAAATGACCCATTTAAATCCTTAAGGGGCACTTGGGTCAACCTAGGTTGACTTGGTTAGCTAGATTGACCTAGGACCTGGGTTTGGGCTCAATGGGTTTAAAATGATAAATGGGGCCTAGTAGAGGTGATTTCAGGAATTGAAATAGTCATCTGGGTCAAATCACCTATTTGGGCCCTTAATGGGTCATTAAGTCAACCTAGGTTGATTTGCTTAACCAAGTCAACCCAGGAGTTGGGTTTGGGCTCAATAAGTTTTAAATAATATTATGAATCTGTTAGAGGTGGTACCATAGTCTAGGAGTTTAATTCAATCAAATTAACTATTTGAGCCCTTAAAGGGCAATCAGGTCAACCTAGTTTACTTGGTCAACTAAGTTAACCAAGGGGTTGGGATTGGGTCCCACAGATCTGGTTTGATGATTTGAGTTGATTGACATTGGTCTTAGAGGTTGAAATAGCCATTTGAGTTGAAATGACTATTCAAACCCCTAAGGGTATTTTGGTCATTTTGACCCTTGGTCAACTGGGGGTCAAAGTGAGTCTACCAAAATACAGCTTAATTCTTAAGATTACATAATCAAGAGTCTAGAAGTCATTAGAGGCTTTGGAGAAAGCTCTAAGGTCAAGTTCCATTAAGCGATAGGTCCAGTGGCATAGGCCATAAATATTTAAAGGTTTTATAGCCTTTGGATTTTAATCCAATTTTTGGGGTTAGAAGTCTCAAATTGAGCTCAAATTTAGAGGGTTGCCTCTAAAGATATGTCATATCAATATGTACTTGATAGACTCTAAATCAGAGGTCATTTGATTAGGGTTTGAAGTATTTGAAAAATCCCTAGAAAAGGCTTTCAGGACCGGGCCTTTAGATTTAGGATTTGATTTTGGAAATATAGATTTAAGTTGGGTTTTGTGTTTGAATGCTTGAATTTGAATTATCCAAATTATTTATGATCATTTGGAAGATCATAAGTGATTGGATAGGGTTAAAGCTAAATTGGAAGTTGGATCAAAGTTTAAGCTAGCATTGAGATCTGGATTGACTTGAGGCCAAGATTGCTTTTACATTTGGATTGAGCTGGAGCCTAGACTAGTCTGGGGTCTGGGTAGATCCTAGGGTCTAGATTGATCTAGAGTCTAGGAAGATCCTAGTACCTAAGAAGATCATAGGGTCTGGAGTTTTAAAAAATCCTATGGTCTAGGAAGGTCCTAGGTATGAAATTTAGAAGGATCATAAGGTCTAGATAAATTCTAAAGTCTGTAATAGTCCTAGTGACCTCATACAAAAATGAGGTCAATAAATAGACCCTGAATATGTATAATAAAATGAAGTTCTATTGCACATATTGGTGTTGACCCAATTGAAATGTCAAATCTAAAATTCTGATCCTAAGGGAGGATAGAAATCTAACCCTAAGGAATTCAGACTGAACAGATACTAGGGTAGTGCCAGGGAAGGCATACTCTACAACTAATAAATCTAGTCCTAAGGGAAGGGAATACCTACACCCTGAGGGAAGGAGAGTTTGATTTTGAGATTTGAAGTTGAAATTAAAATTAGGATGGTACCACAGAGGGCATTCTATACCACTAGTAGATCTAATCCTAAGGAAGGAAATGACCTAACATTAAGGAGAAGGAGATTAAATGATCATATAGGAAGGAAGATCTCCTAACTATAGAGGATTAACTTTGGATTTTGATTCTAAGGAAAGGGAAAAACCTAACCCTAAAGGATTCAAATTTGAATTAATACTAGGGTAGTATTGGGGAAAACATATTCTACCACTAGTAGATCTGATCCTAAGGGAAGAGAAAATCTAAACCATAAGGAAAAGAAATATTAACATTGGGGTTTGAAATTGAAGCTAGGATGGTGCCATAGGGGGCATAATCCATCATTGGGGAGTTTAATCCTAAGGGAGAGAGAACACCTAACCCTAAGGAGAGGAAAATTATATAATTTTGTGGGGAGGAAACATTGCTTCCCATAAGAGATCAGGCCTAGAATTTTGAATTTTTAAACTAGGATGGTGTCACAGTGGGCATTATCCACCATTAGAAGATCTAATCATAATAAAAGAAAGGACACCGAGTCTCATCTGACCTTAAGAAAAAGATAACTAGAGGAACTTGTAGGCAAGAAGAATTGCTTCCCATAGGAGATCGGGTTTGAAGTTTGAAATTAAGATGGTGCCACACAGGGCGTGCTCCATCACTAATGGATCTAATCCTAAAGAGAGAAAGCATGATGACTCACATATGCCATTAAGGAGAAGATAACTTTAATGATTATATGAGAAGGAAGCATTGCTTCCCATAGAGGATCAAATCTGGATTTAAAATTTGAAACTAGGATGGTGCCATAGAGGGCATGCTTCATCACTAGTGGACAATCTCATGGAGAGGAAACTTGCTCTACATGACAGATCAAATCTAGAATTTTGAAAATAAGGATGGTGCCACAGAGGGCATTCTCCACCACTAGTAGATTTATTCCCAAGGCAAGAAAGCATGATAACTCACATCTATCCTTAAGGAAAGAGGACTGAAAACTTATGTGGGAAGAAAGCATTGCTTACTATAGAGGATCAAATTTGGATTTGAAATTTGAAACTATGATGGTGCCATAGAGGGCATGCTCCATCACTAGTGGATGATCTCATGGAGAGAAAACTTACTCTACATGATAGATCAAATTTAGAATTTTAAAAACTAGGATGGTGCTACAAAGTGCATTCTCCTCCACTAGTAGATCTATTCCTAAGGCAAGAAAGTACGATGACTCACATCTGTCCTTAAGAAAAAGAGGACTGAAAAATCATGTGGGAAAGAAGCATTACTTCACATAGAGGATCAAATTTGGATTTTAAAATTTAAATATATTATGGTGCTTCAAAGGGCATGCTCCATCACTAGTGGACAATCTTGTGGAGAGGAAACTTGCTCTACATAAAAGATCAAATCTGGATAATCATATAGGAAGGAAGCATTGCTTCCCATAGAGGATTTGATCTCGAATTTAAAAACTTGGATGGTGCCACAGAGGGTATGCTCCATCACTAATGGATGATCTTATGGAGAGAAAACTTGCTCTGCACAAAAGATCAGGTTTGGATGATCATATGGGAAGGAAGCATTGCTTCCCATAGAGGGTTCAGTCTGGAATGATCTTGTGGAGAGAAAACTTGCTCTACATAGAGGATCGATTCTGAAATGATCATCTGGGGAGGAAACTTTCTCTACACAGAGGATCAAGTGTGGATTCTGGAACTTGAGATTTAAATGATTTTTTAGTTTGAATTGATTTAATTTTGAATTTAAAGATATTTGAATTTAAAACTTGATTTGATTTTGGATTTGAAGGGTTTTGAATTTGTTTTCATTTAATTTTGAATTTGAAATGTTTTAAATTTGATTTGATTTGATTTTAAATTTGAAATGTTTTGAATTTGATTTGATTTAATTTTAAATTTGAAATGTTTTTTAATGCAGGAATTTTTTGAATTTGAAGAGTTTTTATTGATGTTGAATTTAATACTCATCTAGTATGGTACTTCCTAAAAAGCCAACCTAATATTTGAAAATATCAGGTAGCATCCTTCATGGTTGATCAGTTGATGTTTGAAATTTTCTCAAAGATCATCTCAACAATAAAGGGTCATTCTTGTATTAGTTCAAACTCCCTCACCGATCTCTCGGTAGGTTCAGATAGGCATCTGAAGAACCTGGACCAAGTTTCCTACTTGGAATATTCTAAGTTGCATTAATTTATCATGTGCTTGAACCACTTGAGCTCTAATACTCTAAGTTTTATTGAGCCTTAAAGATGAAGCTCTGTGAGGCCTCGAACTACTCCAATTACAGTCGGTCACTCTACTCAGTCATCATTTGATTTTGAACGGTAATTTTTAATGTGGCAAACCACTCTTCTAGTGGGATCGATCTTGGACCCAGCATAAAGTGTGATTTTATATAGAAGGTCTTGAAGAAAAAAAAGCCTATGTGCAAGGACTCACATGTATTCCTCAAGGATTGGATTTAAAGTTTTATCAGGAGTAGAAGATTCAATCTTGTTATTAGAAAATTTCCTCTAGCCATTTGGACCCTCACAAAACAACAAGTGGGAATAAATTTTTAAGTATAGTGAGAAGTGGATCGACTCCAACAAATCTAAAAAGATTTGAGAATTTAGGTTTTATTGACCAAGACCAAGTTTTGTAGAAATCGAGCTAGGGTTCTCCCTTATAAAATTTTGAATTAAAAAAAATTCAAAAGGTGCTTAAGTTGGATAGAAAATTTTGATCTTTTTAGTTCTCTTGCCTAGAATTTTTTTTTATCTGGTAGACTATCTATATATGGTGATGAATCTGGATTCAAGACATTTCAAAGTTAAGCAATTAAAGACAATCAAGTTTTTTGAGATTTAAGAATTAAATGGGAAGGGAGGCCTCTTACTCTTCTTCTCTTTTTCTTGGTGGTGCACTTTGCGCATCTTTTGATTTTGTGGTGCATTTTGCGCATCTTTTGAGTTTTGATGAACTTTGTGTATTTCGTAATTTTTGGTGCACTTTGTGCATCTTTTGATTTCAATTGATTTTGAGAAGAGGATTCACCCTCTTTATTCGAATGTCGGGATTATATCTCAAGTATAAGTGAAGAAAACTTATTCTCTTATATAAGGAAGGATAATCCTTGAAGTGAACCCAATTTCTTAATAATATTAGCTTAACTAAGAAAGTCATTTGAATAGATTTAAAACATGCAAGAGATGCATATTAAGATAGAAAATTGCAAGAATATTGAAAGGATGTTCATTTACAAATCAACTTAAGTTTAATATAGATTTTAATTCAAAGATCAAACTAGCCCATAGAAATGGTGGGAGGGTGGGGCATTTAAACATCTACTAGAGTCAACTACAACTCTCTGTTGCTTGAGGTTTAATGTAGATGTTAATTTATATTAAAAAGATGAATCAACTATCTTGAAAATTTGGACCCGGTATGCTTGAGGAATAGTATGTTTTCCTTAAAGGGAAATTGCAAATCTATGTGGCACTACCCTAGCAGTATGGAATTAGATTCCTACAATCTCTTATGAGGGTGAGACTAACTTAGGATCTGCACTATCTATAGATGATGTTGCATCATTTTAATCGAAAGATTTATCACGATAGGACCCCATTGAAAGTTAAATTTTGACGGTATCACTATCTGATACAATCTTAGATTATTTCGCCTCTCTCATTACTAGTGAACTAGTAGTTAGGAGAGTGGCACTTTGAGTGGTTTCTACATCTCCTCCTCTATAGATGATGTAGTGGGGTATGTGTAGTAACGTGCCCTAACATCCTCTAATAGAGTGGATGGGTAAAATCCTTCAACTGAGGGCCTGTGGCCTATTGCTGGTGACTGTTCAGTTCTGACTAGATTATTTCCTGTGTTGTAGTCAAAAGAGCATGGTGGTGGTCGTGCTGCTCTTCTCACAACCTCCCTCCTTTGGGTAACAAGAAGAGGGTGAAAATGATTTCCACCAAAGAGGGGGTACATGTAAGGAGCAACGAATTCTCGATTGGCCTCAGATTTGACCTGCTTTAAGGCTTTCAGACTTAGCGATCTTTCTAGCCTTAAGGACCTTCTTTCTAACTCTTCGAAGGTAGTTCTTCTTCTTATTTTTGCTGATAAAGGTGGTCCTAGAACTTGATCCGCTCTCAGACATAGATGACCTCTCATCCATTATCTCAGATTTCAGTTTCTTATCCTCCAGAGTAGAGGGTATAGTGGGCAAAGGTACTACATCTACCTCCATTTTGGAGATGGGGGAGTTAGCTCCTAGCCCTAGAGTAACTTCTACCAAGGGGAAATCCTTTTGAGTTCCAGTAGACAAATCAATGATTATTGATTGTTTCTCCATTAACTGAAAGCTAGAAGTTCTAAAATTCAACTCCAAACTAGATTGAACTTCCACAGATGATTTCATCTATAGTCAGGTAGCTATCCATGGAGATGATAAGTTTCCCAGCCATATGAGTATGCTTGATTTCCTATAATTAAAGAAAGGTGATTTGAATTAATTGGTTTTGAAATAGAATTTGAATCTCAAACTTGATTGGTTTTTTTAAAATTTTAAAACTCAAGATGTTGAGTTTTCACCCAACATGAAGTTCACAAAATTGACAAGAAAATCTCAAGAGTTGGGCTTGACTTTCTCACTCCACCAATTGACTTGAGGCAAAATGTCTAAGCTCAAATTTGATAAGGATTTTGAATTTTGAGAAACTGGAATTGATATGAATGATTTTTTAAAAGAATTTTGAATGTTTTACAAAATCTCTTTGAGTCTTAAAAAACCTAACATGTTGAATTTACATTTAACATAAAGGTTAACAAATCGATGAGAAAAATCAAGGAATTGGCTTGACTCTTTCACCCCATTGATTGGCTCGGGAATGAAATGTCCAAGCTTGGATTTGACTTAATTTTGACATAAAATTTGAGAAGGATTTGAGATTGCATTACATGTGTTAATCTACAAGGGAATGTTATAGAAAACATATTCAAACGGTGATTGATTTTGAAATTTTGAAGGTTTGAAAGATTTTTCTCACTTTTGAAACTCAAAATGTTGAGTTTAATTTTCAACATAATGGTTAACAAAAATTAGGAGAAAATCCATAGATCTTGATTTTACTCTTCAAAAGTTGGGATTTGATTGATAATTTGAGTTTGAATTATATATGCTAGCTACAAGAGAATATTGCAGCAAAGCATATACAATGGTGATCTTGAATTGAAACATTGAAAAGATTTTTTAATTTTTGAAGGTTTGATAGGATTTTCTTTGAATTTTGAAACTCAGTCTTATTGAGTTTGCACTCAACATAGAGTTTACAAAATTGGAGAAGAAACTGAGAAAAAAAATTAGGGCTTGACTCTTTCATCCTATTGATTGACTCAATGGTGGAATGTTCAGATCCTTGATTCGATTAAAGAAATCTAAGATTTGATTTGGATGTTGAAGGATTTTCTAAAAATAATGAAGCTTGACATATTTTGAGAACATGCCAGTTCTCAAAACTTATAGAAGGATTTTAAAAGAATTGGGCTTGACTCTTTCGTTCGACCAATCAGCTTAGAGGAAAAATGTCATAGCCCGGATTTAAATTTGAAATCAAAACTAAAGTAAAATTGAAGGTTATAATTAGACTTGAATTTAATATTGGGATTCAATTTAGACTCAAGATTGAATTTAAATTTAAAGTTGGAATTGAATAGATCTTCTTTAGACTTTGAAACTCAACATATTGATTTACTCGGATATACAGGTTTACAAAATTATTTTGAAGATCCTAAGAATTAGGCTTAACTCTTTCATCCTACCAAGTGGTTTTTGGGTGAAATTCAGAGCCTAAATTTTGATTATGTTAAGAGGAGAGGATTTGAAATTCAAAGATGTGGATTTGAATTAGCTGATTTTGAATTAAGTTGATTGTTCTCAAATTTTGGAACTCAAAATATTTAGCTTTCACTCAAAATGAGGATTCACAAAATTAACATAAGAATCTTGAGAATTGGGTTTAACTCTTCCATCCCACTAAGTGACTTGTGGGTGAAATGTCTAAACCCGAATTTGACTAAAGGAATTTCAATTTTGAAATTGAATTTGAAGAAAATTAGATTTGCATTGCATATGTCTAACTACAAGAGGGTGTTGTATAAGGACATATGACAATGACGATTGACTTGGATTCAATTGATTTTTAAAGGGATTCTGGAAGTTTGAAAAATTGACAGAATTTTCTTTGGTTTTGAGATTCAATACATTGCATTTGTACCCAACATAAAGGTCTACAAGATTAAAGAGAAAATCTAGAAAAATTTGACTTCACTCTTTCACCACACTGACTAGCTTAGGGTGAAATGTCAAAGTCTAGATTTTGTTAAAGGATTTGAATCTAGTGTTTGAGATTAAGAGATTTTTTGTACATTATAAAACTTAGCATACTGAGATTTGGTTGAGTATGCATGTTTATAACATATACAAAAGGATTTTGAAATATTTTGGCTTGACTCTTTTGATCTACCAATGAACTTGGAGGCAAAATATCAAAGCCTGACTTTGACAAAGGTTTCATATGCTCACCTCTCTTTTAACTTGTCTTAATTGATGTTGGCCACACTCACCTAAGGGAGAAACGGGCAGTGGGACCAACGAAAGAAAGGGTAGTCAAAACTACTGATGCATGAAAATTTGTAATGCTATTAGAGATGGAGAGTGAGACTTATCCCCCGTGTTGTCATCATTTTTTTATTTGATTAAAAAAGTTTGGTTTGAGTTTTAAAAAATATTTAATTATCTTTAAGAAAATTGAAATTCTAGAATTTTTTATTTTAAAATTGAACACATCATTATGAATGATATATCACCTCAAAAGATGAACATATCATCCCCTAATGGGTTCAAATTATAAAACTCTGAATTCATCTTGATCATTATAAATAAACTCAGGAAAGGACAACATATGATCTCGAAGTATCAAAATGATGTTTGATCGAGTGTTTGAATATGATAATAAAGATAAGAGATCATTAATTTTATAATCAAAATCATAATAATACAATGACATATCTTTCTGGAGAAAGAAGATATCGTTTATTATTAACCATTTGAAAATGACGATAACGATTATCAAATTTGATTACCCAAAGATAATCAATTGAGGTTTTAAAATCTCCTATGAGCACAAACCCTCATAGTTAATTGCATCATAGGGGAATTTCTTAAGAATACTCTCGATTAAAATAGTTATACAAATTTTATTTAGAATTTTTAAAGATCGATCTCAAAGGAGATGAGGATTGGAATTTTAATAGGGATTGGATCAAAGTTGAACACGTATTTCTGTTAGTCAATGGAGGAAGGGTGGGAGGCACCTAGGATTCTAAAAGAATTCAGAAGTGCCCTAGTCTATCTTAAGTGTTGGGCTTGATTTTGAGTGAAAGAAATTTAAATTTAATTGGTCAATTTTATTAGAAAATTGAAATTTAATTCCCAGAGGTTGAGGTCTTATAACTTGAGCTTGCCTCAAAACCTAAGTCTAAATTGGGTACTGAAAATCAGTGACCCGAACCTAGCTAAAATAATGCAAAATCTGGACTTATCCTAGCCTAGATTGGGGAGCCAGCTAAACCACCTAAATGCTTTAAAATCATGAGTTCAAGCTTTTAATGTAGGAGTGGTAGGGACATTCTTTAAGATAGGTTTCAAAAAATAGGGTCGACATCTAGAGTAGTCCTTAATTTGGCCACTTAATATATGTCGGGTGATATGAAACTTAAAATTAAATATAATTAAAGATTTAGACACTTTTAATTAATTTCTAATGCAATGCATATAAATTGACTCGATAAATGCTAAAACTTTGAATGAAATAGTTTTAAAAAAGGCTTAAAAATATGTTTATCCTAGGGATAGCACAGATTCCCCTTGATAGATTTATACCCTCATAGGCCCAGTGGTCTGTTAAAACCCGCAAGCGGGAAGGTGCCTGATAAAGGAAAAGAATATATAATTAATATGCATATGAGCTGGTGGTCTCGAGCTTACTTCTTAAAATGTTGGATTTCTATGTTATCATAAAGATTTTAAATTTGATTATAGTAGAAAAATTTTAGCTATCCGTCATGAGCCTCCGATCGAGTTCTAGGCTAAATAAAAATTGACATGCAAAAAAAACCAAAAAAACTACTAAAAGCATGCAATCGTATATCGCAATCAACACATCAATCATTAATAAAATCAATTAAATTAACATTCAAATTGAAAGTTTATATGACAAGTGCCACTTAATTGTACAACTCATGGTCTCTAGAAAGTAAAGTAGTTGGGTACCACAAACAATAGCTCGGATTCTACTCCTAAGACTCAAGTGACTTTGAGAATGGGATTTTTCTCGTTCTTCACTTCTTCCTCCTTCTGCGGGGCTCCTTGGATCGTCGAGTCCGAATATCCAAATAAAAAGAAACTCCCCTTGAAAAGGGGTGTTATCTTTTCCCTTTGGATATTTAAGCCTAATTTAGATCTCCAAATGGAGAGGGACTCTCCCCTAAGGGATGTCCCTTTTTCTTTGAATTCCAAATTGGATGCTTAACATCCCATCTCAAATGTCACTTTAAATAATTTAATTATAATTCAAATTTAAATCAAATTATATTTAAATATAAAGTAAAATCTAGCTCAACACCTGCAGAGTTATCCTCAGCAATTTGAATTCAAATAATCCCAAGCATTTATAATCAAATCATATCAAGCAGTTAATATTAGAAATTAAAATCAAATCACAATCACACTTGGCCATACTCTTTTAATTTAAAGGAGGTTTTAGCAAATTTCTGAAGCACCTGCAAAAAATATCATTAATTTAAAGCTTAATTTTATTTTGCCCCCTTTAATTTTAAATGTTGTATATGAGCATGGCTACATGCATAAGATTGAATTAATATAAATCATCCTTAACCTAGGAGCAATCTATCACATAATCAATCACATCACATAATATAGAAATTAAATAATAATCAATTAATTACTCAATTCTGACAACCAGTATGCAATGAAAACCACGAAAAACCCGACACACGTGAGTAGCAAAAAACTAAACACATGCTTAGCCTAGAAGTAGAGTTAGTTATCCTAGCAAATCATCTAATGTATGTAAGGTAGGCTGTGTGGTTTGGATATGTCCTGTGTAGGGCAATTATTTAAAGTTGATTAATGTTCTAGTTGATTGAAAGGCTTTAGGAAAAATTTAAATAAGGTTTAAGTTTTAATAATTTATAATTAATTTTAAGGTATATTTTAAAGTGTTAAATGGCTACCACCTTTGTTGCTCACCGAGGCCGTGAAGTTTATTTCTCCTTCCTTGGGGCTAACTTAATAGCCTCGTAGGCATGGGATACCTAGTAAGAATCGGGAATATTAAGTGGGTTTGATTGATTAAGGTTTGAGGGTTATTGAATTTTGATTAAGATTAATTGATTACTGATTTTAAAGTTAGATTAATATTTTCTAGATTTTTGAATTAATTATTGAATTTTCTTAAATTATTTGAATTATTTAAATGTTTTAATTAAAGGGGTTAAAATTTTACTTTTAAATTAAGATTAATTTCTAAAAAGTTAGTATTTTTATAAAATAATAGAACTTAGGATGAGTCATTAAATAATAAATTTGCTAGATTTTGATTTTTTTACATTTAGTTATGTAGGTTTGAAGTTTTGACTAAAGTTTCACGAGATTGTTGACTTTTTAACTTTGACTGATTTTTGAATGTTTTATATTTTTTATAAATATTAGATTTTATTTTGAGTTGAATGTCTTTTAGTTTGCTCAATTTGGATTTTTCTAGAATTATTTATGATTTTTCAAAACTTAAGAATTTATGGAATTATTAAAATGGTTTAATAAAGGGGTTTTTATTAATTTTTCTTCAAATAAACTTCTAACTCCTTGAAATCAACTCCAAAGGTCAGGAATGAACTTAGAAGAGATTCACAAGTGTTTGGAAATTTTTTAAAATTTTTAATATTTTTTAATTAATGAAATTAATTAAATATTAATTTTTAATTAAAATTAAATTAAGCTTAAATTTGACGTCAAATCATGGGGTTATATTTTTATCAAGTTTGAAATTAAATTCTGGTCAGTTTCAGATATTATGTGTATTTTTTGTATTTAAATTTGATTTACTAGGATTTTTGGAAACTTTAAGGTTAATTAAATAATTAACATTGACTTAATTAAATAATTGGCTTAATGATTTTTAAAGTTGCAGAAATTTTTTTTATGGCCTTGAGATGTCACTAAGTTTATGCTCAAAGTTTCAAGTCAATAGGAGGTGTATCCTAATTATTAGAATTTTTTAAGTTCTCTAAACATAGATCCTTAATTATTATCTTTAATGATGTCAAGAAGTTGAATAGGTTCAAATCAAAGTTCTGCTAACCCTTAGACATAGATGATAAGCATACATATAAGTAAAATCAAGTCCTTAAGACTAGGAGATCCCTAGGCTAGGTGAGTGTGTGCATCCTACACATGCAAATCAAGGTATAATTTGAATATTTAAGAATAAAACTTAAGGAATAGATAACAAACAAGTTAATTACCCATTAATAAATCTCCACTAAATCAAATTAGTCAAATCAAATCTCTGGTTAAAATCTTAAGTCAAACTCATAGTATTCAAAATGATCTAGATATACATATAATTTTAAAATAAAATAATTTTAAAATCATGTATAAATATAGAATTGAATTTTAATAATTCAAAGTAATATCAAAATTTGTTCAAATAATTTTAGAAAAGTTCTTTCGAAGTTCAAAATACTTTGAAATAATTTTCTTAAAATTTTAAAATTATTTGGATTTATTTTAATTAAATAATAATTAAAATAACATGATAATCTATATTTAAAATTACTTAAAATACAGAGAATATTTTGAAATAATTTTAGTTTAAATTAAAGGCCTTGAAAATTCAAGCAATTTGATATATTGTATGGATTTTTTGGATTAATATTTAATTTTTAATCATTTTTTAAAGTTTTTTGTTTTAAAATAATTTAAAATCATATTTTAATTACTATATATGTTCTGGCGGCGGGAGGGCCACATGGCAGCCTCCCATTGGCAGGTTCAGAATTGCACGGCGGTGCCAATCATTGGCAATGGTTGCGCCGCTGAGCAATAATCACCATTTGATTAGGATGGCGGGACCCACGTGGTTTCTTAATCTACGTTAGTGCAATATGAGAACTGTTCGATCCAGTGCAGTTTGGATGAACAATTTAGATCTAGTCGGACAGAACTGTTAAACCCTAGAATGAGATAAATAGCTCATTCTCTCGATTCAGCTAATTAAATCGAATTAAATTTTAACCAGAGAATATACTAATGAAGAGCATTAGTGTGGATGTATTTTTATGGATTTAAATGAACTGAATAAAGATCTAAATAACCCTAAGTGTCCTAGCCTAGGATTAGATTTTTACCTCAATCCAACTAGTGGATTCAAGAGATCTTCAGTTATCTAAGTTTGTTGATTGTCCATGCATGTTTTCTCTGTAGAAACTGTGTTCCAAATACCAACAAATTGGGAGATCTTGACCTTGGACAAACCTAGCACTTAAGTGGATAGAAGCTCACCGTCAGCGAGCTTTTTGTGGTCAGATTCAACTTGGGAGATTAAGATTAGATGGTGTGGAGCTCAAACAAAAGTAGAGAGGGGCTAGAAGGAGTCTAGATGGTGAGAGAGTGCTAGGTCCAAGAATGGGTTTGATTTGAGTCATTTACCCTATTCAAAAGCTCTAGGATGTTTTGAATGGACCTGATCACTTTGGAGTCATCCTTTAATGTTTGACACCAGGATGGGGTTGTTGGGAGGCACGGAATCAAAGGACTATAAGGACATGTGATGTGGAAAGGTGATTTGGCCTTTTGTCCACATGGGCTTGACTAAAGCTAGTTTAAACCTAATCTAGGGATTAATATGACCTTAAGAATATTCCAGAAGTCACTTGAAACATATGGAATCAATTTGGAATAGAAGGGGAGTTCAATTAAGCTTGTTTGACCACTTAAAAGCTAGTTTAAGGCTTGTTGACTATGTTGACCAGTCAACCAGCCCCCTTGGATGCTAAGGTGGCATGGGAGGGAGGTTTTAGTGCTGGTGGTTGAGTTAGAGAGAGCTTGATGGTTAAGGATTGGAGTTTGAATGAACACATGAGACTTTAAAATGATTTGACCAAATACATTGATTTGACTTGGTCAACTTAGATTGGGTTTGATTGGCTAAGCATAAGGACATGATTATGCTATGGTTTGAAGTTAATTTGGTGCTTGACATAGGTTGGATAGGTTAATGGGCTAAAATGACCCATTTAAAGTCTTAAGAGGCACTTGGGTCAACCTAGGTTGACCTGGTCAACCAAGTTGACCCAGGATCTGGGTTTGGACTCAATGGGTTTAAAATGATAAGTGGGGTCTGTAGAGGTAATTTTAGGGATTGAAATGGTCATATGGGTCAAATCAGCTATTTGGGCCCTTAATGGGTCATTGGGTCAACCAGGTTAACCCAGGAGCTAGGTTTGGGCTCAATAAGTTTCAAATGATATTACGGATCTGTTAGAGTTGGTCCCATAGTCTGGGAAGTTTGATTCAACCAAATTAACTATTTGAGCCCTTAAAGGGCAATTGGATCAACCCTAGTTGATTGGGTTAACTAGGTTGACCCAAGGGTTAGGATTGGGTCCCACATATCTGGTTTGATGATCTGAGTTGATTGAGGTTGGTCTCAGAGGTTGAAATGGCCATTTGAGTTGAAATGACTATTCAAACCCCTTAAGGGGTATTTTGGTTATTTTGACCCTTGGTCAATTGGGGGTCAAAGTGAGTTTACCAAAATGCAGTTTAATTCTCAACATGACATAATTAAGAGTCTAAAAGTGGATAGAGGCTTCGGAGAAAGCTCTAAGGTTAAGTTTCATTAAGGGATAGGTCCAGTGGCATAGGCCATAAAATTTTGAAGGTTTTATAACCTTTGGATCCTAAGGTCAAGATTGGTCTGGGGTCTGGGTAGATCCTAGGGTTTGGATTGATCTAGGTCTAGGTAGATTCTAGGGCCTAAGAAGATCATAGGATCTTGAGTTTAAAAAAAACCTAGTGTTTGGGAAGGTCCTAGGGTCTGGAATCTTGAAGGATCATAAGGTCTAGATTAGTCCTAGTGACCTCATATAAAAATAAGGTCAACAGATACCTAATAATAATTTATGGGTCTACCAATGAGCGAAATACCTATAAATGAGGATTATGAAGATAAAGAGAAAGAGGAGGCTGCCAAGTTTCAGAAAGTCCATTTTTACCTCTTCCTATTTTCACTCTAGAATGGGTAACGAATGCAGAAGACCTCCTAGTCGCTGATGTTCTACCTTCACAAGCTAACAGGCCTCACACTTTGACACAAATTCCTCTATATCCTTCTTCAATCCAGGCCACCAAAACATACTCTTTAGATCTCCGTACATCTTGCTACTTCCTGGATGAATGGTATAGCCTGAATAATGAGCCTCATATAGAATTTCCTGTCTCAGATCTCCAAAAATAGGAACCCAAAGTCTATCCTTACAGAAAATAACACTAGAATCAGAAAATCATAGTTCAGATTTCTTACTAGATATGATCTGATCAATCAATTTTGGATATTCTGCATCTACTTTTTGAGCTTCTTGAATCTTTTCTTTTAAAGAAGGCTGAATGATCATCTGAGTCACTATACCAGAATCCCAACATATCAAATACTCATCAGAAGTGAGTTTCATACATGATAATCCAGAAGACTTCCTACTCAAAGTGTCTGCCACCACATTAGCCTTATCAGGCTGATACTGAATAGTCAGATCATAGTCTTTAATCAACTCAATCCATCTTCTTTATCTCAAATTCAGATTCTTTTCAGTGAATATATACTTCAGACTCTGATGATCTGTGAAAATATCACACCTGACACTGTACAAATAATGACGCAAAATCTTCAAACCAAATACAACAGCAACCAACTCTAGATCATGTGTCAGATAGTTCCTTTCATGTGGCTTCAACTCTCTTGAAGCATAAGCTATCACTTGACCCTGTTTCATCAAAACACACCCCAATCCTCTCAGTGAAGCATAACTGAATACCTGAAATCCTTTTGTACCAGAGGGAAGAGCGAAAACTGGAGCAGAAGTCAAACAATTCTTCAATCTCTAAAAACTAGCCTCACACTCTAGTGTCCATATAAAAGCTACTGACTTCTGAGTCAATCTCGTCAGAGGTGCTAAAATCTGAGAAAATCCATTCACAAACTTTCTATAATATCAAGCTATACCCAAGAAACTGCGTATCTCGACCACCGTAGTAGGTCTCAGCCAATTAGTGACTGCCTGAACTTTTTGGGGACCAACAGAGATACCATTACCATCACCACGTGTCCCAAGAAGAAATACTCCTCAGCCAAAACTCACATTTAAAAAATTTTGCATACAACTTGTTCTACCTCAAAGTCTCTAATACACTTCTCAAATGTCCGGCATGATCTTCCTCAGAAGTAGAATATACCAAAATATCATCTATAAAAACAATCAAAAATTGATCCAAATAATCTTTGAATACTCTATTCATCAGATCCATAAAGATAGTTGGTGCATTTGTCACCCCAAATGGCATGACCAAAAACATGTAGTGTCCGTACCGAGTACTAAAAGTTGTCTTCATCACATCAGCCTCTCTCACCTTCACTTGATAGTAACCTGATCGTAGATCAATCTTTGAGAAGACAGAAGATCCAGCAAGCTGATCAAATAGATCATCAATTCATGGTAGTGGATACTTATTCTTGATAGTGAGTTTGTTTAACTCTCTGTAATTAATATACATACGCATTGTACCATCCTTTTTCTTCACAAATAGAATAGGTGCTCCCCAGGGAGAGACACTGAGAAGAACAAATCCCATCAACCAACTCCTGAAGCTCCTTTGGTGCCATTCTATATGAAGCATTCGATATCGGGCTTGCACCCAAAAATATGTCTATACAAAACTCTATGTCTTTATCTGGAGGTAAACTGACTAACTCCTCAGGAAATACATCTGAAAAATCTCATACTATGGAATATCAGAAGGAGAACCCGCATCTATACTCCTATCCCAAACTGATGCCAAAAATATCATATAACCCTTCTTCCATAATTTATTTGCTTCCAATGTAGATATCAAACAGGATAAAACACCTAACTCCTTAGACTATACAACTTTCACTACCCATAAATAATGTAACTCGCTTCTTCGAACAATCAATCTGAGCCCCATACTGACTCAACCAATTTATACCCAGAATAACATCATATGAGGAATTGGGTAGTATAATCAAATTGGATTTCCATTTCTTATTAGAAATCTCAATATCACAGAAACAAAATCTACTGGCTATCATACAATCTCCAACCAGTAAAATAACAGAAAGAGAAATAGGCAATGCAACAGAAGCCAAGTGTAGTGAATCAAAGAAATGCTCGGAAATAAAGAAATGACTAGCTCCAGAATCAAATAAAATACAACATGGATGCTCAAAAATATAAACCGTACCTATCACAACATCTGGAGCATCCCGGGCTTCCTGTTGAGTCAAACTATATACACATGGTTTAACTGAAGCTGGAGCTACAGAACTACTAAGCTCTCTCTAACTACTGCCAGATGGCCTCCTTGCCACTAAACCTGAACCACCAGCTCTACCAGCTGATCCATCCAAAAAAGTATGAAGAGGAATTGCTCTCAGTCGCCCTGCTGGTCTAATAAAGCTCTCCGATCTTGACTCAAAATGTCGGTCAAATCCTATCTGTGGACACTCTGCTACCCGATGTCCTATTTAACCACATCTGAAACACTGTCCAGTCATCCTGTAGTACTGGCCAGAATGATGTCGACCATAACTCTGACATATAGGTGCCCCATTAATAAAATTAGAAATGGCTACACTACCACTACCAGAGACTGCTACAGATACCGACTTTCCACCTCTCTTAGAATCCCCAGGTGTAAATCTGCTCTTCTTCCCCGAAAAGCCACTACCAGAAGTCTCACCACTGAACCTCTTCCTACTAGCAGTCCATTACTACTGAGTAGCCATCAGGTCATTCTCTATTAGATAAGCTCTCTCCATAAGCTCAGAGAAATTAGAAATGTGAAATGGTATAAAAGGCTATCTTAGACTATCCCGAAGTCCTCTCAGGAATTTGTAGCACTTCTCTATAGGAGTGCTAACCAACTTTCGAGCATATCTAGCCAAAGTAGTGAACTATGCCTCATATTGCATAACTGTCCTGCTCCCTTGAACCAACCTCAAAAAGGTCTCCTGCATATGTTATCGTACAGAAGGTGGTACAAACCAGGCTCTAAACACATCAAAGAATTCCTCTAAGGTAATCAAAGAGCTCAATCTCCCTTGAAATTTCTCCTCCTGCTGGCCCATACACCAGCGATCTGCCTCACCATCTAATAGAAAAATTATTAATGGTACCTTCCTCTCAGGAGGGCACTATATACCATCAAATATCTTTCCTAACCTCCTCAACCAGTCCTCTGCCTCTCTGTGCTCAACAGTACCCTTAAATCTCGAAGGCTTTAATCTCAGAAACATCTATAGATGTCTGTCTACCTCTTCAGATCTGGCAACAGGAACTCTACTCTGTGCCTCACCCATCATCTGGGCTATCAAAGTAGCAAACTGTGAAACTATATCTGAACCAGCTGTTGGAGCAGAACTATATACAGGAGCTGCCTGACAAGCACTCTGTCCATCAGTCATTTTTGGGTCTGGTGGATCCATAATCTCATAGAATATGCAACTGAACACATATGCACATAAAACAAAAATAATGAACACTCAGACAGACTTGAAACTACCCCACTAAACTTACAAATCATTTCCAATAGCTCTATTTTATGATCCAATTCCAAAACTATTGCTCTGATACCACAAAAGCTTGTCACAACCCAACCCGACCAGGATTGGTCCTATCGTGTTGAGCTGTGACAGGCAGACCCTAAGATCTAGTTTTGGAATTATTCAAGATTTTTTGCCAATATTCTTTGAAATAAATGATAAACTAAAGAGCTACTAAACTATCCAAATACAAAAAACTCATCCATCAAGTTTCTTTCATTCATCAAAATAAATATCTACACTACAGTACATGGTTACAAGCAAAAGCTATAGAACTAAAAATTTAACTAGCCATGACTGTACAAAAATCAAAAGTGCAAAATACCTATGACCTCAGATCTGATTTTGAACTACTATTCCATAACCTCTTTTCCCTTTCCAGATCCTGAAAATTAGAAGTAAAACCACAGTGAGCTATAATAGCTAAGCAGGCCGCAATAAACAATCTAAATTTTAAAATATTCTTAGTCAATCTCAAAGGATTTTGGCCCCTTATGACTCCCCTTTTTATTTGTGCTTATAGCACCAGAGCATATCAGATATCCCTGTCTCAGAAAGAATCTCAAAGGATTCTGGCCCCATATAACTCCCAGAAATACCGTGACACAGACAGAATCTCAAAGGATTCTGGCCCCCTTATAGCTCCCAGTAGATATCATTTACTCACATATGCACATATATAATCACATTATAATAATTAAAGAGTAATTGAGCATGTATCAAAATTTCACAATGTTGTATAACGGTAGACAATATAAAATCCAACTAGGCAAAAATGCACATTTTCAAAAAATTACCAAATTACCAGACAATGTGTAAAATGATATTTTAAGACTTTTATTGTACTACAACACTATTTTTCAACATCCCGATAATTTTCTATTCACTAAAAACTTCACAAATTTTAAAACCCCCGGTGAAAAATTTCTAGAAAATATTCAAAATGTGCATTATCATAATCTCTACAACATATAAAATGTTATGCGGTGAAAGTTTTACCGGTGCAAAGTTATCCCCATATTTCGCTAACGGATACAAAATTTTAGTCGAAATATTTGCTAAAACGTACACATTTTTGAAAATTGAGATGGGCGTTATGTGCCTTACCTCGACACGAACAACTTTCCCAACTGCGTCGACGGACGAAAACAGCCTGAAGTCACCCAAAATCCGGATTTCCTCTTTCTCTCACTTAGCTTTTTCTCTCTTTTCTCCTAAGCCACTCTCTATTTTGGGATAACACTGAAATGGCATTAAAATGCTTTTATATATTTTGTTTTAAATTATTAAATAATATATAATAATATTATTATAACTAATTTTTCAATAGAAAATTCATAGATATTCTTTTATTAGATTTCAAAAATTATAGAAAATAATCATAAATTAACTTATTTTATTTAAAATATTTTGGTAAATCAGTTTGTAAAACAGAAACCTAACGGTCTCAAAACCCCACTTGTACTGATAGGTGTCGATTTCTTAAGAAAATTTGACAGTGCCCAAAAATTATGAAAAAAATAGAGAAGTTAAAACACAACATTATAAATGTTCTGGCAAAGATGGTTTGTGATTTGGACTTCTCTAGGTCAACAAAAAAAATCTTAAAGTTTTAAAGGGTTTCACAATATATCTCTATGAATCACTCTAATTTTGGTGTGTCACCTAAGGTTTTTTCTCTATGTCTCTTTTAACGATCCCCTCTCCCCCTATTTATAGGGCTTGGAGAGTTATAGTAGAATATGTACATAGTACAGAAGTTATACTATCAGTCTTTGATATAGCTCAACTAGTTATGTTGCTACTACTATTGCTCCCAGTGAGTAAGCTCTTGAACGTGAGACTCAAGGTGCATCTCCAACCTATCAAAGTGCTCTACAAGATCATCATAAAATTATGGCTTGTAAGCTGGCGTCAGTGCTAGTGCTAGTACTAGTGCTGGAGCTAGAAGGTCTCACCCTTATTCATCAAACTTTTGCTACTTTATAGGTTGTGCCCCATGGCATCTATTGCTAAAAAGGAGGCGGAAGGAACTATTAGTGTAGTTGGTAGGGAAGATGTCGACTAGTTTATGATACATGAGCTGATATTTAGCATCTAAGAAAGAAGTAATGATGTATCCTAGAGTTATATTCTTCTTACATTAGACCATTGGATTTCTAATGGATGTCAGTTTGTCAATGTATTTAATAATCATGCAAGCTTCATTAAACTCTATCCTAGACATCATAAAATAGGTAGCAACATACAATAGAAAGTATTTTTTACTATATCTATAGCTTTGGATAATATTGAGGTTTTAAGAACAAGTTGGATGTTGATTAACCTGTGTCCAATCATAATCCTCCCTAGAGCGAATACTGTGGGATTATATTCTTATGGTATAGAGATGGAGGATCTGATCAAAGTCATTATAGGTGATTTTTATGGGTCGCCTACAAATAAAGGATTGCATAGTGGTTCTATCAGCATTTAGTCTTAACCTTGTGAAGAATTCAAATAACAGTTCAGAATTATAATGAAAAGCAAGAGTAAGGCTAAATTATAATGTAAATCTAATGAAAAGATATAATACCTGATAGTTTAGATTTTTCTTGATTCCAAATCTTAGAAGGGGCTATATGTTTTTCCTTATATCTATGATATACGGACTCGTCTTCCATAGATTGGAATTTATTATCCACTGGAAAATGAAAGGAACTTCCTACTAATGCTCAAGATTGCTTATCATCATCTATGGGGATGCTAAAGAAGGATTGCTAGGAGAAGAAGGATTAGAAGTTTGTGCACTTAGAACCTTAGGGTGGCCTCTTCATATATAGGCCTTAATAAATCATACAATATGATGTAAAGAGTGTAGTACAATCAAAAGAATTCAATTCATCCTAGCTGAACAGTTGAAAAGGGTGGTCAAATCATACAGTATGATCAACATCATACTAGATGATCTTCATTAAATCATTCATCCAAAGGTGTCATCTTATATGATTTTTGACCAAATAGATCATATAGTACAAATAGATATTCATATAGTATGATGGCTAATTAAATATCACACTAGTCGAATTAAAATACCAATGGTCACTACCACGTGTATCATACAGTATGAAGAATGTGTTCATATAGTATGATAACCAATAATTGAGTTAATCTGAACCATTATATTGACTAAATTATACTAATATGATGATTTGTGTGGATCGTACAGTACGATATGAACAAAAATAGAGTTTGTGAGTGATGGTCAGAAAAATCTCCACAAGAGAAAAGATAAACATAATAATCACCATTCATAATAGAGATAAATAAATTTGATAAATTAATATAAAATTACACCAAATAAACACACAAATATGTAATAAACTAAAAATAAACTCGATTTAACTTGTCTCAACCCCAATTTCTAAGCTTGAATATCTATGATAATTAGTCTAGTCCTAAGTGCACTGAAAGTATCATAATTGAGGGGTTTTATAAAAATATATGCCAATTGATTTTTAGTAGCCACATGATGCAATTCTATGTCTCCCTTTACTATATGATCCCTAATAAGATGATGTCTAATGTCAATATGCTTTATGCAAGAGTGTTGGATTAGGTTCTTTGAAATGTTGATAGCACTAGTGCTATCACATGTGATGGGGATAGTGCCTATAAAAAGTCCAAGATCAAGGATTGATTTCTTTAGCCATAAGACTTGAGTAATATTACTCCCTATAGCTATATATTTTGCTTCAGCTATGGATAGGGCTATAGAAATTTATTTTCTACAGGACCAAAAACTAAGGATTATCCTATGTATTCATAAGTTCCAGAAGTGCTTTTCTCACCTACTCTACACACAACAAAGTCTAGATCTGAATATCCTATAATTTTAAAGGTGGTGTTATGTCTAGGATACTAGATACCTAAGTTTTAGGTGTCTATAAGATATCTAAGAATTCTTTAAATAGCATTAATATGGGGTTCTTTTGGATCAACTTAAAATCTAGCATAGATAAATATTAAACATAATATCAAGTATGCACCAATCAAATATAGCAGTGATCCTATGAGTCCTCTATACTTCTGATCAACTAACTTTCTGTTTATATCCTTATCTAGTTGGATGGTTGAGCTCATTGATGTATTTATACTATTAGAACCTTCCATATTAAGTTTTTCAACATTTTCTATATATTTAGCCTAAATAAGGAAGGTGTCATCATCTTTTTACTTGACACTAAATCTAAGAAAATAGCTAAACTCACCCATCATACTCATCTCAAATTTTTTGCTCATAGTTGCTAAAAATTCATTACAAAGATTTTTATTTATAGATCCAAAAAGTATATCATCGACATAAATTTGAACTAAGAGTATATCATCTCCTATTTTCTTAAGAAATAAGGTGGTGTCTACACTCCCTTAACAAATGATTTTTCTAGGAGAAAGGTGCTTGGTCTCTCATACCATGCCCTAGGTGCATGTTTTAATACAAATAAAGCTTTCTTTATTTTATAGACATGGGTGGGAAATGAGAAATTTTTAAAGCTTGGGAATTGTTCTATATAAATAACTTCTTTAATAACCCGACTAAGAAATGCACTCATAACATCCATTTGGTATATTCTAAAATATGTTAATGCTACAAGAACTCTAATGGCTTTTAATCGAGCTATAGGAGCAAAGGTCTCCTCAAAATCAATCCCTTCTATATGATTATACGTTTTACTTACTAATCTAGCCTTATTTCTAATCACTAATCCAGAGTCATTCAACTTATTTTTAAATACCCATTTAGTGCCAACTATACACTAATCGAAAGGTTTACTAACCAACTCCCATAAATCATTTCTAGTAAAGTGATTTAACTCCTCTTGCATGGCTAAGATCCAAAATTCATTACTAAGGGCCTGATCTATACTGGTTGGTTCTACCATAAAGATGAAATTTGTATGGATAACTTCTTTTCTAAGGCCTTGTCTAGTCCTCACCCAACTGAAGGATCTCCTAGGTTAAGTGCTCTAGGATGACTAGATGACTATCTCCACTCTCTAGGAAAATGGTCCTGAGGTTCTTCTCTATCTCCTCGATCAATAACCTCTACTCCATAGGTAGCTTCTACCTAATCATCATCTTCTAACTTAAGCTTAAATGGTCTATCTGATTCATCAAACATAACATGGGTGGATTCCTTTACAACTAAGGTTCTTTTATTAAAGACCCTATAAGCTTTACCTACTAAGGAATAACCTAAGAAGACTCCTTCATTTGCCTTAGAATCAAACTTCCCTATATGAGATTTATCTTTTATAAACACAAAACACTTACACCTAAAGACATAAAAATGTGAAACGTTAGGTGTATGACCATTAAGTAGCTCATAAGGTGTGTTATTTAACTTGGATCTAATGTTCACTCTATTTAGTATATAATAAGTAGTATTCACTGCTTCTACCCAAAAATATCTAGGTAGCATATACTTGTTGTGATTGAAAATTATAGTTTGAAAAAGTTAATTTTCTTTGAAAAATATTTAATTTCTAGAATTTAAATTTTTAAATTGAACATTTATTATGAATGATATATCACCTCGGAAGGTGAACATATCGTTCCCTAATAGGTTCAAATTTCAAATATTTGAATTTATCCTGATTATCGTAGTTTAAACTGGGAAAGAACTACATATGACCCCGAAGGGTCAAAATGAGTATTCAATCAGATATTTAACTACAATAATTTGAATAAGAAGATCATTGATCTAACAATTAAATCTAAAATAGTAATTGATATATCCTTCTGGAGAAAGAAGTTATCAATCACTATTGATAGTTTGAAAATAACGATAATTATCGTCGAATTTGATTTTCCCAAAGAAAGTTAATTGAGGGTTTTAAAAAGCTTAATTTTGAAATCTGGCCTAGGTTTCTAAATCTCCTACAAGCGCAAGCCCTCGTAGTTAATTACATCATAGGAAACCAAAATTTTCTTATGAAAACTCTCGATTAAAATAGCGATACGAATTTTATTTAAGATTTCAATGTTTGATGTCAAAGGAGGTAGGGTTAAAATTTTCAATCGGGAATAGACCAAATTGGAACAGTTATATCTGGAGTGAAATGAGGAAAAGTATGAGGTATCTTGAGATTCTGAATTACTTCAGAAACACCCCAACCTATCCTAAGTGTTGGGCTTGAATTTGATTGAAAGATATATTTAGTTTAAATGATCAATTTTATTAGAAAGTGGGAATTAGATTCCTGGAGGTTGAGGTCTTAGGATTGAAAAATCTGCCTCAGATCTTAAGTCTAAAATAGTTACTGAAAATCAGTGACCGAGAACCTAGCTAATGCAATGCAATCCTCGACTTACCCCGGCCTGGATTGGGGAGCCAACTAAACCACCTAAGCGCTTCAAAACCATGTTGTCTGATCTTTTATGAAAGAGTGGTTAGGGATGTTATTTAAGATTGAGTTTTGAGGAGTTGGGGTCGACATCTAGAGCAGTTTCCTAATTGACCCCTTTACATATGTTGGGTGAAATGCTTAAGCTAAAATGTAATTAAGAATTAGACTCAATTTTAATTTGTTACTAATGTGATGCATGCTAGTTGACTTGAATGCTTTGAAATCAGAATGAAGCAGTTTAAAAATTAGGCTTAAAAAATAAATTTTATCTTAGGGATTGCACAACATCCCCTTGGAAAGAACTGCACCCTAATAGATCAGGTAGTCTGCTAAAACCTGCAGGCGGGGAGGTGCCTAACACGGAAGAGAAGTTTCAATATGTATGCATGAAAAACCCCCGGCGGTCCCGGGCTTACTTCTTAAAAGTGTTAGAGTTACTATCTGAGCCTAAAGTTTTTAAATTTTGTTTAAGTAGAAATAGTTTCAAACGTGTCCTCACGAGCCTCCAATCGAATTCCAGGCTAAATCAAATATGACATGCAATTATCGCCAAAAAAAACTACTAAAAGTATATGGGTCCTTAATCACAATCAACATCAAATAATCAATATTAATCAAAAAATTAAATCAATTAAATAAATATTCAAAATGAAAGTCTATAGGCAAGTGCCTTTTAATATTACAACCCAGGGTCTGCAGGAAAGTAAAGTGGTCGGGTACCACTAACTACAACCCGGATTCTACTCCTAAGACTCAGGTGATTTTGAGAATGGGTCTTCTAGTTCTTCACTTCTTCGTCTTCTTGAAACTCCTTGGATCGTCGGGTTCGGATATCCAAATGAAAAGAAACTCTCCCTTGAAAGGGGGTTATCTTTTCTCTTTAGATATTTGAAATCATCCAAATTTGGATCTCCATATGGAAAGAGACTCTCCCCTAAGGAATGTCTCTTCCTCTTTGGACTCCAAATTGGATGCTTAAACATCCCATTCTCAAAGCACTTAACAGTTTATAACTCAATTACATTTAAATTACATCAATGAAAATTAAAAATCCAAACTCGATCCTACAGGGTTATCCTAATAATCAGCAGTTATATTTGATATCCCAAGCAGTTATATAATTGAAATTTAAAAATGATCAATCACAGCCAGACTTGGCCATGCTCTTTTAATTTTAAAGGAGGACTTAAGTAATTTTCTGAAGCACCTGTGCAATTTATTATTTATGAATTTGCCCCCTTTTATTTTAAATACCCTATATGAGCATGGCCACCTGTATAAGATTAAATTAGTACAAATCACTCTTAACCTAAGGGTAGATCTAACGCACAATCAATCATAACACAGAGAATAGAAAATAAATAAACAATCACAGCAATTCTACTACTAGCAAACAGCATGCAGTGAAAGCTCGAAAACTCGACACACAACAGAAAAGTAAACACCGGCCTAGCCTAAGACTAGAGTTGGTTATCCTAGAAAACCATCTAAAGTGTGTGAGGTAGGTTGTGTGGTTTGGATATGTCCTATATAGGATAATTTGATTGAAGTTTTTTAAAGTTCGGGTTGGTTGAAAGGCTTGAGGGAGATTTTAACTGAAGTTTAAGTTTTAATGGTTTAAAATTGATTTTAAAATTGATTTTGATTGTTTATTGGATACCACCTTTATTGCACACTGAGGCTGTGAAGTTTATTTCACCTTCCTTGGGGCTAACATAATAGCCTCGTAGGCCTGGGTTACCTAGTGGTTCCCGAGATAATTAAACGATTTAAGTTTGATTAAATTTGAAAGTTAATTAAATTTTAATTAAAGTTAATTAGTTGCTGGTTTTAATATTTTAATTTATTTAGATTTTCCATTAACCAGTTCGTGGCGTTGTGCCACCAGGCTCGAGGAACAAAGCCTCCTTAGGACACATAGCCCCGCAGCCCGGAGTAGTCCAGCCGATAAACCAAGTTAATGTATTTGAATTAGGGATTTTAAATTTAGTTAAATCATTTAGAATCAATTCATTTTCAGTTTAACACTCCTTAGAATCCATTCGTTGCGTTGTGCCACCAGGCTCGAGGAACAAAGCCTCCTCAGGACACGTAGCCCCGCAACCCAGAGTAGTCCAGCCTAAAAAACTTTATTTCAGGAGTGGTTGTTATGTATTAAGATGGTTAATTGAGTGTATTAAACATTAATTTAATATTTTCTGGAATTTGAAATTAATTATTAAATATTGGAATTTTCTGGATTATTTTAATCATTTAATTCAAGGGTCAAAAATTAACTTTTTGATTTAAAGTATTTTCTAATATGATAGTATTTTATTAAAATACTAGACCTTAATACAATCAGTTAGACAGTAAGTACGCTAAAATTAGATTTTTCTATATTTTATTATGAAGGTTTGAAGTTTTGACTTCATTTTGAACTAAGTTTGACCAAAAGTTGACATTTTCAAAATTGATTGATTTCTGAAAACTTAACATTTTTTATAACTATTAGACCTTAAGATGAGTCATATGCCTTTGAGTTTGCTCAATTTGGAGTTTATTTGAATTAGTTATGAATTTTTGAAGTTTTGACAATTATTTGAATTTTTAAAATTAGTTTAATTAAAGCCCTTTTTGTGATTTGAATCCAATTGCCTCCAAACTCCTTGAAATCACTTCCAAAGATTAGGAATGATCTAAGGAGTAATTATCAAGTGTTTGAGAAATTTTTGGTATTTTTAATTATTTTTATTTAATTAAATTAATTAACTACTAAATTTCAATTAAATTCAAATTAAACTTAATTTTGAAGTCCAATCAAGGGGCTTTTTTTCACTAATTAAGGGTTTAGTTCTGGTTAGTTTAAGGTATTATATGTAATTTTTGGATTTAATCCTGATTTATTACATTTTTTGGAAGTTTTTAAGGCTTAATTAAGGTTTAAACTTGATTAGGTTAATTAAGGGGCTTAATGATTTCAAAATTCAGTGGGAAATTTTCTTAAGGCTGAGAGTGTCACTATGTTTAAGTGTTCAAAGTTTCAAGTCAATAGGAGGTAAATCCTAATTATTGGAAATATTCTAAATCCTCTAATTAAGTCCTTAATTTTAGATTTGATAGGTTTGAATCAAAGTTTCTAGACCCTTGACTTAACATATAAATGCATACAAACACATTCAATCCCTAAATCTAGGAGAACCCTAAGTGTGTGTGTGCACCTACACATATAATAATTAACATTTAATTAATTACAATTAATAACTTGATTAGTGAATGGTTAATACATAACCAATTACTAATGCTCCCACATAATTTCCATTCAAGCAAGATCAATCTATGTTTGAAATTTTAAAATAGATCTCTCAACCTAGAGATTTAAGTATATATATATATATATATATATATATTTAGTATACATATAAATCTATGCATAAACATAAGTGTAAAATTTAAAATACTCAAAGATATGATTAGAGTAAATTTAATATCTAAATGAGAGATTTACTGGGTTTCAAAGATTATTTAAAAATTAAGTTTTAATTTTCAAAATATTTAATATAATATTTAATTAAATATTGATTAAATACTAAAGTAATTAAATAATTAATAATAATTAATATAAATCAAGTTTTGATCTCTAAAATTAGTTTCAAATTAAAGTGCTCAATTTTCTAAAAATTTTGATATATTATACTCATTTTTTTGATTTAAAATGAATTTATTATGAATTTGTAAAGTTTAAATCATTTAAAAGGAGTTTTTAATTAATTTTAAATTAATTAATGATTAAAATAATCTTAAATTCAGTTAATTTGAATCTTGGATATTTTCTAAAAATTTAAATTATTTAAATACATATATATATATATATATATACATATAAATATATTAAATTTCAAAGGTATTTAAATTATTTAATATTAATTAAATATTAATTAATAATCAAATGTTTAATTGATTAAAATATAGAATGTAATTTAAATTAATTTAACTTAAAAATTAGAAAAATTTAAAACAATCACTTAATTATTGAATATCAATTAATAATAAAAAATTTTTAATATTTAATTACTGAATATTAATTAATTATTTAATTATTAAAATGTTATAAATCATTTAACTAATATTAAATAATTTAATTAAATTTTATTTGAATTTTCAAATATTTTTAAAAATAAATATTAAATATAAAATTAATTAAATATAAATTAATTATTTAAATATTCAATTAAAATATTAAATGATATTAAATATTTTAAATTATTTTAAAATGTTTTAAATTTTATATTATAATTCTAATAATATTTAAAATTTTTAATTAAAGTTAATATTAATTAAAATATTAAATTATTTAATATTAGTTAAAATATTATATATTATATATTAATTAAAGCATTAAATAATTTAAAATTAATTAAAGTAATAAATTATTTAATATTTATTAAAATATTAAATAATTTAGTGTTAACTAAAGTTAATATTAAATTTAAAATTAATTAATTTAATTCAAAATAGTTTTATAATGTATATAAATATATATATTGATTTAAAATTAATTTCTGATTTTTTTAATCATTTGATATTTTGAAATTAATTTTTAAAATATAATTATAGATATTTTGAAGGATTTTAATCATTATTTAATTAATGTTTTCATTTTTAAAATAATTAAAACTTAATATTTAAAATATATTTAATACTCTTAAATTAATATTAATTTTAAATTAAAATATTAATTTTTCTGAAAATATTAATATATAATATGCATATATTATTATTATTTAAAATTAATTTTTAATATTTATTTTAAATGAAAATGGATTTAAAAGGATTTTAAATTAATTTAAAATTAAATTAGGGGAAACGGCGGCGCCGGTGGCGGTGAAGTCCACGTGGCGTCCCAGGATTGGTCCAGCGAAACTGCAGATGCGGTAAACCAATCATAGGCAATGAGTGCACGGCGGTGTAATCATTGCCTAATGATTATCCAGCAGCGGGCCCACACGAAAATGACTTAAGTGAGTCAGCAGCGCTCGATAATCGTTCGATCCTCCGCTATTTTGATTGAACGGTTATGATGTCGTCGGATCGAGATCACAGCAACAGAGTGGACTGCACGATCGAATCTGAAGGCGGAAGGGTTGTATCTGGATCGTTGATCGTAAGATCAATGGTCTGGATCTCACGTAGCTGGAAGGTTACGCAAGCTAAGCCCTAGAATGAGTTTTTGAGCTCGTTCTCTCGATCAAGTGGACCATTTTAAGTGAAATTTTAAACATAGACTACCACAGTGAACAGAAATAATGTGGAATAAGTATTTTTGTTTAAAATGTAGTTTAAAAGATGCTATTTAGCTCTAAGTGTATAATCTAGGGTTAGGGTTTTAAGGAAATCTAACTGTTGGATTTTGGAAATTTTTGATGCTCTAAACTTGTAGTCCGTCCACGCTTATTTCTCTAGTTGAGGTCCTTGCTTGAAGCTCTCTAGATTGAGCTGTATAACACCTTGGACTGATTGGGCTTGGGGTGATCGGAGCCTCGTCGGCGATGTCTTCTCACGGCTGGGTTTCACTTGGAGAGTGAGGAAGAGGTCTGGGGAGCTCCAAGGAACTGGAGGCTAGGCCTTAGAAGCTCTGGTTGGAGAGAGAGAGAGTTAGGGTGAGAATGAATGCTCATCTTTTGGTTTTTTTCCTATTCAAGTGATCCTAGGCTATTTGGACGGTCGAGATCGCTTTGTCTGGACTCCAGATAGATGCCAAGTGTAAAGAGGGTAGTTGGGAGCAGGGGGAATCAAAGGACATAGAGGACAATTACATGGAAAGTTCATTTTGTCCTCTAACGGACACATGGAACCTTGAGGACTGTTGGATCTAAATACAATGGTTAGGGTAGTCTCTAAGAACCTTCTAGAGTCTGATCTAGTAGATGGAATGATTTAGGGAAAAGTGTATTAGCCTTAAGAGGTCATTTGACCAACTTTGACTACTCTAAACCCTTTTGAAAGCTTTTATTGACTAAGTTGACTAGTCAACAGTCAATGGGAAGCTGAGTTAGCTTGGAGTGGGGTATCAAGGACTGGAATAATGAATTGGAGGGGTTTAAAAGGAATGAACTAAGCTTAAGGGACCATTTACTCCTTTTTGACCACTCTTAGTGTTCATGTTGATGGTTTGACCAGTCAACATGACACATGAAATGGTGAGTTGGCATGAAAGAATGCCTTGGACTTATTTAGAGTAAGTAAAGAAATTCAAAGATATTAAAATGGGTATATGGTTGAATCCACATAGAGTTTGACTAAAAGGGATGAGTTGACTAAGTCAACTTGATTTGGGTTTGATTGGCTAATAACTAAGGTAAATCTAGGTCATGATTAGAAGTTGATTTGAAATCTAAAAGGGGTTTAATATGTTGGAGGGATTAAAATAATCCATTTGAAACCTTAAGAGATACTTGGGTCAACCTAGGTTGACTTGGTCAACCAGGTTGACCCAAAACCTAGGTTTGTGTCCAATGAATTTAATTTGATGTTTGGAGTTTAATGAAGGTATTTTGAAGGATCAAAATGGTCATTTGGGTCAAAATGGCCTATTTAGGCCCTTAATGGGTCTTTAGGTCAACCCTAGCTGACTTGGTTAACCAGGTGGGTCCAGGGTCTGGGAATGGGGTCAACAGATCTAAAATGATGTTTGGAGGCCAATGGAAGTGGTCCCAAGGTCTGATGAGGTCATTTGGTCAACATGACCTATTTTGACCCTAAAGGGCCTATTTGGTCAACCTGGTTGACTTGGTCAACCAAATTGACCAAGGGGCTAGTTTTGGGTCCAACAGGTTTGGTTTAATGATTGAAACTTGCTAGAGGTGGTTGCATTTGATTTGGAGCTCATTTGGTTCAAAGTGACTATTTATACCCCATTAGGGTATTTTGCTCATTTTGACCCCTGGTCAAATTGAGTCCAGCAAAATACAGTTTATTTCTCAATGGATTATACTCAAGGGTCTGGAAGGGGTTTGAGGGTTTGGAGAAGGCTCCAAGGTCAGGATCCACTGGGTGGCAGGTCCAGTGGCATAGACTGTAAATATTTGAAGGTTTTACAGCCTTTGGATTTCAATTCAGTTTCTAGGGTTAGAGACCTCAGAATGAGCTCAAATTTGGAGAGTTTCCTTTAGATACATGTCACATCAGTGTGGAACTGACAAACCCTGAATCATAGGTCATTTGATAGGGTTTTAAAATGTTCAAAGATTCACTGGAAAAGGCTTTCAGGACTTAGACCTTTGGCATTGGATTTGAGTCTGGAAATCTGGTTTTGAGCTAGATTTTGATTTTGAATGATAGGGTTTGAATTGCCCAAATAATTTATGATCATTTAAAGATCATAAGTGAAAGGATAGGGTTGAAGCTTGATCAGAGATAGGATCAAGGTCTGAAGTAGAATTGAAATCAGGATAGGTTCAAGGTTTTGAGGGGTTTGAAGTCTGGATTTGATTGGAGTTTGAATTGAATGCAGGTCTGAATTAATCTAAGATCTATATTGGATCCTAAAGCCTAAGATTTAGAAGAATCCTAGGGTCTATGATCTAGAAGGATTCTAGAGTCTAAGAAACCCTAAGGTCTGGGGTCTTCTAGAATTCCTAAGACCTAGGGAGGCCAAAAGGTTTTGGAATCTAAAAGAAACCTAGGGTATGGGAAAGTCCTAGGATTTAGGGACTATAAGGATCCCAAGGTCTAGATATCCTAAGATCTATGATCTAGAAGAATCCTAGGTCCTAAATAGATCTCAGGGGATGGAGCCTAAAAGGATCCTAGGATTTAAATTAGCCTAGAATTTAATTGAACTGAGTTTAAAATTAATATGGGATTAAGATTGATTTGAATCTGGATTTAGCTAAGATAAGATAGATCCTAGGGTCAAAATTAATTTGAAGGAATCATAGGGTCTAGAGCAGATCCTAGGGATTGAAGTCTAAGAAGGTCCTAGAATCTAGATCAGCTTAAAGTAGTCCTAGGGTCTAAAGTAGATCCTGGGGACTAAAATCTAAGAAGATCCTAGAATCTAGATCAGCTTAAAGAAATCCTAGGGTCTAGAGTAGATCCTAGGGACTGAAATCTAAGAAGATCCTAGAGTCTAGATTGATCTAGGGGTTAAACTGATCTGGGGTCAGGATTGATCTAAGATCAGAATGATCCTAAGGTCTGGATTGGTCCTATTGACCTCATACAAAAATGAGGTTAACAAATGGACCCCCAATATGTGTAATAGAATGAAGTTCTATTGCACATATTGGCGTTGACTGAATAAAATAGTCAAGTCTGGAGTTTTGAGCCTAAGGGAAAGAGAAATTTATCCCTGGGGAATCGGGGTTTGAATAGATATTAGGGTAATGCTATAGAAGGCGTACTCTACCACTAGTAGGTCTAATCCTAAGGGAAAGGAAGAATCTATCCCTAAAGGAGAAGAAATTATGAAGGTTTGTATAGGAAGGAAGAACTCCTAACTTTAAAGGTTTGAATCTAGATTTTATTCTAAAGAAAAGGAAATCCTAATCTTAGAAAAGTGAAATTGAAAGGGTACTGGGGTAGTGCTGGGGACAGTGTACTCTACCACTAGTAGATCTGGTCCTAAGGGAAGAAAAATCTAACTCTAAGGAAAAGAAGGTCTGGATGATTATATAGGAAGGAAGAACTTCTAACTATAGATGATCGAATTAAAATTTGATACTAGGATAGTGCCACGAGGGGTGTACTCTACCACTAGTAGATTTAATCCTGAGGGAAGGAAGCATCTATCTTTAACGAAAATAAGGTCTAGTTGAAGATTTGAGATTGAATCCAGGACGGTGCCACGGGGGGACTTATTCCATCACTGGGGATTTTATTCTTAAAGGAAAGAGAGAAGCCTAACCTTGAGGAGAAAAGAGTTTGATTTTAGAATTTTGAAATTGAATCCAGGACGATGCCACAGAGGACTTATTCCATCGCTGGGGAATCTGATCCTAAGAGAAGGAGAATACTTACTCTGAGGAAAAGAAAAGCTTGATTTGAAAGTTTAAAATTGAACCCAGGACGGTGCCACAAGGGACTTATTCCATCACTGGGGAATCTAATCCTAAGAGTAGGAGAATACTTACTCTGAGGAAAAGAAAAGCTAGATGATCTCATAGGAGGGTGGTATTATTTCTTATAGGAGATCAGGCTTAAGGATCTAGATTTTAAAACTAGAATGGTGCCGCAGAGGGCGTTATCCATCACTAGTAGATCTAATCCTAAGGAAAGACAGCGCGATGACTCACATCTGTCCTTAAGGCAAAGAAGACTGGAGGACCCTGAGGGAAGGAAGCATTGCTTCCCACAGAAGGTCGGATCTGGATTTTAAATCTAGGATGGTGCCAAAAAGGGCGTGCTCCACCATTAGAAGATCTAATCCTAAGGATAAAAAGCACGATGACTCAAATCTAACCTTAAGGAAAAGAAAACCAAATGATCTTGTGGGAAGGAAGCATGGCCTCGCACAAAATCAGGTCTGGAGTGATCGTATGTAAAGAAAACTTATTTTACATAGAGGATCCGGTCTGGATAATCGTATATAGAGGAAACTTGCTCTATATAGAGGATCGGGTATGGAATGATCATGTATAGAGAAAACTTGCTCTACACAGAGGATCAGATCTGGAATGATCGTATGTGAAGGAAACTTGCTTCACACAGAGGATCGAGTCTGGATGATCATGTGTAAGAAAACTTTCTCTACACAGAGGATCGAGTCTGGATGATCATGTGTAAGAAAACTTTCTCTACACAGAGGATCGAGTCTGGAGTGATCGTATGTGAAGGAAACTTGCTTAACATAAAGGATCGAGTCTGGATGATCATGTGTAGAGGAAACTTGCTCTATACAGAGGATCGAGTTTGGAATGATCATGTGAGAAGGAAACTTGCTTCATATAGAGGATTAGATCTGGATGATCATATGTAGAGGAAATTTGCTATACATAGAGGATCGAGTCTGGAATGATCGTATGTGAAAGAAACTTCACATAGAGGATCAGATCTGGATGATCATATGCAGATAAAACTTACTCTACATAGAGGATCAAATTTTAATTTTGAATTTTGAAATTAGGATGGTGCTGTAGAAAGCGTTATCCATCACTAAAAGATCTAATCTTAAGGTGAGAAAGCATAGTCACTTATATCTAACCTTAAGAGAAGAGAACTAAAATTTTAAAATGAAAAACTTGAACAACACTGAGTTGAAAAGATTTAAAATTTGAAAATTTTATTGATTTGAAATTCAAGCTACATCAAGCAAAGTATTTCTTCAGGAATCGCCCATTTACGTGAAGCATTGGGTGATTTCCTTTTCAATCCACTAGCTGATACAAGCCTCCTTCGTAGACTATTTCTACTACGAAGGGTCCTTCCCAGGTTGGTTTAAACTTCCCGTCGAGCTTTCGGTAGGCTAAAATAGGCCTCCAAAGAACCAAGACCAAGTCGCCTACTCAGAAGGTTCTAGGTCGCACTAACTTATCATGAGCTTGAACCATTCTGACTTTATAGAGTTCTAAATTTTGCTGGGCTTGGAGACGACGTTCTTCAAGACCTTCAAGTTCTTCAAGTCAAAGTTGTGTATTCTGTTCTGTTGTGATCTGATTTTGGACTACAATTCTGAGCGAAGGGATTTAAATTTCTAGAGGGAGTACGGCCTCAGACCCATACACTAGTACAAACGGTGTGGATTGGGTCGGGGTTCGATATGTGGTCCTGTAGGCCCACAAAGCTTCCACCAACCTCTCATCCCACTGACGTTTATTATCATCCAGGGTCTTTTTGATGATTTGTACCAGGGTTTTATTAAAGGCCTCAGCCAATCCATTAGCACGTGGGTAATAGATCATTGAGTATCTCCAATCAATACCGTGGTGACTTGTAAAGTTGTTAATTTTTGTAGACTTAAAAGTGGACCCATTATTGGATATGATTCTGCGGGGTACGTCGAATCGATATACGATATGGTCACGAAAGAATTTCATTACATGGTGTGATGTTACATTTCTTGGTGGAACTGCTTCTGCCCACTTTGAAAAGTAATCAGTCGCTGCTAAGATGAAGCGATGACCCCTTAAAGAAGGAGGGTCAATTGGCCCGATGATATCTATACCCCAACTTTCGAAAGGCCACGAAGCTATCGTAGGATGCAACATATTAGGCGGCTGATGTAAGACCACACCATGAACCTGGCACTGATGATAATATTTTGCAATTTTCATGCAATCGTCAATCATCATAGGCCAGTAGTAGCCAAGTATTTTGATTTTCATTTTCATCTTAGGACTCGATTGATGAGCACCGCACAATCCAGCATGGACTTCGTTAATGATCTTTAGGGCCTCTCATTTTTCTAAACAACGGAGCCACATCTGATCGAACGATCGTCGGTACAACGTATCGTTGACTAGTGCATATGATAGGGCGCATTTCTTGATTTGATTGGCAAAAGACCTGTCGTGGGGAAGCTTGCCTTCTTGCAGATATTTGATTATCGGTTGTCTCCAATCTTCTTCTTCATCAACTGCAGAACAGGTAGAAAGGACCTGGGAAGATTGTTTGTTGAGGTACTTCATATCTATAGGAAACAGGACTTGACGACCCTGAACTTCTATAGGGATGAAGTCTTCTTCTGGGCAAGCAAATTCCTTTGCAAGCTTTGTTAGGGCATCCACCGAGAAATTGCTTCCACGAGGAACCCTACACATAGTTACAACAAAAATTTTCTCAAGTAAGTGTATTGTGTATTGGTGATATTTCAAGAGTTTAGGATTCAAGACCTTATAGGTCCCTGCAACCTGGTTGATCACCAGTTGAGAGTCACCATAGATCTTAATCTCTTTAATCTCCATTAGGATTGCAAGTTCCAAGCCAGTTATCAAAGCTTCATACTCAGCCTCGTTGTTCGTATAAAGTTCTCATAAATGGTAGGAAAAGTGCATCATTTCCTTATCTGGTATTATGAAAACCAGACCGACTCTGACTTTTCCAGGAATAGTAGATTGTGGTGTTTTGCCCCGTTGAGAGGATGCTACACCATCAAAATATATTTTCCAGGTTTGAGTATTGGATTCCTCAAAACTCATGATTTGCTCGTCAGGTAAATCATCATTTAGAGGAGATTCCGCCGGTAGTGGGTGTGCCGCAATGAAGTCGGCGACGGCCTGCCCTTTCACAGCATGCAGGGGAATGATAGTGATTTCAAATTGAAGAAATATCATAGACGAACGAGCTAGATGTACTGACAATGTGGGCCGGGTCATAAGATATTGCAGGGGGTTGACACTAGAAATCAAACTAACTTGATGAGAAAGCATGTAATGCCTTAATTTTTGTACTGCAAAAACTAAGGCAAGACAATGTTTCTCAATTGCAGGATAACTGATTTCCGTTGGAAGTAATCTTCGACACAGGTAGTAGAGAGCGTTCTCTTTCTCATCATCATTAATTTGAGCTAGAAGGGCCCCGAGAGATTCGTCAAGGGCTGCGGTGTAAAGGATTAAGGGTCTCCCCGGAATGGGGGCTGCCAAAAGTGGAAGATTTGTCAAGTTTTGTTTGATATTTTCGAAAGCATTTTGACATCTCTCATCCTAAATGAATTTGGCATCCTTTTTAGCCAGGATAAAGAATGGTTAACATCTTCCAGAAAGATTGGAAATGAATCTTCTTATATACGCCTGCCTACCCTGGAGAGATCTCAGTTGAGTGAGACTCTTAGGAGGCGGCATATTTAAGATAGCTTCAATTTTGGCAGGATCAATTTCAATTCCACGGTGCCTGACTATGAAACCTAAGAATTTCCCTGATGTGACGCCGAAAGCGCACTTCAAATGATTTATTTTAAGGTCATAGCGGCGCAACCGCTCAAAGAAAGTTCTTAAGTCATAAAGATGAGCCTCTTTCACTCTGCTCTTGACAACTAAATTGTCGATGTAACATTTGACTTGATTATGTATTATGTTATCAAAGATATGAGTCATGTCCCGCTGGTAGGTTGCACCAGTATTTTTGAGGCCAAAGGGCATCACTTTATAACAAAAGATCCCTATAGGACTTCTGAATACAGTGTTTCTCTCATCTTCTGGGGCCATCTTGATTTGATTTTAACAAGACGAGCCATCCATAATGGAGAAAATGACGTGCAAAGAGGCAATGTCCACCATAAGTTCTAGGATTGGCAAAGGAAATTCATCCTTAAGACATGCCTTATTAAGGTCTCTATAGTCAACACAGACTCGGATTTGACCGTTCTTCTTTCGAATTGGCACGACGCTAGCTACCCAAGAGGGATATTATTCCTCTCAAATAAATCTAGCCTCAGCCAACTTCTTGACTTCAGAAATGACTTATTGTTCGATCTCTAGACGCATGCGTAGTGGAGCTTGCTTAACAGGAATATCATCATGACGGATTCCATGTTTATGGACTGCTACATCAGCGGACAACCCGACATTTCATCGTATGTCCAAGTGAAGCAATCTTTAAACTCAGATAGAAGTTGAATTAGATCCTTAGACTCATCCTCACTCAACAAAGAACTTATGAAAGTGGGGTGAGGGTCATCCTCTGTTTAAAGGTTAATTTCTTTAAGTTCATCGACTGTTGATTTAATTTCTTCTTCGAATTCAGGGGGTGCATCCCAAACCTGAAGTTCGTCAGAATCATCTAAAGTCTCCAAACAAAGTCCATCGAATGAATCAATGACTTCAGTAGGGACATTTTTAAATTCAGGATGACTATTATCATTAGACAAAATTCGTCATTGTCAAATGATCTAACGGTACCAAAACCGATACCACTGGTCCAATGTTTATTAAATTTTGAATTCCAAAGACTTTCGTGGTATCTAGCCTGACCCTTAGTCCATTGACTCGGAGCAAAACCTTTAGAGATAAGAGATTTAACACCAGCAGGAAAGTAGCCAAAAGGTAATTCAATTAATTCATTAAAATTTGCCTCCTCAAGGATTACATCATCTTCATTCCTTGAGGAGGAAGAGCCAGGGAAGAACTTCTGGACTTTTCTCACTTCTCCATCTAAGTTAGGGGCATCCTTAGTCACTAACCCTGAGACCCTGTCAGCAGACAGTGGGGTTAAGGTTAAGGATTCAACCGTTCTATTAAGCTTTTCATATAGACTCAATTCAAGCTCGTCACTTTGAACTTTTAATTTTGTACCCTCTTGGTCGCTATCCGATTCTAAAGTGAGATCAAACTTCGAAAGAGGATTGATTTTTGTATAGTCAAAAGCAAATATGGCACCCCTTTTTCTTGAATCTTCATCAGAACTTGTTTCAAGTTCGATGTAGACCAGGGAATTTCTTTTCTCAACTGAAGGGCGGCCTCGACCGCGTGCTCTTTGGGCCATCCTCCCACCTCTTTGAGGTAAAATGTTCAGAGGCCTAAAGATCACACGCTCGACGTCATCTTCACTACTTGAATTTTGTTTCTTTTGACTTTTGATTTTTTTTCTTTTCTCAATCTCTGAATTTCTTTTGAACTTTGGCTTTCTGCTTTTCCCTCCTTAACGTTGATCTCTACCTTAGAACAAGTGGTGGACCCTTTAGGTATGTAGTATGTCGCATCCTCATATATCCCGACCTCGTGAATAGAGAATGGTTGCAGATCACCCTTAATTTCAAACTCAATGTCATCTCGTTGGTACTTGATGCATTGATGTAGTGTAGAAGGAACCATCATGTACTCATGGATCTAGGGCCTTCCTAGGAGAGCGTTAAAGTACGTCGCCGAATCGATTATATAAAATTTTGCTTCAGTTTTCAATTCTCATATCTCTAGAAGAAGGGTAATAGAACCTAAAGCCTTCTCGCCCTTTTCATTGAACCCACAAAGCACTAACTTGTCAGTTAAGAGCTTACTAGTATCAATTCTAAGGTATACGAGAGTCTTTATGTTCATCACATTGACCGATGCACCCGGATCAATGAGAACTCTTGATAACTTAAACTTGCCCACATTTATGGTGATGTAAAGTAGACGATTGTGGTCAACAGTTCCAAGGAGTAAATCTTCATCAGAGAAGGTATCCCCAGGGATTTCTTTATAGTACAAAGCTTCTTCCTCGAAAGTTGAAGCTAATTGAGTTAAGCAAATCTCTGGGTTGAGAAGTGCTTTAATTAGAGTCTCCCTCATCTCTTTTGAAAGGACAAGGGCATCATAAATGCTCAACATAGTAGGTAACTTCCTAAGGTGAGCTAAGACATTGTAATCAACACTTGGAACATTAACATTAAGATCCGATGGATTTGAAAGAATTGGAGTTGATTTTTGAGTAGGGATTTGAATTGGATCATCGGAAACAACTTCTTTTCCTTTATCTTGAGGAGGTAGCCTAAGGGGTAAGACCTTGCCACCACGTAGTTATACTTGCATGACTTCATCGAAAGAACAAACTACAGGGGAGTCTATGCTCTCCTTAGGCAATTGATTATCATTATCTAAGCGAGAGTCTGAATCTGAAAAGTCTATCATGATAGGACTCCCTTAAAAGTTAATTTCAGGGGTTTCACCATCTGATAAGATATCAGATTTGTTTCTCTCTTGAAGAGTCAAATCTGGAGAGCTGAGTGTTTGAATTTCTTGATTGATCTCAGCTTGTTCTTGATTGTTTTCAATAGAAGAGTCATTTAAGTTTTCATTCTCAACATTAATCATCAAAATATGAGAAGAAGGATTAGACCTTTTATTCAATTTTCTACCCTTTATATTTGATGGGGCAAAGTAAAAGTCAGATAATTTTAGTGGTGAAAGAGGTTTTGAGCCACCATCTATCACTTGTACAGATCTCTCATCAACAAATTTTCTCTCTACAGAAGATTCACTCTTTTCATTTAATATAGTAGTTCCTACAACTACTGGAGAGGAAACCGTCCCAACGTCCTCCTGCGAAGCCTCGAGGTCAACCTTCCAGATCGGGTCCCGGGCTCTCGTCGGTAATTGTTGAGAAAGATGAAAAGATTTATTAATTGACTTTTTAAATGTCCAGGATAGTGCTATATCCCAACCATCTTCAATAGACAGAGAAGAGTTAGAATTTTTACGTGAGATAAATTTGACAGACCCCTAATCCGGATCAACCAGGTACTCCTTTGGAATTATAATGTTACCTTGATGAAAACTCTTTTCTAGCCAGTCCTTGAAGACAATGCAGTCTTCAATTGTGTGGCCTAACATGCGATGGTAGAGGCAAAAAATTGGATCATCCTTCTTATTTGCCTCTTCCGACTTCTTGGCCTCCAACAATCGAAAATCTGGCTTCTTCTGAAGACTTTTAAAGATCTTTCTCACCGACTCCCATTTAAATGGATATGTACGGGCCAATCTCTCTTTAAAAGAAGTCAGGTGAGAATCTCTTGTAGGTTGAGAAGTTACCTGAAAAGGTGGAGATTTCTGAGTTTGTTGCATTGGAGGATTACTGGACTGAACGTTCACTGGTTTCTTCCCCTTATCGATTGTTGAAACCATTGCTTCTCTCTTTTTAAAGGACTTCAATGGTTTACTAGCTTTCTTTTCCTAAGTAGAATCCTTCAGGAATGGCATTTTAGAAGCCTCTTCCTGTAGATTACTAGCCTTATTCAAAAGTTTTACGAAGGTTTTGATAGTGAAACCCTTCAGAAAAAAAGCAATAGGCCCATGGATATTCTTTAAAAGAATCTCCACTATATGTTGCTCTTGCAACTGGGGTTCATACTTCATCGAGAGGTTTCGCCACCTCAAGATGTACTTAACCAAAGACTATCCCAGCTTTTGTTTTTCAATGACGAGATCACCAACGGTTACACGCTGCTGAGCTCCTGAGAATCTCTTTAAGAATAGACTCTCGAGCTCTGTGAAAGTTTTCACTGAACCATTTGGTAGGTCTGTGTACCACTCAAAAGTAATACCGGATAGACTACTCACAAACTAATGAAAGAGTAGAGCATCTGACCCTCCTGCGTTGCAACAGCTCGCTCGGAAGTGGGCTAGGTGTTGTCTTGGGTTTTCTAACCCACTAAAAACTTTGAATGAAGGTGGCACAAAGCCTTTAGGATAAGCGACTAAATCATATTCTTCAGGGTAAGGTCTACCCTTTGGAATAGATGCAGTCCCTTGAGAGTGGGCTAAGGCCTCCCTTACCTGGGTTTCGATCATCTGGCGGATATCTTCGTCGGCTGGAGAGGTTAGGGAAGCAACTTTTGGAGTTCTAGGACTTCATTTTGTCTTCCTGCTGTGCTCACCCACTGTATGTGTTATAGGTTACAACTGCTCGGATTGGGACTGTCGAGCTTTAATCATCTGATTCTACATCTGTTCCATTCTGAGCATCATCTGTTCAATCTTGTTCTCCAGACTCTTGATGTATTCATCTTTCTCATTCATCTTGATTGATCCATCAGAGTCTGAATCTACAGCTACAGAGGCTTCTTCCTTACCAGATCGGTGTCTTGAAGGCTCAGCATCTTTATTTGATGCTCTAGTTTCAACCATACAGATATTCCCAGCTGAGTCTTCCTCCATCAAATCATCAGCTTCTGGATCAAAGGCTTCAATTGCCTTCTTCTTAAGTATATCTCTTATCTCCTGTATCACATCATTGACTGGTCTACCCTCAATTGATTCAATGTCGATTGGTAGGTACTCCTTGTAGTTAATCATTTCTTTAAATTCCTCATCTCCTAGCTTGGTGAGGACTTCCTGAATCTTCAGATCATCAGCAGTAGGTTCTGCTACCAACTGATCTAATATTTCTTGATCATCATCAATCTCTATCCCCTCCGACTGTCCCGGGGTCGGTAGTCGTGAGGGTGACATCCTCAACAGGGTGAGGGATATCTAACTTAACAGGTGAAGAAGGGGTTTGACAGGTGGGAACTCCAACATCAATCTGAGGAGAATCCTCACATCCTTGAATAAGGAGTCGGGGGATTTTAACAGGTAACTGAACTGGAGAATCTCTGATCTAAATCCCAATAGTTCTGCTTATCTTCATCGGCACATATGGTTCATCTAAAGGTATGGGCCTTTTGCCCTTAACATCCACTGGTTGAAGCTCTTTCAAAATTTCTTTGACTTGGCTACCACAGGGGCCAACTTTGAAAGTCTTGAAGGGGGAACTGGAGGTCTACCACTGAGAGGGTGACTCCTACTAGATCCAATTAAAACTATCTCCTCTATTTTTGTAGTTGGGAGACGAGGCACCCAGTGATATCCATCTACTAAGAATGAGGCAACCGATTATTTGACAAACTTTTTGTTTCTCCTCATTGGCTGAGGAGTCAGGTTTCTTGCTTCAAATTTTTCTTCTTTTAGCACTTCTTTCTCAAGTTTATGTGAGATCACCCCCTTCAGGTGTCTCACATATTGTTCTTATGTTTGACCTATCTCAGCAGCACAGGTGTGGATGATGTTTCTTAACATTCTTGTTCTTAAAGTGTTCTTCTCCTTTGTAGTCTTCTTCACAGAATAGTCGACCGGGCTAGGTGGAGAGCTAGCAATCCGCGTGACTCTCTCCTCCCCTGCAGCAGCTGTGAGGGGGTGAAAACAACTCCCTTTCAGGAGTGGAGAAGAGGCAGGGATAGACAGCTCCTCAACAGCCTCAGGCTCAACTAGACTTAGAGCTTTCTGTTCAGCTATCTTTCTGGACTTGGTGATTTTCTTCCTCACCCTTCTCAAGTAGTTCTTCCTGGCACTCTTAGTGCCAAACAGTGCTCCAGAACTAGAGGATCCCTTCTCAATAGTAGACTTCACGTCAGTCTTCTTGTCCTCACTTTGGACTGAGGGTGCAGAAGGTCTGAGAGTAGCTCCTGCTGCTAGCTCTAGCATTGGGGGAAGGTCACTTATTGCCCCCACAGCTAACTCAACTACTAAGCTATTCTCGCCCTCGGCAGTAAGGTTTATAATTATCCCACCATTCACAGACAACTTCAAAGACTTAAATCCCATTCTGAACTAAATTACACTGCTATGGATTAATTCCTCAACTTGAAGGTCTTGGTCAACAGAGAACAGAAGTTTCCCAGCCATTGTAGAAGGTTCGATTGTCTGAAATTTCAAAGAAAAGATTTGGATCAAACTTTTGAATTTGAATTTGACAAGAAATTTTCTATATTTTATCATATAAATCAAATTATAAGAATTATAATCCGATATGTAATGATAAAGTATAGATATTAGTTTTGACTTGAAGAAAGTTTGAGTTCTTGTTGTATATGTTCAACTACAAGAGAATATTATAGAAGGACATAAATCAATAATGATCTGAATTTGATTCGAATAGATTTGACTGGAGATTTAAAGTTTTGAAAAGTGAATGATTTTCCTTGAGTATTTGAAACCAATAAGTTGAGTTTGATATCAACTTTGATAGTTAACAAATTTCAAAGGAAATCAAGAAATTTCAACTCGACTCTCTTATCCTACTGAATAGGTTGGGGATAAGATGTCAGAGATTTGATTTGGTGAAAAGATTGGATCTTTGAACTTGAATTTAGAAATGATGGAACTTACACCGTACATGTTACACTATAAGAGGATGTTGTAGTAGTGCATGTAACAATGAAGATTGAATTTGAATTGAAAGGGATTTCAGTGACTCAAAAATCCGGCAACATTTCCCCATATTTAGAAACTCGAAGTGTTGAACTTTCATTCAACGCGACGGTTTACAAATGTTAGGGAAAGTCATACAGAAATGAACTAGACTCTTTTACTTTGTCGAAGGTAAAATGTCAGAGTTCAAATATTTAAGAAATATTGAATTTAGACATTGGATTCTGGAGAAAATTTGATTTTGTATTATCGAAGTTAATCTTACAAAAGATATTGTAAGAAAACATATGACAAATGACAATTAGATTTGAAGAAGTTAAAAGGATGTTTTTGAAAATTCAAATTTTCGGCAGCACCTCCCCTTATTTTGAAACTCAAGGAGTTGAATTTTGCACTCAACTTAATAGTTTACAAGTTTTAGAGGAGAGCTAAAAAAAGCAACTTGACTCTTTTCATTTCAAAGGAGTGAATCAAAATGAAAATTCAAAGATTGATTTAATCGGAAAATTTTGAAGAGGTATTACATATATTAAACTACAACGATTGTCATAGAGAAGTATATAGCGATACAATTTAGACTTGAATGATTTTGAAGGAATATTTGAAAAGTTTGAAAATCCAGCGGCATCTCCCCTTATTTTTGAAACTCGAAGTGTTGAAGGTGTGTTCAACATAATGGTTTACAAACTATAAGAGGGAGATTGTAGAAGCTCAACCCGACTCTTTCATTTCGATGCGAGGATCGAAATGAAATGTCGAAGATTGAAACAATCAGAGAGATTGAAAGTACACTAGCTATATACAACTACCACCATTATTGTAGAAGTATATACTTACAATGACTATTAGAATTAGAAGGATTTTGAAATGAATATTAAAAAAGTTTGAAATTTTGGTAGTATCTCTCCTTATATTTGAAACTCGAAGTGTTGAACGTGTGTTCAACATAACAGTTTACAAAAATTTTAAATGGGGAGACACTAAAAAGCTAACCCGACTCTTTCATTCCGATGAATGATTCGGGGTTGAAATGTCGAAGGTTGAATTAACCGGTAGGTTTCAAGCTTTTGAATTAAATTCGGAGGAGAAGTCTATATCCTATCACACATATTGAATTATAAAAATTATAATCTCATATGTGATGATAAGATATGAGAATCAATTAAGATTTAAAAAAGATAGAATTTTACTAGACAGCTGAAACTATGATTTTGAAGTTGGAGAATTTTTTGTAAATTATGAAACTTAGCATGTTATGATTTATTTGCATGCGAGTTTGCAACATGTATAGGAAGACTTTGAAAAGCTTGGCCTGACCCTTTTGCTCTACCAATGAACTTGGAGGTAAAATGTCAAATCCCAGCTTGGAGAGAGGTTTTCTACACTCATCTCTCTTTTCACATGTCTTAATTGAGTTGGCCACACTCACCCAAGGAAGAAATGGGAGAGAGACCAATGAAAGGAAAAGTAGTCAAAACTATCGATGCAACAAAATTTGTAATGCTATTAAAGATGGAGAGAGAGATTTTCCCCTGCGGACTCGCCATTTTTTGTTTGTGATTGAAAAATGTAGTTTGAAAAAGTTAATTTTATTTAGAAAATATTTAATTTCTGGAATTTTAATTTTTAAATTGAACGCTTATTATGAATGATATATCACCTCGGAAGGTGAACATATCGTTCCCTAATAGGTTCAAATTTTAAATATTTGAATTTATCTTGATTATTGTAGTTGAATCTGGGAAAGAACTACATATGACCCTGAAGGGTCAAAATGAATATTCAATCAGATATTTAACTACCATAATTTGGATAAGAAGATCATTGGTCTCACAATTAAATCTACGATAGTAATTGATATATCCTTTCGGAGAAAGAAGTTATCAATCACTATTGATAGTTTGGAAATGACGATAATGATCGTCGAGTTTGATTTTCCCAAAGAAAGTTAATTGAGGGTTTTAAAAAGCTTAATTTTGAAATCTGGTCTGGGGTTCTAAATCTCCTACAAGCGCAAGCCCTCGTAGTTAATTACATCATAGGAAAATAGAAATTTCCTACAAAAACTCTCGATTAAAATAGCGATACGAATTTTATTTAAGATTTCAATGTTTGATGTCAAAGGAGGTAGGGTTAAAATTTTCAATCGAGAATAGAACAAATTGGAACAGTAATTTTTGGAGTCGAAGGAGAAAAAGTAGGAGGTGTCTTGAAATTCTGAATTACTTCAGAAACACCCCAACCTATCCTAAGTGTTGGGCTTGAATTTGATTGAAAGATATATTTTGTTTAAATGATCAATTTTATTAGAAAGTGAGAATTAGATTCCCAGAGGTTGAGGTCTTAGGATTGAAAAATCTGCCTCAGATCTTAAGTCTAAAATGGGTACTAAAAATTAGTGACCCAGAACCTAGCTAATGCAATGCAATCCTAGACATACTCTGGCCTAGATTGGGGAGCCAGCTAAACCACCTAAGCGCTTCAAAACCATGTTGTCCGGTCTTTTATGAAAGAGTGGTTAGGGACATTATTTAAGATTGAGTTTTGAGGAGTTGGGGTCTACATCTAGAGCAGATTCCTAATTGACCCCTTTACATATGTTGGGTGAAATGCTTAAGCTAAAATATAATTTAGAATTAGACTCAATTTTAATTTGTTACTAATGCGATGTATGCTAGTTGACTCGTATGTTTGAAATCAGAATGAAGAATTTTAAAAATTAGGCTTAAAAAATAGATTTTATCTTAGGGATTGCACAATATCCCCTTGGACAGAACTGCACCCTAATAGGTCAGGTGGTCTGCCAAAACCCGCAGGCGGGGAGGTGCCTAACACGGAAGAGAAGTTTCAATATGTATGCATGAAAAACCACCGGCAGTCCCAGGCTTACTTCTTAAAAGTATTAGAGTTACTATGTGAGCCTAAAGTTTTTAAATTTTATTTAAGTAGAAATAGTTTCAAACGTGTCCTCACGAGCCTCCGATCGGATTCCAGGCTAAATCAAATATGACATGCAATTATCGCCAAAAAAAACTACTAAAAGCATGTGGGTCCTTAATCGCAATCAACATCAAATAATCAATATTAATCAAATAATTAAATCAATTAAATAAATATTCAAAATGAAAGTCCATAGGCAAGTGCCTTTTAATGTTACAACACAGGGTCTGCAGGAAAGTAAAGAGGCCGGGTACCACTGACTAAAACCCAGATTCTACTCTTAAGACTCATGTGATTTTGAGAATAGGTCTTCTCGTTCTTCACTTCTTCGTCTTCATGAAACTCCTTGGATCGTCGGGTCCGGATATCCAAATGAAAAGAAACTCTCCCTTGAAAGGGGGTTATCTTTTCTATTTGGATATTTAAAATTATCCAAATTTGGATCTCTATATGGAAAGAGACTCTCCCCTAAGGGATGTCTCTTCCTCTTTGGACTCCAAATTGGATGCTTAAACATCCCATTCTCAAAGCACTTAACAGTTTATAACTCAATTACATTTAAATTATATCAATGAAAATTATAAATCTAAACTTGATCCTGTAGGGTTATCCTAATAATCAGTAATTATATTTGATATCCTAAGCAGTTATATAATTGAAATTTAAAAATGCTCATTCATAGCCACACTTGGCTATGCTTTTTTAATTTTAAAGGGGGAATTAAGCAATTTTCTGAAGCACCTATGTAATTTATTATTTATGAATTTGCCCCCTTTAATTTTAAATACCCTGTATGAGCATGGTCACCTGCATAAGATTAAATTAGTACTAATCTCTCCTAACCTAAGGGTAGATTTAACGTATAATCAATCATAACATAGAGTGCAGAAAATAAATAAATAATCACAGTAATTCTACTACTAGCAAACAGCATGCAGTGAAACCTCGAAAACTCGGTACACAATAGAAAAGTAAACACCGGCCTAGCCTAAGACTAGAGTTGGTTATCCTAGCAAACCATCTAAAGTGTGTGAGGTAGGTTGTGTGGTTTGGATATGTTCTATATAGGATAATTTGATTGAAGTTGTTTAAAGTTCTGGTTGGTTGAAAGGCTTGAGGGAGATTTTAATTAAAGTTTAAGTTTTAATGGTTTAAAATTGATTTTAAAATTTATTTTTATTGTTTATTGGATACCACCTTTGTTGCACACGAAGGCCGTGAAGTTTATTTCACCTTCCTTGGGGCTAACTTAATAGCCTCGTAGGCCTGGGTTACCTAGTGGTACCCGAGATAATTAAACGATTTGAGTTTGATTAAATTTGAAAGTTAATTAAATTTTAATTAAAGTTAATTGGTTTCTGGTTTTAATGTTTTAATTTATTTAGATTTGCCACTAACCAATTCGTGGCGTTGTGCCACCAGGCTCGAGGAACAAAGCCTCCTTAGGACACGTAGCCCCGCATCCTAGAGTAGTCCAGCCGATAAACCAAGTTAATGTATTTGAATTAAGGATTTTAAATTTATTTAAATTATTAAGAATCAATTCATTTTCAGTTTAACACTCCTTAGAATCCATTCGTGGCGTGGTGCCACCAGGCTCGAGGAACAAAGCCTCCTCAGAACACGTAGCCCCGCAGCCCGGAGTAGTCCAGCCTAAAAAATTTCATTTCAGGAGTGATTGTTATGTATTAAGATGGTTATTTGAGTGTTTTAAACATCAATTTAATATTTTCTGGAATTTGAAATTAATTATTAGATATTGGAATTTTCTGGATTATTTTAATCATTTAATTCAAGGGGCAAAAATTGACTTTTTGATTTAAAGTATTTTCTAAAATGCTAGTATTTTATTAAAATACTAGACCTTAATATAATCAGTTAGACAATAAGTATGCTGAAATTGGAGTTTTCTACATTTTATTATGAAGGTTTGAAGTTTTGACTTAATTTTGAACTAAGTTTGACCAAAAGTTGACTTTTTCAAAATTGATTGATTTCTGGAAACTTAACATTTTTTATAAATATTAGACCTTAAGATGAGTCATATGCCTTTGAGTTTGCTGAATCTGGAGTTTATTTGAATTAGTTATAAATTTTTGAAATTTTGACAATTATTTAAAATTTTAAAATTAGTTTAATTAAAGCCCTTTTTGTGATTTGAATCCAAATGACCTCCAAACTCCTTGAAATCACTTCCAAAGATCAGGATTGATCTAAGGAGTAATTATCAAGTGTTAGAGAAATTTTTGGTATTTTTAACTATTTTTAATTAATTAAATTAATTAAATATTAAATTTCAGATAAATTTAAGTTAAACTTAATTTTGATGTCCAGTCAAGGGGCTTTTATTTTTTACGGATTAAGGGTTCAATTCTGGTTAGTTTAAGGTATTATATGTAATTTTTGGATTTAATCTTGATTTATTACATTTTTTGGAAGGTTTTAAGGCTTAATTAAGGTTTAAACTTGATTAGGTTAATTAAGGGGCTTAATGATTTCAAAATTCAGTGAGAAATTTTTCTAAGGCTGAGAGTGTCACTATGTTTAAGTGTTCAAAGTTTCAAGTCAATAGGAGGTGAATTCTAATTATTGGAAATATTCTAAATCCTCTAATTAAGTCCTTAATTATTATCCTTAATGACACTAAGTTTGATAGGTTTGAATCAAAGTTTCTAGACCCTTGACTTAACATATAAATGCATACAAACACATTCAATCCCTAAATCTAGGAGACCCTAAGTGTGTGTGTGCACCTGCACATGCAATAATTAATATTTGATTAATTACAATTAATAACTTGATTAGTGAATGGTTAAGACATAACCAATCAATAATGCTCCCACATAATTTCCATTCAGTAAGCTCAATCTATGTTTGAAATTTTAAAATAGATCTCTCAACCTAGAGATTTAAGTATATATATATATATATATTTTAAAGTAGTTTTAAATATATAAATTTAGTATACATATAAATCTATGTATAAATATAAGTGTAAAATTTAAAATACTCAAAGATATGATTAGAGTAAATTTAATATCTAAATGAGAGATCTACTGGTTTTCAAAGATTATTTAAAAATTAAGTTTTAATTTTCAAAATATTTAATATAATATTTAATTAAATATTGATTAAATACTAAAGTAATTAAATAATTAATAAAAATTAAAATAAATCAAGTTTTGATCTCTGAAATTAGTTTCAAATTAAAGTGCTCAATTTTCTAAAAATTTTGATATATTAACTCATTTTTCTAATTTAAAATAAATTTATTATGAATTTTTAAAGTTTAAATCATTTAACAGAAGTTTTTAATTAATGTAAAATTAATTAATGATTAAAATAATCTTAAATCCAGTTAATTTAAATCTTGGATATTTTCTGAAATTTTAACATTATTTTAAATACATATATTAATTAAATATTAATTAATAATCAAATGTTTAATTGATTAAAATATAGAATATAATTTAAATTAATTTAATTTAAAAATTAGAATAATTTAAAATAATCACTTAATTATTGAATATCAATTAATAATAAAAAAAATTTTAATATTAAATTAATGAATATTAATTAATTATTTAATTATTAAAATGTTATGAATCATTTAAGTAAAATTATTTAAATATTAAAATGTTAAAATGTTATGAATCATTTTAATATTAAATTAATGAATATTAATTAATTATTTAATTAAATATTTCTTTGAATCTTTAAATATTTTTAAAATAAATATTCAATTTAAAATTAATTAAATATTTATTAATTATTTAAATATTTAATTAAAATATTAAATGATATTAAATATTTTAAATTATTTTAAAATGTTTTAAATTTAATATTATAATTCTAATAATATTTAAAAAAATTTTAATTAAAGTTAATATTAAATTATTTAATATTAATTAAAATATTAAATAATGTATATTAATTAAAGCATTAAATAATTTAAAATTAATTAAAGTAATATATTATTTAATAATAATTAAAATATTAAATAATTTAGTGTTAATTAAAGTTAATATTAAATTTAAAATTAATTAATTAAATTCAAAATTATTTTATACTATATAAATATATATATTGATTTAAAATTAATTTCTTATTTTTTTAATCATTTAATAATTTGAAATTAATTTTTAAAATATAATTATAGATATTATGAAGGATTTTAATCATTATTTAATTAATGTTTTAATTTTAAAATAATTAAAACTTAATATTTAAAATATATTTAATACTCTTAAATTAATATTAATTTTAAATTAAAATATTAATTTTTCTAAAAATATTAATATATAATATACATATATTATTATTTAAAATTAATTTTTAATATTTACTTTAAAAGAAAATGAATTTAAAATTAAATTAGGGGAAACGGCGGCGCCGGTGGCGGCGAAGTCCAAGTGGCGTCCCGGGATTGGTCCAGCGAAACCGCGGACGCGGTAAACCAATCATAGGCAATGATTACGCAGCGGCGTAATCATTGCCTACTGATTATCCGGTGGCGGGCCCACGCGCAAATGACTTAAGTGAGTCAACAACGCTCGATAACCGTTCGATCCTCCGTTGTTTGGATTGAACGGTTATGATGTCACTGGATCGAGATCACAGCAACAGAGCGGACTGCGCAGTCGGATCCGAAGGCGGAAGGGCTGTATCCGGACCGTTGATCGTAAGATCAACGGTCTGGATCTCACGTAGCTGGAAGGTTACGCAAGCTAAGCCCTAGAACGAGTTTTCGAGCTCGTTCTCTCGATCGAGTGGACCATTTTAAGTGAAATTTTAAACATAGACTACCACAGTGAACAAAAATAATGTGGAATAAGTATTTTTGTTTAAAATGCAGTTAAAAAATGCTATTTAGCTCTAAGTGTATAATCTAGGGTTAGGGTTTTAAGGAAATCTAACTGTTGGGTTTTGGAAATTTTTGATGCTCTGAACTTGTAGTATGTCCGCGCTTATTTCTCTAGTTGAGGTCTTGGCTTGAAGCTCTCTGGATCAAGCTGTATAACACCTTGGACAGATTGGGCTTGGGGTGATCGGAGCCTCATCGGCGATGACTTCTCACGGCTGGGTTTCACTTGGAGAGTGAGGAAGAGGTCTGGGGAGCTCCAAGGAACTGGAGGCTAGGCCTTAGAAGCTCTGGTTGGAGAGAGAGAGTTAGGGAGAGAATGAATGCTCATCTTTTGGTTTTTTCCCTATTCAAGTGATCCTAAGCTATTTGGACGGTCGAGATCACTTTGTCTGGACTCCAGATAGATGCCAAGTGTAAAGAGGGTAGTTGGGAGCAGGGGGAATCAAAGGACATAGAGGGCAATAACATGGAAAGTTCATTTTGTCCTCTTATGGACACATGGAACCTTGAGGACTGTTGGATATAAATCCAATGGTTAGGCTAGTTTCAAAGAACCTTCTAGAGTCTGATCTAGCAGCTGGAATGATTTAGGGAAAAGTGTATTAGCCTTAATAGGTCATTTGACCAACTTTGACTACTCTAAACCCTTTTGAAAGCTTTTGTTGACTAAGTTGACTAGTCAACAGTTAATGGGAAGCTGAGTTGGCATGGAGTGGGGTATCATGGACTGGAATAATGAATTGGAGGGTTTGACCAGTCAACATGACACATGAAATGGTGAGTTGGCATGAAAGAATGCCTTGAACTGATTTAGAGTAAGTAAAGAAATTCAAAGATATTAAAATGGGTATATGGTTGAATCTACATAGAGTTTGAGCAAAAGGGATGAGATGACTAAGTCAGCTTGATTTGGGTTTGATTGGCCAATGACTAAGGTAAATCTAGGTCATAATTAGAAGTTGATTTGAAATCTAAAAGGGGTTTAATATGTTGGAGGGATTAAAATAATCCATTCGAAACCTTAAGAGATACTTGGGTCAACCTAGGTTGACTTGGTCAACCAGGTTGACCTAAAACCTGGGTTTAGGTCCAGTGAATTTAATTTGATGTTTGGAGTTTAATGTAGGTATTTTGAAGGATAAAAATGGTCATTTCGGTCAAAATGGCCTATTTGGGCCCTTAATGGGTCTTTAGGTCAACCCTAATTGACTTGGTCAACCAGGTGGGTCCAGGGTCTGGGAATGGGGTCAACAGATCTAAAATGATGTTTGGAGGCCAATGGAAGTGGTCCCAAGGTCTGATGAGGTCATTTCATCAAAATGACCTATTTTGACCCTAAAGGGCCTATTTGGTCAACCTGGTTGACTTGGTCAACCAGATTGACCAAGGGGCTGGTTTTGGGTCCAACAGGTTTGGTTTAATGATTGAAACTTGCTGGAGGTGGTTGCATTTGATTTGGAGCTCATTTGGTTCAAAGTGACTATTTATACCCCATAAGGGTATTTTGCTCATTTTGACCCCTGGTCAAATAGGGGTCAAATTGAGTCCAGCAAAATACAATTTATTGCTCAATGGATCATACTCAAGGGTTTGGAAGTGGTTTGAGGGTTTGGAGAAGGCTCCAAGGTCAGGATCCACTGGGTGGCAGGTCCAGTGGCATAGATTGTAAATATTGGAAGGTTTTACAGCCTTTGGATTTCAATTCGGTTTCTAGGGTTAGAGACCTCAGAATGAGCTCAAATTTGGAGAGTTTCCTTTACAGACATGTCACATCAGTGTGGAACTGACATACCCTAAATTAGAGGTCATTTGATAGGGTTTTGAAATGTTCAAAGATTCACTGGAAAAGGCTTTTAGGACTTAGACCTTTGGCCTTGGATTTGAGTCTGGAAATCTGGTTTTGAGCTGGATTTTGATTATGAATGATAGGGTTTGAATTACCCAAATCATTTATGATCATTTAAAGATCATAAGTGAAAGGATAGGGTTGAAGCTTGATCAGAGATAGGATCAAGGTCTGAAGTAGAATTGAAATCAGGATAGGTTCAAGGTTTTAAGGGGTTTGAAGTCTTGATTTGATTGGAGTTTGAATTGAATGCAGGTCTAAATTAATCTAAGATCTATATTGGATCCTAAAGCCTGAAATTTAGACGAATCCTAGGGTCTATGATCTAGAAGGATTCTAGAGTCTAAGAAACCCTAAGGTCTGGGGTCTTCTAGAATTCCTAAGACCTAGGAAGGCCAAAAGGTTTTGGAATCTAAAAGAAACCTAGGGTATGGGAAAGTCCTAGGATTTAGGGACTATAAGGATCCCAAGGTCTAGACATCCGAAGATCTATGATCTAGAAGAATCCTAGGTCCTAAATAGATCTCAGGGGATGGAGCCTAAAGGATCCTAGGATTTAAATTAGCCTGAAATTTGATTGAACTGAGTTTAAAATTAATATGGGATTAAGATTGATTTGAATCTGGATTGAGCTAAGATAAGATAGATCCTAGGGTCAAAATTAATTTGAAGGAATCATAGGGTCTAGAGCAGATCCTAGGGATTGAAGTCTAAGAAGGTCCTAGAATCTAGATCAGCTTAAAGGAGTCCTAGGGTCTAAAGTAGATCCTGGGGACTAAAATCTAAGAAGATCCTAGAATCTAGATCAGCTTAAAGAAATCCTAGGGTCTAGAGTTGATCTTAGGGACTGAAATCTAGGAAGATCCTAGAGTCTAGATTGATCTAGGGGTTAAATTGATCTGGGGTCAGGATTGATCTAAGATCAGAATGATCTTAAGGTCTGGATTGGTCCTACTGACCTCATACAAAAATAAGGTCAACAATACTCAGCTAATATTTCTCTAGCTTCCTCCACTAGTGTCCCATTCTTTCTCTTAGCTATACCATTTTACTATAGGGTCTTGGGTGCAAAAAAATTATGATAAATTCTAGACTCCTTTCAAAACAATTTAAATCTTTCATTCTCAAATTCTCCATCATGATCACTATGAATGGTAGATATCAATTAACCTAACTTTCTCTAAATCCAAGTGAAGAATATCTTAAACTCATTAAATAACTCACTCGTATATACAAAGAATCTAACCTAAGTGAATCTAAAGTAGTCATCTACTATCACAAATCTAAAACTATTACCACCTAGACTGGCTGTAATGCATCTAAACATATCCATATGTAGAATATCTAGTGGTAGTGATATCCTTAATAGAATGGAATGATGACCTAGTTTGATTTCCTAACTAACAGGTATCACACAGATGATCCTTAGTGAATTCTAGCTTGGGAATGTCTCTAACTATGTCCTACTAGTAATCTTCCTAAGAGTTTTCATACTTGTAAGGCATAGTCGTGTATGCCATAGCCATGAATCATCCATAATAAATTTCAGGTAATACAAATTGTAAAAAATATCAATACAAGCATATAAATATTATTAATTCTCTTTCCTTCTAGAATAATTTTTATATTTACAATTAAGCATTCATTTGAAAGAAATTTCACATCAAAACATTTTTCGTATAATTGGCTAATGCTCAAAAGATTATGCTTTAATCCTTCTACTAAAGTATATTTTTAATAACAAAACCATTAGGTTTATTGATTATACTTGAGCTAACCACTTTCCTAGTGGTGTTATCACCCAAAGTTATCGTATCTCCACTCCTGACCTCTAGTATAATAAACTACTTCATATCTCCAATCATGTGTCTTGAGTAGCCGCTGTCTAGGTACCATATTCTTTCACTTGGCTTCTTGTGAGAGTATCCCTATAAAGTCAATTAGATGTCAGATTTGGAAACCCAAGTGAGTTTTAGGTGTGTTTTATGGTGTATAGTGCATGTGTGTGCTATGTGTCCTAGTATACCACAAGAATGGCACCTAACCCCTAGAAATGGGTTCACTAACCTATGTGAGGGTTAATGCCTCTTCTTAGGGATATATAATGCATATTGTGTCTTAGGTTATGGCTTAGTGAAAGTGTAGGCCCTTGAGTGTTATTCTGTAATGCTTTTATTTTTTCTTATAAATAATCATTAGCACTTTTATAAATAGCCACTTCAAACTTCAATGCATGATGACTATTTTGTAGTTCCATTGCAAGTGACTCTAATTCCTTGAATACTTCCTCTAACTTAATATACTCACTTTTTTTAAGGAATGATGTGACTTGGTTAACTCAATATACTTCCTACTTAAGTCATTAAACTCATCTAATAATGATGCATTCTCCTTATATAATGTGATATATTTGAATTTAAGATTAGCGTGTTCTCAAACTAAGATGTCATGCTGGCATTTTAAATTAAAAAGTTCCTTTTTAAACATGAATGCTATTTTTTGAGCATCCTATATGAATCATGCATTTGTTCAAAAATTAAAAATAAATCATCATAAGATAACTTACATAACTCTTCTGATCGAAGTTAACAATTGTATCATTGGCCATTAAAAATAGATTATTGCCCCCTCTTCTAGTTCTTATTCAGATGAGTTTGAGGGTAAGTATGCCCAAAAGGCTTTTTATGTCCTTTATTTTCCTCTTTTTGCATTTGGGTTATCCTCACCCTTCTCCTTTCTTAGCTGGCTCTTAAGGTTGGGACAATCGAACCTCAGATGTCCAAGTTTCCTACATTTAAAGCACATAATGTTAGGAGAAACTTTATTAAATTTACCTATTTTACCTTTACTACTGTTATGGTAGTTCTTTTAATTTCACTTCATGAAGCTTTTGAACTACCAAGCCATCAAGGTTATATCATTGTTCTCATTGGCTCTAGAGCTATTTTTATCCGTGTTATCAGCCTTTATCGCCATAATCTTGTCGTTTCTTTTGTCACCTGCATCTAAAAGTCTTTGGCTCACATATTGCTCATAAGTAATGAGAGAGCCCAATAAGTTATAAATAGAGTGTACATTCAAATATTTATTTTCATAAATTATAATGACTTTAAAAAATATCAGGCAAATAACATAAAATCTTATTAACTTTCTTAAAGTTGGATAGTTCATTTCCTAAAGCATACAAAGATGTCACTATCTTGGTAAACCTAGTGTACATGTCAGATATAGTTTTGTTAGGTTTCATGCAGAAGAGTTCATAGTCATGTAATGATAAATTTAGATCGGATTAATTCACTTCATTTGTATCTTTAAAAATAATGCAAAGCTTATCCCATATCTTCTTGCTAGTAGAGCAAGTAGAAATATACATGTAATCCTCAGATTTTAAAGCACAAAAAAAATAATTTAAGTATTTTGCATTTAGTTATGCAAAATCCCTTTCTTCCATACTCCATTCAGTAAAATGGATTTTAGTTTCACACCATTTACATTATGAGATGGAATAAAATAACCTACTTATATCATATGCCACATGTGATAGTCAATTAATTGCAATAAAGTAAACATATAAATTTTTTCAGAAATCAAATGAGATAATATGAAATAATGGTGAATGGGTTATTGAACAACCCATGATATGTTTATTCCCAAAGTGTGTCATAGATCTTTTCTCTAGGTTTTTAAACCACTAATTGGAGAACCCACAATGATACCAATTGAAAGTTCAATTTATGGTTGTTAAGCCACTTAAACTACAACAACACACCAAGAGGGAGGTGAATTGGTGTTTTAAAAATTTTCTTTCAAATATATCATTTTTAAAAAACTTAAACAAACTTCAAAACTTAAGTTCAAAATCAGATCTTGTAATGCAAAAGCTAATAATCGAAAAAATCAAATGTTAATTTTTTTGTTTTAATTTTGTAGAAAAATAAATATCAAAATATTTTTCTTCTTTTTACTTCTAAAGTTTTATTATTTTTCTTTTCTAACAAAAATTAAATCCAAAACAATCTCAAAATTCTCAACTCAGATTTGCAAGAAAGTAAAATACATAAATTAAAGCTTTTCTTTCTCTCTCAACTCTCGTAATCCCATAAGGTTTTTCTTTCTCTCTCAACTACACCTCTCTCTCTCTAAGCCTAAAACTCTCTCTTTAATCCCTAACTTATAGAAGAACACACTCACTCTGATAGCCAAATACCGTCTCTAAGTCTACTAAGAAAGTTTAAATGCTAGGCTTCAAAAAATCCTAATTATTCAATTCCATCATCTATGTTCATATAGTATAGTTTGAAGATCATATAACACTATTAGTTTAATTCTCCCTTTAGTACTATATAATGAATGTTGCCTTATATGATCAGTTTAAAATTTTTCACCGATCATCTAGTACGTGAAAGTTCGATAGGGATGTTAAGCCCTAGTGAACTAGTCCCGAGGCTAACCAAGAGGGGGGGTGAATTGGTTATTTAAAAATTTCACGATAACAATGAAAATATTTTTATAACGTGCAGCAGAAACGAATTAAAACAACGATAAAAAGATCAACCACAGATATTCACCCAAGCAGTTAATATCAGAAAAGTAAAGTGCAAAACTGAATCAGAAAAGCAAACCAGATTTTATAGTGGTTCGGTCAACTTGACCTACGTCCACTCCCCGGAGCCTCCCCTCCGGGTATTGCACTAAACAAAAGTGTCTCTCCTTTTGCTCCCACAGCAAGGCGGAGAAGCCTGTACAAAAACCTCCTTTTCACCACACGGTGAGGCAGAGAACCCGACCTCTTTTCGCTTCCTCCTGAAGCAGGCAGAGAACCTTTGAACTCCTTTCGCTTCCTCCTGAAGCAGGCAGAGAACCCCGGATCTTCTTGCGAACGATCCTCCCACGACGAACATCGACTAGACGAAAGACGACGAGCGGAGAAGACGACTCTGATCCGTGCTCGGAGCAACCTTAGTGAATCCCTCACTAACTCCCCCTCACAAGATCTTCTCTCTCTCTCCCAACTCTCTCTCTCTCTAGGGTTTCTCAGGGAAGGAAGGCAGCAAAAAATTTTTCCAAAAATTGGAAAAAGTTCTTTTAAAGGAGGGCTTAAAATTTGCCCTAAATCTCAACTGGTCGGCCAAGATCGTCCAGGACGGATCGTCCTGTATGATCAGTTCAAATTCAGCTGTTTCAGCCTGGACGATTTGGCTCTTCTGGACGATCAGTAGAAAAAGTTGTTCATATCGTCCCGTACGATCCTGCGATCGTCCGGGATGATTAGTGCAAATTGAGGGAAATCGTCCAGAAGACAGTTCGGGTCGTCCAGAGAAATCTGTGCTGGACGACCAAAAAATGACTTGATCGTCCCGGACGATAGGGTCATCGTCCGGTACGATTAGTTCAAAAAGGCTCCAAATCGTCCCGAACACAGTTCGGGTCGTACAGCTGAAATGCACTAAACGATCATAATCGTCCGGGACGATCCTGCGATCGTCCAGGACGATATGATCGTATCAACCAAAAATAAATTGCTTTCCTTAATTACCAGATTAAATTAGGCATGATTGTACTGGATCGTCCGGGACGATACACGTATCATACGGGACGATCAGAGCAAGTATCTAAAAATAAGAACTTGCCTAACTTGATCTGGCGGCTGTGAATTTCTGATTTGGGCATATCGTCCCGTACGATCCGGAGATCGTCAGGACGATGTGCTTAATCAGACCCTCTTAACTTAGTCGCCCTAATTAGGGTTTCTATTTTAACTGGATCGTCCAGGATGATGTGGAGATCGTCCAGGACGATCTGAACAAAATTTTTAACAGAAACTCTAATTCACTCAATCTCTCTCCCTGAGTGTGTGTGTGCAAGGTTACTTATCTAGGGAATCAGTTACATTACAATTGACTCAATAAAAAGAAAAATCATACATTTGACACACTTGGATCCGATCTTGAGTTGGCTTGAGTGGCTCGCAGTCTTTTGTGCCTGAAACAGATTAGCCAAGCAAAACACACTGGAAACATGTTTGTCATCATCAAAACCAGATTTGCAACAGTACGTTCTTAAGGTCGTATAGTATGGTTAGTTCAATTGAGTCATAGTTCATCTAGGATGAATTTCTAGTATGGTTAGTTCAATTGTGCCAAGCTTGTAAGCTGTGATTAACTCCTCTGAAACAGTTAAAATATTTTCAAATATCATACATGTTTGATTAAAAAAATATTGTTTTGAAAAGTGTTTAATTTTCTTCGGGAAAGTTAAATTTCTGGAATTTTGATTTTATAACTGAACACTTATTATGAATAATATATCACCTCGAAAGGTGAACATATCATTCCCTAATAGGTTCAGATTACAAATCTTTGAATTTATCTGATTATCATAATCAAACTCAAGGAGAAACAACATACGATCTCGAAAGATCAAAATGATGTTTAATCAATTGTTTGATTATCTTAATCTGAATAGGATCATTAATTTTATAATCAGAACTATGATTGTAATTGACATATCTATCCGAAGAAAGAAGATATCAATCATATCAATAGTTTGAATATGAAAATAATGATCGCCATTTTTTTGTTTTGATTTCCCAAAGATAATTAATTAAAGGTTTTGAAAACTTGATTTTGAAATCAGGTCTGGATTTCTAAATCTCCTACGAGCGCAAGCCCTCGTAGTTAATTACATCGTAGGAAACCAGAAAATTTCCTACGAATACTCTCGATTAAAATAGCGATACGAATTTTATTTAAGAATTCAAAGATTGATTTCGAAGGAGGTTAAGGACTTTAATTTCAAGTGGGATTGGTTCAATGTTGAACACTTATTTCTGGAGTCAAAGGAAGAATGGTAGGAGGTGCTTTAAGATTCTGAATTGCTTCAGAAACACCCCAACCTATCCTAAGTGTTGGGCTTGAATTGGATTGAAAAAGATTTAATGTTTAAGTCATCAATTTTATTAGAAAGTGGGAATTAGATTCCCAGAAGATTGAGGTCTTAGGATTGAAGATATGCCTCAGAACCTAAGTCTAAAATGGGAACTGAGAATCAGTGACCCGGATCCTAGCTAATGCAATACAATATGGACTTACCCCGGCCTGGATTGGGGAGCCAGCTAAACCACCTAAACGCTTTTAAAACCATGAGTCAAAGTATTTAAATGTAGAGTGGTTAGGGACATTGATTAAGATTGGTTTAAAGAATTGGGGTCGACATCTAGAGCAGATCCTAATTGACCCCTTAACATATGTTGGGTTAAATGCTTAAGCTAGAAATGCAATTAAAGATTTAGACTCAATTTTTTAATTTGTTACTAATGCGATGCATGCTAGTTGACTCGATTAAATGCTTAAATCAAAATGAAGCAGTTTTAAAATAGGCTTAAAAATAGGTTTTATCCTAGAGATTGCACAACATCCCCTTGGACAGAACTGCACCCTAATAGGTCAGGTGGTCTGCCAGAACCCGTAGGCGGGGAGGTGCCTAACAAGGTAGAGAAAAGTTCAATATGATGCATGAAAAACTCCCGGCGAGTTCGGGCTTACTTCTTAAAAGCGTTAGAGTTTCTACCTGAGCTTAAAAATTTTAAATTTTGTTTAAGTAGAAAAAGTTTATGACCGTACCCTCACGAGCCTCCGATCGGGTTTCAGGCTAAATCAAAATCGACATGCAATAGCGCCAAATAAACTACTAAAAGCATGCGGGTCCTTAATCGTAATCAACACATCAATTAAATCATTTAAATAATTAAATTAATTAAATAAATGCTCAAACTGAAAGTCCATAGGCAAGTGCCCTTAATAATACAACCCAGGGTCCGCAGTAAAGTAAAGTGGCCGGGTACCACTGACTACAACACGGATTCTACTCCTAAGACTCAAGTGACTTTGAGATTTGAGATTCTTCTCGTTCGTCACTTCTTCGTCTCCTTAGAACTCCTTGGATCGTCGGGTCTGGATATCCAAATGAAAGGAAACTCCCCCTGAATAGGGGTGTTATCTTTTCTCTTTGGATATTTAAACTTCATCCTAATTTGAATCTTCAAATGGATAGGAACTCTCCCCTAAGGGATGTTCCTTCCTCTTTGGATTCCAAATTGGATGTTTAAACATCTCAATCTCAAAGTACTTTAAACTTACAACTCAATTTACATTCAAATTACATCAATTGAAATTAAAAATCTAGACTCAACAACCTGCAGGGTTATCCTAATAATCAACAGTTATATTTACATCTCAAACAGTTAATATATTTGAAATTTAAATGCTCAAACCAGCCACACTTGGCCATGCTCTTTTAATTTTAAAGGGGGACTTAAGCATTCTGGAGCACCTGTGCAATTTAATAATTATAATTTTTGTCCCCTTTAATTTATGCCCTGTATGAGCATGGCCACCTGCATAAGATTAAATTAGTACAAATCATCCCTATCCTAGGGGTAGATCTAATCGTAAAATCAATTACATCACAGAGTGCAGTAAATAAGTAAACAAATACATCAATTCTACTACTAGCAAACAGCATGCAGTAAAAGCTCAAAAACCCGGCACACAGTAGAAAAGTAAACACCGGCCTAGCCTAAGACTAGAGTTGGTTGTCCTAGCAAATCATCTAAAGTGTGTGTGAGAGGCTGTGTGGTTTTGATATGTCCTAGATAGGCACTTGATTGAAGTTGTTTGAGGTTCAAGTTGGTTAAAGGTTTAAGGGAAGATTTAATTTGAATTTAAATATTAATGACTTGAAATTGATTTTAAACTTGATTTTAATTGTTTGTTGGATACCACCTTTGTTTCACACCGAGGCCGTGAAGTTTATTTCACCTTCCTTAGGGCTAATTTAATAGCCTCGTAGGCCTGGGTTACCTAGTGGTACCCGGTATAATTAAATGATTTGAGTTTGATTAATATTTAAAGGTTGATTAATTTTAATTAGAATTAGTTGGTTGCTGGTTTTAAAGTTGATTTGGTGTTTTCTGGAATTTTTAATGATTTATTGAATTTTGGTATTTTCTGGATTATTTTAATGATTTAATTCAAGGGTCAAAAGTTGACTTTTTGATATAAAATGTTTTCTGGAAATTTAATATTTTATTAAAATACTAGACCTTAATACGATCAGTTAGACAGTAAGTACACTGAAATTGGATTTTTCTACATTTTATTATGAAGGTTTGAAGTTTTGACTTGATTTTGAACTAGGTTTGACCAAAAGTTGACTTTTTCAAATTTGTTTGATTTCTGCAAACTTAATATTTTTAATAAATATTAGACCTTAAGATGAGTTGTATGCCTTTGAGTTTGTTGAATTTGGAGTTTATTTGAATTAGTTATGAATTTTTGAAGTTTTGACTGTTTAATGAATTATTTAAATTATTTAATTAAAACCCTTTTTGTGATTTGAATCCAAATGACTTTCAAACTTCTTGAAATCAACTCCAAAGGTCAGGAATGACCTAAGGAGTGATTTCCAAGTGTTTGGAAATTTTCTGGAATTTTTAATTATTTTTAATTAATTAAATTAATTAAATATTAAATTTCAATTAAAATTAAATTAAGCTTAAGTTTTGAAGTCCAGTCAAGGGGCTTTTATTTTTCATTGATTAAGGGTTTACTTCTGGTCCGTTTGAGGTATTATTTGTAATTTTTAGATTTAAATTTGATTTATTAGAATTTCTGGAAGGTTTAAGGGCTTAATTAAGGTTCAAATTTGATTAGGTTAATTAAGGGGCTTAATAATTTCAAAATCCAGTGGAAATTTTTCTTAAGGCTGAGAATGTCAATATGTTTAAGTGTTCAAAGTTTCAAGTCAATAGGAGATGAATCCTAATTATTTAATTAATTATTAATGGGGTTATTTAATTATTGGATTATCAATTGAATTTTTAATTAGAAAAATGTTTGAAATTGAAATTTACATATTTCTGATATTAATTTGATTTTAATTAAATCAACTTAATATTTTTTATATTATTTGAAATTTATTCAAATTTTAATGAATTTAATGGTATTTATTTAACTAAGATTTAATTAAGGGTATCTTGTGAATTAATTAAGATTTAAAGAATTTGAATTTAAATTCTAAATTTTTTTAATGATTCTATATTTAATTTAAGTTTGATTAAAGTCAATTCTTGAACTTTACTTAATTTGATTTGAATTATTATTTTAATTGGAACTTTATTAAGGGCGTTTAAGGGTCCATTGAGATTTAATGAGAATTTTAAGCTTGATTTTAATTTTTAATGAATGTGCACTTGATTTAGAATTGATTAGGACTAATTGGAGTTATTCTAGATTTTTAAAGATTTTATTTTATTTATTGGAAAATTATTGACATTAATCCTTTAATAAAGAGTTAAAGAATTTAAAGATTTATTTCAAGGTTGATTAATGTCCAATCAAGATATATTGATCACAAAGTGTATGACATAAGTTTTCTATGTTTGAATTTCATCCCAAAAGGGATGTATGAAATGAATCCTAAATATGCCTAAATTCACTAAGACTCATTCCTAATTTTTGTTCCTAAGTGTCACTAGGTTATGGGAAATTGAAATCAATGTTAATCTAACCCTTTAAACACTAGTTACAATCACATCATAGCAATCATCCAAAGTAAAAGAAGGTGTCCTAATGCTCTAGGAAAGGATCATGTGAATCATTAAGATCATAAGTTATATCATAACCTATGAACTTAAAAGTTCAGTTATGAAGCAATAAGTACACTAAACTGAATTGAGAGTATTAGAAGATGTAGGATACATCCTCGAATAAGATCCCATTCGATTTAGAGATGTAATCATGTATAATTCAAAAATTATTTACAAAGATTACAATATGATTAAAGTTAAATCTTCTTTAAATTATACATGATTACAACCTAGAATTATTTTTCAATGAAAGGCAGTCTTTCAATAATTCAATAGAGTACTAATATGCATGAATGGGATTTAAATCAAATTAGTTGTGAATTTCCAAAAATCTAGATCAAAATTTGACCTAGATCATTGCAAATTGACAAACTAATTAGGATTGCATCAAATAGACTTAAGAAAATTAGGGGAGATCACAAATAGACTCTAGAATATCTCTGCCAAATCTCAGCTTAAAATAATATATATACATTGAATTAAAAATACATTTATATTTCCTGTATAATTGAAATAATTAAAAAAATAATGGTCAAAATAATTTTTTCATATTTTTAAGATAAAGTACACTTAATTCTGAAAAGAATGAGTATTTATACGTAAATTTTGGATAAAATTAGAAATTGTTATGATTTTTTAAAGATTATAACAACAAATTTTTTTTTTAAAAAAAAATTTATTAAAGATCTGGCGGCGGTGCTGACCCAGGTAGGCTTTCCACGCGGCGCAACGGGATGCCGCCACACAGATGGCGGCGGTCAAATGGGTCCCTTCTACTTATCCAGCGCGGCACAATTTTGAACCGTCGGATCTAAAGAAGTGAAGATCTGATGGTTGAGATAATACGCGCGGCTGAGATTTATCAAGAAAGATCCAACGGTGGATCTAACCACCGCTGTTTAAAATAGAAGGTTAGGATCTATCCAGATGAAAATCTGGACCATCCGTAGAGCTAAGTAGCCATATCAAATCAGGAGATTGAATCGCAGCCGTTGATCCAAAATGAAATGATCAAACGGTTGCGGGATCGTCGCCTACCTCCACTCACCCGCAAGCTCTACACTTAGGTTTAAGCTTATATAGCCTGAATAGTACACAAAGTAGCTTTAAAATTTACGCAGAGATAGAGTAGAGTGGAAGAAAGAATGTAGGATCATTCTTAAAGACCTTGATGCAAACATTAAGGTGCTATTTAGAAACCTTAGTAAATACCTAGGGTTAAGGTTTTACCGAGATTTAGTTGACGGATTTAGGTGATTTAAAATGCTCTGAACTTGTAGATTGTCCGCGCTCAGTTTTGTAGAAGACTTTAAGTCCGAAGGAAGCTTCTACGAGGAGTTTGATCGGTTAAGACGGCTCTAGCTTCGATTTTCCCTCAGGCCCGTCGCCGATGGCCACCAAACGCTCTGGAATGATTAAGTAAGAATAGAGGGAGATCTTGGAACTCAAAACGAAAACTCATAGAGGCTGGGGCTCGAATGGAATAGGAGATAGCTTTGCCTTTTCTTTCCCGTCTCCCTTACCCTATTCAAGCTACGGGAGCCCATTTGGATGGCTAGGATGTATTAGTTGAGTGCCCTGGATGAATGCCAGCTGGATCAAGTTGTTAGGAGACAGAGAGGATCACTACCTCAGGTAGAAACGACCCTATTCCATTCCCACATGGAGGGGACCACTAGAAATGGTTAGGGTCAAGCTGGGAGCAAGCTAAGCATTGAGTTGGGTCAGGTTAGCTCCAGAGGAGTTTCTGGGATCCATTTGAGTGGCTGGATTGATCTGGTTTGAAGGGAGGATTTGATTTGAATGTATTGGTCGGGTAGAGCTTACTTGAGAGGATTTTGAAGTTAACATTGATTGGGTTTGACCAGTCAATGGGTCCAAACTAGTGAGATGGACTTAAAAGTGTTGTATGTTTGCTGTTTGGATGGGTTTTCAAGGGCTTGATAGATTAGGTTTGATACATAAGGATTGTAATCTATGAGTCATGAGGTTTGACTACCCATGGTGGTTTGACCAATCAAAATCACTATGAATTGATTGGAAACATAGCTAGGAGTATTTGAATCATGCTTTGAAGTGGTCTCAATGGGTTAAAAGGGTTTGAAAATTTTGCTTAAATTGGGTTTGAGTATATATAGTGAATGGGGCTTAAGTTGACTAGGTTTGACTAGATATAGATCTGGTTGACCAAGTCAACTGATGATTGGGACATGATGTCCAGTCAAGTCCAAAATCACTAGGGGCAATAAACATAAAAGTTTGACGGGGTTTTGAATGCAATTAAGGTTTGATTTAAAGTGTAAAAGCTTAAGGGTTAATCTGGTCAACCTAGGTTGACTTGGTCACCAGGTTGACCCAGAGCCAGGGTCTGGGCTGGATCAATCTCAAATGATATATGGAGTCTGGTAGATGTGGTTTGAGGGTTTGAGTAGGTCATTTGGGTCAAATCACCTATTTGGGCCTTTAATGGGCTTAATGGGTCAATTGGGTTGACCTGGTCAACCAGGTTGACCAAGGGTCAGGGATTGGGTCTAACCAGTTCAGAATAACATTCTGAGTCTACTGGTGGTGGTCTCAAAGTCTGGGGAGGTCATTTGGTCAAAATGACCTATTTGGGCCCTTAAAGGGTCTTTTAGGTCAACCCTGGTTGACTTGGTCAACCAGGTGGGTCCAGGGTTTGGGAATGGGTTCAACAGATTTGAAATGACATTTGAAGACCAATGGAGGTGGTCCCAAGGTCTGAGGAGGTCATTTGGTCAGAATGACCTGTTTTGACCCTAAAGGGGCCTTTTAGGTCAACTAGGTTGACTTGGTCAACCAGGTTGACCCAGGGGCTGGTTCTGGGTTCAATGGATTTGGTTTGACATTTGAAACTTGCTGGAGGTGGTTGCATTTGATTTGGAGCTCATTTGACCAAAGTGACTATTCACACCCCATAGGGGTATTTTAGTCATTTTGACCCCTGGTCAACTGGGGGTCAAATTGAGTCCAACAAAATGCAGTTTATTGCTCAATGAGTCATAATCAAGGGTCTGGAGGTGATTGGAGGCTTTGGAGAAAGCTCCAGGGTCAAAATCCACTGGGTGGTAGGTCCAGTGGCATGGACTGTAAATATTTGAAGGTTTTACAGTCTTTGGATTTCAATTCAGTTTCTGGGGTTAGAGATTTCAGAATGAGCTCAAATTTGGAGGGTTGCCTCTAGAGACATGTCACATTAGTGTGGAACTGATAGATCTTGAATCAGAGGTCATTTGATAGGGTTTTGAAATGTTCAAAGATTTGCTGGAAAAGGCTTTCAGGACTTAGACCTTTGGCCTTGGATTTGAATCTGGAAATCTGGTTTTGAATTAGATTTTGAGCTTGAATGATAGGATTTGAATTAAGTTTAGGTTGAATTGAAGCTTGGATTGACCTAGAGGAATCCTAGGGTTTAGAATAGGTCCTAGGGTCCAAATCAGCTTAAGGGAATCCTAGGGTCTAGAATAGATCCTAGGGACTGGAGTCTGGGAAAATCCTAGAATCTAGAAGTCCTAGGGAAATCCTAGGATCTGGGGTCTGGAAGAATCCTATAATCTAGAAGAATCCTAAGATCTAGGAATCCTAAGATCTAGATTGATCCTGAGATCTAACATCTAGGAAAGATCCTAGCATCTAGAATAGTCTGGAAATTTGATTGATCTGAGATCAGGGTTGATTTGAATTTGGATTGATCTTAAAGTCTGGATTGATCTAAGATCAGATTGATCCTAGAGTTAAGATTGATCCTAAGGATTGGAAAGATCCTAAGGTCAGGATTGGTCCTACTGAGCTCATACAAAAATGAGGTCAACAAATGGACCCCCAATATGTGTAATAGAATGTGGTTCTATTGCACATATTAGTGTTGACCGAATAGAATGGTTAAGTCTGAAGTTTTGATCCTAAGGGAAAGAAAAATCTATCCCTGGGGAATCGGGGTTTGAATAGATACTAGGATAGTGCTAGGAAAAGCGTATTCTACCACTAGTTGGTCTGGTCCTGAGGATAGGAGAATCCTAACCTTAAGGGTAGAGGAACCTGAGTGATCCTATAGGAAGGAAGAACTCCTAACTATAAAGGATTGAATTCGGATTTGATTCTAAGGAAAATGAAAGTCTAACCTCAGAAGATTAAATTTGAAATGAATCTAAGGGAAGGAGATCCTAGCCCTAGAAGATTGAGTTTGAAATGATACTAGGGTAGTACTGAGGCAGCGTACTCTACCGCTAGTGGGTCTGGTCCTAAGGGAAAGGAAGAATCTATCCCTAAAGGAGAAGGAAGTCTGGATGATCGTATAGAAAGGAAGAATTCCTAACTACAGAGGATCGAGTCTAGATTTGATTCTAAGGGAAAAGGAAAGTCTAACCTCAGAAAACTTGATTTGAAAGGATACTAGGGTAGTGCTGGAAACAACGTACTCTACCACTAGTGAATCTAATCCTAAAGGAAGGGAAGTCCTACCCTAAAGGAAAAGGAGGTCTGGATGATCATATAGAAAGGAAGAATTCCTAACTACAGAGGATCGAGTTTAAATTTGATTCTAAGGGAAAGGAAAATCCTAACCTTAAAAAACTAGATTTGAAAGGATACTAGGGTAGTGTTGGAAACACCGTACTCTACCACTAGTGAATCTAATCCTAAGGGAAGGGAGAAATACCTAACCCTAAAGAAAAGAAAGCCTGACTGAGATCAATTCCAGGACGGTGCCATAGAGGACTTACTCCATCACTAGGAAGTCTAATCCCAAGGGAAGGAAGGATAACCTACCCTAAGGAAGAGAGAACTAGATTTTGAAATTAAACCCAGGACGGTGCCATAGAGGACTTATTCCATCACTGAGGAGTTTAATCCTGAAGGAAGGGGAAAAGCCTAACCTTGAGGAGAAGAGAGTTTGATTTTGGAATTTGAAATTGATTCCAGGACGGTGCCACAGGGGACTTATTCCATCACTGGGGAATCTAATCTTTAGAGAAGGAGAATACTTACTCTGAAGAAAAGAGAACTGGATGATCTCATAGGAAGATAGTATAGCTTCCTATAGGAGATCAGACTCAAAGATTTGAATTTGAGACTAGAATGGTTCCACAAAGGGCGTTATCCATCACTAGTAGATCTAATCCTAAGGAAAGAAAGCACGATGACTCACATCTGTCCTTAAGGAGAAGAAGACTGGAGGACCCTGAGGGAAAGAAGTATTGCTCCCCACAGAAGGTCAGATCTGGATTTTAAATCTAGGATGGTGTCACAAAAGGCGTACTCCATCACTAGAGGATCTAATCCTAAGGAAAGAAAGCACGATGACTCACATCTGTCCTTAAGGAAAAGAAAACTGGAAGATTCTGTGAGAAGGAAGCATTGCTTCACACAGAATCGGGTCTGGATTTTGAATCTAGGATGGTGCCACAGAGGGCGTGCTCCACCACTAGAAGATCTAATCATAAGAAAAGAAAGCACGGTGACTCACATCTGTCCTTAAGGAAAAGAAACTGGATGATCCTGTGAGAAGGAAGCATTGCTTCACACAAAATTGGATCTGGAATGATCGTATGTAAAGGAAACTTGCTTTACATAGAGGATCAGATCTGGATGATCCTGTATAGAGGAAACTTGCTCTATATAGAGGATCGAGTCTGGAATGATCATGTGCAGAGGAAACTTGCTCTACACAAAAGATCAGGTCTGGAAGATCATGTGTGAAGGAAACTTGCTTCACACAGAAGATCGAGTCTGGAATGATCGTGTATAGAGGAAACTTACTCTATACAGAGGATCGGGTCAAGAATGATCATGTGCAGAGGAAACTTGCTCTACACAAAAGATCAGGTCTGGAATGATCGTATATAGAGGAAACTTGCTCTATATAGAGGATCAGGTCTAGAATGATCGTATACAGAGGAAACTTGCTCTATACAGAGGATCAAGTCTGGAATGATCGTATATAGAGGAAACTTGCTCTATATAGAGGATCAGGTCTGGAATGATCGTATGTGAAGAAAACTTGCTTCACACAGAGGATCAAGACAAGAATGAGCGTATGTGAAGGAAACTTGCTTCACATAGAGGATCAGATCTGAATTCTGGAATTTGAGATTTGAATTCTGGAATTTGAAATTTGATTGATTTTTGAATTTGAAATGATTGAAGATTTTTGAATTTAAAGGTTTTTGAATTTGAATTTTGGTTTAACAAATTTGAATTTGAAGGATTTTGAATTTGTGATGTATTTTGAATTTGATTCGAATTGGTTTTGAATTTGAAAATTTTGAATTTGAAATTTGATTTTAATTGATGTTGAATTTGATTTCGAATTTTGAATTTTGATTCTGTTTGATTCAATTTTGATTTGTTTGAATTTGATTTTGAATTGTTTGAATTTGATTTTGAATTTGAAGTGTTTTAAATTTAATTTTAGATTTGACACTCATCTGGCATGGTACTTCCTGAAGAGCCTCCCCAATATTTGAAAATATTGGGTGTCATTCTTCAGGGTTGATCAGTCAAAGAAAAATTTCCTCAAAGATCGTCATTAAAAATGAATGATCCAGTCAGCATTGACTCAAGCTTTCCATTGAGTTTACAACGGATTAGAAGCGGTCTACAAAAGACTACGACCAAGTCTCCTACTTGGGGAGTTCTAAAGTGACACAACTTATCAGTAACTTGAATCAAATGTGACTTATGAACTTTCAAACTTTGCTGAGCTTAATATGATTTTTATTTGAGGCCCTCGAGCTCCTCTAATTGGAGTCGGGCACTTTGCTCAACTATAGTTTGATTTTAAACAGCAATTTCCAGCATTATAAAATACTCCTCCAATGGGATTAAGCTCGGACCCAGCATAGAGTGTAATTTTATAAAGAAGGCCTAGTAGGAAAAGATGCCTATGTGGAAGGACTTACACACACTTCTCAAGGACCGGGTTTAAATTTTCAAGAATAGAAGATTTCATTCTTCTTATTAGAAAACTTCCTCTAGCTATTTGGACCCTGTCGGAACGACAAGCGGGAACAAATTCAGAAGTACAGTGAAAAGTTTGAGCGACCCAAGTAACTTAAAAAGGTTCAAGGTTTGAGGTTTTGTTGACCCATGCCAAGTTTCATAGAAACTAAACTGGGGTCTCCCTTAAGTATTTTGGATTAAAATCAATTTCAAAGAGGTTTTGTTGAATATAGAAATTTGATCTTTTCAATTCTCTAGCACGAGAGATTTTTGTATCTTGATAGAATATCGATGCCCGGTGAAAATTCTGGATTCAAGACTTTCAAAATCAAGCAATTTAAATTTAACTGGGTCTTTTGAGATTAAAACATTTAGAAAAAGGGAGCCTCATTCTTTTTCTGGTGGCGCACATTATGCATCTTTTAATTTATAGTGCATTTTGCACTGTTTCTTAAGTTGTGGCGCCCATTGCGCATCTTTTTAATTTTTAGTGCACTTTGTGCATTTCTTGATTATTGGCACATTTTGCACATCTTTTGAATTCAATTGAATTTAAGAAGAGGCTACACCTTCTTTATTTCAATACCGGGATTACATCTCGAGTATAAGAGAAGAAAACTCATTCTCTTATGCAAGGACGAATAATCCTCAAGGTAGGACCCAGTCTTTTAAAATGAATACTGGCTTGACTTTTGAAAATCATTGAACAGGTTTTAAACACGCAAGAGATATCTATCTAAGATAAAAAATTGCGAGATGATTAAAAAGATTTTCATTTCAAAGATCAACTTAAGTTCGATATCGATTTAACTCAACAGTCGAATCAATCCCACAAAAGAGGTGGGAGGGAGGTGTATTCAAACATTTGGAGTCAACTACAACTTTCTCCTGCTTAAGACTTCAAATAGAGATCAATTTTCATTAAAAAGATAACTCAACTATCTTGAAAGTTTGAAATCAGTACACTTGAGAAATTGAAAGCTTTCCTTAAAAAGAAATTGCAAATCTAGGAGGCAAGACTCCAGTAGTACGGAATTAGATTCCTACAATCTCCTTGGAGGGAGAGACTACTATTGGGTCTGCACTATCCTTAGAAGTTATGCATCACTTTAATCAAAAGATTTATCTCGATAGGACCCCATTGAAAGTTGAATTTTAACGGTATCACTATCTGATATAATCCTAGATTATTTCCCCTCTCTTATTACTAGTGGTCTAGTAATTAGGAGAGTGGCACCCCAAGTGGTTTCTATACCTCCTCCTCTCTAGTTGATGTAGTGGGACACGTATAGAAACGTGACCTAACATCATCTAGTAGAGTGGATGGGTCATAACCTTCAACTTGGGGCCTAGGGCCTGGTGCTGGAGTTTGTTCAGTTCTGGCTTGATTAATTCTCGCCATGTAGTAGTCGAGAAGGTGTATTGAAGATCGTGCTCTCATTTCTACAACCTCCCTCCTTTGAGCAACAGGAGAAGGGTGGAAATGATTTCCATCAGGGAAGGGGTTCGTAGAAGGAGCAACGGGCTTTTTGTCAGTCTCAGACTTGACGTGCTTTAAGGCTTTCGCCTAAGTAGTCTTCCTGGCCTTGACAACCTTCTTTCTGACTCTACGAAGGTAGTTCTTCATTTTGTTCTTACTGGCCTTGCTGACGACAGGGGTACTAGAACTTGACCCGATCTCAGGCTGAGATGGTAGCTCTTCTATCGTTATTGACTTCTGGTTGTTATCCTCCTCAGTAGAAGATACAGTGGGTAAAGGGGTGACATCAGCCTCCATCTCAGAGATGGGGGAGTCAACTCCTGACCCTAAAGTAATCTCAACCAAGGGGATATTCCTTCGTATTCCGGCAGATAGATCAATCATTTCTTCTCCATCGACTGATAACTTGAAGTCTTGGAATTGCATTTCAAACTGGATAAAATTACCAGAAGTGATTCCTTCGACTATCAAGTTTCTATCTAGAGAGAAAATGAGTTTCCCAGCCATTTGAGTGCTTAAATCCTGAAATTAATGAATAATGATTTGAATTAGTTAATCTTGAATTTGAATTTTAAACTTGATTAATATTATTCAAAATTTGATAATTCAATCATGTTAAACTTAAATTCAAAACAGTGGTTCGTAGAATTGGCAAGGACTTAAGGGTTGAACCCGACACTTTCGCTACACCAATTAACATGGGGCAAAATGTCAAAGTTCAAACTCAAACTTGAATTCAAAATTGAATTTAAGATTTGAAGTGACAATCAAATTCGAACTTAAAGTTGAGATTGTATTTTGAATCAAAGTTGGATTTAGAATTTGAGTTTAAGATTGAAGTCGAATGGACCCTTCTTCAAATTCTGTGACTCAACAGATCGAGTTTCATTCAATCATATAGGTACAGAAAATTGATATGAAAGATTCAAGGATCGGGCTCGACTCTTTTCATTTCACCAATTGACTTGGGTCGAAATGTCAAAGTCCCGATCAAAATTGAATCGACTTTAAATTGGAAATCAAATTCAAATTTCAGATTGAAATTATGTTTGGATTCAAAGTTAAATTTGAATTTGAGGCTCAAGTCAAATGGATCTTTCTTCAAATTTTATGACTCAACAGACTGAGTTTCACTCAATCATGTAGGTGCATAAAATTGACATGAAAGATTCAAGGATCGGACTCGACTCTTTTCATTTCACCAATTGACTTGGGTCGAAATGTCAAAGTTCCGATCAAAATTGAATCGACTTTAAATTGGAAATCAAATTCAGCTTTCAGGTTGAAATTATATTTGTTCTTCAAATTTTAAATTTGAACCTGAAGCTCAAGTCAAATGGATCTTTCTTCAAATTTTATGACTCAACAGATTGAGTTTCACTTAATCATATAGGTGCATAAAATCGATATAAAAAATCTGGGGATCGGGCTCGACTCTTTTCGTTTCACCAATTGGCTTGGGTCGAAATGTCAAAGTCCCGAATTTGACCTTGAAATCAAATCTGAAGTTTGAATTTAAGTTTGGAATCAAATTTGAGTTCAATTTTGAAATTGAATTTGAACTTAAGATTGAATTCAATTTTGAGGTTGAATTAAAATTTAAAACTTGGATTCAAATTCAAGCTTGAAGTTGGATTTAAATTAAAATTGAATTTGAATTTGAATCTGGATTTAAACTTAAGGTTGGAATTGAACGGATCTTCTTCAAAATTTGGAACTCAACATATTGAATTTTGTTCAAATATGTAAGTTTACCAAATTAGCCTGAAGATCCTAAGGCTTGACTCTTTGCTCCCCATCAAGCAATTTATGGGTGAAATGTCAAAGCCCAGAATTGACTGGAGAATTTTGAATTTGAATTGCATGTGTTCAACTACAACAGAATATTGTAGAAGACACATAGCAACGACGATTGAAGTTGATTTGAAAGATTTTTCTTGACTTTTGAAACTCAAAAATGTTGAGTTTTATTTTCAACATAATGGTTAACAAAAGTTAAGGGAAAATCTAGAAACCTTGACTTGACTCTTTCGCCACACTAACTGGCTTAGGGTGAAATGTCAGAATCTAGGTTGAATTAAAGAAATTTTGAATCTGAATTTTTGAGATTGAGGGATTTTTGTAAAATGTGAAACTTAGCATGCAGGAATTTATTCGCATGCGAGTTTGCAACATATGTAAAAAGATTTTGACAAGCTTGGCTTGACTCTTTTGCTCTACCAATAAACTTGGAGGCAAAATGTCAAAGCCAGACTTGGAGGGAGGTATCCTACACTCACCTCTTTTTACACATGTCTTAATTGAGTTGACCACACTCACCCAAGGGAGAAATGGGAGAGGGACCAACGGAAGAAAGGTAGTCAAAACTACCGATGTAACAAAATTCGTAGCGCTATTAAAGATGGAGAGAGAGATTATCCCCAGTGGAGTCGCCATTTTTTTGTTTGATTAAAAAAATATTGTTTTGAAAAGTGTTTAATTTTCTTTGGGAAAGTTAAATTTCTGGAATTTTGATTTTATAACTGAACACTTATTATGAATAATATATCACATCGAAAGGTGAGCATATCGTTCCCTAATAGGTTCAGATTACAAATCTTTGAATTTATCTGATTATCATAATCAAACTCAAGGAGAAACAACATACGATCTCGAAAGATCAAAATGATGTTTAATAAATTGTTTGATTATGTTAATCTGAATAGGATCATTAATTTTATAATCAGAACTATGATTGTAATTGACATATCTATCCGAAGAAAGAAGATATCAATCATATCAATAGTTTGAATATGAAAATAACGATCGCCATTTTTTTATTTTGATTTCCCAAAGATAATTAATTAAAGGTTTTGAAAACTTGATTTTGAAATCAGGTCTGAGTTTCTAAATCTCCTACGAGCGCAAGCCCTTGTAGTTAATTACATCGTAGGAAACCAAAAAATTTCCTATGAATACTCTCGATTAAAATAGCGATACGAATTTCATTTAAGAATTCAAAGATTGATGTCGAAGGAGGTTAAGGACTTTAATTTCAAGTGGGATTGGTTCATTGTTGAACACTTATTTCTGGAGTCAAAGGAAGAATGGTAGGAGGTGCTTTAAGATTCTGAATTGCTTCAGAAACACCCCAACCTATCCTAAGTGTTGGGCTTGAATTGGATTGAAAAAGATTTAATGTTTAAGTGATCAATTTTATTAGAAAGTGGGAATTAGATTCCCAGAAGATTGAGGTCTTAGGATTGAAGATATGCCTCAGAACCTAAGTCTAAAATGGGTACTGAGAATCAGTGACCCGGATCCTAGCTAATGCAATGCAATCTGGACTTACCCCGGCCTGGATTGGGGAGCCAGCTAAACCACCTAAAAGGTTTTAAAACCATGAGTCAAAGTCTTTAAATGTAGAGTGGTTAGGGACATTGATTAAGATTGGTTTAAAGAATTGGGGTCGACATCTAGAGCAGATCCTAATTGACCCCTTAACATATATTGGGTTAAATGCTTAAGCTAGAATTGTAATTAAAGATTTAGACTCAATTTTTTAATTTGTTACTAATGCGATGCATGCTAGTTGACTCGATTAAATGCTTAAATCAAAATGAAGCAGTTTTAAAATAGGCTTAAAAATAGGTTTTATCCTAGAGATTGCACAACATCCCCTTGGACAGAACTGCACCCTAATAGGTCATGTGGTCTGCCAGAACCCGCAGGCGGGGAGGTGCCTAACAAGGTAGAGAAAAGTTCAATATGATGCATAAAAAACTCCCGGCGAGTCCGGGCTTACTTCTTAAAAGCGTTAGAGTTTCTATCTGAGCTTAAAAATTTTGAATTTTATTTAAGTAGAAAAAGTTTATGACCGTACCCTCACGAGCCTCCGATCGGGTTCCAGGCTAAATCAAAATCGACATGCAATAGCGCCAAATAAACTACTAAAAGCATGCGGGTCCTTAATCACAATCAACACATCAATTAAATCATTTAAATAATTAAATCAATTAAATAAATGCTCAAACTGAAAGTCCATAGGCAAGTGCCCTTAATAATACAACCCAGGGTCCGCAGTAAAGTAAAGTGGCCGGGTACCACTGACTACAACCCGGATTCTACTCCTAAGACTCAAGTGACTTTGAGATTTGAGATTCTTCTCGTTCTTCACTTCTTCGTCTCCTTAGAACTCCTTGGATCGTCGGGTCTGGATATCCAAATGAAAGGAAACTCCCCCTGAATAGGGGTGTTATCTTTTCTCTTTGGATATTTAAACTTCATCCTAATTTGAATCTTCAAATGGATAGGAACTCTCCCCTAAGGGATGTTCCTTCCTCTTTGGATTCCAAATTGGATGTTTAAACATCTCAATCTCAAAGTACTTTAAACTTACAACTCAATTTACATTCAAATTACATCAATTGAAATTAAAAATCTAGACTCAACAACCTGCAGAGTTATCATAATAATCAACAGTTATATTTACATCCCAAGCAGTTAATATATTTGAAATTTAAATGCTCAAACCAGCCACACTTGGCCATGCTCTTTTAATTTTAAAGGGGGACTTAAGCATTCTGGAGCACCTGTGCAATTTAATAATTATAATTTTTGCCCCCTTTAATTTATGCCCTGTATGAGCATGACCACCTGTATAAGATTGAATTAGTACAAATCATCCCTAGCCTAGGGGTAGATCTAATCGTACAATCAATTACATCACAGAGTGCAGTAAATAAGTAAACAAACACATCAATTCTACTACTAGCAAACAGCATGCAGTAAAAGCTCGAAAACCCGGCACACAGCAGAAAAGTAAACACCGGCCTAGCCTAAGACTAGAGTTGGTTGTCCTAGCAAATCATCTAAAGTGTGTGTGAGAGGCTGTGTGGTTTTGATATGTCCTAGATAGGCACTTGATTGAAGTTGTTTGAGGTTCAAGTTGGTTGAAGGTTTAAGGGAAGATTTAATTTGAATTTAAATATTAATGACTTGAAATTGATTTTAAACTTGATTTTAATTGTTTGTTGGATACCACCTTTGTTTCACACCGAGGCCGTGAAGTTTATTTCACCTTCCTTGGGGCTAATTTAATAGCCTCGTAGGCCCGGGTTACCTAGTGGTACCCGGTATAATTAAATGATTTGAGTTTGATTAATATTTAAAGGTTGATTAATTTTAATTAGAATTAGTTGGTTGCTGGTTTTAAAGTTGATTTGGTGTTTTCTGGAATTTTTAATGATTTATTGAATTTTGGTATTTTCTGGATTATTTTAATGATTTAATTCAAGGGTCAAAAGTTGACTTTTTGATATAAAATGTTTTCTGGAAAGTTAATATTTTATTAAAATACTAGACCTTAATACGATCAGTTAGACAGTAAGTATACTCAAATTGGATTTTTCTACATTTTATTATGAAGGTTTGAAGTTTTGACTTGATTTTTAACTAGGTTTGACCAAAAGTTGACTTTTTCAAATTTGTTTGATTTCTGGAAACTTAATATTTTTAATAAATATTAGAGCTTAAGATGAGTTGTATGCCTTTGATTTGTTGAATTTAGAGTTTATTTGAATTAGTTATAAATTTTTGACGTTTTGACTGTTTAATGAATTATTTAAATTGTTTAATTAAAACCCTTTTTGTGATTTGAATCCAAATGACTTTCAAACTTCTTGAAATCAACTCCAAAGGTCAGGAATGACCTAAGGAGTGATTTCCAAGTGTTTGGAAATTTTCTGGAATTTTTAATTATTTTTAATTAATTAAATTAATTAAATATTAAATTTCAATTAAAATTAAATTAAGCTTAAGTTTGAAGCCCAGTCAAGTGGCTTTTATTTTTCGTTGATTAAGGGTTTACTTCTGGTCCGTTTGAGGTATTATTTGTAATTTTTATATTTAAATTTGATTTATTAGAATTTCTGGAAGGTTTAAGGGCTTAATTAAGGTTCAAATTTGATTAGGTTAATTAAGGGGCTTAATAATTTCAAAATCCAGTGGAAATTTTTCTTAAGGATGAGAATGTCAATATGTTTAAGTGTTCAAAGTTTCAAGTCAATATGAGATGAATCCTAATTATTTAATTAATTATTAATGGGGTTATTTAATTATTGGATTATCAATTGAATTTTTAATTAGAAAAATGTTTGAAATTGAAATTTACATATTTCTGATATAAATAAACTTAATATTTTTGATATTATTTGAAATTTATTCAAATTTTAATGAATTTAATGGTATTTATTTAACTAAGATTTAATTAAGGGTATCTTGTGAATTAATTAAGATTTAAAGAATTTGAATTTAAATTCTAAATTTTTTTAATGATTCTATATTTAATTTAAGTTTGATTAAAGTCAACTCTTGAACTTTACTTAATTTGATTTGAATTATTATTTTAATTGGAACTTTATTAAGGGCGTTTAAGGGTCCATTGAGATTTAATGAGAATTTTAAGCTTGATTTTAATTTTTAATGAATGTGCACTTGATTTAGAATTGATTAGGACTAATTGGAGTTATTCTAGATTTTTAAAGATTTTATTTTATTTATTGGAAAATTATTGACATTAATCCTTTAATAAAGAGTTAAAGAATTTAAAGATTTATTTCAAGGTTGATTAATGTCCAATCAAGATATATTGATCACAAAGTGTATGACATAAGTTTTCTATGTTTGAATTTCATCCCAAAAGGGATGTATGAAATGAATCCTAAATATGCCTAAATTCACTAAGACTCATTCCTAATTTTTGTTCCTAAGTGTCACTAGGTTATGGGAAATTGAAATCAATGTTAATCTAACCCTTTAAACACTAGCTACAATCACATCATAGCAATCATCCAAAGTAAATGAAGGTGTCCTAATGCTCTAGGAAAGGATCATGTGAATCATTAAGATCATAAGTTATATCATAACCTATGAACTTAAAAGTTTAGTTATGAAGCAATAAGTACACTAAACTGAATTGAGAGTATTAGAAGATGTAGGATACATCCTCGAATAAGATCCTGTTACGACTCGGGCTCAAGAGTTCCTGTTTTGATGATAACAAACATTATGGCTCACATCTTCTAATATTTGGAATGTATATTTATTTGTGTGTGTACTAACATTTCAGGAACAGCATGCATCAATACAAGAAAGATTCAAGACTCAAGAATGAGTAGAAAAGGCTTTATTGTATTTCTCATTAATGTACTTTTTGATTCCTTGAGTCAAGTCCTGTAATAGTATATGCTTATTTATGACCAGGTGTACACATACTTAGGGGGAGTGAGATCCTGTCAAAACTAGAAGTTCAACTTTTGAACAAATCGTACTGGACGATTTCGGATCGTCCAGGACGATCTGTTCATTGAACTAATCGTCCTGGACGATCAAATATGATCTCAAAACCCTAGCCGCCATGATAATTTAGGCAAGGATTTAAGAGTAAAAATTTGTTCTAAGCGTCCTGGACGATCTATATATCGTACTGGACGATTTGTGCAAAATTTGTACTGATCGTCCTGGACTATCCCAGGATCGTACGGGACTATCAGGTCAAATTCTGCACATCGTCCTGAACGATCCTGAGATCGTCCTGGACGATTTCTGGCGGCAGAATTGAGTTTTTAGGGTTTTCTGAAGCCACCTTTTGGAGCACATCGTCCTGGACGATCCTGCGATCGTCCTGGATGATCTTTGGCGACAGAATTGAGTTTTTAGGGTTTTCTGAAGCCGTCTTTTGGAGCACATCGTCCTGGACGATCCGGCGATCGTCCTGGACGATCTTTGCCGCCAGAACTAATTTGGAGGGGTTTTTGGAGCTCTTTATTTAAGCTTTCTGAAGGCACTTGATAGGTGTCTTTGGCAGCCATTGTGGCTTCGTTCTTTTGGAGAAAACTTGAAGAGAGAGCTTGAAAGGGAGAGAGGAAAGGGTGGAGTTTGAGAGGGAGAAGAGCCTGGGAAGGGGGTTTCTCGAGGGAGTGTGAGGGGGTTCACACGGTTGCTCCGGCAGGCTTGCACCTAAGTACCGTCGGATTCAAGGCTTGTCTCGAAGGAAGTTTTGGGAAGAAGAAGTGCTCTTTGGTGTCAAAGGACCTGGCGACTCCGCCGCACCGGGGAAGGTGGAAGTGATTTTGTAAGGGCTTCTCCGCCTAGCTGTGGGGGCTGAAGGAGAGACACTTTTGGTTTAGTGCAATACTTGGAGGGTGCCTCCGAGGAGTGGACGTAGGTCAGGTTGGACTGAACCACTATAAATCCGGTGTGTTCTTTCTTATTATTTTTCTGCACTTTATTTTGTTGCAATTATCTGCTTGGGTGATATCTATGATTGATCTTTTTATCGTTGTTTTAATTCATTTCCGCTGCACGTTATAAAAAGATTTTTGTTTTGTTTCAAATATCCAATTCACCCCCCCTCTTGGTTAGCCTCGGGACTAGTTCACTAAGGCTTAACATCCCTTTCGAACTTTCAAAATTTAAGTTTAAAAACTTTTGAATTCGATCCATGGCTAATTTTTGTAATCGTAATATTGCGGAAGGTTATTCAATCACCCGGCCACCACTTTTTGAAAATATTACTTTTGATTTTTGGAAAAACCGTATGTCTATTTTCTTGAAATCTATTGATTATCGCATGTGGCATATGATTCAAATTGGTTATTCTGCACCGTCACGTATTATAAATAAAATTAAAATTGATATTCCCTTTTCTGAATGGAGTAGAACAGATCAGATCAATGCTCAATTAAATGCTAATTGTTTAAATTGTTTTTTCTGTGCTTTGAATTCTGATGATTGTATGTTAATATCTGCATGCACTTCTGGCAAAGAAATCTGGGATAAATTATGCACTAGATATGAAGGTACTTGTGAAATCAAGCAATCTAGGCTAAATATGTTAATGCATGATTATGAACTTTTTAGCATGAAACCTTATGAAACGATCTTGCACATGTTTACTAGGTTTTCTCAAATTGTGACATCATTATATGCTTTAGGAAAAGAACTTTCAAATTTTGAAAAAGTTAATAAAATCCTAAGTTCTCTACTTGCTAAATTTGATGCCAAAGTCATTGTAATTTCTGAATCAAAAAATTTGAACGAATATTCTATTGATAATTTGATTGGCTCACTCATTGCCTACGAGCAAGGTTTGGGTCAAAAGTTTTTGGATGCAGATAAAACGATAGTGCTGAAAACTGAAGACATTGAAAGTGATGAAAATGAAGAGTTAGCATCAGCAACAAATAAATTGAAAAATCTGCTAAGGCACAAACATCAACATCAAAAGTGGAACAAAGGTAAAAATGGTAAGAATGTAAAGTTTTCTTCTGATGTTATTTGTTTTGGATGTAGGAAGCCTGGACATATGAAAAATCAGTGCCCGAACTTAAGAACCCTTCCTGAAAAGGAAAAGGGTAAAGCTAAGCAAATTCTAATAAGGGCTGACAATGCAAAACGAAAAATGTCCTGGGCAGATCTAGCTTCTGAATCATCTGATCAGGAGCAAGCTGATGTAAATTAATGTTCTTTTTGTGTGTTTATGTTTTTTGTTTTATTTTTTTTGTTACTATTATTTTATTCATTATGTTTTCTGTGTTTTAGTATTTTTATTTTTCCTTTTAAATTTTTTTTTATATTTTTTATTATTCCTCTAATCAAGCACACACATAACACCTCTTGTTTTAAATCATTTTTTTAAGATCTTATTTTCTAAAAATGAAAATTTTACCTCCTGTATTTTCTAAATACTTTGTTAGTTGTGGTTGATTTCTCTAAAATCAAGTAAAGGAAGGAAACTCATGATTTTGTCTCTCTATCTCATTTCTTTGAATAAGGCTATCTTACTTTTGAGTCAAAATCTGTTTCAGATTATAAATTGGTTTTTGAAATTAAAACTTTTTTCATCTCCCAACATTTTTTCTATCTCATAGGAATCTTTTGCAAATTATTGAACCAACTTCAAAATTATCTTATTCAGGTTGTTCGTCTTTATCATAAGAATAAGGTTTGCTGATTTTAAAGATTTAGAAAGGAGGCAATCAAAAGATGCGCAGTGCGCCAAACAAATTAAAAAGAGGCACAAAATGAGCCCAAAACTGAAAAGATGCGAAATTGCCAAATTGAATACACAAAGTGTATCAAAAATTAAAAGATGCGCAAAGCGCCAAACAAATTGAAAAAGAGGCACAAAATTAGCCCATAAAAGCTGCTTCCATTCTTGTAAATCTTTAAAGTTTAGAAAAACTCTTATGACTTTTTGATAGATTCGTTACTTGAGTTTGAAAATCAAGATTTTTTGATTCATTACTTTGCATCAATCTTCTATTAGATGTATTTCATGAAAGGAGTTTTGAAAGATTTTTATTTCTTATCTAATTTGTTCCTTGATTTAGATATTGGCTTAAAAAGTTTTTTCGCCTTTATAAAACCTGAGTTTGGATTTACATTTTCTGATTCTCTAACTTTTCTTGGTTCAAAGAAGTCAATTCATGTCTTACTAAGTTTTGGAGAACCTTAAGAGGTGACTTTTCAAATTTTTGCTCCTCCTCTTTTTGATAATGTCAAAGGGGGAGAACGTACTGTTGTATATGTGATGTTTTTTACGTACTATTGTATTTGTGATATTTGTTTTTATGTTGTTTGTTTTATATCATATTGTTGTTGTAGTTATTTTAAAAATTAAAAAAAAAGAAAGTATTTCTCCCTGTTTTTAAAAGACTTTTTCTTAGTGAGGGGGAGATTAAGAGAATATATCTTTTTGTAAATTCAACCAGTAATGTTTGCCATCATCAAAAAGGGGGAGATTGTTACGACTCGGGCTCAAGAGTTCCTGTTTTGATGATAACAAACATTATGGCTCACATCTTCTAATATTTGGAATGTATATTTATTTTTGTGTGTACTAACATTTCAGGAACAGCATGCATCAATACAAGAAAGATTCAAGACTCAAGAATGAGTAGAAAAGGCTTTATTGTATTTCTCATTAATGTAATTTTTGATTCCTTGAGTCAAGTCCTGTAATAGTATATGCTTATTTATGACCATGTGTACACATACTTAGGGGGAGTGAGATCCTGTCAAAACCAGAAGTTCAACTTTTGAACAAATCGTACTGGATGATTTCGGATCGTCCAGGACGATCTGTTCATTGAACTAATCGTCCTGGACGATCCAATATGATCTCAAAACCCTAGCCGCCATGATAATTTAGGCAAGGATTTAAGAGTAAAAATTTGTTCTAATCGTCCTGGACGATCTATATATCGTACTGGACGATTTGTGCAAAATTTGTACTGATCGTCCTGGACTATCCCAGGATCGTACGGGACTATCAGGTCAAATTCTGCACATCGTCCTGGACGATCCGGAGATCGTCCTGGACGATTTCTGGCGGCAGAATTGAGTTTTTAGGGTTTTCTGAAGCCACCTTTTGGAGCACATCGTCCTGGACGATCCTGAGATCGTCCTGGACGATCTTTGGCGACAGAATTGAGTTTTTAGGGTTTTCTGAAGCCGTCTTTTGGAGCACATCGTCCTGGACGATCCGACGATCGTCCTGGACGATCTTTGCCGCCAGAACTAATTTGGAAGGGTTTTTGGAGCTCTTTATTTAAGCTTTCTGAAGGCACTTGATAGGTGTCTTTGGCAGCCATTGAGGCTTCGTTCTTTTGGAGAAAACTTGAAGAGAGAGCTTGAAAGGGAGAGAGGAAAGGGTGGAGTTTGAGAGGGAGAAGAGCCTGGGAAGGGGGTTTCTCGAGGGAGTGTGAGGGGGTTCACACGGTTGCTCCGGCAGGCTTGCACCTAAGTACCGTCGGATTCAAGGCTTGTCTCGAAGGAAGTTTTGGGAAGAAGAAGTGCTCTTTGGTGTCAAAGGACCCGGCTACTCCGCCGCACCGGGGAAGGTGGAAGTGATTTTGTAAGGGCTTCTCCGCCTAGCTGTGGGGGCTGAAGGAGAGACACTTTTGGTTTAGTGCAATACTTGGAGGGTGCCTCCGAGGAGTGGACGTAGGTCAGGTTGGACCGAACCACTATAAATCCGGTGTGTTCTTTCTTATTATTTTTCTGCACTTTATTTTGTTGCAATTATCTGCTTGGGTGATATCTGTGATTGATCTTTTTATCGTTGTTTTAATTCGTTTCCGCTGCACGTTATAAAAAGATTTTTGTTTTGTTTCAAATATCCAATTCACCCCCCCGCTTGGTTAGCCTCGGGACTAGTTCACTAGGGCTTAACATCCCTTTCGAACTTTCAGATCCCATTCGATTTAGAGATGTAATCATGTATAATTCAAAAATTATTTACAAAGATTACAATATGATTAAAGTTAAATCTTCTTTAAATTATACATGATTACAACCTAGAATTATTTTTCAATGAAAGGCAGTCTTTCAATAATTCAATAGAGTACTAATATGCATGAATGGGATTTAAATCAAATTAGTTGTGAATTTCCAAAAATCTAGATCAAAATTTGACCTAGATCATTGCAAATTGACAAACTAATTAGGATTGCATCAAATAGACTTAAGAAAATTAGGGGAGATCACAAATAGACTCTAGAATATCTCTGCCAAATCTCAGCTTAAAATAATATATATACATTGAATTAAAAATACATTTATATTTTCTGTATAATTGAAATAATTAAAAAAATAATGGTCAAAATAATTTTGTCATATTTTTAAGATAAAGTACACTTAATTCTGAAAAGAATGAGTATTTATACGTAAAATTTGGATAAAATAAGAAATTGTTATGATTTTTTAAAGATCATAACAACAAATTTTTTTTTTAAAAAAAAAAATTTATTAAAGATCTGGCGGCGGTGCTGACCCAGGTAGGCTTTCCACGCGGCGCAACGGGATGCCGCCACGCGGATGGCGGTGGTCAAACGGGTCCCTTCTACTTATCCAGCGCGGCACAATTTTTAACCGTCGGATCTAAAGAAGTGAAGATCTGACGGTTGAGATAATACGCGCGGCTGAGATTTATCAAGAAAGATCCAACGGTGGATCTAACCCCCGCTGTTTAAAATAGAAGGTTAGGATCTATCCAGATGAAAATCTGGACCATTTGTAGAGCTAAGTATCCATATCAAATCAGGAGATTGAATCGCAGCCGTTGATCCAAAATGAAATGATCAAACGGTTGCGGGATCGTCTCCTACCTCCACTCACCCGCAAGCTCTACACTTAGGTTTAAGCTTATATAGCCTGAATAGTACACAAAGTAGCTTTAAAATTTACGCAGAGATAGAGTAGAGTGGAAGAAAGAATGTAGGATCATTCTTAAAGACCTTGATGCAAACATTAATGTGCTATTTAGAAACCTTAGTAAATACCTAGGGTTAAGGTTTTACCGAGATTTAGTTGACGGATTTAGGTGATTTAAAATGCTCTGAACTTGTAGATTGTCCGCGCTCAGTTTTGTAGAAGACTTTAAGTCCGAAGGAAGCTTCTACGAGGAGTTTGATCGGTTAAGACGGCTCTAGCTTCGATTTGCCCTCAGGCCCGTCGCCGATGGCCACCAAACGCTCTGGAATGATTAAGTAAGAATAGAGGGAGATCTTGGAACTCAAAATGAAAACTCAGAGAGGCTGGGGCTCGAATGGAATAGGAGATAGCTTTGCCTTTTCTTTCCCGTCTCCCTTACCCTATTCAAGCTACGGGAGCCCATTTGGACGGCTAGGATGTATTAGTTGAGTGCCCTGGATGAATGCCAGCTGGCTCAAGTTGTTAGGAGACAGAGAGGATCACTACCTCAGGTAGAAACGACCCTATTCCATTCCCACATGGAGGGGACCACTAGAAATGGTTAGGGTCAAGCTGGGAGCAAGCTAAGCATTGAGTTGGGTCAGGTTAGCTCCAGAGGAGTTTCTGGGATCCATTTGAGTGGCTGGATTGATCTGGTTTGAAGGGAGGATTTGATTTGAATGTATTGGTCGGGTAGAGCTTACTTGAGAGGATTTTGAAGTTAACATTGATTGGGTTTGACCAGTCAATGGGTCCAAACTAGTGAGATGGACTTAAAAGTGTTGTATGTTTGCTGTTTGGATGGGTTTTCAAGGGCTTGATAGATTAGGTTTGATACATAAGGATTGTAATCTATGAGTCATGAGGTTTGACTACCCATGGTGGTTTGACCAATCAAAATCACTATGAATTGATTGGAAACATAGCTAGGAGTATTTGAATCATGCTTTGAAGTGGTCTCAATGGGTTAAAAGGGTTTGAAAATTTTGCTTAAATTGGGTTTGAGTATATATAGTGAATGGGGCTTAAGTTGACTAGGTTTGACTAGATATAGATCTGGTTGACCAAGTCAACTGATGATTGGGACATGATGTCCAGTCAAGTCCAAAATCACTAGGGGCAATAAACATAAAAGTTTGACGGGGTTTTGAATGCAATTAAGGTTTGATTTAAAGTATAAAAGCTTAAGGGTTAATCTGGTCAACCTAGGTTGACTTGGTCAACCAGGTTGACCCAGAGCCAGGGTCTGGGCTGGATCAATCTCAAATGATGTATGGAGTCTGGTAGATGTGGTTTGAGGGTTTGAGTAGGTCATTTGGGTCAAATCACCTATTTGGGCCTTTAATGGGCTTAATGGGTCAATTGGGTTGACTTGGTCAACCAGGTTGACCCAGGGTCAGGGATTGGGTCTAACCAGTTCAGAATAACATTCTGAGTCTACTGGTGGTGGTCTCAAAGTCTGGGGAGGTCATTTGGTCAAAATGACCTATTTGGGCCCTTAAAGGGTCTTTTAGGTCAACCCTGGTTGACTTGGTCAACCAGGTGGGTCCAGGGTTTGGGAATGGGTTCAACAGATTTGAAATGACATTTGAAGACCAATGGAGGTGGTCCCAAGGTCTGAGGAGGTCATTTGGTCAGAATGACCTGTTTTGACCCTAAAGGGGCCTTTTAGGTCAACTAGATTGACTTGGTCAACCAGGTTGACCCAGGGGCTGGTTCTGGGTTCAATGGATTTGGTTTGACATTTGAAACTTGCTGGAGGTGGTTGCATTTGATTTGGAGCTCATTTGACCAAAGTGACTATTCACACCCCATAGGGGTATTTTAGTCATTTTGACCCCTGGTCAACTGGGGGTCAAATTGAGTCCAACAAAATGCAGTTTATTGCTCAATGAGTCATAATCAAGGGTCTGGAGGTGATTGGAGGCTTTGGAGAAAGCTCCAGGGTCAAAATCCACTGGGTGGTAGGTCCAGTGGCATGGACTGTAAATATTTGAAGGTTTTACAGTCTTTGGATTTCAATTCAGTTTCTGGGGTTAGAGATTTCAGAATGAGCTCAAATTTGGAGGGTTGCCTCTAGAGACATGTCACATTAGTGTGAAACTGATAGATCTTGAATCAGAGGTCATTTGATAGGGTTTTGAAATGTTCAAAGATTTGCTGGAAAAGGCTTTCAGGACTTAGACCTTTGGCCTTGGATTTGAATCTGGAAATCTGGTTTTGAATTAGATTTTGAGCTTGAATGATAGGATTTGAATTAAGTTTAGGTTGAATTGAAGCTTGGATTGACCTAGAGGAATCCTAGGGTTTAGAATAGGTCCTAGGGTCCAAATCAGCTTAAGGGAATCCTAGGGTCTAGAATAGATCCTAGGGACTGGAGTCTGGGAAAATCCTAGAATATAGAAGTCCTAGGGAAATCCTAGGATCTGGGGTCTGGAAGAATCCTATAATCTAGAAGAATCCTAAGATCTAGGAATCCTAAGATCTAGATTGATCCTGAGATCTAACATCTAGGAAAGATCCTAGCATCTAGAATAGTCTGGAAATTTGATTGATCTGAGATCAGGGTTGATTTGAATTTGGATTGATCTTAAAGTCTGGATTGATCTAAGATCAGATTGATCCTAGGGTTAAGATTGATCCTAAGGATTGGAAAGATTCTAAGGTCTGGATTGGTCCTACTGAGCTCATACAAAAATGAGGTCAACAATACAGTACGAATATATTTGTATAGTATGAATAGAATAATTTACAAAATTCAAAATGTTGCCTAAATTTGATTGGCAGTGGGGTTTTCTAATTTACAATTGGTTGTCCTATATGATTCAATTTGTACAGTATGATTAGTTCAAATTTTAATTCCCTTAATTTAAATATTTTAAATAAATTTTTTATTGCCTATATCATACAGTATGATATAGATCATATAATATGATATTCAGATAAATTAAAATATTAATTTTTCATTCCACCCATGTATGTGTGTGCACGGTTGCTACACTAACATACACCATTTATATTGATTGACTCAAGAAAAATAAAAAGTAGACTCTTGCATAAATCAACTTATACTACTCAATCTTGAGTCCTAATTCTTTGAAGGTACTAGGTGTATGTTGAACTTGAAATGTTAGTAAACACAAAAAAATGCAATAATAATAAGTAGAAGAAACTAGATAAAGTCCAATAATATTTATTATTATCAAAATATAAGCTTGGGCTCCTGGATTGCAATAATTTTAAAAACTATTTATTCAATTTTCACATTTATATAATTTTTTCTATTTTGAAAATTTCTCTCAATATAAAAAAATACTCAGTAAAAATTTAATATGATTATATCAATATGTGCATAAAGATTAAAACTATAATACACTAAAAGTTACATGGTGGAAGTTTGCTAAAAATTAAAATATCACAACTTTTATAAATTCTGACCAAATTAAAATTAGCAAAACACAAAATCAGCAAAGTCACTAAATTCAGAGGTAGGGCAAAGGCTGCCTCAAGATGGGCAAATTTTCCAACTAGACTAATCGATAAAAATGGCTCTACAACCCTCAAACCCTAGGTTCTCTCTCCTCTCTGCTCTCTTTTTGCCCCTAATTCCATTTATTTCTTCTCTGGTTTAAGGAATATGAAATTTAATTGGCCATATATAATGGTTTGTGAGTGGAATGTGATTTTTATAATAAAATATATTAAGGACATTCTAGTAAGTAAACCAATTATTTAGTTTTAACTGCAAAGTTCATATAAATCCTTTTAAATCTTCAAATTCATTTATTCGAAAATTATAAAAAAAATGTATAAAATAGCCCAGCGTGTCTACAAGGCTCTAATGAAAATTCATTTGTAATGATATATGTTCATTTTTTAAGAAATTATAATTAAATAAGAAGCTTCTTATTTTCATATTTACATTGTCCATAAAATTAGAAAAACAATATTACAATCAGAGCACATCAATATTTATGATATGATAAAAATAGTTTAAAAATTATACTTATAATGACTCCTTAAATATTATTTGACTATTGTAGGTCAAAACATATCTTATAAAAATTTAAGGGTCATTACACTCAATCTTATTGAGGAACAAAGTTTAGATGAGGAAAGGGGAGCACCAACCCCCAAAGCACTAGTCTATGTAGCACCTGCACCTACCTTCCAACCACCATCTCTTGCCTCATGGATTGAGCAATTTGATCACTTTGAGTTTAGATTGGACACACACATTCATGAGTCCACAACATGTTGTGAGCAACTTCATCAGCAGCACGAGGTAGATCATGGTTATTTTAGGAGAAGTTCTCGTCCATACACTGCTACTATCGGCCACCACCACTTGATTAGGGTCCATTTGATGAGTAGTGTGTCTTGTTTGTACTTTATTTTATTATACTTTGCACTTTAATTTTCCTTTTCCTTGAATTGTAGTTCTAATTTTTAGTTCCTCTTTGAAAGTTCATTGGTTATTTTTAGGGATGCTAAGCCCTTGTGAACTAGCCCGAGGTTAACTAAGAGGGGGGATGAATTGGTTATTTTAAAATTCTTGAGTAAAGCAGATTTTGAAAACCATTTTGAATGTTTTAAAATAATTACAAAAGCACGTTGATGTGGAGATGTTTAATCAAATAAAATAACAACTTTATCACATAATCATGCATAGAAAAGTAAAGTGCAGAAATTAAAAATAGAATAGTAAAAGAACGAACACACCAGATTTTATAGTGGTCTGGTCAACTTGACCTACATCCACTCCCTGAAGCCTCGCCTCTAGGTATTGCACTAAAATTCAGTAACCCTCCTTCTGCTCCCACAGCAAGGTAGAGAAGCCTTTACAAAACTCCTTTTCACCGACTGAGTGAGGTAGAGAACCCAGACTTCTTTGCTTCCTCCTTTTGCTTTCTCCTAAAGCAGGAAGAGAATCTTACCTCATTTCACTTCCTCCGGAAGCAAGCAGAGAACCTTAATCTTCTTGTAAATGATCCTTCCCACAGAGACACCAAGGGACAAGGGACGATGACTAGAGACGATGAATCAAATTCTTACTTGGAGTAACCTTTGTGAACACCTCACAAACTCCCCCTCCCAAGATCCTCTCTCTCTCTCCCAAGCTCTCCCTCTCCCTCTCAAGAGTATCTCAGGAAAGGATAGTGGCAAAAGGCTTACACATAAGCAAGAAAGAGACCTTAAATTGAAGGTCTCAAAAATTACCCTAAATTTCAACTTGCCGTCAAAGATCATCCTGTATGATTAGTGTAAATTAGCCCTTTTTGGCCTTGACGATCTTGTTCTTCTGCATGATTAGAATACATTATTTATTCAGATCGTCTGGGATGATTCTGCGAACATCCTGGATAATTAGTGTAAATCAAGAATATTATCTAGCAGACAGTTCGGGACATCTAGGAGAAAAGCCTGGATGATCAAAAGAAAATGACTTGATCATTCAGGATGATATGTATATCATCCTGTATGATTAGTTCAAAAATGCCCAATATCATCCGGCACACAGTTCGGGTCATCTAGAACAACTATGCTAGATGATTTCAAATTGACTTGATCATTCAAGATGATATCTCTATCGTCCTGTATGATTAGTTTAAAAATGGCAATATCATCCGGCAGATAGTTTGGGTCATCCAACTGAGATGCACAGGATGATGAGGATTTCTAATTGATCATCCAGGATGATCTTACAATCGTCCAAGATGATGTGATCGATCAATCAATCCTTAATTACTTTTCTTAATCTCCTGACTAATTTAGGCAAGATTGTAATGATTTGTCCATGATGATATACGTATCGTCTAGAAAGATTAGACCAAAATTATAAAAATAAAAACTTGTCTAACTTAGTTTAGTGGCTGAGAATTTTTAATTTGAGCATATCGTCCTATATAATTCGTTTATCGTCCAGGACGATCTGCTTAATCAGACCGACTTAATATGGCTGTCCTAATTAGGGTTGTTATTTTCAATAGATCGTCCAAGATGATATGTATATCATTTAGGATGATATAAACAAAATTAGAATAAAAACTCTAACTCATTAAAAATCTTCTCTTGAGTGTGTGTGTGTGTAAGGTTACTTAGCTTGGGGATCCATTGCATTACATTTGACTCAAGAAAGGGGAAAAATTACATTGAACCTGAAATACAACTAGACTGACTCCATCTCGAGCTGGCTTAAATTGCAATTGAACCTGAAAGATTAGACACTTAAACTGAAATAAAATTTTTTACTATCATCAAAATCATAATTCTTAAATCTAGATTTGCAACAATCTCCCCCTTTTTAATGATGACAAATATTTGTTAGATAATTTCAAATTTAATAAATAAAATGCAGAGTAATGAATACTAAGAAATGTAATTTCTATTAGCTAGATAAATAGTACAAGAATACTGAATACTGATAACTCAAAAGTACAATGACCCAAAATGCTACTTACAACCAAACTACTTCCCCTTTTGACATCTCAAAAAAGGGGGGAAATAACACAAAGAAAACTAAAAAGATAGTACAAGAATATCACTAAAACTAGGAAAAGCAATCAAATTAGAAATAAGAGGCACCCTGATCAGATAGAGTAGGTGGTGGTGGTGGCTGAAATAGAGTGTGAAGGGTGGAAAAATGTTCTCCAAACCAGGCCATATCCTAGTCGTGCTGCTGCTGCTGCTGGGTGACATAGGCATTGAATCGATTCACATCCTCAATGTGTTGCTACTCCTGGGCAACCACGTAGGAGTCAAAGAAGGCCTCCCACTCGTCAAACCTGTGCACCAGGTGATCCAACGGTGATTTCATATGGAGAGGAGCAGGTGCAGTAGGTTCAAGAGCAACTTCTTCCTCTTCTCCCTTAACATCCATGCTGCTCTCCAGATGAAGACAAGTACTGTGAAGAACATAGAAAGAGTTGTTGGAGTTGAAGAAAGGAGGGATATTTGCTAGAACTGGATATTGAAGATTGTATTTTGTTTCAAGAGCATAGGCAATGAGGTATCCTAAGGCTAGATTGGAATGTCTCTTGTGGCCCAGATCCCTAATGCTAGTGAGGTGTTCGATATAGCAAAATAGGAGATCAGTAGCATTGAAATCATGACGGGCCATGATGTAGTAGGTAGTCATGGAGAGCAAGGGGGTAATGTTGATGTGGTCCCAAGCCTTTGGAATGATAGAGGAGCGAAGGATATACTGGATTATCCTAGCATCCTTGACTAAGGAAGAGCAGCCATTATCATGGTATGGAGCATTGGTGTTCCTAAGAAAGTGATTGATGACACTCCAATTAAAGTCAGGGTCAGAGGATAAAAGATGGAGCTTATCGCCAGTAATGGATAGTTGGAGAATATCATGAAAGTCCTGGGTGGTTAATTCTATAGGGCATCGATTAACATAAGAGCGGAGGGCAGTATAAGCAGAATAAATGCAAAGATTCACAAAAAAAATACGGAGAAGCTCAGTGCTAAATGAAAAAGCCAGTGTTAGAATGAAAGTGAGGGAGGTGTGAGCCAAGAGATCTAGTACCAGATATATGAGAATGTGTGGATTCATGATTTTTGATTGAGTAATCCCTACATCGAGATAGCGATGGAATGCAGCCTGATCGACTGTGTCAGTGAAATGGGGGTCAACATTCCCCTTTGAGAAACTAGCACCCTGATGCCTAGATCATTTGCCAACAGCCATGAGAAGTGGATTGAATAAGGATAGAAAGAAAGTGTGGTGAAATAATGGCTAAAATTAGCTGTTTAAATAGAAATCGGCCATATCATCCATTACGATCGAGGGATCATCCAGGATGATAGGTAGCAATAATTGTGCCCTGGACGATTGGTCAAAAAAGCAGTTAGATTATCCAGGATGATCAAATATCATCCAGGATGATTAGACACAGGAGATCGTCCTAAGGAGTCAGGCTGGACTACTTTTAACTAAAAGGATCATCCCGGATAATTAGGTAGATCATCCAGGACGATTAGGTGGATCGCCCAGAATGATATGTAATAAATGAATCAGATGGGTTGAATTCAAATCGTCTAACTGCGACCACATAGATCATCCAGGATGATGAGGTTATCATCCAGGACGATCACTAATAATTAGTTTAGATCAGCCATTGGATCAAGATGGGGATAATTTGATTATATCGTCCAGACGATGTGAGGATCATCTAGGATGATGTGAACAAAAAAAGTAAAAAATGAAGGAGGAGTGGAATGATCAGGGGACCCAAAAATAATAAAAAATCACAATCAAAGCACAGATAGAAAAAATAAAATAAACACGAGGAAAGATCAACAAAAACCAAAAAGGATTTTTTTTTTAATCGAGCTGCTCCAGTAAATTAGAATTTTTTCTTAATTTTTAATTCAAAAGTCAATAAGAAGAAAATTGATGATGCTGGAATTTAGAAAAGTTAAAAAATTGATTTTTGTAACTCCTACCTCGAACACCTTACAGGTTCAAATTCCTTTCAAATAAAAGTCTAATTCAGAAGAAAAGAAATTAGATTTAAAAAAAGATCCTTTCAAGTCTCGTTCCAGAAAAATATCTGATAAAATAGTATTATAAAGTAAGGAATCAAAAATCATGATTTTCAATCTCAAGTGTTTGAAAATATTAAGTGGCACATAACGTTTTCTAAAATATTTAGAGATCCGAAAGGAAAGAAAGCTTATTTTCTTTGTGGGCTCATTTTGTACCTCTTTTTTAATTTAATTGGTGCACTTTATGCATCTTTTAATTTTTGATACACTTTCTGTATCTTTTCATTTTTAGCGTCATTATGTATCTTTTCATTTTTGATACACTTTATGTATCTTTCCATTTTTGACGTCATTGCGCATCTTTTAATTTTTGGGCCCATTTTATACTGCTTTTTTTTGCAATCTTGCTTCCTTTCATAATTTCTAAAGAGTCTCAGTTATGAAGTTACCTTCAAGATATCAGAAAAGAAAAAACTCACTCTCTACAGTAAGAAGGAGTAATTAACAGAATAAAATCATACTTCATATAATAAGTGTAATCACCTAATTAAGAAAAACATAATAATGATTCAATGCTTTAAAAACACTATTCATATAAGATAGATTACTGAAGGAACATAAAATAGATCTCTATTTCAAAAATCAACTTTTTAATTTTGAAAATGATTTTTATCCAAAAGGAACAATACCCAATTAAAGGAGTTAGAGGAAGAGAGATAATCATCAATGTTTCTTCACTTTAACTGTTTCAGAGGAGTCAATTACTGCTTACAAGCTTTCAAACAAAAATAAGGCAATACTCATAGTTAGAAATCAAGTTTATTAGCAATAGTGAGCAGTGATTTGATTCTGAAGAGAGTAAATAGTAAATCAAAAAATAAGAGGAAAACCCATAAAAAGAAATAATCAAATCCGATAAGTAAATCAAACAAATAAAAATTAGCAGGAAAATAAAAGATCTAAGAAGAAACAAATAATCAAATCAAATAAAAACCAAAAGAAAAATAAAAAATAGAAACTTCAGAACTCAGTAATCATCAAATTCATGTATTTATATCAATCACACACAATCTGATCGTTAAAATGCTGAATATGTCAAAGGCCAGTGGTTTAATAAAGATGTCAGCCAGTTGATTTTCAGTTGCTATAGGGTGTAGCTCAATGTCCCCTTTGGTAACATAGTCCCTAATGATGTGATGCCTTATGTCAATGTTGTTGGTTCTTGAATGTTGGATATAATTTTTAGAGATGCAGATGGCACTGGTGTTATCACATAGAACTGAATTTATGCCAACAGGTAATCTTAAATCTAGAATTTATTGCTTCAACTAAAGGACTTGGGCCACACAACTTCCTAAGGTAATGACTCCGCTTCAGCAGTGGAAAGTGCAATAGAATTTTATTTTCTACTAGACTAGGAGACTAAAGACTGTCCTATGAATTGACAAGTTCTAGAAGTGCTCTTTCTATCCACCCTACACCCTACAAAATTAAAGTTAGAATATCCAATAATTTCAAAAGAGGTGTTGTGCCTTGGATACTAGATTCTTAAGTTTTGGATCCCTAAAAGATATCTAAGGATTCGCTTAATTACAGTCAGGTAGGATTCTTTAGGATCAGCTTGAAATTTAGCACAAAGATAAATACTAAATATGATATCAGGTCTGCTAGCAGTTAGGTAAAGAAGTGATCTAATTATTCCTTTGTACTTCTTCTGATCAATAGATTTTTCATTTGAATCCTTATCTAACTGAATACTGGAACTCATGGGAGTGTTAATTAGTTTGGCTTTGTCCAATTCATATTTTTTAAAGATGTTCTTAGTGTATTTTGATTGATTAAGAAAGGTACAATCATCCATTTACCTTATACTAAACCCCAAAAAGTAGGATAACTCTTCCATCATACTCATCTCAAGCTCTTTACTCATTATCTTAAAAAAATCATCACATACATATTTATCAGAAGATCCAAAATGTATATCATCAACATATATCTAGATAATGAGTAAATCATCTCCTACTTTCCTAAGAAAAAGGGTGGTGTCTACACTCCCTTTAACAAACTCTCTTTCTAATGGGAATGTGCTAAGCCTCTCATACCAAGTTCTGGGTGCCTGCTTCAATCCATATAAGGGCTTTTTTAATTTGTAAATATGATTTGGACATTAGAAACCCTTAAAACCTAGGGGTTGCTCTATAAAGACATCTTTTTTTATTATCCCATTTAAAAAGGTACTCTTTGACATCCATTTGAAAAGGCTTAAATCCCTTATAATAGGTAAAGGCTAGTAGCACTCTAATGGCTTCCAATCTAGCTACAGGGGCTAAGGTTTTCTTAAAATTAATCCCTTCTATTTAGTTGTACCCCTTAGCCACCAATCTTACTTTATTCCTTACCACCACACCAAAATCATTCATTTTATTCTTAAAGACCCATTTGGTTCCTACTAAATTTTGATCCTTAGGTCTTTCTACCAACTCTCAAACATCATTCATCACAAATTGGTTAAGTTCTTCTTACATAGCTAAGATCCAAAATTCATCAGAAAGGGCTTGATTGATGTTGGTGGGTTCAGTCATTGAGATAAAGGCAGAATGATTTACTTCCTTCCTAAGTCCATGCCTAGTTCTAAAACCTTTAAAAGGGTCTCCTAAGATCAGTTCTTTAGGATGACTTGAAGAATATCTCCAATCTCTAGGCAATGTGTTTTGAGGTTCTACCCTTTCCTCCAGATTTGTATTTTCTACTCCTTGGGTAATCTCTCCCACTACATTAGTGTTTTGATGCTCTACCCTTTTCTCTAAATTTATAGTTTTTACTCCTTGGGAACTCTCTCTTAAATCATCTTCTTCATCGGCTTTAGCTTTCCTAGGATCAGATTCATCAAACACTATATGAGTACTCTCCTCCACCACCAATATCCTTTTGTTAAACACTCTAAAGGATTTCCCCACACTTGAATATCCTAAGAACACTCCTTCATCATATTTTGGGTCAAATTTTTCTAAGGATGATTTCCCATTGTTGAGAATGAAGACCTTACAGCCAAAGACATAGAGGTGGGATAGGTTTGGAGTTCTACCCTTAATGATCTCATAGGGTGTCTTATTCAGTTTGGATCTAACATTCACTCTATTCAACACATAACAGGCTATGTTTATCACTTCTGCTCAAAAGTATTTTGGAAGTGAATACTCAGCAAGCATGGCTCTAGCGGCTTCAACTAAGGTTCTATTCTTTTTTTTAGCCATCCCGTTTTGCTGAGGGGTCCTAGGAGCTAAAAAGTTATGGCTAATCCCTTGCCCCTTACAGAAAGTTTCAAATCTCACATTTTCAAACTCTCCACCATGATCACTATGGATAGTCAAGATCTCACAACCTAACTTCTTCTGAATCCAAGTGAAGAAAGATTTGAATTCATCAAATGACTCAGTTTTATGTGACAGAAATCTAATCCATATAAACCTTGAGTAGTCATCGATAATCACAAATCCATAAACTTTTCCCCCTAAGCTGGCAATGCTAATAGGTCCAAAGAGATTCATGTGAAGGACTTCTAAAGGTCTAGAGGTGTTGATATCCTTAACGGAGTGGAAAGAGTATTGGACTTACTTCCTTAGTTGACAAGCATCACACAGGTGGTCCTTAGTGAACTTAAGCTTGGGGATACCTCTAACTAAGTCCTTTTGGGTTACTCTTCTAAGGGTTTTCATGCTGGCATGACATAACCTTTTGTGACTTAGCCAAGACTCATCAGTAACAGTTTTCAAGCAAAATGATGTAGCACACTCAATGTTATTTAAATCAAGTATATAAATATTGTTGATCCTCTTACCCTATAAAATAGTGTTATTATTTAAGCTGATAATATCAGTATTTGCTAGAAACTTTATGCAGAACCCTTTGTCACAGAGTTGACTGATGCTGAGCAAGTTGTGTTTCAGTCCATTTACAAGCAAAATATTTTCAATTAAAAGGTTCTTAGAGTTTTTGATTATACTTGCGCCTACCACTTTCCTGGTGCTATTATCTCTAAGAGTAACCTTGCCTATAACCCTAGCCTCCAGTGAAATGAATTGATTTGTATCTAGTCATATGCCTTGAGCATCCACTGTCCAGGTACTACATACTCTCATGAGGTCTTGTGTGAGAGCACACCTATAAAATCATCAAATATTAGATTTAGGAACCAAAATAAGTTTGGGTTCCTTCTTATGGAAAGAAAAATGCAATGCATATGTGTTATGCTGTGAATCATATAATTTGAACCTCCACGCCCAATGTGTACTATAGTGTATAGTGCAGGTGTCGGAGATGCATCCTAACATGCCACATGAGAAATATCTAATGCCATGAAAAGGATTACCTAATACACAAGGGTGATAGTGCATCTTCCTAGGTTTGAATGATGCATGTATTGATGATTTTAAATGAAATTCTTCAAGTGATGGAGGTTTATAAAATTGTGCAAATATAGGAGGTGTATTATTATTCTCAAATACACTAATTTTTATACTTAGAAATTTATTTTTCTTTTTAAGACTTGGAATTTCAAATTTCAATGCATGCTCATCATTATCTAAATTATATACCATGATGTCTAGTTCTTTAAATACTTTTTCTAAATTAGTATGCATTATTTTCTAAAAATCATGCTCTACAATCAATTCAGAATATTTTTATTTAACTCATAAAATTCATCAAGTAATAATATGTTATTGCTATCAAGTGTGGAATGATCCTTAAGTAAAACTTCATGCTCTTTTTGCAAGTTTAAGAATTCTAATTGCAGACTAGCATGCATTTTCTTAAGTTTCCTATATAATAAATGGATTTTTTAGAAACATACCTCTTCTTAGTTTGACTGACCATGATGTTCATCTGCCATCAGACATAAGTTTGTAGTCTCCTCTTCAGCTTCAGTCTCAGAGGCGTTAGATGCAGAATTCGCCTAGAAGGCCTTTTGTATCTTCTTCTTATCCTTCCTGAACTTGGATTTTTCCTCACCCTTCTCCTTACTTGGGTGAGCCTTAAGTGTTGGATAATTAGCTTTTATATGTCATGGCTTCCTATATTCAAAATAAACTGTATCAGAAGAACCTTTAGAATTTTGTTAGACTTACCTTTGTTCCATTTTTGATAGTCCTAGTGTTTCTTTCTTAGAAAGCTTTTGAATTGCCTAGTGATTAAGGTAACATCATCGTTTTTAGACCCGAAAGTATCAATCTCCGTATCATTGGCCTTCAACGCCATAATTTTCTCTTTTTTTTCTCACCTGCATTAAGTTATCTTTGGTTCACTCCTTACTCATAAGTAATGTGTGATCCAAGTAAGTTATCGATAGAATAAGTATTCAAAACTTTGGATTCAATGATCGCAGTTATCTTAGCATTATAAGAAGAAAGCAAACATCTAAAAATTTTGTTAACTTTCTCATAATTGGTGAGTTCTCTTCCTAAGCCATGCAGGGAGGTGATAATTTGTGTAAACCTAGTATACATTTCAGATATTGACTCACTAGGTTTCATGCGAAAGAGTTTAAAGTCTTGAAGCAAGATATTCAACCTAGGTTACTTAACTTTTGATGTGCCTACATAAGTAATACATAATCTATCCCAAATTTCTTTACCAGTTGTTTAAGTAGAGACATGCATGTAATCCTCAAATTTTAATGCATAGAAAAAATAATTTAAGCATTTTGCATTCAGTTGTGCTAAATCTCGATCATCAAATGTCTATTTAGTAAAAGGAAGTTCAGTTTTAATGCCATCAACTAATCTAAATGGTGCAAAGTTTCCATCTTTAATAAGCATCTACATGCGATAATCTATAGATTATAAAAATGTGGACATGCTAGTTTTTCAAAAAAAAAAGGTATATTATCAAATAAGGGTGGACGTGTAACGGAATATCCTTCCGCGGTGTTTCTATTACCAAAGTTAGCCATGGATTAAATTCAAAAGTTTTTTAAAACTTATTTTTATGAATCCCTCTTTGATACCACTTGATACTCCGTTAGGGATGTTAAGCCCTTGTGAACTAGCCCGAGGCTAACTAATAGGGGAGTGAATTGGTTAGTTTAAAAATTCTTGAGCAAAGTAAATTTTGAAAACCTTTTTGAATGTTTTAAAATAATTACAAAAGCACATTGATTTGGAGATGTTTAATCAAACAAAATAACAACTTTATAACACTATCATACACAAAAAAGTAAAGTGTAGAAAATAAAAACAAAATAGTAAAAGAAAGAAGACACCAGATTTTATAGTAGTTTGGCCAACTTGACCTATATCCACTCCCCGGAGACTCTCCTCCAAGTATTGCACTAAAACTCAGTGACTCTCCTTCTGCTCCCATAGCAAGGCTGAGAAGCCTTTACAAAACTCTTTTTCACCAACCTCGTGAGGCAGAGAACCCAGACTTCTTTTACTTCCTCCTGAAACAAGCAGAGAACCTTACCTCCTTTTACTTCCTCTAGAAGCAGGCAGAGAACCTTACCTCCATACGCATCGTCCTGAAGTAGGCAAAGAACCTTGATCTTCTTGTAGATGATCATTCCCATAGAGACACCAAGGGACAAGGGACGACGACTGTAGATGACAACTCGAATCCTTGCTTGGAGTAAGCTTTGTGAATATCTCATAAACTCTCTCTCACAAGATCCTCTCTCTCTCTCTCCCAAGCTCTCCCTCTCCCTCTCAAGAGTCTCTCAGGAAAGGACAGCGATAAAAGATTTTCATATAAGCAAGAAAGAGACCTTAAATAGAATGGCTCAAAAATTGCCCTAAATTCCAACTTGCCGTCAAAGATCATTCAAGATGATCCTTTGATCGTCCTGTATGATTAGTGCAAATTAGCCCATTTTGGCCTGGACGATCTTGTTCTTCTGGATGATTAGAAGACATAGTTTGTTCAGATCGTCTGGGATGATTCTACGATCATCTTGGATGATTAGTGTAAATCGAGAATATCATCTAGTAGACAGTTTGGGATGTCCAGGAGAAAAGCCTGGACGATCAAAAGAAAATAACTTGATAGTCCATGATGATATGTATATCGTCCTGTACGATTAGTTAAAAAATGGCCAATATCATCCGGCACATAATTCGGGTCGTTCAAGACAACTATGTTGGACGATTTCAAAATGACTTGATTGTCCAAGATGATATCTCTATCAATGATTAGTTCAAAAATGGCAATATCATCCGGTAGACAGTTCGGGTCGTCAGCTGAGACACACTAGATGATGAGGATTTCTAATTGATTATCTAGGATGATCTTGTGATCATCCAGGACAATGTGATTGATCGATCATCCTTCATTACTTCCTTAAACTCCTGACTAATTTAGGCAAGATTGTAATGAATCGTCCAGGATGATACACGTATCGTCCGGGATGATTAGACCAAAATTTTAAAAATAAAACTTACTTAACTTAGTCTGGCAGGTGAGAATTTTTTATTTGAGCATATCATCCTGTATAATTAGTGTATCGTCCAGGACGATCTACTTAATCAGACTGACTTAACATAGCTGCCCTAATTAGGATTTCTATTTTTAATGGATCGTCCAGGATGATATATATAAGACTATATGTATATCGTCTAGGATGATATGAATAAAATCATAACAGAAATTCTAACTCACTAAAAATCTCTCCATGAGTGTATGTGTGCAAGGTTACTTAGCTTGGGGATCCATTACATTACATTTGACTCAAAAAAGGTGCAAAATTATATTAAACCTGAAACACAACCAAGCTGACTCGATCTCGAGCTAGCTTGAATTGTAATTGATCTTATGAACCTAAAAGATTAGACACTCAAACAGAAACAAAAATTTTTGCTATCATCAAAATTATAATCCTTGAATCGAGATTTGCAACACTCTTTTTGATGAAGTCAAAAGGGCTCTGGCAAGTCATGTTGGTTGTACTTTTTTCCTTTTGACTAGTAAAATCAAATGTTTTTCTCCAATATTTTTAAAAGAAATCATTTAGTGAGGGGGAAAACTTAGTAGGGAATTAAATATAAAATTTATAAATTTAAATTCTAACCAATAATATTTGCCATCATCAAAAATGTAGAGATTATTATAATCTAGGAGCCCAACTTAATATTTTTATTATTACAAATATTATTAGATAATCAGTTTATATATTGCATATTTTCTTATGTGTTACAAACCATTTCAGGTACAACATACACTTAGTAGAATTAAATAATCAAGACTCAAAATTGTGTATCGTTAAGGTCTAAGTCAATTTGTGTTTGATAGAGTATGTGCCTTTCTATTTTATTGAGTTGTTTATATATTAGGTATATATTGGCAAGAAAACAAAGCATATACTCATAAAGGGGATAAAAATTAAATATTTGAATTTTTTTAATTATCATGCTAGACAATTCTAATCATACTATATGATCAGTTAAATCAAAAATTTATTCAAATATTTAATTAAATCAAATTAATTAAAATTAAATTATAATTAATCATGTTATACGACCTATAACCATATAGAACGATCATCTATTTTGCTAAAACATTGTCGTCGAATCTTTGTTACCAAAATCAAGTAAATTTGAATTTTGAATTAATCATACAATATGAAGTAGTTTATACTATATGAACATTAATTAATATTATCTTATTTAATTATGATGATTAGAGAATCGAATCATATCTTAATTATTGATCATATCGTACAATCACCATCATATAGGACAATCAAATAGAGAAATCATTGGTCAGACCTTGGTTCATCTTGTATGATCTGTGATTTGATATAACTAATCATATTGTATGATAACACATCGTACATGATAATTAGAGATGAAAATTGAACTAATCAAATAGTACAATCCGAGTATCCGACTATATATCAAAGTAATTAAATTTGAAATTAGGGTTTTAATTTAAACAACTCACTTTAATTTTTTCAAGAAAGGCTTGAAGGTCTGAAGTGGAGTAGTATAAGATGTTTTCTAAGTTGTATTATTACTCATGTAAGAGTCCAAACCACTTGGAGGGAGAGAGAATGTGAGGTTGAGGGAGTTCTTCCTTGAGGGTGTCAAGGGATGTGAGGGGATTCACATGGTTATTCTAGTCAGCCTACATATTAGTTCCTTCGTCTTATGGTTGTGTAGCTCTTGGAGAAGATCTTTAAGAAAAGTCTTTTGGAAAAAAAAAACTTACTAGCCAAGGATGCTAAGGGAAGGTATCTCCACTGGACTGGGAGGTGGAGAGAGGGACAACATCTCCACTATAGGATGGAGCTAAAGGAGGGATTGCATCTCCATGGTAGTGAGGAGCTGAAGGAGGGTTTTGCATCTCCACCATGAGAGGAGCAGAAGGAGGGAGTGGCATCTCCACCGCATGAGAAGGGGAAAGGAGGGAGATTCTTTGGGGTCATAAGAGTCTGTAAAGGTCATTATCCACCTTGTAAGAAAGAATGGTTTCTCCACTTAGCTAAGTTTCAAAGGAGCATGAGTTAGTTCAATACCCATAGAGGAGGACCTTTGGGGAGTGGATGTAAGTCAATTCGATTGAATCACTATAAATATGATTCATGTATTCTTACTTTTATGCACTTACTTCCATGTATTTATTTTCCTTCACTTTAATTTATTTGGTTTATCTTAGTTTATTTGGTTGATCTTTTTAAAAATTTTTGATTAAAAATATTCTTATTGAAATCTTGGTTGAAAGATAAAAACAAAAAAAGTTTAAATATTTTTTAAAAGTTTGAAAAACAAAAATATTTATTTCTTATTTTTATTTGAAAATTTTTCTTAAAGCTTTCACACATTTCTCTGATTTGAATTCAATAGGAAAAGTTTTAAAATACCAATTGACCTCCCTCGTAGTGCACCAAGGCACTTTCAAATATGAATAACCTATAGCCAACTTAGCAAACTATTAGAAGTTGTTACACACAATTTGTTATTATGCAATCATTGATCAACTAATCATAACACATGATATACTCTAAGTCTCATAAGATTAATATTTATTGATGTGATTTCATCACTCTAAAACATCCAATGTCATCACCTAACACTACTATACATGAATTTGTTCTATTCCTTTTAATCTGATTGCTTGAACTATTTCATGCAACTTTATTGTTAAATTTATTTATCCACTATTATACCATTTGTTATGTTATACCCATAAGGAAGAGAACTTCGTCAATATCAAGCCTTATCAAAGATTTTACATTCAACACCTCTTCATTAAGAAGACTAAGTCATTATTCATAGAGTCCCAATGATATATTTAGAATGATGTACCTAGATGGTTTTTTCCTTAAAATTCTTACTAGTATAATTTTACAATTTTTACAAAAAAGGCTCAACCCATAATCCAAAGAGTATTGTTGTCTATCTTGATCATTCAAGATTAATTCTAATCAATGAAGTGTTGGCTCGACTCATAATGCATTCCGTTTATCAAAATAAATTCGAAAAGTCTAATTACAATGAACAGGTTTTTGTAGACTTATAAGCTAAGAAATAAGAAATAGAAGAAATCTATTGAGATTACGAAAATCCTATCCAATAAGCACACATTTACTATACTACATACATTTTAAAGTAATTCATAGTAGTATTCAATCATAGTTCAAAGAAGCATAATTTGGTGAATTCCACCTATATAAGATTTGACATATTACAATGTTCCTTATTAATATATAGATAACCTAAATCAGACCCCAATAGGGCCTTAGATTGGTCCACTCAAGTTGTTCAAGGATTAATCATGTTAACCTATTAGTAACTCTCTCTATGGATGGTATTGCGTTATGTAAAGGGAGAAGACTCGCATCATGGTGATGGAAACCTCGCCACCATCTTTGATGATGGAGGTAGGGGGACCTGCGGCTAGCCTTCAGTGCTTGCCTCACCATGAGCAACATGCTCTAGAGGCTTATAATTTCTTAGCATGCACTCATTCTTATGCAATTCATTTTAAAAGAAAAAAGCTTCTTGAAGCTTATGCACTTTTGATATTTCATTTCATGAGTCTTTTGTATCAAAATGTACCTTTCAAAGAAATGAGTTGATACATGTAAAATTAGGTGAAATTTAAAGCCACTAATTTTTGGCAATTTTTTCCATGGGTGAAAAAACTTTTTCAAAATTGTTGATGCACACTAATGAATTATGACAACATCTTTCTTCAACATATTGCAGTTATTGATCAACATATTCTTTTATATCACCATCTTAATGTTATTTGAATTACTATAATGTTATTCTCAATGTTGTAGTATTATTTTTAATTATATGAAGGAAGAAGAAGAAGTATGGCTGTAATAAATGGGCTCATGCAGAGCACTTTAACTTCAAGACTTACAAGCTCTACGCAAAAAAAAAAAAAAAAACTCCAAGCATGATTTCAACTAAGTCGACTATCCACATGAAGATCAAAGGCCAAGTAATAAACATTAAATATAAGTTTCAGAAAGCAAATTCGAGCGAATTCTCATCTTCCAGTAACTAGTTAATATACAAGCATTAAATAGCAAAATTACATTTTTAGTTATAAGAGATTCATACAAGAAGAAGGGAGGTTCATGCCTGAAAAGAAAATTCAAATGACATCAGAAATTCAAGGTTTGTTCATGAAAATGAATAGAAAAGAAATTTGATAGTTTGCTATGTAATTTGGATCTTTCTACTTCCACTTCGTGGTGGTCAACCTCCATGAGGATTTGTTGATCTTCATGTTAAATTCATGTTATTCTTTTTATTAGTTAATATAAAAATATGTTTGTTTTTTTATCTTGTATCAAATTTCCTCCTCCACCAAGTAGTTGTCAAAGGTGTCATCATCCACTTTGGTCGTTGGAGGACATTTACAAAAACCTTTGTGCCTCCATTGTCAAAAAATAGTTGCTTGCTATGACTTCATTTCATTACTCATCCTCATATCAATTCCATTTTATTATCCTTCCACCATCTATCACTTTCTACAAATGTAAATAAATAACTAAACTTTAGAAGGAGGAGGAAAAATTTTCATCACTCACACCATTTCATGTTCATGACATTTCCTTTCTTAGTCAAATCTCATATGGTGTAATATATTTAGCTTTTCAATTGTAGATAATAACACATCTCACTTTAGTCTGTAGGTTGGGAGCTTAGGCTATCAACTAAGAGGTCTTGGGTTCGAGTCTTGTGTATGCGATATACATATGAGTCTGCCTTAATTGGCCTAAACATCCCAAAAAAATTTATAGATAATACGATGATAGGTATAGTCAAACCATTGCTATGTGGCAATTGTCGACCACTTGAGCCAGCTCAACTTGACATACCAACTAAGCTAATTTTGGGGAAACATCATTTAATTATAACTTGATTAAGAGTGCGTGTGATTTCTATTATTTGTTGCTAATAACTTTAAAGATTATTTCAAACATGGATTAAAAAATCCACTTATGTAGTTTATAAATAGGATTTGTTTTCATCTTTATTACAATTTTGGCTTATTTATAAATAGGGGTTACTTTTATCTTTTTAAAGAATTTAGGATAAGAGAGAATTTTTCTTTACAAGATCTAAATAATTCCACTTCTCTATCATTAATATTTGACTTACTTCCCTTCGTAGTAATGTTAGTTGTGCTACATATGATGACGAAGATTACAATTTTGTTTGGGACAACTTTCTTACTGTTTTTTAAAACAGCTTTCTAGTACAAAAATTTTAATTTTTGTACTAAAAAATTGTTTTAAGAAGCAGTAAAGAATCGTCCCAAACTAAGCCTACATTACACGTTCACGAATCAACGATCAAATTATGCATGACTCTCATTATCAATCACCTTTCTCACCATTATAACAGTTTTAAATGTATTTAAGTGATGCAAAAAAAATTTCGCACAAGTTGCAAAATCATTACCAAGTGGTTTTCAAACAGATTGCAATCACAATGTTTCTAAAATAGTTTTCTAGCGGTTAAACATGGCTCAAAAGCCCTCAAAAACATGATGCATCACTGTGATAACTCAAACTCAATCACATTTTTATTGTACACAAATCCTAATCGGTAAGGGTATTAAAATGAGTTTTCGGGTCAGGTTCAGGTCCAACCCGAAATTGACCCACACTCCATTGCTCAAACACGAACCCGAACCCAACCTGATTACACAAACGAGTCAAAAAGTTAAACCCGGATCTGACCCACCTCAAATTCGGGTCAACCTGACCCAACCTGGGGAGTTGAGAGCAAACCATAGCGTAAGGACGCTGTGTGGTGTAGTCACGTTGGATGCAATGTGGACCTACAGTGTGGTGCAGTCACACTAGACGTGGTCGCGCGGTGCAAAAAAATGGACCCTGGATGCAATGTCGAAGCGATGCGCTGATGCATATTGCAGAAGCGGTGCAGTGAGCTAGGAAGCGGGCGAAAGCGATGCAGATGCGGTGCAATGCTAGGGGTGTCAATTCCGGCCGGGTCAACGAGTCGAGTTCAGGTCCAACCCGAGTTGACCCTGACATAAACGAGTTGACCCGAACTTAACACGGTTTTACAAATGGGTCGGGATTTTCAACCCATACCCGACCCGCGCGGGTTATGAGTTGACACGACTCGACCCGTCAACCTAGAATAGGGTTTATCGGTCTAGGTTCGTCAAGGTCGATAGCTCCAGCGCGAGTGCGGGCTTGCGGTTCTAGTACGACCCGTGAGCGTGACTGTCGTGACTGTAGTCCGATCACCAACGGTCCGAGTGCAGGCGGGCATTCTGGTGTTCGAGTGATGGAGGATCGGACTTTGGGCATGAGAACTTCGTCGCGGCTTAGAGATCCAGTCATTCCGATGCTCGAATGATGCCGGCGGTGTGAGTATTTCTAGGAGAAGAATGCGACGAGGTGGAGGGTGGGAAACACAGTGAGGGTGAGGTAGAAGAGGCCGCCAGCGATGGGGAGTTCATGGAAAACGTTGGAGAAGGTGCAAAGGGTGAAGAAATCCAGGTCGGCGGTTCGCTGCGGGTCAATTCGGGTCAAATTCGGGTTGACCTAAACCCAACCTGAACTATAAACATGTCCAAAAATAGGATCTAAACCTATACCGTTCTTTATCGGGTCGACTCGAACCCGGATTTTTCAGTTCGGGTTCCAATCGGGTTTTTGGGTCTTGTCAAAAATTGGCACCCCTATGCGATGCGTTAGGCAGCAGGCGGAGGTGCCGGAGCGGAAGCAATGCACCAATGGGTCTGCTCGTGCCGTCGTGCTGAAGCCATGCACTAGTGCGGAAGCTGTGTGGGTGCGAGCGAGAGGTGCAGGCTGAGTACTCGGGTCATTTTCAAGTCATTCCCGGGTTAGCGGTTTGACCTAGACCTAACCCAATTTTTCAAACTGCCTGGAAATTAGAACTCGAACCCGACCTATTTGTTAAACGAGTTGACCCGAAACTGAATTTTTTGGATCAGATTTTGGGGTTGAGTTAGAAGTTGACACCCCAACTAAATGGTTGGATTAAAAGCTAAAAATTTTATGTCAAATTTCAATCGGATTATCCTATCTGATCATATCTGTATATTATTTCAAGCAACAAAAGCCTTTTACCACCTGCTTGCAGCCAAAAGAGTTGACACAGCCATCATTTGATTGGGCTTTTGAGAATATTTTGGGTGCAAAAAGTTGCCCAACTTTTTTTTATTGTTTGATATTTTCAATAGAAAAATAACTTTTCAAAGCACTCATCACAAGATTAATATGGTCCGAAAAATAGAAACCTTATTTATTTATTTATTTCAATGAAGCCAACAAATTAAATGAAGCATAATAATAAAAATAAAAAGAACTTACGATGGAAAAACAGTCTTACCCAAAATTTATATTTTGCTCTTTAGAATATTGACTGCCAAATATGAATATGAATTTAAGTTAGACAAAATTTAATCTTAAATTTAATGACTTCTAAAATTTTTGTTAAAAGATGAATTAGAATATAATGATCCATTTTTTTATTAAAATAAGCTTAATGAATTAGCACATTATATTTTTATTATATTGTGAATAAGATTTAAATTTTTAAAAATATTGAAATTATTTCTCATGAATATAGGACAATAATAAAATATTAAGATATTTATATCAACATAACAAATATTATAAAATAATTATTAAGATCATTAAAACTTTTTAATCCAATTTTTATTCGAATATCTTAATACTTTGTTATTTATCATATATTTCACAATAAATACTCCATTATTTAAAATTTATTTGTAAACTAAAATTATATAATTTCATATCATTTATTGATTTGCATACAATGAAATATTATATTTCAATTTTATAAAATAAAAAAAATATTTCAAAATAAAAAAATAATATTATTAATAATTTTTTGAAGTGATTTAAAATTTTAAATGTTATATAAATATTAGATATTTAAATACATAAAAATTATGTCATACGTAAATACATCAGCTTTTATAAATTCCTCTTCATCAAACTCATTCAGAGTAGCTCTTTCGGACGTTGAAAAGCCTTTCGAACCCACTTGCAAGCTCCAACTAGCAAAAGAAAATAAAGGAAATCTCAACTAGCAACCGGCAGGCTTCACCTTTCCGCTTTGTATATTAACTCCTCCTTTACCTTTCCTTCCCAGACAAAAAAGAAAAAACCCTAACCCAACTATCTATCTTCTCTGCCCTCCGATGCTCCATCACCTGACTCCCACCACCTGCGTTCTTCCAGCGAAATCCTCTCCGACGCTACCGCCGTCGTTCTTCGTCCACTCCATGCCGGACTCTGTCGCTCGCCATCATGAACATGCCGTCGGACCAAACCAGTGCTCTTCCACGGCGGTTCAACCCATCGCTGCCCCGATTCAGTCGGTCTGGTCCGTCGTCCGCCGGTTCGATAAACCGCAAGCTTACAAACACTTCGTCAAAAGCTGTCACGTGGTCGTCGGCAACGGCGATGTGGGGACTCTTAGGAAAGTCTATCTAGTCTCCGGCTTACCCGCGGTGACTAGCACCGAGCGCCTCGAGATTCTCGATGACGAGAGCCATGTACTAAGCTTTAGCGTCGTAGGCGGTGAGCACCGCCTCTTAAACTACCGGTCGGTGACCACACTGCATGCCGCTCCGGCGATCGCCGGAGGCGGGACGGTGGTGGTTGAGTCTTATGTGGTGGACGTGCCGCCGGGGAATAGTAGGGAGGATACCAGAGTCTTCGTTGATACCATTGTTAAATGTAATCTTCAGTCTCTTGCCCGAACCACTGAGAATCTCGCCAAGCACGACGACGGCGATGGCCGAGGCGGCGGTTTGGCAGTGCCGTAAAAAAGTTGTAATTTATTTATTTGATGAGTTTTATGCTGGAAGGACGTTCTTCATTACTAAATGTTTGTATGCTCTTCTTCTATGTGGGATTATTATTATCACCTGTTGATCCATTTGCTCGGGAACGATGACGACGGGCAAAAAAATTATGTGGATATCTATAATTTGTTTGGAAGAGATAAAATAAAATTATTTAGAGCTGTAATTCAAAGGTATAATATTAGAAAATATTTATCTTTTCATGAAAGAAAAATTAGTTTGTTTAAACATTTTTAAATTTTAAAAATATCCTATAATTATATATTGCCTCCCGTTGAAAATCTGGGCTAGAATTTTGATGGAATTTTATTATAAACATATTAGATAATACAAAAATCATAAAATGATTTCTTTTTAATAAGATCCTAATTAAGACTTTGTATGCGTCACCTTTAGATCACTATTTTTTTTTATTTTTCATAAATTTTTATATTAAAAAATAATTTTACAAAGCAGAAAAAAAAATCACCTCAAACAAAACTTTAAAATCAATATTTACTTAGGTATGAATAAATTTTAATTTGTAGTTAATTTTTTTAATAAATTTAATTAATAAATTATTTAAGAATTTTTCCTAATAAATTCGTTATACTATTTTTGTTTATTTGAGATGACCAACTGATTTTCTCAGCTCATTAGATTAATAAAGATGAATTAATCATTATTACATGACTCATAAGTACAATATTAAACTCAGATCAAATTTAATTAGAATGGTTTTAAAGCTCTTGAATTTGTTAAATAAATTCAAAGAGTTCTAAAATTCATCACGATTAAATTTAATTAAAATAGTAACATACATTTTTTATTCAAAAATTAAAAAATCAAAATTATCAAAAAATTACATTATTTATTTAAAATAAATATTAAATATCAATAATCAATTAAAATGTATATTATATGCACTATAAAAAATAAAATAATTTTAAAATTCATTTTTCCTAAAATTTTTATCAGACTATTCTTATAAAAATCTATTATTTTTTATATTATGTTGTTTAAATTTATTTTATCTTTACTTTTATAAAAAAAATTAAAGTCTTCAGAATCGAAATTTAAAATACCCAAATTGTGAGTACTGAAAAAGATATACAACGTGCATGGAGAAGCATGTTGTATTAAATTTAAATAATAAAAAAAAGGAACAAGTTGGTCCTTTGATAGCACCAACTGGCTGTTTAAAATAAATACAAGTTGTAGATTTTTTTTTTTTTTTATTAAGGGGTTTGTCATCTTTCCAAGCTCTTTTACTTTTAATTTACTATTTGGACATAGCTCTTTCTATCTAAATATTTGTACGAAATTATATGGGTTTGCAACTTGCCCTGCAAGTTGGGTGGGGGCAGCTTTCAGCACTCCCTAACCCTTCTTTATGTACTACTACAGATTTTGCACATGCGAATAGTTAATGTGGAACTGTACATTAGGTAAGTCTGTTAAGAAAAAAAAGAGCGCTTGTTTTTTAAATGAGTCAAATGTAAACAAATTTTTATTTTATTGTATTTAACTCGTTCATTATTTGTATAAAAACTATATACAAATACACTCTAAAAGGATATGAATTCTAAGATTTATTAGACATAATTATAAAAAAGAAGCGGGCATAAATTTTATTTTACTCGAAGAAACAGGTTTAAGCATTAATTTAAAACAGAGCAGATGGGTAAAACAAAATTGTGTATTATGTATTATTAAAAAGAGTGAAATGAATTTACAGTTTTAAAGATGGGTATGCCATTCGTTTAGAAAGGATGTGACTACTACTTTCTGCTAAAAGAAAAGAGGCTAAACATATGTTTCTTCGTGAAGGAAGTTTCAATGAACTTAAAATACCTTAAAAAATCATAAAACCTCGCTTGAGGACGTGACAAGTCGTTAGTCGGGAATAGAGCTATGGCGAACTCTCCCTGTTTGTCTTTCCACTTCCTTCGTTCATGAAAAACACTTCAATTTCTTTGAGTCCCGGCCCAAGTTTTCCACGCTAACCAATTACATTACAACCACAGAACAAACTTGATTTTCATACTGTATCGAGACTCGATAAATAGGACAAAATCTTTCATCACGTTTTCAACCTCAGGGACCGAAATGAAGAGAGGCGTGTTATAGATCCTCGAGTTTCAAAAAGTTCAACTGCCTATAAAAAATTTTGGACTTCCAAAGTTTGACATATCTTTAATTTATACTTTAATAAGTAAGTATAAAGTAAGTGAAGGTAAAGAAATTGATAAAATTCTGTTGGTCACCTCTCATACCTTTTCTTTCCACTTCTTTCTTTTTTGAAAACAAAAGAAAAGATAGTGAAGTTGTTAGAATGAAGCTATCTTCCTATCAAGCATTATATTACTTACGCAATTTTTCTTATTATATTCTGATTTGATTCAAACAGTCCCAATGCTGATTTTAGGAGACTCACCTGGATCACGCCGATCACCTTCCATATTCAGGTGACTGATTTAAAAAGGATTATATTAAGGCAATTATGCATGATTCCATAATTATTTGTTTCTTTATTAAGATATCTTGTAGAGATCTATAAATAGAAATAATTTTGTGTAATAAAAAACATTTTTTCTCTCCAATTCTCTAAATTTAACATGTCCTCTCTTGTGTCCCCCTTCGAACCAATGTCACTACATGCGACATAATCATTGTTGAATCCAAACCTCCGCTGCAACATTGCATCTCTATAACTATCTCACTTGTAACATTGCTCTCAATGCAAGATCTACATTGCAACCTTCTCCAATAAGACAACCTTCATTTTCATCTCTAATAGACCTAACCTATTGTCATCTTTAGTCAGGATTACACTACAATTGCTTTCAGTCATACTCCTTGCCATCGCATGCAACAAAAATGTTCATAATTGATGCATGTGGGACCCACCTTGATGCCCTCAGCTTTATATTTTGTGCTAAAATCCTTCAATTACTTGACAATCAGGGGCGGAACCACTTTGGTCCCAGAGGGGCACTTGCCCCCCCTAAAAAAAAATTTTTTTTTTCAGTATACGAGTATTTAGGTAATTTGTCCCATTCAATCTATTTTTTAGTCTTTATTATGAGAGTTTTTATGTAATTGCCCCCCCTAAAGTTTTAAAATATTATCGTCTTTAGACAATTGCCCCCAATATAACAAAATACATAGTGTATAGGTGTTATTGTTAGGGAATGATGAACCAAATACAAAGAGAAATAGTAAATCAAAATTTGTTCCGGGGGCGCTGCCCCCAAAAACCCCCACAGGTCAAACCCCGCCAGGGGGCGCTGCCTCCTTGGACCCCCGACATATTCGTCAACAGTTACTTATAAGTTTGCCCCCCCTGAAATGTTTGGCTGGTTCCGCCCCTATTGACAATGAACGACTCATTCACTAATTTTCTACGAATAATGTATGTTACTCTGTTAGATTACGCCTCAATATTTTTCCCTCAAAGGATTCCTCCACATAAAAATCTTAGATTCCACTATCTTCTATATTTGATTTATCGTAAGTGTAGTAACAAGCAACTAGAACACTTGTGATTTACTCTTATCTCTCTCTACCAACTTCTCGCACCCAACATCCATTAATGTGATGACTGGATGAAACTCAATGAAGGTGAAATTAAAGAGGAATCCGATACGCCTAGACCAATCTAGGAGGGACCGGTCAACACATACAGCATGAAAGTCTGCTCGGCTTCAAGCTTTAATTCCCGCCCCCTTATGGGTAGGGTCCACGGCTTAGGGAAGAGAGAGGGGGGTTGTTTAGACTTTTTGGTTATTTTTATGTTTGCTTTAATCAGGAGTTTGTATTAGGGTTAAGACATCTTTTTGGTGGCTATGTTTCTAAGTGCTTTGGTGTTCTTGGGCTCTAGCGACATCTACAGAGCTTTGGAAAGAATGATTCTCTCGAATAGAGGATCGTTTGTATATTGTTGTTTTCCATCATTTTTTCTCGCAATCAAGAATGCTTTCCTTGTGTTTTCATCCTTAAAAACCCTAAATTTTGCTTAATAAAACCGCTGAAATCCTGATTTCAGCGATTAAATTCCTATTTTTCCTTTTGTTTCCTATCACGTTGGTATCAGAGCAATTTTTGGGACTATTTTTCGACTGTTTTTTTGTGAGATCCAGCGGCTAACTTTTATCCGAAGAAGTGTTGTTTTGCTATTTTTGGGGTCATGATTCAGACTTTTGAGTTCTACAAAAATCAGGTTATTGATCACAGCCAATAAAGTAGATGCATTGGAAGAACGCCTTGAAAGGGATATCAGCCAAATGAAAGCAATGCTAGAGGATCGAATATCGTCCATGGAAGACAAGGTTTTCGATCTTCATGAGATGGTTAAAAGGATATTGGAAAACCAAAATCAAACGGCGGCATCAGAGGCAAGAGGTCCGGTAGGGAGAAATACGAATTCTGAAATTCGTAGGAGAAAAAATAATGTGAAAATCATAGAGGAGAGAGATGGAAGGTATGGAGAGAGGCGTGGTTATGGGGGGCATGAATCTCGGGGTGCTAATTGGGAAAGAAAAGAGGGGGATTATGGTAGGAGGGGTGCTGATTGTGAAGGAAGGAGGGGAGAAAATGAAGATGAGTATGGGTATGAGCGTGGAAGGGAGAATCGAGACACTTGGGGAGGACCGAACACTTGGGGAAGGGAAAATTATGGAGGAATTAGGGGAAATGGAGGAGATCCGATGGTCCGGAAGCTAAAGATGCTCATTTTTGAAGGGAGGATGCACATGAGAGGATACAATGTAGAGCAGTATTTTTCCATCAATGGGTTGACGGAGGAGAAACTGACGGCAGCAGACTTATGTTTGGAAGAGAAGGTGTTGACATGGTACCGGTGGAGAGATATGAAGAGGCCCATACGGAGTTAGAGGGAGTTCAAGGAATGCTTATTAGAATGTTTCCGAACATGCAGAGGAGTGGATTTCTATGAGCAGTTCTTTGCACTTGTGCAACAAGGTTCAGTGGCAGATTATTGCGAGAGGTTTGAGTACCTGAAGAGTGGATTGGATCGACTATCAGAGCCTGTTCTGAAGGGAAATTTCATGAAGGGACTCAAATCAAAGATCCAGGTAGCAGTGAGGGTCATGAGGCCCCGTGACTTGGGAGAGGCTATGGAGTTGACACAATTGATGGAGGATTAGAAGTACCAGGAGAGGGGAGCAAGAGGCAGAAGTTCTGGGGGTTCTTACTGGAGGACCACCACTCTCTTAGCACCCAAGGGGCCTGCATTTGGCAACATTTGAGAGACCCCAAAGGAGAAGCCAGTAGAAGGAGGAAGTGGGGTGAACTTCATGAGACTGACGGAGAGGGAGATGCAAGAGAAGAGAGCGAAGGGGCTATGCTTTAGATGTGATGAGAAGTACGCCCGGGCATAGGTACAGGGATCAAACTCTTCAGGTTCTCACCGTCTGTGATGACAAGAAAACTGAGGAGGGAGGTGAGAGGGAGACAGGGGGAGAGGAGGAGGACAAGTTGCATTTGACGTGGCAGAGGCCTCCCTGAACTCAATGGTAGGATTCACTCCGAGTCATACCATGAAGATGAAGAGAGAAATAGAAGACAGGGAGGTGGCTACTCACAATTTCATCTCCAACCAGGTCGTGGACTAATTGAGGGTGACATTAGTTGATATAGGGTGCTATGGAGTGATGATGGCTACCGAGAAGGTGGACACAGGCTAGGGGATATGTAGAGTAGTGTTGATCATACAAGTGGTCCAGGTGAGGGAGATTTTTCTCCCATTGGAGTTAGGGAGCACTGATGTCATCCTGGGGATGAAGTGGCTACAGACCTTAAGGGACACCAAGGTCAACTAGGGAGCATTGATGATGGAACCGGTGGTGGAAGGAAGAATGATAGTGATCAGGGGAGATGTAGGGCTCTCCAGCCATAGTATCACTCAAAACCATGGTGATGAGCATACAAGATGTGGGGGAAAGTTATTTGGTGGAGTTACATAGGTTGGAGGGGATCATATTAGAGGAGGGTGAGGACATCCATCTTTCAGTGCAGCTATTGATTCAACAATTCAGTGAGATTTTTCAGCCACCACCAAGGGAGCAGGAGCACGCTATCACCTTGAGAGATGGTGTGTCATCTATCAGTGTCAGGCCCTATCACTATCCTCAATTTTAAAAGGATAAAATTGGAAGTTGATTAGATAGATGCTAAAATCAGGGATTATCAAGCCCAGTGTGAGCTCTTTTTCTAATCCAGTGTTACTAGTTAAGAAAAAAGGATAGGAGTTGGAGGTTTTGCATGGAAGATAAGGTGGTGAATAAGAAAACTGTGATAGACAAGTTTCTCATCCCAGTGATAGATGAGTTATTGGATGAGCTGAGTGGGGCAGTTATTTTCACCAAGATAAATCTAAAGTCAGGGTATCATCAGATAAGGATGAAAAGAGAGGATGTGCCAAAGACTACTTTCAGAATTTATGAAGGACATTATGAATTCCTAGTGATGCCTTTTGGCCTCACTAATGCCCCAGCCACTTTCCAGTCCCTCTTGAACAAGGTCTTCTGACCCTATCTCAGGTGATTTGTGTTGGTGTTTTTAGATGATATCCTGGTTTATAGCAAGATAGAGGAGGAGCACTAGAAGCACCTGAGGAAAGTTTTAGAGGTGTTACAGGAGCACCAGCTGAGGGCTAATCTGAAGAAATCTTATTTTGCCCAGGCCAGTGTGGAGTAATTGGGGCATGAAGTCTCTAAGGAGGGTGTAGCGGCGGATCAGGCCAAAATTGAAACTATGTTGAGATGGTCATTGCCCAAGAAACTCAGGGAGCTGAGGGGATTCCTAAGGCTGGTGGGCTACTACAGGAGGTTTGTGAAGGGGCATAACACCATCGCATGGCCACTGACAGAACAGTTGAATAAGGATGGGTTCTTATAGGGGGAGGCAGCCACAAGAGCTTTTGATGGCTTGAAGAAGGCCATGATCACTATGTCGGTCTTGGCCCTCCTAAATTTCACTCAGGTTTTTATAGTGAAGACATATGCCTCAGGGTATGGATTGGGAGCAGTGCTCATGCAGAGCCATCGACCCATCGCCTACTTCAGCCAGGTGTTGACAATTATGGCCTGTCTAAAGTCAGTCTATGAGAGGGAATTGATGATCATTGTGTTAGCCATCCAGAAGTGGTGACCCTACTTATTAGGCTGGCATTTCATTACCAAAACGAACCAACGAAGTTTGAAGTACTTATTGGAGCAGAGGATGGTGACATAGGAGCACTAGAGATGGCTGTCAAAGTTATTAGGATATGATTTTGAAATACAGTATAGGCCATGGATAGAGAACAAGGTAGCAGATGTCTTGTCCAGATGTATGGGAGAGTTATAGGCGATAGCAGTGTCGATACCACTAATGCTGGATTGGGAGGCCATTAAGGAGGAGAGGGCACGAGATGAGGAGTTGGGAAGGATTAGGGCTAATTTATTGAAGGAGGGGAGTATCCACCCAGGGTATTCTTTAGAAGGTGAAAGGCTCTTGTATCAGGTGAGATTTGTGATTCATAGAATATCAATTCATATCCCACACCTGCTCTAGGAGTTCCATGGGAGCGTTGTTGGGGGTCATTCAGGGGTGCAGAAGACATACAAGAGACTAGCCTCAGCGTTGTACTGGAAGGGGATGCATAATAATGTGGAGGAGTTGGTAACCAGATGAGAACTATCAGAGGAACAAGTACATGGCCATGTCTCCAAGAGGATTACTGCAGCCTTTAGCTCTACTAGGTCAGGTGTGGAAGGAGGTAATCATGGATTTCATAGATAAATTACTCCGATCAGAAGGGTTCACAGTGATTTTCGTGGTAGTGGACAAACTGAGCAAGTATGCCCATTTCATTCCCCTACAACACCCCTACACGATAGTAACAGTGGAATCAGCTTTCATTAGGGAGGTGGTCATACTGCATAGGATACCAGAGTTTATAGTATCCGATAGAGGTAAGGTGTTTCTCAGTCACTTTTGGAGAGAACTATTCAGACTACAGGAGATAGTACTGAAGAGGAGCACCGCCTACCACCCACAGACAGATGGACAGACGGAGGTGGTCAATAGGAGCTTGAAGACATACCTACGATGCTCTGTGTCGAGACCCCCCGACTGTGGGCCAAGTGGTTAGTATGGGTAGAGCACTGGTAAAAACACTTCGTATCATTCTGCTTCTCTAATGACCCCATTCAAAGTGTTGTACGAAAGGGATCCACCTCACCTGGTGCATTTTGGGCATAGTAGCACCCTAGTTTCTTCAGTAGAGGGGTACTTGGAGGAGAGGGACAGGATGTTGGAAGAATTGAAAGGGCATCTATTGAGGGTGCATGTGCAGCAGATTATGAAGAAACAGATGAATGGGCACAGGAAGGATATCCAGTTTAAAGCAGGGGATAGGGTGTTCCTGAAGCTTCGACCTTAAAGACAGAGGACGGTCACTAACAGGAGGAATGGGAAGCTAGCTCCAAGATATTTTGGCCCTTATGATATATTAGAGAAAATTGGGATAGTGGCATATAGTTTAAGGTCCCACCGCCACTATACATCCAGTGTTTCATGTATCATAGTTGAGGAGAGCTATAGGGGATCACCCAGTGAGTTCAGAGTTGCCAACAACATTGACTAAAGATTTGAAAGTGATATTGGAACCCCTTGAGTTACAAGGGATGTGCTAGGAGGAGGGGTAAAGGAGGTGTTGATCAAGTGAAAGGACCTTCCAGATTATGATGCGACGTGGGAGCATTACGAGAGAGTGTAACATCAATTCCCGTCTTTCCATCTTGAGGACAAGGTGATTCAGGAGGGATTGATATGCATAGATCGGTCCAGGAGGGACTGATCCAGCCAGCCCAGCCCTTGGGCCAGCTCAACACCTACAGTAGGTAGAAGCCTGCTGAGTCGCAGGCTTTAATTCCCACCCCCTTGGGGGTGGGTCCACGGCTTAGGGAAGAGAGAGGGGAGTTGTTTAGTCTTTTTGGTTATTTTTATGTTTGCTTTAATTAAGAGTTTGTATTAGGGTTAGGGCATCTTTTTGATGGCTACGTTTCTAAGTGCTTTGGTGTTCTTGGGCTCTAGTGGTATCTAGAGAGTTTTGGAGAGATTGATCCTCCTCTCAAATAGAGGATTGTTTGTATCTTGCCGTTTTCCTTCATTTTCTAGCAATCAAGAGTGCTTTCCTTGTGCTTTCGTACATAAAAATCCTAAATTCTGCTTGAACAAACCGCTGAAATGAGATAATTCCTGTTTTTCCTTTTGTTTTCTTTCAAAATCTTTCACTCCAATGCTGCTGTAGCATCTCATTTCCCATTTGTTCGATCACCATTCAATGGTTTAAGCTTAAACAACGGAAACTGAGAGCTAAAGTCCCACAAGCCGAGAAGCCATATGCCATGCAGTTAAAAAATGAATTTAAAAAAAAAAAAAGCCCCTTACACAAGATCACAAAAAAAAAAGTAGACAATATAACTTTCCAAGTACCACGATGCAAATCAAAAGAGACAAATACCAGCATCTAATGGAGTAATTAGGCACAAGAAACTCTAATATAGAACATAAAACAAAACCTGAAAGCAAAATATTACCTAGAAAACTGCATCCAAGATAAAACTCTCCTTTACCAGATCAAAGAGAAGGAATGAACTTACAATTGTACACCAAAAAAGCATCGGTAATCCATGAAGAGAGGTAGAGAAGGATGTGCGAAGTGCAACAGCAAACATACAATCATCAACTGACGGATCGACCGTCGTGAGCAAACCCAGACCATCGAAGTCACAACTCTCTGCACCCTGATCATGCTGTTGGTAATAGCTGTTGAAGGCATAAGAGATATTTGCAGGCCATCCAAGTTTAAAACAAGAGCCCCCGGAAGAAAGGGCAGTACAGTCAGCATTAGTACATGCATCCACGGCACTGGCAGAAGCATTGGATAAGTCCTTATTGTTATTCACCACACACCACCTCGAGCTAAGGTACTCCACATTCTGAGCATTGGCTAATTTCTTTGAGCCTTGCCCCAAGTCGACAATATACTTAGCTTGGCCGTCGAACGTGAAGATGCCTAAGTGCCTTTCATAGTTTCCTGTAGTTATGTCACGCTGGTCTTCATCTAACAGACTAAAGATATATGTCTCTACTACAGGTCTCTTCGGCCGTAATGGCGTTCCAACTTTGTTCTTCAGGTGGTCAACCAAAGCTTGCATGAAGGATTGAGCCACACCAGCCGTCGCATTCGCTGATCCATCAGTAGGCCATCCAATCCTCCCAATCATGATCTCCATGTCTCCAAAACCAGCCTTGGTTAATGATCTAACTAGAGCATCAATGCTTGAATCAAGGAAATTCTTGTACCTATTGTGTCCATCAGATAAGTGATGTGCACTGGATTGAAAGAGAAAGTAGTCAATGGAAAGGTTTTTGTTCTGTTGAAAACTTAGAAAAGGGTTGATATCGATCACAAAGGGTGAGCGGTGGATGCTTAGAAAGGAGAGGAGCTGAAACATAGTTGTATTAAGATCATCCCTGAAGTGAGCTGTAGAAGGGAGGCTGGAGTTGGATTGATATACATCAGAACTGCAAGGAACAATGATTTTCACTTTATCGGCTAACTTGGCATTCACAAGTGCGAGCTGAATATTGATTGCTGCACCAACTATGAAGGGATAGAATTGTTGCGCATAGCTGAGAAGAAATGGCTCATCGCCAACAGCAATGTACCTGTGAAAACATTTCATAAGCAGAAAGACCAGAAGGAATGGTTTCCCCTACTATAAAACTTCCCTGCATAATTAAAAATTTAAACCTTCATTTGGCGGTCTAGAGAATATGGAAACAAGAAATGCAAAATCTCAGAACGTACAGAATAATGAGAATATTACTTAATTTTTTTCTTCTTTTGCACAAGGTTCAATCAACAATAAAAAACAAAATAAAGAGATTTAAACACATACCACCAAAACATTCTTATTTTAAAAATTAAAACCTAAACTTTTAAAAAGACCTATTAAACGCATATATTTATGTGTGCTATGAGCAAATAATTGAGAATTTAATGAGAGGAAAAAGAAAGGATGCGGCTTGTTTTGCTCTCGAGATTTGGATGATATTATATAAATCGAGATATTTGGATGCAAGTTTTGTAAATAATCAAGATTTAGATTTTATGTATACAATTGCGCCTAAAAATAACCAGGAATCAAATTAAAAAAAAAAATCAATGGTTCACTCACAGTTCACAAGAGAACATTTTTCTCCCGCATCAAATTATGAAGATAAGCTCACAGTTTATTAGCAATTTTGTTATTCATTGAACAGAGGAAAAGGGTGACTACAACAAGAGAAATTAATGAGTTATTCATGAAAGATTTCATTTTATTCAATGATCATAGTTAAATGAGGGTAAACGGCTTAAGAATATAAAAAATAATATCATTTAGTTGCATCGATTCATCAAAACTTTTATATAGGCTCATACAAGACTTGAGCAACTACGCAACAAAGAATGAAACCCACAGTTAAAAGCAATTCCTATTTTCACCATTTGACAGTTCTACTGAATTATGGATAGACTTAGCTGCTCATTTAAAGGCTGGCTACACTAGTCAAGCCCACTCTTGCAAAGCCGAATGCAGTGCTCTTAAGATAATATAAGAAACATAGTGACAATAGATAATCAACACCACCTGTTGTCCATCTTTCTATTTAAAAAAAAAAAAAATTAAACCATAAATTCTAGCGTGGACATTCACCTAACAGTGTTCTCTTCCATTTCTCCAGACTGCTCATCTCTTAAATGCATTTGTAAAAACCCAGCTCTTCCTCACTTTCCAATCATCTGCCCAAACCAGCGTAATCAAACCCAAGCCCAACTTTGAGCTGGTCTAGCTTGAATGCAAAACTAAATGAGCCCAAACCAACTTAGATCCTAGCCAATCTAATCAATCTGAAGTTCAAAAACAGCTGCGTGACAAGCCATGTGTCCTTTTTGAAACATAGAGATGGACCTTTTTCAATTTGCTTCTATTACATTGTGCAAATTAGCTGAAATTATAAGAGGACCTACTTTAACTATCTTACTATCATTACCAAATCACGCCCTAGAAGTCTAAGTTGCAGCTTACAATCATGTGTGCTTGCTTGATGCAGCACAAAAGAATAGATTTAGGATTTGATTCAGTTACTTGATTTAAATTAAGACTTCTAAATTTATTTTAATTAAAATTAGAATTTATTATTCTTTGGGATAACTATAGGTTTTAATTTAAATTTTTAGATAGGATTATATTATATTTGATTTCAATCTTATCTTTTATAACTTTATTTTTATAAATAGGAATTCCTGGCATGTATTTTTGAACAATTGATTAATGAATGGAATTAAAGCTTCTTATCCTCTCTCTCTCTCTCCCCCCCCCCCCCCCCACAAACACTTGATTGATTCTTCTCTCTCATTTCTCTACTTGGCATCATTTGGCATCAAACCCAAGCACAATCCAAACCTCTGTTGATCCATGTATACAATTGGATGATTTCCCAATTATATATGATGGACAACTTAAATTACTCTTCTTCTTTAATCCTAGGGTGGTTGCCAATTCTTGATTTGGCAATATTTTTAAGCCATTCACAAGTAGTCACATGGAGACTTGTCCAACTAATAAGGAAAAACAATTATACAAAATACAATAAAATAAACAAGCTTATTAAATGAAAATATTCAACCAAGCCAACTTTGCCAAGTGGAGTGGTTATCTTCAAACAATCAATCTGCAGTATGTCGCAGAGGCAATGGCGGCAGTGAGGGCACATTTGTGTCCTTAAGAAGTGATAAGTTAAGCTTGCTTTCTTCATGCTTTGAGATATATATTTGGTGTTGATGATGAACTTTAACCTTGATACAGTGCCTTGATTTGAGATCTTATCATTGTTCTTAGAATATGTTTTGGTGTTGTATCATCCTCCCCATGAACATTGTTCACATCCATTTAGGTGGACATTGGTGCTTTGACATTGATGTCATTCACTATGATAAAGAAAACACACGATTTCAAATTTAACAACAAAACAATTAAACACCTTGTCAATCCAATAGACAAAGAAACTCGGGTTCCACCTCATAAATCCAACTCATAACTCAAATTTATAATAATCCAAAAGAAAGCTATCAAACTACATTTGATTGAGATTGATCCTTCACTTCAAGTCATCCTATTTAAATGACTATACTCTTAATGACATGTCTCAAATTGCTAGGATCCACATTATTCACATGCAACAATAACAATAACAATAACAAGCCTCCATCCCACTATGAGGTCGGCTACACAAATCTTTTTTCTACATTATATCCTATTAAGAGTCAAATTCTCATTTAAATCTAATAAAAAATATCATTTTTATACTTTGTGACCATTTCTTTTTAGGTCTACATCTACCTTTCTTAACATAGGTTAAACCTAATACATCTACTCACCTAACAGGGTTATTAGAAGGCCGACCTTTTATGTGACCAAACCATCTAAGGCATCTCTTTCTAATCTTATCTGCCACTGGAGCAAGTCCAACCTTTTCACATATATACTCATTTCGCACTCTATCTCTTAAGTGTAAATCCACACATCCACCCAAGCATCTTTATCTTTGTAACACTATATTTTAAGCTTTTCTTTTAATGGCCAACATTCAATGCCATAAAGCACTGCAAGTCTCACCACCATCTCATACAGGCCAAATGCATTCCTCCACTTCAACCACCCAACTAGAATTCTACTTATAATATCCCTATCTATTTCACCATCGCTTTGAACAATAGATCCGAGATATCAAAAACGTGTACTCATTATAATAACTTGATCACCCAATGCCACAATCCCACCACTAGGTTTATTTATTACAACTCAAATTATACTTCATATATTCAATTTTAGATCTACTTAAAGGAAAACCTTTAGACTCTCAGATCGGCTTCCAGAATTCAAGTTTTTATCAACTCCCTCTCTAGTCTTATCAACAAGAAGAATATTATCAACAAAAAGCATCATCAAAGTACATCTTGCAAATGTCTAGTAAGAACATCCATGACTAAAGCAAAAAGATATAGGCTTCAAGATAATCCCTTATATAATCCAATTGAAATAGGAAAATACTTGGTCAAATCACAGTGTATTTGAACACTAGTACCAACTCTTGTATACATATCCTTAATGAATTGAATATAAGAATTATTAATTCTTTTTCTTTTCTAAAAATCTCCAAAGCACTTCTTTTGGAATTATATCATAAGCTTTTTCTAAATCAATAAATATCATAGATAGATCATCCTTAATCTCTCTGTATTTCTCCATCAAACCTCATAGCAAATGTATAGCTTCCACCCGGCATGAATCCAAATTAATTTTGAGAAACATTAGTATCACATCATAACCAATGCTCAATTACTCTCTCCCATAATTTTAAGGTGTGACACATTAAGTTAACTACTCTATAATTCGAACACTCCTGGGTATCACCTTTATTCTTAAAATAGGAATCAACACACTATTTCTCCACTCATCTAGCATATTTTTAAAAGTATCCAACTTTTCTTTTACCAATACAATGATAAAAACAAAAATTGTTATTTTCATTTGAGGTGTTAAGATTACTAAAATCAATCATATTCTCACTACCTTTATTGAAAGATTTATTAAAATATATCATCCACATATATTGAATATCCTTTTCTAAGAAAATTACTTTTATTTTTATTTAATGCACTTCCTTTGAATTAAATCCTTACTTCTCCTATTTCTTTGCTTGGCTAACTTACACATTTTTTTCCTCCTTAGTATCTAATCTGTTATATAAATCACTAAAAGCTAAATTCTTTGCATCACATATTATTTTTTTAGATTCCCTATGACCATTTTATATTTTTCTCAATTTTTTAAACTTATACATTCAAATCAATTTTTATAATAAATTTTTTTCTTATTAATCTTTTTTTATACAGTTTGATTTCACCATCAACTATTTTTATTTTTAAGTTTTTTCTTTTGATTCTTCAAACACATACTTTTCAATATTATTATTCTCACTAGCTATTTTTTTCCTATATAACATGAACTTCCTCATGAATAGCTCAAATTTTAAGATCATAAATCTTACTCTCAAAAATATTTTTATTAACATTCCTTAAATATCCTCATCTAATCCTAGGATAATATGTTACTCTATTTTTATTTTCTATCACTCCATCTTAAAATCCAAAACTAACAAGTAATGTTGGATACATAAACTTTTACTCAAAATGATTTTATAATTTTTACAATCTAAATGATTTATTTTTGTTATAAGAAAGTAATCAATTTGAGTTATATTATGTCCATTTTTATAAGTGATAAGATATTCCTCTCTTTTCTTAAATAAATACTAGCAATTACAATATCATAAACTAGAACAAAATTTAATATGGTCATAGTACCTTTATTATTGTTCTAAACCTATAGTCACCATTAATATTTTTAAAATCTTCTATTACTTCACCAACATATTCATTTAAATCTTTTGTAATTAAAACTCTTTATTCAATAGATACTCTTTATATTAATTCTTCTATATCATTTTAAAATTTTATTTTTGAATGCATATCCAAACCTAATTAAGAAGCATAAGCACTTATAACATTAACAATCTTAGCATCAACAACAATCTTTAAATTTATAATTATATCTCTAATTTTATTAATTTTTATAATATAATCATTCAAACTCTTATTAATAATCACACCTACATCATTCTTAGTATGACTCTTACCTGAATATTATAATTTAAATCCTAATTTAATTAACTTTTTCCCAACCCATTTAGTTCATTACATAGAATATTTATCTTCTTGTGAATCATAATATTTAATAATTTCATTAATTTTCCTATAAAAGTACATATATTTCAAGTTCATATCATAATTTTAGTTTTGTAAACTAACTTCTTTGCTAAGTTTTAAAAAAGTGAAATCGGGAATCGAGACGTTTTGCCTCTGCGAGGTGAGGCATAAGCCTCAAGGCGGATCGAGGCGTAAGCCTCGAAATAGAAAAATAAAAAACTCATGAACTTGCAAATAATTCATACAAAAATAAAATAAAACATCAATATATTTATTTGATTCATCATCATAAGGATTTAAACTATAAATTTTAATATTAAATATTATTATTAAATGAAAGTTTGAAACAAGATTCAAAGTAAACACTCATTTAAAACTTAAATAAGCTATAAGGATCCGGATCCACGACAGACTCATCTTTTACTTTCATATTTTTAATAATAGCCTTTGTATGTAATAATTATATCATTCTCGAATTTTATCTAATTATCATAAGCAAAAACTTCTTCAACTAAAATTTTTTTTACTCCCTATATCAATTAATATTGGATTCACTGTAATATAAATTAAGGCAATAAATTAATAACATTACAAAGTAATCAATTATAGTTAAATAATAATTTAATTTTTTTTAAGTTCAAACCTAACTTTGCTAAAATGACTATGAAGTAGAAGTTATTACCAATTTAGTAGTCATTTTAATATTAACATTGATACTTCATTCTCCTCATCATCAAAAGCATTCATCCATCTTCAATTTTAAATATATTACTATTTTTTGTTATTATCCATTCAACATCGGATAATATATCATCAAAAATCAAAATATGTATTTCATAATCACCAATTATTCATCACTATATTTAAGGTGTCTATCTTTCAATTTTTTATTAAATATAACAAAACCATTTAACTTTGTTCATTCTTCCCACAGCTAATTGTTCCTTCTTTTTGTATAATAAAATAAAATATATATATTAATAATAATAATACATAATAAAAAATTTATAAAATTTAACCAGAATGAGATGCTGCCTCAAAATGCCTTACGGAGTAAGCCTCGAGGCATATGCCTCATTCAAAAAAGGTGTAAGTCTCGCTGGCACTAGTGAGTCTTAAGCCTCGAGAAGCTCCTTATACGCCTAAGTTCAAAGCGTGACTCAAGGCGTGTGCCTCGAACTATTTTTAAACCATGTTCTTCGCCCACATGCATCCATGATGTGGGAATATTTGCTTATTTAACACTGCATCCAGGTGATAGTGTGGCGGCTCTTATATATTTTTCACTATATTCAGGTCATACATCACGTCAATTCCAGAAAATGTCCTAACATTAACACAATCTATTCAACAATTCATATTATGATTGTTCGATAAGTTTTACAATGGATGTTAACTATCTAATGCAACCCTTCTCTTTTCTCATCTAAAGTTTGGGACTTGCCAACAGCAGTGTTCCACATTATGCACATGGAAAGTTTAAGAAAAAAAATTATCATGATGACTCCCTACACCAGGCATGTGAAGGAAGTTGTAATAGCCATTAAATCAAACCGCTATAAAAGACCAGACTAACTCCCACCACTAAAGCCCCTCCATTTCATGCAATACCTCAACTCGATTACTTCCTCGTCAATGTGTAAACCACAAGAATCTCCCTCCCTTTCGTTTCCTTGGGTCACCATTTATAGGACAAAAAATTAAGGTATCAAAAGTCGTCTCCCCATCACAACCGTAGCATCTTTTTCTCTTTCTCTTTCCTCCTCCCAGGCCAAACTCCTCTAATCGAGAGCTATCAACTCAATTTTCTTGCTCTTTATTTCCTCCTCACGAGATAGTGAGCTCTCATTTTCTTCTCCTTTACTCCTCTAATTCTTCTTCTTCCTCTAAATCTCTATTTTTCTCTTCTCATTGACATCTACTTTTCAAATGCTCTTTTGATCGTAATACTCTCGATGCAACCAACTTCCTCAACGAATGTTAGAGAAACTTGCAGGTGACCTTATCTTCCTTTCAGATTCTCCTTCTCCTTAATTCATAAGTATAAACTAATCTCAATTATTGATTCTTAATCTTTTAAATCTTAAATTTAGATGCATATTTAAGTTTTAGGTTAGACTATGAGTAGATTTTTAGTGAGTTTTTTTTTTAAATTTCAAATTGATAACTAATCCAACTAAATGTGGGATAACTTAGGTTAGTTAGGTTACACTCATTTTTGACTACTAATTAGTTTTAATTTCTTTGTGTGCAGGTTAGTAATTTATTCAAGCATCATACTGTGTAGGACCTCTTAAGTTGATTTCGCTTGACGTCTTTGCATTGGATCTCAAATAATTTGGAATCTCATATCATTTATCTTAAGATAAGCACCTTTTATTTATTAAGGGTTAAATATTCCCTTTTTTATTAGAAGTATTATCCTTGTTACTTAAATTAAGCTCCTAGATATTGTAGGTTGTCACTCATGTTTTCATTAGCCAATTAATGTTATATATATTTTAGTAGATCATGTTTAATGTTCATAAAGAAAGTATGATGCGGTAGAGATAGCTTGCCTTGATTGCTGCATAAATCCATGAATATTAAAATATACATGTGGTAGCTGAATTTATTTGCATGCATATTATTCTATTGAATGCAATAAATTTTATTTATGCAATAATCAAATTTTGACTTTTTTTAGATATCTCAGGTCTATTATTCAAAGAGATGGTGAAATAGATTTGATATTATTAGTAGAATTCAAGTTAGGTAATTGAAGTAGAGGAATGCATTAGGCCTATTCTGTGACAAATTGTTACAGTTCCTCCTGAATCGAAGAAACTGGCCCAACATGGGCCGGTTCAGGTTTATAGGAGGCGGGCTAAGCCGCCTCCTTAGAAAGCCGCCCCATCATGTGGGCCCCCTTAGGGAGGCAAATAGAGAGAGGGAAGGGGGCAGCTAATGCTTAGGGAAACTATTTTGAATTCGTTTTATTTTAGGAAGCTTTTTATTAGCTTTTATTAGGAAGATATGCATTAAAAGAGGAAGAGAGGCTAGGGTTAGGACATGCATGATTATTGTTTCTCTTGGAGTTCTCTTTGTGGCTTTGGGCACTAGATTCATCGTCTAGAGATTGAGAGAGAACGATCCTCCTCTCGAATAGAGAATCAATTGTATCTTTGCTTGTTTTTTCTTTTGGTTTGACTCCTACAATATCATCTACTATTTTTGGATTATTTTCATTGAAGATCTTGAAGTTTTCTCGTTGTTTTCACCAATTATTGTTAGGTTTGCTTGTGACCTCAAGTATTTCCTATTAGGGTTACTTGTGAACTCAAGTATTTCCTATCAAATTGGTATCAGAGCAAACATTGGGACCATCGGAGGCTGAATTTTTGAAATTTCAACGACAAAAATTCATACTGAGGAAGGAACTCTTGCTGATTTTTGGATCCAAATCCAGAAATTTAAATGGCAGCCAAGAAGGTAGATGCTTTAGAAGAACGTTTTGAAGGAGAAATGAGTCAAATAAAAGCCGCAGTGGAAGATCGAATCTCCTCCATAGAAAACAAGGTTTCATCCGTGGAAGACAAAGTTTCTGATTTTCATTTAATGGTAAAGAAGTTATTGGAAAATCAAATCCAAACAGTGGCATCGGAGACGAAGGGACCAATGGGGAGAACTGCAAATTCAGATTTTCATAGGAGGGAAGACGATGTAGAAATCATTGAGGAGAAAGGAGGAAGGTATGTAGAGAGATGTGGGAATAGGGAATAAGGAGTAAGGGGTGCTGGTTAGGAGAAAAAAAAGGAAAATTATGGTAGGAGGGAAGAAAGTGAAAAAGGGTTTGAAGATGAACATGTAAGGGAAGATCGGGAGACGTGGGGAGAGCAAAGCACTTGGGAGAGGGAAAAATATGGAGGAATACGGGGAAACAGGGGAGAGCCAAAGGTGAGGAAGTTGAAGATGCCAATTTTTTAAGGGGAGGATGGATGTTGATGGATCTACAAGGTGGATAGGTACTTCGCCGTCAATGGGTTGACGGATGAGGAGAAACTGACAGCAGCATACCTATATTTAGAAGGGAAGGCGTTGTCATGGTTCTAATGGAGGGACCAAAGGAGACCTATATGGAGCTGGAGAGCATTCAAGGATTGTTTATTAGAACATTTCCAAACCGACGGGGGAGGTGAATTCTATGAGCAGTTTTTTGCACTGGTGCAGGACGGATCGGTGGCAGACTATCATGAGCGGTTCGAGCACCTAGCCAGTCGGGTGGAGCGACTATCAGAGACTGCATTGGAAGAAAATTTCATGAAAAGGCTCAAGGCAGAAATCAAAGCAGCGGTGAAAGTCATGATGCCTCGTGACTTGAGTGAGGCCATGAAGTTGGCACAACTGGTGGAGAATCAGAAGAATCTAGAGAAAGGAGCCAGGAGCAGCAACTCATAAGGTACTTACAGAATGACGACCACTCACATAGCTTCCAAGGGGCCGGCAACAGGAGGATTTCGTGAGACCACTAGGGAGAAGACAATAGGAGTAGGGAGTGGAGGAAATTTCAAGAGGCTGACAAAGAAGGAGATACAGGAGAAGAGGGCAAAGGGGTTGTGTTTCAGGTGTGATAAGAAGTATACCCCAGGGCTTAGGTGCAGGGATCGAACTCTTCAAGTTCTCACCGTCTGTGATAATGAGGAAACTGAGGGAGATGAGGGAGAAGTAGAGGAGGAGATAGAGGAGAAGATGCATCTGGACTTGGCGGAAGTTTCCCTAAACTCAGTGGTAGGATTCACCACAAATCATACCATGAAGGTGAAAGGGGAGATAGGGGATAGGGAGGTGGTGGTTCTGATTGACAGAGGGGCAACCCATAATTTTATTTCCACTCAGGTCGTCGATCAACTGAGAGTGAAATTGGTGGACACCATTTGTTATGAGGTGATGATGGGTACAAGAAAAATGGAGAAGAGCCATGGGATCTGTAGAGGAGTGGTGTTGACCATCCAGGGCATTCAGGTGAGGGAGAACTTTCTCCCACTAGAGCTAGGGAATATAGATGTCATCCTGGGGATGAAATGACTACAGACCATGGGGGACACCAAGGTCAATTGGGGAGCCCTCACAATGGAGCTGATGGTGGATGGAAGGAAAGTGATGATCATGGGAGATGCAGGGTTATCCAAATCCATGATGTCTCTCAAAACCATGGTAAGGAATATCAAAGAGGTGGGGAAAGGCTATTTGGTGGAGCTGCACAGGTTGGAAGGAGTTAGATTGGAGGAGAGAGGGGAGATACCCCTCTCTATACAGCCGATGATACAGCAATTCCAGGAGGTGTTTCAGCCGCCTCAGGGATTGCCACCACCGAGGAAGCAGGAACACGCTATCACTCTGAGGGAGGGTGTGTCACCTATCAGCGTCAGGCCCTATAGATATCCTCAATTTCAAAAGGATGAGATTAAGAAGCTGATCAGAGAGATGCTAGAGGCAGGCATCATCAGACCCAGTATCAATCCTTTTTCCAGTCCTATGTTACTAGTGAAGAAAAAAGATGGTAACTAGAGATTTGTGTGGACTACAGGGTAATCAACAAGGAAACTATGCCAAACAAGTTTTCTATACCAGTGATTGATGAACTACTAGATGAATTGAGTGGGGCAGTGATGTTCACCAACATAGATCTGAAATCAGGATATCATCAGATCAGAATGAAGAAGAAAGACATGCCAAAAATTGCTTTTAGAACTCACGAGGGCTATTATGAGTTCCTAGTGATGCCTTTGGCCTCACCAATGCTCCAGCCACATTCCAGTCACTTATGAATAAGGTCTTCAAACCTTATCTTCGGCGGTTTGTCTTGGTGTTTTTTGACGATATCCTAGTTTACAGCAGGATAAAGGAGGAGCACTGGGAGCATTTGAGGAAGGAGTTAGAACTGTTACAGGAACATCAGCTGAGGGCCAACCTAAAGAAGTGTTGTTTTGCCCAGATGATTGTGGAGTATTTGGGTCATATTGTGTCCAAGGAAGGCGTAGTAGTCGATCAGTCAAAGATTGAGGCTATGTTGAGGTGGCCATTACCAAAGAACCTGAAGGAGCTGAGAGGTTTCTTAGGACTGACGGGATACTACAGGAGATTGGTAAAATGGTACAGCACTATAGCATGGCCACTAACAGAACAACTGAAGAAGGATGGCTTCCTATGGGGCAAGGAGGCCATAGCAGCCATTGAGAGGCTGAAGAGAGCTATGACTACGGTGCTAGTCTTAGCCTTACCAGGCTTCACTCAGGTCATCGTAGTAGAGACAGATGCTTCAGGGTATGGACTGAGAGCAATACTCATGCAGAATCACAGACCGATTGCCTATTTCAGTTAGGTGTTGACAGCTAGAGCCAGGCTTGAGCGGGAGTTGATGTCCATCATCTTAATTAGCCATCCAGAAGTGGCGGCCTTACCTGCTAGGAAGACACTTCATTGTCAGGACAGACCAGCGGAGATTGAAATACTTATTGGAGCAGTGGATGGTGACAGAGGAACATCAGAGGTGGCTGTCCAAATTATTGGTGTATGATTTTGAAATCCAATATAGGCCAAGAGTGGAGAACAAAGCAACAGATGCCTTGTCCAGGTGTATGGGAGAGCTGCAAGCGATGGCAGTATCAATTCCATTGATGTTAGATTGAAAGGCCATCAAGGAGAGGAGTGCCAGGGATGAGAAGTTGGGGAAGATCATGGCCGATTTACTAAGGGAAGGGAGTAGCCACCCGGGATATTCATTAGAGGGGGATCGACTGTTATATCAAGGGAGGTTTGTGATACCCCAGACCTCAGTCCACATTCCATTCTTACTCCAGGAGTTTCATGGGAGCGTTGTGGGGGGTCATTCAAGGGTGTAGAAGATATACAAGAGGCTAGCCTCAGAACTGTACTGGAAGGGGATGCATAAAGATTGGGAGGAGATGGTGGCCAGATGTGAGATCAGCCAGAGAAATAAGTACTTAGTTATATCGCCAGGAGGACTACTACAGTCATTGGCTTTACCAGGACGGGTATGGGAAGAGGTATTCATGGACTTCATAGATAGGTTGTCCCGTTCAGAAGGGTTCACAGTGATTCTGGTGGTAGTGGACAGTAGATTGAGCAAGCATGCCCATTTCATTCCTTTACGACATCCATACACCGCAGTGAAAGTGGCATCAGCTTTCATCAGAGAGGTGGTCAGATTGCATGGGATACTAGGCGATAGTATCATACAGAGATAAGGTGTTCCTCAGCCATTTCTGAAGAGAATTGTTCAAATTGCAAGGGATGATTCTCAAGAGGAGCACTGCCTACCACCCACAAACAGATGACCAAACAGAAGTGATCAATAGAAGCTTGGAGACCTACCTCCGATGTTTTGTGTCGGAGACACCCAAGTTGTGGGCCAAGTGGTTATCTTGGGTAGAGTATTGGTACAACACTTCCTACCATTCGGCTTCGCAGATGACACCCTTCAAAGTGCCGTACGGAAGGGACCCACCTCACTTAGTGCACTTTGGACAAAACAACACTCCAGTTTTATCAGTAGAGGAGTACTTAGAGGAGAGGGACAGAGTGTTGGAGGAATTTAAAAGACATCTGCTGAGAGCCCAGCAAATCATGAAGAAACAGGCTGACGGGCATAGAAGGGACATCCAGTTTGAGGTAGAAGGGGTGTTTTTGAAGCTCAAACCATATAGGCAAAAATCAGCCTCTAGCAGGAGGAATGAGAAGCTTGCCCCAAGATATTTTGGGCCTTATGAGGTATTGGAGAAGATTGGAGCAGTTGCGTATCGACTAAAGCTACCACCATCGGCAACTATACACCTTATTTTTCATGTATCCCAGTTAAGAAGGGCAATTGGAGATTATACAGCCAGCTCAGAGTTACCAGTGACACTCACGGAGGACTTAGAGGTGATTTTGGAACCCTTAGAGCTGATGGGGGTTCGCCAGAAGAAAGATGGAACTAAAGAAGTGCTGATCAAGTGGAAAGGCCTTACGGACTACGTGGCCACGTGGAAATCTTATGAGAAGATGAAACATCAGTTTCCCAGTTTCCACCTTGAGAACAAGGTGGTTCTTTGGGAAGGGGGCATTGTTACGGTTCCTCATGAACCGAACAAACTGGCCCAACATGGGCCGGTTCAGGTTTATAGGAGGCGGGCCGAGCCGCCTCCTTAGAAAGCCACCCTATCACGTGGGCCCCCCTAGGGCGACAAATAGAGAGAGGGAAGGGGGCAGCTAATGCTTAGGGAAACAATTTTGAATTCGTTTTATTTTAGGAAGCCTTTTATTGGCTTTTATTAGGAAAATATGTATTAAAAGAAGAGGAGAGGCTAGGGTTAGAGCATGCATGATTATTGTTTCTCTGGGAGTTCTCTTTGTGGCTTTGGGCTCTAGATTCATCGTCTAGAGATTGAGAGAGAACGATCCTCCTCTCGAATAGAGGATCAATTGTACATTTGCTAGTTTTTGCTTTTGATTTGATTCGTACAATACCATCTACTATTTTTGGATTATTTTAATTGGAGATCTTGAAGCTTGCTCGCTATTTTCACCAATTATTGTTAGGTTTGCTTGTGAACTCAAGTATTTCCCATTAGGGTTACTTGCGAACTCAAGTATTTCCTATCACAAACTTAAGGGAAAATTCTATAGAATGGTGTGAGACCTACAAAGCCTTATGGTGCAAAATGTCGGCCATTAAAAGAGAAGCATAAAGCTAAGTGTTGTAAAGATAAGGATGCTTAGCTGAATGAGTGGCTTTACACTTAGAGACAAAATACAAAATGAGTTCATATATCAAAAGGTTGAAGTAGCTCAGTGGCAGATAAGATTAAAGAGAGTCATCATAGATGGTTAAGTCACATAAAATGTTAGCCTTCGGATGACCCGGTTAGGAGAGCAGATGTATTAGATTTGGCCTATATTAAGAAAGATAAAGGTAGACCAAAAAAAGACTTTATTAAAAGTATTAGAAATAACCTTTTTTATTAGATTACAGGGGCTATTGGTTGAATTACTTTAAGGTGTAAAGTATTTCAAATGCAGGGGTTTTACAAATTTGGGCATTTGGTTGGAATACAAAATGATGCAAAATATAGTAAATAGAATATAAAGTAAATTAGTTCATTTTCAGTGTAAACCAAACTCCTCCGATTTTGAGTGAAAACTGTTTGCACCACAAGCTTGCTTGACCACCACCCGCCGTCAGCCACCACAGACTGCCGCCCTCCACAGGCTGCCGCCGCCGGCCGCCCTCCTCTGCCTGCCATAGCTGCCACTATCGGCCACCACTACCACTGCCGCCGGTCGCGGACCCTGGCCACCACCGACCACCACCAGCCACCGCCGCCCGCCGAACAAAACCACCATCGCCCACCGCTGGCTACCACTGCACGCTGCCACCAGCCACCACAACATGCCGTCGCCGACGACCGCATGCTTGCCGACTGTTACCATTTAGGATTTTACTCTATATTCATTACTTCTAACCAAATAAAAAAAAATCATTCACCTGCATTTATTTTACATTTATCTAAACAACTCCAAAGTATTCCTTTTACACTGTATTCCTTTTACATAGCATTCATTTTACACTGCATTCCTTTTTCAGCCAACCAAACAACTCCTAAATGAAAATTTGACTATTAAAAGGACAATGGAGAAAAAAGATTCATGTAGTCGACCCCACAGTGGGATAAAAGCTTGATGTTGTTGTTGTAATAATCAAAATTTTATTATAAAAATTAGCACGGTCATATTGATTACGAATACCAATTGAAAACTTGCTTATGAAAATAAATAGAAATGATAAGCAGTGATTTGTAGGTCAGTAGAATCCCTTTGGACATTGGCTAGCCAACCCACAAGCCTGCAAAGTGGCAACTATATATGAAATTATTGGATTTTCTTGGGTTGTTTATCTTTCTAATTTTGGGGTGTCTTCATAATATCAACTATACTATATAAATTAATACAAATTAAAAATGACAAATGATTGATGAGTCGTGTAATCATACCTGATACGGATGCAAATAAATATGCTAAAATAGAATTAAATTGATTATAGTCTGGCATGCATACATGTCATGATCAGCATACTAAAAATCATCTTATAATAGCACTATTCATTATACCTTATTACTTTAACTTGATAACTTGATGACATCAAGTATACTGCTAATATGTAGTTATTTGTGCCTCTTTTCTTGTTTATGCTGCATGCTTATTATCTTGTCTTTTATGTTTTAATCAATAGTGGTTATATATTGGGTTTGATTTATCAAAGTCACTCATTGTAAACCTCTCTTATACCAAACTATACTGGGGAGTACTTGGTGGACCAATATCATAGGAGCAAATCTTTCAACAGTGATAGTGCATTCAATATTGCCAATTCTATGTAGTGGTTTTATTTATGTCTTTCTGGTATAGATGATTTTGTTTTTGCAATTATTTATTTTAGTCTTTTTCATTCAACTAATATTTTTCTTTTGGGTTATACACTTGCATGAACTTTGTTAATAAACTTATTATTTATTTTCTTTGCTTATTCTTAATATTTCTATTACTTGTCATGATCATCATACTAAAAATCATCTTATAATATGCAACACTGTCCATTATACAATATATTATTACTTCAACTTGATAACTTGATGACATCAAGTATACTGCTATTATGTAGTCATTTGTGCCTCTTTTCTTGTTTATGTTGAATGCTTATTGCCTTGCCTTTTATGCTTAAATCAATGGTGGTTATATATTGGGTTTGATTTAGCAAAGTCACTCATTGTAAACCTCTCTTAGACCAAACTCTACTGGAATACTTGGTGGACCAATACCACAGGAGCAAATCTTCTATTGTTCCTACTATTATATATATATATATATATATATATATATATATATCACGAAGAATGTCTATCGATGGTGGACTCATTAATAGAATCACCACTATGTATGGGTTTCATATTTCTTTACTAAATGGCATGATTGATTTGATTTTTAGTTCATCTTTCTTCTTCTAAATTAACCTAAAAAGTGAATACCAGTATATTAGAATAAGGATAAGAGATGAATTGAAAATTGCGTTTAAAACACCTTATAAATTTTATGAATTGTTAATGATGCCCTTTGGAGAATGAAATACCCCTAGTACTATGATATTTATGAATAGGGAACTAAAACTAATTATTGAAAAGTTTTTTATAGTTTATTTTGATGAGATGCTAACTATAACTCGAATGAACATCCACAATTTATAAAGATTCATGAAGAACTTGGCACTATCATCGCCCCCTTAAAGGTATCTTAAAACAAGACATTTACTTGGACAAGCCTGTTTTATGTGTGGTGGGAGATTTTTTTTTTATTTATGTGGCTAGGGATTTGAAATTAGGGATAATACTGATTTGATAAGATATAAATGAATTACCGTAGAAGACTAGTCCTAGATAAATCAACTATATGAACTAATGATACCGATGATAATCAAATCAAATATTTGAATCTCCTTTAATATTCACATATTTTGAATTTAGAGTTATAGGCTCAAAGTTTTCTAAAAGAATATTATTCTTAATGTTAATTACATCTTAAGTGATGCCTAAAAAGAACTCTCAATTAAGAAAGTTTGGTTATGTTCTACTTGTATTTAATCAATAAGGATTAATCTCTTCCAATAAGGAATGAAAAGGACTCCAAATAAAAAGATAAATCGATATATCTGACCACTGAGGCATATCAGATAGGCAATCCTTAATGTAGGTGAGGATGTGAAAATCCTAGGGCAAGCTAGGGTTCATGTTATATAGTAGATGTGAAATTATGTTGTGTTTGAGTATATATGGTAGCTCTTAGGATAAGAGAAATACAGTCATAGGATTGTGATCACAATAACCCAAATCATGAGTATGAATGAATCATTCTTCCTGTAAAAAGCTCTTTATTTTAATTTTTAGAAATGTGATCCCTACATATTAGATACTCGGGGGAATGAAAGCCAAGGAACAATAGCTTCAAAGATGATGGGACTTATATTTAAGAACATCAAATGAATTCGGATCAGATCATAACTCGTGGAGGCTATTAGAAAATAAAAGCTCTATGATCCATAAGGCTAAAAATGGCAGAACAGTGATAGGTAACCCTAGGGAATGATGACCTAAGGAAGGGGGAACTATTCTAAAAAATAAGTTTATCCTATAGAAGAAGGTTACTTTCCTAGAAAAAGAGAAAAATAATCCTAAGGAAAGAGATGTTTAATCCTAGGAATGATGATGGCTTTCCAAACAGAGAGAATTATATCAAGAAAAGGATTTATCTAAAGAAGGAAGGAAGATTACTTTTAAGAAAAAGGTCTCTATCATAGAAAATGAAGACATCCTATAGAAGCAGACATTTAACCCTAAGACACTACAAAAAAACATGCATTTCTGACGGCCAAATCCACCAGAAATGACAGGAAAAATTGTCTTTCCGGTGGAAAATGGTTTGACGGTAAAACGCGCGTCGGAAATACTTTTCCGGCGGAAAACGTCTATTGGAAACCTTTCCGGCGGATTTACTGGCAGACTTCAAGCGAAAATGTGTGCAAAGAGGCAATTTTTTTTTGGAATCGTTTTTTCGGCGGTTTGGTCTGTCGGAAGTTCCGCGGAAAAGGATCCGTCGGAAATGCCAGGGGTCTAGCCACCAATTATTTCCGTCGGCGCATTTTACCGACGAATAATCCACCAATAATGCCTGCAGTATAGCCGCTAGCTATTTATGTTGAAAGAACCAACACATTTTACCGATAGATGATCCACCGGTAATGCCGGCGGATATTATCCACCAAAAAGTTTCTTGTAATTCGTTGTATCGACATTTCTGACAGATCATCCACCGAAAATCCGCCCGAAACCTATAACAAAAACAAAAAAATAACTCCTCTTCATTATTGTATAACACAACAATCCTGCAATCATAAAGTCAAAACATACATATACCATCCTCACATTTCAACATTGAATAGAAACACTGATGCTAAAGTAATAAGATATTTGATCAGAAAAAAATATTCTGCAATTACCAAATAGTTCTAAAATAAACACTAAGTTCATTATACAATAAAAACGGAACATAAAATCTACAAACACATGGTAATAACATGTCTAGTAATAACACATAGTCTAATCAGAATCTGTTCTGTCATTCTCCTCCTCTGTCGATGCTGGCTGCTTTCTACTGAACTGCTCTTTAATTCTCTGCAACTCCTCTAATATCTGACTTTACTGCATCTACATCTGCATTTGCATGTCAGCTTGTAATTTTTGGACTTGATCAAGCTTTGTTGTAAGGGTAACCACTTGTTGGCTATAAAAAGTCTCCTGGCTGCTTGCTGAGAAGCTGGAACCACCAGAGGTCTGCCTCTCGTATGCGTAGGCTTGCATCATAAACTAAGTCCTCGAGCATTCGGATGTTTTCTTCCCCAACTATATTAGAATTTGTAGACGGGCCGTATTGAGAGTCGAAATGTGGCTCGTACTCACCATGAAAAGTCTAATACCAATATTCTGCCATGAATCCTCTGTGATATAGATCAACAATTACCTCATCTGGTGTAAGGTACACTTGATTTTTATGTTTAAAACACGAATAACAAAACCTTCCATACGAGATAAAACAAGGCAGTTAACAGGCTGTCTGGATGGAAAAATTCACCTCATTCACAACCTCATCTATTACTCTCATTAGTCCTTGCGCTAATCAGTTATACATCCAACTTCTTTCATTCCTAATATCCATAATATGAAAAATTTATACTACACATAATATGAAACTATTAGAGATTGTATTTGCACATCCGTCAGAATTATATATGTGATATGCTATGAGTATATAATGATGTGTTATATGTTAAGCCTATGAGTGTAATACATGAAGTCAAAATTTATTTAGTTAAAGAATGATTATTTTATATTTCATTAAAACTTGAATTATAAAGTTTTAAAATTCATATTCATGGAGTTTAGAGGTATTCTCATTCAAAGGATATAAGACCTATTGTCAGGCTTATCGATTTCCCATAATTGGGTTATAAGTCCATTAATAGGCATCTTTAGATATGCACATGAGATCTCCTATATTATATACATATTACTTATACTAGATTGAGGGACATGACACTCACCCTAAGTGGTTTATAAACAAAAATTAATGAGTTTATAAATAAGCTTTGATCAGAAAGATTCATCGAACAAGTTTGGCTCAGCTCCGCTATTATTCTTAAAAATGAAAGTTAAAATCTCCTCTAAAATTATTTTTCATTAATTTTAAAATCTTCCAATTAATAAAAGCCATAAAATACACCTTTCATTCCTTGAGACATTTCCTTCACCTCAAGGTGAGGTGTACATCTCACTATGTCTTAGAACACTTTAAATGACAATGTTCATGCCTGGGTGAGTGTTCACTCAAAGTTATTTATAACAATGCTAAAATATTAAACCCCACATTATAAAATTCAAATTAAAATAATATATTGCTAACCACTTGAATTCAAATCACCCCTAGAATAAAAATTAAACATCTTAAAACCAAAATGATAAACCACATTAATAAATACTATAACATCCACACAACTTACCATACACTAGATGTTTTAACAAACACGTATTTTAACGGAAACTATGGATGTGTCTGAAAAACTTACAGAGAACGGGAACGAACGGAGATCGAGAACCGAGCACTGGAGATGATTGAGTGGGAACGTTCATGGCGACGAACGAACGGCGAACGATGACGAACACACAGGAGACGATTTTCACAAGAGCGGGAATGGGAGGAGAAATCGCGTGAGACAGATGAGGTTGATCACGTAATAGGAGGGAAGACGGGTTGGGTCCGATATAAGGCTTTTTCCGACAGAGTTACTAACGGATTATCCGCTGGCAACTTTCCGACGAACATTCTGCCAGAATTAATTCGACGGGTTTAAGTAAGCCAGCGGATATTCTGCTGGCAAATACGCTAGAATTGTTCCAGCAAAATTTTCGCTCGTACATTTCATCGTCTTTAAGTAAACCGGCGGATTACCAGACGGATTGTCCGTCGGAACATTGTCAATGGATAATCCGCCGGTAACTTTGTTGGATAGCTTCCGTCAAAAAATCGTCGGCATTTTCACTGATATTTACGACGAACTTTTATCTGTCGGAAAATCCGCCGGAAATAACTATTTTTCTGAAGTGAGAGAGAGGAAGATTATCCTAAAGAGAAGAAAAACTATACTAAGGAAGGGTTGATTAAACTCAATGAAAGGGCAGATTAGCCTAAGGGATAGGAGAACGATCCCTATCAAGATATCATGGTTGTCCATGTAATCTAGTGTTCACTTTATAACAAATGACATTAATATATACACTTCACACATATGCCTCTTCTCCATCTAGCCATCTATCTTCCTTCCATTTGAATTTGACCAACCTTTCACTTACGCATATGACTAAGTGGGGTATTCTTAAACATGCAGGATATATATCCAGCATTTTGGGCCTCATGGTCATTGGTGAGATCATGTTATAAGTCCCAAATCCTGGGATTCTTCTACAGCCTACAAGACTCCTAATCCTTAAGATCTAGAGCATTCTCTAAGCTTCTCCCTTCATGTGATTGTGGATTGTAGGTCCCCTTTACACCCCCAAGTCTACAAGGTCCTAAATGCGAGAATCCTTGTTAGTAAATATGAGTTACATTGTCAAAAGGGACCTCGCACATGCTTTATAAAACGTGGCACCCGCACAACTCAGCACATACATTAAATTATTTATCAGGACAACCAATCTTAATTTTAAGTTAGGAGCGCTTAGGTGATGATTTAGTTTCATTGGTATACATATTAATAAAAAATTGAATGATCTCAGTTGGCGTATGCAAATGTTCTGAAAACTTGATTACTTTTGTGAATGTGATCTATGACGAGAGTTTAGGTTGCTCTAGGTTAGGATCGCCCTGTATGATTTATTGTTAATCAAATTTTCTGTAGGCAATCATGTTTATGCAAAACTTAAAAGGGGTTAATATTAAATAAATTTCATATTAATCAATTTTCTATACATGCTTTATAAAAATTGCTCAACCCTTCAAAAAAAAGCATAGCCAATAAACAATTGTGAGTAAGCATATGTGTAAACACTGTATTATGAAATATTTGAATATTTGAAATATGAATTACTTAGTTAACTTGTAAAGAGTACAGAGTCCTTTTCTCTTTTTAGATATAACTCTATAAATAAAAATGTGAAAGTTGAGAAAGGATTTTTCATCGTAAAGAAAAGGAATCAGAAGAATGAGCCTTCTAAAGACGAAGTCTTTTGGAAACCTTCTGAAGATAATTGTGCTGAAGAATTTGAAAAATCTGATTTAAAAATACTTGCGTCATTTTAGGAATAAAATTCAAGTTGTAATTTAAATGCATTACCAAATAGCCTCGCTTTATAACTGAACATTTGAACGTTTTTACACATATTGTTTATGTGATAAGATCGTTGGGTAAATATTTTGTGCTTAAAAAATGCCTATTTTTTTAGGTTTATTACTTGCATGTGATATTGCCTGAATTTTTATTAGGCTTTTCTAGAAAATTAAAATTTTATACTTGTAATCAATAAAATTTAAGATTAAATAACTTAGAAAGATAATCAATTTAGAACATAAATCAGGGCTCACCCAGGGTCTATTGCTTATTTCATTTTTATTCCTTAAGCACCTCCCCACTTACAAGTTTGGATAAGCCACCTTATATGTTAGGGTGCTTGCTACATCCAAAGGGAGGCATGCTCTTTTATGGAAAATTTTATATTTTATATTTTTTAAAATTTCAAATCATTCTAATTTTGTATAACTCACCTAATATATAATATATTTGAAAAAAATTTAAAAATAAAATTTAATTGCATTTAGCATTAAATGCATAACCACCATTCATAAGTTTGAGATCATTTAAGATCTTTAGGAGGAAGAGAGATCAAGTTCGACCTATTACAATGCCAGGAGATTCGTGAGTGTCACAGCAAAAAAGATATACAATAACCTGATTATCTATTAAACTATCATCACGGTGCGAGGCTTTCTTAACCCAAGAGCGGTAGAAGGCCTTACAATCAACAAAAATTGGGATATCCTGGTAAGTCAACCTAGACCGGCAATAGTCCTTGTCATGCAAGAATTTTTCGCCAACGCAAAGGAGCCTCGTCATAATGACACTATGTTCGTTAGAGGATAGTGGGTACCGTTCACCCCTATAACAATCAATCAAGCATTTCAAATCTCTAACTACCAATTTGACAGGGACAAGTACCTTAACTTTTGCAACTCTCTATCGATTACAATGAAATTCATAGGTTTTTTACCTATAAAAATTTTAATGCTTAGTGAAAGAGAAAGGCTTGATGTTGTAGTGAAAGAGAAAGGAGGATATGATAGTAAACTTCTCTACATCTATCCTAAACCAAGAGTCAAAAGCCTAGTGCTATTTTATTTCTGCAAGCTCATGCCAAGTAGGAATATTAGTTAAGTTCCAAATGAAAGGACGATCTTAAACTATTGCATCCAAAAGGAATTTACTATTAACTTTGGGAAGGTAGTCTTTCAGTCTATCCAGTACATGCTTAGGGGTCTACAATTGTAAGATTAGGTCACCCCTACTTACTATATGAATTGTGTGTAGCTAGCTTCCAGAGCCGTCAGAAACCCAGGGGAGGAGTAGATCTATTTCTTCCCTCACTAGGTTCAACATTCCGTCCTTCAAAATCTCCTTTTTGGAACAAGAAGAGGGATCTAGCCAACCGACACAACCAAATCAACCTCAGGTTAGAGATCCTAGGATGCTATGAGATCACATAACAGACATTTGAGACAGAGTGGATAGGATCCAAGTTTCCATTGATGGTTTTGAGCAGCATATTACAGAGCTTGAGTAGGGGATAGAGATGTTAATATTTGACACAACTCGAAAATCCGACTCGAACCCAACCCAAAAATTCTGGGTTAGGGTCAACCTGTTTAGCAGACGGGTCGGGTTCGGGTTCCCAAAATCGACCCATTTGAAAAATCGGGTCAGGTCCGGGTCAACTTGCTAACCCGAAATTGACTCGGACTGACCCAATTTCCCTGCACAGACCCGATTCGCCTCCTTCGATGACGAAACCTGGAAGGATTAGATTGGAAGCAAGTCAAGCAACGACGACGACGAGCCGACGGCAGGGACTATAGTTTGCTTTTCCTCTTCTCCCGTCGACGATGACAAAGGGAGGTCCGGGTCCGAGTTGCATTTTCTGCTCGTGTCAGGTCGGATTAACCCGACAACCTAGTGAGTCAGGTCTGGGTTGCATTTTTCTGACCCGTTTGCAAAAATGGGTAGGTCAAAAAGTAACGAGTCAATGTTGGGTTCGACCCAAACCCGACCCATAACCCAATTTTAACACCCCTAGCAAGGGATATACTAACGTGACAACATGATGCTCCACCACCAACAACAATACCAGCATCATTCTGACTTCAATACAGTCATGGTTTAATGTTTAGAAGTTGGGAAATGGACTCCCACAATCAATGTAAACTTTCATGCTCTGTAACTTTGTTATTGCCTTTAAATTTTTCTTATTGCACTTTTTAAGTTGTTTTATTATTGTTTAGAATATAAAATTTAGAAAATATGAAATAAGATAATTAAGTAATTAACAATACATAAATTGGAAAATTTGTCAAATAAAATAATTAAAAATAATAACTAATCATTTCATTTAATTAATAATTCTTAAAATCAATTAAGCACTTGACTATATATAGTGGGATTAATTGATTTAAGTATTAATGTGAATAAACTATCTAGACTAATTATAAATTATCTATTAAATAAGTAATTAGGGAATTATGAAACCTTTAATAAAACCTTAAATAAAATAAAAAGTGAAGGCAAAAGACAGATATTCAAAATTATTATAAAAAATTTAGAAAAATAAAAAAAAAAGTGAAAATAAAAATTGAAAAAGTTTAGTAGACTATCAAAAATTGACACCTGCAATGTCTAGCCCTACTTAAACAAATAGTGGAGGCAATAGACATGTATTCAAAATCATTATAAGGTACTTAATCAATTCAAAAAGAAAGTGAGAAAAAGAAAAAGAAAAAATTGAAAATTAAAAAAAAGTAAATACTAGACCATTAAAAATTAGTACATGCAATGTCTAGCCTCACTTATACATTTTTAGGAGGAATTATTGGAATCATAATACTTAAAGAAAGCTTATAGTATGATTAATGAATTAACTAAAAATATAAATTTTGTTAATTTCAAAAATCATTAACTCTAAATAAGTCAAATTTACCACATATACACACTTAAGAGTTTGATTTAGAAGAAATATTAATTAAAAATGAAAGAATAGACTATTATAAATTATTTTATTGAAACATTTTACAAATCTATTTCATTATATAAATACTATATTATTAATTTTATAATTTCTAAAGATCATTTCCAATAAAAAAAATTAAGTTTGATTCAACTGCAATATGAATTACTTAAGGACAAGTAATGTTTTAAAGTCTGGGGGAATATGATAAATAAAAAAAAATTTAATCATAATTATATTTATTTTTATAAAAATGTTATCTAAATCTATCTTCTTGTACATGAAAGAAGCAAAATACTTCATGATTGAAGGAGTGCCACGACACCATAGACAAAGCGCCACAGCATTATACTCATCCTCAATGCCGGAGCACCACAACGCTAGCCCAAGCACCGCATCACCAAATTGCCACAGCATTGCAACGGGTGATAATTACTGATAGTTGAATCGACAAACCGACGCAACAACTGATGAACTAACACATTGATTCAATAGCGTCGCAATGCTACTCAGGTCAACGCCGTAGTGCTAGTTCATTTATTTGTAAAAATTATAAACATGAAGCATATTTTTCTTGGGAAGGGGGCAGCTGCAATTTGTTCATTTTGTAATCAGAGTCTAAAGGGAGAGTAATCTAAAGAAGTCAATTTAGTTGGGAGGAGAATCTGTAAATGTGTTGTAAAGAACTTCCTGGTGATATCTATCTCAACTTAGCTCTTATACTTCGGTTTTGTTTTGAAATGAAACGTGTTTTATTTATTTTAATTTTCACTGCTGACTAGAACATATATTTGGCCTTATAATACGTTAAAAATGATGTTTACTTAAGATTAGATTTGAATTTCATGAATCTTTAAATGTTATTTTTAAATCTTTTGTGTTTAATTTAGTTTATATATAGGCCTTGCCTTGCATAAATTTAAAACTTAGTATGATCTATAACCTCGATAGAGGAATAGTGGAACAATTAGGGGATTTAAACGAGTTCTAGCGTACATAAACATATGTAGCATAGAGTCTTTGAATCGTAAGGAGATAAAATCATTGTAGTTATAGAAATCTTAGCTAGACACTCAAACGAGCTCAACAGAGATGAAGAGTATTTATGCTCTGATTCACAACAACATTAAGAGATATCTAACTTTTGCACTCATAAGTTTTTAACTATCATAGATTCAGAGTCACTTAAAAATAAGATTTTAAATTTTAAGACTTCGTAGATAATTTTCATTAGTATAATCTCAATTTTTTGTAGATAAGATAAATTTGGTGATTTGCATAAACAATACTAGAGTGAATTTAGGGTAATTCATATCCTTGTGGGAATGATATTTTACTCATTTTTTTATTACTTGACGACACATGCACTTACACAAAATTAGAGTTTACACACAAAATAACTTGTTTGAAGTGTGTAGTGATCAATACTCTTCTAATTCCTCTCCTCATTTCCCGGTTTTTCTTCATATTAGAATACGATAAAAATTGATATTAAAGTGTCTAAGAGCATTTTTTTAATTAGATAAGTATTTTCTAAATGGCTAGAGAATAAATCTACAGCTACATATCTATCGTCCTACTTTCCCACTCTCAATTTTGATTTTAAGATATGATTTGATTGTTTAGGTGTGTGCGCCAATGATTTGATAAGCTGCTGGTTTTAATTTAAAAAGGATAAGAGCTAAATTTGAGTTGTGTGCCAAAGGTAATGTACAGCAAGTTGACAGGCTTTGGCAAGGATATGAAATGTGACCAAGCAAGTGAACTTTACATATGAATCTATTTGTACGATAGAATTGGAGGACGGCATGTACTTATCATCCAAATCTTTTTTTACTATTTGAATTTCAGCAAACAAAAAAAAAAAGAATATGTATTTTTTAGCAATCACTAAATCATGCATAATTTTTTTTAACCTTGCCTTTTCATCGTTTAGATTGGAGATGCTAAGGTTCATGCAAGAATAAGCATCAATCTTATTGTAAGGAAAATTGAAATTATATCATGTTATTTTGAAATTTTTATTCAAAAAAATATATAATTACTAAATTAAAATAGATTTAATAGGTAAAGTCATTGTACAAATATTTGTGGGTTTTTTTTTATTTGAGAATAAATACTTTCGAACATTTATTTAATTTTTAATTTAAATTTAAATATATTTTTAATCAATTATTATTATTCTCTTATTTTTTTTTATCAATGAAACTCATGGTGCAACCTGATCTAAAATCAAGTCACAAATGAGTGCTCCCAAAGTCCCTTAAAGCTTGTCCGAAGAATCAATTGCTTGTGATGCGTGCAACTAAACAAAGTACACATATCCAGCAATATGATATGTGAATTCCCAATAAAAGCATGATTTTCAATATGTCACTGATTTGGTTTTGACTGATGTTTAGGGTAGATTTGACCATAGGTTTTTACTTTGACTAAGTTGAGTCCCCTAAGTTCTAGAGATATGTGATTGAGTAGAGAGTGTGTATGCCTTGGGCCATAAATAGATAAGGATGACTCAAAACAACAAATCCAATATAAAGAGAGAGATAGCCAACTAAATCCATCAATAGGAGAATGTCCAAAACTCAGAGTGCATCGAGTCAAGGGAGACTAGTGAACAGGTCTAGTGTGTGTGCTAAAGACTGAGTAAGCCAAGGAGATGGGGAGTCAATGCTAGAACATTGGTCTAATGATAAGAACTCTGTCATAGCTTAGTCATTGAAACAATAGAGACATTTCCTACTATATAATTAATTCATTCTCCATTCTATCATGCTTTAAAATGTATTAACATCTGAGGAAAACTCAATCATAGATATGCTATGTGGGAAGAATTTCTTCAGCATGACTCAATTATTCTAAAACACAAGTCTAAAAAAATATTACAAGGTTATTGATACATTCCCTCATGTCATTTTACCCACCTCATCTTTAAAACTATAGATCTCTGAGTTTCTAGAATCAAAGATATTATTTGCGTAGATTTCCATAGCTATTTCATGAACACTTAGATAAATTTAATGGAATCTAATCTTTCACTTATGATTATCTTTATAGAGAAAAATAACTTTGCATTCCTAGATTCTCACTTGGAGACTTAATTGTTATGTGTGGAATCTGATTGTGTTGATCAATCGGGTTGTTTTGTTGCATAGACCTCAAATTTCTCGTGCTCGTTAGGGGGTGCGGGGCCCCCTGCTTGGGTTCAAGTTCTTTGCACCGGGAAAAAAAAAAATTTCGTACAACGCCTCGGCGCTGTATACTCTAGCGACTCGACATTGCGTACCGAGCGCCCCGACGCTACGTACCCGAGCGCCCCGGCGCTACTTGCCCGAGCACCCCGACGCTGCTTACCTGAGCGCTCCAGCACTGCATACCCAAGTGACCTAGCACTAAACGACAAAGAGTGGAGCACCGCAGCGGTCTAGATACGACGCCACAGTAGATCAAGACAGAGGTTCAAGTGTCGCTGCGCTGCGAGACAGACTAAATGGTTTTCTTTCTCGTTTTTCTGAAGGGTTGCGTCCCTTTGTGTTATTTACTTGCATTTCTCTTATATTTTGAGTATGAAAAAATTTAGAAAGGTGCATATGAGAACAAAAGGGAGAGAATGAGACAGAAGAGAAATCTGTACTTATTTCTCCCAATTTTCATAATAGATTTCTTGGTGTGGTGTGGCTCTGTAAATTTTTCCCAATTTTGAGTTTTTCTGTGTTAAATCCTGATGTCCTTTATTTTTTCGCTGCCTTTACTTTCTTGTTTATTTCATCATTGTGGTGTTTACTCCTCATCCCCAACATTAATAATTTATGAACTACACTCTAAAGATATAGTTGGATAGTTTGGGAAACATAAAATAATAAACCTAATGGAATATAGATTTTAATGGCCTTTCTTGAGAGTGATGTTGAAGGAGAGTAGTAACCACAAGAAACCAAAGGCCTAACAAATACATTAATATCAATTTCATACAGACTTTGGGAAGACTTATCCATGGACTTCAGTATTGGCCAACAAAGTATCACCGGGGATTGCAACTATGTTGTTATAAATAGATTCAAAATTGCTCATTTTTTATCATTTTCAAAAACTAATAATGCATCTCACATCGCCAACTATTTTTCAAAAAATAAAATCGGTACACCTTTTATCATTATTTCTAATTGAGTGAGATTTATTACATATTTTTGGAAAAAATTTTGCTAAACTATATCATTTGTCTACTTTCCACTCTCAAATTGATAGTAAAATGAAAATAGTTAGTATAGCCTTAAGCAGCCTTCGAGTATGCTTAATAAAAATTAGGAACTTTTCTCTACACTTGCCAACATTTGAATTTACATAAAACAATAATGTTTCTAAAACAAAGAAAACTCCCTTTAAGATTGCCTATAGTTATAATCATAAATGATCAATTAAACTAGCTGATATCCCATATCATTCACTCTCGAATGTTGCATTTACATTATCATATGATCTTCACGGCCTTCATGCATAAGTTAAACAACCAAGTGAAGCAATAACAAATATGTTAATGCTATAATCTTAAGCATTTATCTCAAGAATATAATAAAGGTGATGTGCATTCATACCAAATGTCATGCTACTGCCAAATTCAAAAAGTTACCTGTTGAGTATTGTGGCTCATTCAAAATACTTAAGAAACTTGGAGTAAATGCTTATTTTCTCGAAATTACCTTCTAATATTATTTAAAACTGTCATTGCCAGGTCCCAAGTCTTGAATGAGAAAAAACGAGGGTTGCGTTAAGCAGTCGACAGCCAGTATAAAATTTGTCACATAATCATGACATGAATCCTTTAATACATTTTGTTAATGCTAGGGCGTTCCCTAGAAAGGACGTGTTGTATAGCCTGAATACATTGAGAAGTGTGCAAGGGCCGCTGCATCGGCGCACGGATGCAGTGTTCAATAGGCAAGGGTTCCCACATCATGGACGGATGTGGGCAAAGAAGCTAGTCCATAAAACTAAAATTAGGTTAGGATCTTGAAATGTAGGTTCTCTTATAGGTAAATTAATGGAATTAATTGATATTATGATTTATAGGAAGATAAATATTCTATGCATTCAAAAAACTACATGGGTGGGAGAGAAGACTAAGGAGATTCATAGTTTAGGATTTAAACTTTGATATTCTGGTAGGAGTCGTACTAGAAATAATGTAGATGTGACTATAGATAAAAGTTTGAAAGATAATGTTGTAAAAATTAATATAATTGGAGATAGAATTATAATTTTGAAGATTATTATTAATGATAAGATTATTAATATTATAAGTACTTATGCTCCTCAACAAAGTTTGGATATGTGTTCAAATTAAAATTTTGTAATGACTTAGAAGAATTAATACAAAAGATACCTCTTGAAAAAAGAGTTTTTATCGGGGGAGATTTAAATGGACATGTTGGTAGAGAGGTACATGATTTTAAAAGCAATCATGGTGACTATGGATTTGGAGCAACTAATGAAGGTAGTAAGACTATATTAGATTTTACTCTTGCTTATAATTTTATAATTGCTAATACCTTAATTAAAAAAAGAGATGAGAATCTCATCACTTATAAGAATAGATTTAGTAAAACTCAGATTGATTATTTTCTTGTAAGAAAAATAGATTGTTTTTTTTTTTGAAAGATGCATTTTGCATTAGAAAGAAAAACTAAATACAAGTAATAAACGGATCACATTCTTCCTTTAACAAGCCAAGCAAAGAGGAAGGAATGTTTCCAAAAGACAAACTATCAAAAAGAAAGCTATTATCTAAAGCTAAAGTAGCACATAAATCTGCTACTTTATTACAATCTCTATGAACATGATTAAAAATGACCTGATTGAAATCATTAATGAAAAAAAGCTCTATGCCCGCCCAATTCTCCACTTGCCACTTTGACTTTTTTATTGAATCTTGGATGAAATTAATAACGTTGAGATTATCCCCTTCAATTATTTCACCTTTGCTATCCATCATCCAATCTTAAATGACCTCCCTTATTGCTACAATCGCCTCCAATTCAATTTGAGCCACATCCCAATGGATTCTCTTTTTCCCAAATGCAAGTAGTCTTCCTTTGTGGTCTCTAAATACCCCTCCAATCCCAGCTAAATTAGACGTCAAAACCGAAGCATCCACATTAACTTTAATCCAATTTAGCGGTGGAGGGTGCCAAGCCTTGTTACACTCCCAAGGGAGATTAACACCCCAGCTATCTAGCATTAGAGTAGATTGAATCATGGCTATAGATAGAACATTAGCTGCAATTACTGAACTAGATACAGCAGGTTTGCCATGCTTCACTTCATTCCTATTCTTCCAAGATAAGAAAACTGCTGCACAATACATCTTGATAATGTTAGAATACCGCAAAGAGAGATTTCTGAGTTCCTCCAAACAGGTTTCCAATGAAAGAAAACGTGGAATCCTAAAACCCCACTCTCTAAGCTTTAGAATAATCTCAGTGAAAAACTTGCAATGGACCACAATATGAGCATAATCTTCTACCTCTTGGCACCCCCTAGCATAGGAATCATCATAACCAAGTCTTCTACATTTAAGGAAATGGTTCGTTGGGATAGCATGCTTACTCAACCTCCACCAAAACAATTCCACCCTTGGATTGAGCTTCAACTTCCTCAGCCATTTCGAATATCCACCATCATCTTCCGTGAAGCTGCCTTTCACAACTTCCTCATACGCCATAGCAGATATCGTTTTACCTGAGAGTTTGAACATTGTCTCCAGTTGATCATCCTCCACGGTTGATCTAATCGGAATCTGCAAAATCAACATTATAAGTTCATTATGGAAATACCGTTGGAGCTCAAGCACGTTCCATCCACCTTCCAAGGAAATGAATTGTTGAAGCATCACTCCTTCCAATCCCACAACATCCGCAAAGGTAGGCCATAAATAAAGGCATTTGTCAAGCAGCCACACATCAGTAACCACACTGATTTTTTTCCCATTGCCCACTCTGCACTTAATAATGGGCTTAAGATGTTTGCCACCATCTATAAGGATTTGCCAAGCACATGAAGCACTATTCCTGCAATCTGCCTTGAAAATGTTATCACCATATCTCACAATCATATTCCTATGGAGTAAGGAATCTGGATTTTGAATAAAGTTCCATGCCAATCTTGCTCTTAGTGGCCCAACTCTTGTAGCAACCGATTGAATCCCCAGTCCACCAATATTTCTCTGTTTACAAACATCCTCCCATGCTATATAATGCATCCCTCTTTCCCCATTTGGTTTGTGCCAAATGAAATCCCTACAACACTTATCCAGCACATGCAAAATTCTCTTGGGAACCAACGAATGGGTTATCATAAAATTTGGCATAGACATCAAAGAGGTCTTAACCAAAGTAACTCTACCTGCCATAGATAAAGACTTATTCTCCCAAGCATTAAGTCTTTCCAAAACATGATTTAACATATCTTGGAAGTCATTCATTCCCAATCTTCTCATGATAATTTTAATACCCAAATATTGCATCTCCTTTACAATTTTAAAACCCAAATTTCTAGCAACTTTTTTCTTAATGGATCTTTTAACAATCTTACCAAACATGATTTGAGACTTGTTGACATTGACCCTTTGTCCCGTCCATCCACAAAAATTAGCAACAATCATTCTCATTAGCCTCGTTGAGCTCGTAGATGCTTGAGCAAAAACCAATACATCATTAGCATATAGGAGGTGAGTAATCTTCTGGCTTCTTGGTGACACTTGAACTCCCAGCTCTTTACTCCTTTGGTGGATTGCGTTAGATAGAAGTTGAGAACATATTATGAACAAGTATGGCGATAAAGGACATCCCTGTCTAAAGCCACACCTAGCATTGATCCATTTTGAATTTTTGCCATTCAATATGATAGAGAATCTAGCATTCATTACACATTCCATAATAAGTTTCGAAAACTTGGAGGGGAAACCATACCACTTTAACACTTGTTGTAATGTTGGTCATCCCATGCTATCATATGCCTGCTCCATATCCAACTTCACCGCCATCATACCTTTTTTATTCTTAGAGATCCTAAACTTGTTGAAGATCTCATGAGCCAATAAGCAATGTTCTGACATGGATCTACCTGGAATGAATGACATTTGTTCTTTAGAAATTAAGTTGGAGATACATCTCTTTAATCTATTAACTATCATGGTTGCAACAAACTTATATATAGTTTGGCAAAGACTTATTGGTCGATAGTTTGAAGGCACAACCGGATTCTTCACCTTAGGAATTAACACAATCAATGTGTCCTTCCACTTCTCATGCATAACTCCAGATTTAAAGAAGCCTTCAATAGCTTTCCACATCGTATCTTTCACAATACACCAATAGAACTTGAAGAAAGATGATGTGATTCCATCCATACCCGGTGCTCTATTATTCCCTTGTTGAAAAACAGCTTCTGTAAACTCCTCCTTGGTGAAATCAACATTCAGCATATCAACCTATAACGACGAAAGCTTCTAATCTCCAGAAATAAATGGCCAACCGCTAAGATTGCAGTTTCTAGATCTCCATTTCTTCTTAAAATACTTCAGAAAACCTCTTTTATCTAATCAAAATCCTCCACCATGTTGTTGTCATCATCTTTTATTTGTCTTACCAAATTCTCATTCCTTCTAGCTGTAGCAAAACTATGAAAGAACTTAGAATTGGTATATCCTTCCTCATGCCACTTAGCCAAACTAGATTGTTTAGATTGCAAATATTATAAAGTTATTCCGAGTGAAAGTCTATGTACCCAATATCGCTTATTAGTTTTGGACTTTAATATAAAGGGGCAGAATATGAAAAAAATAATAAATTGTTGTTCTAGGATTAGATGGTGGCATTCAAAAGAACTCTAACAAAATATCTTTGAGAGTAAGGTTCACAATCTTAAGATATTGTTGGTGCATGAGGAAGCTAATGTTATGTGAAAAATAGTAGCTTGTAATTTTAAAGATATTGCAAAGGATGTGCTTGGAGTATCAAAAGGAAAAGCTTCTAATAATAAAAATAGTTAATGGTAGAATCAAAATGTGCAAGAAAAAATCAAAAATTAGAAGCTCTGTTATAAAAATTGGTTTAGATATAAAAACTCTGGAAATTGGGAAAGATATAAATATGCCCGCAAAGAGTCTAAAAAAGTAATCTGTAATACAAAGACTTTAGCTTTTAATGATTTATATAATAGATTAGATACTAAAGAGGGCAAAAGATATATGTATAAGCTAGCCAAACAAAGAGATAGTAGTAAGGATTTAGTTCAAGTGAAGTGAATTAAAGATAAAGATCAAAAAGTACTTTTTTTAGAAAAGGATATTCAACAAAGATGGATGAGATATTTTGCTAAGCTTTTCAATGAAGATTGTAAAAATACGATTGACTTTAGGACCTTAGCACTCTAAAATAGAAATTTTTATTCTTATCAACGTATTACTAAATCTGAAGTTAGAGAGGTTTAGTAAAAATTCTGAGAATTGGAAAATATATAAAGAGGCACGTAAGGAATCTAAGAAAGTAATATGCGATGCAAAGAGTTTAGCTTTTAGTGATTTATATAATATATTAGATACTAAGGAGGGAGAAAGATATATGTATAAGTTAGCCAAACAAAGAGATAGGAGTAGTAAGGATTTAGTTCAAGTGAAGTGTATTAAGGATGAAGATCAAAAAGTACTTTTTTTAGAAAATGATATTCAAGAAAGGTGGATGAGATATTTTGCTAAATTTTTTAATGAAGAATGTGAAAATAAAATTTACTATAGCGACCTTAGCACCCTAAATAAAAATAAAGATTTATGTTTTTATCAGCGTATTAGTAAAACTAAAGTTAGAGAGGCTTTAAAGAAAATGAAGGGTGGAAAAGCTGTTGGACCTGATGATATTCTAATAGAGGTGTGGAAATGCTTAGGAGAAGAAGGAATTTCTTGGCTTACTAAATTTTTTAATACTGTTTTGAAGACTAAAAAGATGCCAGATGAGTGGAGAATGATCGTGTTAATCCCTATTTTTAAGAATAAAGGTGATGCACAAGATTGTGTGAATTATAGAGGAATTAAGTTAATGTGTCATACTTTAAAACTATGGGAACGAGTTATGGAGCATAGGTTGCAGCGTGATACTAATATTTCTCAAAGTTAATTTGGATTCATGCCGGATAGGTCTACTATGGAAGCCATACATTTATTAAGAGGTTTGATGGAGAAATATAGAGAGAATAAGGAGGATTTACATATGATATTTATTGATTTAGAAAAAGCATATGATAAAGTTCTAAGAGAAGTGCTATGGAGAGTTCTTGAAAAGAAAGGAGTTAATAACGCTTATATTCAAATCATTAAAGATATGTATGCAGGAGCTATTACTTGTGTTCAAACACAAGGTGGTTTGACCAAGTATTTCCCTATTTCGGTTGGATTACATCAAGGATCAGCCTTAAGCCCATATCTTTTTGCTTTAGTCATGGATGTTCTCACTAGACATTTGCAAGAGGATGTACCTTGGTGTATGCTTTTTGCTGATGATATTCTTCTTGTTGATAAGACTAGAGAGGGAGTTGAAGGTAAAATAGAATTGTGGAGGTCAACCTTAGAGTCTAAAGGTTTCCGCTTGAGTAGATCTAAAACAGAATATATGGAGTATAATTTTAGTAATAATAGACCTAGTGAGAGGATTGTGACTTTGGGTGATCAAGTCATTAATAAGAGTACACGTTTTAGATATCTTGGATCTATTGTTCAGAGTGATGGTGAAATAGATGGGGATATTATCAGCAGAATCCAAGTTAGATGGTTGAAATGGAGGAATGCATCGGGCTTATTGTGTGATAGAAAAGTACCCCTCAAACTTAAGGGAAAATTCTATAAGATGGTGGTGAGACCTGCAATGCTTTATGGTGCCGAATGTTGGCCATTAAAAGAGAAGCATAATTCTAAGTTAAGTGTTGCAAAGATGAGGATGCTCAGGTGGATGAGTGGCTTTATCCTTAGAGATAGGATACGAAATGAGCATATTCGTGAAAAGGTTGGAGTAGCTCCAGTGGAAGATAAGATTAGAGAGAGTCGCCTTAGATGGTTTGGTCACATAAAACGGCGGCCTCCCGATGACCCAGTTAGGAAAGTAGAGGTCTTAGATTTGACTTATGTTAAGAATGGTAGAGGTAGACCTAAAAAGACTTGGTTAGAAAATATTAGAAATGATCTTTCTTTATTAGATTTAAACGAGAATTTGACTTTTAACAGGACACAATGGAGAAAAAGGATTCATGTAGCCGACCCCACGTTGTGGGATAAAGGCTTGATGTTGTTGTTGTATTCAAGTCATTAGGGATATGTATGTTGGAGCTGTTATATGTGTTCAAACACAAGGTGGTTTGACCAAGTATTTTCCAATTTCAATTGGACTACATCAAGGATCAGCATTAAGCCCACATCTTTTTTGCTTTAGTCAGGGATGTTCTTACTAAACATTTGCAAGAGGATGTTCCTTGGTTTATGTGTTTTGCTGACGATATTCTTCTTGTTGATAAGACTAAAGAGGGAGTTGAACTTGAATTATGGAGGTCAACCTTAGAGTCTAAATATTTTTGTTTGAGTAGATCTAAAACCGAATACATGGAGTGTAATTTTAGTAGTAATAGATCTAGTGAGGGTTTGTGACTTTGTGCGATCAAGTCATTAATAAGAGTCCATGTTTTAGATATCTTGGGTCTATTGTTCAGAGTGATGGTGAAATACATGAGGATATTATTAATAGAATTCAAGCTGGATGGTTGAAGTGGAGGAATGCATCAGGCTTATTGGGTGATAGAAAAGTACCACTCAAACATAAGGGGAGCAGATATATTAGATTTGGCCTATGTTAAGAAAGGTAGAGGTGGACCTAAAAAGACTTGGTTAGAAAATATTAGAAATGACATTTCATTATTAGATCTAAATGAGAATTTGACTCTTAACAAGACACAATGGAGAAAAAGGATTCATGTAGCCAACCCCAAATAGTAGGATAAAGGCTTGATGTTGTTGTTGTTGTTGCTGCTGTCATATTTTCAATATTGATGTTACATTAGTTATCAAGGAATCATAAAGACTCAGGATTTGAGAGCTAACACACCTACATAAAAGATAAATCAACATTTACCACACCCCAAAACTTTATAAAGATTTAGGGGATCATTTCATATAAGATTAAAATACCAATAGATACCCCTTACATGTTCTTTGTTAGATGGAAGAACCAACCTACGCCTAAGGACACTTGGATGATCAAAGCATATCTAGAAAAAGTTACTCCAAACCTGGTAGAAGATTATGAGGACTTAACTCTACAAAGCAAAATTCTTTGCAGTTCAATAAAGTTGATGCAATAACATCACATGTTCATAGGTCTATGACTAGATCTCAATGCTAAGCATGGTATCAAGATGGATGAGCATTATCATGATCAACACAAATTGCAAAGCTGAAATTTCACCGACACCTCTCCCTTTGGTCTTAAATCCCTTAAGCCTTTTCCCTAGCTCTCGGTAAAACACCAAATCCTAACCTCAAATTTTCACCAACACGTCTACTCAACCATAAAACATTCCTCAACATCACCCCTAACCTCCACAAGCATCCAACATCCTTCCCCATACTTAGCCCAAGTCCACATCATAAAGCCAAAAAAAAATCCTTCTCGGGTCTACCTCCCCAAAAACTCTAAAGCACTACCTCTCAAGCCTTCCACTACTCTCCCACCTTCGCTAATTCTTATAAACCTTACCACACCTCTTACCAATTTGACCATATCCACCGCAAACCATATCTAGCCAAAACATACCCTTAACTCCATATAAAACCAACCCTTAAGTTGTCTAAAGACTTTAAAACTTTCACCAAATTCTCCGCAAGTTTTCACTAAACTTCAAGGTGCCATCACTTCTGAAGATCCTACAACAAGCTTCCATCAAAGGGTTGTCGAGTTTTTCATCATAACAAAAATCCATACGCACATTTTTGTTGTCCAACTCAGCACCTTTTGAGGGAACAATGAGGGTGACTTGATATGAGATATTTTCTTGGGTCTAGTTATTAGTCACCACAACTACTTGGTCATCATCATTATTAGTGAAAGAACTGACTCTACAACATGTAATTCAATGAGTCCAGCCATACTCAAGTAAGCAAAAGGAGGATCAGATGCAAAAAAAGAGGAAATTTATAAAATTAAGTCTACAAGACTAACTAACTACAAGTTAGGCAGAAATGATGATATCATTGTTACTTCTTAGTTCACAAAAGGAGAATTTGCAATTATTGACAATGAATTGCCCATAGAGACTAGACATAAAGAAAAATGGGAACAAAATCAAAAGAGAAAGCATGCTCATAGGATTTATAACTATAGACTAAGAGGAAATAACATGAATCATTTCAACAAGCTCCACTCTTGATTTTTTCTTTTTCTTTTTTGGTATCCAGCTTTATGGAGGTAGGAGAGATAATGATCAATGTCTACAAAGACATGACTAGAAGAAAGGTAACAGCAAAAGAGCTCACAGAATCCATCGCATAAGAATTAGCCACTACTGAAGGTTTGTTAGATAAAGAAGGCTTCTCGACTTGCATATGTTGTGAGTCATATTCTTGGTCGAGAGTCCATGAAAGACTTTCATTTGAAGAAGATGGAGATGTGCACAAGGTACAATAACAAGGTTTGAAGAAAGAAAAAGAAAAGATTTTAATGAAGGAGAGCCACTGATATTTCAACTCCTTGCTTCAAAAAAGGCACATAAAATGTCACAATTTCAAACATTGAAGCCTTGAATGCATGACCCAGATTTGTTGTTTCCTCAATCTATTTTTTAGTGTACAACAGTCGAATATGTGATATTTTTATTTCATTCATTTGTCTTGTCATTGACTTTCCAACACTAGGGAATCAGAGTATAGATGCACACCCATAATTATCTTAGGCTAGATTGATCAAGTCAACTTAGTGAGTTGGGCAGAACTATTGATAATTTGGCCTAATCGCTTACGGATACTCTATTAAACTAGCCAGCTCATTATATCAAGTTGTTCGTAAGGAACCATCCAAAAAAGAGTCAACTACCATAAGAGACCAAGAACCCAATAAGGGGTAACTGACCAAGGCAAGTTAATACTCAATCATTAATACTCACTCACAAGTATTCATTCAACAATAGTCTCCTGATATTCAATCACTAGTATTGGACTTATATACTGAGCAACAATCGTACCTTGTCGACTAATGCTCGATAGTCATACCTGACAATAATATTCATCTTGTGGTATGCATCTCAAGTGCTCTTCTAGAAGGAACTGATTAGCATATTATTCAAGTGATTCCACTCATCTAACAACAGGGATGTTTGAATACTCTGACAATAGTGATTTCTCTACAGCCAAGCTTGCAATGCAAACCTTGATTGTTCCTTGGAAACTCCAAGCATGAGATCTTGCCTCTCTTTTGGCCATTTGCTTATTTGGATCCTTTTTTTTTTATAACTTTTCAAATCTCTCATTTCTATTTTTAAGGCAATTCACCTATATTTTAAGTCTTATAAAGAGTATCTTGGACTCAAATACTTCTTCCTAAAACCTTTCGAGAACATGTAACTCTCTAATATCTCAGGGCGATAGCTCAAATGATGCTCCTCGAAGATATTCCAAGGCGAAGTCAGACCCTTAATCACCCCCAAACAAAAAATCACAAGTAGCCAGCATCAACCAAAATCCTCTCTCCAAACAAGTCCAATCTCATTCTAGAATCCAATTCTAGAATGGAACAAGCTCGCAAGCTTTTCCAACAAAAACCCTCAGGTTTTTAGCTTCCAAAAATTACATCATAATCTCATTAATCTATTACAAAACATCACATATTTATAATAGAAAAGGAGGCAGCCCAAACAGCCTAAAAAAAAAACCAATCAGGATAAGGAAATGGAAGGCCAACAGGCGTCCAGAAACAGCAACCAAAAATCAGTCCAGAAACAGCACCCCAACAGTCACACAGAAACTGAATAAAGCAGCCACGGGATAGGTAGCAAGGGGAGGAACCGAAGGGGCAGCACAGGGAACCAGGACAGCAGCCAAGGGACCACATGGGGGAGAGGAAGAGGCAGCCACAGAACAAGAAAAAGCACCCACGGGTACAGGAGCCAGGAGGAAACCGAAGGGTCATAGAGAAGGGGTAAGGCCAAGTCCACTCCACATTACTTTTCAAATAAATGAACTATAAAACAGCAGCTCAAGTAGTTATGAGCTAGAACCAAGTAGCTCCCAAAGAACATAGCCCAAAACCAAGCAGCCAAGCCCAAACCGAGAGCAACCAGCAGCCCAAAGTCCAAAGAATTCATAGGATGTTTTGAACCCCCCCCCCCCCCCCCCTCTGCATGCATCAATTCTCCCCCACTTGAAAGATCTCATCTCCTGATGAGATTGGATTTGAACATTCTTAACGAGATGACGGTGCCATATCCAATTCTTGAATTCGAGCCGCATACCTCTTCAAAATAATTTCTTTTTCTTGCATAAACTGAGTTTGAAGCAGATGCTTCTTCTTCTCATATTTTTCATCGCACAATGTCATTTTTTCCTGAATCTTGTATAGCTCATTTTGTATAGGATCTGTAGAACTTCCTTGAGTTGGTACCCTTTTGCTTGGTGGAATTCTTTCATCAAAATTTGTTGGCTAATTTTCTCCAATCACAGATTCGACTTCTTTTTAATTTTTCATTTTTATATATATATAAATAAAAACAACACAAACTTAGACTCACTTGACTCGTAAGACAACCTAGGATATGTTAACTTACTCTGATACCAACTTGATGCAAGCAAAAAATTAGGAAGGATCCAAATTTTTGCAAGTATACAGAAAGACTCCTAATAAAAAAGATAAACTCTCCAAAACATGTAGAAGAACACAAAAAAAATACTTAGAGAACTAAAATATAGAGAATAACAACTTAAACCACGCATAAAAAAAACTAAAGAAGCTTTTTCATTCATTTGAGAAGAAAGATATAAGTGGCGTCGAATTGGCGGAGAGAAGAAAGACATTAGAAGCCGAGACGAAGAGAGGAGAAGCTCGCAAGCTTTCCTAGAAGAGGAGAAGGAGAATGGAACAAGCTCGCAAGCTTTTCCAACAAAAACCCTCAGCTTTTTAGCTTCCAAAAATTACATCATAATCTCATTAATATATTACAAAACATCACATATTTATAATAGAAAAGGGGGCAGCCAAACAGCCTAAAAAAACTAATCAGGATAAGGAAATGGAAGGCTAGCAGGCATCCAAAAACAGCAACCAAAAATCAGTCCAGAAACAACACCCCAACAGTCACACAGAAACCGGATAAAGCAGCCACGGGACAGGCAGCAAGGGGAGGAACCGAAGGGGCAGCATAGGGAATCAGGACAGCAGCTAGGGGACCACATGGGGGAGAGGAAGAGGCAGCCACGGGAACAGGAAAAAGCATCCACGGGTGCAGGAGCCAAGAGGAAACCGAAGGATCACAGAGAAGGGGAAAGGTCAAGTCCACTCCACATTACTTTTCAAATAAATGAACTAAAACAGTAGCTCAAGTAATTATACTAAGCAGCCAAGCCCAAATTGAGAGCAACCAGCAGCCCAAAGAAGAACACAGCCCAAAACTAAGCAGCCAAGCCCAAATTGAGAGCAACCAGCAGCCCAAAGAATTCACATGATGTTTTGAACCCCCCCCCCCCCCCCCCCCCCCCCCCCGCATGCATCACATTGTGACTCTATCTTGCAACCGATAGGTCAATAGATTAACGCCCAGTTTACATCAATCAGAGTCTCAGCACAAATAATAAGAACATAAGAAATACAAAGAGCCCAAAAAGACTTTTTTAAAGCAAATAAAGTATGATAAGCTCTATACAGCACCAAAGTACAAGTAGCCAAACCTATACGTCCCATTGAGTATTAAAATAACAAAAAAAGAACGCATGAATTAGGAATATTCTAGCCCAACTCTACCAAAATAAATTAGCATTTTGTCCCCAAAAAATTGTTAAAAAACAGAAAAAAAATACACACAAAACTTTACCCAAACCATTCATTTCAAATGAAATAACTGACCGCTCAGAAAAGAAATCGGTACAAGAGAAGCTTACTCGATTCGAACTCCGCCTTCGAGTCCGCCATTAGGAAAGTAACGCGTGATGTTATCATGGACCCAACTCGCCGCCGCCTTCTTTGAGGAGTTGAGAGCCGAGAGCATATTGTTTGGAATTCCGACCACCACATTGATCCGAGAGCCGGAGAGGCTCTCAAGAACGGAGGGATCGGCGTCAAAAAGCTTCACGTTGGTGATATTGTTCGACTGGAGGAGACCAGAGACAACCTTCGCCGACGGGAGAGGATGCGAAGAGGAAGTCCCCCAGTTCACACCAACCGCCGTCGCCCGCCAGTTCCCCGCCGGCGTAAGCACTGGTGCGAGGAGCAGGAAGAGGACGATCACCTGCCTGTGAACGGACCACATTCTCTATTTTCCGATGTTTCGATCAGAAGAGAGCACCGAGCTAGCCAGTTGCTAGCTCTCAGCGAAGAGCCGCAGACCAACGGGCCGACACTCAACATTTTCTAAATTTTCGCATTTTAATATACAGGATTATTTTTATAAGTTTATATATTATCATAATTAGAAAAATAAAGTTCATTATGAACTAAATTATCCTCATTTTTAGCACAAAATAATTATTTAAGTTGGTCCTGACTAATATTGATTCAAAAAAGCGAAAATTAGCATCGAAAAAAGTTCTAATAAATTGGTATCATATTCGATAAAAATTTAGAGCTTGTTCAAACACTGCTTAAGCCTTAATGAAACCCTCGTTCGAACAACAGAGTTGAACATGGATCGAACAATGATCGAGCATAGTTCAAATAAGATTTGAACTAAGTTTAAAAAAGCTCTTACATAGTTCGAATTAGGTTCAAACAATGCTCAAATATGATTTGAATAAGATTAGAATAGGATAAGTACAATATGGTGTAATCCAATAGCTTGAACAAATCAAGCTATAAGGTTGATGCGATAGAGTGACCACAACAGACAAAACACAATAAATTTGGCTATAAAAGAAATCAATTAATATTAAAATGACAAGCTTTGCTTCGCTGCACAACCATTTAGTTATATTAGTTCAAGACTTACGATTGGTCCAAGCAAAAAAAATGTTATAAATTTGATGAGCAGTTGGCTTAATAAGTAACTCGATTAAGACTTATAGCATCACGTCAGATAAACCTTTGGACTATATCCTTTGCCCAATTTTGAGGACTCCTATTTTTTCTTCGAGTGGTCGATCTTAAGTTGCACTAATGGAGATAACATGATAAATTCATTTATTTTATTTGGAACTTCATATGTGTATTCTATTATAACTATATATCTATATATTTAGTGTATGCAGATAATCATACTTAATATGTATAGAATATTAAGCATAAGCTAAAAGTGATTTAATGATAATCAAAAGCATATGGCGCACCCAAAAGGAGGTGAATTGGTGTATATTAAAAATTTTAAACTTTTTTGCTGAAGCTTTGAAAAATAAAAAATCAATAAAAATTATTATTTTATTTTAAAACAAACTAAAGTTAACATAACAATTATAACTATTGAAAAACCTTTTGAAATTTCAAGAAAAAAATAAATTCTCTTGCAAACAAAGACTATTCTGAAAATATTTTTTATGTTTTTGAATTATTTTATCAAGTGAATTAAAAGGTGATTGCTTTCAATAGTGACCATTTTTTACAAGTCATTCAACTATCACAAACAAAAAATAAAATATGCAATAAATGCATGAAAGTAAAAAAGAAATGCAAATCGATTTATAATAGTTCAATCACTTTTGACTTACATCCACTCCCTGAGCCCTCAATCCAGGAATTCCACTAACTCTCACCTGCTGCTTCTTTCAATGTGGAGAAACATCTTTCCTTTTGCCCCCAGCAAAGCAAAGAAGCCACTCTCCTTCATAGATGACGGAGAAACCCTACAACATCTTTCTCCTCAAAAGGCAACTTACCCCTAGCTTGACTAAATCTGAGTCTTCTCACCAAAACTCATTGGTCTTCTTCACACAAGAATTTTTACAACGAGCCAAGGAAAGAAGAAAAAGATTGGACTAAGCAACCTTCGGTGAATCTCTCACTCAAACTTTTGGTCCCTTTTAAAAGATCTCTTAAAACCTCTACAGTCTCTCTCCTTACTCTTGAAAGCTTCTCTCCAAAAGCTTTCATAAGCACTCAAGCCAAGTTGTAAAACTCTTTGAAAAAATTATGTCAATCTCTTAAGTTTTGATATGAATACTTAGGTTTTAGAAGAAACCCTAAATAGGTTGTTTATAAAAATTGTCAGCCTAATTATACAGTATAGTCAAGAGATTGTACAGTATGATTAGTATAACCAACCTGAAGCCTTCTATGTTTGATCGGCCTATATGTTATATAACTTACAGTATGATCAGTTCAAGTCTTTGACTAAGAGCATTGAATAATTATGTCCGAACAAGGATCGTCCAAAAAAACACTCTATTTATTCGACTTATATGATATAAATCGTACAGTACAAAATATAGTCTGATTCGACTCCTTGATTTCATGTCCTAAAGTAGGAAAAAAATATTTAATAAATAGTTTAAATTTAGTCTGGTACAAATCAAGTTCGTATAATATGAACTATTCAAATTTTAAATTTACCTATTTTTTAAAACATAGAAACTGACCATTTTAATTTCAAATAGATGATCTTATAGGATGATGTGAATCATATAGTATAATTTATTATTTCAATTTTAAATTTTTGTTAATTAATATTATTTGGATTTCAAATTTTCAAAAATTATTATAGTAATATCGTATAGTACAACATTGATTGTACAAAACAATTTGATCAGAAATCAACTTTCTTAATCAACTTTCACATTTTATGTATTTAACGTTTTTGCACTCTAGTGTGTGCGCACTTGATTGTTTAGCCAAATTTAATACTGTACAAAAAGAAACATTCAAAAAATAAAAAAAACTACAATTTGGCACATTTACTTTCTTTGAGTTCTTTTTAACCTTTATAGCCTTATATTTGCACTTTTTTTTCAATTCATTTACCTGAAATATTAGTTTAAAATGAATAGCTTACACACATATCTATAATTTGCATTAGCATAATCAATAATATTTATGATCATCAAAATCTTAGTATGTGCACTAGTATGTGCACTAGGCTCATGAGGTTTAACAATCTCCCTCTTTTTTATGATGATAATATTTTTTATTAAAGTTACATTTTAAAAGAATTAAGTAGAGCTTTCAAATATTATATCAATGTCATTTGCACCCCCTCACTTTATGCCTCCTCTATAATATAATATAAAAATGACATAAAGTGTAATAAAAAATTCATTTAACATTGAAAAGGAATACAACAATTTCTACTCAACCAAAACATTTCTCTCTTTTTTACATCTCAAAAAGGAGAGAAAATAAAAAAAAGCAAAGGAAACAAAAATGCAAAATACACTAAACAGAAAAACAAACAAAATATAACACAGACAACATAATATAATATAATATAATAAGTAGTCAGAAGGTCCATGATTAGATGGTGGTGGCGATCGCTAAAAGCAATTATGAATAAGAGAAAACTATTAATGGAACTTGGGTAATCCTCGTACTTATTGCACATTTCTTCTCATTAATGATTTAAATACTGAACATGATCATCTACTTTAAAGCTCAAGTCAAGAAAAATGGTCAGTCCATGCATCTTACAGGTATTAATTTGCCTAAGGAGGGGGTTGAGCAGGTGCTCCCCCTTCTTCTTCCACTTTCCTAATCTCTTCCAACCTATGCTTATCTATGCCTCTCATTATAAATGAGGAGAAATGAGTTGTTTGTGAAGTAAGAGGGAGAGTGATCTGGGGGTCCTGGGTAGATTAGATTGTACTTAGCTTCTAAAAGATAGGTTATGATGTGTCCCGGGGCTAGGTTCTTCTTTTAGCGGACTCTGGGTAATTGAGGTCAAACTTTCTATGGACTAAAGTAAGAGATTGGCTACATTAAACTCAGTGTTAGTCATACAAAAATAAGTCACAATGGATAGGAGGGGTGTGACATTAATCGAAGGATGTATTAGATAACACATGCATTCAATGCTAAAGTATTGAGTAGGAATTGGAGATGATTTAGTGGATTATTCCTAAGGGTCATGTTTATAGTGGTCTAATTATAATATATGCTATTTACTATTTCATGAGGCACGATACGTATGTTTGAGATGTGCAGGTGCTCGTGCATATCTGGGTCAATAATGGCTACTTGATGCCTACACAGTAAGATTACATAGTTATTCTATGTCCATTTTTATGAATATTGGAAAAAAAATTCTAAAAGCAGCTCACTATGGTAAGGGAAGGCTAAGGAAATAAGAAATTTGAGAGTGGTGCCAACAAACAAGTCAAGTACCTGATAAGTCAATTGCTCTTGGTTTATAATTTTTTATTATGTGATTGATGCTTCTCTATATTTGTGGTATGCCTCATCATACTTATCAATCATAAATCTCTCATCTCTTTGTTGTCGAGATGAGCCACTTAATGCTCTTGATCTCTTGTTAGCCATGGAAGTAAGAAGGGATTTCAATTAAGGATTGAGTGATTGAAATGAGAAAGGTGTGAAATGAATTGAGAACTTCTTCCATATATATATAATGTATATTAGATTGTACAATTTGATCATGCATCTTGTAGTGGGATCAAAAGAATCCAAATTATCCCTTCAATTATCGTAAGATTGACTGAGCCAAATCGTCCAGTGCAATATGTATCATAGAGAATGATCTTTGATTCTTCGAACATCCCAATGCTTATCCATAACTGCTTTTGACAATACAAACATAAATCATATAGTACAAATACATTTCTTATTTCATATGGAGTTAATTGTACACATATTGATATGGGTCGTGGTACAATACGAACAACTATATCGTACAGTACAAAGAATTTTCAACAGATCATTCTAGACAGTTAATGTTACATTTTGATGTACCTGGGAATCGTCCTATTATACGTGTATCATCAAATACGATTGTGAATTATACAATACAAAATGAAAGAAATTTTGATTTTTTTAATGATCAGGACCTTTCTTAAACACTATATTAGTGCACAAAAAATATACAAAATGTAAAGATATAAACAAAAAATATACAAAATAAAAATAAAAACATAAGTGATAAGCACAATTTACACAAAACACGCAAACACACCCTATCCTAACACAATAGTTTATGCACTTAAATTAGTTACTCCTAATCTTATTGTAAATGTGTTAAACCTCTCATATTGATGTGCCTTAATAAAAATATCTACTAATTAATTTTTTGTGTCAATCTTTTCTTTACCTAACATTAAACCCTAAAAAAGTATGTCAGCTCACCCTTCATGCTCATTTCAACTCTAATTCTCAAGGTGGATGAAAATTATTCACATAGTTCATCATTTGTGGATCGAAATAAGATGTCGTCTATATAGATCTCACTTATCAAGATATCTGATAAGAGAAATTTTGTATAGTTCAAATTGTATCTATTTTATAAAATTGTTCTTTAATCCTACTTTTTGCATAGAAAATAAGCTAAAAAATTCTCAAATTGAAGGAGCACCACAGTGCCACAGAGAAAGTGATGCAGTGTTACATTTTACCCCAATATTGGAGTGCTACCAGATCAGCGTCGCAGCGGTAGAAAGACTAAATTTCATAGAAGATCTTAGCACTAAGGAGCTACACAAGGAAGGCCACAATGCCAGATCAAGTGTCGCAGGGCAAAATTGCCATAGCTTCACCATAGAGACTAGTTATAAATGATTAAACTGACGTACCGGTACAATCGATGATGAACTGACATGGTGATTTAACAATGTTGAAGCGCTACCTAGCCAACATTGCAACTCCAATTTAGCTATTTGAAAATTTTATAATTATTGAACTTATATCTCATGTAAGGGGTTACCTAGTTAGAGAGGTGTGAGGGGGAGTGTGTTGTGTGTATTGCAATAAACCTTATTTTGTTTAACTTTAAATCCATGTCTAAATAGAAACTTTTCTCTGGGCTTATGATAGCTTAAAAATTATATTATAATTTCATGAATTTCTCAATTCTATTTTAAATCTCCCATGCTTAATTTAGTTTGTTTGGAGGCTTTGCATGACCTCGATAGAGTAGTAGAAGAACAATTAGGGGATTTAGAATGATGCTTTGCACATCAAAGACATATTATGGTTAGGGTTATGTGTTCTTAAGGAGATGTTAAAATTATAATTGAGAGAAACCTTAGCTAATACTAGAACAAACTCGACATATATGAGTAATTATGCTCTAATTCATATCAAAATTAGAAAATAATTTGACTATGGCAAATATGTGTTTTAAAGTATCATAGGTTCTGAGTATTTAAAATATATAATTTTTCTCTTGAATTTATAGATTTTAACATTCAATTGCACCACCCATTTTATTCGATTTATAAGATACATTAAGTAGTTCATGTATGTAGTACTAGAGTGACTTTAGGGCAAGTCCAATCCTCATGGGAATGATTCTTTTCTCAGTACTTTATTACTTGACACGATACGCATACTTTCATATAACAGGATTTACACAATAATATAGTAAACTCTAATTAAGAGAATAGTAGTGTGTTTGTTAAAGTTTTTGGCGTCGTTGTTGAGGATTGTAGTTAATTATTCTTTCTTGCACTTTATATTGCTAAACATATTGCTGGTTTAATCTTATCATTATCTTTATTTAACTTGTTTTGTGTTTCCATTGTTGCTTATTTCTGTTGAAAGTTAGTATTGTTATATCATTAATTGGTCAACTACATAGTGCTTTCAACTTCTCATATTGTGTGTGTTACTATTGCATGCATAATAGAAACCAATTAGGAGAAACTTTGTTTGACTTTGAAATTGAAAGAACTCTTAAGAAAATAAGAAAATCATAAAAAGAAGTAAAAATGATTGACCTAGTTCAAAAGAATGAATAGCTTAGATCACCTAGAGAATATGCTAATCCTATAGTTGAGGATATTTGCCAAAACATTAATAGACCAAATATTCAAGCTAATAACCTTAAATTTATGCCATTGGAGCAACTTTAGGATAAAGACTACATAAAAAATTTTGTGCTTTATATTACTCTAGTAGAATATTGAATGATGCACAAATTAATTACACAACTATCGAGAAAGAATCAACTATTGGGGAAGCATCCCCTTTACTTAAATGATGCACTCAATTCTATTTTGGAATTGTAGAGGAGTTCAAAAGAATCAAGTGGTCTGTTAAGCGGATTTATTTTCGAATGCCGCCGTTATTTTAGTTATTTTGATGCCTTTGTTTGGTTCATTCAAGGAGGATAGTATGGGACTTCCAACATGTTCTTTTGTTTTCTTAAAGTGGGATCTCATTCCATCAAAGCTTTTGGATGTTACTATTTTGTTCTTTGAAGTTCAAGGCTTGTGTGTAGTAGGTTTGAAGGGAATGAAAATTGCAATTACAGGAGCTATAGTAACTGATAATTTACTATGTCTTCATACGAAGAGTTATTGGTTTTCTTTGAGCAAGGGTTTTTCAGCTAAGGGCAAGGCTATTTTATTTTGCTAGGATCTCAAGCTCCTAGTTCCTTTGGAGGATTTTAGTATAGTTTTTTAGTTGCATTATGAAATTAGAGTAATGAAAATTGGGACTCTTCCTAGTCTTCACTTTTTACCTGATTGGGAACACTGGGATACTAACCAACCTATTTGGTTGTTAAAATTTTGGTGTCCCTATCACCCCAATTGGTTCAAAGTAAGGAGTAGTGGATCTTATTTCCATTATGATAACTTCTATTTTGCAAATATTTTTTTCTTCTTCTTTTTCTTTGATTGCTTTTCAATAATGTTTCCTTTCCCAATATTAGGAAATGGAAGCCTTTTAACTTTATTTTTTTAGATTGTAATAGTCTTTTTTATCTTAATGCAATTTGCAATCCTTAAAAAAAACTACCAAGAAAGAATTACTAATGATAGTCTTTGCTTTCGACAAATTTAGATCATATATAATCGGCACCAAGGTTACTATGTTAATTGATCACTCTGCCATAAAATACATGTTAACTAAAAAAGATGTTAAACCAAGACTGATTAGATGAATTCTATTACATTAGAAATTTGATGTAGAGATATTAGATAGAGAAGGATCTGAGACATTTACAAGCCATCTTAAGCCATCTTAAGGGCTTGGCTTATAGATCTAGGCATATTTTTTCTTGCATTCAAAATTACATACATAAAACTATATGTGTATAAAATTTAGTATATTTGAAGTTAAAAATAACTTTGTCAAAAGGGCATAAACACTCTAAGGAGAGCTTGGGATGTGAGAAGTTCTTATACCCCCTCCTCACTAATAAGTTCTTTTAACTTAAATTTTTTTTAATTTTCACATCTATATTTTAAACCTCTCTCTCTCTCTCTCTCTCTCTCTCACACACACACACACACACACACACACATTTATAGCCCTTTCCCACTCATCTCTTTCTTCATATTTTAAAAAATATCACCTCATGGTACCCAAATCAATTTCCCAATATTAGATTAAAACTTTGACTTGAATGATTGATTCTTATACCTTGGCATTCATGAAAATGAAATTACGGCTAAAGAATTTTGTGAGGATCATAGATGCCAAATGTAAGAACTTAAAGATTAAATGCAAGCTGTCTTGAGTCATCTACAAAATAATAAAAATAATGTCCTACATCCTACCCAAAATCATAATGTACCTTTAGATGATGATGCCTTTTATATAGACTAAGGAGAAGACCTAGCTAACAAGAGATAAACTAACCCTATGAATGGTGATAAAAGATACCATCCTCAGAAGAATGTTGATGATATTAATGATACATGTAAGAGAGTTAAAGTTGAAGCTCCCACCTATGATGGCACCCATAACCCTAATAGGTTCTTAGACTGGTTAGTCCAGAAGGATGACTTCTTTGATTGGTATAAGATGGATGATTACTAACAAGTTAATTGTGCCAAAATGAAATTAAAATTAGTTGGATATGCATAAATACATTGGACAAATACCTTAGCCAAGGAGTAGAGACTAGGAAGAACAACCCTTACGTGGATAAAAATGAAATAAATGTTAAGAGCTTAATATTATCCTAGACATCGTGATAAGAAACTACATGAGCAATTATTAACTTTAAGGTAAGGTAGCCTCGAAGTTACCAAATATTTAAACACATCTAAGGACTTAGTTTTTATGTTTAATTATAGTGAGAATGATTGGAAACTTGCCAACAAATTGTCATTAGACTTAGTACTAACATTATGAATAGCGTAGAACTAGTTGAGAAACACTAAGGAAATCGAAGATGGGGGTGAATTGGGTTGTACACTAATTAGAGCGGTAATTTAAAAAACTTATTTAATTTTCTTTTGTAGAAAAATTAATGATATGAGTGTAACATATAAAATAAAGCAAATCATAATAAAGAGAACACAAAGAACTTTTACGTGGTTCAGCCCAAACCCAAAATCAACCTATCCACATATAGTCCAACCCTAGACTAGGAATCAACTAACAACCAAAAAAGTTACAGCAATCGTATCTTCCTAATACCAAAAAGAAACTATCTCACACAATGTTGAGAACCTCACAGTAATACAAGTCACAAAAAAGGTAAAAATAAGTGTAACAATTTTAATCTCACAAACAAATAGCTTTCAAGAAATTGCACTCAAGCCTCATACAAAAATAAAGTTTTTATCACAAAAAAAATAATAATAAATGAGTTTGCTAAATGATTTTATACTATATGAAAATGGAAATATGATGAAATGAAGTTTCTTAATATATTTGCAAAGAAAAATGCAAACAAACAACTTTTAAAATATTTTTCCAAGACTAGGTAATATGGGCAATGAAGCAATTTAAGTACTTGAAAAATGTATGCTATTTATATAATTTTAAATTTTTGGAATAATATGTTTAAAGGCACCTCAGATGATAGATAGAGAAATATATAAGATAACCAAAGGTGATTCAAACACAAGGAAAAACAAAGTTCTAAAGCAAGTCACTAAATCACAAAATGGTATACAATCAAAATATTTTTTGAAAAGATGTCTACTATAAAAATATTTTAGATTTCATGTTAACATAATATAATAATGATTTTAAATCTTTAAATGATCATATATTTAATTAATAAAATAAGTTTTCAAAAGGATTTCACAAAACTTTTCAACTCAAGATGTATGTGACTAGTATATACAATATACCAAGCTTCCACTAAAAGAACCACTAAAATTAATATTTTGAAAATCAAAATGATTTGGAAGTATATGATTTAAATCACTAACAATATGAATAAGATACAACAAGTAAGTCTCATAGAAATATTTAATAAAACAGCCACAAGTGAAAGAAAATAAGTCTCTAATTATTTTCACTAGAAAATCTCAACTAGTGAGTTCGATAACATAGAATAATCCAATAGAATTTGATCCTTATCAATTCTAGAAAAACATGAATTAAATCAAAAATAATATGATGATTCTACAACAATAAAGCCAATCAAAAATATTCACACACAAGGACACAATATGATTCAAACTAGATTTAAATTCAACACAAAGAAATATTACTAGTTTGCACCAAGAATCACTATCATGTTATGTCTCTTTAGATTTGTGAATAAGATGTAAGTATGAGATTATGGATCACATAAACACAAGTCTAAATAAATAATTACAAAGCTCTTATAACTAATTTGGATCAAATAAAGAAAATTTTAGCAAGAAGTCACCAATTCTTGGTCTAAGGTAAAGCCTCCACCCCACTAGGTTTCCTCCAAGAGAACTCCAAGAAACGTTGAAAGATCCTCCAAGAAAATTGAAAGAATTGCTTCAGGATGCTTTAAGGTTACTAGAGATTCAATAAGAGAAGGAATTGAGGTGTGAATGTTTAGGGTTTCTCTTAGACAAAATTATAAAATTTGGCCAAGGTGGATGGAGTAGAATTTTGCCAGCACAAGGAGACATTAGGGTTTAATTGACTTGCTTTAGCCTTAAGTAAACCAAGGTACTCCGAGGAATGATTTTAAAGAAGTAATTTAACCAAGGGAAAAGACTAACATAAAATTTGATTAGGTTTATGTTGGGTAGTTTGAAAGCGGGTTTTGAAAAGTTTTATTTTCTTTGGAAATTTTAACTCAGGATTCTAATCACAAAATCGAACATGTCATTACGAATGATATATCCTCTTAAGAGGCAAAGCTATCGTTTCTTAATTATTTCAGATAATGAGATTAAAAATTTCACCTTATCTATGACGATCAGATTCAAGAGAAAGCAAAATATAACCCCGAAGGGTTAACATGATGCTCTATCAAGTATCTAATCATAATAGCCTAGGGGAGGGATCATTATTTTCGCATTCAAAACCATGACGACAAAAAATATATCACCCCAAGGGGAGAAGATATCATTTATTATCAATTATTTGAAGGCGACGATAATGATCGTCATTAATTCAATTTTCTCAAAGATGACTAATGTTGAATTTTAGAAATCCATTTTGAAAAATCAGTTGTGGGTTATAAATCTCCTATGAGTGTAAGCGCTCGTAGTTAATTATATCGTGGGAGATCGGAGTTCCCTACGAAAACTTTCGATTAAAATAATAGCAGAAATTTTGTTTAAAGATTTTTTAGGAATGATATTAAAGAGATGAAATTGAAATTTCAAATGGGATAGGAGCAAGATTGAACACTTATTTTGGAATCAAATGAGGAAGGGTATGAGACACTTTAGGATTCTGAAACAATTCAGAAGTGCCCCGACCTAAGCTAAGTGTTGGGCTTTAAATTTTGGATTGAAAGAATGTTTAATTCGAGTTAAGCATTTTATTAGAAATTTGGGATTATATTCCCGGAGGTTGGGGTCTTATAACTCAAAGCCTGCCCCGGATCCTAGATCTAAATTTGGACATTGAACCACAGTGATCCAAACCTAACTAATGTAGTGCAAAATCTGGGCTTATCCTGGCCTGGATTGGGGAGCCAGCTAAACCACCTAAACGCTTCAAAACCATGAGTCAGGTCTTTTGATGCAGAGTGATTAGGGACGTTATTTAAGACTGATTTAAGAAGTTGGGGTCAACATCTAGAGCATATCCCTAATTGACCCCTTGACTTATGTTGGGTGGAATGCTTAGACTAAAATGTAATTAAAATTTTAATTTAATTAATTTATAATATGACGCATGGTGGTTAAAATCTCCAAATGAGGTATGCATAAAATTAAAAAAAAGGCTTATAAAATAATTTTTTGAAAAGACTAGACTTCCCCAGATCCAGCACCTCATCCTCATAGGTCGGATTATCTGGACTCTACCCGCAAGCGGGGAAGTGTCTTACAGAAGGAGGGAGAGAGATGTAGTAATATGCATGCGACCCCGGATGATTCTGGCTATTCCCTAGGTCGTTAAGTTTCTATGTTATTTAAATCTTAAAATTTTAAATATTAGTTATGAGTAAAAATACTTTTGGTCCTTAAAGAGCTTAACGAAGTCCAGACTAAAATAAAAATGACATGCAAGCACCAAAGAACTAGGAAAAATAGGCAATCCTATACGCAATCAAATTAAATCATAACACATTCAATAATCAAATTAATTAAGTAAATGTCCATAGGCAAATTGCCTTGCTTATTAAAACCCAGATTTATATAAATTAAAAATGGTCGGGCACCATCGACAATAACCCGGATTCTAATCCTAATACAGACGCAAGTGACTTTGAGTGGGATACTCTCTGTCTTCAACTCCTCGGTCTTCTTCTCCTCAAGCTCCTTGGATTCTTCGTGATCAGATACCCAAATGGAAAAGAGAACTCTTCCCTTAAGGGGAAAATTACTCTTTCCACTTTGAGTAGTAAAATGATCCAAATTTGGAGTTCCAAATGGATAAGGACTATCACCCAAAGGGGTATCCTTTCCTCTTTGGAATCCAACCTTTGGATCTATGTATCCCAAACTCAAAGTGCTACTTTCATAACTCAATACTCAAATAAATTACATAAGTATGAAAATAAAAATTCTAGACTCTCCTGCAGGGTTATCCTAAGCATTTAAATATTAAATCACATCCCAAGCAGTTATATATATATAGGTGCAGAAAAGTAAATACACTTGGCCACGCTCTTTTTATTTGGGGGTTAAGCAACTGAAGCACCTGTAACATTTATATTTATTATTTATTTAGCCCCCCTTATTATCCTGCATGAGTGTGGCCACCTACAGAAAATTCAGTGAGCATCCAGATTATTCCTAACCTAAGGGTAATCTAATCGCCCATCACATCAATTCATAGAGTGCAGTAAAAGTAAACAAACACATCAATCAATTTCAATCATAATATACAATGAAAACTCAAAAAACCCAGCACACAGTAGAAAAATAAACACCGGCCTAGCCTAGATCTAGAGTCGGTTGTCCTAGCAAACCAACTAAAGTGTGTGTAGTAGGTCGTGTGGCTAGGGTAGATCCTGAATAGGGTACTTGATTGAAGTTGTTTAATGTTTGAGTTTGTTAAAGGCTAAAAGAGAACTTTATGTTCGAGTTTAAGTATTAATGAGTTAAAGTTTGATTTAAATGTATTTTAATTGTTAAATAATTGCTACCTTTATTGCTCACCGAGGTTGTGAAGTTTATTTCACCTTCTTTGGGGCTAAGTTAATAGCCTCGTAGGCCTGGGTTACCCAGTAGTAATCGGGGTTGATTAAGTTGATTTAGTTTGTTGAAAATTAAGGATCAATTAATATTAATTAAGTTAGTTAATTACTGATTTTAAAAGTTAAATTATTTTATATTTTCCATCAATAGGTTCGTGGCGTTGTGCCACCAGGCTCGAGGAACCAGGCCTCCTCAGGACACTTAGCCCCGCAGCCCGGAGTAGTCTATCCTAAAAACCTTATTGATGTGGTTGAATTAAGGATTTTAATTTAGTTAAATAATTAAAAGTAACTTAATTTTGATGTTTAACACTCCATTAAATTCATTCGTGGCGTTGTGCCACCAGGCTCGAGGAACCAGGCCTCCTTAGGACACTTAGCCCCGTAGCCCGGAGTAGTCCATCCAATAAACTTTATCTTAGGAGTGTTTGTTATGAATTTGAGTGTTAGTTGAGTGTTTTATTAATCAAATTAAAGTTTTCTGGAATTTTAATGAATTATTGGATTTTTAGAAATTATTGGAATTATTTAATTATGTTAATTAAGGGGTCCAAAGTTGACTTTTCAATTTAAAGTTAATTTTATAAGTTTCAAATTTTTAATAAATATTAGACCTTATGATGAGTTGTTATACTGTTAGCACACTCTATTTGGAGTTTTTTTATGAAAAGTTATGATTTTTTTAAGTTCGGGCCTAGATTTGAACTATGGTTGACCAAAATATTGACTTTTTTACTTTGACCAAATTTTGGAGGTTTGACATTTTTAGAAAATACTAGACCTTAATTGGAGTTGATTGACACTAAGTTTGTTTAATTTGAATTTTTTTGTAATTAGTTATGAATTTTTAAAGTTTCCTTAATTATTTCAATTTTTAAAATTGCTTAATTAGGAAGGTTTTTATTATTTTGATCCAAACTCATCCCAAACAGCATGGAATCAATCCCAAAGGTCAGGAATGACCCATGGTAGTGTTTCCAAGTGTTTGGAAATTATTTTGGATTTTTAATATTTTTAATTAATTAATATAATTAATTATTAGTTTTCATTAAAAGTCAAATTAAAGTTAAATTAGGAGTCCAGTCAAGGGGCTTTTATGTTTTCTAGGTAGAGGACTAAGTTCTAGTCAATTTGAGATATTATTTGTATTTTTTAGAGTTAATTTGGATTTATTGTATTTTTTTGAATTTTCTGGGTCCTTAAAAGGGCTGAAACTTTGGGTAATTAATTTTCTAACTTAATGACCTCCAAATTCAATGAAATTTAAACTTAAGGTACTTGATATCACTAAGCCTTTTGTGATCAATTTTCACCCCTATTGGGTGTGTGTAGAATCCCCTAGGAATTTTCTAAATTTTCTAGATTTTTCCTTAATTATTTTTCCTATGTGTCTCTACTGTTCAAATAGGCATGAAATTTGGTTTGTCTAACCTTTATACATATGCAATCACACCACAAAAGTTATGCAGCCTAATTCTACAGAAAAAGGGAGTTATGAATTTTCAAAGTTTTGGGTCTAAAATGGACCCATTACCTTAAAAATTCACATCACAGCAATTCAATGGGTATCTGAACCTGAGAAAATTATAGTGCATGCTTAAGATACCCAAATACCTTCCACCAAAATTTGGGGCTCAATTGACCACTGGATTGTGAGAAAATCATAAAAAATTGATTTCAAAGAAAAAGAAATATCTCACAATCTAGTAAGCAAATCAACTCAAAATTAATTTTAATAAATACTAGACTAAATTATCTTTCCAACGAGCCCAAAAATACTTAATTTGGTGGAGAAATTAATTTACTATGAATTTTGAAAGTTAAGACTTTTTTTTTGAATTTTTAAGTCCATTAGTAAGCGGCGCCAATCATTGGCAATGATCGGCGCCAAAATGGCGACGGCGTGTAGCATTTTGACATGAGAAGTACTGTTTATCAACCACCTATCCACGCCATCACTAACCCCTAGCCATCCAATCGAGAAAGATATAAAATCGGACGGCCGAGATCGATCAAGGCCGTTTTAGTTCAAAATGAACTAGAAAATTGAAATACTCCTAACTTTCAAAATACTCGTCAAAATTTAACGAAATTTGAAACCCAAGAACTTTCATGGGAACATGAACTTTCATTGCCTAGAGTTTGGAGACCCCAAGAAATGAAATTTTTAAGCAGTTTCAAATTGAAATTTAAATATAACTTACAATCCAGCCGTCACATTTTTGAGATCTTGGGCTCATTATAAAGCTACAGTGATCCTCTACAACTTTGATGAAGACATTAAGAGCTAGATCTTTCTGGATCAAAAGTTGTGTTGGAAAATCCTATTTCTCTCTCTAGAATGTTCTCCCCTCACTAAAATAGTGATTTGAGGCTTGGAAATGATGGGAAGAAGCTTTGGAAAGCCTTGGATATGGATGGAGAGGATGGGGAAGAATTTAGGAAGGTTGGAGGCTGGAGGCGAGTTGAGGGAGAGTTGAGGGAAAGTGAATAATAAAAAATATTCTCTCTTAGGTTAGGTTTCTCCCACCTTAACCCTTGGCTTTTGGATTGGATGGTCTTGACTTATTTGGAGGGAGTTTGGATGCATGACAAGTGTCCCCTAAGCTACCAAAAGCTAGGGAATAGGGTTGGTGGTGAGTGTGACCTCTCTTGGTCCATGGGAAAAAGGGACCACATCTTTTCCCCCATTTGGATGAACCAATGCTTGGCTTGGTTTAGGGAGTTGGCTTAGGACTTCTTAAGAGAGGAAATGGGTCAATTTCTATCAGGTTTGAGTAGATTTTGGATTAAGCCATGGATTTCCAAGGTGGCTTGGTGATGTGGCCATGATTTGGCCTCTTTCCATATGCTTAAAAGGGTTTGGAGAAGGTTTTGACTCCTCCAAATGGGTTGACCAAGTCAACCCAAGGGGGAGCCTAGCTTGGAAAGCTTTGGACATGTCAAGGGTGTCCAATTGAATGATTTTGAGGGATTGATTTGATTTAAAATGGGTTCAAGCATTGAAATTGACCTTAATGTAGGTTAAGGTTTGATTTGGTCAACCATGGTTGACTTGGTCAACCATGGTTGACTTGGTCAACCTGGTCAAACCATGGGTTGACTTTGGGTCAAAAGGTTCAAATGAGCATTTTGAGATCGATGGAGGTGGTGCCATGCATTGGTAAGGTCATTTGGATTGAAATTGGCATTTGAAACCTTAAGGGGCATTTTGGTCAACCTTGGTTGACTTGGTCAACCAGGTCAAACCAAGACTTGAGTTTGAATCCAATATGTTCCTAATGATATTTAGGATCCATTGGGATAGTTTTTTAAGGTTTATATGGGAAGGTCATGTTGAACTTTGGGGAAAAGACCAAAAACCTCTATAAAGGGCATTTTGGTCATTTTGACCCCTAGTCAACATTGGGTCAAACTGGGTCCAGCATAGTGTAGGTTATTGGTCAAAAAGTCATAACAAAGGTCATGGAAATGGTTGAAAGGTTTGGAAGGCATCCCAAGGTCAAATTCCACCGGATGGCAAGTTTAGTGGTATAGGCTGTAAATAACTGAAGGCTTTGCAGCCTTTGGGAAAAAATTCAGTGTCTGGAGTTAGAAGTGTCAGATTGAGCTCAAATTTGAAGGGTTGTTCCTAGAGATATGTCTAGACAATATGCAATTGATGGATCATGATTTGAAGGTCACTTGACTGGGTTTCTAGGTGACAGAAAGTTCACCCAGAAAGGGTTTCAGAACCTAGGTCCTTGACCTTGAAGGTTTGATTTGGAATGTAGGATTTGGGTTTGATTTAAGAGTTAAATGATTGACCTTGAATCATTCATATCAATGGAAATCAAATGAATGATTAAAATTAATTGGATATGATTTGAAGTTTGATTGAATGTTGATTGAAGGCTGTATTAAAGATTAAATTAAAAGGTAGAGCTGGGTTTGACTGGGATTTAATTAGGTCTTTATTAGGACCTTTATGACTGAGGGGTGGACACCTCCCCATTATTAGGTCACTAAAAATAAACCCAAGTGGGTCCTAGTGACCTCATACAAAAATGAGGTCAACAGTTTAATCAGGCCCTATAATAAAATAGGAAGGAATTAAGGAGGATAATAAAATAGGAAGGAATTAAGGAGGATAATAAAATGACTAGGAAGAGATTTAATGGAAATTTTGGCTAGAGAATAATAGGAAAGACGGATTTCAAATCTTTCAATGAGAATTGATCTCATGGATTGATGACGTGTAATAGAGATCAAATAAATTAAAAAGATTAATTAAAGGCATTTAATAGATCGGGTTTCCTAAAATAAAATTCCTAATTTAGAGAGATTTCCTAAAATAAAATTCTTAAGGAGGGATTTAAAATTTGACATGGGAGGAGGTTACTTAATTAATTAACTTAATTAAACTATAGAAGTTTAATTAAAATAATTAATAATTAATTAACACACATAAACTCAACAAAATATTAATCCAAATGAAAGAAATGAAAGAGGCACTAAATATAAAATTTATATGCGAGTTATTTTAGGAATGTTTTTAAATTTTTAAAAATTATGAAAATCGAAGTGCAAATTCCAAAAATAAGTAATATGAAATGATAAATTATGAATTTGGAAATCACATGAAGTCATGAGACATGCCAAAAAAAGAATGGTAAGCACAAATTGAACTAGTTAACAAGTTTACCATCAATAAATCTAGTTTTACATCAAGATAAAAATGATTATCTAATGCTTGATGTTGTGAAATGAAATATGCATGAAATTAATTAATTAGTGATTACATTTGTTGTGATTAAATCATTGTTAAGTGTTTATAATAAAAGTACCCCAAACCCAGTCTCCACCCAAGCTTTAAGCATCTTACCCCATGGTTTGGCTTGGTCATCTGTGAAGACCTGAAACACTAAATTTGTAACATTAGTCACACAAAACATGTATTTGTTATTATCAAAATCAAGGTGGGCTACACCAAGGCTCATGGGAAAACACTAGTAAACCCTTAGACCTTAGAAGAAGTTTTTCATTATAATTTTTTAGTCAAGTAACAAAAGAAAGCTACATATCTCTTTAAGGGTAGGACTCAAACTGCCTCCACTTATTCTAACAAATCTATTGTTAAAACCATAGCACCACTGACCCAACCCAATCAAACAAAACTTCTATTGAAGGAAGTTTTAAAAATAACTAAAAAAATTAATATGTTTTAAGTGTCATAAGAAGGGTCACATGCAAAATCAATGTAAAGACTGAATCTTATTCTTAGAAGAAATAGAGAACCCCATAGATAATGATTTAGAAGAAGTTTATGAGGACATCACATTATTTAATTAAAGTGTATAAATGACCCTCACCTCACTGTAACGAGATACCTAACTGTAGCTAAGAATGAGGTAGATAATTGGAGAAGGAAGAATATTTTTAGTATTTTTGTGAAATTTAATGAGAGATGTAGATTAGTTCTAGAAAGAGTTAGTGCAATAAATATCATCTCAACCCACACCATCACTAGTAGCAATCTCAAAGCTGAACCACACCCTGAACCTTTTAAAGTCAGTTGACCATACCTCTCTCCCCATCACACATAAATGCATGGTTTCTATTGATTGATAGCTATAAAGATCAAATATGGTGTGAGGATACCATGGATATTTCCCACATCTTAGTAGGAAGACCTTGGTTATTTGACCTGAATGTTAATCTTTATGGTAAAGAAAATACTAACATTTTTAAACACAATAATAAAACCATCCTACTAGTCAAGCTTATGGAGAAGGCAGTTATTATAGCACTCATAAGACAAATTTTGATTTGAAACCAAAAACCACACCAAAGAAAGATGCTAAGATTCAATTGATTCTTATAGGAAATGCTATTATAGCTAAGGATGATATTATCAATCTTGATCCTAATTCAAGCACCACTATTCTGCCAACTTTTGTAACCTTACCAATAGAAATTATAGGATATAGAACTCTGAAAAAGTTATTTTTTGATTTGAGTATTCTTCAATTGTTACATGTAAAAGAAGTAACCCCATACTAAAATGAAACTCAAATACCTATTGTGATCTCTTCATTCCTATATGAGTTTAATGATATTGCACATGATGAATTACTATGATTCCCTAGAATATAAGGGAAGAATTGAATTCATAATCCTAGATTTCTCAACCATAATATAAGTTAGATTGTAAAATATCTTAACAGAAAATCCTTAATGATTCGCTCCTTATGACCTCACTCAACTAGGCCCTTTCCTTTCCCTAAAATTTTAAACATCAATTAATTATTATAGGAAATACCCATATCTTGCAATTTATTTATGAAAACTCTAAATCTTAAGATTAAAGAAACATGAAATAATTATTACTTTTTTTAGAGACATGTCTGAGTTTGCTTTTTGTGTGTGTGTGTTTATATATATATATATATATATATATATATATATATATATATATATATATATATATATATATATATATATATATATATATATATATATATATATATATATATATATATATATAATATTTCACATAAATGATAGAAGGTACTGATTACCATAATAGAACACACATGTACTTCTATTGTGTACATTTCACAGAAGCATCAGAGTGTACTTATACAAGACTAATATATTATACTTATCAACTGAACATTTCTTGTATTTAAATTCATTTTAGTTTCTAGAATAATCCTTATATTCATGTATTTGTTTAATAGAATATGCAACATACAAATTGTAATATGCATGCCTTGATGCTTGCTTAAAACTCCACTTTCACTTATGTCTACTCTAATCATCCTTTACTAAGTGAAGGAGAACCTCCTAAATTCCTTTATAATTCCACTCCCACTTATGACTCCCTTAAAATTCCCACACCTGCATAAAGCAAATGGGGCCAAAGATAACCTCTCACATTCATCCAAGATAGATGGGCCAGAAATAGAATCATAAAAATACAAAATGTTGAAATTCAAGAGCCTAACCTAGTGTTTTGATAATTTCAAACATTATTGGTTAAATCAATTTTTGCACCCTACTTTATATATATTACATGTTTTTTGTGCTACTAACTTCATAGGTACAACATACATATAACTGAGTCAAAGTAGTAAACTCAAGAAATTATAGCATTGAGTCTAGTTAAACTTGTAACAAAAGTTTGTATTTTACTTTTTTGAGTCATTTATGTGATTAAGTGTATATTAGAAAGACAATTGAGAACAAACTCACAAGTATAGATGAATCCTAAACACTTAAATTCTCTGTTAAATTGTACTATATGATTCTAATTATGATGTACAATTTATTCTTTCAGAAATTAAATTAAATGTTTAATTGAAATAATTAAATTAAATTCCTGTATATCTAATCATACTATACTACCTAAGTTCATTCATGATGATCAGTTATTTCGATAAAATTCTTGTGTTGAATCTGAGTTACCAAATTTAGGCAAATTTGAATTTTGAATTTTGATGTAATTGTATTGAATAAAAAATTTTGCACTGTACAATTATCAATGAATCTTGCCTAATTTGGACCGTTGATTATATAATTAAATCAGGATCAAATCTTGATTGGCAAACGTATTGTATATTTCAAATTTTCTAGTATGATTTAATATAACATGTGTTGGATGAACCATGGTTAGTTCTGGATGACAACCCTTGATTCAATATAGCTGATAATATTGTATAATTACTTATTGTATAGTCTAATCTTATATAACTTAGAAATGAGTGTTTAACTAATCAGATAGTATGATACACACATATACTGTATGATTAAAAATATAAAATTGAGATTTAAAGTTTGATTTAAATAGCCCAACTCAAGTATTTTCATAAAATTAAAAAGGATTCAAGTGAGTAGCTCGATACATTTTTTTTGTGAAAGAGAGCTTTGGAGAGGGAGAGGTGTCTCCTTACTTGTGAGGGTGTCCAAACCACTATGGAGAGGAATAAGGTGAGGTTGAGAGATTATCCTTGAGGGAGTTCTGTAATGCCCCAAATTTAAATTGGGAGGAATTATCTATTTTATCTTCTTAATTAATCAACCAGAGCTTCTATAAATCATCAAATTAATAAATATATATCCAGTGAAATCAACTAATAATTAAATACATCAAAATATTACACAATATTCATTCTCCCAAAATTAATATGCAATAGCCAGGAGATCAGTATAATCACTAATCTATTACAAACTACTGACTACAAAAGAATAAAAGAAAATGTAGAGCAAAATCTAAAGAAGAACTTGATGATCTTTATCAGTATCACTTCTCATGATCTTGACCCCTTCCCTGACCTGAAATCATTAAATCCATATAATGAGCTAAAAAGCCTAGTAGAAAATTAAAACTCTATCACTACTTTTAATGTATGATTAAAGAATCAATATGTACATTTAGTTCTAATAAATATCAATCATTACTTTATATGAGTAATAAAAATCTTAAAAATTAATAATAAAATCAATATGATTAGTGAAATCAAAAGAGATCGATCAAACTATAAGACATATGGTAAACAGTAGTATCACCCAATAAATCATATCAATATGTTATGCTATATTACATTAGTACAATTTCAATTATATCAATTGATCAATTCAATATATTATCATCTAAATTCAATCATAAATATAATTATAAAAAATAAGGCAAGATAATCTAGCTTTATGTGGTTTTTTTCTTTCATACATCGATTATCTGTCATAGCAATCCATTTGTTAATCTTACCTTATATTAATTATTTATTTTTATAGGTGGTTTTTAATAATTATTTATGAGTCGTCACCCTCTACTTGTTAGCTTAATTAAGTTAATCAGTTACAAGATACAACTAGGATTACACCACCAACTTTTTATTTAAAGGATCACCCTTCGGCCCATTGTGGACCTCCGAAAGGAACACCGCTCAACGGGGAACAGAATGCAGGGGGTACGACCGTACTATCCCGTGGGACAAAATGATTGCAAGCCTCTTCGCTTTTCGCAAGCGGGCCAATAGGAGGGAAAATTAGATCATGCATATGATTAACCATTGAGGATAGAAAATCTCACCTACGTACCTCAATGGGTAATAATATATATAACCTGATCGGATTCACGGGGTTTCCCCCACCCAATACATCAGCTTGAGTGGGATTTATTTGATAGTGGGATTGAGTTTCTCACGGGCGCAAGCCCCCGTGGTTAATTACATCTCAAACCAGAGTCTGAGAAGACTCTCGATTAAGGATCCTATATTATACTTTCAAATGGGATTAACACATAGGGAGAAGACTAGAAAATCCTACTCAAAAGGAAAGGAAAGGTTCAATTTAGCTTAGTCAACATACACGGCTCACATCAGCATCCAGAGGAACTAGGGTAATGAGAAGAAATTGGAGAAAAAGAAAATCATACACTCAGAGCATGCAGGAGAGAATGATGGAGGTGGCGCATCCATGTGATGCAAATAGGTAGGATTTATAGCCTCTGAAGGATAGAGGACTTAACCATCGATGAGGCATACTATGAGATATCGAGTATAGTAGCCTTGAACCCTAAATATAGTGGGTTTAGTGTTATACAACACTAACACTCGTATCCTAGCTAATGCAATGCAAAACTTGGACTTACCCCAGCTTGGATTGGGGAGTTATCTAACCACCTAGTTGATTTAAAACCATGAGTCCAGTCATTTATGAAAGATGGGTGGGTGGTTTAGTTTTTTGAATTTGAGGCGACATCTAAAAAAGTTCTTAAGTGGCCTTGTACTTATGTAGGGTGAAAATGCTAGAACAAATGCAATTAAAGTCTTAGACTCATTTTTAAGTTGATTTCTAATGCAATGCATGCTGATTGACTCGATTTTTGAAATGTATATGAAGCAGTTTTAAAAAAAGGCTTAAAAATAGGTTTTATCCTAAGGTATACAGACTCCCTTTAATAGATCTACACCCTCATAGGCCAGGTGGTCTGCCAAAATCCGCAGGCGGGGAGCGGCCTAACAAATGAAAAGAATGATGAAGAAAATATGCTATGCAAACTCCCAGCGGTCCCAGACTTACTTTTTAAAAGCGTTAGAGCTCCTATGTTATCTTAAAAAAAATTATTTTTAATTTAAGTAGAAGAATTTTTATGTGTCCTTACGAGCCTCCGATCGAATCTAGGCTAAAACAAAAGTGGCACACAAACACTAAGAAATTAAAAAGCATGCAAATGCTAATCACAATCAACATCAAATTAAACATAATAAATATTTAAATTAATCAAATAAATATCCATAGGCCAGCTGCCCTTTAATATAAATCAGGGTCTGTAGAAAAGTAAAGTGGCCGAGTACTACTGATAATAACCCGGGTTTCTAATCCTAGAACAGACGCAAGTAACTTTGAGTGGGATACTCTTTGTCTTCAACCTCTCGATCTTCTCTTCTTCAGGCTCCCCGGTCTTCTTTCTTCAGGCTCATTGGATTTGTTGTAGCTGGATACCCAATGTGGAGAAGAAAAACTCTCCCCTAAAGGGGAGGTTATCCCTTCCACCTTGGGTAGTAAAATGATCCAAATTTGGACTTCTAAATAGAAAAGGACTATCCTTATAATGGGTGTCCTTTCCACTTTAAAATCCAACCTTTGGATCCGTGAATCCCCACTCAAACGTACACTTTCACAACTCTTAATAATATTATAAATGAATTACATTAATATGAAATAAAAAAAGTTCTAGACTCTTCTGCAAGGTTATTCTAAGCAGTTAATCATCATGTCAATCCCAAGCAGTTATATATATAGAAAATAAAATACTCATGCTAGCCACGCTTGGACATGCTCTTATTTATTTAAGGGCTAGGCATCTGAATCACCTGTAGTAATTATGTTTATAATTTATACTAGCCCTCATTTATTCTTGGGGGGGGGGGTGGGGTTAAGCGACTAAAGCACCTATAGCAAGCATTAATATGATTTATTTATGAGTTTTAACCCCCCTTTTATTAGTATTGCCTGAGCATGGCCACCTATAAAAGACATTGTTAGTATCAAAGATCAATCCTAACCTATGAGTAGTCTATCACCCATCACATCAAGTCACAGAGTGCAGTAAAAGTAAACAAACACATCAACTAATTTTTCAATCACAGCATGTAGTGAAAATCCAGAAAACTCGGCACACACCAAAAAAGTAAACACCGATCTAGCATAGAGCTAAAAGTGGTGCCTTAGCAAACAATTTTATGTGTGTGTGTAAAAGACTGTGTAATTGAGATAGATCCTAAGCTAGGTAGTTAGTTGAAGTTATCTAGTGTTCAAGTTTGTTGAATGTTTGAGGGGGAGGTTTAGGTTTGAGTTTAAGTATTAATGCATTAAAGATTAAATTAGGTATATTTTAATGGTTAGGTGATTACTATCTTTATTTCTCACTGAGGCTATGAAGTTTATTTCATCTTCCTTGGGGCTAAGTTAATAGCCTCGTAGGCCTAGGTCGCCCAATAGCAATCGGGATTGATTAAGTTAATTTAATTGGCTAGAGATTAAAAGAGGAGGTGTATTAAATGATTTGTTATTAGGTTAGGAAGTTAACTTAAGGCTTAGAGTGATGTTATCTGAAATTTAAGTCGAGTCAATGAGTTCTAGAAAGTTCATGGTTAACCTACCTGCTAAGTCAAATGGGCATAACGTTGACTTTTTATTTGATAGTGATTCATGAATAGTTAGCATTTTTATAACATAATAGACCTTAACCTGATCAATTAGACTACAAGTATGCTCAGTTTGGATTTTTCTACATTAAGTTATGAATTTTCAAAGTTTTGACCTAATTTTTAACTTAAGTTTAACCGGATTATTGACTTTTTGATTTAAGTTGGTTTCTAGAATCCTAATATTTTTAATAAATACTAGATTTTAATTTGAGTTGAATGCCTTTTAGTTTGCTCAATTTGAAATTTTCTAGGATTAGTTATGAATTTTTAAAGTATGGGTAATTAATAAATTATCGAAATTAATTAATTAAGAGGTTCTTTTAGGGATTTTTTATCCAAATCAGCTCCAAACCTTTTGGAATCATCCCCAAAGGTCAGGAATGACCTAATGAAGTGTTCCCAAGTGTTTGGGGGGGATTTGAAATTTTTAATAATTTTTAATTATTTAATTTAATTAAAAGAGTAATTTTTAATCAAAATTAAATTAAGATTTAAATTAAAGTTTAATTATGGGGATTTTTATTTTGTAAGATTAAGGGATAAATTCTAGAGAGTTTGATATATTATGGGTAATTTTTGGAGTTAATTTAGATTTATTAGAGTTTTTTGAAATTATCGGACCCTATTTAAGGGGCAAATTAGGGTTTGTTAATTAAGGGATTTAAAAGGCCCTAAAAATTCTTAGAAAATTCTGAGAGGTTTAGGATGTCACTAAGTTTGAGTGTTTCAAGTTTCAAGTCAATGAAGGTTCTACCCTAGCTCCTAGAATTTTTCTAAGTTCGCTAGACGGGTCCTTAATTATTGTCCTTAGGGTGTCACTACGTTAAGTAGGATCAAATTAAGTTTTGGACTAAGCCCTGGGGTAACATAAAGAGAAATGAAACAAACATAAGCACATCAAGTCTTTAGATCTAGGAGAGCCTAAGCTAAGTGCTAGTGCAACCTACACATGCAAGAAGGACTACTAAACACTAAGTAAATAAGATTAATGAAGTGATTAGTGAATGATTTGAGCTCAATCATCCACTAAGCCTCCCCACTTAATTGCTTTCCACATATGTAACCAGTGTTTAAAATTTCATAAAATGGATCTCCCAAGATTAAGGGATTTACAATATATGTAATTTTAAAATAAATATAAAGATATGTGATTTTTAGAAAAATAATGTTATAAAAAATAATTCAATTTAAATACGTACATAAGTAAGTGGGAGATCCACTGGTCACCCAAAAGGAGGTTTCAAAAGGTTTGAAAATAATTTTTAATTTCAAAATATTTAACATATTAATTATTTAAATATCATTTAAATAGCCAAATAATTAAGTAATACAGAATAAGTGAGAAAAGTAAATTTTGGTTTCTGAAAATAATTTAAAATTAAAATACATAATTTTCTAAAAAATTCTATGTATTATACGCAAACTCCAATTTAAAATGAATTTATAACAAATATTTAAAGTTTGATGTATTAAAAAGTAATTTTAAAATAATTTAAAATAAACCAATTAAGATAATTATTAAATTAGGTTGAATTAATTATTAAAGCTTCTATAATTTTAGAATAATTTTAAAAAATAATCTTTGTAATTTTGGAAAAATAATTGAATTTTTAAAATTAATTTATTAATTAAATAATTTAAGTAATTAATTAATAAAAGAAGGTGTTAAAAAATAAATTAAAAAAGGGATTATTAACTTAAATCAAATAAAACAAATTCTCTAATTTTTGAAGATAATTAAGGAAAGTAATTTTTATAAATTTTGAAAAAAATTAAATATTAAATTAAGTAATTAATTATTACTGATTTAACTATTTAATTAAGGAAATTTACTTAAAATAGAAAAGAAGTTATTATAGTATACTTAATTTAAAGTTAAATAATTATAAATTTATTTTTTTGTTTTAAATAAGATAAAATATTATTATCCTATATTTTAATTACAAAATACTTTAATTATTTATAATTAGTCATTAATTAAAACATCTAGATATTTAATAATTAAAATAACTTAAAATAAAATTAATATTTTTAGACTAATTATATATTTAAATTTTAGGAAATACTTTTTTGAAAATATTGATATGAAATATATAATTTTTGGATTAATAAATAATTTTAAATAATTTCCTAAATAAATTAGGTTTAAAAAGGTTTAAAAATAATTAAACTTAATTAAAACAGAATTAGCGATGGTTAGCCAAGGGTCACGCTCTGATTCATCCACTCAAACCGCGAACGCAGTTTCTAATCACGGGCAATGATTGTATCACCGCACAATCATTACCACGTGATTACGACATGATTGGCCACGGCATGGCTAACTTAACCACCGTGGTCACCAAAAACCTATAGACCTCCAAAAGGAACACCGCTCAGCAGGGAACATAATACAGGAGGTACGATCGCACTATCCCGGGGGACAAAATGATTAAAGGCCTCTGCGCTCTTCGCAAGCAGGCCAATGGGATGGTAGATTATATCATACATACGATTAACCATTGAGTATAGTGGCTCTCGCCAATGTACCTCGATGGACAATAATATGTATAAATTGATCGGTGCATAAGGTTTCCCCCACCCGATACATCAGCTTGAGTGGAGTTTATTTGATAATGAGATTTAGTTTCCCACAGATGCAAGCCCCCGTGGTTAATTACATCTCAAGCCGGAGCCTGAGAAGATTCTTGATTAAGGATCATACATTATACTTTCAAATGGGATTGACATATAGGGAGAATACTAGAAAATCCTACTCAAAGGGGAAGGAAAGGTTCGATTTGGCTTAGTTAACATACACGGTGAAAGTTCGATAGGGATGTTAAGCCCTAGTGAACTAGTCCCGGGGCTAACCAAGAGGGGGGTGAATTGGTTATTTAAAAATTTCACGATAACTATGAAAATCTTTTTATAACGTGCAGCGGAAATGAATTAAAACAACGATAAAAAGATCAACCACAGATATTCACCCAAGCAGTTAATATCAGGAAAAATTAAAGTGCAGAATTGAATCAGAAAAGTAAACCAAATTTTATAGTGGTTTGGTCAACTTGACCTACGTCCACTCCCCGGAGCCTCCCCTCCGGGTATTGCACTAAACAGAAGTGTCTCTCCTTTTGCTCCCACAGCAAGGCGGAGAAGCCTGTACAAAAATCTCCTTTTCACCACATCGTCAGGCAGAGAACCCGACCTCCTTTCGCTTCCTCCTGAAGCAGGCAGAGAACCTTCGAACTCCTTTCGCTTCCTCCTGAAGCAGGCAGAGAACCTACGAACTCCTTTCGCTTCCACCTGAAGCGGGCAGAGAACCCCGGATCTTCTTGCGAATGATCCTCCCACAAAGAACACTGACTAGACAAAAGACGACGAGCGGAGAAGACGACTCTGATCCGTGCTCGGAGCAACCTTAGTGAATCCCTCACTAACTCCCCCTCACAAGATCTTCTCTCTCTCTCCCAACTCTCTCTCTCTCTCTCTAGGGTTTCTCAGGGAAGGAAGGCAGCAAAAGATTTTTCCAAAAATTGGAAAAAGTTCTTTTAAAGGAGGGCTTAAAATTTGCCCTAAATCTCAACTGGTCGGCCAATATCGTCCAGGACGATCGGTAGATCGTCCTGTACGATCAGTTCAAATTCAGCTGTTTTAGCCTGGACGATCTGGCTCTTCTGGACGATCAGTAGAAAAAATTGTTCATATCGTCCCGTACGATCCTGCGATCGTCCGGGATGATTAGTTCAAATTGAGGGAAATCGTCCAGAAGACAGTTCGGGTCGTCCAGAGAAATCTGTGCTGGACGACCAAAAAATGACTTGATCGTCCCGGACGATAGGGTCATCGTCCGGTACGATTAGTTCAAAAAGGCCCCAAATCATCCTGTACATAGTTCTGGACGTACAACTTAAATGCACTAGACGATCAAGATCGTCCGGGACGATCCTGCGATCGTCCAGGACGATATGATCGTATCAACCAAAAATAAATTGCTTTCCTTAATTACTAGATTAAATTAGGCATGATTGTACTGGATCGTCCGGGACGATACACGTATCGTCCGGGACGATCAGACCAAGTATCTAAAAATAAGAACTTGCCTAACTTGATCTAGCGGCTGAGAATTTCTGATTTGGGAATATCGTCCCGTACGATCCGTAGATCGTCCAGGACGATCGGCTCAATCAGACCCTCTTAACTTAGTCTCCCTAATTAGGGTTTCTGTTTTAACTGGATCATCTAGGACGATGTGGATATCGTCCAGGACGATCTGAACAAATTTTTAACAGAAACTCTAATTCACTCAATCTCTCTCCCTGAGTGTGTGTGTGCAAGGTTACTTAGCTAGGGAATCAGTTACATTACAATTGACTCAATAAAAAGAAAAATCATACATTTGACACACTTGGACCCGATCTTGAGTTGGCTTGAGTGGCTCGCGGTCTTTTGTGCCTGAAACAGATTAGCCAAGCAAAACACACTGGAAACATGTTTGTCATCATCAAAACCAGATTTGCAACAATCTCCCCCTTTTTGATGATGGCAAATATTTGTAAAGTAGTCTGAAAATAAAAGTAAATTAAGAGATCCAACAAACAAACATTTTTTTAAATTTTCATTTAACAGCTAAAATAATACATGAAACATAACTCAGAAAACAGAAACAGACACGACTACAGCTGACTCCCCCTTTTGACATCACAAAAAGGAGGAGCGAAAAACATAACACAAAAATAAAATATAAAATAAAACATACATAGAACAAATTATAAAATAGGAAAATTAGAATTTTTCCTTGATTTTAGATTCAAAAACCAATGACAGGACGATTGACAGCGCTGAAATCCAGAAAAGGTTGGAAATAATCAACTTTCGTAACTCTGACCCCGGGCACCTTATCGATGCAAACCTCTTTCAAAACAAAAATCCGATTCAAAATAAAAGACATTAGATTTGAAAAGAAATCCTTTCAAGCCTCGTTCCAGAAAAATATCTGATATAATAGTGTTACAAAGTAAAAAATCAGAAATCGGGATTTTCAAAACTCAAGCTTTTGAAAATATTAAGTGGCGCACAGATTTCTCTAAGACATTTAACAATCTGAAAGGAAATAAAGCTTATTTTGGGCTCATTTTGTGCCTCTTTTTCAAATTGGTTGGCGTTTTGCGCATCTTTTGATTTTTGATACACTTTGTGTATCCAATTTGGCAATTTCGCATCTTTTCAGTGTTGGGCTCATTTTATGCCTCTTTTTCAAATTATCTGGCGCACTGCGCATCTTTTATAAGCTTTCTCCTTTTCATAATCATTAAAGAGTCTCAGCTGTGAGATTATCTTCCAGACACAGGAGATGACTCTCCGCAGTAAGGAAGAATGATTCACAAAACAAAATCCATACAACATATGATAAATGCAATCACTTGGTTTAGAAAATCAAACTAATGACTCAAGACTTTGAAAAACACTATTGATATGAGGCAGATTACTGTAGGAAGATAAAATAATCTCTATTTCAAAAACTAACATTTTAATTTTGAAAAGGATTTTTATTCAAAAGAAACTACACACCAGTAAAGGAGTTAGAGGAAGAGAAATAATTATCAATGTTTCTTCCCTTTAACAGATTCAGCGAAGTCAATCACTGCTTATCAGCTTCCAAACCAAAACAAGGTAAAAACTCCCAGTCAAAAATTCAGATCACCAAAAGTAGTGAGCGGTGATCAGATCTTGAAAAGCATAAAACAGTAAGTGCAAGATATGAACCCGTAAATAAATAAAAATAGGTAGAAAATCATAGCAAAGTAAATACTCAAACCAAACTAACAAAACGGGTAACACAGAAATCAGCAGAAGAAATAAAATCAACTGAAAGCAAATAATCAAACCAAAACTAACTAACAGAAATCAGAAATCAGAATACAAAAACTAACTAACAGAAATCAGAAAACAGAATACAAAAACTAACTAACAGAAATCAGAAAACAGAATACAAAAAACTAACTAACAGAAATCAGAATACCAATCATAAAAATTATAAATCAGCAGTCATCAGAATCAAGCATTTATATCAATCACTCCTAATCTGGTTCTCAAAATGCTGAATGAGTCAAAGGCCAGTGGTTTAGTGAATATGTCAGCCAGCTGATTTTCAGTTGCTACGTGGTGTAGCTCAATGTCCCCTTTTGTAACATGGTCCCTAATGAAGTGATGCCTAATGTCAATGTGTTTGGTCCTAGAATGTTGGATTGGATTCTTAGAGATACAGATGGCACTAGTATTATCACACAGAACAGAAATTGTGCCAACAGGTACTCCTAAATCTAAGACTTGCTGCTTCAACCAAAGAACTTGGGCCACACAACTCCCTAAGGCAATGTACTCAGCTTCAGCAGTGGAAAGTGCAACTGAGTTCTATTTTCTACTGGACCAGGAGACTAACGACTGTCCTATAAATTGACAAGTCCCAGAAGTACTCTTCCTATCCACCCTACACCCCGTAAAGTCAGAATCAGAATATCCAATGATCTCAAAAGAGGTGTTGTGCCTAGGGTACCAAATTCCTAGGTTTGGGGTTCCTAAAAGATATCTAAGAATTCTCTTAACAGCAGTTAGGTGGGACTCTTTAGGATCAGCCTGAAACCTAGCACAAAGACAGACACTAAACATGATATCAGGTCGGCTAGCAGTCAGGTAAAGCAGTGAACCTATTATCCCTCTATACTTCTTCTGATCAACAGATTTTCCATTTAAATCCTTATCTAACTGAACTGAGGAGGGCATGGGAGTATTGATTGGCTTGGCTTTGTCCATTTTATATTTCTTCAAAATGTCCTTAGTGTATTTTGATTGATTGAGAAAGGTTCCATCATCCGTTTGCCTTATGCTAAACCCCAAAAAGTAGAACAATTCTCCCATCATACTCATCTCAAACTCTTTACTCATTGTTTTAGAAAACTCTTCACATAAGTATTTATCAGAAGATCCAAAAATTATATCATCAACGTAGATCTGGACAATGAGTAAGTCATCTCCTAATCTCCTCAGAAAAAGGGTGGTGTCTACGCTCCCCTTAACAAACTCTCTTTCTAACAGGAATGTGCTAAGCCTCTCATACCAAGCTCTGGGTGCCTGTTTCAATCCATATAAGGCCTTTTTTAATTTATAGACATGATTTGGATATTGGGAACTCTCAAAACCTGGGGGTTGTTCTACGAAAACATCTTCTTTAATTACCCCATTTAAAAAGGCACTCTTAACATCCATTTGAAACAGCTTAAATCCCTTATAACAGGCAAAGGCTAGTAGCACTCTAATGGCTTCCAATCTAGCTACAGGGGCAAAGTCTCCTCAAAATCAATCCCTTCTATCTGATTATACCCCTTAGCCACCAATCTTGCCTTATTTCTCACCACCACACCAGAATCATTCATCTTATTCTTAAAGACCCACTTGATTCCCACAATACTTTGATTTTTAGGTCTTTCTACTAACTCCCAAACATCATTCCTTACAAATTGATTCAATTCTTCCTGCATAGCTAAAATCCAAAATTCATCCGACAGGGCTTGATTGATGTTGGTGGGTTCAGTCATTGAGATAAAGGCAGAATGGTTTACTTCCTTCCTAAGTCCATGCCTAGTCCTAACACCTTCAGAAGGGTCTCCTAAGATCAGTTCTTTAGGATGACTCGAAGAATATCTCCAATCTCTAGGCAACTCTGTTTGAGGTTCTACCCTTTCCTCAAAATTTATATTTCGAACTCCTTGGGTAACCTCAATAATCTCTTCATCTTCTACTTCAGATCTAAACTCCTTAGGTTCAGATTCATCGAACACTATATGGGTTGTTTCTTCCACCATCAAAGTCCTCCTATTGAACACCCTAAAGGATTTCCCCACACTTGAATATCCTAAGAACACTCCTTCATCAGATTTGGGGTCAAATTTTCCTAAGGGTGACTTCCCGTTGTTCAGAATGAAAACCTTACAGCCAAAGACATGGAGGTGGGACAGATTTGGAGTTCTACCCTTAATGATCTCATAAGGTGTCTTGCTCAGTTTGACTCTCACATTCACCCTATTCAGCACATAACAGGCATTGTTCACCGCTTTAGCCCAAAAGTATTTTGGAAGTGAATACTCGGCAAGCATGGCTCTAGCAGCTTCCACTAAGGTCCTGTTCTTCCTTTCAGCTACCCCGTTCTGCTGAGGGGTCCTAGGAGCTGAAAAATTGTGACTAATCCCATGATCATCACAAAAACTTCCAAATCTTTTATTTTCAAACTCCCCTCCGTGATCACTATGGATGGTAATAATCTCACATCCTAACTTCTTCTGAATCCAAGTAGAGAAGGATCTAAACTCATCAAATGACTCAGATTTATGTGACAAAAACTTAACCCAAGTGAACCTCGAATAATCATCTACAATCACAAAACCATAAACTCTCCCCCCCTAAGCTGGCAGTGCTAATGGGTCCAAAGAGGTCCATGTGAAGAACTTCTAAAGGTCTAGAGGTGCTAATGTCCTTAACAGAGTGAAAAGAGGACTGGACTTGCTTCCTTAACTGACAGGCATCACACAGGTGATCCTTAGTGAACTTAAGCTTGGACACACCTCTAACTAAGTCCTTTTGGGTGACTCTCCTAAGGGTTTTCATACTGGCATGACACAATCTCCTATGCCATAACCAAGACTCATCAGCAGCAGTTTTTAAGCAAATTGAATTATCAGATTTAATGCTACTTACATCCAGCTTGTAGACGTTGTTGATCCTTTGCCCCTGCAAAACAACTTCATCATTTAAGCTTAAAATGCAGCCAGTGGGCAGGAATTTGATGCTGTATCCCTTGTCACAGAGTTGACTGATGCTCAGCAGGTTGTGTTTCAGTCCATCTACAAGCAAAATATTATCAATCATAAAGTTTTTTGAATCACCAATTATACCTATGCCTACCACCTTCCTGGTGGTGTTATCTCCAAGTGTAACCTTGCCTCAAGTTCTGGCCTCTAGCGAAATGAACTGATTTGCATCTCCAGTCATATGTCTAGAACATCCGCTGTCCAGGTACCACATGCTCTCACGAGGTCTTGTGTGAGAGCACACCTACAAAAGTATCAAACGTCAGTCTTAGGAACCCAAACAGGTTTGGGTTCCTTCTTATGAAAAGAAGAATGTAATGCATGCATGCTGTGCTGTGAAACAGGCAGTTTGGGTTTCCACACCCAATGTGTACTACGGTGAACAGTGCAGGTGTGAGAAATATGTCCTAACATGCCACATGAAAAACATCTAACACTAGAAAAAGGGTTAACTAATCTACGTGGATGATAATGCCTCTTCCTAGATGTATATGAAACATGCTTTGAAGAACTTGCAACAGATTTTTCAAAAAGTGGCGGTGCATAAAACTGTTCAAAAGTAGGCGGTGTTTTGTTCTTTTCAAAAGCACTGATCTTTACTTTCAAAAACTCATTTTCTTTCTTTAAACTTGCAATTTCAAATTTCAAGGTTCCCTTGCTACTTTCTACTTCACATGCCATTGTATCTAATTCTTTAAAAGCTCTTTCTAAGTCCACATGCGTAGTTTTCAATAAATCATGCTCAGAAACTAAATCAGAATATTTTTTATTCAACTCATCGAATTCATCAAGCAAAGACACAAGTGTGGAATGATCTTTAACTACAGAATCATGCTCTTTTTGCAATGTTAAGTAATCTAATTTCAAACTAGCATGAGTTTTCTTAAGCTTCCTATACGATGTATGAATTCTTTCAGAAATTTCAAATAATTAATCGTAGGTAAGCTCACATACCTCTTCCTGATCTGACTGACCAGGGTGATCATCAGCCATAAGACACAAGTTTGTTTCCTCCTCTTCAGCTTCAGTCCAGAAGAGTCGGATGCAGAGTCTGCCCAGAACGCCTTCTGAATCCGCTTCTTGTCCTTTCTGAACTTTGGTTTCTCCTCACCCTTCTCCTTGCTTGGGTGAGCTTTAAGTGTTGGACAATCAGCCTTTATGTGTCCAGGCTTCCTACATTCAAAACAAACAGATTCAGATGAACTCTTAAAATTTTTATTGGACTTACCCTTGTTCCACTTCTGATAGTTCTTATGTTTCTTCCTTAGAAAGCTTTTGAATTACCTTGTGATTAAGGCAACATCATCGCTATCAGACCCGAAAGTGCTAGCATCTGAATCCTTGGCCTTTAGTGCCACTGTCTTCTCTTTCTTGCGATCACCTGCATCAAGTTGCCTTTGGTTCACCCCTTGCTCGTAAGCAATAAGTGATCCAAGTAAGCTGTCAATAGAGTAAGTGTTTAAATCTTTAGATTCAGTAATAGCAATAATCTTAGCATCATAAGAAGCAGGCAAACATCTTAGAATTTTATTCACTATTTCGTAGTTAGTAAGTTCTCTACCTAGAACATGCAGAGAGGTAACAATCTGAGTGAACCTTGTGTACATTTCTGAAATAGTCTCACTAGGTTTCATGCGAAAAAGTTCGTAATCATGTAGCAAGATGTTTAACCTAGACTGTTTGACTTCAGTTGTACCTTCATATGTTATACATAATCTATCCCAGATTTCCTTTCCCGTTGTACAAGTAGAAACACGCATATAGTCTTCGGATTTTAAAGCACAAAAGAAACAGTTCAAGCATTTTGCATTTAACTGTGCTAAATCGCGATCATCAAATGTCCAATCAGTAAAAGGCAGTTCAGTTTTCACATTGTTAATCAGTCTAAAAGGTGGTTCGTATCCGTCCTTAACTAACATCCACATGCGATAATCAATAGACTGTAGAAAAGTAGACATGCGTGTTTTCCAAAAATCAAAAGGAATATTATCAAACAATGGTGGTCTTGTAATAGAATATCCTTCAGCAGTATTACGATTATTACAGTTAGCCATGGATCAAATTCAAAAGTTTTTAAACTTAAATTTTGAATCCCGCTCTGATACCACTTGAAAGTTCGATAGGGATGTTAAGCCCTAGTGAACTAGTCTTGAGGCTAACCAAGAGGGGGGGTGAATTGGTTATTTAAAAATTCACGATAACTATGAAAATCTTTTTATAACGTGCAGCGGAAACGAATTAAAACAATGATAAAAAGATCAACCACAGATATTCACCCAAGCAGTTAATATCAGAAAAATTAAAGTGCAGAATTGAATCAGAAAAGCAAACCAGATTTTATAGTGGTTCGGTCAACTTGACCTACGTCCACTCCCCGGAGCCTCCCCTCCGGTATTGCACTAAACAGAAGTGTCTCTCCTTTTGCTCCCACAGCAAGGCGGAGAAGCCTGTACAAAAATCTCCTTTCACCACACGGTGAGGTAGAGAACCCGACCTCCTTTTGCTTCCTCCTGAAGCAGGGCAGAGAACCTTCGAACTCCTTTCGCTTCCTCCTGAAGCAGGCAGAGAACCTACGAACTCCTTTCGCTTCCACCTGAGC